>CM022302.1:560854548-562218123 GCA_011799875.1 Thinopyrum elongatum
CTGATTCCTGTAGTGCGGAGTCCTTCCTTAAGAGATCGGTGGGCCATAAGCTTGGGCCATGGACTGCGGGACAACTAGGCTGGTAACCCTAGTCCAGGACACCGTCAGTAGCCCCTGAACTTGTCTTCAGAGCCGAGGACGACAATCTTCCTCAGACTGATAACTTCGGCTTGTGGTCTTCGGCTTGACAGGCGAGTTCCTTTCCTGTGACACTTGATTCTATCTTGGCCTTCACTCTTCGAGGAGCCGAGGTCATTTGTAACTTGAGCACCCCTCCGACAGTTGGGTCCCACTACACGCGGCGTCCTTCGGGTAGAAATAATCATCTCCTGGATTTACGAGCCATTTGGGGAACTAGCCACTTTAAGGCCAGGCGTCGAAACATCGCTTTCACTTTATTTAACTAGCATACGACCCAAAGCTGCAATGAAGACGCGCATTCCCAATCTTCCTCGTTGGTCCAAACCAGAAACCTCTCCCCAAATCTTCATCTTCAAGAGCTCCAGCAATGGCGAGCGCGGCAGGTTCGTCAGCGCGTCCCCACGGCCTCCTCAAAGGAGACTGGGGGAGCTGCTCCATTTGTCATGCCTAGCTTACCCAGCTCGCCGCCCAAGGTTATCTGCCATATGCTGATCTCGCTTCTACTCGCCCAGGCTTGACGTCCGTAGACGGGCAAGCATACGCAGAGAGACATCACTCTCCGCATGAACAGGAAAGAGTATGTTTTGTTCCATTTTTATTGCGAGGCCTAGGATTTCAAATTCATCCATTCCTCCAGGGTCTACTTGAGTTTTACGGGATCCAACTCCACCACCTCACCCCAAATTCTATTCTTCATATCACGGGATACGTCGCCCTTTATGAAATGTACCTCGGATGTGAAGCACACTTCGAGCTCTAGAGAAAATACTTCTGTCTAATGCCTTGTTCCCGAGATGGGGGACTCCATGAGATGGGGGCAGCCGAGGTATGCCGCATTGCTGGAACCGGGTATTCGGCCGGCACCCCTGTAGAGGAAACCGACATCTGGGCCTTGAAGTGGTTTTATATAGCCGACGTCTCGCTGCATGACCCCGTTCGTCGCAGGGTCCCTGCCTTCTCCTTGGACCCTCTGAAGAAGCATTTCAACTGGCGGCCGATGATTCTGCACAAGAGGACGATCCCACCGTGGCTCATCTTGCAGCCCAGGTGAAACCTGACAGATAGGGGACTCACCATCATTGACGTGATGGCGACAGCAATTGTCCGACAAGTCCAACCTCTCCGTCAGGGAATGCACCCATTATGGAGGTATAATGGCACCGACGATGCCACCTGATTGATTCGGGAATGTTTTGATGACCAAACGGCCTTCGACTTCGCCCTGGCTGGTATATACAATTGCAGTCCGTCGAATTTTGCCCAACATAAGTTCATGGATGGTTTCTCCTGCCATAGACCCATCGAAGTTGCAAGGCTTCTCTAAATCACCTCGTCTTTCTGAGCACTGCTTTTATATCCTTTAATCAGCTTTTTAGCATATCTGAACAGAGGTGGAGGAGATGGGTCGAGACGCTGAGCTCCCCAGCACCCTAGCCGGGGACATATTCCCATGCCGACAATCCTGGCTTTCATAAAGACGAGGAATTGTCCATTTGGTTCGTGGATGGGGTATTCTACCTTGAGAGCCTTGATGGTTTTGAGGTGGCTATTACTCCCAATGCCCCAGGGACCCTTCCTTCTACTGCGGTAAGGTCCCCGCCACGCTCTCAAAAGAGATCTTACACCCATTAGGCTACGCATGTCCTAACCTTCCCTCCAAAGGGCCACTGCTCCAAGCACAGGAGAGCTGATACGGCTCCACAAGGGAGCCAGCCGGCAACCGTCTGGGGTGCTGTTGCACAGCCGAGCACCACAGGGCTTGAAAACACATTTCACCCCTTCGACAGGTAAATCCTATCCCAAATTATTGAACAAAAGTAGTATACTCATTGTCCGAGCCCTAATGCAGTCGCCAGGATGGCCTGACTATGCCCGAAGAGATGGACGCCATGGACATCTTGGAGATGTGGACCATCGTCGAACTGGAGCCTACCTCTGGACATGTTCCCGAGGCCCCGACAGCAGAATGGTCATGAACTTGCTCGCCCACGCCGTTCGAGGTTGATAGCGCCATGAATCATCAGTGAAGAAAGGCATCCCTGAGGAACCCCGTCTTCTCCAGCCAAGAATTCAACGCCCTTAGTTCGGTGGACGCCTATCTCGGCGGAGCCCGATCCACTTTCAAAGAAGCGATGCAAGTTATATCAAAGGGTTTGCAGGTAATGAACCCTTTGTTTTCCTTTTAAATTATATCAAAAAATCTTGACGGATTTCCGAAGATTCTTTAAAGAGGTAGAAATTTGCGATGTATGGCAGTAGCCCCTAAGACACTTGTCGGATGAAAAAACCAATGACTGGATTGACAGAAACCTCATTGCTTTTTTGAACAAGCACGAAACCCAGTAGCCCCTGAGCCTTGATGTGGGCATCAGTCGCCGCATTGAGGATTGAATATAATATATGTCATTTTCCTTATAGGGAGCTCATGAAAAACAAAAGAGTCTTACGAAGGTTTTGACCCAGACCCAGACGGAGCTAGGTGCCCCGAACGCTGAAATCGAGCACCTCAAGAAGTTTGCTCCAGATGTGTACAGTAAGTGTGTCTGGGTATCTAACTTTATTGGAAGCTTAAGATCTTCTTTAATTGGTTTTGTTTTCATATTAGCGGAGACCATTGGTCAGCTGGAAAAGGACCTGAAGCAGGCCCACGAAGACTGGCTTAATGCTGAGGCGCAAACACGGGCTGGCCATCTAGTGTTGTCTTGGAGCAAAGATGACAACAATAAACTCAAGGCTGAGAAAGAGCTACAGGCCTGAAAGATAAAGGAGCTTAAAGCTCAACTAGCTGCCGCCAAGGCGAGAAATCAGAAGACGAGCGTGGCTATATCATGTAAGCATATCTGGCCTTAAAAATGCCGATGTACCCTCTATGAAGTCGAACTAATGATGTCTCATATTGTTACTGCTCTTGACAGGTCGGCCGCAAGAGACTGCAGTTGCTTCATATGAAGATTCCCTGATAGAACTCACCGAGGAACATGAACGTTCTCGGAGAGCGATCAAGACTGTGTTTAAGGTGCTATGCCCAATGAACCTGTTCCCGAAGGAATGTCTGAGCTTGCCGATCATCTCAAGGGAGCCCGGCACCGGATACAGGCGTGGAAAATTTTTGCCTGCCAAGAGGGCGCGCATGAGGCATGGGCTATGATAAAGACCCGCTTCACTGGTGAAGAGATGGAGCACCTTGCTGAAGTAGGCCCTATGGGGCCCGACGGGAAGGAAATATCGCTGCACTTGGTATACGAAAATGTAATGCCAACTGCTCGTCTATCTCAGGAAGACTATGCCCTAGATTCTTTAATAGACGGGCTTAAGAATATGTTAAGACATGCCTGTTTGTAATGATTCTGTGTATCAAAGTATGTTACATCATTCACCTCATATCTACTATTCAAGCTTTGTTAACCAGCCATCGGCTTCCACCTCTTCAGCCATAGACCTTATAGTGTTTCCTATGTCCAGCCAAAATCCTTTTAGGCTAGAATGTTCAGAGAACAAGGCAATCCGGCTATATGGTTCGAAAAACAAAAGTGAAGTAGAAAATTATGTTATATTACTATTTAACATAAGAAACATCTGAGAAAAATAGTTCCTCCAACAGTTCCTTTTCTCGGGTAGTGGTGTTGAACACCTGTGTCTGAGGACATGAGACATAGGGAAAAGAGCCCCTAGCCGAGGTTTTAAAGAACCTTGAAACACAGCTTCCATCATGGCTGACTGGGTGTTTTCTTAAGAATGCTAGCTTTCAGCTTTGTCCATCTGAGGTACTTGCTCGGATGACTCGGAAGTAACAATCACAGTGGTGCTCCCTTCACCTCTTAGCCAAACAATCGGGAACGTAAGAGGTAAGCACAGGAGCCAGGCAACCCAGCTTGGCCAAAACTTAAGTCAACTCGATGCATATTGTGGCTTGAAAACGATTGTATATTGGAAGACAATTTACGTAATGGTAATGTAGGTGTTTGGCACCACACTTGGCTATATTAATCGGAACTATTACGGCCGTGCTAATCGTACATTTGAACATGCATCTGAAGCATCCAGATTCACTTTGGCTTGACGAAGCAGCAAATGCCAAACAAAAAATAAATGCATAACGCTGAATAAAAAGGGAGCTAAATGCGTAGTAAGTAAGATAAGGTTCCGGCTTTAACCATAGAAACGCCGGAGCAATGCAGCATTCTAAGGGTTCGGCTCGAGTCGGTTTTCTTTGGGGTCTTGAATGTGATACGAACCTCTGATGAGTACTTGGTCAATGATGAATGGCCCGCCCCATTTGGGCGATAGTTTATGCTTCTGTTTTTCTAGATGCAGCCGCATGACCAAGACGCTGACATTGAATTCCTTTGATCAGACCTCCTTGCTTTGATATTGCCTTGCCTGCTACTGATAGAACATAGAACGTGCCTAAGCTAAGTCATGTTCTTACTCGAGAGTGTCTAGGGCATCCTGCCAATCTAGCTCGGCCTCCCGTTCCTCGTACATGCGTACCTGAGGTGCGTCATGAATAAGGTCACAAGGGAGTATGGCCTCTATGCCATAGACCATGAAGAACGGTGTGTAGCCCATGGATCGATTGGGCATGGTGTGTAAGCCCCATAGTACGGAATCTAGTTCCTCTACCCATTGACAGTCCGCCTCTTTGAGAGAACGCACTAATCATGGCTTGATGCCGCTAAGAATTAGTCTGTTGGCCTGTTCAACCTGTCCATTGGACTGGGGGTGATATACAGATGCATAGTCGAGCTTAATGCCCATCTTGGCGCACCATGCCTTCACTTCCTTGGCAGTGAAATTTGTTTCGTTGTCCGTTATTATACTGTGGGGGACACCATAATGGTGTACCACCCCTGAGATGAATGATGTGACCAATTCAGACCTGGCCAAGGTTACAGGTTTTGCCTCGATCAATTTGGTAAACTTATCTACCATGACGAGCAAGTATTTATTTTTCTTTGACCCTCCTCGAAGTGGGCCAACCATATCTAGCCCCCAGACCACGAAGGGCCAGGTGATAGGAATGGTCTGAAGAGCCGTAGGGGACATGTGGCTCTGTTTGCAAATACGTGACAGCCGGCGCAGAGCCGTACCAATGTTTGGGCGTCCAGGCTAGCTGTGGGCTAGTAGAACCCTGCTCGCCAGTAGAACCCTGCTCGAAATGGCTTGCTGACCAAGGCCCAACCCGCAGCATGATGGCTGCTCATGCCGGAGTGTATTTGTTTAAGGAGCTCTCTCCCCTCCTCCTCGGATATGCATCATTGGAGGACTCCCATAGCGCTTTGCTTGTAGAGCTCACCTTCGTGGACTTTATAAGCTTTGGACTTTCGAATGATCTGTCAATCTTCCATTAGGTCCTCAGGGAGTTCCTTGCGAAGTAGGTATGTGAGGAAAGGTTTGGTCCATGAGGCAATGACTGCCATTATTTCATGATCAAGGGCATTTCTTGAATGGATGAGCCCCCGATTATGGTCTCATCCTCCTCTATCGATGGAGGGGTGACCTTTTCCATTTCGGCCGATGCCGATGTGCTATCATCATCCTTCCAGACCACGGATGGTTTAAAAAGCCGTTTGAGAAAGGTGTTTTATGAACCTTGTCTTGCTTGGTGCCCATTCTGGCGAGGACATCGGCAGCTTGATTACTGTCCCTTGGGATGTGATGGAACTCCAGCCCATCGAACCTAGCCAAAATTGCTAGGGCGGCATTTTGGTATGCCGTCATCTTGGTGTCCTTGGCGTCGAACTCGCTGTTGACTTGAGAGATGGCGAGGTTTGAATCTCCTCGGACCTCAAGATGTCAGACCCCCATAGAGACTGCTATCCGAAGTCTGTGTAGTAAAGCCTCATATTCGGCTGCATTATTAGAATCAGTGTACATAATTGGCAGTACGTACCGAATGTTGCCTCCTGTTGGCGACGTGAACCACCCCAGCCCCAAGTTCGGCCATCATCTTGGAGCCATTGAAATACATGGTCCAGTGTGAATATGTGACGTGCTCTCTAGTGAGCTTGGCTTCCGTCACTCGGCCATGAAATCTGCCAATACCTGAGATTTAATCGCTTGTCGTGGCTTGTATGTTATTTCAAAAGGCAGAAGTTTGATTGCCCACTTAGCAATTCATCCCGTGGTGTCCCTATTGTTAATTAAGTTGTTTAGAGGGACTTTGGACGCCATTGTGACCAAGCACTCTTGAAAATAGTGCCTGAGTTTTTGAGATGCCATAAAGACTGCGTAAGCTATCTTCTGGTAATGGGGATACCGCGTTTTACATGGGCTAAGAACCTCCAAAATGTAGTTGACGAGCCTTTGAACCCAGAGTTTATGACCTTCCATGTCGCGCTAGACTACAAGGATGGCGTTGACTACTTGGTTTGTGGCCAAAATGTATAACAACATCGGCTCACTAGCCCCTGGGGCTGCCAGTATAGGGTTGGTGGCGAGTATGGTTTTGATTTCCTCTAAGGCAGCTCCGGCCTTGCCGGTCCATTGGAAGTTTTTAGTTTGCTAGAGCAATCTATAGAGGGGTAGAGCCTGTTCCCCTAGCCTTGAAATGAATCAGCTTAGTGCTACTATGCACCCTGACAATTTTTCAACATGTTTAAGTTCAGTGGGCACCGCGAGCTGACATAAAGCTCAGATTTTAGTGGGGTTGCCTTCGATTCCCTGATGGGAGATGATGAATCAGAGGAGCTTCCCGGCCGGTATGCCGAAGACAGGTTTTTTCAGATTGAGCTTTATATTGTAAGTTCTTAGATTCAAAAATGTTTCCCGGAGGTAATTGATTAGATCGTCAATATTTTTGGTTTTTACAACCACATCATCGACGTAAGCTTTGACAAGTTTTCTCGATTTGATTCTCCAGGTACGTTTGAATCATGCGTTGGTATGTGGCACCAGCATTCTTTAGTCTGAAGGGCATTATGTTAAAACAGAATGGCCCGTACAGTGTGATGAAGGCCGTGGCAGCCTGATTAGATTCCTTCATTTTTATCTGATGATACCCTGAGTAAGCATCCAGGAAACATAGCGAGTCATGTCCTGTAGTGGCATCTATGATCTGGTCGATACGTGGTAGAGGAAATGGGTCCTTTGGGCAAGCCTTATTCAAGTCTTTGAAATTGATGCAAAGGCGCCAGGATTTGTCCTTTTTGGTTACCATAACTAGGTTGACCAGCCAGTCGGGGTGTTTGATATCTCTGATGAATTCGGCCACGAGTAACTTGGCCAAATCTTTGCCCATAGCTTGATGCTTGGTCTCAGAGAACCGTCGGAGTGCCTGTTTAACAGGTTTTGATCCTTTAATTATGTTGAGGCTCTGCTCGGCTAAATTCCGTGGGATTCCCGGCATATCGGAGGGATGCCAAGCAAAAATATCCCAATTTTCCCTAAGTAAATCTCGCAGGGCTTCATCAATTTTTGGTGCCAGCTGGGCGCTAATGGACACTGTCTTGCTTTGGTCCGTTGGGTGCACTTGGAATTTGATGATTTCGTCAGCTGGCTTGAAGGAAGTTGATTTAGGCCTCTTATCAAGGATGACATCATCCCTGTCGACCGTGGTGAGGGTGTCCCGGACTAAGGGGTACTCGAGCTGATGACTTATCTCTCATGGGCCGGACTAGTGGGCCACCCTTCACTCATCAAGGGAAGACCTGATTATGAGAGACCCCGTGTACTAGAAGGAAACTTCCAAAGACTTAGCTTCTCCTCCAAGCCATAGTTGGCGTAATCGGCATGTTTATCCCTTGGTGGCAACTGACCATGTGTAACCCTAGGACCTTCTGGTGCGTATATAAACCAGGAGGTTTGGTCCGTAGAGGGCATCATATCAACTGCCTAGGGTTTAGCTCATCCGATCTCGAGGTAGATCAACTCTGTAACCTTCATACAACCACATCAATATAATCTAGCAAGACGTAGGGTTTTACCTCTTCGAGAGGGCCCAAATCTGGGTAAATCACTGTCTCTATGTTCCCTGTTACCCATCGACTCCTAAATCCACAGTTCGGACCCCCTACCTAAGATCCGCCGGTTTCAGTACCGACATTGGTGCTTTCATTGAGAGTTTCGCCGTGGGTCGCCAAGGATCGATGGCTCGACTTCTCATCAGTGATGGGATCCGCAGCGGGGACATCTTCGTCCCCGGTCAGCTCTTTGCGTTCGGCACCATCGTGCTACACACCTATCCGACCGGTCACCTTGACCAGGTCGGCAGCTTTGCCCCTGAGCAAGAAATCAGGTTCGGCAACCTGGAGTACATCGCCGCTGCTCGAGGCGATCTGGTCTTCACTGGACTCTCGGCTTTATCCGAGGAGCCAAACAATTCAGAGGTCTTGACCTCAGATTCCCTCCACGTCTCTGTCCCCGTGCCGGGCCTCATGTTGGATCTGGCTTTGAGTCCAGATCCAACCTCGGCGCCCAAAAACCAAGGGTCACCCTTGGCCGAACACACTCCCAATGTTGGCACACCAGAGCTCAACTCCAATGACCACCCGCACATAAACCCGGTGGACCTCTCATTTTTAAGCGAGATGTTAGATCGGATCCAGAAGATTAATGTCGCGGATGGCCCATCCTTGGACCAGGAGCCGGTTGGACAGGGGGCCAGCCGCAGGGAATTTTGCGTCCCACCCACCACCCACCTGGTAGCCACTGTTGAAGATTTAACCGACATGTTGGACTACGCCTCCGAGGAGGCTGACTATATGGACAAAGATATAGATGTCTCGCCTCTTACGGCTCCCTCCCTTGCCACTTCCAACACCGGAAAGTGGACCGCCACCTCCACCTACGACATTCACATGGTCGATACCCCCATAAAGGATGATGACACGACCAAAAAGGACGATGACGGTCCCGCCAAAGAACCGCCCAAACGCCGACGACGGTGAGCCAGAGGGCGAGGAAGGGGCAAGGAAAATCACACAGACATGAACGGCACTGGAGATAATGAAACTCCGGATAACTTAGGGGAGCTCGGCGATAACACCGCCGAGCGGCGCCCTAATTCCCCCGAAGGGCACGAGGACCAAGGTGACTCCAAGGACCTCGAGGATTCCGAGGATAGCAATTACCTCCCTCAGTCCGAAGAGGAGGACAGCCTCGGACCCGAAGACTTCATCATCCCGGAAGATCCCCTGGAGCAAGAGAAATTCAAGCGACAACTCATCGCAACTGCCCGAAGCTTGAAAAAGAAGCAACAACAGTTAAAAGCGGAACAAGATACGCTCAACGACAGATGGATGATGGTATTAGCTGCCGAAGAGGGCCTTGACGATCAATGTCAGGGTCAGTATAAGAGTTAACCACAGTGGCACGTACTCCCAGAATTTGAGGACGAGGCCCTTGAGCCCATGCCTCCTAAACAAAGTTACACGAGCCAGCTCGACCGCCCCCCTCGAGGACGGGACAGGCCGGCTATGGACACCGAACTCCCACCCGTGCCCCCTCGAGGACAGGACAAGGTGGCCGAGGAAGCCGAATACGCACTCGCGCCTCCTCGACGAGCAGGCAAAGACCCGGTTCAACCGGACGACTGATACAATCTGCGTCGCGACCTGAATGCCAGAGGGATCTAGTCAAGATCCATCTATGGATCCATAGTACATGCGCCCGCAGGATGGGACGGATACCAGGCCTGGCACTATAGGAACGACAGAGCTCGGGAGCAGCACCATGCTCGGATGACAACTGACCTCCGGCGCGACGTAGCCCGAGCCAGGAGCGCCGCACACCCAATGTGCTTCACTGATGAGGTGATGCAGCATCAGTTCCCTGAGGGGTTTAAACCCGTTAATATAGAATCCTACAATGGGACAACTGACCCAGCCGTGTGGATTGTAGATTTTCTTCTCCACATCCATATGGCCCAAGGAGATTACCTCCACGCCATTAAGTACCTACTGTTGAAACTCAAGGGACCAGCAAGGCACTGGTTGAACAGCCTACCTGAAAACTCCATCGGGAGCTGGGAAGAGCTCGAAGATGCATTCTGAGCTAACTTTCAAGGCACCTATGTTCGGCCTCCGAATGCCGACGACCTGAGTCATGTCATTCAGCAACCTGGAGAGTCAGCCCGGCAATTCTGGAACCAGTTCTTGACCAAGAAGAACCAGATCGTCGACTGCCCGGACGCCGAGGCGATTGTGGCATTTAAGCCCAGTATTCGGGACAAGTGGCTTGCCCGCCAGCTCGGCCAGGACAAGCCGAGAACAATGTCAGCCCTTACCTCCCTAATGACCCGCTTTTGCGCGGGTGAGGATAGCTGGTTAGCTCGTCGAAGCAACCACCCCGAAGACCCCATCACTTCAGAGGCCCGGGACGGGAACGAGAAACCCCGGCGCAATAAGAACAATAAGCGCCGGCACTCAAACAATGGCGGTGAAGCCGATGACTAAGTAGTAAACGCCGGATTCAGCGGCTCGAAATCAGGACCGTGGAAAAAAACCCGTTAAAGAGAACCGGGACAGTCCGTCTGCACTGGATAGAATATTAGATAGGCCCTGCTAGATTCACGGCACCTCGGATAAACCCGCCAACCATACCAATCGTAACTGTTGGGTAATCAAACAGGCCGGCAAGATCACAGCCGAAGAACAGGGCAAGGGCCCCCACAGCAAGGATAACGACGAACCTCGCGGGCCATGTAATGGAGGCCAAAAGCAGTTTCCTTCAGAGGCTAAGGCCGTGAATATGATCTATGTCACGCATATACCAAAGAAGGAGCGGAAACGCGCACTTCAGGACGTCTACGCCGTAGAGCCAGTAACCCCAAAATTCAACCCGTGGTCGGCTTGCCCGATCACTTTCGACCGTCGAGACCATCCGACCAGTATATGCCATGGAGGAACAGCGGCTCTGGTGCTCGAGCCCATCGTGGATGGATTTCACCTCACCAGAGTCCTTATGGACGGAGGCAGCAGCCTCAACCTGATTTACTCAGATGTAGTGAGGAAGATGGGGATCGACCCATCAAGGATCAAACCTAGCAACACCACCTTTAAATGCGTAATCCCGGGTGTTGAGGCACGCTGCTCGGGATCCATGACATTGGAAGTAGTCTTCGGCTTGCCCGATAACTTCCGCAGCAAGGACTTGATCTTCGATATTGTCCCCTTCTACAGCGGTTACCACGCACTCCTCGGCCGGACTGCGTTCGCCCGCTTCAACGCCGTCCCGCACTATGCGTACCTGAAGCTCAAGATGCCAGGACCAAAGGGCGTTATTACCATGAACGGTAATATTGAGCGCTTGCTCCGAACAGAGGAACACATGGCGGCTGTAGCCGCCAAAGTCCAAGCCGCCGAAGAAGCGTCGCAAGCCCAGACACTAGATGCACGCAAGCGCTCCCGAGCTATAGCCTTGGTCACAGAGCATTCCCACGCTCACCCCAAATAGGGGTATGTTCCCCACAACACGGCCAACCCAATCGTTAAATACGTACCTCGTGTGCACAATTTCGCACTCAAAATTCCATGGGCAGTTGTGGGAACACTCGCAACAAAGGCCGAGAGTTCGGTTCGACCGAGCAATGGCCAACAGTTGTCTTCGAAGCAACATCGACAACGGGCACCATCTAGGGCCCGATCAGCGTCAAGCTGATATACAACGGCGACTACTCAAAACCCTTCCCCAAGGGTTCGTCTACCGAACATTACCATTTCCGCCAAACACGCGGTCGACAGCTCCGCTCACACGGTAGGGACGTCAAACCACTCATGAAGGCCCTGTGTAAACCTTTACTCTAATGTATTTATTCCCTCAAAAGTATCTATCAAAGTTACTTCGGCAAGCCGAATGGTACGGTTGGACATCGCATATTCAAAGGAAATAAAGACCAATTTTTCTCTGGTAATTGTGCAATCCTTCACGTTGCATATTCCTTTCTGCTTTTTTAGGCCGAAGCAAACTATTATGATACTGGCTAATAGACCGGGGGCTCGACCATAAATTGTGCCTCAAACTTTATTCCGGCACCTGCTTTTCTTTCATGCGCTTGGCGTCATGGATATTGCACTATATGCATCTGTTCCGAATTGCGTCTTTGGTCAATAGTTGGGTTGCCCGGCTCCTGTGTTTACCCTCTTATGTTCTGCATTGTTCGGCTAAGAGGGTAAAGGGAGAACCACTGCGATTGTACTTCTAGCTAGCCTAGTTAAGTACCTCAGTGGACAAAGCCAAAAACTGACCGTCACAATAAGCGAGAACTGGTCAGCGATCCGATGACTCGTGTCAAACCAAAAATCGTTGGAGGTTAGTCCATGTTAAATGAAGGGTTCTCTGTTACAGAAACCATGTGATGATGGTGTCAACCGCGACTTGTCCAAATGTCACACACACTGGGGGCTAGTCACCAGCCCTCGCAGTTAAGCTCCTATGGCTAAGTGAAAGCACTAAAACCGCATAGTCTGATTGCCTTGTTTCCCGTATACACAACCGCCTCCGGGCACCGAGACGTCAGCTAAGGGTCAAGATATAATGAGGAAACATCCCATGCAGTATCTGCACTGGGGCTGAAGCCGATGACTGGTAACTTTCAGTTACGAAACAGGTGCACAGGAGTCAAAATTAACATAGCAGACATTACATACAGCCAACTCAGTGCATTCCAAGTAAAGCAAAAGTTTTTAAACTCCTCGGATACAAAGGAAAACTACCCTACTCCTCAATTACATCTTTAGGACACTGGGCCTTTACAGCCCGAGCACCATCCATCACGATGGGAAAGTATTGCTCGGGGCGCCTATGCTCCTTCCCTGGCGGCGGAGGCCTGGTGGCCATCTCGGCTGGCTTTATCTTCGGCCAATGTACCATTGTCTTGGCGAAGGCCATCCGAGCCCCCTTAATGCATGTGGAGCGCTTCCAGACATCGATCAGGGGAGCGGCGTCACACAGCCTCTGCACCAGACCAAAGTAGCTGCTCGGCAGCGGCTCCGAAGGCCATAGCTTGATGTAGAGGTCCTTCATCGCCGGCTCTGCCATCCGATGCAGCTCCATCAATTGCTTCATTTGATTGTTGAGGAGGGGAGTGTGTTCGGGCACTTGAAATTGCGCCCAGAATAGCCTCTGATTGGCCCGACCCTCCCGGGCGGTGAAGAACCTTGCCACATCAGCCGCACTCCTCGGGAGGTCCGCAAAGGCGCCCGCGGAACGCCACACCCGCATGAGCAAAGCAAACCTGTTACCGCCAAAGACACTCTGAGGCAAATACGGCTTACCATTTGCAATGAGCCTAACTTGGCGGAGCTCTTCTTGGTAGCCGCGCGCCTCTGTCTGTGCTTCTTTAGCCACCGTCACCAATGAGGTAAGCTCGGCGGCCTGCTCCTTGTTCTTCTGCTCGAGGGCCTCACACTTTGTGACGGCATCCGTGATCTCTTGCTACACTCCCAGCACCCTGGCCTCGTGCTTCTGGCTAGTGGTTCGCTCCACAGCCAGTTCGGTTGCCGCTTTCTCAGCCACCGACCTCTGCTTTGCCACTTCCAGCTGAGCCGTCTTTAGCACGGCCTTCAGGTTTTCCACCTCCGCGGAGGCAGCTGTGGTAACATCAGTTAATTCCGTTAGGATACTTCAAACCCTACTTACAAAAAAACACAGCTGTAATCATGACTACCGCCCAGACTTGCCTTGCGCTTCATCGAACCTCTTGTTCAACAGGCTCGGGTCATCTTTGGAGCTCTTCAGCTTCTGATTCAGCTTGGCCAACTCCTCGGCGTTGGCGGCTGCGGCCGAGGATGATGCATGTGCATTATTTTACACACGTTAAGCATCCGAGATATAGATTTTGATCCTCTGACCGGCTTTGCTCAAACCAGTCAAAGTCTCAGGGGCTACTGTGTACGAGGCTATACATTTATGTAAACAAACTTTTTTAAAGGAAAGGCATTACTTCGCTCACCTTGAAGCCTGTGAGAAGGCCACTTAAGTCCTCCTTTAGTCCGCTATCCACGGACCGAAGACTCTGCAACACCGTGCCCATAAGGGCACGGTGCTCTTCGGCAATAGAGGAGCTAGTTAGAGCATCCTCCATCTCATCCGGCCACCCGGTCAATGCCCACTCTGGGGCGGGCGGGGTTGGCCGGGGCACTTCGGCTTCTTCCCTCTCGAAGACTAGGGCGCCGTCGCTGGACGCCTTGACGTCTCTAGAGCCGTCCTTGGAGAGAGCTCGGCTTGTCTAGGCTCCTCCTCTTCGTTCACCAGAGGGGATCTCCCCTCTTGGTCTTCGGTGATCGAGGTGTTCACCTCGGCCATGATAGTGTCGCCCCCTCCCCTTGTGTGCGGCATGGGAGGGGTCCTCCTCGACAGGACCTCCTCGACGATGGGGGGAGGTGAGGCACGCGACTTGGTCCCGCTCTTCGCTAGCGCGGCCGGCGAAGAATCCCCCTCTGAGACTAGGTCGGTGGGGAAATCACGCATCGGGCTGCAAAATTACAAACAGAAACATGATCAATATCAAACCCAGTTCGGCTAAGGACAATCACGCGGATATTAGAACGCATACCTTTGAGCCTGTGGCTTGGCGCTGGGGATCCTCCGAGGAATCTCTTCGGATGCCTCAGAGTCCTTGGCAGAAGCTGAGCTATCGCCGGACAAGGCCACCTTGGCCTTGCGTGGTCTTTTGGGGGCGGGTTGATGCGGCTCCTCCTCGGCATCCTTGGATGCCGCCCTCTTCCCTGTTCGGGAGGAATCGTCTTCCTCCCCGTCCTCCCCCTGCTCCTTCTCCTCCTCTTGTGCGGAGGGAGCGTTGGTCCTCGCGAGCAGAGGCCCTCCCTGGCCTCCCTCTTCTAGTCCTTTTTCTTCTCCTTCCTCTCCGGCGCCTCATACGGCTCCTCGGCCAACATGGTCGTCAGTAGGGGCGTCCTCGGTCCCTCTGGCAGCGGCAGCGGACTGTCGATCCGCTCGGCCTTATTCAGCCAGCTCTGCGGATGGGAAGTAAAAAGGCTAAGTACCTTATCAAGAGGGAACAGTTTGGATATAAGGACAAAATTAGTCATACCACCCGCGGGGGATTTGCGGCGTCGAGACCGATATCTTCCTCCTCGGCCGGCCAGTCCTTGTGCGGCTTGAACAGTGCCTTCCACAGCTGAGCGTGAGAGGTGCGGAAGAAGCTGCGCACGATGGCCGGGTCTTCGGGCTTGGAAGCCCACATGGGGGAAGCCCTGTCCTAGAACGGAAGGATTCGGCGGACGAGCATGATCTGGATCATGTTGGTCAGCTCGGCGCCCTTCTCTAACATCTTGGCGATCCGGCTCTGCAGCAGCACCACCTCCTTTTTCACCCCCCAGTCGAGGCCTTTCTTGGTCCATGAGACCATCCGCGTAGGGGGTCCGGATCGGAATGCCGGAATCTCCCCCCCCCCCCAATCTGCACTCCTCGGCTCTGTGATATAGAACCATTCCTTTTCCCAGATCTTGACGGTCTCGATAAAAGTACCATCTGGCCACTCCACTCGAGGAAGCCTGCTGACCATCTCCCCCCGCAGTCCGCCTGCTCGCCGTCCACTATCTTTGGCTTGACGTTGAAAATCTTCAGCCACAGACTGAAGTGTGGCTGGATCCGAAGAAAAGCCTCGCAGATGATGATGAAGGCCGAGATGTGGAGGAAGGAGTTCGGCACGAGGTCGTGGAAGTCAAGTCGGTAGAAGAACGTGAGGCCCAGCTACTTCTTGAGCTTGCGTTGGTTTTTCCCTTGAAGAGGAAAGGGTGATGCAGCAAAGTAGATATAAGTATTTCCCTCAATTTTGAGAACCAAGGTATCAATCCAGTAGGAGGTACAAGGAAGTCCCCAATCTACGCACCTGCACAAACAATCAAACACTTGCACCCAACGCGTTAAAGGGGTTGTCAATCCCTTCACGGTCACTTGCAAGGATGAGATCTGATAGAGATAGATATAAAAGATTACTAAAACAAAAAACAAAGTAAAAGCAAATAAATTGCAGCAAGGTATTTTTGGGTTTTTTGGTTTATAGATCTGAAAATATATAATGGAAAATAGACCCGGGGGCCATAGGTTTCACTAGAGGCTTCTATATGAAGGTAAATAATATGGTGGGTGAACAAATTACTGTCGAGCAATTGATAGAAAAGCCCATAGTTATGACGATATCCAGGGTAATGATTATGGATATAGGCATCACGTGCATGTCAAGTAGATCGAAACGATTCTGCATCTACTACTATTACTCCACACATTGACCACTATCCAGCATGCATCTAGAGTATTAAGTTCACCAAGAATGGAGTAATGCCTTAAGTAAGATGACATGATGTAGAGGGATAAACTCAAGCAATATGATGAAAACCCCATCTTTTTATCCTTGATGGCAACAATACAAATACGTGCCTCGCTACCCCTACTTTGTCACTTGGTGAGGACACCGCAAGATTGAACCCAAAACTAAGCACCTCTCCCGTTGCAAGAACTACCAATCTTTTTGGCCAAACCAAACCAATAATTCGAAGAGAAATACAAAGATATCAAATCATGCATATAAGAATTCAGAGAAGATTCAAATAATATTCATAGATAATCTGATCATAAATCCACAATTCATCGGATCTCGACAAACACACCGCAAAAGAATATTACATCGGATGGATCTCCATGAAGATCATGGAGAACATGGTATTGAAGATCATAGAGAGAGAAGAAGCCATCTAGCTACTAGCTATGGACCCGTAGGTTTGACGTGGACTACTCACGCTTCATCGGAAGGGCAATAGGGTTGATGTAGATGCCCTCCGTGATCGAATCCCCCTACGGCAGATCGCCGAAAAAGGCCCCAAGATGGGATCTCACGGGAACAGAAGGTTGCGGCGGCGGAAAACTATTTTTGTGGATGCTTCTGGTGGTTTGGGAATATATGTGAATTTATAGGCCAAGAATTAGGGAAAACGGAACTTCGAGGGGCCCACAAGGCAGGGCCCCCCCCTAGGGACCGCCCTCCACCCTTGCCGTCTCCTCACGACTCTGTTTACTTGGTTTCCAAGTCCTACGGGTGTCTTCTGGTCCAAGAAAAATCATCGTAAAGTTTCATTCTGTTTGGACTCCGTTTGATATTCCTTTTCTATGAAACTCAAAAACAAGGAAAAAACAGAAACTGGCACTGGGCTCTGGGTTAATAGGTTAGTCCCAAAAATAATATAAAATAGCATATTAATGCATATTAAACATCCAAAATAGATAATATAATAGCATGGAACAATAAAAAATTATAGATACGTTGGAGACGTATCAAGCATCCCCAAGCTTAATTCCTGTTCGTCCTCGATTAGGTAAATGATAAAAACAGAAATTTTGATGTGGAATGCTACCTAACATATTTATCCATGTAATTTTCTTTATTGTAGCATGAATGTTCAGATCCATAAAATTCAAAACAAAAGTTTAATATTGACATAAAAATGATAGTACTTCAAACATACTAACAAAGCAATCATGTCTTCTCAAAATAACATGGCTAAAGAAAGCTATCCCTACAAAATCATATAGTCTGGCTATGCTCCATCTTCATCACACAAAGTATTAAATCATGCAAAACCCCGATGACAAGCCAAGCAATTGTTTCATACTTTTGATGTTCTCAAACCTTTTCAACTTCAACGCAATACATGAGCGTGAGCCATGGATATAGCACTATAGGTGGAATAGAATATGGTGGAGGTTGTGAGGAAGACAAAAAGAATGAGATAGTCTCACATCAACTAGGCGTATCAACGGGCTATGGAGATGCCCATCAATAGATATCAATGTGAGTGAGTAGGGATTGCCATGCAACGGATGCACTAGAGCTATAAGTGTATGAAAGCTCAAAAGAAACTAAGTGGGTGTGCATCCAACTCGCTTGCTCACGCAGACCTAGGGCAATTTGAGGAAGCCACTACAATAGGAACCCCCCTTTAGCAACGCATCGATGTGTTGTCGTATGTCCATATATGCGTTGCTACGGTCTACTCCAACGGATTAGGATGCGTTGCAGTTGGTGGCGTTGCAAGGGTCTACAACAACATATATACATCTGTTGGTAAACGGCGTGCAGAAGCATTGCAAGTTAGCAATGTATAGATCTAAAGCCTAGCAACAATTCACATGAGTTGGTGCCACCGCCGCACAAAACGAGTTTCAGAAGGACATACCATATCATTACAGCAACTAGAAGTTTTGCCATATATGAACAATTTAATGATATTTTATATATTGTGATCCAAAATTATTAGGCCAATGCCGATAGATAGGAGCCACAATAAGTAGGAATCATCTTATTATATTAAAAAGAATGTATTGCATTACAAAGAACACGATCCAAATATTACAAGATGTGAAACCTTCTAGTACTAGCCCAATTCTTGACCATTCAATCAGCTATAGTGTTTGAAACATTACAACCGAAAATG
Organism: Thinopyrum elongatum; assembly: GCA_011799875.1. NCBI lineage: Eukaryota > Viridiplantae > Streptophyta > Magnoliopsida > Poales > Poaceae > Thinopyrum > Thinopyrum elongatum. Next base: position 560,873,079 of record CM022302.1, read on the forward strand.
ACATTCTAATTATCTAGTAATATCCCCATTCTCGACCTTGCAATCAACATCCATGCATCTTCAATTTATCTTGGCAATATAGAACAACAAGAAAATGAGATTAGTAACTTATGATAGAGAAAATCAACAGAGCAGAAACTTCTAGAGGAGCTACATAGAAAGGTTGACGGCCATGACATTAGTAGCTTTGTATGTAGAAAAGGAGAGTACTAGCCTACATCCGACAACCACTTTTGATCCTTGTATTCTTATTGACAAACATGCTATATGTCAATTGAGTAACATAAACCTGAAAAGAACATACTCATCTGTCCCGTATTAGTCGTCGCTGAAACGGTTGTATCTAGATATATTATAGTGCTAAATACAACCCTTTGAGCAAAAGCTAATATGGGATGGAGGGAGTACTAAGTAAGACACGAGGTACCACCCTTGAAAAAATCATGTAATAACATATACACATCCTTAGTTTGCTAAGAAAGATCTGCAGTTCTCCACAAAATAAAAGTAGATGCAAGATTTCAGCAATTCAAAAATACTTTACTTAAAAGAAAATAATTCACACTAGGCTAAATTTGGTTGTGCCTAAATTAGGTATTGTGATACATACTCACAAATATGACTTACCAAGACATTGATTTATATATAGATGTGGGGCTAATTAATAATCTGAATACAATTTTTTTTCAACAGGAGTTTATTAATAAAACTGCAGATAGTGCACCCTATATCTGTGTACTAACTAAATTTTGCATCTTGCATCAGCTCAAAACTATATGAATCATCATAATAAACACTAGCAGAAGGGTCATCACCATGCTATGAAGTAGAAATACAGAGACTTCGAGACTTGAACATTTCCGTAAACTGACAACATTCTATTCTCTCAGTTGGCTTGCACAAGTTCTGAATATCCACCGCTTGTTCAGATAAGAAGCTGCATATTAAAACACCGAGCATCTTAGAATAATTGGATGTGGCTATTCATTTTGAACCATCAGCATGTAGTTAGTATACTAACAATTATCCAAACATTATATTATATTAACAATGATATATGAATTCATAAACCAACTAAATGATAATATATAGGTAACCAATAATCTTGACTACACAAAATTGAATAATTCCATTTTTCGGAGGCTTCAAATTCATTTTACGGCCTCTTTTATAGAAGTGTTGATTTATATCCCCTAATTGCAATCTGCACAAGTCCTGAAGATATACGTGTTAAGACAAAGAACAAACAAACATATGTTGGTTGAAGCAAAGTAACCTTCGGAACGTGTGACGGAAGATGAAATTAAGGATTATACATGCATGTGGGGTTTATTTCTGTAGTATTACACACACGAGTGACAGAAATCAGTAAGTATTGATAACACTAATAAGGAGATTCTTTTGTCTCCTGAAAATAATCTTGATGTTATGGATAATAGTGCTTGCCTATTAACTGATACTTGCAGAAATGTTCTTTGATGACATGGTTATGGGCTATTAACTAAGATATCTGGAGATACTATCAAAACTTATTTAACTAATCTACCATGGTCAACCTCACAAAAATATTGATTAATTACGCATTCACATAGAAGCAAGAAATTTAAAGACTAATGAATCACAAGCCCGAATCAACAGGTACAGACAAATGATGAATTGCTCAACCACAGAAGAAAGAAGTCCATCCTGAATATCTAAAACTGGGGTGACAATATGCTTCTAGATGTTACACTGATGATTTATTGCAAATTATTGTAATTGTACGCTATTAGAGAAGATCTCTGGTGCAACATAAGGGATCTTACAAGTGTTACTTTTGAGCCTGTGACCAATGACGCATTGTTGTCTCTGCGGCCTGCGGATAAACCCATTAGAAATCTAACTTCCGATATGAATCTTTAGGAAACAGGGTAAATTTGTCAAAAAATGCTGAATGAAAGAATCTAGCAGAAAATGTAAGAATCCATCAGTAAGTCGAAATGATGTATGCTGCTTCAAAATCATTTTTTTATCTGGGACGGTTCCCATTATCTTGTCATTGTGCAAACATTATTCGAAGGACGAGGGCCTTACTGAACCGTGGAGGTAGTCGAGGACTCGAGGTGGAACAACACGGTCGAGCACAAGGGGCAGAAAAACGAGAGGAGGCGTGGAGCCTCGCTAGCAAACCGTGGTGACTAGGGTTCCTATGGGGGCACGTCCAAGGGCACGAAGGTCATCGCCGCGGCAATGGATCGAAGTAGAGCAGTGAGGGGTTCCCGAGCCCATCAGCAGGTGAGCAGGGGAGCAGAGGACGTCGCGGCGGCCGGGGATCGGGTCATAGCACTGAGGCAGAGCTGGGACGGTGACCGGCGGCGCGGAGGAACTCGCCGCGGCAAAGGAACGGAGGAAAGCAGGGGGAGTGGCCCGGTGAGCGGCGGCGCAGAAGAGCACTGGATCTAGACAGAGTTGGAGGTTGTGGGTGCAGCTTTGCGGGCACGAAGCTCGTGAGGAAGGAGTTACCGAATAGAGAGAGATGTGGTGGATATAAAAGATTTGACTCTTTTTTGTTGCGTGATACATGGACGGGGAGGTACAGATAAAGTGGAGATTAGTACGGGGAGGTTACCTTTCATGGGAGGTGGACCATCAACAACACATGTTATGTTTCGTTGCTACATATGCGTTGTTATAGGTGGGTTTTTGTTGTAGTGAGCCCATCATTGGAATATACACGCCAAGTTCTATAATGAAAAATTCCCACTAGTATATGAAAGTGACAACATTGGAGACTCTCTATTATGAAGATCATTGTGCTTCTTTCAAGCACAAGTGTGGAAAAAGGAATAGTAGCATTGCCCCTTCTGTCTTTTCTCTCATATTTTTTTTGGTGGGCTTCTTTGGCCTCTCTTTTTTTATTTGGGCTTCTCTGGCCTCTTTTATTTTTTTGTAAAGTCCGGAGACTCATCCCAACTTGTGAGGGAATCATAGCTTCCGTCATCATTTCCTCACATGGGACAATGCTCTAATAATGATGATCATCACACTTTTATTTACTTACAACTCGATACAAGAACAAAATATGACTCTATATGAATGCCTCTGGCGGTGTACCGGGATGTGCAAAGATCTAGCGTAGCCATGAAAATCTCATGCTAGCTATCTTACGATCATGCAAAGCAATATGACAATGATGGTGCGTGTCATAATAAACGGAACGGTGGAAGTTGCATGGCAATATATCGCGGAATGGCTATGGAAATGCCATAATAGGTAGGTATGGTGGCTTTTTTGAGGAAGGGTATATGGTGGGTTTAATGCACCGGCAAAAGTTGCGCCGTACTAGAGAGGCTAGCAAAGGTGGAAGGGTGAGAGTGCGTATAATCCATGGACTCAACATTAGTCATAAAGAACTCACATACTTATTGTGAAAGTCTATTAGCTATCGAAACAAAGTATTAGACGCATTCCCCTAGGGGAGAGGTTGGTAGGAGTTAACCATCGCGCGCTCCCGACCCTCACACAAAGGATGACAATCAATAAATACATCATGCTCCGACTTCATCACATAACGGTTCACCATACGTGCATGCTACAGGAATCACAAACTTTAACACAAGTATTTCTACCAATCCACAATTACTCACTAGCATGACTCTAATATCACCATCTTTATATCTCAAAACAATCATAAGGAATCAAACTTCTCATAGTATTAAATGCACTTTATATGAAAGTTTTTATTATATCCCTCTTGGATGCCCATTATATTAGGACTAAATTCATAACCTATGCCAATTACCATGCTATTTAGAGACTCTCAAAATAATATAAGTGAAGCATGAGAGTTCAACAATTTCTATAAAATAAAACCACCACCGTGCTCTAAAAAGATATAAGTGAAGGACTAGAGCATATTGCCTAGCTCAAAAGATATAAGTGAAGCACAAAGAGTATTCTAATAAATTCACGATTTAAGCGTGTCCCTCTCAAAATATGTGTACAGCAAGGATGATTGTGGCAAACTAAAAAGCAAAGACTCATATCATACAAGACACTCCAAGCAAAACACATATCATGTGGTGAATAAAAATATAGCCTCAAATAAATTTACTGATGGATTGAAGACTAAAGAGGGGATGCCTTCCGGGGCATCCCCAAGCTTAGGCTCTTGGTTGTCCTTGAATATTACCTTGGGGTGCCTTGCGAATCCCCAAGCTTAGGCTCTTGCCACTCCTTATTCCATAGTCCATCAAATCTTTACCCAAAACTTGAAAACTTCACAACACAAAACTCAACAGAAAACTCATGAGATCCGTTAGTATAAGAAAATAAATCACCACTTTTGGTACTGTTGTGAACTCATTATTTATTTATATTGGTGTAATATCTACTGTATTCCAACTTCTCCATGGTTCATACCCCCGATACTACCCATAGATTCATCAAAATAAGCAAACAGCACAAAGAAAACAGAATCTGTCAAAAACAGAACAGTCTGTAGCAATCTGGAAATTTTGAATACTACTATAACTCCAAAAATTCTGAAAAATTAGGAAAATCTGGGAAATTTGTATATCAATCTTTTGTAAAAAATTCAGATCTAATTCATGCTTCTGTGATTTATTAAAATTACTTTACTGGGCGCAAAAGTTTCTGTTTTTCAGCAAGATCAAGTCAACTATCACCGTAGGCCATCCTAAAGGTCTTACTTGGCTCAAACACTAATTAAAACACCAAAGCAAAATTACTACAGAGATAATAATGTGTAATTTATTAAAGAACAGAAACAAAACAAAAAACATAAAAATAAAATTGGGTTGCCTCCCAACAAGCTATTGTTTAACGCCCCTAGCTAGGCATAACACAATAGATCTAAGTATTATCATCTTTGGTATGCAATACGTAAGTAGCTCTCATAATAGATTCATATGGTAACTTAATTTTATTTCTTGGAAAGTGTTCCATGCCCTTCCTTAACGGAAATTGAAATCTAATGTTTCCTTCTTTCATGTCAATAATTGCACCAATCATTCCAAGGAAAGGTCTACCAAGAATAATAGGACATGTAGGATTGCAATCTATATCAAGAACAGTGAAATCTACGGGCACATAATTCCTATTTGCAATAATAAGAACATCATGAATCCTTCCCATAGGTTTTTTAATAGTGGAATCTACTAGATGCAAATTTAAAGAGCAATCATCAAACTCACGGAAACCTAGCACATCACATAAAGTTTTCGGGATCGTGGAAACGCTAGCACCCAAATCACACAAAGCATGGCACTCATAATCTTTAATTTTAATCTTAATAGTAGGTTCCCATTCACCATAAAGCTTTCTAGGTATAGAAACTTCCAACTCAAGTTTTTCTTCAAAGGATTTCATCATAGCATCAACGATATGTTTAGTAAAAGCTTTATTTTGATTATAAGGATGAGGAGAATTCAACATAGATTGCAACAAGGAAATACAATCTATCAAAGAATAATTATCATAATTAAAGTCCTTAAAAACCAAAAGAGTGGGTTCATTGCTACTTAAAGTTTTGACCTCTTCAATCCCACTTTTATCAATATTTATATTGGAAATCAAAGATTCAATAGGAGTCACATCAATCACTTTAAGATCTTCATCATTATTTTCACGAGAAATTAAAGAACACACTTTTTCAAGCCACTCTCGCTTAGCACGCATTCTAGCGGTTCTTTCTTTACATTCATCAATAGAAATTCTCATAGCTTTTAAAGACTCATTAATATCATGCTTGGGAGGAATAGATCTAATTTTCAAAGAATCAATCTCAAGCGAAATTCTATCAATGTTCCTAGCCAAATCGTCAATCTTGAGCATTTTTTCTTCAATCATAGCATTGAAAACCTTTTGCGCACTAATAAATTCTTTAATATTGTTCTCAAGATCAGAGGACATCTTATTATAATGTCCATAAGAATTGTTGTAGGAATTACCATAATTGTTAGAGGAATTACTAGGAAACGGCCTAGGGTTGAAATTACCTCTATATGCGTTATTACCAAAATTGTTCCTACCAACAAAATTCACATCCATAGATTCATTACTATTTCCAATCAAAGAAGACAAAGTAATATCATTAGGATCAATAGGAGCACTCTTACTAGCAAACAATTTCATTAATTCATCCATCTTTCCACTCAAAGTATTTCTTTCTTCAATTGCATGCACTTTTTTACTAGTAGAAGATCTTTCGGTATGCCATTGAGAGTAATTTGCCATAATATTATCTAGGAGTTTAGTAGCTTCTCCTAATGTAATTTCCATGAAAGTACCACCCGTGGCGGAATCTAAAAGATTTCTATATGCAAAATTCAATCCTGCATAAAAAATTTGTATAATCATCCATAAACTCAAATCATGCGTGGGACAATTTCTAATCATTAATTTCATTCTCTTCCAAGATTGTGCAACATGCTCATGATCAAGTTGCTTAAAATTCATTATATCGTTTCTAAGGGAGATGATCTTAGCGGGCGGAAAGTACTTGGAAATAAAAGCATCTTTACACTTATTCCATGAATCAATACTATTTTTAGGCAAAGATGAAAACCAAGTTTTAGCACGATCTCGTAGTGAGAACGGAAATAGCTTCAATTTAACAATATCATTATCCCCATCTTTCTTCTTTTGCATATCACACAATTCAACGAAAGTATTTAGATGTCATGCGGCATCTTCACTAGGAAGGCCGGAAAATTGTTCTTTCATAACAAGATTTAGCAAAGCAGCATTAATTTCATAAGATTCCACACTAGTCGCGGGAGCAATTGGAGTACTAATAAAATCATTATTATTAGTGTTGGAAAAGTCACATAACTTGGTATTCTCTTGAGTCATCATGACAAAGCAAGCAATCAAGCACACAAGCAACCAAAAAGCAAACGAAAAGACGAATGGAAGAAGGGCAAATAAAAAGGCAAATCTTTTTGTGTTTTTCTGAAAATCATTTTAGAAGTGGGGAGAGGAAAACAAGAGGCAAATGGCAAATAATGTAATGCAAGAGATGAGAGTTTATGATGAGTACTTGGTAGGCTTGATGTAGACCTCCTCGGCAACGGCGCCAGAAATTCTTCCTGCTATTCTTGATCTTGCGTTGGTTTTTCCCTTGAAGATGAAAGGGTGATGCAGCAAAGTAGAGATAAGTATTTCCCTCAGTTTTGAGAACCAAGGTATCAATCCAGTAGGAGGTACAAGCAAGTCCCCAATCTACGCACCTGCACAAACAATCAAACACTTGCACGCAACACGATAAAGGGGTTGTCAATCCCTTCACGGTCACTTGCAAGGATGAGATCTGATAGAGATAGATATAAAAGATTACTAAAATGAAAAACAAAGTAAAAGTAAATAAATTGCAGCAAGGTATTTTTGGGTTTTTCGGTTTATAGATATGAAAATATATAATGGAAAATAGACCCGGGGGCCATAGGTTTCACTAGAGACTTCTCTCTTGAAGGTAAATAATACGATGGGTGAACAAATTACTGTCGAGCAATTGATAGAAAAGCGCATAGTTATGATGATATCCAAGGCATTGATTATGCATATAGGCATCACGTCCGTGTCAAGTAGACCAAAATGATTCTGTATCTACTACTATTACTCCACATATCGACCGCTATCCAGCATGCATTGATACGTCTCCGTCGTATCTATAATTTTTTATTGTTCCATGCCAATATTCTACAACTTTTACATACTTTTGGCAAATTTTTATACTATTTTTGGGACTAACATATTGATCCAGTGCCCAGTGCCAGTTACTGTTTGTTGCATGTTTTTTGTTTCACAGAAAATCCATATCAAACGGAGTCCAAATGGGATAAAAACTTACGGAGATTTTTTTTGGAATATATGTGATTTTTGGGAAAAAGAATCAACGCGAGACGATGCCCGAGGGGGCCACAAGGACGGGGAGGCGCCCCGGGGGGTAGGCCGCGCCCTGGACCCTTGTGGCCACCCCGTAATGCGGTTGGTGCTCTTCTTCGGCCGCAAGAAATCTAATATCCGGATAAAAATTGTGTTAAAATTTCAGCCCAATCGGAGTTACGGATCTCCGGGAATTTAAGAAACGGTGAAAGGCCAGAATCTAGGAGCGCAGAAACAAAAGGAAACAGAGAGAGAGATCCAATCTCGGAGGGGCTCTCGCCCCTCCGCCACCATGGAGACCATGGACCAGAGGGGAAACCCTTCTCCCATCTAGGGGGAAGGTCAAGGAAGAAGAAGAAGGAGGGGGGCTCTCTCCCCCTCTCTCCCGGTGGCACCGGAACACCGCCAGGGCCATCATCGTGACGTCGATCTACACCAACAACTTCGCCGCCATCATCACCAAGTCTCTCCCCCTCTATGCAGCGGTGTAACACCCCTTCTCCCCGCTGTAATCTCTACTTAAACATGGTGTTCAATGCTATATATTATTTCCCAATGATGTATGGCTATCCTATGATGTTTGAGTAGATCCGTTTTGTCCTATGGGTTGATTGATGATCGTGATTGGTTTGAGTTGCATGTTTTATTATTGGTGCTGTCCTATGGTGCTCTCCGTGTCACGCAGGCATGAGGGATCCCCGCTGTAGGGTTTGCAATATGTTCATGATTTGCTTATGGTGGGTGGCGTGAGTGACAGAAGCACAGACCCGAGTAAGTAGGTTGTTTGTGTATGGGAGTAAAGAGGACTTGATACCTTATAATGCTATGGTTGGGTTTTACCTTAATGATCTTTAGTAGTTGCAGATGCTTGCTAGAGTTCCAATCATAAGTGCATATGATCCAAGAAGAGAAAGTATGTTAGCTTATGCCTCTCCCTCATATAAAATTGCCATAATGATTACCGGTCTAGTTATCGATTGCCTAGGGACAATTAACTTTCTTGTGACAAAAAGCTCTCTACTAAAACTAACTTAGTTGTTTCTTTATCTAAACAGCCCCTAGTTTTTATTTACGTGCTCTTTATTATCTTGCAAACCTATCTTACCACACCTACAAAGTACTTCTAGTTTCATACTTGTTCTAGGTAAAGCTAACGTTAAGCGTGCGTAGAGTTCTATCGGTGGTCGATAGAACTTGAGCGAATATTTGTTCTACCTTTAGCTCCTCGTTGGGTTCGACACTATTATTTATGGGTTATCAAGACCTTTTTCTAGCGCCGTTGCCGGGGAGCAATAGCGTGGGGTGAATATTCTCGTGTGTGCTTGTTTGCTTTATCACTAAGTAGATTTTATTTGCTATTATAAGTTGTTCTCTATCTTTAGTTATGGATATGGAACACGAAATACCAAAAAAATTAGGTGTACTTGCTACTCATGGAGATGGGGAACCTCCTAAAACCCTCGATGCTCATTATGTGAAAGATATTATGCACTACTTTAATAATCCTGAGAAAACCCCATTCAATTATATAATGGGAGACACGTTGGATCAACGTGAATACTTTAGTGATTATCACTTGACTCAAAAAGGGAAACTGTTATGGTATCAAATTCATATGTTGCATTGGTATGCTCGGGAACTATGCTTGAGATATGCTTATACTTGTTGCTCTAGGACGAAGGCTCCACACCTTCCCTTTTCATGTAAATTTAATGATAATCAAACCTTGGCTTCTTATGCTAATGGTATTTATGATTACTATGATGTGGAATGAATAGAAGAATTCGTTGCTTTTAAGGGTGCTTATGAAATTGAATCTTTGTTTGAAAAGTATGAAGCTTTTGATGATGATGTTTATAGGCCTGAAAATTTTGCTATACTTAAATATTGCTATGAGAATTATGAATATAATTCCGATATTGATGCGTTTATTGAGAAAGTCTCCGCTGTCCAAGAAGAGACTAATATTTTGCCGGAATCTATGGAAGAAGAAAATGAGGAAACTGTGAGCTCATTAGATGAAAAAAATGACGAGGAGAGTGAAGAACAAAAGGAAGAAGAGCGGATTGATCACCCGTGCCCACCTTCTAATGAGAGTAACTCTTCAACTCATACATTGTTTAATTTCCCTTCGTGCTTACCGAAGGACGATTGCTATGATTATTGCTATGATCCCTTAGATTCGTTTGAAATATCCCTTTTTGATGAACTTGATGCTTGCTATGCTTATGGCCATGATGCCAATATGAATTATGCTTATGGAGATGGACTTTCTATAGTTCCTTATGTTAAGAATGAAATTGTTGCAATTGCACCCACACATGATAGTCCTATTATCTTTTTGAATTCTCCCAACTACACTATATCGAAGAAGTTTGCGCTTATTAAGGACTATATTGATGGGTTGCGTTCTACTATTGCACATGATGATTTTGATAGATATAATATGCATGTGCTTGCTGCTCCTACTTGCAATTATTATGAGGGAGGAACTACATCTCCGCCTCTCTATGTTTCCAATACGATAAAATTGCAAGAAACTGTTTATACTATGCATTGACCTTTACTTTGTGTGCATGAATTGTTCTTTTATGATATGCCAATGCATAGGAAGAGAGTTAGACTTCATTGTTGCATGATATATGCTGCTTTGTGCTCACTACTAAAATACAAATTATTGTTAATCAAAATTGGCTTTGATATACCTTGGGATCCGGGTGGATCTATTACTTGAGCACTATATGCCTAGCTTAATGGCTTTAAAGAAAGCGCTGCCAGGGAGACAACCCGGAAGTTTTAGAGAGTCATTTATTTCTGTTGAGTGATTTTATAAAGTTTAAAAACAATAAAATAAAGTGGGGAACCTAAAACTTTTCAAAAAGAAAAGTGAAAGTGAGAGAGACGAGCATTGTTAAAGTGGGAGCATGCCTTGAACTTTGTTCATGCCCATGGAAACTTTGTGAACCTTGATTACAGAAACTTTTCAACAAAAATAATTATCCCCTTGTATAAATCCATTGTATTATAAAAATAATGTGTCAAGATTTGCCTTTAGGATGATTAGATTGCTTGTTTGGTTTGTGCGGTGCAAAAACAGAAACTTTGGCTGTAGTGCGTGATTTTACATATTTTACTGCAAAGTCAAACGCTTATGAAACTTTTTGAAAAGTACTTATATACAAATTTTTTATTTTGTCCTAATTTTTCAAAAAAATTGGAGTTACAGAAGTATGGTAGATGTTCAGATTGCTACAGACTGTCCTGTTTTTGACAGATTCTGTTTTTTATGCATTGTTTTGCTCGTTTTGATGAAACTATTGATTGAATCAGTGGTATAAGCCATGGAGTTATAATACAGTAGCTAAAATGCAAAAATAAAATATGAATGAGTTTTCAACATTAATTAAAGTGGTAATTTGCTTTATTGTACTAACGGATCTCACGAGGGTTTTGTTAAGTTTTGTGTGATTGAAGTTTTCAAGTTTTGGGTGAGATCACGATGGATGAAGGAATAAGGAGTGGCAAGAGCCTAAGCTTGAAGATGCCCGAGGTACCCCAAGGTAATATTCAAGGACTCCCAAGCAACTAAGCTTGGGGATGCACCGAAGGCATCCCCTCTTTCTTCTAACGATCATCGGTAATTTTACTTGGAACTATATTTTTATTCGTCACATTATATGCGTAAGTCTTGGAGCGTCGTGTGCTTTTTCTTTTTTCTTTTAATAATACACCATGCTGGTATGAGATAGTCCTTGGTTGATTTATAGAATGCTCTTTGCACTTCACTTATATCTTTTGAGTATGGCTTTATAGAATGCTTCATGTGCTTCACTTATGTCATTTGAAGTTTGGATTGCCTGTTTCTCTACACTAGAAAACCGCCATTTGTAGAATGCTCTTTTGCTTCACTTATATTTGTTAGAGCGTGGGCATATCTTTTGTGGAAAGAATTAAACTCTCATGCTTCGCTTATATCTATTTAGAGAGTTGACAGGAATTGGTCATTCACATGGTTAGTCATATAAATCCTACATAAAACTTGTAGATCACTAAATATGATATGTTTGATTCCTTGCAATAGTTTTGCGATATAAAGATGGCGATATTAGAGTCATGCTAGTGGGTAATTGTGGATTGTAGAAATACTTGTGTTGAAGTTTGTGATTCCCATAGCATGCACGTATGGTGAACCGTTATGTAACGAAGTAGGAGCATGAGGTATTTATTGATTGTCTTCCTTATGAGTGGCGGTCTGGGACGAGCGATGGTCTTTTCCTACCAATCTATCCCCTAGGAGCATGCGCGTAGTACTTTGTTTCAATAACTAATATATTTTTGCAATAAGTATGTGAGTTCTTTATGACTAATGTTGAGTCCATGGATTATACGCACTCTCACCCTTCCATCATTGCTAGCCTCTTCGGTACCGTGCATTGCTCTTTCTCACCTCGAGAGTCGGTGCAAACTTCGCCGGTGCATCCAAACCCCATGATATGATACGCTCTGTCACACATAAGCCTCCTTATATCTTCCTCAAAACAGCCACCATACCTACCTATCATGGCATTTCCATAGCCATTCCGAGATATATTGCCATGCAACTTCCATCATCATCATATACATGACTTGAGCATTGATTGTCATATTGCTTTGCATGATCGTAAGATAGCTAGCATGATATTTTCATGGCTTGTCTGTTTTTTGATATCTTTTGCTATGCTAGATCATTGCACATCCCGGTAGTCCGCCGGAGGCATTCATATAGAGTCATATTTTGGTCTAAGTATCGAGGTTGTAATTCTTGAGTTGTAAGTAAATAAAAGTGTGATGATCTTCATTATTAGAGCATTGCCCCATGTGAGGAAAGGATGATGGAGACTATGATTCCCCCACAAGTCGGGATGAGACTCCGGACGAAAAAAAAGAGAAGGCCCATAACAAAATAAAATAAAATGAGAGAAAAGAGAGAAGGGGCAATGTTACTATCCTTTTACCACACTTGTGCTTCAAAGTAGCACCATGATCTTCATGATAGAGAGTCTCCTATGTTGACACTTTCATATACTAGTGGGAATTTTTCATTATAGAACTTGGCTTGTATATTCCAATGACGGGCTTCCTCAAATTGCCCTAGGTCTTTGTGAGCAAGCGAGTTGGATGCACACCCACTTAGTTTCTTTTTGAGCTTTCATAAACTTATAGCTCTAGTGCAACCGTTGCATGGCAATCCCTACTCACTCACATTGATATCTATTGATGGGCATCTCCATAGCCCTTTGATACGCCTAGTTGATGTGAGAGTATCTCCTTCTTTTTGTCTTCTCCACAACCACCATATTCTATTCCACCTATAGTGCTATGTCCATGGCTCACGCTCATGTATTGCGTGAAAGTTGAAAAAGTTTGAGAACATCAAAAGTATGAAACAATTGCTTGGCTTGTCGTCGGGGTTGTGCATGATTTAAATATTTTATGTGATGAAGACGGAGCATAGCCAGACTATATGATTTTGTAGGGATAAGCTTTCTTTGGCCATGTTATTTTGAGAAGACATGATTGCTTTATTAGTATGCTTGAAGTATTGTTGTTTTTATGTCAATATTAAACTTTTGTTTTGAATCTTATGGATCTGAACATTCATGCCACAATAAAGAAAAATTACATGGATAAATATGTTAGGTAGCATTCCACATCAAAAATTCTGTTTTTATCATTTACCTACTCAAGGACGAGCAGGAATTAAGCTTGGGGATGCTTGATACGTCTCCAACGTATCTACAATTTTTGATTGTTCCATGCTATTATATTATCTATTTTGGATGTTTTATATGCATTAATATGCTATTTTATATTATTTTTGGGACTAACCTATTAACCTAGAGCCCAGTGCCAGTTTTTGTTTTTTCCTTGTTTTTGAGCTTCGCAGAAAAGGAATACCAAATGGAGTCCAAACAAAATAAAACTTTCACGATGATCTTTCTTGGACCAGAAGACACCAGAAGGACTTGGAGTCCAAGTCAGGAGACCCACCAGGCGACGAAAAGCCGCCAGGGCGCGCCCCTAGGGCTTGTGGCCGCCTGGCAGGCCCCCTGACCCCCTTCCTTCGCGTATATTTTCTCTTATACCCTAAAACCATCAGGGGCATCCACGAAAAGAATTTTCCACTACCGCAACCTTCTGTTCCCGTGAGATCCCATCTAGGGGCCTTTTCCGGCACCCTGTCGGAGGGGGATTCGATCACGGGGGGCTTCAACATCAACTCTATTGCCCTTCCGATGAAGCATGAGTAGTTTACCTCAGACCTACGGGTCCATAGCTAGTAGCTAGATGGCTTCTTCTCTCTCTCTTTGATTCTCAATACCATGTTCTCCTCGATGTTCTTGGAGATCTATCCGATGTAATATTCTTTTGCGGTGTGTTTGTCGAGATCCGATGAATTGTGGATTTATGATCAGCTTATCTATGAATATTATTTGAATCTTCTCTGAATTCTTATATGCATGATTTGATATCTTTGTAATTCTCTTTGAACTATCGGTTTGGTTTGGCCAACTAGATTGGTTTTTCTTGCAATGGGAGAAATTCTTAGCTTTGGGTTCAATCTTGCGGTGTCCTTTCCCAGTGACAGTAGGGGCAGCAAGGCACGTATTGTATTGTTGCCATCGAGGATAAAAAGATGGGGTTTTCATCATATTGCTTGAGTTAATTCCTCTACATCATGTCATCTTACTTAATGCGTTACTCTGTTCTTCATGAACTTAATACTCTAGATGCAGGCAGGAGTCGGTCGATGTGTGGAGTAATAGTAGTAGATGAAGAATCGTTTCAGTCTACTTGACACGGACGTGATGCCTATATTTCATAATCATTGCCTTAGATATCGTCATAACTTTGCGCTTTTCTATCAATTGCTCGACAGTAATTTGTTCACCCACCATATTATTTGCTATCTTGAGAGAAGCCTCTAGTGAAACCTATGGCCCCCGGGTCTATTTTCCATCATATAAGTTTTCGATCTTCTATTTTCCATCATATAAGTTTCTGATCTACTATTTTGCAATCTTTTACTTTTCGATCTATAAACCAAAAATACCAAAAATATTTACTTCATCGTTTGTTTAGTTTCATCTATCTCTGTCAGATCTCACTTTTGCAAGTAACCGTGAAGGGATTGACAACCCCTTTATCGCGTGGGGTGCAAGTTTTTTGATTGTTTGTGCAGGTGCTAGGTGATTTGTGCGTTGTCTCCTACTGGATTAATACCTTGGTTCCCAAACTGAGGGAAATACTTATCTCTACTTTGCTGCATCACCCTTTCCTCTTCAAGGGAAAAACCGATGCAAGCTCAAGAAGTAGCAGTATCCCAATCTCAAATCGAGTTTAGAGAACACAGAGGAACCAGTGAGTTCATCATACAAATCATTGATCTAGGGAAGTGGATACTTGTTCTGAATTGTTGCCTGGTTAATAGGCCGGTAATCCTGGACCAATCGATTAGTTCCATCCTTCTTTTTAACAAAGAGAGAAGGTGCTCCCCAAGCAGAGGAACTTGGGCGAATAAAACCATTGCAAAGTGATTTATTGATTTCCTGCTTGAGCTCGAGGAGTTCATGTGGCGGCATTTTGTAGGGGCGCTTAGCAATTGGAGTAGTGCCTGGTTTCAAGTCGATGACGAATTCGACAGCTGTAACAGGGGGTATTCCTGGAAGTTCTTTTGGAAAGACATCTTGGAATTCTTGAATGACTAGAACATTCTCGATTCCCTCAAGAGGTGAAGCATTTAATGCATTCAAAGCATATATTTGGGCTTCGGCATTTTGGATAATTCAAACAGAGTAGTTTATTATCTGGTCGGAGGGATGTAGGAGCTGGATGGTCTTTGTGGCACAATCGATTGAAGGAATGTGAGCTTTCAACCAATCCATTTCCAGAATGAGGTCTATGGTGGAAGACTTCAAAACAATGGGAGAGAAAAGGAATTTCAATCCTTCGATTTCCACAGTGACATCCCGCATAATCACAGAGGCCTAACATTGTCCTAAGGGGGTGTTAATCACTAAAGGGGTATGCATCTTTTCAAACGTTATGCCAAGCATGGATGCAAAACTACCTGATATGAATGAATGTGATGCTCCTAAATCAAATAAAACAAAAGCGGGTACTGAGTTAACGAGAAGGGTACCCATCACAGTAGCTGGCTGATCCTGAACTTCTTCAATATCGACGTGATTAGCCTGACCACGACCATAAGAAGGTCTGGCATTATAGTTGCGGGGCTGGTTGAAGCCACAGCCATTGCCACGGATAGTTGAAGGAAGTGCCAGCTGACTCTGGTTCTGATGACAGTCTCTAGCACGGTGACCTGGACGGCCACACTTGAAACACAGTCCATTGTTGGGACGGGGAGTAGGGGCATTGGGTGGAGCAACTTGGACTCTCGGCTGTCTCGGTGGTGGAGGAGGCGGACGAGGTGCAGCATACGAAGGCCTTGGTGCAGGGGCAGCTTGACGGTACATGCTGTGGGGAATCCAGATGCGACGCTTCTGTCCAAATGAGCCCGAAGATGAGCCTACATCACGGTTGCACTTAAGTGTATCCTTGTGTTCCTTCAGACTTGTCTCTACCTGAATAGCCTTGTGAAATCTTGAATAAGGAGCGCAAGCTTGATATCTGGGTGCAGTCCTTCACGGAACTTTTCCTGTCTGCGAGCATCAATGACAATGTCTTCTTCAACATAGCAAGATAGTTCAAGGAACTCACGCTGATAAACATCCACGGCTTTGTTGCCCTGTGTAAGGTTGCGGAACTCCCTTTTTTCCTATTCATAATTCCTTGAGGAATGTAGTGGGCACGGAAGGTAGCTTGGAATTCTGCCCAAGTGACGGCTGTTCCATCCGGCAGGGAACGTTTGTGACTATCCCACCATTGAGCAGCGGGACCCTTAAGAAAGTACGATGCAAAAGTGACAAAGCTGGCAGGGACGACATTGGCAGACTCCGTCTCATAAGTGATGTCGCAAAGCCAAACATCAACATCAAGAGGCTGGACGGAGTTGCGAAAGATAGTGGGGTTGAGGCGCACAAATTCTTGCAGAGATATTGGGGCTGGCTGCTGATTAGCATTCGGTTGCGGAAACTGAGCCATGATCCCTTGCATGAACTGACGTTGCAGCTCAAATTATTGCATCATACCAGCCATGTAGTCGGGCCGTGGTGGATTGTTGTCGGCACGGCCACGACCATGACCACGACCACCTGGTCTAACCATCCTGCTAAAATTTAACAGGAGGTAGTTTAGTAAAAGCAATTGCAAGCATTTAGAGACAACCATGATGTAACACGAATAGTGAACAAGAGTGCAATAGACACATAACAATAGTCATTTAAGACTTATAGATCCATACACAGAGTCGGTTACAAAATGGTAGTACGAGTTCAGAACAGAAAGTAACATAGACAAACTAGGCGGCATGCAGGCACGCGATGGAGAGATACAACAATGGGACATAGCAAAGGCTACATCAACGTCGGAGAAAACCACTGAAGCCAGGTAACTGCAAGTGACGACGCTGGGTGCTCCCGATAGAAGGATCCTGCACCCCATGATCACTCTGATGCAGAACCCGGTCCCGGACTGGGAGAAGAGGTCCACGTGCTGGTTTGCGACCTCCAACAGCAGGCCACTCGAGACCTGGTGGCATCTCGGTCCTGCGCGGGTAAAGGATATGTTGAGGATGCATCACTGCACTGACAGCGGGCAGCAACTGTGTCAGAGCGTCGTAAAGACGAGCACGAGTGGCGTAC
Organism: Thinopyrum elongatum; assembly: GCA_011799875.1. NCBI lineage: Eukaryota > Viridiplantae > Streptophyta > Magnoliopsida > Poales > Poaceae > Thinopyrum > Thinopyrum elongatum. The sequence goes on from CM022302.1 coordinate 560,890,769, forward strand.
AACTCGATAGCAAGAGCTCGGGCAGTGCGATCCAGAGCCTCGGTGTACTGAACCAAGACCTGCGGGTCATAATGACATCGCACGTAAGGGGTACAGATAGCAGTGTAGTACCCAGTCTCATCTCCAGCAGGGGCATGAGGAATGTATGGGAATCCAGTCTCATCCAAACAACTATGCTCTCCACGCAGATGTGCGATAGCAGCATAGGCAGCATCATGGACTGCCATATCAACAGTCAATCCAACAACATGGAAGGTGTGCAACTCAGTGCTGGAGCGATCCCGTCGATCAACGATACGAAGAACAGCGTGGTACTGCTCCTGGTTGAACTCACGGAAGTCCTCATCAACCACGTACTCGGGGTACCAGCGATACCCCAATTTGGTCAAGAGGTCGATCATGATAGCAGGGAAACCAGTGGCATCAAGAGCCATAGTCTGGCACACGAGCTGTGTTGCGGGACGCATCTGAAACAAAGGAGTTTTCAAAGATGTCAAATGACAGTGTGTGATTCATAATTCATATATTCAAAGGAATAATTGCAGATAATCCAGCTCTCCGGGTAGATCTGATCACGAGAACCTAATGTTAGAGTTAGTAAAATCTTTAACCCGAATAGAAGAGAGATCAGAATCCCAGAGTAAAGGAGCGGAATAAAAGATCCTAATCCCATCCATAGGTGCTGTGGGCCCATAAGCCACACAACACTGGTTAGTAAAATAGTTTTGCAAAGACTAGACTCAACTTCGACCAAGGAGTTGGAAAGGGGCTTCCTACGGGCAGTCAGCTCTGATACCAACTTGTGACACCCCGGCTCGCCCGTGCACTAATTATACACGCAAACATGCACGATCAAGACCAGAGACTCACGGGAAGGTATCACAACACAACTCTAGATACAATTTAAAGATAAGTCTTCATATTACAAACCAGGGGTCACAAGGACCTGAATACATAAGTCAGCGGAAGCAAATATTATCTAAGTACAGACATGGTTAAACAAGTTTGCCTTAAGAAGGCTAGCATAACAATGACACTGATTGAAAAGGCGCAGGCCTCCTGCCTGGGGCCTCCGAACTACTCCTGGTCGTCGGGCTCGGTGTAGTAGTAGCCTCCATCGGGGTAGTAGTAGGCATCGGCGAGATCTGCTGGCTTCGGGGCTCCATCATCTGGTCGCAGCAATCGGGTATAAGGGAAAAAGGTAGCAAAGCAACTGTGAGTACTCATCCAAAGTACTCGCAAGACTTACATCAGAACTATGCTAAATATGCATCTGTATCAAAGGAATGGGGCTATATCTTTGGACTGAACTGTAGAATGCCAGAGTAGAGAGAAAAAGACCTAGTCTATCAAAGACTAGCATCTTGCAACATCTTGCAGCATCAGAAGAGGGTAGCATAATAGTATGTAGCATCATGTATATAGTAACAACTCCCAGAGATCCTTTCTCGACTACCCCGTGAGAAAGCGATCCTGGAGCCATCATAACAGTTTAGTATCTCAAGTATCCGGTTATAGTTGTAGTAGATCAGGATACAACTCCGAGCGTCCTGTTACAGTGGACACGGCTGTTTTAATAGATATACTTCCCTGCGGGGGTGCACCAACTTTCCCAACATGCTCGATTACCTTTGGCCAGGCACACTTGCTGGGTAATGCCCGGCCTCGGATGATCAACACACCGTAGACCAACCTAGGCTCAGTAGAGAGGCCAGCACGCCGGTCTAAATCCTAACTGGGAAGGGGTCATGGACCTATCACCCTAAGCACTCCTGCACGTTGCGTACGCGGCCGGGAGCAGACCTAACCTCTGTATACACAAGCAGGCGTACCAGTCCAACCCGGCGCGCGCCACACAACTGTGACGTCTGACAAAGCTTTCGGGAGGAACGTACGACGCCAAGTGCCCATAACTTATCGCGCGTGGTGGTTAGTGCGAAAAGGCCAGATGCCTACTCAAATCACATATCCAAACCAGTTAGTGTATTGGTAGATCGCGGAGACGATTAGTGCTCCTGTCGCCCCGTCTCACGGTTTACGACAAGGGGCCAGCCCATCCCTCTCCAGGGTGGTCACCGCCTGCCCGGTCGTTCCGCGTTAATATCGCTCACAGGTACCCTTGGGGCCGACCCGACTTCCTTTTGATTAACTCGCGGGTGCTCTTGGAGCCAACCCGTCTTTAGCATTAGGAGTTGTCGGGACTTTGGTCCATCACTACTGTCTGGTACCACCTGCCCTTCAGCCTCGTAATATTAAAAGAAGGCAACAGTGTAAGCATATCATGATCACCTCCCGGAGGGGATCACGACCCGAAAATCTAGCATGGCATCATGGACAAGGGTGTAGGGCCAACAGGCGAAACAACGGCATAGCTAAACTAAGCATCATAGGATAGTAGTTAATGTATGAACAGTAGGCTACAACAGCAGGCTATGCATTAGCATAGGAGCTATCGGATCATCAACAGTAGCAAAATCTAATGCATGAAGTAGAGGGAAAGGAATAGGCGATATCTGGATGATCAAGGGGGTTTGCTTGCCTGAAAGTTCTGCGGAGGGGAACTGGTCGTCAGGGGCGTAGTCGTAGCTGGTGTCGTCGGTAGTCTCGAGGTCTATCGGAGAAGAAGAGGGGGAAGAAACAATAAATACACGGCAAACAAATGCAACACAGATGCATGACATGGCAGTATGTTATACTAGGGGTGACCTAATGCAGTACTAAGTATATTAGATGGAGCGGGAAAACATTTGGAAGTATTTTACCAGCTCCGGGCAATTTTTGATCAGATGAAACAAAGGGGAAAGTTCCATATTCATCATGTTAGGGAGGTGTGGCAGGTATATGGGTGGCATGTTCGGATTCGTCATATTTTTCTGATCATTTTTCATATATAAATTATTTTCATCGGAGTTACGATTATTTTTCTATGACTTTTCAAAGTTTAAAACAATTTCTGGAATTTCCTGATTATTTTTATTTTGAAAAATACTAAATGTAAATTGCTACGTGTACACACAGAGTGTACACAGCAGCTGGTTTTAGTGGCTGACAGTGGGCCGGGGGATGCTGAGTCAGCAGGTCAACAGTTGACCCGTTGACCAGTCAACTGGGTCCACTGGGGGCCACTGGCAGTGACCCAGGGTGGGCCCCGTGCGGTGCCACATCGGCGGCGGCGCCGGAGGAGCTCCGACGAGCAAGAAACGCGGTGGAGGGCTCGGGTCTTCATCGAAAAACGGCTACGGGCCACGGATCAGCGTGCGGAGAGGTTCTACGGGTTACTGGCACTCGTGCGCATCCAATGATGGTGGTCGTGGGTGCTGGGGTGGCCGGCAGGGACATCGGCGACGAGCCGTGGCGGCGGCAGGGGGTCGGGCTCCATTTGAGAACGAGGCGGGTGCGGGCCAGGGGGCGAGCTAGGGGTGGCGTTCACTTCCAGGGGCGCTCTGGAGAGCTCGTGCACTGCGGTCATGGCGGTGGCCGGAGCACGAAGGCGGGGCCGGCTAGCTAGAGAGCACTCGAGGGCACGGAGAGAGAGGGGAAACCGACGGGGTGCTCACAGCGTTGCAGGGAAGGCTCAGGGAGGCGCGGGGAGGTCGGAGTCGAGGCAATCGACAACAATGGCGAACGGCGCACGAGGTTGGGGAAGACGGCATTGGAGATGAAGCAGGGGCTCCCGGCTCCAGCCGGTTGGTGCAGAGGACGAAGTCGAGGCCGGCAGAGCTCCTGGACAAGCTCCGGAGGCGCAGGGACGGCGGTGGCCACGAGCTTCAGCGAGATTCGTTCATGGCGGCGCTCAGGAGAGGTAGGAGAGCGAGGGAGAGAGGGGGAAGAAGGGCTAGGGTTCGTCCCCGGGGTCGCGGATGAGGTCCTTATCCCCTCCAGACGCCCTGTAGCGGCACGTTGTCGATCAGGCAAGAGGTAGGGCCGGCGCGGCGAGCGCGCGTGCTGACACGCGAGGAGAGAGAGGCGGGAGGTGGGAGACGAGCGGGGGAGTGGGCTGGGCCTGGCACTGTGGACTAGAGCCCAGTGCCACGGTGCCCCCTTTTCTTTTTCCTTTTTTCCTTTTTCTGTTTTCTCCTTTTTCTTCTGTTTTGTATTTTCTTTAGCTAGCAAAATACTTTCAAAAAATGTGCAACTGGTCAAATCAAATGCTATGCAACATTAAGCTCTGTCACAAAAAGTTTGGGGGCCTAATGATTTCATTTGAATTTTGCTTAATTAAAAAAAAGGAATTAAATGAGTTGAATTGGTACTGTTTTTGGATGACAACTTTCCAATGAGCAAACAAGTGATATAGTTTTCTTCCACCATAATTGCATATGGATTATTTGCTAAAACATGAACTATTTTGTAGCACCGTTTGTAGCTTTTCAAATTTCACTTGCTATTTGAATTTTGAATTGAAGTGGAATTTCAAATGAGATAGGAATCAAAGATGATCATGCTTTGCAAAATAGGGTGACTTGGCATAATCATGATAGGTTACTGTAGTTTAATACATGGGGGTGTTACAGATGGCCCGGACAAACTTGGACTAGTATATGATCTCACATTAGGTGAGATCAATGAGATCAATTTTTTTTAAATACTAAACATTCTCAAATTTTTTGAATCTCCACCTGTACATCGAGTTTTGAGCTGGTTTTTTTTAAGTTGTAGGCACACCTCGTAGATATGTTGTTAAATAATTTCAGAATCTTTTGAAATGTCTAAATATAAATTTTGTGAGATCCTATACTGCCACCCGGTGGGACCACCGTCCCTCCCGTAACGGGCCCCGCCCCAGTATAGCTGGCCAAACGGGCCGGGCCAACCAGGCCGGCCCGCGAGCACGCCGACACGGCCCGCCATGGGCCAGGCACGGCACGGGTTAAATAGGCCGGGCCCGGCATGCGGCATGCCCTGGGCCGTGCTTGGGCTGCTAGGATGAGCACGCGGGCCGGCACGGCATGGCCCATTTTTTTTTTAATTTTTTATATATATCTCTATATGGCCCAACAGGTAAAAATAGGCTAAAAACGCTCAGTGCGCCAAATAGCAGGCAGACTAGTGGGCCTGGCGTGCCGGTGGGCCGGCCCGATTAGCAGCTGGGCCGTGCCTGGGCTGCAGGCTGCAGCACGCGGGCCGGCACAGCACGGCCAGTATAATAATCGTGTCTCGGCGGGCCGGGCCGTGCCAGGCACGATTAGGATGGGCCGGGCCGCCCCGTTTGGCCAGCTACGCGCCCCAGCATGCCGGCCGCGGCACCGAGCGCGAGATATTTTCTGCCGAATCCTGGAATTAACCACCAACCTCATGCCCCTTCTCTATTACTAGGCTCTGGAAAATATCTCTCCCCCTTCTTTTGGTCTGCATCAGCAGCGGCATCTCCATTTCCATCCCACGGGCGCGCCAAGGACAGCGCGAGGCATGTTTGATTCGCCGGATCGCGGCGCCGTCGTGGCGGTGAAGCGGATGAGGCTGTGCGCCATGGAGGAGGAGGAGGAGGAGGAGGAGGAGGGGATGGAGGTGGACGGGGAAGAGGAGCAGGAGGACGAGGACGAGCCGGGGCTGGGGATGGGGATGGGAGGCCAGGCGGGAGAGCAGAGGGCGGCGGCGATCGTGGTGGCAGACGCGGTGGAGCCCGACTTCCCCGTCATCTACGTCAACGCCGCCTTCGAGGCCGCTACGGGGTACCGCGCGCACGAGGTCCTCGGCCGGAACTGGTGAGCCTTCTTCTCTGCTCTGCCGTGGTCGTCTACTTTTCTGTCGGTGTCGTGTCATCAGGGTGGCCACCTGGATCTGGGTGGCGGAAGGAATGCCTGTTAACAATTTTCAATATTCAGAATTCGTTTTTAGATTTTAGGATTTCCTTGCACCACTTTGCCTTCGCAGCGTGTGTGGCTCGCTCAGTGGATTGGAATGTAGAATTTGGTTATCTAGTTCGATTGGCCGGTCCTTGTATGTAGCATCTTCGTGAATCGCAAGGAGGAAATGGGCTCAATAATTATAAATAAACAATGATTTAAATTGCGTACGTCTGTGAGAAGTTTTATTCTTGGATAGTTCAGACCAGACAATCAATGGCAATCATCTTAACTTGATCCATGGGGTTTAAAAGCTGTCGTTTGTACTTCCTCCGTTTCTAAATATAAGTTTTTTTAAGTGATTTCAATACAAACTACATACATCCGTATGTACACGTATTTTAGAGTGTAGATTCACTTATTTTGCTTCGTATCTACTTATATTTAGGAACGGAGGGAGTAGATTGACATGGCCTCAAAGTGCAACATTGACCACTAATTGCTCTTGCAGTATATGTAGAAAAACTCAAATAAATTATATATCATGAAAGCACTTGCCAAGATAAATTTCTACATATGATTTCGAAGTATCTAATATATATTTTTTTTTTGAGAAAGCACTTGTATTTTATTCAAAGACCAGTGTACAGCGTACAAATACAAGCACTGACACGCATACAGCCACCGCACATCGAACATGACAGCCATGCCAAAAAAAAATCAAGCAGGACAGCTGTCCCACCATCTCGCACAGAGCTCCCTAAAGAAACACAAAAACACACTCAAGACCCTGGAACCCTGTGCATCTTCCACGATCAACCAGCCAGCACGAGCTCCACCCTCGCCGGAGCAGGGTAGAGCCGCCGGCTGCAAACCAAGGGCAGGAGCACCATCGCCACAAAGGCTTTGTGGGCCACAAATAAGCCTCGTCCCAGCGGGCGAGGACTAAAGTCGGGTTCCGGCACGTCGGCCGGGGACACTCCCCATGCTCCTCTGTCCTTGGAACCGCCGCCGCCTCCGGACACCACCGAAGAGAAGCAGCAGCACCAGCCACATCGCCCACCAAAAGACCACAGCCTCTGATCAATCATGGCGAACGGATCTGGAGAAGACGATCCAGATCGCACCGACTCCTATACACCACCACTGCGCAGCCAGCCGCGCCGGCCCGGTGGAGACCTGCCTCCCAAGCCCCGCAGCATCGCCAGAGGGAGCTCCGGCACGACGGGGAGAGGGCCGGAGGGAATTATTCCGCTGCGTCGGTGCCGGCCCCGCTCGGCCGCCGACGCCAGGAGAAACACACAAGACCACGCTATCTACACCCTCCGCGCTGACGTTCGCGGTCTCTCCCACCTCCCGGCGCCAGGCGGCCGCCGGAGGCGTGGGAGACCAACGGAGACGCTCCGCCGGAGTACCCCCTCTTGCGTCGCTCTTCTTGTCGCCTTTACTCACTGTAGCTCTGGAGAGACCGAGAGACTCCCCCTCATAATCTAAATATTTCTAAAGATATCGGTAGTCAATGTTTCTAACATTTTACTTTCTCTATTTCCAAAACGATTTGGGCCTAACTAACTTTCACATTTCCAAAAAAGTACTGTAATAAATATCAGTGCTAGTTTTGAGCCTTATGCTTATTAATGTTGGTTTAAGATCGGTAGCAGGCATGTCAATGCAAAGGAAAATATGCTAAGTTGTTCGAGTCAGGCTATTACTTGCTACTGGAATTTATTTATGGGTGCCTTAAATTTTGCTAACTTTTTTTCACCTGTATCGTACTTGAATTAAGCTAACAATTCAATGACATATTTGACAGAGGGCCTAGCGAAGCTTCTCACATTACTATGTTGACTCAAATTTTATTTTCAGCCGATTCCTACAATTTCGGGACCCACGTGCCCAAAGACGACATCCCCTTGTCGATCCAATGGTTGTTTCCGAGATGCGACGATGCCTTAGTGATGGAATTGAATTCCAAGGTGAACTACTAAATTTCCGGAAAGATGGCGCTCCACTGAACAACCGGTTAAGGCTCATTCCAATGCATGGGTATGATGGCTCTTTGACACACATTATTGCGATCCAGTTGTTCTCTGATGCTAACATCGATCCCAGCAACATATCTTACCCAGTGTATGAACCACAGTCTAGCCACAGGCTCAGCATTCAAGATATGAACCGGGCTTCTCATGAGCATACTCCTAAAGTCCAATGTTCAGAATGCTGCGGTATCTTCCAACTCTCTGATGAAGTTCTGGCTCATAACATCTTATCTCGCCTGTCAGCAAGAGATGTGGCGTCAATTGGATCAGTCTGCACTAGAATGCATCTGCTGACCAAGAATGATCATCTAAGAAAAATGGTCTGCCAAAATGCATGGGGAAGAGATGTCACTGGCAGGCTTGAGATGGGCACCAAGATGTTAGGATGGGATCGTCTTGCAAGAGAGCTAACAACTCTCGAGGCAGCCTCTTGGAGTAAGTTCACAGTTGGAGGACGCGTTGAGCCATCCCGATGCAATTTTAGTGCCTGTGCTGTGGGCAACCGCCTTGTCCTTTTTGGCGGGGAGGGGGTCAACATGCAGCCTATGAATGACACCTTTGTGCTTAACCTGGAGGCTGCAAAGCCAGAATGGTGCCGTATCAAGGTTTCTGCCTCCCCACCTGGCCGCTGGGGTCACACGCTCTCATGGCTAAATGGCTCACGGCTGGTAGTATTTGGAGGTTGCGGACAGCAAGGTTTGCTTAATGACGTCTTTGTCCTTGACCTTGATGCTCAGATCCCCACTTGGAGGGAGGTTGCTAGCGACGGCCCGCCATTGCCGCGGTCTTGGCACAGTTCATGCACCCTGGACGGTTCTAAACTTGTTGTGTCAGGGGGGTGTGCTGAGTCCGGTGTGCTTCTAAGCGACACATTCCTGCTCGACTTCACGAAAGAAAAACCAGCATGGAAGGAGATCCCGACATCCTGGTCATCCCGCCTTGGCCATACCTTGTCTGTTTATGGTAAGACTAAAATATTTATGTTTGGTGGATTGGGAAAGAGTGGCTCGCTCCAGCTGCGCTCCAGTAATGCCTACACAATGGATGTTGGTGAAGAGAATCCACAATGGAGGCAGTTGGCGATGACTGGGTTTCCAAGCGTTGTCCCGCCGCCAAGGCTTGATCATGTCGCCGTGAGCCTGCCCTGTGGAAGGATCATCATATTTGGCGGCTCAATTGCCGGGCTGCACTCACCCGTTGAGCTATTCTTGCTTGATCCGGCTGACGAAAAACCCACATGGAGAATCTTGAACGTCCCCGGGCAGCCGCCGAAGTTCGCTTGGGGACACAGCACCTGCGTGGTTGGTGGCACCAGGGTCTTGGTTCTTGGTGGACACACTGGGGAGGAGTGGATCCTGAATGAGCTCCACGAGCTGTGCCTCGCAAGCAGCCCTGATGAAGATGGATGATTCTGCTGATGTCCCAGGCGGAGTTCTCATAATTTTAGATCTTATCGGTCATCTCATCTCTCCTGTCACCGCTTTCCTGTTTAAAAATTAGTGCAGAAGAATCTAAAAAGAGTTTGTGGATGAGAGTTTTAGTATACCTTGTTGTTTTCAAATGATACGGTCATATCACGGAGATATGGCAGGAATTCCGCATATTACAGTTTTTTTTGTTAGTTGTAAATGCATGTGTACCACTATCAATCTTCCTAGTACGTGCTCATTCGTGAATCTGGTATATATTGTATCTTGATGCGATTTCAGTTAGGAATAAGTTATTGTACTAATTGATAGATACATGAATGTATCTTAAGACCACGAAACAATCGCTTCAGATGTGCTGATCATGCATGGAGCTAGAAACGCTCGCTTGCTGTCGAACTGTTGTCTACTTCCTGCTGTATGCATCATGAAACAGCATCCAGGGAGGTACATATTTTGTTACTCTACAAATGCAACATACAAGCATATATCCTGGATTAAGAGAAATTAGCTAACACGTGTTCTCTGCACTAGACTGAGCTAGAAACAACCTAATAAATCATCTCAGCAACAAGGGAAAATGGGAACACAATTGACAGTAAAGTTTTACAGGAACATTTGCCAATCAACTTGAGAACAAGGCGTTCATTTGTCAATCACACAGATCTCTACTTATGGCAGATGTCACGCACAGAAACTGTACATGGCATAGCAAAGGGTAGCATACTGTCTTAGCAAATCCCGTGTTCACATATGCATTGGCCACTTGGCCGATGTGCAAATATGTTACCTTTTTCCAGCCTTCCGGTGCGTAATGAAAATAAACTATCAAAACATGCTCACTTTTTTTCTGTGCACATAATGCAAGGAAGTGAAAAAAAAGCGACACTAAAAGCAGGTATTCCAATCTGTCCATTTTGCACCATTCAGTAAATTAGCAATGAATCAACAGGGTATAAGGGGGCCACCTGTCACCCTGGTAAGCAGATCATACTGTCATCCTGGTACTCCCATACTGGTGAATCTACTATATCTAAATAGAAGCACCCCACTACTTGATTTCTCTTGACATGCAACCTATCCACATCAGCATCCTGTCATGTCAGCATTTGTCCATCCACCAGTCGTGAAACATGCAGCCTTCCACGGTTCCACCTTAGCTCGCATGCAACAGACAATTAGCAAAAATATAATGTCTATCGCTGGATTCCTGCATGCAAACGTTCATGCTAGCCATGCCCAATAAAACGGCAATCAACAGGTGCATGCACTGGTTCTAATAGCTAAGCTAGCTATTAACATGGGATGATAATTAAGACTACCCATAGTAGGAGTAACATAAGTGGCAACATCACACATATTTAGACAAAATAAATGATGTGGCAAGTAATTAATGAGAAAAGATAGGCATGTGGTAACATAATATGTTACTCACAGTATGGATAACATCACATATATCAAGACAAGATGAGTCTACAACCTAATAAATAAAGTGTTGCATGACACCACACATATGTTACTCCTCACTATAGAGGTAGTAACATAGACTAGTAACGTATGCATGTTACTAGTCTAAGTTACTCCTCACTATGAGTAGTCTAATATGAGGGCTATACCTAGCGATTAAGATGGGAGGAGACCATAGATTACAATGAGAATTAATATATGGACGACTAATATACCGGGCCATGAGCCACCTAAAATTCCAAGCCTCATCTTCCGACCTTTGGTCTTGGTGTAGTATTAATATGATCCCTTTGTCTCCATGAATGAATAAATCTTCACCGATCCCCCAAAAAAATTCCCCACGGATTCTTCTCATCTTCCCTCTATATCCACCTCTCTTTCCATTCTGTGCCGCGGCAGGCCAAGTAGCGCCACTGCTTCTGGCTCGAAGCGTTGTGATCCTACCCTCTATCTTTACCTCTACCTCTCGCGGAGCCCCGTGATCCCCGCCGTCATGAGTTATGATATGATCCCTGTCCTCCTCCAGCATCACTTGCGCCAGAGGTGGGGAATCTCCTTCCTCTTGGTCTTCTCAGATATGAACGTAAATTTTGAGTTAGATTTGTTTGACGCTCGATTTGTGTGTGGTAGGAAATTTTCCTTTATACGAATCTCTGTTCCATGTCCAGCAACCTCCTCCACGGCAACGAGACCGGTCTGTCTCTCTCCCTCAAACTCCTCTCTTACTCAACTATTGTCGATGAACATGTGTTAGATACGATGGATAATTGACGTCTCTCCGATCTGTTTTTTTTATTGGAAGCACTGGATGGTTGTTATTTCTTCTTCCTTTTGTGTTCTTTAGTGTTCCGGAAAGAATAAACAGATAAAGCTACCGTATACTGTGCCCAACCGCAACCCCACATCTCTCTGCCTCACCTCTCACACATGTTAGATTAGTAGGAATGTTGTACTTTTTATTTCTCTCGTCTAATTGTTTTGTAGAAACACAACATATGGCATATTCGAGTTCATTTTCAGGTAATTTGTTCCATTTGCGTAGTATTCCATTGTGAATTTTATGGGATCGTTCTATTACCCGAGTGATACAATTCTGGGATTGACAATTTTGTTCTTCCCCAACTGCAGGGTTCTACTGTTGTCACAACAATCATCTACCTACATAAAAGAAAGGAAATACGAACTGACTCTTATGAACATACTTGCATTCTCTCTGAAATTCAAGTTAACTATATGGTGTCTATAACCCTGCTACATGCTTGCCAACAAATATTTGGTTGAATAGGACACCTTATATATATAGCGGAACATCCATACTTCCAGATGTATGATAGTATAGCCCATCATGAAATAATGTGCTTCCTTTATTTTAGAGGTTTGTTTTTGTTCCCTAAATTTGTTGGTATACATTGCAATTCACAGGTGCCTTATGGAGTTAGTGTTTCTTCAGCTGAATGCTCAACATAAATATACCTTAAGTTTACATTCATGCCCTATTGCAGTTGAGAATGCAGTTCTCATGAATGATCCTCCCTGGGATGTACAAGTCTGATGACAAGCAAGGGCACTGAAGTGTTTCTGCTGGAGATGCATTCTTCTATACGCAAATATGGAGATACTCCTGTACACTATTACGAATTCCCGCAGCAACGCGCGGGGTATCATCTAGTTTCAGAAACATCGATGGCATACTTCAGCTGAGTTTAGTAGAGTTCTATGCAAGCAGCCACTACCGGAATCGACCCCTATGCCGACGGCCCGAGCCGTCGGCATAGCCCTGAAAAACCGTCGGGATAGGCCTATGCCGACGGCCCCCGTCGGCATAGAGCCGTCGGCATAGTATACGTCGGCGTAGCCCGAAAGCCCGTCGGCATAGAAAGGCCGTCGGCATAGGTCCTATGTCGACGGTGTCCGTACATCTATGCCGACGGCCCGGGCCGTCGGCAACGTTCCCGCCTAACGGCGACCGCCGTCAAACGGCAACCAAGGGCTGCTCGCCACGTGGCAGGGCTATGCCTACGGCCTGGCCGGCATAGTTTCAAACTATGCCGACGGCCAGGCCGTAGGCATAGCCCTGCCACGTGTCAGCAACTGGGCTCTCATGGGGCAGGGCTAAACTATGCCGACGGCTAGGCCGTAGGCATATCTTCCACGTGTCAGCAACTGGGTGCTCAGGCCAGGGCTGCCTACGGTTAGGCCGTCGGCATAGATATTATTTGATTTTTTTTTCTTTTTCCTGTTTGTTTTCATTCAATTCAATTCAAATATACAGCAGATATATATGATGGAAATACACATATAGAACACATCTAAGTATCATCCGGCACCGTCACAACAATATATGCATAAGCATCATCACAATCAACATAAATATAAGCATAAGCATATAAAGAAGCACACAAGTCATCTAAAGGACCATCAAAGATCACAAGTTTATCATCATCATCACCACACACAAGTCATCTAAAAGACATAAGCATAAGCACACAAGTAACCAAAAGTCTTAAGCGGCAGGATGTCGAGCACCGCGGAGGTCGTCACCGCCAAGACCGCTGAAGCCCAGGTCGTCACAGGCAGCGCTACCACCAAGACTGCCTCCACCTCCGCCTCCGTGGATCGGAGTGGTCGGGCTCCGTGACTCGGGAGTGCTGCGAAGACCACCGCCAACGGTTGATCCACCGGTTCCCTGGATGTTGAAAAGACATATTAACGGGATATATGACTGTGTTGAAAGGCATGATATGCTTTGGGTGAATAGTTTAGGGATGTACATACCGGCGAGGGGCCATCGTGCTGCTGTGCCACAAACTCCTCAAAGGTAAGCAGCGTTGGTTGTGTTGGAGGAGGTGGTGCTGCTTGCAATTGAGGAACCCGTCCGGCCGCCATCTCCTCAAGAGCGCGCTGTATCCTGGCATTGTTCTGCTCATGGTGTGCATGAAGTCTCGTGTGCCACGCCATGGTCTCCTGGCGTGTGTACTCCATGTAGGCCTATGGTATGACATGATGGAACTCATAAACATCTCAATGCTGGAAAATAAAGTGAGCAATGTAGATAAGAGGAAAAATACTTACAGATTGCCGCTCCTGAAAGAGGGCCTGTGACTGCGCACTGGTCATGGGCGTGCGCTGGCTCAGGCTCGGGTCGATAGCTCGGAGCTGCGTGTAGGAGATAGTAGGAGTGATAACAGCATCGAGAACCGGCTGCCGACCGTGCCTCCTGGGCCCCATGCCCACCACCACCCTCTCGTCCAGATCTGCACTCATGGGGTCAGATGTGCCAGGATGTAACCTGAGATACTCCTGAGAGTAGACCTGCTTCTTCTCCGTGGTGTTGCCGTAGTACTTGGACTCGCCAGGCTTGGGGCTCCTCCGCGTATGGGCGATCTCCCACGCCTCCATGTGTGAGAGCGAACGCTTCAGTTTCTCCTCCTGCACCACCAAATAGAGGTTAGTCATACATAAGAAAGTAAATAGAAGAAGAATGTTTCGATGAGGTTAGTCATACATGAAGTGCCTTGTGGAGAAAGTGGTTTCGGTTTCCCTGAGCATGTACTCCCTCCGTCCCTCGGTTAGCCTTGTTTTTTATGCTCGTAGCCACCTAGTCTCCATCCGTATCACACCAAACATCCACGAATGCCGCCCAAGACTCGTCTTTTCCATAACACCAATTTGGACACACCTACATAATGAAAGCATAATGGCATGTCAACACGAAACGGTAAAATGTACCACAAACATCGGAATGAAAATTTTTTTATACTTACCGCCAAGCACTGGTCCCTCTCGAAGGTAATGCCCGTCCTCCGCGCTTCTTCCTTGGTCATCTTCACACCAAGAGCGTCGTGATAGTATGTCGAGATGGCCACATAGCGCACCTCGTACTGCATCTGGCGGGCCTTCTTCTTGCATTGGCGCATCACGATCTGGTCGGCTCTGGCCTTGTGCTCCGGAAGAACTCGATAAAATTTCTACAATCATGCATGAAACAAGAATGGAAGAAGCCATGAGTTAAATCATTCATGAAACTAGAATGGACTTGTGCTTCTGAAGAGAACTCACCCAGAAAGTAGTGATCACTGCCTTGGCATGGGTCTCATGCTCCGCGTGGAGGGCCGCTACCCAGTGGTCCCAGCTCGTGGCCAAAACCCGATGGTCCGGGTGCTTGACTGGATCCGGACAGTACAACCCCGGCCAATATAACTTCAGCAAGACGGTGATGAGGCCGTTGGGAATACGGACCCCTTTAGAATATATCCAGTTGCTGCAAAAGAATGAACTATTAGCATGTGACAAGCAAAATAAATAACAACTGGAATGAGCATGTGACAAGCAAAATAATGAAATTATTATAAAGTGACACTTACTCTTTCCCCGTGGGCTCAATGAGCCACTTCTGCTCCTTAGTAGCAGGAACCTGCTTTGGTAGCTTTGCGTTACCACGCAGCCACCCCTTGCTGTTGCCACCCCCCTCCCCGCCAGCACCATCATCCCCGCCACCACCATCCTCCTCGCCTGCCTCCTCCTCCTCATCCTCGGCCCCCTCCTGAACCTCCTCCTCCTCCTCCTCCTCGGCCCCATCTCGAACCTCCGCCTCCTCCTCCTCCTCCTCCTGAACCTCGTCGTCGTCCTCCTCCTCCTCGTAAGAGGGTACCTCACTAGAGGAGGGTACCTCACTAGAGGAGGGCCTCGAAGACAACACCCCTAAGTCGGTGAGGGTGCGCTGTTTCTGGCCGCGACCCCCTCGCCCTCTAGGGGCTCTCCCACCGCCCCCTCCTCCTCTAGGGGCACCTCTCCCTCGACCTCCCTGTGAGGAGTCATCCTCAAGTAGTCGGGGGGTAGGATTACGTGCTCGACCACTCCGACTAGGCATGCCGACGACCTTGCGTAGGAAACCCACGCCGTCGGCCTTCCCCTTGCCCATGTTCCACGAACCTGTATTGAAAAGAGAATAAACAATTAGTACATTAATAATGAAGAAAAAAGCATTATGAAACGCATTAGTAATGAAGGAAAAAGCATAGTAATAAATAATCATGAAAAGGCATAATCCTAAAGCATAGAAAAAAAGTCTTGAAACGTACATCTGCTAGAACCCATACGAATCATCACTGTTGTAACCTATTTCTCGGTCGGTTTCATCATCACTATCAATCATATCATCTTCGTTGTCTGACGGAGGTGGAGGCTCTTCCTCGTCGTCAGCGTCTTCGTTTAACTTTTGTAGCATAAGTATGTCACTTTCATTGACAATGGTCTCACCATCATTCCGTGCATCGTCCTCGTTTGGATCCACATCATCATCAGCCAATGGTCTAGAGTCATCGTTTCTAACCACATCATCATCAGGTTCCTCTTGATAGAACACTCCCTCGTATGTCACGGGGTTAATGTTGTAGTAATCGTCTTCATTCGGGTCCGGTAGCTTACCATGTGGCGACACCTTGAACACAACTTCCCAACCCTTCAGGTACTCTTTCTGGCATGGGTAAGGCAGATAATAAACTTGTGTAGCTTGGGTAGCCGCAATGAAGAGATCGGCTCCTGCATAGACGGTTGATGGTTTAACTTCGACCAAACCAATAGAAGGCGTATGTCTCTGCCCCTCCCGCGGATCGAACCATCGGCATTTGAACACAGGCAGACTTAGGGTTTGGCGCCCTTTGCTGAATTTAATCTCGTATATATTTTGTACCCTTCCGTAGTAGTCTACTGAATTTTGACCGGGGGTGTACACTCCGGTATTTATAGTTTTGGGATCAGGACGGCTGTTCTGGTGCTCCTCTGTATGGAAGCGATACCCATTCACATCATACTTTTTACATGTCATGACAGCAGGGTCAAAACCCATGGAAACCCATCTCAATTCGTCATCCATAGATATGTTCGGATTATTTCCCTACAAGTATAATTGAAAGTGTTGGGTGCATTAGTTCGGTTAACTAATAAATGTTGAACTAGGTATTTAATAGGGGAATGTAGAAAATTACTTTCTCCATGAACCAAGCAACAAAATTTTTACGTCTAGGGTTTCCATGACGGAGAATAGTAAGTGCCTCCTCCTCAGTAGGAGGATTAATTCCCGTCCATTCCTATTGAAGGAAATCACTAAAAGAAGAAAAGAGGTGTTAGACCGGGAATAAGTGAACATAGAACATGATGATGTGGAAGACATAAAGGAATTGTGTAGTGGTATTACCTCATCCACACTTCCTCAACTTCCTTGATGTTGTGCAAGATATAGAACATGAGGTCCTCCCACTCTTGTCGTGGCATGTTATAATATTTCGAGGCCCCAGCCCTGCCACCTTTCACGTTGAATAGATGGAGCCTGGGTTGATACTTGGGCTCTTCTATATTGTATCGAGGCACCTTGTTATGCAGATGGGGAACGTGGTCTGGATAGTATGATGTCCTGAGGTCTGACACCTCCTCTAGGATAACTGCCTCAGCTATGGAAGCTTCAATCTTAGCTTTGTTTCCACATTTCTGTCGGAGATGCTTGTTCTGTCTCTCAGGGCCGTACTGCCAATGATTCTGCACAGGCCCCCCCAACAATACCTCGTTCGCGAGGTGCAGAATGAGATGTGTCATCGGAGTAAAAAAGCCTGGCGGAAAGATCTTCTCTAGCTTGCATATCAACTCCGGTGCCTTCTTATGCAATTGTTCAATCACATCTTTACTTACTTCTTTAGCACAGAGCGTGCGGAAGAAATGACTTAGCTCGGCAAGAACTCGCCAGACATGCTCGGGGACATAGCCTCGAACCATCACTGGCATTATCCGCTCAATCCATACATGATAGTCATGACTCTTGAGCCCGGTCACTTTGCCCGTTGAAAGATTGACTCCCTTACTTATATTCGATGCATAACCATCAGTGAACTTCACTATGTGTTTGAGCCACTTCAGTACCTCTGTCTTTTCAGGCTTTTTAAGAACGAAGTCAGCATCTGGCTTGAACCAGTTTATTCGACCGCCTGTGGGAGGCTTCGTGTTTAGTCGTGGTCTATCACAAATTTTCTGTTGATCGGCTCTAGCTTTAACGTTATCATTCGTCTTATCAGGATTGTTGAGGATCGTGTGGAAAAGAGAGACTGCGACATTCTTTTCTGTGTGCATCACATCAATGTTGTAAGGAAGTTTGAGGTCCTTGAAAGAGGGAAGCTGCGAGAAGGGGGTAATGTGAGTCCAGTTGTGCGTCTCACCATATCCCTCGAAGCCTTTTGCTTTGACTTTGCCTTTGCCTTTGCCTTTGCCTTTAGGCTTGAGAGCTTTTAGCTGAGCAATAACATCTGCCCCTGAAAACATTGGAATCTCAGTTACTTCATGGACAACCCGGCCTTTCGTGAAGTTCTTCTTGTCTTCCCTGTCTGGATGGTCTGGAGGGAGGAACTGTCGATGCAGGTCAAAGGCTACATACTTGCCACCCTTACTCAGCCAAATCATTTGCAGAGCCTGCATGCACACTGGGCATGGCATCTTCCCACTGGTACACCATCCGCAGAATAGAGCATAGCCGGGAAAGTCATGCATGCAATAGTGCAACCAAACTTTCATCAAGAAATTTCTCTTCAGATCCCGGTCATATGTCAACCTTGGAAAGTACCAAGAATGGAGCAAATCATCCACCAGCGGCTGCATAAACACACCCAATTGCTTCCCCGGGTATTCAGGCCCCGGAATGATGAGCGACAAGAACATGGTCTTCCGTTGCATTAGGGCACCGGGAGGGAGATTGAGCGGAATTACAAACACGGGCCAGCAGCTGTATGGGTTGGACGACATACCATATGGATTTAACCCATCACCTGATATGCCAATTCTAACATTCCCAGCCTCGGCTGCTTCCTTGGGGTATTCTTCATCGAACGACTTCCATGCTTCCACTTCCGATGGATGTACGATTTTATGCGGATGGTACCTTATACCTTGCTTGTGCCACTTCATCATTTTGGCAGTCTCCTCCGTGAGGAAAAGGCGCTGCAGTCTTTCAATGAAATGGAGATACCGAAGCACCTTTGCGGGGATGGCTAGCTGCCTCTTCTCACCATCCTCACCGACCACCTCAAGGTACCGAGACGAACCGCACTTCCTACAGTACTTGTCATCCGCATACTCGTGCCTAAACAAAAGGCAATTCTTCGGACAAACATGTATTTTCTCATAATCCATAGAGAGTGCCTTCATGATTTTCTTTGTAGCGTACATGCTTTTCGGCAGTTCATGACCCTCAGGGAGGCTGTTAGCCCATACTCCCAGGAACGCTTCGAAGCATTTCTGGCTACAACCATACTCAGCCTTGACTGCAATCAGTTGCGAGATGGCATCCAGCTGAGATATTTTCGCACCCGCATAAAGAGGTTTCTTCGAAGAGGCGAAGACCTCCAAGAAGGCCTTCGCGGTTGCCTCCGGCTCCTCCGGTTCATTCTCTGAAGGTGTCGCATTTGCCGTTTCTGCGGCGATGACATCATCTAGCATGTCCCTGACCCCGTCATCCTCATAACCATTGATGCGTTGTCGCATCACCTCCTCTCTACCACGATCCTGCTCGGCTAAGTTTATCGACGGCATGTCAAAGTTTGGCATATATCCGTGCATGCGAAGGTGGTCAGTCATGTCCTTCTGATTTCTACGGTGACGTCTGGCACATCTCGCACAGGGGCATGGTGGGATAATTCTCATTGGCCTACGGAATATCTCCTTCAAATACACATCGGTTTTCGCGATCCACTCTGGTGTTACTCGATTCCGACGGATAAAGCCACTGTACATCCACTGATTATCTGCCATCCTCTGCTTTTTTGCAAGCCACACAACATAATTAAGAATTCACTTAAATTAATCACATCAAATTTTCATTTTCTACCGCGTTGAATCCACCTACATCTCTAATAGGTAAAGATGGGTCCTAATCCCACCCGAGGATGTGTAGATTGAGTACGTTCTCCAGTCTACCCCGTTCCGAGACAAAATTTTGGCAGCACCTCCCCACTGTTCTCCAGATACACGTCTCAGCTAATAGCCGAGAGAATGTGCTCCGGAGAACAACGGGGAGGCGCCGCCGAAATTTTGTCTCGAAACGGGGTAGAGCATGGAGAACGTACCCAATCTACACATCCTCGGGCTGTCCGTGGAAAACGCTGGACAATCCGAAAAAGCTGCCGTGATAAATATGCATTTGCATATTTATCGATGCAACCATTTCGGACGGAAGACGCCTAGGTTACGCGACTTGACGAGAAAAGAAAATCTAGTGACATGATTCAAAGAGTGTACAAGGTTAAGGTGGATTCGTAGCTCACCCTCGGCTGTAGAGGAAGTAGTCAAACAGCGACGAGATCACGGACCAATGCCTTCGACGACGATGACTCCAAAGATATGCAACCCCACAAAGCCTGTAAATTATACCGACAAAAAAACTTAGATCATCAAGTGTCAAAAACTTAGATCACGGACCAATGCCTAATGAACAAGTTACCATTTTTGCTCAAATTCCTATTTTTTAGCAAGACCATGAAGTGTCAAAAAATATGTCATCATTATTTTGTAGCAAGACCATCATGAACAAAAAACCACTCATCACGGAGATGCGACACAACAAAGAATGCTAATCCACCGTGCGAAAAGTATATATATCATCTCATCACCGTGGAAGTATATGTATCATTATATAAGTAATCTTAACATGGTAACCAAACTCGGTACATTTGTACATTGGGAGACAGCCATAATGAAAACTCCAAGCAAGTAAACTACTGGGACTAATAGGAGGTCCAAATCGACATTCAGGAAGAACAGGACTAACAGTAGGTATATATCAAATTGACTTATTATCCCAGCACTAATAGTAGGTAAAAAGCTAAAAAAAAAATCAGCAGCAGAGGACGCCGGACCGCCGGAGCCGGTGCTCACCAGCAGCAGAGGGCCGGCAAGGGGGCGCCGGACCGCCGGAGCCACGGCCGCGGCCAGCTCACCAGCAGCTGCGGGGCGGGAAGGGAGCGGGGACGACGGGGCCGAGAAGGGGGCGGGGACGACCCGGCCGGTGCGGGGCGGGCGGTGACGGCCGGCGGCGCTGCGTGGCGGGGACGGCCGGCGGCGGTGCCGAGCGGGGACGGCCGGCGGCGGTGCGGGGCGGGGACGGCCGGCGGCGGTGCGGCGCGGTGAAGGGCGGGGACGGGGCCGAGCGGTGCGGGGCGGGGACCGGGCGGGGGCGGCGGCGCAGAAGGGGACGGGGGGCGGCGGCGGGGGAGATCGAGCGGGCGGGCGCGCGTGTGGATCGAGCGGGCGGGCGCGCATGGAACGAGTGGTCGGGGTGAGTGGGGATGGGCCGGCCGATCCAGTGGATAAGGTGTGAGGTATGCCGACGGTGTAACCGTCGGCATAGATTTTTTTTTTACTTATTTCAGTTATGTCATTTGTAATTTCGTCAGATCTGAATAATTCTTATTTTATTTGAACAAATAGTATCATGCTTAGCTTCAAGAGCTGCCGGAAGAAGAAGAAAAAACATAAAGATTTGTGAGTTAGTTCTCAGGTGTTGGATTTTGACTTCTTGAAAAATATTAACGCAAGAGAGCGCGTACATGTATATACCTTTTTTTTTGGTGAAATACCGCAACTGGAAAAACGTGCGATGTTTCGGTGGCATAGCTACACCCGGAAGCCCCACCGACCGGACTAACCCTAGCACCGTTGACCCGGCGATCTACGCCTTTGACTTTCGCCGGACGGGCTTTGAACAATTGACCGCGGCGACGTCGGTGAGGGGGGTCACACCACTGAGCACCGTGCCAGGTGCTTGCACCCGCCACCGCACTTCCGGACATGTAGAAGGGCCCAGCTAAACACCTGGCGGCATAGCTACCCCCCAAACTACACCCGTCCCGTCTAACCCGGGCACCGTTGACCGGGCGGTCTACGCCTTTGACTTTCGCCGGACGGGGTTTGACCGATGGACATTTTCACCTGGGTGTGATAGCCCAGCACATAGGTACACTTCGGATCAAGGTCCGGGCACAACCCACCGCAAGATTCCCTCCGTTACTGCCCGACGTGGCCGTTCCACCCCTCCGTGCGACGGCGGCGGCGACGGCGGTGAGGGGGGTCCACACCCCTTTAGCCGTGCTCTGTCCTTGTTTTCCCTTCCCCCGTCACTTCCATAATTAGAGGCTTCCCAGTAACCCCCTTCTGGCGCATAGCTCCACCCCCCAACTACCCCCCTGGGCCCTCCGTCACCCTCCCTGTCCGGCTCTACGCCTTTAACTTTCGCCGGACGAGGTTTGACCGATGGACATTTTCACCTGGGTGTGATAGCCCAGCACATAGTACACTTTGTATCAATTTCTGGGCAGAACCACCGCAAGATTCCCTCCGTTACTGCCCAGGTGGTCGTTCCCTCCCTCCGTCACGGCGGCGGTGACGTCGGTGATGGGGTCACAACCACTAAGCACCGTGCCGGGTGCTTGCACCCGCCACCGCGACTCTTCAACGGTAGGAGGCCAGCGAAAGACCTGGCGGCATAGCTACTACCCCCCCAAACTACACCCGTCCCATCTAACCCTACAGAGTTGACCGCATAGCTACCCTTTACTTGCCCCGGACGGGGTTTACCGATGGACATTTTCACCTGGGTGTGATAGCCCAGCACATAGGTACCACTTTGTATTAAGTCCGGGCACAACCCACCGCAAGATCTCCCTCGTTACCGTCCGACGTGGCCGTTCCACCCCTCCGTGCGACGGCGGCGGCGACGTCGTGAGGGAGGTCACACACCACTGAGCACCGTGCCGGGTACTTGCACCTGCCACCGCACTCTGACATGTAGGAGGCCCAGCTAAACACCTGCCATAGCTCCCCCCCTACCCACCCCCCTCTACCCTGGCACCGTTGACCAGGCGGTCTACGCCTTTGACTTTCGCCGGACGAGGTTTGACCGATGGACATTTTCACCTGGGTGTGATAGCCCAGCACATAGGTACACTTTGTATCAAGGTCCGGGCAGAACCCACCGCAAGATTCCTCCGTTACCCCCCGCCACGTGCCGTTCCAACCCTCCGTGCGACGGCGGCGGCGTCTTCGGTGAGGAGGTCACACCACTGAGCACCGTGCCGGGTGCTTGCACCTGCCACTGCCTTCCTTGACGACTGTAGAGCCCAGCTAAACACTTGCTAGCTACCCCCCAAACTAACCCGCCCCACCTACCCTCCCTCTAACCCTCATCACTTCCGCGTTACGCCTTTGACTTTCGCCGGACGAGGTTTGACCGATGGACATTTTCACCTGGGTGTGATAGCCCAGCACATAGGTACACTTTGTATCACGGTCCGGGCAAAAACCCACCGCAAGATTCCCTCCGTTACTAACCGACGTGGCCTTTCCCCCCCCTCCGTGCGACAGCGGCGGTGACGTCGGTGAGGGGGTCACACACCACTGAGCACCGTGCCGGGTGCTTCACCCGCTACCGCCGCACTTTCAGACGTGTAGGAGGGCCACGCGAAAGACCTCGGCATAGCTACCCCCCCCCACACCTCACCCCACTCCTCTCTCCTCTCCCGGTTTACCGAGGCTGCTACTCCTTTGCTTCCCCGTTTGACCGATGGACATTTTCAACTGGGTGTGATAGCCCGCACATAGGTACACTTTGTATCAAGGTCCGGGCAGAACCACACCGCAAGATTCCCTCTGTTACCCCTCCCGATGTGGCCGTTCCCCCCTCCGTCGACGGCGGCGACGTCTAGTTCCACCACAGCCTCACCCCGTCCCGGGACCGGTGCCCGCCCAGTGCACTTCCAACGGTAGGAGGGCCAGCGAAAAAACCTGGCGGCATAGCTACCCCCCAAACTACACCCGTCCCGTCTAACCCTACGAAGTTACCGGGCATACTACTCTCTGACTTTCGCCGGACGGGTTTGACCGTTGACATTTTCACCTGTGGTGCGATAGCCAAGAACATAGGTACACTTCGGATCAAGGTCCGGGCACAACCCACAGCAAGATTCCTCCTTTACTGCCTGACTGGCCGTTCCACCCCCTCCGTTGCGACGCGGCGGACTTCGGTGAGGTCACACCACTTACACCTTGCCTTCGGGTTCCTTGCACCGCCAGCCGTCCTCTGCCTTCCTGGACTGTCAGGTCCCAGGGCCCCCTAACCTGGTCAGCTCGTCTTTCCCCCCCCGCCCCCCCCCCCCACTCCCCACACCCGTCCCCTCCCAAAAAGGAGGGGGGCCCCGCTTGCGCCTTTCTCCCCCTTTCACCCCCGTTTTCCCTTTCTGAGAGGGTGAAGTCTCTGTCTCTCCCACGCTTTTGACATTCGTCGCCGGACGGGGTTTGACCGATGGACATTTTCACCTGGGTGCGATAGCCAAGAACATAGGTACACTTCGGATCAAGGTCCGGGTACAACCCACCGCAAGATTCCCTCCGTTACTGCCTGATGTGGCCGTTCCCCCCCCCCTCCGTGCGATGGCGGCGGCGACGTCGGTGAGGGGGGGTCACACCACGGAGCCCGTGCTTGCACCCGCCACCGCACTTCTGGACGTGTAGGAGGGCCCGGAGAAAGACCTGGCGGCATAGGTACCCCCCAAATTAAACAATACCCGTCCCGCCTAACCCTGCGAGAGTTGACGGGGCGGTAAACTGAGCCCAAGAGACACGCGTGGTGTATCTATGTATAGATAAGGCACAATTTAATTAATGAAATTTTTTTGAAAAAAAAATATATTTTACAAAAATTAATAAAAAATATTGTACGTAGATATGCCTACGGTTATGCCGTCGGCATAGCTCAATTTAATTAATTATTTTTAAAAAAAATAATTTTATTATTAAAACAGGGAAAAAAAGTTAAAAAAAATGAACGTAGATATGCCGACGGTTATGCCGTCGGCATAGCTCCCTGCCACGTCATCGATCCGCGGCACCGTGGGCCCAGAGCTATGCCGACGGCGTAACCGTCGGCATAGCCACGGCCCACGGTGCCGCGGATCGATGACGTGGCAGAGTGCCGCGGATTGAAAAAAAAAATATTTCAGAAAAATAAATAAATAAAATTATACGTAGATATACCTACGGTTATGCCGTCGGCATAGCTCAATTTAATTAAATTTTTTTTAAAAAAAATTATTATTAAAAACAGGGAAAAAAAAGTTAAAAAAAATGAACTTAGATATGCCTACAGTTATGCCGTCGGCATAGCTCAATTTAATTAATTTTTTAAAAAAAGAATTTTATTATTATAAACAGGGAAAAAAAGTTAAAAAAATGAACGTACATATGCCTACGGTTAGGCCGTCGACATAGCTTCCTGCCACGTCATCTATCCGCGGCACCGTGGGCCCAGAGATCTATGCCGACGGCTGACGTTAGGGCCGTCGGCATATGTTTGACGGCGTGAACCCGCAGGCTGTGGCAGGGCCACCACGGCCACCTCTATGCCGACAGCCAATCTATGCCTACAGCTGCCGTAGGCATATATGTTGCTATGCCGACGGCCTTTCTATGCCTACGGTCCTCGTCGGCATAGATGGATATATGCCGACGGCTTGTCTACGCCTACGGTTTTCCCTAGGCCGTCGGCATAGCTCCTTTCTATGCCTACGGCAGCCGTCGGCATATATAAGGCGGTAGGCATATAAGGTTATTCTGGTAGTGAGCCGAGACTACCTCTCAGATCCAATGGGTAAATAGCAAAACCACAGAGCATCCGTCCACATGTAAACAATGGAAATGAAGGAAATTTTGATGATAGATGATAGTACGATGCAGTAATAAATTAGATGCTCACAGACATCAAGATGTAGGCGAACTACAGGAGCTGCGATCAGTGTTCTCTCCAAAAGCTTCATCTTTACAGTTATTATCTCTGAACTTGATCTCCCAAAGATATATTGCTGCTCTAGATCTCCTCGATCCACTTGCAGCTCACCCTGTTTCAGGAAAACTACACATCTTGAAACCTGGCAACTTCTGAAATCCAGCGATAATAAATGTTCATAATGCACACCTTCAACACATATTGTCAAAGTGAAAATATAATTTGGGAATTAAATCTTCATTTCACTAAACATTAGAACATCTCCTCGAGCTGTAGATACATTTCCATGAGAAATATCCATACAAATACTCAAGCAGCAAATCCATCAAACTGCTAGTAAAAGGGGACAGAGAAAAGACATGTACTTAAGGAGAGTACCCCCTGATCGAAGTTTCCAGAATCCAGAAGTAGACCGATAAACTTCGACACGAGATTTCATCGGAGGTCCTGTTTCAGAATTAGAAAGAGATTTTGAGACGAAGCATCCATCCATCCAACCGAAGGGGTAACCAGCAGCCATAGAAACTTTCAGTTCACACTTTAGTTTTACCAGAGGAGTAAGTTAAAACAGCAGCCCTTGACTTGAACTGATAGACATCAACTACAGTGCCGTATAGCAGCAGTCAGCCATCTCCACTGCCACCACCCTGAGAAAAGAACCAGCGCCATGGATGCCACCTAGCTGGGTGAGCCAGTACCCAGGGAACACAGGATTTGGGGAGAAGGAGGAGTCGGGGAGGAGAGCACGAAACTCGGCTGCAGGGGAGAGAGGAGAGGAAGCAAGCTAGGTGCAGCCACGACCACCCGCTGAACAGAGGAGGAGCAGAGCAAGGAGTGCCCAGAAGAAGGGGAGATTAGGGGACGACCATCCCCGACTAGATTTGTTCATCCTCAAGTAACCTAGGTAAACTTCATAGTTGAAGACACCACCAATTGGTTCCCTGAAAAATATCGATTTCCTGCTTGCTATATATTTAGCTGGTACATGTTTGAGAAATGATAAAAATTGAGAGGGGAAGAGAGGACCTCATGTTTTATATCACCATAGGATTTAATTTCGAGGCAACCATGTACCTGCTCCTGTCAATTTTGAGCATACTGGAAAATGCTTGTATGATTCAGATGCTAGGCATCATTATTAGTTGGTCGATATACAGGTGCAACTTTTATCAGGCAACAGGTGTAAAGTATTTGTTCTTATCAAAACTTTAATCGTAACAAAGTATTCTCATGTGATTCAGATGCTTAATATCATGACTAGCTAACGAATTAGCAAAGACATCAAGGTTCAGTGTAATCTCTGTTTTATTCAGTGAGGGAGAGAGTTGC
Source organism: Thinopyrum elongatum (assembly GCA_011799875.1). Classification (NCBI taxonomy): domain Eukaryota; kingdom Viridiplantae; phylum Streptophyta; class Magnoliopsida; order Poales; family Poaceae; genus Thinopyrum; species Thinopyrum elongatum. The sequence goes on from CM022302.1 coordinate 560,917,629, forward strand.
AGATAAAAGGATCACTTGTTCCTTTAGCTTGATATAATCTGGTACATCCTCCGATCCATAATAATTTTCGTGGTTTTAGTTATATAGACAGCCCTATTTTAATTTGAGAACCATCTTTTTTTTTTCTAGTGTGTTATGATAGGATCAGGATTTACAGTCAAACAAGAACACTGAAAATCTGTTTCAGGTTCTACATGAGAACCTTCTCAATGCTTCAGTTTTGAGAGGGAGAATTAGTGCTTGATTAGGCACAAAGTGCTGCACTAGGATATCACAAATGTCCAGTCTAGCTTAGTAGAGGCCACTTAGGTTCAGCTGGCCACTTATTGCTGTGTTTGTGAATTGCTTGCTTGCATATCTAAAATGAACACTCATTCCTAATGTGCAAATAATAGCTCCCACGCGCTGCCTCTGGCTCCGCGCACACGGGTTCGACCACTGGTTCGCCGGCCTGGTCTCCCCTCCGTCGCCTGCTAGCTACCAGCGCCGCCGCCCCACCCTGAGATAGAGAGAAAGAGATTGAGAGTTTTTTCCCCTTTATTTTTTACCTAGGTGGGTCCCACCAGTAAGAGAGTGGGGGAGAGTTTTTTTACTAGTGGGTCCCACATGTAAGAGAGAGGAGGCCAGAGTTTTTTTTTCTCTCTCTTTTTATTTTACCTAAATGTCGACTGCCACTACCCAGGGGCATTTTGGACAAAGAAAATGGTCAAACTCCTTTGACTGGACAGAATCGGTACGGAACGGCATTTCTATAAGGAGACTTGACGGAACAGTGGCAATTTGAGCAGCCTCGAGAATTAGGGGTAAATGTGAGTAGTGGATTCAAGTTTGGAGGGGAAATATAATTGTCCCTTTTTTTAAGCTTTGGTCATTTTGCAGAAACATCAGCGAAGAAACAACTCTCACGGATGCGGTCCTCCAAAACCACACGTGGATGCCACGTCAGCAACCTACCCCTCTCCTAATTGTTTTTGGACCAAAGCATATCACATAAATGATTTTTTTTTCGAAGGGCGTCGGAATATATTAGAAGGAACCAGAAGCCAGACACCCAGGTACATATGTCCCCTCCTTAAACAGAGAAGCCCTCCAAGAAAAGAAAATTACAAACCGGTCCCTAAGGAGGGACAACTCCACCACCGATAATGACGAGCGCGCGATGATACGCCGGTCACCGCCACTGCCATGCCAGAACTCGATCCGCTGCAAAAACGTCAGTCACATCAGGGAGACACCTGGAGGAGAAATAAAGGCCAAAGCCTCATTGCTGCCGCAAGAACGGCCAGGGGAACACCACCTCAATCCACCAGGTCCGGCCGGCAGCCCTCGACGCCGTCCGCCACACACAACTCCAGCACCGCCCATAGCAGGAAGAAGAAGAAGAACTACACCACCAAATCTCCTATACAAATCTTCTCGTCGGCCTTGATGCTGCCGGAGACTCCAGCACAAAGACCAGAGCAAAACAAGGAGAATAAAATTCCACGGCGGCGACGCTCCTGCCATCACAATGTCGCCGCCAGGAAGCCAGCTCGCCCGCCCCCATCCAGAAGGAGGACCGAGGCACCGAGCAACCAGGCTCCCAGATCCACCGCCGCCAACAATGAAGACCGCATCGCCGGTGAAGGAACTGGAGCAATTATTCACCGCCGCCATCGCCACCGCCAAGGCCGAAGAGATGGACGGCACCCAACACAACTAGGCTAGAAACGAACCCTACTGTATATGGATCCACCCGGCTAGACCGGCGTCCTCACCTCCCCTGTTGACGGTGAAGCCGTCCGGAGAAGAGAGCAACGCGGATCTGGCCGGCGGAAAAGCGATCGCGCTTCTTTCGCCTCTCCTCTACTGTAGCTGGAAAAAGGAGAAAAGAGACGAAGTAGAAACGCTTCACCACTTAAATGAGTTTATGCACCAAAATGTGCGATTTTTGAGTGCCTGGACTGAAGTGTGAATTCCGATCAAGTTCATGGACTAATGACATATTTCACTTGAAATCAAACACATGCAATCGGAACGAGTCTCGTGCATGGTTCGTCACAAAATCGCTAGCTAGATACTGATACTGGTCTATAAACTGGTTTGCATTCCATGCAACACTGATAAATATAAAGAATATCACACCAAAAAATCTAAAAAATACTACCCTCTGACTCATCTCTACCTCTCTACCTAATATTAAAAGGGAAACGTTCCACATCATCCGGTGGATAATCACGTTTGCGTCCGCCCCCTCGGTTGCTTGCCATGCGTAACCTGTGGACCCCACCAGCACACTCTTTGCAACAGCCATGGCTCGTCCCGTACCTTATCCCCATCTCCGGAATCTCCCTTCCTCCTGAATCAGCGCTGCCAAGCGAGGCAGTCGCCTGCGCCATGAGCGTGCCCTTGCTCGCCATCGCCCCTAGCTGGCAGCCATCGTCACCTGCTAGGCAGACTTTCGTCGTCGCCACCGCGGTGCGCCGTTGCAGCGGGCCTCGCACGGTCGTTGTCGTTGTCGCCCGCCTCCACCATGACGGTTCGGCCGCGCGTGGTGCGCCACCTTGCCGGTGAGGCGAGCTAGTCGGGCTCGCCGGCGCCGCCGCTCCTCTCACCACCGCGGCGAACGACGGTGTTTTTTTTCTTGCACATCATCCCTGTTGCAAGAAAGATTTCCGCAACATCAGTGATGTTGCAGAACTTTCTCCCGTACACATGTATAAAGATGAATTCAAAAAAAATTCTACAACATAAGCTCTGTTGCAAAAAAAATGCAACAATACCTTTGTTACAAAAAAAATCTGCAACATAACGTTTGTTGCAAAAGTTTCTGCAACAAGATCTAAGTTGCAAAAGTTTCCGTAACAAGACGCTTGTTGCAATGGTGGTGTGCGTTGCTCGGCCGCTCGATAAATTCAGATCGGACGGCTTGCGACCCGGCTGATCTTTTGAAAAGATCAGCCGGAGGACGCGTAGCAGGCCCCATGAAAAGGAGGATTGTTTCTCCACTTTTTTTCGTCATCAAAGCGTTTCGTACGTTATTTTGTTTTTTTTTATTTTGTTTTTTTCGTACGTCGATCGCATTGTACGGGTCCTATATCGAGCAGGTCTCTTCCGTGCCTCTACTAGACGGACCAAGCTCTGGGTTTCGTGCTCGCCCGTGTGGGCCGAGCAGGCATGGCCCACAGTTCATTATTTTTATTAAAACGATGATTGGAGGAGCAGCTAAAAATACTTCTGTGCGAGGATTAGAACTCGTAAATAGTCCCACCTCGCTACTCTGCATCCAATCCAATCACTTTATGTCTGCGGGCGACTTTGCCGCGTCAGAAATCAACAACAGCGTACGAGGGAACAGGGAGCAAAGGATGAAAGGAATACACAATCCGTTCGAAGGAAGGACTCTGAATCAGATAAGCGCACAATCACGACGGACACCGCTGCTTCGCTCGACGGACCCGCGATTGGAGAGGAGGGGTTGCACACCGGCCTGACACCGCCCCTCGCCGGCAGCGGCGTCCCTCTCCAGGCACAGGCCGGACACGACCCCGCGGCGCGAGTATGCCGGCACCATGGGGAGGGGAGGGCTGGAGCACGGGCGCGCACGCATGGGAGGGAATAATCGTCCCCTGGCGCGGGGTCAACGACTTGGGAGCGCTGACCGCATCGACGCAGGCGGCGCGGCTACAGAGCGAGCGGCAGTTACAGGACAGGGCATGGCAGCTGCCGGCGACGGGTCCCGGTGCCGCGGGCGGCGGACGGAGTGGCAGAGAGAGGAGGTGGGGCGCGGGCGAGCTCGTGCTCGAGCGCCTGAAGAAGATGGCGCGGCGGCGGAATTGAAGCGCTTGACGAGTTCGGTCTCCACGGCGGAGCACTGCCTCTGCACTTGAACAGAGGGAGAGAGAGAGATATTCAGAGAGGATAGAGCAGAATGGAAAGGGGAAGAAGAGTGAAGGTGAGGGCGACGGGCACGTGACCTGCGGGGGGGCTCCGGTGGAGCGGCCGGGCATGTGCAAGGAGGCACTGTTAGTCCTTGCATAAGCTCACGTCTATAGGCTAGATAGTTTTCCGTTTTAAAATAATCGATGCAGCTGGGTCGGATGTGACCCAGGCATGCACGTCGGTCGTGGAGGCGCACGTAGCGAGCCCTCCTCGTTATTCTTTCTGTTTCTGTTACTCCCTCCTGGTCGCCCGGCTCTCGCTATGGACGTGATCGCGGGGCAGCGCGATCTACGCGGATCATGGCGGCCGGACCGGGAGGGCAGACTAGCGATTGTAATCAGATAATAAGGAAAGAAGAAAAATGGAAAAGCTGCGCAGTTACGGCAGCACCAAAAAAACTACTCGTCTCTCTCGTGTTCGTCTACCTCGTTCGATCTCTCTCTCTCTCGCTGGTCCGGCAACGACAATTGGCATCAGAGCTACGGTGTTCGATCCCTGCTCCGGTGGCCGGCGGTGTCTGATCCGCGGCGGCCATGTCTGACAGCGAGGCGGAGAAGAAGAAGAAGGAGAAGACCGAGCAGAAGGGCATGGCGCCGCTTGCGCGCCTCACCGGCGGCGGCAGCGGCGAGATCCGCATCATCGAGCGGGTCGTGCGCGAGTCGGAAGGCTCGTCGGCGTCCATGATGCTGACGAAGACAAACTACATGGAGTGGTCTCTTGTGATGCAGGTTAGGCTGCAGGCCGCGGGTCTCTGGACCGTGGTCACCAATGGCGCCGACGACGAGCGCGACGACAGGCGCGCCCTCTCCGTCATCCTTACGGGCGTGCCGCCGGAGATGCTTCGTGTTCTGGCGGCCAAGGACACGGCCAAGACGGCCTGGGAAACCATCAAAACACTCCGCATGGGGAGTGAAAGGGTCCGGGAGGCCAAGGCGCAGGTGCGCCGCCGCGAGTTCGAGGAGCTGCGGTTCAAAGACGGGGAGACTGTGGAGGACTTCGCTCTGTGGCTCACCGGGGTCGTCGCTGATCTGGAGCTCTACGGTGATCCCGTCACAGAACACAAGGCGGTCCAGAAATTCCTTCGAGTCGTGCCGCGGAAGTACAGACAGATGGCCATGGCGATCGAGTCGCTGATCGACCTCAAGACGTTGTCGGTCGAGGAGCTCACCGGGCGTCTCTCGGCATGCGAGGATCACTATGACCTCGACGACGCCAAGCAGTCCACCGGCCAACTCATGTACACCGCGGAGGAGTGGGCTGCTCGTGAGCGTCAGTTCGCCGGTGGCAGCTCGTCGCACGGCGGCAGCAGCGGCAAAAGCAAGTCGCCGGGAAAGCCTAAGCCACAGAGCGGCGGCAAACCTGCGTCGAACAGCGGCGGTGCGGGTGGATCGGGCAACTCCAGTGGCAAGAAAAAAGGAAAATGCCACCATTGCGGCAAGGTCGGACACTGGAAGAAAGACTGCTGGTCATGGCTGGAGAAGCAAAAGGAACAAGGAAAGAAGGAACAGGCCAACCTCGTCCGTGACGGCGGCGACGAACATGACCAGGGGCTGCTCATGGCCGTGGTCAACAACGTCAGCTCTCCACAACTCGTTGCGCCGCAGGCCGTCTTTCTGAATGAGGAGAAGGTGATCCCTGTACCCTCGCCCGATGGACTCTGGTACTTTGACACCGGTGCGTCCAGTCACATGACAGGGGAGAAAAGCATGTTCGCCACACTCGACGAGGGAGTGCACGGCACTGTGAAATTCGGTGATGGCTCAGTTGTGGCCATAAGAGGCAAGGGCGCTGTTGTGTTCAGATGTCAAAGTGGGGATCAGAGAGCACTTTCAGGGGTATATTTCATTCCGAGTCTTCGCAGCAACATCATCTCGGTTGGCCAGCTCGATGAAGGTGGATGCAAGATCGGGATTGAGGGCAGCATCATGACCATACACGATCCAGGCCGTCGTGTGCTAGCCCGTGTCAAGCGAACAGTGAGCAGACTCTACACTAGCATGCTGTCCATTGATTCCCCAGCTTGTCTGCTCACAAAGGCAGAAGATGAAACCTGGCGATGGCATGCCAGGATGGGACACATCCACTTCAGAGCCCTACGTTCCATGTCCTCAAAGCAAATGGTGCGAGGGATGCCGGCCATAGACCGCGTCGAAGAGTACTGCGACGGCTGTGCGCTGGGCAAGCAACACCGGGCACCCTTCCCTCAGGTCACCGGATATCGTGCAGAGCAAGGACTCGAGCTGGTGCACACGGACTTGTGCGGGCCAATCACACCAACCACACCCGGAGGCAACAAATACTTTCTGTTGGTGGTGGACGACTACTCCCGCTACATGTGGTTGGAGCTGCTGAAGTCTAAGGACGAAGCACACCAGAGATTCAAGAAAGTGCAGGCCATGGCAGAAGCAGAGGGACGATGCAAGCTGCGGGCGTTCCGGTCAGACCGGGGCGGCGAGTTTAACTCCGTCGAATTCAGAGAGTACTGTGAGCAGCTGGGAGTTAAGCACTACACGACCGCTCCATATTCTCCTCAACAGAACGGGGTGGTCGAACGGCGGAACCAAACCGTCGTCGAGATGGCTCGTTGCTTGCTCAAGAGCATGGCAGTGCCGTCGTACTTCTGGGCTGAGGCGGTGAAGACAGCCGTGTACCTACTCAACAGAGCCCCCACGCGCTCCCTGGACGGAGTGACGCCATATGAAGCGTGGCACGGCCATAAGCCGAGCATACAGCATCTGCGTGTGTTCGGCTGTGTGGCACATGTCAAGAAGCTCGGCCCTGGAGTCTCGAAGCTATCTGATCGATCAACGCCTATGATCTTCGTCGGCTACGAGGAAGGATCCAAGGCGTATCGTGTGTACGATCCGGCTACAAAGAAGGTACAAGTAACACGTGATGTATTGTTTGAAGAGAGCAGGCCATGGACTTGGAATGCACATGGTGCGGTCACGGCGCCCTCGCCGACGACGTTCACTGTGGTCTACGCAAATGACCATGGTGTGCACGAGCTGGACACGGGCGGCTCGCCTACGCCTGCACCGAGGAGCGCGGCACCACCACCCTCTACGCCATCATTGGGGTCGCCGCTGAACTCCGCCGACACGCCGGCCACATCGGCGCCCGGCACGCCGCAGACCGAGCTGTGCACACCTGCGGTGACGCGGGAGCCGCGATGGGCCACGCCGCCCACGCACGATGACGCTCGCGACGTCGACTCCAGGCTGATAAGATACCGGCGCCTCTCCGATGTTCTCGACGAGACAGAACATGAGGCTGTATGGGAGGAGCCCGACCAATGCTTGCTCACGGCAGAGGAGCCGCGCGACATCACTGAGGCGCTGAGCGACAGGGCCTGGAAGGCGGCAATGGATGCGGAGATGGACTCCATAGGCGAGAACAGCACCTGGGAGCTCGCCCACTTGCCGGCCGGCCACAAAGCCATTGGCTTGAAGTGGGTGTACCGCGTCAAGCACGACCCTGACGGCAACATCGTCAAGTACAAGGCGCGTCTGGTGGTGAAAGGTTATGTGCAGCGTGAAGGCGTGGACTTCGAGGAAGTTTTTGCTCCAGTGGCACGGATGGAGACCGTGCGGCTGCTTCTCGCGCTCGCCGCGTACTCCGGCTGGGAGGTGCACCATATGGATGTAAAATCCGCCTTTCTCAATGGTAACCTCGCCGAGGAAGTGTACGTGGCGCAGCCGCCGGGGTGCGTCACCGCCGGCAAGGAGCAGCAGGTTCTTCGGCTTCGGAAGGCGCTCTACGGGCTGCGGCAAGCTCCGAGGGCCTGGTACGCGAAGCTGGACGAGACCATGAGCACGTTGGGGTTCACGCGCAGCCCGCTGGAGCATGCCATGTATCGCCGTGGTGATGCACACTCATTTCTGCTAGTGGGTGTGTATGTTGACGACCTCATCATCACCGGCACCAGCAAGACTTCCATCGACGAGTTCAAGAATCAAATGCAAGAGCTGTTCAAAATGAGTGATCTCGGTCTCCTGAGCTACTATCTGGGCATCGAGGTAACTCAATCCAATGATTCTATAACCCTTTGTCAGAGGAGCTATGCAGAGAAAATTCTTGAAGCTGCTGGAATGGAAGGGTGCAATGGATGTCAGACACCCATGGAGTGCCGGCTCAAACTGAGGAAGAATGACGATGCAAAACCTGTCGACCCTTCTCTGTACCGCAGCATAATTGGTAGCCTAAGGTACCTGGTGCACTCAAGACCGGACATCACTCATGCAGTTGGCATAGTGAGCAGATACATGGAGAAGCCTACAGCCACACATTGGACGGCTGTAAAGCAAATACTGAGGTATGTGCGAAGCACTTTGAGCTATGGCTGTTGTTTTCGGCGTGGCTCTGGTGGAGGTGAACTGCTTGGGTACAGCGACAGTGACCACGCCGGCGACATTGAAGATCGCAAGAGCACCTCCGGTCAGGTTTTCTTCCTCGGTGATAACCCCGTCTCATGGGCCTCTCAGAAGCAAAAGATCGTTGCTATTAGCTCATGTGAGGCAGAGTATGTGGCTGCAGCGTCTGCAACTTGCCAAGGACTATGGTTGAGTCGACTTCTTGCAGAGATGAAAGGGGAAGAGGTCAGCGCGTTCAAGCTCCTGATTGACAACAAGTCCGCAATAGCGCTGGCGAAGAATCCCGTTCACCATGACCGGAGCAAGCATATTGACATCAAGTACCATTTCATCCGTGACTGTGTTGAAAATGGAGAGGTGCATATCCATCATGTGGGCACTCATGAACAGGTTGCGGATGTACTGACAAAAGCACTTGGTCGTGTGAGGTTTGTGGAGCTGCGGCAGAAGCTTGGTGTCAAGGAGATTAGCAAAGGACGTTGAGCTTAGGGGGAAGAAATGTTAGTCCTTGCATAAGCTCACGTCTATAGGCTAGATAGTTTTCCGTTTTAAAATAATCGATGCAGCTGGGTCAGATGTGACCCAGGCATGCACGTCGGTCGTGGAGGCGCACGTAGCGAGCCCTCCTCGTTATTCTTTCTGTTTCTGTTACTCCCTCCTGGTCGCCCGGCTCTCGCTATGGACGTGATCGCGGGGCAGCGCGATCTACGCGGATCATGGCGGCCGGACCGGGAGGGCAGACTAGCGATTGTGATCAGATAATAAGGAAAGAAGAAAAACGAAAAAGCTGCGCAGTTACGGCAGCACCAAAAAAACTACTCGTCTCTCTGGTGTTCGTCTACCTCGTTCGATCTCTCTCTCTCTCTCTCGCTGGTCCGGCAACTACAGGCACAGGGTCGCGGATCCGTTCCTGGGGAGGCCTTGGACGGCTGGCGGCTTGAGCTGAGCTCCAGGCGGCTGTGGGAGCTCCTGAAGAGGCCATCCATGGCGGGGCGGCTGTAGAAGTACCTGAGAGAGAGAGAAGATGCGTGAGGGAGAGAGAGACAGAGGAAAGGAGAAGGACGGGAAGGAAACAGAGGAGAGGGATGCGACGGCCCTGCTGGTTCTGGTCACCGGCGGCGGGGCACTGGTGGATCTGGCCGTGGGCGAGAGCAGAGGAGGCCGCATCCGTGCGGTGGCAGGAGAAGAAGACGGAGGCGGAGGAATGAAGATATTCTGTGGATAAGGGTAACGCAGTGCGGCTCGGTGGGGATTGCCTGTTGCTTTTTTTTAATCAACCGTTGTTGCTGGAGGCACCGATTACAATTTTTTTTTGGTCATGTTGTTGGATTTACGTGTGATTGTTCGTGGCGTTCCAACAAATCGTTATCTGCTAGATGTCCCCTTCTCACATTGGCCCATTTTGACTGTACCGCCTTACAATCTAATGGCAATAGTTTCAACTTAGTAAGCCATATGATATTCATGTAACTGTGATCTCCGAAATAAAAGTTCATAGGAAAAGAACAAAAACCTTCATTTAACATAGAGTTGTGTTGTACCTTTACTGAGAAAGGTTTGTACAGTATGAAAATATGTTCAACAAAGCTCTGAAACGATGCACTCTGTCTTCCTTGAACACGCACCAGGTATATGTCAAAACCATTTTCTGTAATCGTGGAACCGAGTTTGGAGCTGAAATGTTCCTACATACAAAAAAAGGCAGAATTGAATGTATGGGCTTGTAGCCCTGTCGGTGGGGGTTTTTGATGCTGTTTTTATTGCTTTTGACCAATTCCCTCTTTTTTTGAGGGTTTGATCAATTCTCTTGAACATATAGATGAAGCGATTGCATAGTTAGTTTCTTGGCTACTTTTTAAATGGGTTGCTTTAGCCAACTGAGATGATAAAAAGTTATGACGCTTATCTCAATAACTTCGACAATACTACGTACATTAAATTGGACTGTACACAGCCAGCAAGTCAAACAATGCATACCCTTCCCCTCCCACCCCAAAAAAAGAACAATACATATGTTCGTTAGACTTTTTGCCAAGATGGCCGGCTTTACATGCCATTTCTTCTTCATGTTCGAGATATTTGACCGTACTTATTTTTTTTTAAGAAATCATAGTGATTGGATTATGAGTGTCGGAGTGTAATAATTTTTTATCCTGTTGCAACGCACAGGCTATTTTCCACATAGTGGGTCCCACATGTAAGAGAGAGGAGGCCAGAGTTTTTTTTTCTCTCTCTTTTTATTTTACCTAAATGTCGACTGCCACTACCCAGGGGCATTTTGGACAAAGAAAATGGTCAAACTTCTTTGACTGGACAGAGTCGGTACGGAACGGCATTTCTATAAGGAGATTGACGGAACAGTGGCAATTTGAGCAGCCTCAAGAATTAGGGGTAAATGTGAGTAGTGGATTCGAGTTTGGAGGGGAAATATAATTGTCCCTTTTTTTAAGCTTTGGTCATTTTGCAGAAACATCAGCGAAGAAACAACTCTCACGGATGCGGTCCTCCAAAACCACACGTGGATGCCACGTCAGCATCCTACCCCTCTCCTAATTGTTTTTGGACCAAAGCATATCACATAAATGATTTTTTTCCGAAGGGCGTCGGAATATATTAGAAGGAACCAGAAGCCAGACACCCAGGTACACATGTCCCCTCCTTAAACGGAGAAGCCCTCCAAGAAAAGAAAATTGCAAACCGGTCCGTAAGGAGGGACAACTCCACCACCGATGATGACGAGAGCGCGATGATATGCCGGTCACCGCCACTGCCATGCCAGAACTCGATCCGCTGCAGAAACGTCAGTCGCATTAGGGAGACACCTGGAGGAGAAATAAAGGCCAAAGCCTCATTGCTGCCGCAAGAACGGCCAGGGGAACACCACCTCAATCCACCAGGTCCGGCCGGTAGCGCTCGACGCCGTCCGCCACACACAACTCCAGCACCGCCCATAGCAGGAAGAAGAAGAACAACAACTACACCACCAAATCTCCTATACAAATCTTCTCATCGGCCTTGATGCTGCCGGAGACTGCAGCACAAAGACCGGAGCAGAACAAGGAGAATAAAATTCCACGGCGGCGATGCTCCTGCCATCACAATGTCGCCGCCAGGAAGCCAGCTCGCCCGCCCCCATCCAGAAGGAGGACCGAGGCACCGAGCAACCAGGCTCCCAGATCCACCGCCGCCAACAATGAAGACCGCATCGCCGGTGAAGGAACTGGAGCAATTATTCACCGCCGCCATCGCCACTGCCAAGGCCGAAGAGATGGACGGCACCCAACACAACTAGGCTAGAAACGAACCCTAGTGTATATGGATCCACCCGGCTAGACCGGCGTCCTCACCTCCCCCGTTGACGGTGAAGCCGTCCGGAGAAGAGAGCAACGCGGATCTGGCCGGCGGAAAAGCGACCGCGCTCCTTTCGCCTCTCCTCTACTGTAGCTGGGGAAAGGAGAAAAGAGACGAAGTAGAAACGCTTCACCACTTAAATGAGTTTATGCACCAAAATGTGTGATTTTTGAGTGCCTGGACTGAAGTGTGAATTCCGATCAAGTTCATGGACTAATGACATATTTCACTTGAAATCAAACACATGCAATCGGAACAAGTCTCGTGCATGGTTCGTCACAAAATCGCTAGCTAGATACTGATACTGGTCTATAAACTGGTTTGCATTCCACGCAACACTGATAAATATAAAGAATATCACACCAAAAAATTTAAAAAAAACTACCGTCTGACTCATAACCCTAAGAAACAGAACGGCGCAACGAAGGCGCGCGTCCCCTTTAGTCAAGATGAACCTAAAAGATTTATCGGGGTGACGCGTGACTGCAATCTGTGTAGATTTATGTACCAGTTAGACGAGATGTATGTACACCGGTAGGATTATGACTACACTCTACACTGCTATCTATGCCAATGCTAGCCAGTAGCCACTCTATTGTGGGACTAGTGTGATACCAGAAGAAAACAGTTCAGACCAAGGACCTTTTTTTTAAAACGGAACGGAGACAAAAGGATTGCCTCATCGATTAATTAATAAGAAGAGAATTGTCTGGTTAATTTACGGAAAACCGGGCAAAAACCAATACAAACACTTCAAAAACGGCCTACTCACACAGCACAAAACACCATGACCAAGTAGACGGCCCGCCAAATGCTCCCAACACACAACAGCCATAACCCTCAACACTTCTACGACACAACGGAACCCCCGGCGAGAAAACCGACAACGACGATTCAAAAGACCAAAGTCACATCAACAACACAAGAAACTGAGCACTATCCATCATGAAATCGCAGACACCTTTCCTTTGGCATCATCAACCAAAGGAACCTCCAGCTGCTCACTTGACAGAGGCAAATGTTGTCCCTCACTCGAGACCGCCGGCATGTGCACCTTCATATGCTCCATTGACAGACTCAGACATAGCTCCCTAAGGTCGGGCATGATCTGCAGCACTGGAGCCGCGATGGACTCGCCCTCAATGGAAGACAACATAGGAGGAGAGGTAGACGCCGACGATGAATTGTCTCCAACATGAGGGAGAAAGAGCCATACAACTCCACCCCTCGATCCTCCGCGGAGCAAACACCGTCCGCACAAGGAGAATGCGACGTCGGAGTGGTCTGCAACATAGCCGGCATAAGGGATAGTCTACTCAGAGCAGCCTCCGCTCGCTCCAAAAAGCTCCCAACTCGCGCCAGACAGCCTTGCAGCAACGCAGTCTGATCAGCCAGAGAGGACCGCAACATCAGCTCGGACGGGGTTGCCTAGCCAGCAGTAGCAGAGACAACAGACGCCCAAGATCCATGGTGAAGCGACTTGGAGGGGAGTACGGATCTCATCGGACCCTCACATGAAGCAGGAGCAAGACGATGCACGGCGCTGAGGCGGGACATGGGCGGCACATCAAGGCATGGCAGTGAGCTTAGAGGACGCCAGGGGTTGCGGCATCCACGCGCACGATGACCGTTCTCCAAACAACGTGAGCACCGCAGCGGATCTCTGTAATCAGCCGCACGATGCCCATGAGCGAGGCTTCTGCAGCATCTACCGTGGAGCCAAACGGGGATGGGACGAGGAGCAATCATCGAGGATGACGATGAAGTCGGACAACACGGGCCACGCCGTGGTAGCACCTCCTGCCAACCCTCACTTGTGTCCGCGTCATGTCCCACGCACAACCTCCAGAGTCGAGGGCCTTGGTGGCAGCCGACGGTGTCTGGGGGGCCAACTCCTCTTCGTCATCGTCGTCAGCAGCGGAGGCCCACAACACGGCTCGCGGTGCACTGGTCAGCCCGTCCCCCATGCCAACAACGATGCTCTTTATATTGGCGGGCAGCGTCAGGGCCAGTTCTTCTTCACAGTCCTCGTCGTCTCCATTGGCCGGGGCAACAGGGCTCGTGGTGCACTGGTCAGCTCGTCCCTCATGCCAATTGTAGGAGATATGCCCTAGAAGCAATAATAAATGTTATTATTTATCTCCTTGCTCATAATTATGTTTATGTTCCATGCTATAACTGCTGTGGTTCCCGAGCCCGTATATCCATAAAGGCTCTGGGGAAAACCCATGTGCACGTGTGGAATAATAAACGGTAAAAAGTATTCCTAGTCATGCCTCTAAGACTAGCTCAAGTGTTGCATGATGATTATGTTTTCCCAATCATGGGCATGTCTATGCCAGCAGCTTTGAGGGCACAATGTTAGAAGAACATTTGTGTTGAATCGACCCGATTGATGTTATGCTATGAGATTCATTCGTCACAAGTTAATGGTTGATAACACAGAGATGGTTAACGTTTGCATGATTCCTCAGACCATGAGAGTATCGAGTTTCTTCATGCTTGATTCATGAACTTTGGGGTTTGTTAAACGTCATCCGTAACTGGATGGCTATTACGGCGGCTTACGGGTTCATGGGAAAGTATGTTAAGTAACTTGATAGCTCAAGATTGGGATTTGCTCCTCTGACGATGGAGAGATATCTCTGGGCCCTCTCGGTGTTAAGGTATCCATCATCGTCTGGCCAGACACTTTGTGATTTGATCACGGGGATGCCGGAACACGGTAACGAGAAAAGAGAACAATACCGGTAACGAGGTAACTAGCATAGTGGACAAGTTGTTGATCCACGGGAATGCCAACATGTCTCGCCTCGGGTATTTGTAACATATCGCGAAGCAACAGGAATAGCACACGGCAACTGGAGGCTCACTCGAATATTCATTTGTGTGGGTATAGGGGTCAATATGGGTGTCCACGGCTCCGATGTTGATCATTGATCGGAAGGGGTTCCGTGTCATGTCTATACTTCACCGAACCTATAGGGTCACACGCTTAAGGGTCATCTATCTGCTGAATACTAGACAGGGAGTCTGAGAGAAAATCACCGAAAAAGTTTCGGACACCGAAAAGTTTCGGACAGCGGAAAAGTTCCGCAGAGAGAGGTCACCGGATGAGTTCCGGTGAAACTGAAAAGTTGTTTCAGGGGATACCATTAAGTCAAATGGTTTCGGCACATGCCTGATAATTCTTGGAGGATGCCAGAATCATTCTGGAAACTTCTGGGAATTTTCTGGAAGAAAAAACCGGAAATGTTCCGGGGCTGCCGGAACCGCTTCAGATGTTTTTCGCAGATGAAATCACTAAACTGGAATTGTTCCAAAATGCATTGAAAATTATTTTAGTGGGTACTGGAAAAGTTCTAAGCCCACATAAATATTTTCAGTTCGAACGGACGCTGAAAAATATCGTCGTGAATAGTGAAAGTGCTTTTTGGAATTTTTTGGAAAGCCACCTTTTAGGGCTTTTTGCTAAAGGCTTCTAGAAGTTGATGTGGATGGATGAGAGCCCCCTTGGGGGGGGACCCCTAGGAGGTGGCCGGCCACATGTGGAGCTCCTCCTTGGAGCTCCACATGT
The DNA here is from genome assembly GCA_011799875.1 of Thinopyrum elongatum. Taxonomy (NCBI): domain Eukaryota; kingdom Viridiplantae; phylum Streptophyta; class Magnoliopsida; order Poales; family Poaceae; genus Thinopyrum; species Thinopyrum elongatum. The sequence goes on from CM022302.1 coordinate 560,932,851, forward strand.
CCTTTGGTTTCTCTCTTATGCCCTTGGAAAGAGTTTCCTTCATGGGTATTTTGGTATTTCTTGAATGCCCATCCTACCCCTTGGTTTTCCTATATGAGGAGGAGAGGGGGCTGCTCAATCCTTCATCCCTTCTCACATACAAGTGCCATTGCAATGATCTGGCTTCTCTCTCCCTCCCACGAAAAGAGTTTCGTAGAGCCGAAAGGTTGTCTGGGTTCCGGTGGGAACTAGTTCTGGACGGCGAAGCCCTGCCGGATAGATGACACCGTATGTGTGCAACTCTGTAGAGAGGTCGTAGTTTCGATCTTAGTGCCTGAGGGGCTGTTCGTGAGTGCCTCCCGAAGGGCTGTCCAAGTGACGGTCCTAGTTCTGTGAGTCCTCCCGAAGGGCTGTCCAAGTGACCGTTCGAGTTTCGAAGGTCCTCCCGAAGGGCTGTCCGCGACACCGTCCGGGGGACTGTTCGACCGCCTCCCGGAGGGCTGTCCAAAGAGAAGACGAGGGTATACATCCTCGCGGTTGGGAGGTTGTAAATCCTAGCTGCGGGGATCTGCACCGCCGATCGTCATCGACTCTACTTCCGCTGCGCTACGAGTCGGTAACGAAAATGATCAAACCTTGTATACAGTCACCATAGTGGTCCTGGGCTGGTGCGTAGGTCGGAAAATTTTTGTTTTCTGCTGCGTTACCCTACACCAACAACGATGCTCTTTGCATTGGCGGGCTGCGTCAGGGCTAGCTCCTCTTCACAGCCCTCGTCTTCTCCATTGGCCGGGGCAACAGGGGCCGGCAACAGCACACCCGAGGCGGCACCTCGTCTTCGGACCCGAAGCAGTTGTCGACGCAGGCTCGGGACGGGGCGTGCACGAGGCCTTCACACCCCCATCCTCCCTCCTGAATCTGCAAGCTGGTGGCAGCGGCCGCGGTCAAGGGAGAACACCGGCAGCCGGGATGGTGCCTGCAGCCCGAGCGCACGACCCTGCTCCTAGCTTGGTCTCCATGACCGCCCCCACATCGCCAGCAGCCCAAGTCTGGTGACCCAGCAGCGGGGTAGAGAGCTCGTGGGCAAGGCACTTCCGCGCTGGACTCGGTGGAACGGACACCCGAACTCGAAGAGACGATGCAGACGACGGAAGGACGGCGGCTGCAGCAGCGGGAGATGCTGCTGGAGCGGCGGCCGCTGCGGAGGTTCCCTCGAGAAGTCGAGAGGCATCGCAGGGCGAACCGGGAGACGGGGCGGCTCTGAGAATGATGTGAGAGAGGGCGCCGCGGGGTACCCGTATCCAGTCACGGCGACCGCAACAGAGGACGGAGGACGGAGATCTGTGCGTCGGCGGCGCGCGCCCAGCCTCCGTTTGTGCGGACGCGACAACGCCATCCCTTCCCCTACGCTTAACGCCGAGCCGTGCCACACAGGGAGAAGAGAGAGGGCAAGCAGGAAAATCCGAATCTGGCCTCGGCAGGTGCAGTTCTAGCCGGAGAAGGGAGATCGAGGGGCCGCCGCCGGGGGGGCTCACCCGATGCGGGTGCGGTCGCGCGAGCCCATCTCGGTCCCCAGTATTTTTCAAATAGGTTTCCTCCCCAGACCAAGGACCTTCACTATACTCGGATCTACCATGGCGCGGCGACTGCTGCTGGGTTGAGCAGCCTAGAAGCAGATGACACTGGCTGTTTTCACCATTCCTTCCTCTGTTGCACCTTTGCACCGCATCAATCAGTCTTAATTTCTAGTACAACTATAAACTGTGCAATCGATCGGATCTAGCATGGCGCGGCGGCTGCTGCTGGGTTGAGCAGCCTAGAAGCAGAGGACACGGGGCTGTTTTCACCATTCCTTCCTCTGTTGCACCTTTGCACCGCATCAATCAGTCTTAATTTCTAGTACAGTTGTAAACTGTGCAATCGATCGGATCTACCCATGGCGCGGCGGCTGCTGCTGGGTTGAGCAGCCTAGAAGCAAAGGACATGGGCTGTTTTCACCATTCCTTTCTCTGTTGCACCTGCACCGCATCAATCAGTCTTAATTTCTAGTACAGCTATAAACTGTGCAATCGATCGGATCTACCCATGACGCGGCGTCTGCTGCTGGGTTGAGCAGCCTATAAGCAGATGCCACTGGCTGTTTTCACCATTCCTTCCTCTGTTGCACCTTTGCACCACATCAATCAGTCTTAATTTCTAGTACATCTGTAAAATATGCAATCGATGTGGACAGTTTCCTTACAGCGTCTCGGGTGGCTGAACCCGGCCGGCCAGCTAACAAAGTTGCCACACATCAATGGTGAACAGGCCGACTATTGGAGCTAGTCTTGTGGAATAATATACGCCATTGAGATGCTTAAGGACTATGCAACGGCAATTGTAGACTGTTCTGCGAGGACGTCATTTGTTGATTGCATACAGTATGCGGCACATATATTATGTTTGTTGCTTGAGAATATATAAAACTGTAGTATGCTTTTTGAATGGTATTATAAAAAAATATGAATTTCGACAGCTTCATATGAATTGACTGGTATCATAAATTCTAAAAATGTTAAAAAAATCCAAAAAAGCTCATCAACATTTAACAGTGCCGAGCAGTAAATCCACATAGCATATGGTGTTGTTATCTAGGGCCCACCCTCAAATCGCAATCCTTATCTCCGGACTCTAGTCTTGTCGGGGATCCTTGTTAGCTAAGTTCCTTTGTGAATTTTTAGAATTTCATCCTTGTATTTTTTTCTAAACTATCCTCATTTTTTGTAATCCCGGTTCTATGTTTCTGGAAGCTAATTTGTAAATTTCTAGAAGTTCGTCCTTGCATTTTTTAGACTTCTCCTAATTGTTTGGTAACCCAATTGTATGGGTTTGAAAGGCAATATGTATTTTTGACAGTTCGTTCTCAAAATCTTTTTTTAGGGGAGAAAGTTCATTCTCAATATGTTGAGACCTCCATGTGAAAACTTTGAATGCCCATTCCATTATTAAAAATTTAGTAATCCATATACAACATGTGCTATTGAGCAGCTCAATATAGTTGTTGGAAAGTAACCATGGGACTTCCCTCACGCATGTAACAGCTAGCTAGTCCCCAGTAGACCTTCCTCAGAAAGTAACCATGGAAGCAGATGTTTCCAAGTTCCAATTGATACTAGTGTGAAAGGCGGGCCTTGGCGTGCACCCCCTAGACAATTCGCCAGCAATTTTGACTATGAAGGAATCACTGTCTAAATAACTTAGCTACGATTACATTCATCTTAGCACAATTGGAACAAGAAGTTCGGTACTTCATAGCAACTGGAATTTGCACGGTGTGGAGACACTCTACAACACGATATTCTTCGGGCGCATTTAGGCTAGCGGAGGAGATGACGCCTCAGTCGTTGATGTCAGCCAGTCCTGTAGTAGCTAGCAGATGCTTTCATCGTTGCCAAGGCTGCTGGTGGCTGGTTCGATTGGCGACTAGGGTTCCATGACAGAGTGGGAGATGTTGTTCTCATTGGAGTAGTCGTTATCATCGTTGAATGGGTAGACACCAACGGTCTGCAGGTGTTCAATGGCATGGATGCTCAACCTCTCCCCAGAAAATTGCCCCATTAAGAATGTCAGCAACATGCAAAACAAAAACCCACTTTGTCATTTCCAAAGGGGAACAAATAACCACTGGGCAAAAAAAGTACGTTCGACATTCAGAGGTGACATAGCCAGATGCATGCATACTTGCCATCAATTAAATATAAAAAGTACATTTAATACCAATAAGCAATGGACTCTGGTGCATTATATAAGCATATGTTCACTCTTCATGTCTATCCACAATTGGAAGTATTAGAATATACATGTTTCTGTGTATAGCTTGCTACACTTTTCAGATTGAAATAAAATAGCCAACAAGGTTTTGCCAAATGCAGATATCATTCCCTGGAAACACCATCTCACGTAGTAACTGAAGATATAATAATAAAGATCTAACTTCAAACATTTTAAAATGGACCTGTTGTTGTTGATGTTGTCCATGGACCCAATAATAATATGGATAAGTTGAGAACTGGTTTATAACCAATTATGCAATTTAAAACAGATAAATACCTAGATACATGGGTGGCCTGTGTCGAAAAGATGCGCAAAACAAGCTCAAATGGTAAGAAAATAATATTTTATGGCCTTAAGGAGCATGAGGAGATAAGAGTAACAGAAAAATTTGGAAACACCGCCGATAAAATCAGATAAATTATCCAATGCCACGAAAATTTCCAATCTCAATTGTAGAACAGGTAAAGAAGTATAGTTTAATTCTTGCAAAAAAAAAATGCAACTGAAGAACCAATTTATGCATCCTACTAGTGCAGAAACCCTTATACAGGGAAATTACTAGTGGTGCGCCCTAAGAGACCCATGCCATTAGTATCTTCACAAAATACCAGCGCCATGGCCCAAAATAGCCCATGCCACTAATAGCAGACGACTAGTGGCATGCATGCCATAGAATAGGCACGCCACTAGTACGTGGGGCCCAGCAGTGAGACACGGCTCCAGTTACTAGTGACGTGGGGGAACGAGGGAACACTACTAGTACCTCTACCACTAGGGGCGTGGGTCTGGGACGAGCACGCCACTAGTAACTTAAGCCGGGCCCACTTCTTGGCCCCACTTACTAGAGGCATGCTACACTATTAGCACGCCACTATTAGAGCTGATACTAGTGGCGTGGCCCTTATTGCCACATGCCACTACTAACTGATGCCTAGGACCCACGTACTAGTGGCGTGCTCTTTACCCCGCATGCCACTAGTAAGTGGCTTATTACTGGCGTGTGTTCTTTTGGGCTCGCCACTAATAGCTTCGCTGAATAATTGAGCTGAGCTCATTGTTCATATGTGAGGCCCCTATCTCCTTCTTCTTCCTTCTCTATTTCACTTCTTCCTCCTCTCCGCCTGTTCCTTCCGCCAACTTCCCTACACATGGCACATTTTGGATATAGCTAATTAATTAGGCCTAGGTGTAGATCTAGCTAATTAATTAACCCCTATAGATCTACTCTCTCTATCTCCCCTCCACCCCCTCACATGCATTAAATTTCTCTCTCTCTCTCTCCTCCATTAATGTATGGTTAGCTCTTCTTCACAAAACCACTCTCAATTAATTAAATCCCTTTCCCCCACCCCCCAAATCCTCTCTCACTCTCACCACCACCACCACCTATAGTCGACATCTCAGTCCTCTCATCCCTAGGTGAGAATTAACTTCAAGGGCACATGCATCGTTATGTGGACATGTACATTGTTGTGGACATATATATGTGAGATGATGGTAATTTGTGTTTGGCCATCGAGTGCGCCATATCATTATGTCGGCGAGCAATTTTGTTAATGCACGTGTGTATTAATTGATTATGGTACCGGTCATCGAGCAAAGGGAACAATTAATTGTCATTGCTCCATGTGTTACTTTTTTCAGGAAATGTACACAAGTTGCCAATGTTTTGACAAAATGTTGATTCGTCAATGTTTTGTTGAATTTCTGGCAAACTCAATTTGTGTGACTTTGAGCAAAGGTCATGCCAAAGTTTTCTATGACCTTGTTGGTTCTAATTGTTTTTCTTATACCTTATAGGCATCAATCGAACGATATCATGGATCAAAATATAAACATGTTCTTAAAGTTCACCATGGAAGTTATGAATCGAAAGGGTTATGAGGAGATATTATGTTCATGTCGTAAATGCATTAACCAGCATATGTTTGAGCCTGATACTAGTTCTGTGAAGATGCACTTGCTTCGATGGGGTTTCATGGATGGTTAAACATGGTGGACAAGTCATGGTGAGGAGGATGAGGATGTTGCCAACGTCAAAAGGCTGGCACATGAAGAAGCGGTAAACAATGATGAAGAGTTTGAAGAAGGAGGGATGCAGCACCATGAGGTGCCCGAACATGATGAAGAGGTCATACATGATGACGAGGCCAGACATGAAGAAAAGGCAGACACCCAGGACACATTTTTGGCTTGAATGGTGCACGACCCTCATCGTCAAGGACTACTTCTGAAGACGACGACTAGCAAAAGAGGTGCTTTTAGAGAGGCTGCCAAGTTGGCGAAACTAGAGGAAGACTCAAAAACTCCATTGTATGCTAGTTGCGATCCTGAGCACACCCGCCTCAACGTCATGCACAAACTTCTAGACATCAAGGCAAAATCCAAAAGCATGGACGCAAGCCTTGATGCGACATTGGAGTATCTACACAAAGTTTTTCTCAAGGGGAACGTGTTGCCTCATAGTATTGATGAGGCCAAGAAGATCATGTGCCCTCTTGATTTGTGGCACAGAAGATACCATGCGTGTGTCAATGATAACATCATTTAGTAGAACGAGCACGAGGACAAAACAGAGTGTCCAGAGTGCAAGGAAGTCCGATACAAGCCCGATACTACCCTGAATCTGTAGGCAAATCCCTAAATACAAAGGAGTGCAAATCTCCTCATTTATTTAGTTCGTTAAAGAAATGGGCTACATTAGGTGCAAAATCAATCTATATATGGAATATACTGGGTGCGCAGCAGTCTCCAGAGGAGAAGACGGCGGACGGTACGAGCATCGGCTACTCGTACCACACGGCACCTCCTTCATGACCTCAGACATGAAAACTATAGTGAAGGGACACAGGGTGGATTCACATCGAAGGCGCCCCAAAACCCTATTATGGCCGTCTACACTATATAAAGGAGAGGAAAACCCTTCGGCAAGATAGTCCGGAGTTTCACCAAGTTCACCCCTCGCAGGCGTCATCACCATTCCCATCTACAGTAGCCGCCATCTCCATAGCCATCACCTCCACCATCGTAGCTTCCATCTCCATTGGTCATAATACTTCTAATTGAGAGTATGTTACTTGTGATAGTGTTGTGATTCCCTGAAGAGGAAGGGTGATGAAGTATAGTAGCCGATAGTATTTCCCTTAGTTAATGTGACGACCCCGGCTTAATCGTGCACTAATCATACACGCAAATGCGCACGATCAAGCCTAAGGACTCACTTGAAGATATCACAACACAACTCTAAAACATAAAATAAAGTCATACAAGCTTAATATTACAAGCCAGGGCCTCGAGGGCTCGAATACAAGCTCGATGGCATACAAGCGTCAGCGGAAGCATTAGATATCTGAGTACAGATATATTACAGAGAGAGAGATAAGCCTTCACAGAGGCGGGGTAAAAATAAAAACTACGATCGAAAGGCGTAGGCCTCCTGCCCTGGACCCTCCGATCCTACTCCTGGTCGTCGAACGGCTCCTCGTAGTAGTAGTACTCGCCAGGCGGATAGTAGTACTGGTCGTCGGCTGGGGCTTCTGGCTCAGGGGCTCCGTCATCTGGTGGCATCAAATGGAAAATGGGGGAAAAAGAAAATAAAGCAAACGTGAGTACTCATCCGAAGTACTCAGCAAGCAAGGATCTACACTACATATGCATCATTGTCAAAGGAATGGCTGTATATGTGGACTGGGCTGCAGAAATGCCAGAGTAGAGGGGGAAAGCCTAGTCCTATCGAAGACTAGCATCTTCAACAATCTTCGACAGTCTTGCAGCATCAGAAGAGAGAGCAGATGAACATAATGTAAAGTAGTAGTAGTAATATCATCAACCTCGACCTGAGATCCTTTCTCGACTCCCTGCGAGAAAGCAATCCCAGAGCCGTACTATCCAGTTCTCACCACATGTTCTAGTTGTACCGATCGGGATACAACTCCGAGTGTCCGTTACCGTAGGACAGGCTATCGATAGAAGTTTCTTCCCTGCAGGGGTGCACCAACTTACCCACCACGCTCACTTAACTCTGGCCGGACACACTTTTCTGGGTCATGCCCGGCCTCGGCTAAGCAACACGCCGCAACCCGACCTGGACTTATAAGAGAGGTCAGCACGCCGGACTAAACCTATGCCCCCAGGGGTCTTGGGCCATCGCCCCGGGAACTCCTGCACGTTACGGGGCCACCGAGAGCAGACCTAGCAACCCCTTATACAAGCGCGGTTGCGTTACCAGTCCAACTCGGCGTGCGCCGCTCCTTACTGACGTCAAACAAGCTTCGGCTGATGTGTACGACGCAGAACGCCCATACTATGCCCACGTGATGGTTAGTGCTATCGGGCCAGAGGCCGCTCGGATCAAATATCCAAACCGTAGTGGATTAGGAGCGCGCGGAAACGAGCAGAGACTCACGATCGATGTGACCCCGTCGCCCCGTCTCGAGGACTTGCGGCAAGGGCTAAGAATGCCCGGCCACGCCTCGTAGTTATCTCGCGGGCACCATCCAGGTCAACCCGACTCCACATCACTTCGCGTTAAGCTCGCGCGGGTACCCCTCAGGGCCGACCCGTCTTTAGTATCATAGTTTAGTGCAAGTCATAATATCCAAGGTAACTGTGTGTCTGACACCGAAGGGAACCCTGAGGAATCACCCTCGATGGAATTCCCGCTCGATGTTATCATCAAGGTGAACGAAGGAGGAATCACCCTCGAGGTCCACCTTGAGGAGTTGCGCGACGACGTCGTGATCGGGGGTGGTGTAGAAGGAATCACCCTCGCTTACCACGACCGAGTAACTAACCTACAAGGTTAACATCAGAAGTGCTGACGAGGTATCACCCTCGGCACTCGACGATAACCCAGTAGCGTCGGCAACTAAGGGGGAAGTGATGTGTCGTGTCAGGGTCTGGTCTTCATTCCCGGTGATCGGGTCTTCTGATGTCCAGCAGGGCAGTCGGGATCAAGTGGGGGTCTCGGTCGTGCCTCTACCCACCTTATACTAAGCAGTCTAGGATAACCAGTAAGGTAGCAAGGCAGGTTACAATAAACAGGCTATGCAGCAGATATAGGAAAACAGTAGCAGTAGCAGTTCTAATGCAAGCATAAGAGAGAAGAGAGTAGGCGATATAGGCATGCTCAAAATGGGGGTGCTTGCCTGTTTGCTCTGGGGCAAGGGCAAGGTCTTCAGTAGTATCGTCGGGGACGTAGTCGTACTCCTGTGCGGCGTCTGCCTCGGGAGCTACGTCAACGTCGGGGGCTACCGAGAGAGAAGAGGGGGAAGAAACAGGTAAACATAATGCAAACAAATGCAACACGGTGCGTGTGATGCTATGATGCAGTGTAGGGTTGCCTAAATATGCATCTAAGTCATTTTAGTTATTTTTAGAATTATTCTGGGATTTAATATCCGACGTGTGTGCACTATTCATCTGCCGGATTCGGGTCCGGAGTTACGAGTTCTTCTACGTAGGTGGTTCCGATGGAGAAACAGACGGCACGATCAGACTCGGCTCGTCGTTCTGAGCAAGTTTCATGTATAAACTTTTTCGATCTGAGCTACGGTTTAAAAGATATGAATTTTCGAAGTTTATTTGAATTTCTGGATTTCTGGATTTATTTAAATTACAAAAAGTAATTATTGCGTCAGCAGTGACATCAGCACTGTGTCAGCACAGCTGACCCGCTGACTGGGTCAAACTGACAGGTGGGGCCCACCTGTCAGCCTCATGGGGTTAATCAATCATTTAATTTAGACTAACAGAGGGGTTTAGCTAGTGGGCCCGGGCTGTCAGTGAGTCATTTAACTAACAGGATTAACTAATTATTCATTAGCAGTTAATTAGTCAACCGGGCCCACATGTCAATGGCAGAGGGGAACAGTAAACGCGCGTTGACTTGGTCAACTGGGTCCAGCGGGACCCAGTGTCAGTGATCGAACGGTGGGGCCCACGGTGCCAGATGGCGGCCACGTAGGATGCCGGCCACCGGAGCTCTCCGGCGAGCTCACGCGGCGGCGAGAAACTCCGGCGAGCCCGGATTCGTTCTGTGGTGCTTGGTTTTCGGCGTGCTTTGGCTCGCTGGAACGAGCGGAACGGCGCGCGTCGCGTGGGGTGAATGGCTGGACACGGATATGACCGGAGCGACGCCGGTGTCGACGATTGGCGGCGGAGCTTTCGGGCTCGATTGGAAAATGCGGCAGCAGCGGGTTTTCGGGCGCGCGTTCGGGCTCAGCCGAACGCGGGTGAAGCGCCGCTTCGATCTAGCCCAAAGGCTCGGCGTGCGATGGACGGAGACGGCGACACCAACGAGCCCGAGCGGCGACAAAACACGGCAAGGCGGCGAGCTAGCTAGGAAGGAAATGCGGTGCCGAGAAGAGGAATGGCGGGAGGGGGAAGCTCACCGGGCGGCTATGTAAAGCCCGTGCGAGCTTAGGAGCAGCAGAGGTCGACGGAGTCGGCGGCGAGCGGCGGCGTCCGAGAAGGAGAGATGAGGTCGATTCGCTCGAGGTGGTGATGCAGGGCTCGGGCGGAGAAGCGTAGCCGACGTAGAGGAGGCAGGCGGAGACGATGGACTCGACGGAGAGGCAACCGGAGCCCGGTGGCCGCGGGATCGAGCGACGGCGGCGACAGTGGTTGCGGGCGTCCAACCAGATCAAACCAGAGAGGGGAACGAGGGGAAATGGGGGCTCTCTAGGGTTCGGGGAGAGGCGAGGGAGAGCCGGGGCTGCTTCTTAACCTAGCCGGGGCGCCGCGGATGGCCGACGCGCGGCGGCCGGTCGCCGTGTCGGCGTCAGCGCGCGACAGCGCACGAAGGAGGACGACGGGGAGATGGGCTGGGCCGTTTGGACCTCTAATCAGGGCACTGTGCACTAAGGCCCAGTGCACAGTGTCCCTTTTATTTATCTCTCTGATTCCGTTTTCTTTTTCTTTTATTTCCTTTTGTTCTGAAATGCTGGTGACAGTTGTGCACTTTTGAAAAATATGGAAGTTGACCCTAATATTGCAGTGCAATATTATCTCTCACCAAAAAGTGGTTTGGACAAATTTGGATTCCATGTGAGTTTGATATTAATTTAATAGATGTAAATAGTCTGTTTTGAGTGCTGTTTCAGGTTGTTTCACTCACTTAGCTAACTCCAAAAATAATGATTATGATTTTGCCATGACCACTGGATTATTTGCTAATTAAATAACATTTCTCCAGCAGAGTTTGATCAACTTCAATTTGCACTTTGGAATTTAATTTGATTTTCAGATTTTGAATTTGAATTGGATTATTAACCCAAATGATTTGGCACTGCAAATGATGATGACATGGCATTATTAACAGCTGATCACTGTGGCCATTACAAGGGGGTGTTACAGTTAAGAACCAAGGTTTATCGAACCAATAGGAGACACTACATGGACGAACGTCGACAGTACCTGCACACACACAAACAAATACTTGCACCCCAACAAGGCAAGGGGGCATCAGTCCCCTTGTTCTTGTCCGATTACGAGGATTAAATCTGGTAGTGATAGATATAATAAATAAAAGTAAAAATATAAATAAAAGAAAATACCTAGGAATTTATAAGTTTTGTTATATATAAAGGTGAATGGACCCCGAGAGCCGTAGCGTTCACTAGAGGCATCTCTCTCATAGATAGCAATGGTGGGTAAACAAATTACTGTTGGGCAATTGACAGAATTGCGCATAGTTATGATGATCATCCATGGCATAATTAATATATAGGCATTACGTCCATGACAAGTAGACCGAAATCCATCTGCATGTACTACTATTACTCCTCCCCAAGACTAATATCCAGCATGCATCTCAAAGTATTAAGTTCATGACAAACAGAGTACTGCTTTAAGCAAGATGACATAATGTAGACAGAATAAGACCATGCAATATGTTCAAACTCCGTTGTTTTACCCTTAGTAGCAACAATACAATATGTATCTTGCAACTCCTCCTGTCACAAAGTAAGGACACCGCAAGATTGAACCTACTACTATGCACCACTCCCTCTAATGATCTACTCATTAACTTGGCCAAAAAAAACCTCATAGATCGAAAAGCATACACAGCTATAAAATTACACATAAATAAATCTCAGAGAAGACTCAAATACTTTCACTGAATAATCGAATCATAAACCCACAATTCATCGGATCCCAACAAACGCACCGCACAAATTATATCGAATTGATCTCAGAAGAGATCATTGTATTGAAGACCAAAAGAGAGACAGAGAGATCCATCTAGCTACATCTATGGATTCGTAGGTCCTGTGGGAACTACTCACACATCATCGTGGAGGCAGCAAGGTTGATGAAGATAGCTTCCCCAATGGTTTCCCCCTCCGGCAAAGTACCAAAAAGGCCTCCCGATGGGATCACGGAAGAACAGAGGCTTGCAACGGTGGAAGAATTGTTTCGGGTCTCGCTTCGGAGGTTTCTGGATATATGGGAATTTATATGACGGGAATTAGGTCAAACAGAGCAACAAGGGGGCCACAAGGCACCTGTGCGTGCCTACCCCCAGGGCACGCCCCCGGCCTTGTGGCTCCATCTCGCATTATCTGGTCTCCTCCCGAAGCTTCCAATGTCTCTTTTGGTCCAGAAAGAATTGTCAAAAAGTTTCGTTGTGTTTGGACTTCCTTTGGTATGGATTTCCTGGAAAACAAAAAACATGCAGAAAATGGCAACTGGCACTGGGCACTGAGTTAATAGGTTAGTCCCCAAAAACAATATAAAATGGCATATAAAGTTTATAAAAGTGATAATATAATAGCAAGAAACAATCAAAAATTATAGATACGTTGGAGACGTATCAGAGTACATCACGATCAGCGGCATTGAAATACTTTTAATCATTCATCTTCAAGTACCTTTGTCTACAATGTCTTTTGCTTGTGATTTATTCATGATGTGTGACTTTGTCTACGATAACTTCGACAATACTATGTACATTAAATTGGACTGTACACAGCCAGCAAGTCAAACAATGCATACCCTTCCCCTCCAACCCCAAAAAAAGAACAATACATATGTTTGTTAGACTTTTTGCCAAGATGGCCGGCTTTACATGCCATTTCTTCTTCATGTTCGAGATATTTGACCGTACTTATTTTTTTTTAAGAAATCATAGTGATTGGATTATGAGTGTCGGAGTGTAATAATTTTTTATCCTGTTGCAACGCACGGGCTATTTTCCACATAGTGGGTCCCACATGTAAGAGAGAGGAGGCCAGAGTTTTTTTTTCTCTCTCTTTTTATTTTACCTAAATGTCGACTGCCACTACCCAGGGGCATTTTGGACAAAGAAAATGGTCAAACTCCTATGACTGGACAGAGTCGGTACGGAACGGCATTTCTATAAGGAGACTTGACGGAATAGTGGCAATTTGAGCAGCCTCAAGAATTAGGGGTAAATGTGAGTAGTGGATTCGAGTTTGGAGGGGAAATATAATTGTCCCTTTTTTTTAAGCTTTGGTCATTTTGCAGAAACATCAGCGAAGAAACAACTCTCACGGATGCGGTCCTCCAAAACCACACGTGGATGCCACGTCAGCATCCTACCCCTCTCCTAATTGTTTTTGGACCAAAGCATATCACATAAATGATTTTTTTTCTGAAGGGCGCCGGAATATATTAGAAGGAACCAGAAGCCAGACACCCAGGTACACATGTCCCCTCCTTAAACGGAGAAGCCCTCCAAGAAAAGAAAATTACAAACCGGTCCGTAAGGAGGGACAACTCCACCACCGATGATGACGAGAGCGCGATGATATGCCGGTCACCGCCACTGCCATGCCAGAACTCGATCCGCTGCAGAAACGTCAGTCGCATTAGGGAGACACCTGGAGGAGAAATAAAGGCCAAAGCCTCATTGCTGCCGCAAGAACGGCCAGGGGAACACCACCTCAATCCACCAGGTCCGGCCGGTAGCCCTCGACGCCGTCCGCCACACACAACTCCAGCACCGCCCATAGCAGGAAGAAGAAGAAGAACAACTACACCACCAAATCTCCTATACAAATCTTCTCATCGGCCTTGATGCTGCCGGAGACTGCAGCACAAAGACCGGAGCAGAACAAGGAGAATAAAATTCCACGGCGGCGATGCTCCTGCCATCACAATGTCGCCGCCAGGAAGCCAGCTCGCCCGCCCCCATCCAGAAGGAGGACCGAGGGACCGAGCAACCAGGCTCCCAGATCCACCGCCGCCAACAATGAAGACCGCATCGCCGGTGAAGGAACTGGAGCAATTATTCACCGCCGCCATCGCCACTACCAAGGCCGAAGAGATGGACGACACCCAACACAACTAGGCTAGAAACGAACCCAACTGTATATGGATCCACCCGGCTAGACCGGCGTCCTCACCTCCCCCGTTGACGGTGAAGCCGTGCGGAGAAGAGAGCAACGCGGATCTGGCCGGCGGTAAAGCGACCGCGCTCCTTTCGCCTCTCCTCTACTGTAGCTGGGGAAAGGAGAAAAGAGACGAAGTAGAAACGCTTCACCACTTAAATGAGTTTATGCACCAAAATGTGTGATTTTTGAGTGCCTGGACTGAAGTGTGAATTCCGTTCAAGTTCATGGACTTAGGACATATTTCACTTGAAATCAAACACATGCAATCGGAACAAGTCTCGTGCATGGTTCGTCACAAAATCGCTAGCTAGATACTGATACTGGTCTATAAACTGGTTTGCATTCCACGCAACACTGATAAATATAAAGAATATCACACCAAAAAATCTAAAAAAAAACTACCGTCTGACTCATAACCCTAAGAAACAGAACGGCGCAACGAAGGCGCGCGTCCCCTTTAGTCAAGACGAACCTAAAAGATTTATCGGGGTGACGCGTGACTGCAATCTGTGTAGATTTATGTACCAGTTAGATGAGATGTATGTACACCGGTAGGATTATGACTACGCTCTACACTGCTATCTATGCCAATGCTAGCCAGTAGCCACTCTATTGTGGGACTAGTGTGATACCAGAAGAAAACAGTACAGACCAAGGACCTTTTTTTTAAAACGGAACGGAGACAAAAGGATTGCCTCATCGATTAATTAATAAGAAGAGAATTGTCTGGTTAATTTACGGAAAACCGGGCAAAAACCAATACAAACACTTCAAAAACGGCCTACTCACACGACACAAAACACCATGACCAAGTAGACGGCCCGCCAAATGCTCCCAACACACAACAACCATAACCCTCAACACTTCTACGACACAACGGAACCCCTGGCGAGAAAACCGACAACGACGATTCAAAAGACCAAAGCCACATCAACAACACAAGAAACTGAGCACTATCCATCATGAAATCGCAGACACCTTTCCTGTGGCATCATCAACCAAAGGAACCTCCAGCTGCTCACTTGACAGAGGCAAATGTTGTCCCTCACTCGAGACCGCCGGCATGTGCACCTTCATATGCTCCATTGACAGACTCAGACATAGCTCCCTAAGGTCGGGCATGATCTGCAGCATTGGAGCCGCGATGGACTCGCCCTCAATGGAAGACAACATAGGAGGAGAGGTAGACGCCGACGATGAATTGTCTCCAACATGAGGGGAGAAAGAGCCATACAACTCCACCCCTCGATCCTCCACGGAGCAAACACCGTCCGCACAAGGACAATGCGACGTCGGAGTGGTCTGCAACATAGCCGGCATAAGGGATAGTCTACTCAGAGCAGCCTCCGCTCGCTCCAAAAAGCTCCCAACTCACGCCAGACAGCCTTGCAGCAACGCAGTCTGATCAGCCAGAGAGGACCGCAACATCAGCTCGGACGGGGTTGCCTAGCCAGCAGTAGCAGAGACAACAGACGCCCAAGATCCATGGTGAAGCGACTTGGAGGGGAGTACGGATCTCATCGGACCCTCACATGAAGCAGCAGCAAGACGATGCACGGCGCTGAGGCGGGACACGGGCGGCACATCAAGGCATGGCAGTGAGCTTAGAGGACGCCAGGGGTTGCGGCATCCACGCGCACGATGACCGTTCTCCAAACAACGTGAGCACCGCAGCGGATCTCTGTAATCAGCCGCACGATGCCCATGAGCGAGGCTTCTGCAGCATGGACCGTGGAGCCAAGCGGGGATGGGACGAGGAGCAATCATCAAGGATGACGATGAAGTCGGACAACACGGGCCACGCCGTGGTAGCACCTCCTGCCAACCCTCACCTGTGTCCGCGTCATGTCCCACGCACAACCTCCAGAGTCGAGGGCCTTGGTGGCAGCCGACGGTGTCTGGGGGCCAACTCCTCTTCGTCATCGTCGTCAGCAGTGGAGGCCCACAACACGGCTCGCGGTGCACTGGTCAGCCCGTCCCCCATGCCAACAACGATGCTCTTTATATTGGTTGGCAGCGTCAGGGCCAGTTCCTCTTCATAGTCCTCGTCGTCTCCATTGGCCGGGGCAACAGGGCTCGTGGTGCACTGGTCAGCTCGTCCCTCATGCCAACAACGATGCTCTTTGCATTGGCGGGCTGCGTCAGGGCTAGCTCCTCTTCACAGCCCTCGTCTTCTCCATTGGCCGGGGCAACAGGGGCCGGCAATAGCACAGCCGAGGCGGCACCTCGTCTTCGGTCCCGAAGCAGTTGTCGACGCAGGCTCGGGACGGGGCGTGCACGAGGCCTTCACACCCCCATCCTCCCTCCTGAATCTGCAAGCTGGTGGCAGCGGCCGCGGTCAAGGGAGAACACCGGCAGCCGGGATGGTGCCTGCAGCCCGAGCGCACGACCCTGCTCCTAGCTTGGTCTCCATGACCGCCCCCACATCGGCAGCAGCCCAAGTCTGGTGACCCAGCAGCGGGGTAGAGAGCTCGTGGGCAAGGCACTTCCGCGCTGGACTCGGTGGAACGGACACCCGAACTCGAAGAGACGATGCAGACGACGGAAGGACGGCGGCTGCAGCAGCGGGAGATGCCGCTAGAGCGGCGGCCGCCGCGGAGGTTCCCTCGAGAAGTCGAGAGGCATCGCAGGGCGAACCGGGAGACGGGGCGGCTCTGAGAATGATGTGAGAGAGGGCGCCGCGGGGTACCCGGATCCAGTCACGGCGACCGCAACAGAGGACAGAGGCCGGAGATCTGTGCGTCGGCGGCGCGCGCCCAGCCTCCGTTTGTGCGGACGCGACAGCGCCATCCCTTCCCCTACGCTTAACGCCGAGCCGTGCCATGCAGGGAGAAGAGAGAGGGCAAGCAGGAAAATCCGAATCTGGCCTCGGCAGGTGCAGTGCTATCCGGAGAAGGGAGATCGAGGGGCCGCCGCCGGGGGGGCTCACCCGATGCGGGTGCGGTCGCGCGAGCCCATCTCTGTCCCCAGTATTTTTCACATAGGTTTCCTCCCCAGACCAAGGACCTTCACTATACTCGGATCTACCATGGCACGGCGACTGTTGCTGGGTTGAGCAGCCTAGAAGCAGATGACACTGGCTGTTTTCACCATTCCTTCCTCTGTTGCACCTTTGCACCGCATCAATCAGTCTTAATTTCTAGTACAGCTATAAACTGTGCAATCGATCGGATCTACCATGGCGCGGTGGCTGCTGCTGGGTTGAGCAGCCTAGAAGCAGAGGACACGGGGCTGTTTTCACCATTCCTTCCTCTGTTGCACCTGCACCGCATCAATCAGTCTTAATTTCTAGTACAGCTGTAAACTGTGCAATCGATCGGATCTACCCATGGCGCGGCGGCTGCTGCTGGGTTGAGCAGCCTAGAAGCAGAGGACATGGGCTGTTTTCACCATTCCTTCCTCTGTTGCACCTGCACCGCATCAATCAGTCTTAATTTCTAGTACAGCTATAAACTGTGCAATCGATCGGATCTACCCATGACGCGGCGTCTGCTGCTGGGTTGAGCAGCCTAGAAGCAGATGACACTGGCTGTTTTTCACATTCCTTCCTCTGTTGCACCTTTGCACCGCATCAATCGTCTTAATTTCTAGTACATCTGTAAAATATGCAATCGATGTGGACAGTTTCCTTACAGCGTCTCGGGTGGCTGAACCCGGCCGGCCAGCTAACAAAGTTGCCACACATCAATGGTGAACAGGCCGACTATTGGAGCTAGTCTTGTGGAATAATATACGCCATTGAGATGCTTAAGGACTATGCAACGGCAATTGTAGACTGTTCTGTGAGGACGTCATTTGTTGATTGCATACTGTATGCGGCACATATATTATGTTTGTTGCTTGAGAATATATAAAACTGTAGTATGCTTTTTGAATATTATTATAAAAAAATATGAATTTCGACAGCTTCATATGAATTGACTGGTATCATAAATTCTAAAAATGTTAAAAAAATCCAAAAAAGCTCATCAACATTTAACAGTGCCGAGCAGTAAATCCACATAGCATATGGTGTTGTTATCTAGGGCCCACCCTCAAATCGCAATCCTTATCTCCGGACTCTAGTCTTGTCGGGGATCCTTGTTAGCTAAGTTCCTTTGTGAATTTTTAGAATTTCATCCTTGTATTTTTTTCTAAACTATCCTCATTTTTTGTAATCCCGGTTCTATGTTTCTGGAAGCTAATTTGTAAATTTCTAGAAGTTCGTCCTTGCATTTTTTAGACTTCTCCTAATTGTTTGGTAACCCAATTGTATGGGTTTGAAAGGCAATATGTATTTTTGACAGTTCGTTCTCAAAATCTTTTTTTAGGGGAGAAAGTTCATTCTCAATATGTTGAGACCTCCATGTGAAAACTTTGAATGCCCATTCCATTATTAAAAATTTAGTAATCCATATACAACATGTGCTATTGAGCAGCTCAATATAGTTGTTGGAAAGTAACCATGGGACTTCCCTCACGCATGTAACAGCTAGCTAGTCCCCAGTAGACCTTCCTCAGAAAGTAACCATGGAAGCAGATGTTTCCAAGTTCCAATTGATACTAGTGTGAAAGGCGGGCCTTGGCGTGCACCCCCTAGACAATTCGCCAGCAATTTTGACTATGAAGGAATCACTGTCTAAATAACTTAGCTACGATTACATTCATCTTAGCACAATTGGAACAAGAAGTTCGGTACTTCATAGCAACTGAAATATGCACGGTGAGGAGACACTCTACAACACGATATTCTTCGGACGCATTTAGGCTAGCGGAGGAGATGACGCCTCAGTCGTTGATGTCAGCCAGTCCTGTAGTAGCTAGCAGATGCTTTCATCGTTGCCAAGGCTGCTGGTGGCTGGTTCGATTGGCGACTAGGGTTCCATGACAGAGTGGGAGATGTTGTTCTCATTGGAGTAGTCGTTATCATCGTTGAATGGGTAGACACCAACGGTCTGCAGGTGTTCAATGGCATGGATGCTCAACCTCTCCCCAGAAAATTGCCCCATTAAGAATGTCAGCAACATGCAAAACAAAAACCCACTTTGTCATTTCCAAAGGGAAACAAATAACCACTGGGCAAAAAAAGTACATTTGACATTCAGAGGTGACATAGCCAGATGCATGCATACTTGCCATCAATTAAATATAAAAAGTACATTTAATACCAATAAGCAATGGACTCTGGTGCATTATATAAGCATATGTTCACTCTTCATGTCTATCCACAATTGGAAGTATTAGAATATACATGTTTCTGTGTATAGCTTGCTACACTTTTCAGATTGAAATAAAATAGCCAACAAGGTTTTGCCAAATGCAGATATCATTCCCTGGAAACACCATCTCACGTAGTAACTGAAGATATAATAATAAAGATCTAACTTCAAACATTTTAAAATGGACCTGTTGTTGTTGATGTTGTCCATGGACCCAATAATAATATGGATAAGTTGAGAACTGGTTTATAACCAATTATGCAATTTAAAACAGATAAATACCTAGATACATGGGTGGCCTGTGTCGAAAAGATGCGCAAAACAAGCTCAAATGGTAAGAAAATAATATTTTATGGCCTTAAGGAGCAGGAGGAGATAAGAGTAACAGAAAAATTTGGAAACACCGCCGATAAAATCAGATAAATTATCCAATGCCACGAAAATTTCCAATCCCTAAGAGACCCATGCCATTAGTATCTTCACAAAATACCAGCGCCATGGCCCTAAATAGCCCATGCCACTAATAGCAGACGACTAGTGGCGTGCATGCCATAGAATAGGCACGCCACTAGTACGTGGGGCCCAGCAGTGAGACACGGCTCCAGTTACTAGTGACGTGGGGGAACGAGGGAACACTACTAGTACCTCTACCACTAGGGGCGTGGGTCTGGGACGAGCACGCCACTAGTAACTTAAGTCGGGCCTGCTTCTTGGCCCCACTTACTAGAGGCATGCTACACTATTAGCACGCCACTATTAGAGCTGATACTAGTGGCGTGGCCCTTATTGCCACATGCCACTACTAACTGATGCCTAGGACCCACGTACTAGTGGCGTGCTCTTTACACCGCATGCCACTAGTAAGTGGCTTATTACTGGCGTGTGTTCTTTTGGGCTCGCCACTAATAGCTTCGCTGAATAATTGAGCTGAGCTCACTGTTCATATGTGAGGCCCCTATCTCCTTCTTCTTCCTTCTCTCTTTCACTTCTTCCTCCTCTCCGCCTGTTCCTTCTGCCAACTTCCCTACACATGGCACATTTTGGATCTAGCTAATTAATTAGGCCTAGGTGTAGATCAAGCTAATTAATTAACCCCTATAGATCTACTCTCTCTATCTCCCCTCCACCCCCTCACATGCATTAAATTTCTCTCTCTCTCTCCTCCATTAATGTATGGTTAGCTCTTCTTCACAAAACCACTCTCAATTAATTAAATCCCTTTCCCCCACCCCCCAAATCCTCTCTCACTCTCACCACCACTACCACCTATAGTCGACATCTCAGTCCTCTCATCCCTAGGTGAGAATTAACTTCAAGGGCACATGCATCGTTATGTGGACATGTACATTGTTGTGGACATACATATGTGAGATGATGGTAATTTGTGTTTGGCCATCGAGTGCGCCATATCATTATGTCAGCGAGCAATTTTGTTAATGCACGTGTGTATTAATTGATTATGGTACCGGTCATCAAGCAAAGGGAACAATTAATTGTCATTGCTCCATGTGTTACTTTTTTCAGGAAATGTACACAAGTTGCCAATGTTTTGACAAAATGTTGATTCGTCAATGTTTTGTTGAATTTCTGGCAAACTCAATTTGTGTGACTTTGAGCAAAGGTCATGCCAAAGTTTTCTATGACCTTGTTGGTTCTAATTGTTTTTCTTATACCTTATAGGCATCAATCGAACGATATCATGGATCAAAATATAAACATGTTCTTAAAGTTCACCATGGAAGGTATGAATCGAAAGGGTTATGAGGAGATATTAAGTTCATGTCGTAAATGCATTAACCAGCAAATGTTTGAGCCTGATACTAGTTCTGTGAAGATGCACTTTCTTCGATGGGGTTTCATGGATGGTTAAACATGGTGGACATGTCATGGTGAGGAGGATGAGGATGTTGCCAATGTCAAAAGGCTGGCACATGAAGAAGCGGTAAACAATGATGAAGAGTTGGAAGGAGGGATGCAGCACCATGAGGTGCCCGAACATGATGAAGAGGTCATACATGATGACGAGGCCAGACATGAAGAAAAGGCAGACACCCAGGACACATTTTTGGCTTGAATGGTGCATGACCCTCATCATCAAGGACTACTTCTGATGACGACGACTAGCAAAAGAGGTGCTTTTAGAGAGGCTGCCAAGTTGGCGAAACTAGAGGAAGACTCAAAAACTCCATTGTATGCTAGTTGCGATCCTGAGCACACCCGCCTCAACGTCATGCACAAACTTCTAGACATCAAGGCAAAATCCAAAAGCATGGAGGTAAGCCTTGATGCGACATTGGAGTATCTACACAAAGTTTTTCTCAAGGGGAACGTGTTGCCTCATAGTATTGATGAGGCCAAGAAGATCATGTGCCCTCTTGATTTGTAGCACAGAAGATACCATGCGTGTGTCAATGATAACATCATTTAGTAGAACGAGCATGAGGACAAAACAGAGTGTCCAGAGTGCCAGGAAGTCCGATACAAGCCCGATACTACCCTGAATCTGTAGGCAAATCCCTAAATACAAAGGAGTGCAAATCTCCTCATTTATTTAGTTCGTTAAAGAAATGGGCTACATTAGGTGCAAAATCAATCTATATATTGAATATACTGGGTGCACAGCAGTCTCCAGAGGAGAAGACGGCGCACGGTACGAGCATCGGCTACTCGTACCACACGGCACCTCCTTCATGACCTCAGACCTGAAAACTATAGTGAAGGGACACAGGGTGGATTCGCATCGAAGGCTTCCCAAAACCCTATTATGGCCGTCTGCACTATATAAAGGAGAGGAAAACCCTTCGGCAAGATAGTCCGGAGTTTCACCAAGTTCACCCCTCGCAGGCGTCATCACCATTCCCATCTACAGTAGCCGCCATCTCCATAGCCATCACCTCCACCATCGTAGCTTCCATCTCCATTGGTCATAATACTTCTAATTGAGAGTATGTTACTTGTGATAGTGTTGGGATTCCCCGAAGAGGAAGGGTGATGAAGTATAGTAGCCGATAGTATTTCCCTTAGTTAAGAACCAAGGTTTAACGAACCAATAGGAGACACTACATGGACGAACGTCGACAGTACCTACACGCACACAAACAAATACTTGCACCCCAACAAGGCAAGGGGGCGTCAGTCCCCTTGTTCTTGCCCGATTGCGAGGATTAAATCTGGTAGTGATAGATATAATAAATAAAAGTAAAAATATAAATAAAAGAAAATAGCTAGGAATTTATAAGTTTTGTTATATATAAAGGTGAATGGACCCCGGGAGCCGTAGCGTTCACTAGAGGCATCTCTCTCATAGATAGCAATGGTGGGTAAACAAATTACTGTTGGGCAATTAACAGAATTGCGCATAGTTATGATGATCATCCATGGCATAATTAATATATAGGCATTACGTCCGTGACAAGTAGACCGAAATCCATCTGCATGTACTACTATTACTCCTCCCCAAGACTACTATCCAGCATGCATCTCAAAGTATTAAGTTCATGACAAACAGAGTACTGCTTTAAGCAAGATGACATAATGTAGACAGAATAAGACCATGCAATATGTTCAAACTCCGTTGTTTTACCCTTAGTAGCAACAATACAATATGTATCTTGCAACTCCTCCTGTCACAAAGTAAGGACACCGCAAGATTGAACCTACTACTATGCACCACTCCCTCTAATGATCTACTCATTAACTTGGCCAAAAAAAAACTCATAGATCAAAAAGCATACATAGCTATAAAATTACACATAAATAAATATCAGAGAAGACTCAAATACTTTCACTGAATAATCGAATCATAAACCCACAATTCCTCGGATCCCAACAAACGCACCGCACAAATTATATCGAATTGATCTCAGAAGAGATCATTGTATTGAAGACCAAAAGAGAGACAGAGAGATCCATCTAGCTACATCTATGGATTCGTAGGTCCTGTGGGAACTACTCACACATCATCGTGGAGGCAGCAAGGTTAATGAAGATAGCTTCCCCAATGGTTTCCCCCTCCGGCAAAGTACCAAAAAGGCCTCCCGATGGGATCACGAAAGAACAGAGGCTTGCAACGGTGGAAGAATTGTTTTGGGTCTCGCTTCGGAGGTTTCTGGATATATGGGAATTTATATGACGGGAATTAGGTCAAACAGAGCAACAAGGGGGCCACAAGGCACCTGGGCGTGCCTACCCCCAGGGCGAGCCCCCAGCCTTGTGGCTCCATCTCGCATTATCTGGTCTCCTCCCGAAGCTTCTAGGGTCTCTTTTGGTCCAGAAAGAATTGTCAAAAAGTTTCATTGTGTTTGGACTTCGTTTGGTATGGATTTCCTGGAAAACCAAAAACATGCAGAAAATGGCAACTCGCACTGGGCACTGAGTTAATAGGTTAGTCCCCAAAAACAATATAAAATGGCATATAAAGTTTATAAAAGTGATAATATAATAACAAGAAACAATCAAAAATTATAGTTACGTTGGAGACGTATCAGAGTACATCACGATCACCGGCATTGAAATACTTTTAATCATTCATCTTCAAGTACCTTTGTCTACAATGTCTTTTGCTTGTGATTTATTCATGATGTGTGAATAGTCCCCTCAGGCTAAGGGCTGAAACATAGCCTCGCAGCCCCATGTATGCGCATAAAGGGATTGTATTTTACTTTGAGAGAACGTTATTTCTATGTGTTGTGCAATGATTTTGTCTCTTGTCTCTACCTCGATCCTAGGGCTCGTAGGTACCAGAGATACCCAAGATCGAAACTAGGAGAGGTAAAGTGCAAAGAGGAGTGGAAGGCAATGCCGACCGTCGGTGACAATAAGATTAGTATGGTAGCAGGAATCAATTCTCTGGGGGTAGATACGGTGCAATCATTAAATGCCAAATGCATTTGTCTAGTTTATCCTTAATAGCCGAGGTAATCCCATGTGTCGAAAGGGCCTTGGTTGGACAATAGAACCTCGATGTGGCAGCAGTCGGTCGTGGGGTTATTTGGACGCATCTCCAACAACAATTATTTGGCAAGATATATGTAACGGTGTTTACCTGTGCCATGTTGTTTATCTAGATAGAATCCCAAGCGCATGTACACAGCCGCAGGTGAAACCTTTAGCCTTGGCCTATTTCTTTGTTATTGTCTCATTTTAATCACCTCTGCTATTGGTCCGTGGAACTAGAACGTTTTGCCATGACAAGGTCTTGCAGAAATTTCCTTTCCAAACATTATCACTCCCTGGATTCGATAAATCCTAGGGTCTCTAGGGAAGAAGGCCATATCTACATCTAAAACCAGATCGAAGGTAATCAACGCTTTTTCTGGCGCCTTTGGTGGGGAAATATTTTGATATCTTGGTAAGGTTACTAGAGTCCTTGTTATTTTTTTGCTTTAATTTTTAGTTAGTTTGTTTGTTTTTTCCAGGTTAAGAAAACCCAAAATAAATTAGTAATATGGCTACCAAGAAGCTTGGGGAGTTCGCTGCCCCTAGCAATGATTATATGCATGCACGTATTACACAACCTGACGTTGCAGCTGGGCAATATAAGATCAAACTAAACCTACTTACAATGGTTCAGCAAAACCAATTTGGAGGCTCTGCTTCATAAGACACAGGTATGCATTTACACAACTTTATTGAGCTTTTAGATATGACTAGCATAAAAGATGTTGATCCGGATGCAGTTAAATTATGCTTGTTTCCTTTCTCTCTGAGAGCAAAAGCTAAAGAATGGCTATTTGCTTTGCCTAGAGGAGCCATTACCTCTTGGAATAGTTGCAGAGTATGTTCATGACTAAATTCTTTCCATCTGGAAAAACCATGCAATTGCGTTCTAACATTATAGGTTTTAAGGCGGAAGACTGTGAGCCACTAGCGCTTGCGTGGGAATGTATGAAATAAGCCATTAGGAACTGTCCTAACCATGGCTTGGAAGAATGGCTAATTCTTCCATTGTTTTATAATGGTTTAAATCATTTATACAAAAACATGCTTGACACTACTGCAGGAGGAATTATTTTGGGAAAACCAGTTACTGAAGGAAATAAGCTCCTAGACAATATGCAAGAAAACTATGCCTAGTGGCATGCTGAAAGATCGTCGTCTGGAAAGGTAAATTCTATTACTGGAGAAAACAATGAAGGGTTTATGACAAAAATTGATTATCTCATAGGTATGATAAAAGGTAAAGAAGATATTCTTTTAAATGCTATTATTGAAGCTGATGTCAATGATGTCAATTTCATTGATCGCAATAGTTATAATCCTGGGTGGAAGAATCAAAACTTTGGTTCTAACTATCAGAAACCACCTTATCCTAAGAATGCAAGAGCACCAAATAATTATAATAGCAGAGCTAGTAGCGGTAATCGCCAGACACTTGAGGAAAACCTCAAATCTTTTATCACCGCTCAAACAAACAATACCTTTACTGAAATGTTGAAGTCTTGTGATAATTGTGTTGGTCAATTGACCAACAAAATTGCCGGACTCATAGTTAATGTGTAGGCTCTTCAGGAAAGAACGCACAATATGGAGGCGTAAGTTGCTAAGATAGCTGAAAGTCAAACCCTCATCCTTGCTTAGTTTGCAGGCAAGCTAGAACCTAATGTAGTAGAAAGTGTTAAATGATTAGGAGTGATGAAGATATGTCTAAGGGGCTAAATAATAGTCATTCTCTTGCTCATAATTACTCTGTGGAAGATTTTCTCAAAATGATGAACTTAAAGATTCCTATCCCAGAGGTAAAGAATGATGAAGCGTACAAACACTTTATTCTCCAAGTTACAACAAAGGTACATGAACTAGATATGGAGTATAAAAAGTTGCATGATAAGTTACCAGCTAAGCAATAGCATATTTTTAACCTATTGTTGAACTAGAAATTGGTATGAACAAGTTTAATACTTTCTGTGATTTAAGAGCTAGTGTTTCAACTATTCCAAAAACTTTATAGGATAAGCTCAATCTCCGTCCTTTTGTTATTAGTGAGATTAAACTGGATATGGCTGATTCCACATATAAACAAGAAGTGGGTGTCCAAGAAAATATAGTTCTACAAATTAATGGATGCCCTGCGCTTATTGATCTAGTTATAGTGGATATGCCTGAAGATCCTATAGCTCCAATTATATTAGGTAGACCCTTTTTGAGAATTGTTAAAGCTATTATTAATGTACATGTGGGGAATGTAAGATTTGATCTTCCCTCTCGAGATCCTTTTGTTAGAAATTTTCCTAGGGAAAAGAAGTCCAAGGTCTACCACAATGAAGGTACTGTGCTAAATGCCAGGAGCTATGGAATGGGTGTACTCTTACCCAATGGTAAGTGGTCATTATCTCGGTTAAGCTAAATGACCAAAACCAAAATCGCTTCATGGGTGGCAACCCATGCAAATAAAGGTTTGTTCTTTTAGTTTTAGCTTTAGTTTGTTTTAATAAATAGTGTTCATAGTTGATCAAGAAAGAGGAGAGGAAGAAGGGTAATACTCACTCTCTAATATGAATTTTATGTCATGCTCTGTCTCGGTTAAATCTTCTCATTATATGTCCCATATATGTATTGGAATTTACCTCCCAGCTCATTAGAAGAATTTTCCCAAAGGAAGGGTAATGTTTCAAGCGCCCAGAAGAGAGGATGTCGCCTGATACAAGCATCTGATGCTCGTACTGGCCATCATACCACTCCATAGCAAAAACAATTACTAGTCCAGACGAGAAGGTGAGGGGTGGTATGACCACTGACGCTCATACCGCTACACGTACGAGGGGAAGGCTGCGGCATTGAATTTGACCAGAAGAAAGGATGGCGCGTGGTACGAGCCACCGATGCTCGTACCGATGCTCATACCGAGCCACACCTAGCACCACCACCAGTCCAAAACAAAGATGGCACATGGTATGAGCATCCAACGCTTGTACCGAGCCATGCCGAGCACCACCACCATTCCAGAATAGAAAATGGTGCCTGGTACAAGCATCCTCTCTCATACCGATGCTCGTCCCACATGAAATTTTAGGTGTATCAGCCTAGAGAGAGGTAACCCTACATCAAAAATTTCCAAAGCTTCTCTCCTTCTCCTCCGAACTGCAAAAAGACCTCAAAGGATCTCTTTCCCTATTCTTTTTTAGTTTGATTCCCCGCACGTGAAGGATCTATGGTATGTTTCTCCTCCGATCCCTTGTTTATTTTCCGTGAATCCATGCTTTATTGCCTCTCATTGCCATGTTAGTGTTGATACTCATTTTTTAACATTTTTCTTGTTGAGCACGTAATCATTGTAGTTTTTAGATGAGATTAGTGATATAAGTCACGAGGAATCTCTCTAGTTTCATTCTGTTGGACTAAAATTTTCTTTTGTAGACATGAACACCAGGAGCCAAACCACTCATGCCAATGCACTAGTAGAAAACTGGGCACTTGTCCCGGTTCCAGAGGGCCTTTAGTTCCGGTTTTGCAACCGGGACAAAATGATCAGGACTAAAGCCTCTCACTTCTAGTCCCGGTTGGCTTACGAACTAGGACTAAAGGTGCTCCACGTGGCCGCTGTGGGGCGCCCAGGCAGGAGGACCTTTAGTCCCGGTTGGTAAAACCGACCGAGACTAAAAGGCAGCCACACGTCAGCAGCTCCCAGGCGCTGGGGGTTTTTTATAGAAAGGGGGGTTTAGGGGTTTTGGAGGGTTTAGGGGTTTCATATTGTGTTAGCTAGCTACTACATATAGAGAGAAGTGACCTATCTTTCTCCGTGCTTGGTCGACGCTAGCTACTACATATAGAGAGAACTCGACGCTACCTAGTAAGCAATGAAGGAACCATTAATTACACAACATCGTCATGCATGATCAATATATAGAGAGAAGTGACCTCTCTTTCTCCGTGCTTGTTGGTCGAACAACAAGTTTTCGTATATCTATTCGACGCTACTACATATAGTACATGTTGATGCATATATCTATTCATCAAGTTTGCAATTCCCGATGGCATTCTCTGTCTTTAGGAATGACGTGGTCAACAAAGAATCCCGCCAATTCTTCCTGAATTGCGCATAGACGATCAGCTGGTAGGAGTACGTCCCAGTTCTGCCAAGTCTAATTTAAAGAAGGGGGGTCAATATATATATATTAATGAAATCAACACAATTGATGGTGATAAAATAAAATTGTGAATATAGTTTACGTACTTCAAATTGTGGTCTTTTGGCGAATGAACTCGCAAACGTAGTATCCACAGAAATCATTTTCGGGTTGCTGCCACATGCACTTTACGAGAATATAGTTCAATCAAAATGATAATCAACCATGACAATGGTATTGAAACTAGAATCAATGAGAGATGCGCGGAACAAGCTAGTACTACTTACTCTGGGTTGTGTAAATCATAGCTCCGGTCTCCATTCACCCTTAACCCGCATGATGAACTTTTTCCAAACCCTACCCGGCAAAGAAAATGATTACTTGATATCAGGAAATGAACGAAAGTTGCCGATATAGTGCGATAATGATTGAACTTACTTCTGGAGCATTTCAATCATGTCTGCATACTCCGTAGCCTCTTTACGTTTCGAGTCCAAGACAGTTACTGCTCCCTCGTCAAGCTGAATGGCTAGCAGAATAAAGTGGAACCTCCGCGCGCATAACTCATCAATTACACTTAACCTCGAGTAAGCGAAACATAATATGCAGAAGACAGTAACACTCACTTGAAGTTGTAAGGAAAGAGTATTTCCATTTTGTTTTGGTGTCGAAGGAATGAACTTAGCAAGATTTCCTCAGTCTCCCCGGGGGTCTTCTGTACCATATATTCATTTACGATATTTGGGTTAATGAACCCAATGTCATAGATTTGTCCTCTTTTGAATTCGATGATCTTCAATCTGCATAATATAGTGAGGATAATTATATACATGCAATGAACGAGCTGAGCTAGAGACTGAATTACAGAAATAATACTTACAGAGAATAACAACTGATGAGACTTTTGTCGAGGGCGGCTTGATTGTATAACTGAAACAGTTCGCCAAATTCAACGTAGATCGAGTCGATTCCAATGAAGTCATGATCATCATTAATTCCCACCAAGATACTGCCCTTCCCATCCTTGCAGGTTTCCAAGTACCATTTATGTAATCTTCTCATCATCGTTGGTAGACCCCGTTCCAGATCATCACTTCTGACGAGACGCTTCCCGTGCTGGTATTTAAAGGTTTCTACCTTAGCGATTTCGAACTGTACATCATCGCCTAGGTAATCCACAGGATTGAAACCAGGAGCAACGGCGGCTACCCCCGGGGTATCGGTAAACATCTTGAGCGAAGGGCATGATTGCTTTTCCTGTTCGCCGAGCTGGGGAATTGTTTTCCCACTTCTTGCACTAGTACTGCTACTTCTCGACTGACTCATAACTTTGTCATGTGTCTTTGTGCTACTTCTTGAGCTTGTGTTGGTTTTTCCCTTGAAGAGGAAAGGGTGATGCAGCAAAGTAGAGATAAGTATTTCTCTCAATTAGAGAACCAAGGTATCAATCCAGTAGGAGACAACGCACAAATCACCTAATACCTGCACAAACAATCAAACACTTGCACCCAACGCGATAAAGGGGTTGTCAATCCCTTCACGGTCACTTGCAAAAGTGAGATCTGATAGAGATAGATAAAACTAAACAAAAGATAAAGTAAATATTTTTGGGTTTTTTGGTTTATAGATCAGAAAGTAAAAGATTGCAAAATAGTATATCGGAAACTTATATGATGGAAAATAGACCCGGGGGCCATAGGTTTCACTAGAGGCTTCTCTCAAGATAGCAAATACTACGGTGGGTGAACAAATTACTGTCGAGCAATTGATAGAAAAGTGCAAAGTTATGACGATATCTAAGGCAATGATTATGAAATATAGGCATCACGTCCGTGTCAAGTAGACCAACTCCTGCCTACATCTACTACTATTACTCCACACATCGATCGACTCCTGCCTGCATCTAGAGTATTAAGTTCATGAATAACAGAGTAACGCATTAAGTAAGATGACATGATGTAGAGGAATAAACTCAAGCAATATGATGTAAACCCCATCTTTTTATCCTCGATGGCAACAATAAAATACGTGCCTTGCTGCCCCTACTGTCACTGGGAAAGGACACCGCAAGATTGAACCCAAAGCTAAGCACTTCTCCCATTGCAAGAAAAACCAATCTAGTTGGCAAAACTAAACCGATAGTTCGAAGAGAATTACAAAGATATCAAATCATGCATATAAGAATTCATAAATCCATAATTCATCGGATCTCGACAAACACACAGCAAAAGAAGATTACATTGGATAGATCTCCAAGAACATCGAGGAGAACATGGTATTGACAATCAAAGAGAGAGAAGAAGCCATCTAGCTACTAGCTATGGACCCGTAGGTCTGAGGTAAACTACTCACGCTTCATTGGAAGGGCAATAGAGTTGATGTAGAAGCCCTCCGTGATCGAATCCCCCTCCGACAGGATGCCGGAAAAGGCCCCTAGATGGGGTCTCACGGGTACAGAAGGTTGCGGCGGTGGAAAAGTGTTTTCGTGGATGCCCCTGATGGTTTTAGGGTATAAGAGAATATATAGGTAAAGGAAGGGGGTCAGGGGGCCTGCCAGGCGGCCACAAGCGCTAGGGGCGCCCCCCCTAGGGCGCGCCCTGGTGGCTTGTCGTCGCCTGGTAGGTCTCCTGACTTGGACTCCAAGTCCTTCTGGTCCAAGAAAAATCATCGTGAAAGTTTTATTCCGTTTGGACTCCGTTTGGTATTACTTATCTGCAAAGTTCAAAAACAAGGAAAAATAGAAACTGGCACTGGGCTCTAGGTTAATAGGTTAGTCCCAAAAATAATATAAAATAGCATAATAATGCACATAAAACATCCAAAACAGATAATATAATAGCATGGAACAATAAAAAATTATAGATACGTTGGAGACGAATCAAGCATCCCCAAGCTTAATTCCTGCTCGTCCTCGAGTAGGTAAATGATAAAAACAGAATTTTTGATGTGGAATGCTATCTAACATATTTATCCATGTAATTTTCTTTATTGTGGCATGAATGTTCAGATCCATAAGATTCAAAACAAAAGTTTAATATTGACATAAAAACAATAATACTTCAAGCATACTAACAAGGCAATTATGTCTTCTCAAAATAACATGGCCAAAGAAAGCTATCCCTACAAAATCATATAGTCTGGCTATGCTCCATCTTCGTCACACAAAATATTCAGATCATGCACAACCCCGGTTTTGGCCAAGCAATTGTTTCATACTTTAGTATTCTCAAACCTTTTCAACTTTCACAAAATACATGAGCGTGAGCCATGGACATAGCACTATAGGTGGAATAGAATATGGTGGTTGTGGAGAAGACAAAAAGAGGGAGATAGTCTCACATCAATGAGGCGTATCAACGGGCTATGGAGATGCCCATCAATAGATATCAATGTGAGTGAGTAGGGATTGCCATGCAACGGATGCACTAGAGCTATAATTGTATGAAAGCTCAAAAGAAAACTAAATGGGTGTGCATCCAACTTGCTTGCTCATGAAGACCTAGGGCAATTTGAGGAAGCCCATCGTTGGAATATACAAGCCAAGTTCTATAATGAAAAATTCCCACTAGCATATGAAAATGACAACATAGGAGACTCTCTGTCATGAAGATCATGGTGCTACTTTGAAGCACAAGTGTGGAAAATAGGATAGTAACATTGCCCCTTCTCTCTTTTTCTCTCATTTTTTTCTTTTTTTCTTTCTTTTTTTCTTTTTTTCTTTCTCCCCTTTTTTCCTCTTTTTTTTGTTTGGCTTCTTTGGCCTTTTCTTTTTTATTTCCTCACATGGGAAAATGCTCTAATAATGAAGATCATCACACTTTTATTTACTTACAACTCAAAAAATTACAACTCGATACTTAGAACAAAATATGACTCTATATGAATGCCTCCGGCGGTGTACCGGGATGTGCAATGACTCAAGAGTAACATGTATGAAAGAATTATGAAAGGTGGCTTTGCCACAAATACGATGTCAACTACATGATCATGCAAAGCAATATGACAATGATGGAACGTGTCATAATAAAACGGAATGGTGGAAAGTTGCATGGCAATATATCTCGGGTGAACAAATTACTGTCGAGCAATTGATAGAAAAGCGCAAAGTTATGACGATATCTAAGGCAATGATTATGAAATATAGGCATCACGTCTGTGTCAAGTAGACCGACTCCTGCCTGCATCTACTACTATTACTCCACACATCGACCGACTCCTGCCTGCATCTAGAGTATTAAGTTCATGAAGAACAGAGTAACGCATTAAGTAAGATGACATGATGTAGAGGAATAAACTCAAGCAATATGATGTAAACCCCATCTTTTTATCCTCGATGGCAACAATACAATACGTGCCTTGCTGCCCCTACTATCACGGGGAAAGGACACCGCAAGATTGAACCCAAAGCTAAGCACTTCTCCCATTGCAAGAAAAACCAATCTAGTTGGCCAAACTAAACCGATAGTTCGAAGAGAATTACAAAGATATCAAATCATGCATATAAGAATTCAGAGAAGATTCAAATAATATTCATAGATAAGCTGATCATAAATCCACAATTCATCAGATCTCGACAAACACATCGCAAAAGAAGATTACATCGGATAGATCTCCAATAACATCAAGGAGAACATGGTATTGAGAATGAAAGAGAGAGAAGAAGCCATCTAGCTACTAGCTATGGACCCGTAGGTCTAAGGTAAACTACTCATGCTTCATCGAAAGGGCAATAGAGTTGATGTAGAAGCCCTCCGTGATCGAATCCCCCTTCGGCAGGATGCCGAAAAAGGCCCCTAGATGGGATCTCATGGGTACAGAAGGTTGCGCCGGTGGAAAAGTGTTTTCGTGGATGCCCCTGATGGTTTTAGGGTATACGAGAATATATAGGCGAAGGAAGGGGGTCAGGGGGCCTGCCAGGCAGCCACAAGCCCTAGGGGCATGCCCCCCCTAGGGCGCGCCCTGGCGGCTTGTCGTCGCCTGGTAGGTCTCCTGACTTGGACTCCAAGTCCTTCTGGTGTCTTCTGGTCCAGGAAAGATCATCGTGAAAGTTTTATTCCGTTTGGACTCCGTTTGGTATTCCTTATCTGCGAAGCTCAAAAACAAGGAAAAAATAGAAACTGGCACTGGGCTCTAGGTTAATAGGTTAGTCCCAGAGGCGGAGGTGGTCGCGTAAGGGCATCCAGAGTGCGTTTCGCCTTTACCGGATCTAGTTTTTCCTTTGGAGGTGGAACTTTCCGTGCAAATTGGCGTTTCACATCGGCAGCCAGGACCTCATCGGTTTCGTTGTCAGTTAGCTCATATGGTAAGTTGGCAAGAGGCTTGAGGCTTGGACCAAATTTGAATTTCTTCCCATCACCTCTTGTACTGCTAGCCGCCGGAGCGGCAGAGGCTCTCTTCTGCCGTTGTTGACGAGGCGGAGTCCGCTGATGCCATGGAGGAGGCGAAGGAGGATTCTGCTGAGGGGCCTCCTCCACCAGAGTCGGCTAATGCGATGGAGACAGCTGAGGCGACGGAGACAGCTGACGCGCCAGAGACGAATGAGGCAGCGGAGTCTACTGAGGGGCCTCCTCTGACTGAGTCTACTGAGGCAGCGTCCAGTTTGGAAGCTTGATGTTCTCCTTTCTCCATAGGCAGGTACTCCTTAAGGCATTTTTCAGAAACATCTCCCCTTCACCTGTAGGGTACTCAAGCTCTAGCCCCTCAAATCCCTCCATTATTTCATCCACCCCGACAATAGCAAAGCCATGTGGAATCGGACGGCAATTGAAAGTTCCCTCAGCTCGAGGAGGTAAGACAGAGCCGAGCGCCACCTTCAAGGTCAGGTTATGGCATTTCGCCATTAGCACAGAATGTTCATTCTCCGTGATACTATCCACGGGGTACCGAGGAGCCGTGATATCAGGCTAAATGACCTCCGTGGAAGCTACACTGCTTCTCCGCTGAGATGGTGGGGTAGCTTTTGGGGCAGGGTCGAACAAAGGATCTTCGTGCCGCTGAGATGGTTGGCCGGTAGCTCGCTGGCTCTCAAGTTCCTCTAGTTTCGCTAATCTTGCATTGATCTTCTGCATTTTGCATGCTTCCTCTTTCTTCTTTCTCTCTCGGCTTCTATAACCACCGCTGTCGGGAAACCCATATATCCACGAAAGCGAGCCTGATGTGCCTCGTGTTCGTCTAGGGTGTTCAGGATTCCCGAGGGGCTGTGTCAGCTCGTCATTCTCTCTGTCGGGAGGTAACCTCCCTTGCTGCGCTGCCTTGATTGCTTCCTCAAGCTTCTTGACGGGTATTGCAAGTTGAGCTTTCGTCCAAACACACTTCCCTGTTTCTGTGTCCATAGTTCCCCCAACCCCGAAGAACTAAGTCCTTGCCCGATCTGGCCTGTGCAATGTCGCTGGTTGGACCCCTTTAGCAAGCAGGTCTTACTCAGCTTTGTCCCACATAGGCCGGGCTTTGCTGTAGCCACCTGACCCCATAACATGGTGATACTGCTTCTTCGCAACATTTAGCTTATTTGTCGCTGACCTTTGCTTGTCTTGTCTGATTTCTTGTAGGCCACAAATGTGGGCCAGTGATCTTTTATCTTCTCATATGGACCGGTATATTCTGGAGTCTTGTCTTTCTAGACAAACTTTTTGTTCAAATCTTTCTTCCAGTTCTTGAATAGTTCTGCCATCTTCTTAAGAGCAAACGCCTTGACCTTATTCGGATCCGCCTCCGGCGGTAGGCTGAAATTTGTCATCAGCGAGGTCCAAAGATCATCTTTTTGTCTACCCTGGACATAAGAAACTTCAGGGTCCTTCTTTTTATTCCATTCTTGGATGCTGATTGGGACGCTGTCCCTAACAATAACTCCGCACTGATGTATAAATGTGTCCTTGCTCCGCTTTGGAGCAATCGATTGGCCATCTCGACCGACTTCTTCGACCGTGAACATTTCATCCTGGTGCAACCTTTTCTTCTGGCCTCGTCTCTTTACGGAAGTTAGGCTCGATCCGGAGGGCTAATTAAAAGAATAAAAAGCGTTAATTTATGTACATACAAAACAATTAATGCATCAAGTCAACAGAGGCTTAATTAATATATGTATATATGCCTCATCGGACTTTGCAACAGTTAAGTCTCCCTCCTCCGTTCGGTCACCAGAGCCGTCATGATCTCCTTCCTCCTCCATTCAGTCACTGGAGCCGTCATGATCTCCTTCCTCCTCCATTGGATCACCGGAGCCATCATCCTTTCTTTCCTGACCATCAGTGTCGTTGAGAAATGACAAGGTGATATCACCTCCGTCGCGGATTATATCCCCCAACAACTCTTCTTTTTCAAAGTCTTTGTCCATAGTTTCTGCAAATATTACAACCATGAGAGATGGATTAGTGGCAAACATAGACTTAGCTAATCACAACAAGGAATCATATGCATATATGAGCAATGGATTAGTCGCAAAAATCATGCAAAGTTATCGGGGGTTATACTTTCGAGAGAGGATACTTTGCGGACCGCCTCTCTCATGCATGTCCGACGTCCCCCCTCATGTCAAAGTTATCGGGGTTACACTCTCAGGAGAGGGGACATATGAACCGGAGGGGGATGGTTCCAGGTTCGCTATGCTAACTGCTTGTGACAGTCAGTTTCAGACGATCGTCAAGGACTCGTCCCCCCTCATGGTCGTTGACGATACTTTGCGGACCCCCCCTCATGTCGAAGTTATCGGGGATATGTTGAATTCCCGAGAGAGTTAGGGCTGTTCTAACGCGGCACTACACGATATAGGTGAAGGGGGATAACATCCGGGAATGTTTTCCCGAAGTCTGCATTTTTGGACAGATGAATCGGAGGGGGACAGTTCCAGGTTCGCTATGCTAGCTGCTTGTGACAGTCAGTTTTAGACGATCATCGAGGACTCCTCCCCCCTCATGTCTGATGAGTCATCCTATCTTTCGAGAGAGGATACTTTGCAGACCGCCTCTCTCATGGTCGTCGACGATACTTGCGGACCCCCCCACTCATGTCGAAGTTATCGGGGATATGTTGAATTCCCGAGAGAGTTAGGGGTGTTCTAACGCGGCACTACACGATATAGGTGAAGGGGGATAACATCCGGGAATGTTTTCCCGAAGTCTGCATTTTCGAATAGATGAACCGGAGGGGGACGGTTCTAGGTTCGCTATGCTATGCTAGCTGCTTGTGACAGACGAACAAAAAAGTTCATCATATCAATATTTTCTATATACATACATCCATCCATCCATACATACACATACACATACATCTACATTATATATGAAAAAAAATTAATAAACAAAAAAATATATTAATTCTATGAACATAAAAAAGTCTATGAACAAAAAAAATCATCATATCAATATTTTCATCCATCCATCCATACATACATATACATCTACATTATATATGAACAAAAAAAATACATAAACATAATTAATAAAAAAATGGACAGCGGGCCGGGGCGGCGGTAGCTCACAGTGGGGGCGGCGAGGGCTCGGGGAGGAGGGAGAGCGCGCGGGCTCGGGGGCGGCGACGGCGGGGGCGTGGTAGGGGTGCGGGCTCGTGGGCGGCGACGGCGATGGCGGGGCAGGGGCGCGGCGACGGCGTCAGGGCAGGGCGCGGCGAGGGGAGCGGGGCACGGCTTCGAGGCAGCCTGGTGTGGCACCCCGGCTCAGAAAAGACCGGAATGCCCTGTATTCCAGCCAAGGGACAAGTCCTCTGGAATACGGCACTGTTGGCATAGAACAAATCAGCTCTTTATTACAATGGATATGGTTACAAAGGGTACAAGGATTACATTGGCACGGCGACACTACGCCTGCCCGGGGAAGCTCTATGCTAACAGCGGAGTAACTCTCTCGGCAACGGAACAACGGCGATGGTGATGGACTCCACTCCGCTGGGACTCTGGCTAGAACACGTATCCTAGGTCGCAAACTCAGGATCCTCGACAAGCAAGCAATCACGGCATGACACGCCAAGTGAGTACTTTGAATGTACTCGCAAGCTCATAGTAAACATCAGGATTAAGGCAAGACAACATCATAGCAAAATAGCTACTGAAGTAAATGCAGTAAGGTAAAGCATATTTAATCCATACTCCGAATAATCTTAGGATCCAATCCTAATCTGTTCCAAGTCCAATCCGAATCATGTGGTCATCCGACCATTCATCTCATAGCCATCCCATGGCTAACATATCATATACCTAATTCCGTCTGCACGAGAAGTCTGACAAACTTACTCTCTTCCGGGTTGTCTCACAACCCTTAGAATACTCATGATCCACCGAGTACTTCTGATCTTACGACGAGTCCTTCCATCATTATCACTACTATGGTTGACCACCTAGTGAGGTCTGGACGGACTCTCCAATACCGTGGACACGGCTACTCAAATAGATTTTACACTCTGCAGAGGTTGCGCACTTTACCCACACCATGGAGCACCTGACCTCGTGATCCCATTCGGGTGGACCAGCGTTGCTCCAACGAAACCTGCCTAACCTGTGACCCCTCCACCGTACCACCGGCATTCATCCTCCCTTGGAGTCCTGCCCTGGGTGGCCCCTGTGTCACCTCGTGACACCTGCCACCGTTGTGGCCAAACTAAACTGTCCCAAATGGGGACCTGGATCCAAATGACTCAACTGGGCTCACAAGGTTATCGCCGCCTACCGGGCCAGGGTAGCGCGCACGCATAACCTTCACTGTCGGGCAGTACCGGTGAAAGAGCACGCGATCAGACCAAGTCAAGGCCGTCCCATACCGGCAAATGTAGTTGCACGGATAAGTCCGGACAGGTGACTCAGGATCAACCAGGAAATATCTAATCCCCGAATAATATTTCTGTCATGGTTGACACTCCAATAACCAGTATGCTTAAGCCACTGCTACTAATTCATCTACACGAACTGCCGGATGAACTCCAAAATAATCATAGACAGTGATCTCAACATCATAGTATCAACAAGTGGGTAAGCTACTAGTCACTAATAATCCGGTACTCAACATGGTAGTCACCTATCCAAGAATTCACTCAGGTATTGTATCATCCAATTCATATCACAGATAACTCATGCTTGTTGTTGAAGTAAATAGTTAAACTATGATTGCAATGCAATTATGCGGATGAGGGTTGTGGCTTGCCTGAGGATGAAGGAACCATCGGGAAGGAGTGTGGAATGGTCGCGGAAGGAGTTGCCGGAAATAGTTCTCTCCCGGAGGGGCTGTTTACGGGCAAGGGCAAAATGGTCATTTTCACAATGGGACCACATAGTTAAAATGATACCAACATGTCAGGCTAGATGAGACGAAGAAGTAGGCTTTTGAATCACCTCGATCGGAGTTGCGGAGAAAAAGTTATAGCCGTTTGAAGTCTAGGGACCAATCTGCAAAAAGTTTATTCACAGATAAGCCCCTGGCGGCTAAAACCGAAGGCGCACTGGGCAGATTACGTTTTCTTTAAATGAAAATGTATTTTTAGCCGCAGTTAAGGGGAAATGTGCTTTCCAAATATGGAGACGTTTTCACAGAAATACGCCTCCACTTAAAATCCCGCGGGCCCGGAGTTGACTCCTTTGTCTGGCTGACAAGCGGGCCCCGCGCTGACTCCTCTCTCTCCCGTCTCCATCTCCTTCCTCCCGACAGAAGAACAGGGGAGGGGCGCGGCTGTGCAGCGCCGGTGACGAGCGCGGGTTCCGGCCACCTCTGGCGAGGGACGCGGGCGCCGGCGGCTCGTTGTGTCTCGCCGCGGCCAGGGGAGGCAACCGAAGCGACAGAGACCGGGAGGGGCGGCAGCTGCAGCTGGTGGCAGTGGCGGGCTCCGACGAGAGGTGCGGGTGGCTCCGGCCATCCCCGATGGAGCTGGGGCCACTGGTGGACTCGGGGAGACGCGTCGCTTCCGTCCAGAGGGCTAGCCGGCGTCGGGGCGGACCAGGGCGGCCGCGGCGATGAGCAACACAGAGAGGTCGGGCGGCGGCCGAACGAGGGGCACGTGGCCACGGGGCACTCCGGCGAGGGCGAGGAGGTGGGAAGGTGCACCGGAGCATGGGGAAGGTGATGGTGGTGGAGGGAAGAGAAGAGGAGCTTGGGACAGCTCCAATTTAGGAGGAAGTCGCCGGCGGCCATGGCGGCAAAGGCGAGCGGGGAGAGGAGCTGGAGCTCCGGCGAGTGGACGGGGGGTTCGAGAAGGACTAGGGGAGGCACTACAAGAAATATGTCAACTTGTGACCTTCTCTCAGTGACCCCGGCTGAATTGGTCGTAAATCCACGGCCATTTCGCTTGGAAGGGCTCAGACCCTGAAATTGCCTTACACCAAATGGTCATAAAGCAGACAAGAGTGGTCAACGACCTTATTTCTACCTGATTACGACCAATATAAATGGTCATGAGGTTGTGAACATGGATGCATTGGTACTTAAGGTGTCGCTCAAGGTGGGCTTGGGCCTCGGTGGAACGAGGCCACCTTCTTTAAAAAAAAAATCTGTGTGCCATGTAGGCCTCGGCCCATCCAGGAAGAAATGTGGGATGCCCTCATATTACTCAAAAAAACATATATTTGGCCCAACGAAAATGGGAAAATAACAAATTTTTCATGTATTTAAATTTTTCTAACCAATATCAACAATGTTTTATATGTATACAAAAATGTACAATGTGTAGAAACAAATATAGACATCAAAACGTATGTATGAAAAGATGTTTTTTTGTTGGGAATATATGAAAATATGTTAATCATGTATATGAAAAAAGTTAAACATATATAAACAATATGTACAATGTGTCTTAAAAAATGTAGACATGTGTTCAAAATATTAGACATCAAAATATTTATTAAAAATGTTAATGATGTAACTAAAAATCGTTTAATATCTATAAAAAATGTTTCTAGTGTACACTAATTTGTTCATAAAATGTGGTCTAATATTCTTGAAAAATGGAGAAGTTTTTTTACAAAATATATTTGTTAGGTTCTTCACAAAAAAACTCATTTTGGGAACTCGAAAAATGGAAAATGAATATGCGGAAATTTGTCTTTTTCACGAGAGGTGGATCAAAAACTTTTTACACCCAATCATTTGTTTAATTGTACATTAAATATGGCCTAGTATTTTAGAAATTTGATTTGGTCCAATTTTGCGACAAATATATGGTAGGTTCTTCACAAAAAAACCTCATTTTGAGCACTAAAAAAATGGAAAATTGATTTTTTGTCCAAAGAAAATAAAAAATCCCTTAGGAAACATTGTTCGTCATTGCAAGATGCACCCTTGTGTACTATATGAGATCATTTGAACAAACTATGCCCAGAATTTTTTATGCCCATTTCAAAATGCGGTCAAAACGGCGGGCTTGACCGTTCCTAGCTAGTGGTTGAATCTTGGAAAACTTTTGATGTTTCTCTGATTAAATAGATACTTATGTACCTAGAAATGATTTTTGGAAAAAATAAAGAGCAAACTATGAGGCAGCTGCAGTTCAAATTTGACCCGCTTCCTACTGAATCGGCAGAAATTTGTCTTTTTCACCAGAGGTGGATCAAGGCTTTTGACACCCAACCATTTGGTCAATTGTGCATTAAATATGGCCTAGTATTTTAGAAAATTGATTTGGTCCAATTTTGCAACAAATATATGGTAGGTCCTTCACAAAAAAAACTCATTTCGGACACTCAAAAAATGGAAAATGAAATTTCCGTGCAAAGAAAATGAAAACTCCCTTAGGCAACATTGTTTGGAATTCCAAGATGCACCCTTGTGCACAATATGAGATCATTTGAACAAACTATGCCATGAATGTGGCCATAAGATTGATCATTTGGCTTGAAAGCCATGAATCTTCACGCATGATAGCTCATTTCTGAGAACACTTTTTTAAAATAATTGCCGTATTACAAGTTTATTATTTTTTCTGGCAACTTGGTCACATATAATGACACAATACAAAGGTTTTCCAATTTTTTGATATTTTTTGAATTTTTTATGCCCGTTTCAAAATGCGGTCAAAACGGCGGGCTTGACCGTTCCAAGCTAGTGGTTGAATCTTGGAAAAATTTTGATGTTTCTCTGATTAAATAGATACTTATGTACCTAGAAATGATTTTTGGAAAATATAAAGAGCAAACTATGAGGCAGCTGCAGTTCAAATTTGACCCGCTTCCTACTGAATCGGCAGAAATTTGTCTTTTTCACCAGAGGTGGATCAAGGCTTTTGACACCCAACCATTTGGTCAATTGTGCATTAAATATGGCCTAGTATTTTAGAAAATTGATTTGGTCCAATTTTGCAACAAATATATGGTAGGTCCTTCACAAAAAAAACTCATTTCGGGCACTCAAAAAATGGAAAATGAAATTTCCGTGCAAAGAAAATGAAAACTCCCTTAGGCAACATTGTTTGGAATTCCAAGATGCACCGTTGTGCACAATATGAGATCATTTGAACAAACTATGCCATGAATGTGGCCGTAAGATTGATCATTTGGCTAGAAAGCCATGAATCTTCACGCATGATAGCTCATTTCTGAGAACATTTTTTTTTAAATAATTGCCGTATTACAAGTTTATTATTATTTTTGGCAACTTGGTCACATATAATGACACAATGCAAAGGTTTTCCAATTTGTTGATATTTTTTGAATTTTTTATGCCCGTTTCAAAATGCGGTCAAAACGGCGGGCTTGACCGTTCCTAGCTAGTGGTTGAATCTTGGAAAACTTTTGATGTTTCTTTGATTAAATAGATACTTATGTACCTAGAAATGATTTTTGGAAAAAATAAAGAGCAAACTATGAGGCAGCTGCAGTTCAAATTTGACTCGTTTCCTACTAAATCGGCGGAAATTTGCCTTTTTCACCAGAGGTGGATCAAAACTCTTGATACCCAACCATTTTGTCAATTGTGCATTAAATAAGTCCTAGTATTTTATAAAAATGATTTGGTCCAATTTTGCAACAAATATATGTTAGGTCCTTCACAAAAAAACTCATTTTGGGCACTCGAAAAATGATTAAAAATAGATAGAAAGATAAAAAATGCATACAAATTGGTGCTCATCCATAAAATGTGGTCTAACTTGAGTGAAAATTTGTGTGATGCCCTTTTGCAAAATAGTTTTGATAGCTACTTCACAAAATCCCTCTATTTTTAGTACTTAGAAACTATTTTAAATCACTGATTTTTTGAACCAATCAAAACTCTTCCCACGGATCGATGACATGGCGCCCATCCATCCATCCATCCATATCTCCATCCCATATCCATCCATCTATCTATCTACAGAAAAAACAAAAAAAGAGATACCCCCCCTCAGCCCAAACCCTAGATCAGATCCCCCCATCGCACCCCTCCTCCCTGCTCCCAATCTCCCCGCCGCCGCCGCCACCTCCTCCTCGTACCCGCCCCCTCCCGATCCAGTCCTCTCCCACCCACCGCCGACCTCGCCGTCCTCCCTCCCCTCCTCGCATCTCCCGGCCACCTCTACGCCCGAGGATATCGAGCGAGCGCCCGAGCGCGCCCGTCCTCGCAGCCTCCTCCCACGATTCCCCGCACCGAGCCCCACGAGAGGAGCTCCTCCTGTGGTTTTGCACACCGCTGCCGGCGACCACCAGCCACAGCTTGCCAGAGCCAGCAGATGAGTGCCACCCGTCTTCCCGTGCTCTCTTTCTTCCTCCTTTTTCTCTCTCACACATCTTGATTTCTCTCTTTGTCTCAAATAGTGCACTCCGCCGCCTTGGACGCTCGCGTCCCCGACCTTGCATCGCGCCGCCCCGATGCCAAGTCCCTCCTCGCCATTCCTGCGCCGCCAAGCCGAAGCCTCGCCCAAGTCCAAGCGCCGCCGCCGTTTGCCTCCTCGCCATGGCCTCCCCTACTTTGTCTGTTTTGCGGACAGAGCTCCGTCTCCGTCAACGTGTTCTCCCGCCGTCTCTGTTCACTGTCGGGCTCGATCGACTCCAGCAACACCCCCACGGTGACACTCCGCTCCTCCTAGCCCCCGTCTCCTATGCGTTTTGTTCCCGTAGTCATCTTTCCGTTTGATTTTGAGCCATGGCCGCCATGGA
Source organism: Thinopyrum elongatum (assembly GCA_011799875.1). Classification (NCBI taxonomy): domain Eukaryota; kingdom Viridiplantae; phylum Streptophyta; class Magnoliopsida; order Poales; family Poaceae; genus Thinopyrum; species Thinopyrum elongatum. The sequence goes on from CM022302.1 coordinate 560,976,325, forward strand.
CAACACTCAGGATATATATGCCTTTCTTATGATATAATATATTGTTTGTTTCCCCTGCTGAAATAGTGTGCCTACCAGTATTATGTGCTTTCTATCCTGCAATGCTATGGGGGTACTGCAATTGTTGATGCTGTATTCTGATTACTTGTATTATTATGTATCTGTTTGTGGCCTTTGTATGTGCTATCTTCTGCTTCTAAAAATGTCTGCAGATGTGTTGTAAAATAGCACAGATAGTAATTGATCACCTAGAGCCGTTGCTCTAGTGATGCCGCAACTGTACGCTTGTAAACTTATGTTGTCTGAGTACTGAATAGCTTAGATTGGTAGTGTCATCATCATGTGCTGGCTTAGTTCCATTCTGTTTTGGTTCATCCTGGCGGTTGTCGTGCTCCTAGTGTCCTTGTAAGACAAGTTTACATATCCGTTGTAAGAAATGTTATTACATATAACTATTGGGCTTGCGCTTTGTTTGTTATACACCAAAATTGCTTTACATATCCATTCTGGATGGTCGTCACATAGGACTGCATGAGCTCTATTGAACCTGATTTCTACTTGTACAAGTTATGCCACATCGGAAGATTGCCTTTTGCATTTACGCTTGCTATAAGTGTACTCGTGATATGTGAGACAAGTTTTGACTCTTTCATGCTAGATCTATGACAATGTTATATTAATCAATTAGCTCGTGGGAATTGACTATATTGGTATTATAAGTGTTGCATGTGTAATTAATAAATGGCAGAAATAACACCTGCTTGGAATCTCCCGGTCCTGGCGTGTGTGATCTGACTGGGTTGCGTTGGTGTGTGGTTGCAGGACAAGGTGGTGAACGCGCTGTTCGAGAAGAGGCCAAAGCAGTTCAGCATTGGTGGCGCCCTGCTGCCAAAGAAGGACCTCCACCGGTTCGTCAAGTGGCCCAAGGACATGCGCATCCTCAAGCAGCGCCTCAAGGTGCCCCCGGCGCTCCACGAGTTCACCCGCACCCTCGACAAGAACCTCGGTATATATGAAACTTGCCTGTTCATTCGTCGCTGGACTCGGAATCAACAATGCCTGAGGTCGCTTAGTTGCTGTGCTGTATTATTTTGACTTGTGGGTATGCAATAGCTAAGTGAGCGAGTATTAATTTGGCCAAGATAATGAAAAGAGTTGATGGATGTGTTTTAAGATTCCTGCTGGTAGATACATTGGGAGCCTCTTCTTTTGTGAGAAGGGCAATGCATGCTGTTGTCCTACATACCTACTACTATATTTATTTTACTGAATATATTGACATGCCATGACATTATGAAGTAATAGACTGGTTAGCAGAAGCTTTCACTTCTAAGGATGCCAGTAGGAAGAATCATTGTAGTTAAGTGACTGTGTGGCTGTTGTGGCCTTGCTATGTTTGTACCTGAAGTCACACCTCTATAATTGCTTTTTATTTTATGTTGGAACGTGTCTAGTTATGGCACGGTGAGCTCTCTCTTTCCTGGATCCAAACCCCCTCCTTCATTCTATCTCTGATTCCTGCATTCCCCCCTTTGCTCGATTGATTCGATCTGGGGCTGTAGGCAGTCTCCACGGACGAGGAAAGGAGAGGAGGACAAGCAGTCCCTGACGCCAAGTGCTCCTCAAGGACAAGCAGCAGTAGCAGCATCTTCTTCCATTCAGCACAAGGACAAGTAGCGGCAGCGACCGCAACAGATCCAGCCATGGAGAGGAGGACGATGACGCTCAGCAGCAGTAGAACCTCAAGGTGCGCCCCTCCCCTCCCCTCTCTGTTTTCAAATGGCAGCTAGGATTGATGTCCTTATGCCTGATGCATGTATCATGTGACACACACATTAGTAAACCTGAATTAACTTTGACATAGTTGCTCTGTTACACCTATACAGTAGATGGCAAGATGAATAGCTAGTGTCTGTTTAATTCAATCATGCACCTGGTAGTTTAATAGGTACTATTGATTGAATATGAATGTTATTCCTTATACTCAAATGGAACTTCGATCTGCTGTAACTTTGAATGATGGTTTTTAAACCTTGTCGTGTATGTGAAACATTCCATGCTCGTTTGCTGCTAAGTTTGTCATATGTGCCAGTTCAATTCCCAATTTTGATGAATAGCCATATTCTAGATAAGTAGAATGATCTGGTTAAAAATAATAATAAGTAGAATGATAATATACTGGTGTATCTTTAGTTTTTATTTTAAAAGTACTCTGTAATATTTCTTCTATCAGTGACATACCTTTTGTTCTCTTTTGAATGCTCAGATGTTTTGCATCAGCCTGTCATTGCTAAGGGAGAAGCGGGACTTGGAGAAGAAATCTTTCCATTAAGCAGATTACATGTTTGGTTGCTGTGATGTACCAGATAGGCTAGTTCTATTTTTTTCACTATCCTGGAGTATTTCAGCAGCTGTACACTTGAATACAACATGCTGTAGGTTGCTTGGACCTGTATAAAATACGGATGTGTCGGATATTTGTAGAATGTGTGATTTGAGATATTTCTGTAACACTCAGCTAATTGGTAGTAACTTGATTCATATTTTTATTCAAGCTAGTTTGAAAATGTTCGTGAAATGGGCTGGAGTTGGACCGTAAAGAGGCCAAGGCCCAAATTATATTTGACAAATATATTTTAGGTAAAAAATAAAACATAAAGAAATAAATGTGGAAAGGCCAAGGCACAGGAATGAAAAAGCTTGAAAATATTGGGCCTGACTTGAACGGGAAAACATCATTTGACAAAAACGAAGAGAAAATGCCGCATTGTTGGGCCTGGCCCATGTTACTGATCAGAACTAACAGGGCAAATAAATTGAAATGGGCTGAATTAGTGGGCTTGGCCCATATAAAAGGCAGAACTGGACCGGGCTGATTCTTATCCACGTCAGCTTGCCACTCTGGATCCTACGTGGCCTGGGGAGACTGCCAGTGACCAAAAATTTGGTCGTATAACCAACGACCTTTTACATATCACAAAGAAGGTCGTTAATTTCAGTTTACAACCGCTAGCTTTTGACCATCTGTTTTTGGTTAAAAAAAGGTCGCAAATGGAAAACAATGACTATTCAGTGACCAATAGTGATGGTCGCAAGTTGACGTATTTCTTGTAGTGAGGACGGTGAAGATCTTGGTGAGGAGGGGAGGCGCTCGGGGGGCCTTATATAGCCGCGGAGCTTCGGGAGCATGCCTGGAGGAGGGGAGAGGCATCCAGAGGGGTCAAGGAGGAGAAGAGGAAGCTCGGGCGTGCTCGGGAAGATTCGGGAGCGACGCGGTCGACCGGCCACAGTGGAGCAGACCACGGACACGGTCGCTGTGCCGTGTCGGGCAAGAAATAGGAGGGGTAGAGGGATCCAGAGAGAGGGTGAGTCCAAGGGGAAGCTGCTGTACACGGTGTGGTGTCGAGGGCGCAAGGAAATGGACGAGGCCGAGGGCCCCAATGCACAGAGCGCGTGCATTGGCATGCCGGCCGCGTGGTCACCGCGTGCACTGGCGCATGCGGTGCACTCTGACCGGCCAAATCATGACCAGAGTGTTGTCCCTCCAAGGCACAGTCTCAGGGAGGTGATGGATCAATGATAGGAACTGTGGTTAGATGGGAGTGTTCATCTGAAGTTTGCTGTAGCAAACTTGGGCATGAAGCTGTGAGGAGCAGAGAAGTGATAAGAGCCAAACAAGATGTCTGGGAGGTTTAGGGTAGGAAGGACTACAATCCTGTTAAGTTTGGAGAGAAATGGACCAAGATTTAACAGGGTTGCTTTGCAACTGACCAATCTAGTCCAGAAGCTTGATCTTGATGTGCCACTCACATAGAGTAGCCAATTGAGCTGAAATTTGGTATAGAATGATGATTTGGTCATATGAGAGTGCTATAAAAATTTCATGCCATTTGGACAAGCCAAAATGGTACTTCCTTCACAGCTATCCTCTCTAACCAGAATCTTAGAAAAATTAGAGAATTATTGGTAAGATGAAATGAGCCAAAATCTTGTGGAGATAGGTTATATTGGTAGAAGAATACTGGGGTAAATTTTCAGCAATTATGGAGCAATATAAAATATAGTTGCTTCACATTGTGAAAATCTGACCAGAAATCAAGATTTGATGCTGTGCTCACATAGATGATTGGATAGGGTTGAAACGTGGTGGAGAGTCATGATCTGAGCATATGAAGATGCTTGCAAAATTTCAGCTCATTTGGATACTCCTAGCTAGCACTTGCTTCACAAAGATTCCAGTTGCCCAGAAACTTTGGAAATTAGCCAAAAGAGATTTAATATCCAAATAAAGTTGAATTTTGGCATGTGGCAATGATATGGATAGGAAAGAGTGCACAAAAAGTTTGAGAGCAAGCAAGCAAATATAAATGGTACTTGCTTCTCAACTTGGCAGCTAGGGCAGAATCAGAAAAGTAATATTTGTGAAATATTTTTGAACATGTCAAGGAAAGGTTTGACATATTTGTGGAATATCTGACCCAAACAATTTAAGAGAATTATTTGGGAATTTTGGGAATGATGGAAATGTGGGTTTCTTCACAATCCAGAGCAAACAGGGTTATTCCTTTAATAGAAAAAGGAATATTCCCACGAAAAAGAATATTGGGATTGGTCCAAGATGGAAATGGCAAGGTCTTGGGATGGTTTTGAGGTTGGCAAGCCACTTTTTTTAGAGCAAACGCATCACCACATATATTAAAACAGCTGAAGGTACAGGACACGTACGCACCGAGAACACTCCAGAAACACAACTGGACCAGCGAAAATGCAGGAAACACCCCCAAAACAAGAAAATAACAAAAAGGCCCTTGGAGGCCCCTGCACAGAAACACCAAGCATGCCGTGAGTCTCCGCCGCTACCACAGGAACCACCGGAGACCACCGAAGATCGGAGAAGCATCCTCGCAAACATTGCTTTATGGACCTCAAAAGAGCCCCGCCGTCACCGGCGAGGAACTTGCCGCTGTAGCTTATCGGCTAGGGGAAGCCCCTAAAGCTCTCCGATCTCAAATCCGTCGCGGATCTTCGACTCCGTTAAAGATGACAACCAGATGACTTGCTCGCCTTCGACCTCCAAACCCACGTCGGACAAGCCGTCCTCTGGAAATGGCCGCCGATGCACGACGACCTGCTCCTGAACAAAGCCACCCAGGCCCCGCAACGACGACGGAGCTCACGTCGCTGCGTCGGCGGAGCCGGAGGAGCAAAAGCCGCCTCAAAGTCGTCGCCGCCGCCACAACGACCTCGATCAGCACCACTGCCCCACAGATCCATCATAGGCAACAGCAGAGAACGCCACGCCTGTGAGGGATCTGGAGGGGATTTATTCGGCGACGCCGTCAGACCTCCCCAGAGCAAAGCAACGAGCGGACGAAAACTAGCTACGAAGACTAACCCTAGTCTACTGCTATACAAGGCCGCACGCCAGATCCGGCAACCCCCTCACATCGATGAGCCCAAGGCCCTCGGGTGAGAGGAATCACCGGAACTAGCGCTGGCAAACCAGTCGCCTCCCCTGTCGCCTTTTCCTGTGGAGAAAAGAAAAAGAGAAGGGAGCTAACTGGTGCACAGTGGCGTCCGGTTGGCAAGCCACTTGGGAAGATGAATCAAGGGTGATCCCTCAGGTTGCGAGACTACTAAGCCATAGAAAAGCGAATCCAGACCAAAATCAAAAGAAAAAGAAAATGGGCAAAATCCAGGGTGTTACACCTGGCGGCGTCGAGGTGCTCGGCGTCGTCGGGGGAAACTGTAGATGAACTCTGAAAAATTTCCTGAGTGCTGCTTATGTACCCAGAGCATTGGTCCCGGTTGGTGGCACGAACTGGGAGGAGGCATGAACCGGGACGAAAGGCCCCCCTTTCATCCCGGTTCATGCCACCAACCGGGACCAAAGGTGTATTTCGCCAGGCGAAATGGCGGGAAGCCCAGACCATTGGTCCCGGTTGGTGGCCTGAACCAAGACGAAAGGGGGGCCTTTCGTCCTGGTTCGAGCCACCAACCGGGACGAAAGGGCTGTGCTGCCGCAGCCAAAAGTTTAGTCCCACCTCGCTAGTTGAGAGGGGCTCGGAGTGGTTTATAAGCGCTGCTGCCGCTGCCCTCTCGAGCTCCTCTCTAATGTGGGCAGTTCATGCCTATGTCACGCCCTGTTGGGTCTGCTAGCACTGCGGGCCTCCATCCTGGCCCATTTGTAGGGTTTCTAGTCGTATGCAGGCCGTGGTGGCTAGTAGGTGGGCCTTTTTTTATTTTTTGCATATGTTATGTTTTTAAATTTTTAATGTTATTTTTTGCATATGTTATTTTTAGTTATATAATTTTAGTTGCATAAATTTTATATAATTTTAGTTGCATAAAATTTATATAATTTTAGTTGAATAAGTTTTAATTTTTATTGATTCTTTTTAGTTGATTCCTTTTGCTATTAGAGTTTTATAAAAGCTTTTTAGTTTTCTATTAAATTTTGTAAAAAAATACTTTATGAAAATTCTTTTTACTATTAAAGTTTTTAAGAAATAAATTCTTTGATAATTTTAGTTAATATTATTTTGATTATTTTTAGTTGATTCGTTTTGCTATTGAAAAATATTATATTTAATTGATCCTTTTTAGTTCATTCTTTTTGCTATTATAATTTTATGAAAGCTTTTTAGTTCATTCTTTTTGCTATTAGAGTTTTATAAAAGCTTTTTGATTCATTCTTTTTGCTATTAATTCATTCTTTGAGCTAAATGAACCTGAAATTGAAAAGCAGTACAAATAAACTCTGAAAAGGTTGAAAGTTGGCATGGTATCATCATTTCACCCACATAGCATGTGCTAAAAAGTTGAGAGGGTTACGGCAAAAACTGGATGCACTTCGTGTACAAAATGGACAATCTCTTTCGAAGTATCAGGGTTTCGGACGAAAATTCATATGTTACAAAGGCATTCCATTTTTTTAACTTATTTCAACTCCAGACTTTTTGTACGTTCAACATGCACCATTTAAAGCCACATCATCATTTTTCAACCCTTTCTGACTTCATTTGCTATTTTTCATGCATTTACTGATTTATTTTAGCTAAATGACCCTGAAATTGAAAAGTAGCACAAATGAACTCTGAAAAGGTTGAAACTTGGCATGGTATCATCATTTCACCCACATAGCATGTGCTAAAAAGTTGAGAGGGTTATGGCAAAAACTGGATGCACTTCGTGTACAAAATGGACAATCTCTTTCGAAGTATCTGGGTTTCGGACGAAAACTCATATGTTACAAAGGAATTTCATTTTTTTAAACTTATTTCAACTCCAAACTTTTTGTGTGTTCAACATGCACATTCAAAGCCACATCATCAATTTTCAACCCTTTCTGACTTCATTTGCTATTTTTCATGCATTTACTGATTTTTTTATCTAAATGACCCTGGAATTGAAAAGCAGTACAAATGAACTCTGAAAAGGTTGAAAGTTGGCATGGTATCATCATTTCACCCACATAGCATGTGCTAAAAAGTTGAGAGGGTTATGGCAAAAACTAGATGCACTTCGTGTACAAAATGGACAATCTCTTTCGAAGTATCACAGTTTCGGACGAAAACTCATATGTTACAAAAGCCATTTCATTTCTTGACATGTAACTGCAGTGATATTCTAGATCAAAGCCATCATCAGAATAGTTGTGTAGAGAAAGTCTTCACTTTTTCTTCGCGTGTGTCCCTTGCTTATTGCGCCGTAGCCATGGATAATCTTGATCGTTTAACAGGGTGCATGGGTCAGCCTTCACTTTGAAGGGAGGAATTTCATGAAACTTTTCATAATCTTCAGACATGTCTGTCTGGCCCTCCACTCCTACGATGTCTCTTTTCCCTGAAAGAACTATGTGGCACTTTGGCTCATCGTATGATGTATTTGCTTCTTTATCTTTTCTTTTTCTCGGTTTGGTAGACATGTCCTTCACATAGAAAACATGCGCCACATCATTGGCTAGGACGAATGGTTCGTCTGTGTACCCAAGATTGTTGAGATCCACTGTTGTCATTTCGTACTGCGGGTCTACCTGTACCCCGCCACCTGACAGATTGGCCCATTTGCACCGAAACAAAGGGACCTTGAAATCATGTCCATAGTCAAGTTCCCTGATAACCCACAAGTACAGGGGATCAATTGTAGCCTTTCTCAATAAGTAAGAGTGTCGAACCCAACGAGGAGCTAAAGGTAGAACAAATATTCCCTCAAGTTCTATCGACCACCGATACAACTCTATGCACACTTAACATTCGCTTTACCTAGAACAAGTATGAAACTAGATTGTAGGTGTAACGGGACAGGTCTGCAAGATAAATAAGAGCACGTAAATAAAAACTAGGGGCTGTTTAGATGAAGAAACAACTAAGTTAGTCTTAGTAGAGAGCTTTTTGTCACAAGAAATTTATTTGTCCCTAGGCAATCGATAACTAGACCGGTAATCATTATTGCAATTTTATATGAGGGAGAGGCATAAGCTAACATACTTTCTCTACTTGGATCATATGCACTTATGATTGGAACTCTAGCAAGCATCTGCAACTAATAAAGATCTTTAAGGTAAAACCCAACCATAGCATTATAAGTTATCAAGTCCTCTTTATTCCCATACGCAAACAACCTACTTACTCGGGTCTATGCTTCTCTCACTCACGCCACCCACTATAAGTGAATCATGAACATATTGCAAACCCTACAGCGGGGATCACTCAAGCTTGCGCGACACGGAGAGCACCATAGGACAGCACCAATAATAAAACATGCAACTCAAACCAATCATGATCATCAATCAACCCATAGGACAAAACGGATCTACTCAAACATCATAGATTAGCCATACATAATTGGGAAATATATATAGTGTTAAGCACCATGTTTAAGTAGAGATTACAGCGGGGAGAAGAGGTGTTGAACCACTGCATAGAGGGGGAGAGAGTTGGTGATGACGGCGGCGAAGTTGTTGGTGTAGATCGCCGTCACGATGAGAGCCCCCCTCCTTCTTCTTCTTCTTCCATGACCTCCCCCCTAGATGGGAGGAGGGTTTTCCCTCTGGTCCTTGGCCTCCATGGCGGCGGAGGGGCGGGAGCCCCTCCGAGATTGGATCTCTCTCTGTTTCCTTCTGTTTCTGTGTTCCCAGATTCTGGCCTTTCACCGTTTCTTAAATTCCTGGAGATTCGTAACTCCGATTGGGCTGAAATTTTAACAAGATTTTTATATGGATATTAGCTTTCTTGCGGCGAAAGAAGGGCACCAACCGCTTTACGGGGTGGCCACAAGGCCCCTGGCCGTGCCCTAGGTAGGGGGCACGCCTCCAGGGCTTGTGGGCCCCTCGGACATCATCTCGCGTTGATTCTAATTCCCAAAAATCACTTATATTCCAAAAAAAATCTCCGTAAGTTTTTATCATGTTTGGACTTTGTTTGGTATGGATATTCTGCGAAACAAAAAACATGCAACAAACAGGAACTGACACTGGGCACTGGATCAATATGTTAGTCCCAAAAATAGTATAAAAAGTTGCCAAAAGTATATGAAAGTTGTAGAATATTGCCATGTGACAATAAAAAATTATAGATACGACGGAGACGTATCAGCATCCCCAAGCTTAATTCCTGCTCGTCCACGAGCAGGTAAATGATAAAAAGATAATTTTTGATGTGGAATGCTACCTAGCATAATCTTGATCATATAATCTAATCATGGCATGAATATTAAGACACGAGTGATTCAAAGCAATAGTCTATCATTTGACGTAAAGACAATAATACTTTAACCACACTAATAAAGCAATCATGTCTTCTCAAAATAACATGGCCAAAGAAAGTTATCCCTACAAAATCATATGGTATGGCTATGCTCCATCTTCATCACACAAAGTATTTCATCATGCACAACCCCGATGACAAGCCAAGCAATTGTTTCATACTTTTAATGTTCTCAAGCCTTTTCAACTTTCCCGCAATACATGAGCATGAGCCATGGATATGGCACTATAGGTGGAATAGAATATGGTGGTTGTGAGGAGAATACAAAAAGGAGAAAGTCTCACATCAACTAGGCAAATTAATGGGCTATGGAGATGCCCATCAATTGATATCGATGCAAGTGAGTAGGGATTGCCATGCAACGGATGCACTAGAGCTATAAGTGTATGAAAGCTCAAAAGAAACTAAGTGAGTGTGCATCCAACTTGCTTGCTCACGAAGTCCTAGGGCAATTTGAGGAAGCCCATCATTGGAATATGCAAGCCAAGTTCTATAATGAAAAATTCCCACTAGTATATGGAAGTGACAACATAGGAGACTCTCTATATGAAAAACATGGTGCTACTCTGAAGCACAAGTGTGGTAAAGGATAGTAGCATTGCCCCTTCTCTCTTTTTCTCTTTTTTTTTGTTTTGGGCTCTTTGGGCTCTCTTTTTTTATTTGGGCTTCTTTGGCCTCTTTTATTTTTTGTAAAGTCCGGAGACTCATCCCACCTTGTGAGGGAATCATAGCTTCCATCATTCTTTCCTCACATGGGACAATGCTCTAATAATGATGATCATCACACTTTTATTTACTTACAACTCAAGAATGACAACTCGATACTAGAACAAAATATGGCTCTATATGAATGCCTCTGGCGGTGTACCGGGATGTGCAATGATCTAGCATAGCAATTACATCAAAAAACGGACAAGCCATGAAAACATCATGCTAGCTATCTTACGATCATGCAAAGCAATATGACAATGATGGTGCGAGTCATAATAAATGGAACGGTGGAAGTTGCATGGCAATATATCTTGGAATGGCTATGGAAATGCCATAATAGGTATGGTGGCTGTTTTGAGGAAGGGAATATGGTGGGTTTAATGCACCGGCGAAAGTTGCGCGGTACTAGAGAGGCTAGAAATGGTGGAAGGGTGAGAGTGCGTATAATCCATGGACTCAACATTAGTCATAAAGAACTCACATACTTATTGCAAAAATTTATTAGCCATCGAAGCAAAGTACTAGTACGCATGCTCCTAGGGGGGAGGTTGGTAGGAGTTAACCATCGCGCGCACTCGACCCTCATGCAAAGGAAGACAATCAAAAAATAAATCATGCTCCGACTTCATCACATAATGGTTCACCATTCATGCATGCTACGGGAATCACAAACTTTAACACAAGTATTTCTACCAATCCAAAATTACTCACTAGCATGATTCTAATATCACCATCTTTATATCGCAAAACTATTGTAAGGAATCAAACATATCATATTCAGTGATCTACAAGTTTTATGTAGGATTTTATGACTAACCATGTGAATGACCAACTCCTGTTAACTCTCTAAATAGATATAAGTGAAGCATGAGAGTTTAGTTCTTTCTACAAAAGATATGCGCACGCTCTAACAAATATAAGTGAAGCAAAAGAGCATTCTACAAATTGTGGTTTTCTATGTGTAGAGAAACAGGCAATCCAAACTTCAAATGATATAAGTGAAGCACATGAAGCATTATATAAAGCCATACTCAAAAGATATAAGTGAGGTGCAAAGAGCCTTCTATAAATCAACCAAGGACTTTCTCATACTAGCATGGTGCATTATTAAAAGAAAAATAAAAAGCACACGACGCTCCAAGATTTACGCATATCATGTGAACAAAACAAAAACCGAAACATACCGATAATTGTTCAAGAAGGACGAGATGCCTTCCGGGGCATCCCCAAGCTTAGATGCTTGAGTCTCCTTGGATATTTACTTGGGGTGCCTTGGGCATCCCCAAGCTTGAGCTCTTGCCTCTCGTCATTCTTCTCAAATCAACACCTCCTCGTTCTTCGAACACTTGGACTCTCGGCTGTCTCGGTGGTGGAGGAGGTGGACGAGGTGCAGCATACGAAGGCCTTGGTGCAGGGGCAGCTTGACGGTACATGCTGTGGGGAATCCAGATGCGACGCTTCTGTCCAGACGAGCCCGAAGATGAGCCTACATCACAGTTGCACTTAAGTGTATCCTTGTGTTCCTTCAGACTTGTCTCTACCTGAATAGCCTTGTGAAATCTTGAACAAGGAGCGCAAGCTTGATATCTGGGTGCAGTCCTTCACGGAACTTTTCCTGTCTGCGAGCATCTGTGACAATGTCTTTTTCAGCATAGCGAGATACTTCAAGGAACTCACGCTGATAAACATCCACGGCTTTGTTGCCCTGTGTAAGGTTGCGGAACTCCCTTTTTTCCTATCCATAGTTCCTTGAGGAATGTAGTGGGCACGGAAGGTAGCTTGGAATTCTGCCCAAGTGACGGCTGTTCCATCCGGCAGGGAATGTTTGTGACTATCCCACCATTGAGCAGCGGGACCCTTAAGAAAGTACGATGCAAAAGTGACAAAGCTGGCAGGGACGACATTGGCAGACTCTGTCTCATAAGTGATGTCGCAAAGCCAAACATCAGCATCAAGAGGCTGGACGGAGTTGCGAAAGATAGTGGGGTTGAGGCGCACAAATTCTTGCAGAGATATTGGGGCTGGCTGCTGATTAGCATTCGGTTGCGGAAACTGAGCCATGATCCCTTGCATGAACTGATGTTGCAGCTCAAATTATTGCATCATACCAGCCATGTTGTCGGGCGGTGGTGGATTGTTGCCGGCACGGCCACGACCACGACCACGACCACCTGGTCTAACCATCCTGCTAAAATTTAACAGGAGGTAGTTTAGTAAAAGCAATTGCAAGCATTTAGAGACAACCATGATGTAACACGAATAGTGAACAAGAGTGCAATAGATACATAATAGTAGTCATTTAAGACTTATAGATCCATACACAGAGTCGGTTACAAAATGGTAGTACGAATTCAGAACAGAAAGTAACATAGACATACTAGGCGGCACACAGGCACGCGGTGGAGAGATACAACAACGGGACATAGCAAAGGCTACATCAACGTCGGAGAAAACCACTGAAGCCAGGTAACTGCAAGTGACGACGTTGGGTGCTCCCGATAGAAGGATCCTGGGCCCCATGATCACTCTGATGCAGAATCCGGTCCCGGACTGGGAGAAGAGGTCCACGTGCTGGGGTGCGACCTCCAACAGTAGGCCACTCGAGACCTGGTGGCATCTCGGTCCTGCACGGGTAAAGGATATGTTGAGGATGCATCACTGCACTGACAGCGGGCAGCAACTGTGTCAGTGCGTCGTAAAGACGAGCACGAGTGGCGTACAACTCGATAGCAAGAGCTTGGGCAGTGCGATCCAGAGCCTCGGTGTACTGAACCAAGACCTGCGGGTCATAACAACGTCGCACGTAAGGGGTACAGATAGCAGTGTAGTACCCAGTCTCATCTCCAGCAGGGGCATGAGGAATGTATGGGAATCCAGTCTCATCCAAACGACTATGCTCTCCACGTAGATGTGCGATAGCAGCATAGGCAGCATCATGGACTGCCATATCAACAGTCACTCCAACACCATGGAAGGTGTGCAACTCAGTGCTGGAGCGATCCTGTCGATCAACGATACGAAGAACAACGTGGTACTGCTCCTGGTTGAACTCACGGAAGTCCTCGTAAACCACGTACTTTGGGTACCAGCGATACCCCAATCTGGTCAAGAGGTCGATCAGGATAGCAGGGAAACCAGTGGCATCAACAGCCATAGTCTGGCACAAGAGCTGTGTTGCGGGACGCATCTGAAACAAAGGAGTTTTCAAAGATGTCAAATGACAGTGTGTGATTCATAATTCATATATTCAAAGGAATAATTGCAGATAATCCAGCTCTCCGGGTAGATCTGATCACGAGAACCTAATGTTAGAGTTAGTAAAATCTTTAACCCGAATAGAAGAGAGATCAGAATCTTAGAGTAAAGGAGCGGAATAAAAGATCCTAATCCCATCCATAGGTGCTGTGGGCCCATAAGCCACACAACACTGGTTAGTAAAATAGTTTTGCAAAGACTAGACTGAACTTCGACCAAGGAGTTGGAAAGGGGCTTCCTACGGGCAGTCGGCTCTGATACCAACTTATGACACCCCGGCTCGACCGTGCACTAATTATACACGCAAACATGCACGATCAAGACCAGAGACTCACGGGAAGATATCACAACACAACTCTAGACACAAATTTAAAGATAAGTCTTCATATTACAAACCAGGGGTCACAAGGACCTGAATACATAAGTCAGTGGAAGCAAATATTATCTGAGTACAGACATAGTTAAACAAGTTTGCCTTAAGAAGGCTAGCATAATAACGACACTGATTGAAAAGGCGCAGGCCTCCTGCCTGGGGCCTCTGAACTACTCCTGGTCGTCAGGCTCGGTGTAGTAGTAGCCTCCATCGGGGTAGTAGTAGGCATCGGCGAGATCTGCTGGCTTCGGGGCTCCATCATCTGGTCGCAGCAATCGGGTATAGGGGAAAAAGGTAGCAAAGCAACTGTGAGTACTCATCCAAAGTACTCACAAGACTTACATCAGAACTATGCTAAATATGCATCGGTATAAAAGGAATGGGGCTATATCTTTGGACTGAACTGCAGAATGCCAGAGTAGAGAGAAAAAGACCTAGTCTATCGAAGACTAGCATCTTGCAGCATCTTGCAGCATTAGAAGAGGGTAGCATAATAGTATGTAGCATCATGTATATAGTAACAACGCCCAGAGATCCTTTCTCGACTACCCCGTGAGAAAGCGATCCTGGAGCCATCATAACAGTTTAGTATCTCAAGTATCCGGTTATAGTTGTAGTAGATCAGGATACAACTCTGAGCGTCCTGTTACAGTGGACACGACTATTTTAATAGATATACTTCCCTGCAGGGGTGCACCAACTTTCCCAACATGCTCGATTACCTTTGGCCAGGCACACTTGCTGGGTAATGCCCGGCCTCGGATGATCAACACACCGTAGACCAACCTAGGCTCAGTAGAGAGGCCAGCACGCCGGTCTAAATCCTAACTGGGAAGGGGTCATGGACCTATCACCCTAAGCACTCCTGCACGTTGCGTACGCGGCCGGGAGCAGACCTAACCTCTGTATACACAAGCAGGCGTACCCCGTCCAACCCGGCGCGCGCCACACAACTGTGACATCTGACAAAGCTTTCGGGAGGAACGTACGACGCCGAGTGCCCATAACTTATCCCGTGTGGTGGTTAGTGCGAAAAGGTCAGAGGCCTACTCAAATCACATATCTAAACCAGTTAGTGTATTGGTAGCTCACGGAGACGATCAGTGCTCCTGTCGCCCCGTCTCACGGTTTACGACAAGGGACCAGCCCATCCCTCTCCAGGGTGGTCACCGCCTGCCCGGTCGTTCCGCATTAATATCGCTCGCGGGTACCCTTGGAGCCTACCCGACTTCATTTTGATTAACTCGCGGGTGCTCTTGGAGCCGACCCGTCTTTAGCATTAGGAGCTGTCGGGACTTAGGTCCATCACTACTGTATGGTACCACCTGCCCTTCAGCCTCGTAATATTAAATGAAGGCAACAGTGTAAGCATATCATGATCACCTCCCGGAGGGGATCACGACCCGAAAATCTAGCATGGCATCATGGGCAAGGGTGTAGGGCCAATAGGCGAAACAACGGCATAGCTAAACTAAGCATCATAGGATAGCAGGTAATGTATGAACAGTAGGCTACAACAGCAGGCTATGCATTAGCATAGGAGCTATTGGATCATCAACAGTAGCAAAATCTAATGCATGAAGTAGAGGGAAAGGAATAGGCGATAACTGGATGATCAAGGGGGTTTGCTTGCCTGAAAGTTCTGCGGAGGGGAACTGGTCGTCAGGGGCCTGGTCGTAGCTGGTGTCGTCGAAAGTCTCGGGGTCTACAGGAGAAGAAGAGGGGGAAGAAACAATAAATACACAGCAAACAAATGCAACACAGATGAATGACATGGCAGTATGTTATACTAGGGGTGACCTAATGCAGTACTAAGTATATTAGATGGAGCGGGAAAACATTTGGAAGTATTTTACCAGCTCTGGGCAATTTTTGATCAGATGAAACAAAGGGGAAAGTTTCATGTTCATCATGTTAGAGAGGTGTGGCAGGTATATGGGTGGCATGTTCGGATTCGTCATTCTAATAATTTTTCATATATAAATTATTTTCATCGGAGTTACGATTATTTTTCTATGATTTTTCAAAGTTTAAAACAATTTCTGGAATTTCCTGATTATTTTTATTTTGAAAAATACTAAATGTAAATTGCCACGTGTATGTAGCATCTTCGTGAATCGCAAGGAGGAAATGGGCTCAATAATTATAAATAAACAATGATTTAAATTGCGTACGTCTGTGAGAAGTTTTATTCTTGGGTAGTTCAGACCAGAAAATCAATGGCAATCATCTTAACTTGATCCATGGGGTTTAAAAGCTGTCGTTTGTACTCCCCCAGTTTCTAAAATATATGTTTTTTTAAGAGATTTCAATACAAACTACATACATCCATATGTACACGTATTTTAGAGTGTAGATTCACTCATTTTGCTTCCTATCTAGTCCTTATTGAAATATCTAAAAAGGCTTATATTTAGAAACGGACGGAGTAGATTGACATGGCCTCAAAGTGCAACATTGACCACTAATTGCTCTTGCAGTATATGTAGAAAAACTCAAATAAATTATATATCATGAAAGCACTTGCCAAGATAAATTTCTACATATGATTTCGAAGTATCTAATCTATATATATATTTTTTAGAAAGCACTTGTATTTTATTCAAAGACCAGCGTACAACGTATAAATACAAGCACCGACACGCATACAGCCACCGCACATCGAACAGGACAGCCATGGCAAAAAAAAATAAATCAAGCAGGACAGCTGTCCCACCATCTCGCACAGAGCTCCCTAAAGAAACACAAAAACACACTCAAGACCCTGGAACCCTGTGCATCTTCCACGATCAACCAGCCAGCACGAGCTCCACCCTCGCCGGAGCAGGGGAGAGCCGCCGGCTGCAAACCAAGGGCAGGAGCACCATCGCCACAAAGGCTTTGTGGGCCACAAATAAGCCTCGTCCCAGCGGGCAAGGAATAAAGTCGGGTTCCGGCGCGTCGGCCGGGGACAATCCCCATGCTCCTCTGTCCTTGGAACCGCCGCCGCCTCCGGACACCATCGGAGAGAAGTAGCAGCACCAGCCACATCACCCACCACAAGACCACAACCTCTGATCAATCATGGCGAACGGATCTGGAGAAGACGATCCAGATCGCACCGACTCCTATACACAACCACCGCGCAGCCAGCCGCGCCGGCCCGGTGGAGACCTGCCTCCCAAGCCCCGCAGCATCGCCAGAGGGAGCTCCGGCACGACGGGGGGAGGGCCGGAGGGAATTATTCCGCTGCGTCGGCGCCGCCCCCGCTCGGCCGCCGATGCCAGGAGAAACACACAAGCCCACGCTATCTACACCCTCCGCGCGGACGTTCGCAGTCTCTCCCACCTCCCGGCACCAGGCGGCCGCCGGAGGCGTGGGAGACCAACGGAGACGCTCCGCCGGAGTACCCCCTCTTGCGTCGATCTTCTTGTCGCCTTTACTCACTGTAGCTCTGGAGAGACCGAGAGACTCCCCCGCATAATCTAAATATTTCTAAAGATATCGGTAGTCAACGTTTCTAACATTTCACTTTCTCTATATCCAAAACGATTTGGGCCTAACTAACTTTCACATTTCCAAAAAAGTACTGTAATAAATATCAGTGCAGGTTTTGAGCCTTATGCTTATTAATGTTGGTTTAAGATCGGTAGCAGGCATGTCAATGCAAAGGAAAATATGCTAAGTTGTTCGAGTCAGGCTATTACTTGCTACTGGAATTTATTTATGGGTGCCTTAAATTTTGCTAACTTTTTTTCACTTAGTTCCAATTGTCAAACTGTATCGTACTTGAATTAAGCTAACAATTCAATGACATATTTGACAGAGGGCCTAGCGAAGCTTCTCACATTACTATGTTGACTCAAATTTTATTTTCAGCCGATTCCTACAATTTCGGGACCCATGTGCCCAAAGACGACATCCCCTTGTCGATCCAATGGTTGTTTCGGAGATGCGACGATGCCTTAGTGATGGAATTGAATTCCAAGGTGAACTACTAAATTTCCGGAAAGATGGCGCTCCACTGAACAACCGGTTAAGGCTCATTCCAATGCATGGGTATGATGGCTCTTTGACACACATTATTGCGATCCAGTTGTTCTCTGATGCTAACATCGATCCCAGCAACATATCTTACCCAGTGTATAAACCACAGTCTAGCCACAGGCTCAGCATTCAAGATATGAACCGGGCTTCTCATGAGCATACTCCTAAAGTCCAATGTTCAGAATGCTGCGGTATCTTCCAACTCTCTGATGAAGTTCTGGCTCATAACATCTTATCTCGCCTGTCAGCACGAGATGTGGCGTCAATTGGATCAGTCTGCACTAGAATGCATCTGCTGACCAAGAATGATCATCTGAGAAAAATGGTCTGCCAAAATGCATGGGGAAGAGATGTCACTGGCAGGCTTGAGATGGGCACCAATATGTTAGGATGGGATCGTCTTGCAAGAGAGCTAACAACTCTCGAGGCAGCCTCTTGGAGTAAGTTCACAGTTGGAGGACGCGTTGAGCCATCCCGATGCAATTTTAGTGCCTGTGCTGTGGGCAACCGCCTTGTCCTTTTTGGCGGGGAGGGGGTCAACATGCAGCCTATGAATGACACCTTTGTGCTTAACCTGGAGGCTGCAAAGCCAGAATGGTGCCGTATCAAGGTTTCTGCCTCCCCACCTGGCCGCTGGGGTCACACGCTCTCATGGCTAAATGAATCATGGCTGGTAGTATTTGGAGGTTGCGGACAGCAAGGTTTGCTTAATGACGTCTTTGTCCTTGACCTTGATGCTCAGATTCCCACTTGGAAGGAGGTTGCTAGCGACGGCCTGCCATTACCGCGGTCTTGGCACAGTTCATGCACCCTGGACGGTTCTAAACTTGTTGTGTCAGGGGGGTGTGCTGAGTCCGGTGTGCTTCTAAGCGACACATTCCTGCTCGACTTCACGAAAGAAAAACCAGCATGGAAGGAGATCCCGACATCCTGGTCATTCCGCCTTTGCCATACCTTGTCTGTTTATGGTAAGACTAAAATATTTATGTTTGGCGGATTGGGAAAGAGTGGCTCGCTCCAGCTGCGCTCCAGTAATGCCTATACAATGGATGTTGGTGAAGAGAATCCACAATGGAAGAAGTTGGCGATGACTGGGTTTCCAAGCGTTGTCCCGCCGCCAAGGCTTGATCATGTCGCCATGAGCCTGCCCTGTGGAAGGATCATCATATTTGGCGGTGAGCTATTCTTGCTTGATCCGGCTGACGAAAAACCGACAAGGAGAATCCTGAACGTCCCCGGGCAGCCGCCGAAGTTCGCTTGGGGACACAGCACCTGCGTGGTTGGTGGCACCAGGGTCTTGGTTCTTGGTGGACACACTGGGGAGGAGTGGATCCTGAATGAGCTGCACGAGCTGTGCCTCGCAAGCAGGCCTGATGAAGATGGATGATTCTGCCGATGTCCCAGGCGGAGTTCTCATAATTTAAGATCTTATCGGTCATCTCATCTCTCCTGTCACCGCTTTTCTGTTTAAAAATTAGT
The DNA here is from genome assembly GCA_011799875.1 of Thinopyrum elongatum. Lineage (NCBI taxonomy): Eukaryota > Viridiplantae > Streptophyta > Magnoliopsida > Poales > Poaceae > Thinopyrum > Thinopyrum elongatum. The sequence continues at coordinate 560,995,936 of CM022302.1, forward strand.
GCAGAAGAATCTAAAAAGAGTTTGTGGATGAGAGTTTTAGTATACCTTGTTGCTTTCAAATGATACATCACGGAGATATGGCAGGAATTCCGTATATTACAGTTTTTTTTGTTAGTTGTAAATGCATGTATACCACTATCAATCTTCCTAGTACGTGCTCATTCGTGAATCTGGTATATATTGTATCTTGATGCGATTTCAGTTAGGAATAAGTTATTGTACTAATTGATAGATACATGAATGTATCTTAAGACCACGAAACAATCGCTTCAGATGTGCTGATCATGCATGGAGCTAGAAACGCTCGCTCGCTGTCGAACTGTTGTCTACTTCCTGCTGTATGCATCATGAAACAGCATCCAGGGAGGATATTGCTGCTTTCAAAGTTACTAGGCGCGCCTGCTGGGCGTTCATGTGCACGCCTGCTGAGCGAGATGTCATTCTATTAAACTTGTCTGTTTTTTCTTAAGCAAAGAGCATTGTAAATAAAATAAAATAAAATTACAATTGAACGCAACATCTTCACCATACAATTTCGCAATTTGATAGGAAACAATTCAACATGCATCAATAACATAAATTCAGAACAATGCAACATTAAAATGGAACTTCTACATATTTTGTTACTCTACAAATGCAACATACAAGCATATATCCTGGATTAAGAGAAATTAGCTAACACGTGTTCTGTGCACTAGACTGAGCTAGAAACAACCTAATAAATCATCTCAGCAACAAGGGAAAATGGGAACACAATTGACAGTAAAGTTTTACAGGAGCATTTGCCAATCAACTTGAGAACAAGGCGTTCATTTGTCAATCACACAGATCTCTACTTATGGCAGATGTCACGCACAGAAACTGTACATGGCATAGGAAAGGGTAGCATATTGTCTTAGCAAATCCCGTGTTCACATATGCATTGGCCACTTGGCCGATGTGCAAATATGTTTCCTTTTTCCAGCCTTCCCGTGCGTAATGAAAATAAACTATCAAAACATGCTCACTTTTTTTCTGTGCACATAATGCAAGGAAGTGATGAAGAAAGCGACATTAAAAGTGGGTTATGATATGATCCCTGTCCTCCTCCAGCATCACTTGCGCCAGAGGTGGGGAATCTCCTTCCTCTTGATCTTCTCAGATATGAACGTAAATTTTGTGTTAGATTTGTTTGACGCTCGATTTGTGTGTGGTAGGAAATTTTCCTTTATACGAATCTCTGTTCCATGTCCAGCAACCTCCTCCACGGCAACGAGACCGGTCTGTCTCTCTCCCTCAAACTCCTCTCTTACTCAACTATTGTCGATGAACATGTGTTAGATACGATGGATAATTGACGTCTCTCCAATCTGTTTTTTTTATTGGAAGCACTGGATGGTTGTTATTTCTTCTTCCTTTTGTGTTCTTTAGTGTTCCGGAAAGAATAAACAGATAAAGCTACCGTATACTGTGCCCAACCGCAACCCCACATCTCTCTGCCTCCCCTCTCACACATGTTAGATTAGTAGGAATTTTGTACTTTTTATTTCTCTCGTCTAATTGTTTTGTAGAAACACAACATATGGCATATTCGAGTTCATTTTCAGGTAATTTGTTCCCTTTGCGTAGTATTCCATTGTGTATTTTATGGGATCGTTCTATTACCCGAGTGATACATTTCTGGGATTGACAATTTTGTTCTTCCCCAACTTCAGGGTTCTACTGTTGTCACAACAATCATCTACCTACATAAATGAAAGGAAATACGAACTGACTCTTATGAACATACTTGCATTCTCTCTGAAATTCAAGTTAACTATATGGTGCCTATAACCCTGCTACATGCTTGCCAACAAATATTTGGTTGAATAGGACACCTTATATATATATAGCGGAACATCCATACTTTCAGATATATGATAGTATAGCCCATCATGAAATAATGTGCTTCCTTTATTTTAGAGGTTTGTTTTTGTTCCCTAAATTTGTTGGTATACATTGCAATTCACAGGTGCCTTATGGTGTTAGTGTTTCTTCAGCTGAATGCTCAACATAAATATACCTTAAGTTTACATCCATGCCCTATTGCAGTTGAGAATGCAGTTCTCATGAATGATCCTCCCTGGGATGTACAAGTCTGATGACAAGCAAGGGCACTGAAGTGTTTCTGCTGGAGATGCATTCTTCTATACGCAAATATGGAGATACTCCTGTACACTACTACGAATTCCTGCAGCAACGCGCGGGGTATCATCTAGTTTCAGAAACATCGATGGCATACTTCAGCTGAGTTTAGTAGAGTTCTATGCAAGCAGCCGAGACTACCTCTCAGATCCAATGGGTAAATAGCAAAACCACAGAGCATCCGTCCACATGTAAACAATGGAAATGAAGGAAATTTTGATGATAGATGATAGTACGATGCAGTAATAAATTAGATGCTCACAGACATCAAGATGTAGGCGAACTACAGGAGCTGCGATCAGTGTTCCCTCCAAAAGCTTCATCTTTACAGTTATTATCTCTGTACTTGATCTCCCAAAGATATATTGCTGCTCTAGATCTCCTCGATCCACTTGCAGCTCACCCTGTTTCAGGAAAACTACACATCTTGAAACCTGGCAACTTCTGAAATCCAGAGATAATAATGTTCATAATGCGCACCTTCAACACATATTGTCAAAGTGAAAATATAATTTGGGAAGTAAATCTTCATTTCATTAAACATTAGAACATCTCCTCGAGCTGTAGATACATTTCCATGAGAAATATCCATATAAATACTCAACCAGCCAATCCATCAAACTGCTAGTAAAAGGGGACAGAGAAAAGACATGTACTTAAGGAGAGTACCCCCTGATCAAAGTTTCCAGAATCTAGAAGTAGACCGATAAACTTCGACACGAGATTTCATCGGAGGTCCTGTTTCAGAATTAGAAAGAGATTTTGAGACGAAGCATCCATCCATCCAACCGAAGGGGTAACCAGCAGCCATAGAAACTTTCAGTTCACACTTTAGTTTTACCAGAGGAGTAAGTTAAAACAGCAGCCCTTGACTTGAACTGATAGACATCAACTACAGTGCCGTATAGCAGCAGTCAGCCATCTCCACTGCTACCACCCTGAGAAAAGAACCAGCGCCATGGATGCGACCTAGCTGGGTGAGCCAGTACCCAGGGAACACAGGATTTGGGGAGAAGGAGGAGTCGGGGGGGAGAGCACGAAACTCGGCTGCAGGGGAGAGAGGAGAGGAAGCAAGCTAGGTGCAGCCACGACCATGGTTTTGGGTACCGCCCGAGAAAACCGGTTACCGGGTGGTTACCGCGTTTCCCAGTACCCCACGAGAAATCAACTTCCCAAGCGAAAAATTTCTAAATTTTGAATTTGAATGAATTTTTGACGAATTTTGTTCTGATTAAAAAAAATTCAAAAAAATTCGTCCGAAATTTGCTCGGAATTTCGCGGTAACCATGGTAACCGAGTTTCTCGGTGACCCACGAGAAAAAAGTGCCCCTCGGTAGCCAAAACCTTGGCCACGACCACCCGCTGAACAGAGGAGGAGCAGAGCAAGGAGTGCGCAGAAGAAGGGGAGATTAGCGGACGACCATCCCCAACTAGATTTGTTCATCCTCAAGTAACCTAGGTAAACTTCATAGTTGAAGACACCACCAATTGGTTCCCTGAAAAATATCGATTTCCTGCTTGCTATATATTTAGCTGGTACATGTTTGAGAAATGATAAAAATTGAGAGGGGAAGAGAGGACCTCATGTTTTATATCACCATAGGATTTAATTTCGAGGCAACCATGTACCTGCTCCTATCAATTTTGAGCATACTGGAAAATGCTTGTATGATTCAGATGCTAGGCATCATTATTAGTTGGTCGATATACAGGTGCAACTTTTATCAGGCAACAGGTGTAAAGTATTTGTTCTTATCAAAACTTTAATCGTAACAAAGTATTCTCATGTGATTCAGATGCTTAACATCATGACTAGCTAACGAATTAGCAAAGACATCAAGGTTCAGTGTAATCTCTGTTTTATTCAGTGAGGGAGAGAGTTGCAGTTAAATATCTGAGAAATAAGCTACAGATCAAAGGATCACTTGTTCCTTTAGCTTGATATAATCTGGTACATCCTCCGATCCATAATAATTTTCGTGGTTTTAGTTATATAAATAGCCCTATTTTAGTTCGAGAACCATCTTTTTTTTTTCTAGTGTGTTATGATAGGATCAGGATTTACAGTCAAACAAGAACACTGAAAATCTGTTTCAGGTTCTACATGAGAACCTTCTCAATGCTTCAGTTTTGAGAGGGAGAATTAGTGCTTGATGAGGCACAAAGTGCTGCACTAGGACATCACAAATGTCCAGTCTAGCTTAGTAGAGGCCACTTAGGTTCAGCTGGCCACTTATTGCTCTGTTTGTGAATTGCTTGCTTGCATATCTAAAATGAACACTCATTCCTAATGTGCAAATAATAGCTCCCACGCGCTGCCTCTGGCTCCACGCACACGGGTTCGACCACTGGTTCGCCGGCCTGGTCTCCCCTCCGTCGCCTGCTAGCTACCAGCGCCGCCGCCCCACCCTGAGATAGAGAGAAAGAGATTGAGAGGTTTTTCCCCTTTATTTTTTACCTAGGTGGGTCCCACCAGTAAGAGAGTGGCGGGAGAGTTTTTTTACTTTTCTTTTTTTTACTAGTGGGTCCCACATGTAAGAGAGAGGAGGCCAGAGTTTTTTTTTCTCTCTCTTTTTATTTTACCAAAATGTCGACTGCCACTACCCAAGGGCATTTTGGACAAAGAAAATGGTCAAACACCTTTGACTGGACAGAATCGGTACGGAACGGCATTTCTATAAGGAGACTTGACGGAACAGTGGCAATTTGAGCAGCCTCGAGAATTAGGGGTAAATGTGAGTAGTGGATTCGAGTTTGGACGGGAAATATAATTGTCCCTTTTTTTTAAGCTTTGGTCATTTTGCAGAAACATCAGCGAAGAAACAACTCTCACGGATGCGGTCCTCCAAAACCACATGTGGATGCCACGTCAGCATCCTACCCCTCTCCTAATTGTTTTAGGACCAAGCATATCACTAAAATGATTTTTTTTCCGAAGGGCGTCAGAATATATTAGAAGGAACCAGAAGCCAGACACCCAGGTACACATGTCCCCTCCTTAAACGGAGAAGCCCTCCAAGAAAAGAAAATTACAAACCGGTCCCTAAGGAGGGACAACTCCACCACCGATGATGACGAGAGCGTGATGATACGCCAGACACCGCCACTGCCATGCCAGAACTCGATCCGCTGCAGAAACGTCAGTCGCATCAGGGAGACACCTGGAGGAGAAATAAAGGCCAAAGCCTCATTGCTGCCGCAAGAACGGCCAGGGGAACACCACCTCAATCCACCAGGTCCGGCCGGCAGCCCTCGATGACGTCCGCCACACACAACTCCAGCACCGCCCATAGCAGGAAGAAGAAGAACAATTACACTACCAAATCTCCTATACAAATCTTCTCGCCGGCCTTGATGCTGTCGGAGACTGCAGCACAAAGACCGGAGCAGAACAAGGAGAATAAAATTCCACGGCGGCGACGCTCCTGCCATCACAATGTCGCCGCCAGGAAGCCAGCTCGCCCGCCCCCATCCAGAAGGAGGACCGAGGCACCGAGTAACCAGGCTCCCAGATCCACCGCCGCCAACAATGAAGACCGCATCGTCGGTGAAGGAACTGGAGCAATTATTCACCGCCGCCATCGCCACCGCCAAGGCCGAAGAGATGGACGGCACCCAACACAGCTAGGTTAGAAACGAACCCTACTGTATATGGATCCACCCGGCTAGACCGGCGTCCTCACCTCCCCCGTTGACGGCGAAGCCGTCCGGAGAAGAGAGCAACGCGGATCTGGCCGGCGGAAAAGCGATCGCGCTCCTTTCGCCTCTCCTCTACTGTAGCTGGGGAGAGGAGAAAAGAGACGAAGTAGAAACGCTTCACCACTTAAATGAGTTTATGCACCAAAATGTGTGATTTTTGAGTGCCTGGACTGAAGTGTGAATTCCGATCAAGTTCATGGACTAATGACATATTTCACTTGAAATCAAACACATGCAATCTGAACGAGTCTCGTGCATGGTTCGTCACAAAATCGCTAGCTAGATACTGATACTGCTCTATAAACTGGTTTGCATTCCACGCAACACTGATAAATATAAAGAATATCACACCAAAAAATCTAAAAAAAACTACCCTCTGACTCATAACCCTAAGAAACAGAACGGCGCAACGAAGGCCCGCGTCCCCTTTAGTCAAGATGAACCTAAAAGATTTATCGGGGTGACGCGTGACTGCAATCTGTGTAGATTTATGTACCAGTCGCACGTGGTAGACGAGATGTATGTACACCGGTAGGATTATGACTACACTCTACACTGCTATCTATGCCAATGCTAGCCAGTAGCCACTCTATTGTGGTACTAGTGTGATACCAGAAGAAAACAGTACAGACCAAGGACCTTTTTTTTATACGGAACGGAGACAAAAGGATTGCCTCATCGATTAATTAATAAGAAGAGAATTGTCTGGTTAATTTACGGAAAACCGGGCAAAAACCGATACCAACACTTCAATAACGGCCTACTCACACAGCACAAAACACCATGACCAAGCAGACGGCCCGCCAAATGCTCCCAACACACAACAACCATAACCCTCAACACTTCTACGACACAACGGAACCCCCCGGTGAGAAAACCGACAACGACGATTCAAAAGACCAAAGCCACATCAACAACACAAGAAATTGAGCACTATCCATTATGAAATCGCAGACGCCTTTCCTTTGGCATCATCAACCAAAGGAACCTCCAGCTGCTCACTTGACAGAGGCAAATCTTGTCCCTCACTCGAGACCGCCGGCATGTCCACCTTCATATGCTCCATTGACAGACTCAGACATAGCTCCCTAAGCTCGGGCATGATCAGCAGCACCGGAGACGCAATGGACTCGCCCTCAATGGAAGACAACATTGGAGGAGAGGTAGACGCCGACGATGAATTGTCTCCAACACAAGGGGAGAAAGAGCCATACAACTCCACCCCTCGATCCTCCGCGGAGCAAACACCGTCCGCACAAGGAGAATGCAACGTCGGAGTGGTCTGCAACATAGCCGGCATAAGGGATAGTCTACTCAGAGCAGCCTCCGCTCGCTCCAAAAAGCTCCCAACTCGCGCCAGATAGCCTTGCAGCAGCGCAGTCTAATCAGCCGGAGCGGACTGCAACATCAGCTCGGACGGGGTTGCCGAGCCAGCAGTAGCAGAGACAACAGACGCCCAAGATCCATGGTGAAGCGACTTGGAGGGGAGTACGGATCTCATCGGACCCTCACAGGAAGCAGGAGCAAGACGATGCATGGCGCTGAGGCAGGACATGGGCGGCACATCAAGGCATGGTAGTTAGCTTAGAGGACGCCAGGGGTTGCGGCATCCACGCGCACGATGATCGTTCTCCAAACAACGGGAGCACCGCAGCGGATCTCTGTAATCAGCCGCACGATGCCCATGAGCGAGGCATCTGCAGCATCTACCATGGAGCCAAGCGGGGATGGGACGAGGAGCCATCATCGAGGATGTCGATGAAGTCGGACAACACGGGCCACGTCGTGGTAGCACCTCCTGCCAACCCTCACTTGTGTCCGCGTCATGTCCCACGCACAACCTCCAGAGTCGAGGGCCTTGGTGGCAGCCGACGGTGTCTGGGGGGCCAACTCCTCTTCGTCGTCTTCGTCATCGTCGTCAGCAGCGGAGGCCCACAACACGGCTCGGGGTGCACTGGTCAGCCCGTCCCCCATGCCAACAACGATGCTCTTTATATTGGCGGGTAGCGTCAGGGCCAGTTCGTCTTCACAGTCCTCGTCGTCTCCATTGGCCGGGGCAACAGGGCTCGGGGTGCACTGGTCAGGTCGTCCCCCATGCCAACAACGATGCTCTTTGCATTGGCGGGCTGCGTCATGGCTAGCTCTTCTTCACAGCCCTCGTCTTCTCCATTGTCCGGGGCAACAGGGGCCGGCAACAGCACACCCGAGGCGGCACCTCGTCTTCGGTCCCGAAGCAGTTGTCGACGCAGGCTCGGGAAGGGGCGTGCACGAGGCCTTCACACCCCCATCCTCTCTCCTGAATCTGCAAGCTGGTGGCAGCGGCCGCGGTCAAGGGAGAACGCCGGCAGCCGGGATGGTGCCTGCAGCCCGAGCGCACGACCCTGCTCCTAGCTTGGTCTCCATGACCGCCCCCACATCGCCAGCAGCCCAAGTCTGGCGACCTAGCAGCGGGGTAGAGAGCTCGTGGGCAAGGCACTTCCGCGCTGGACTCGGTGGAACGGACACCCGAACTTGAAGAGACGATGCAGACGGCGGAAGGACGGCGGCTGCAGCATCGGGAGATGCCGCTGGAGCGGCGGCCGCCGCTGAGGTTCCCTCGAGAAGTCAAGAGGCATCGCTCGGCGAACTGGGAGACGGGGCGGCTCTGAGAATGACGTGAGAGAGGGCGCCGCGGGGTACCCGGATCCGGTCACAGCGACCGCAACAGAGGACGGAGGCCGGAGATCCGTGCGTCAGCGGCGCGCGCCCAGCCGCCGCTTGTGCGGACGCGACAGCGCCATCCCTTTTCCCTACGCTTAACGCCGAGCCGAGCCACGCAGGGAGAAGAGAGAGGGCAAGCAGGGGAATGCGAATCTGGCCTCGGCAGGTGCAGGGCTAGCCCGAGAAGGGAGATCGAGGGGCCGCCGCCGGGGGGGCTCACCCGATGCGGGTGCAGTCGCGCGAGCCCATCTCTGTCCCCAGCATTTTCCAAACAGGTTTCCTCCCCAGACCAAGGACCTTCACTATACTCGGATCTACCATGGCGCGGCAACTGCTGCTGGGTTGAGCAGCCTAGAAGCAGATGACACTGGCTGTTTTCACCATTCCTTCCTCTGTTGCACCTTTGCACCGCATCAATCAGTCTTAATTTCTAGTACAGCTGTAAACTGTGCAATAGATCGGAGCTACCATGGCGCGGCGGCTGCTGCTGGGTTGAGCAGCCTAGAAGCAGAGGACACGGGCTGTTTTCACCATACCTTCCTCTGTTGCACCTTTGCACCGCATCAACCAGTCTTAATTTCTAGTACAGCTGTAAACTGTGCAATCGATCGGATCTACCCATGGCATGGCGGCTGCTGCTGGGTTGAGCAGCCTAGAAGCAGAGGACATGGGCTGTTTTCACCATTCCTTCCTGTGTTGCACCTGCACCGCATCAATCAGTCTTAATTTCTAGTACAGCTGTAAACTGTGTTCTTTTGGGCTCGCCACTAATAGCTTGGCTGAATAATTGAGCTGAGCTCACTGTTCATATGTGAGGCCCCTATCTCCTTCTTCCTTCTCTCTTTCACTTCTTCCTCCTCTACGCTTGTTCCTTCCTCCAACTTCCCTACACATGGCACATTTTGGATCTAGCTAATTAATTAGGCCAAGGTGTAGATCTAGCTAATTAATTAAGCCCTATAGATCTACTCTCTCTATCTCCCCTCCACCCCCTCACATGCATTAAATTTCTCTCTCTCCTCCATTAGTGTATGGTTAGCTCTTCTTCACAAAACCACTCTCAATTAATTAAATCCCTTTCCCCCACCCCCAAATCCTCTCTCACTCTCACCACCACCACCACCTATAGTCAACATCTCGGTCCTCTCATCCCTAGGTGAGAATTAACTTCAAGGGCACATGCATCATTATGTGGACATGTACATTGTTGTGGACATACATATGTGAGATGATGGTAATTTGTGTTTGGCCATCGAGTGCGCCATATCGTTATGTGGGCGAGTGATTTTGTTAATGCACGTGTGTATTAATTGATTATGGTACCGGTCATCGAGCTAAGGGAACAATTAATTGTCATTGCTCCATGTGTTACTTTTTTCAGTAAATGTACACAAGTTGCCAATGTTTTGACAAAATGTTGATTCGTCAATGTTTTGTTGAATTTTTGGCAAACTCAATTTGTGTGACTTTGAGCAAAGGTCATGCCAAAGTTTTCGATGACCTTGTTGGTTCTAATTGTTTTTCTTATACCTTATAGGCATCAATCGAACGATATCATGGATCAAAATATAAACATGTTCTTAAAGTTCGCCATGGAAGGTATGAATCGAAAGGGTTAGGAGGAGATATTATGTTCATGTCGTAAATGCATTAACCAGCATATGTTTGAGCCTGATACTGGTTCTGTGAAGATGCACTTGCTTCGATGGGGTTTCATGGATGGTTTAACATGGTGGAGAAATCACGGTGAGGAGGATGAGGATGTTGCCAACGTCGAAGGGCTGGTACATGAAGAAGCGGTAAATAATGATGAAGAGCTGGAAGAAGGAGGGATGCAACACCATGAGGTGCCCGAACATGATGAAGAGGTCATACATGATGACGAGGCCAGACATGAAGAAAAGGCAGACACCCAGGACACATTTTTGGCTTGAATGGTGCATGTCTCTCATCGTCAAGGACTACTTCTGAAGACGACGACTAGCAAAAGAGGTGCTTTTAGAGAGGCTGCCAATTTGGCGAAACTAGAGGAAGACTCAAAAACTCCATTGTATGCTGGTTGCGATCCTGAGCACACCCGCCTCAACGTCATGCACAAACTTCTAGACATCAGGCAAAATCCAAAAGCACGGACGCAAGCCTTGATGCGACTTTGGAGTATCTACACAAAGTTTTTCTCAAGGGGAACGTGTTGCCTCATAGTATTGATGAGGCCAAGAAGATCATGTGCCCTCTTGATTTGCGGCACAGAAGATACCACGCGTGTGTCAATGATAACATCATTTAGTAGAACGAGCACGAGGACAAAACAGAGTGTCCAGAGTGCAAGGAAGTCCGATACAAGCCCGATACTACCCTGAATCTGTAGGCAAATCCCTCAATACAAAGGAGTGCAAATCTCCTCATTTATTTAGTTCATTAAAGAAATGGGCTACTTTAGGTGCAAAATCAATCTATATATGGAATATACTGGGTGCGTAGCAGTCTCCAGAGGAGAAGACGGTGCACGGTATGAGCATCAGCTACTCGTACCACACGGCACCTCCTTCATGACCTCAGACCTGACAACTATAGTGAAGGGACCCAGGGTGGATTCGCATCGAAGGCGCCCCAAAACCCTATTATGGTGTCTGCACTATATAAAGGAGAGGAAAACCCTTCGGCAAGATAGTTCGGAGTTTCACCAAGTTCACCCCTCGCAGGCGTCATCACCATTCCCATCTACAGTAGCCGCCATCTCCATAGCCATCACCTCCACCACTGTAGCTTCCATCTCCATTGGTCATAATACTTCTAATTGAGAGTATGCTACTTGTGATAGTGTTGGGATTCCCCGAAGAGGAAGGGTGATGTAGTATAGTAGGAGATAGTATTTCCCTTAGTTAAGAACCAAGGTTTATCGAACCAATAGGAGACACTACATGGACGAACGTCGACAGTACCTGCACACACACACAAACAAATACTTGCACCCCAACAAGGCAAGGGGGCGTCAGTCCCCTTGTTCTTGCCCGATTGCGAGGATTAAATCTGATAGTGATAGATATAATAAATAAAAGTAAAAATATAAGTAAAAGAAAATAGCTAGGAATTTATAAGTTTTGTTATATATAAAGGTGAATGGACCCCGGGGGCCGTAGCGTTCACTAGAGGCATCTCTCTCATAGATAGCAATGGTGGGTAAACAAATTACTGTTGGGCAATTGACAGAATTGCGCATAGTTATGATGATCATCCATGGCATAATTAATATATAGGCATTACGTCCGTGACAAGTAGACCGAAATCCATCTGCATCTACTAATATTACTCCTCCCCAAGACTACTATCCAGCATGCAACTCAAAGTATTAAGTTCATGACAAACAGAGTAATGCTTTAAGCAAGATGACATAATGTAGACAGAATAAGACCATGCAATATGTTCAAACTCCGTTGTTTTACCCTTAGTAGCAACAATACAATATGTCTCTTGCAACTCCTCCTATCACAAAGTAAGGACACCGCAAGATTGAACCTACTACTATGCACCACTCCCTCTAATGATCTACTCATTAACTTGGCCAAAAAAAGCTCATAGATCGAAAAGCATACATAGCTATAAAATTACACATAAATAAATCTCAGAGAAGACTCAAATACTTTCACTGAATAATTGAATCATAAACCCACAATTCAACGGATCCCAACAAACGCACAGCACAAATTATATCGAATTGATCTCAGAACAGATCATTGTATTGAAGATCAAAAGAGAGACAGAGAGAGCCATCTAGCTATAGCTATGGACTCGTAGGTCCTATGGGAACTACTCACACATCATCGTGGAGGCAGCAAGGTTGATGAAGATAGCTTCCCCAATGGTTTCCCCCTCCGGCAAAGTACCAAAAAGGCCTCTCGATGGGATCATGGAAGAACAGAGGCTTCCAGCAGTGGAAGAATTGTTTCGGGTCTCACTTCAGAAGTTTGTAGATATATGGGAATTTATATGACTGGAATTAGGTCAAACAGAGCAACAAGGGGCCACAAGGCACCTGGGCGTGCCTACCCCCAGGGCGCGCCCCCGGCCTTGTGGCTCCATCTCGCATTATCTGGTCTCATCCTGAAGCTTCCAGGGTCTCTTTTGGTCCAGAAAGAATTGTTAAAAAGTTTCGTTGTGTTTGGACTTCGTTTCGTATGGATTTCCTGGAAAATAAAAAACATGCAGAAAATGGCAACTGGCACTGGGCACTGAGTTAATAGGTTGGTCCCCAAAAACAATATAAACTGGCATATAAAGTATATAAAAGTGATAATATAATAGCATGAAACAATCAAAAATTATAGATACGTTGGAGACGTATCAGAGTACATCACGATCAGCGGCATTGAAATACTTTTAATCATTCATCTTCAAGTACCTTTGTCTACAATGTCTTTTGCTTGTGATTTATTCATGATGTGTGAATAGTCCCCTCGCGCTAAGGGCTAAAACATAGCCTTGCAGCCCCATGTATGCGCATAAAGGGATTGTTGATTTACTTTGAGAGAACGTTATTTCTATGTGTTGTGAAATGATTTTGTTTCTTGTCTCTACCTCGATCCTAGGGCTCGTAGGTACCAGAGATACCCAAGATCGAAACTAGGAGAGGTGAAGTGCAAAGAGGAGTGGAAGGCAATGCCGACCGTCGGTGACAATAAGATTAGTATGGTAGCAGGAATCAAGTCTCTGGGGATAGATACGGTGCAATCATTAAATGCCAAATGCGTTGGTCTAGTTTATCCTTAATAGCTGAGGTAATCGCATGTGTCGGAAGGGCCTTGGTTGGAAAATAGAACCTCGATGTGGCAGCAGTCGGTCGTGTGGTTATTTGGACGCATCTCCAACAACAATTATTTGGCAAGATATATGTAACGGTGTTTACCTGTGCCATGTTGTTTATCTAGATAGAATCCCAAGCGCATGTACACAGCCGCAGGTGAAACCTTTAGCCTTGGCCTATTTCTTTATTATTGTCTCATTTTAATCACCTCTCCTATTGGTCCGTGGAACTAGAACGTTTTGCCATAACAAGGTTTCTAGAAATTTCCTTTCCAAACATTATCACTCCCTCGATTCGATAAATCCTAGGGTCTCTACGGAAGAAGGCCATATCTACATCTAAAACCAGGTCGAAGGTAATCAACGCTTTTTCTGGCACCTTTGGTAGGGAAATATTTTGATATCCTGGTAAGGTTACTAGAGTCCTTCTTAATTTTTTTGCTTTAGTTTTTAGTTAGTTTGTTTCTTTTTTCCAAGTTAAGAAAACCCAAAAGAAATTAGTAATATGGCTACCAAGAAGCTTGGGGAGTTTGCTGCCCCTATGTAACACCCCATGTATTAAGCTACAGTGATCACCCTTTTGATTATGCCAGGTCATCATGATCATCAGTGCTTAAACATCATTTGGAACATATCTCATTTCAAGTTCAAATTCAAATGGAGATTCAAACTGAAAGTGGAAAATAAAATTTGCTCAAATCAGAAACTAAATTGTTCATTAAATAGCAAGTAAATCAGAGACAATTCAAAAATTGAAACCAACATTATTGGAATTGGGTAAGTGACTCAAACATCCTCAAACAGTGACTAAAGACAACATTTATTAACCTTTTAATTAATCTAAATTAAATATGAAGTTATGTTTTGCCCAAACTAGTTTTTGGAGTTAGGGTGCAATGCACTGTGATTTATGGGCTAGGTCTCATATTTTACAAAAACCATTTAGTGCTCAAACAATTAACAAATAGAAAAAAAAAGAAAAAAAAATAGAACCTCTCACCCCACCCTGGGCCAACCGGCCCAGCTGGCCACTGCACCAGGCCGGCCCATTCCCCTGGCCTAGATGGCCCCCTCCCCTCACCGCGAAAACCCTAACCCCCCCATCTCGATCCACTCCTCCTCCCCCCCGTTCTGGATCTGGATCGGGAGGAGCCCGATCCCGACCCGACCCCGACGCCGCGCTCGTCGCCCTCGTCCCCGTCGCCTACGCCGGCGCCTCCTCGTCCCCACCTCACTCCCTCGTCTCCCCCCTCGACGGCTCCCAGGAGCCTCGCTGAACCCCCTGCACGTCTTCGCCTGTGAGCGCTCCCCCTTCTCCCTCTGCTCCCATTCGGTCGCATCCCTCTCACGCCACTCGCGTCGCCGCCTTGCTCGCTGCTCCCTCGCCGCGGCCTCGGCTCGCTCGCCGGCGCCACGCGGTCACCGCGCCCTGGACCGCGCCCGGCCACGCCTGCTCGGCTCCCTGTGCTGCCTGCCGCTGCTGCTGCGCGCACACACGCGGCGCCCCGCATCGCCGTCCGCCGCGCGACCGCGCCCGCCCGCGGCTATCGCCGCCCGTGCGCGTCCTACCCGCTCGCGCTCGCCGCGTTCCACCTGCGCTCACCGCCGCTCGCCACGCGCTGCGGTTGTTGCTGCCCGCCCCACGGCCATGCCACCGCACCGCCTCCGCCTGGCCTCGCCGGCCGAGCCCGCACCGCCTCGTCGCTCCGCTCGCAGCGCCGCGCTCCGGCCTCGTCTCGCCGGCTCTCTGTGCACGCGCGCGCGCCGTTGTCCCGCTGCAGTGGCCGCCTGGGCCACTGCCAGGTGGGCCCCCCCTAGAACGTTTAAAAAAAATAAAAATAAAAATAACAATTAATTAAATAATTAATTACTAATTAACCTGATTAACTCTGATTAATTAAGACTAATTAAGTTTAATTAACTTAATGTTTAATTAAGCTAATTAACTACTGTTAATTAACTAACAGAGGCTGACATGTGGGCCCCACACGTCAGTTGACTAGGTCAGCTGCACTGTTGACTGCTGACGTCAGCATGATGTCATGCTGACATCATCAATTACTATTCTGGATAATGTTGATTTAAAATAAATAATTAAATTCAAAAAATGCTTAAATCTTTAGAAAATCATAGAAAATAAATCGTAGCTCAGATCGAAAAACTTTGTACATGAAAGTTGGTCAGAACGGCGAGACGAATCCGAATACGTGGTCCGTTCGTCCGTCACACGTCCCTAACTACCCTAACATGGAACCGTTCCCCTCCGGTCATTTGTCTGACAAATGTCCGGAACCGGGAAAACATTCCCGGATGGATTCCTCCTTCCTCGGTGACGTGCAACCATACATTAGGACACACCCGGCCTTGCATATTGTCATGTCGTACATTGTGTTGCTCATGTTTGCTGTGTATTTATACTGTTTCCTCCCCCTCTTCTCTCTCGTTAGACCCCGACGCAGTTCCCGGTACCGACGCAGCTCAGGAGACCGCCGACACCGTTGACGACCTTGCCTTTGCCGCCGAGCAACCAGGCAAGCCCCCCCCCCTTTGATCATCTCGATATCGCCCATTCTATTTCTCATGCTTGCATTAGAATTGCTGCTGCTACTGCATTACCTATTCTGATGCATAGCCTGTTTATTGTAACCTTACCTCCTTATCCTAAACTGCTTAGTATAGGCTGGGTAGAGACCTATCAACGACCCCACTTATCCCGACTGCCCCGCTGGATTATCAGAAGACCCGATCAACGGGATCGAAGACCAGGCCCTGACACCGCACATCACCCCCCCCCCTTAGTTGTAACGACACTACAGCATTACTATCGAGTGCCGAGGGTGAAACCTCTTGTATCACTTCTGATGTTAACTCTGTAGAGTAGCTTTTCGGTCGTGGTCATCGAGGGTGATTCCTCCTTCACCACTTCCGATAACGACGCTGTCGTGCAACACCTCAAGTGCGAACCCAGCGAGGGTGATTCCTCCTACGTTCACCTTGGCAGTTACATCGAGTGGGTATCCATCGAGGGTGATACCACGGATTCCCTTGATGTTATGGACACACGGATACTTGGACTTTACACAGTTACTTAGAAAGGCGGGTCGACCCTGAGGGGTACCCGCGTGTGATGTTAAGACGGGTTGCCTGGATGGTGCCCGAGTGATGAATACGAGGCGTGGCCGGGCATTCTTGGCCCTTGCCGCAAGTTCTTGAGACGGGGTGACGGGGTCACATCCATCGTGAGTCTCTGCTCGTTTTCCGTAAGCCCCTAGTCCACTAACGATTTGGATATTTGATCCGAGCCGGCCTCTGGCCTGATAGCACTAACCATCACGCGGGAATAGTTACGGGCACTCTGCATCATATGCATCAGCCGAAAGCTTTGTCAGACGTCAAGTTCAGCATCGCGGCACGGACGGACCGGCGCCATCCTGTAGTGTTGGTTCCTTGCTTCACCGTGTGCGCACCGACCCAGAGGGCGAGGGGCGATGGCCCAAGACCCCCTTGCGCTTAGGATGTAGACCGACGGGGACCTCTCTGCTGAGCCGTAGGTAGGGTTGCGGTGTATCGTTTGGCCGAGGCCGGGCATGACCCAGGAAAGTGTGTCCGGCCAGAGTTAATCGAGCATGTTGGGTAAGTTGGTGCACCCCTGCTGGGAAGAAAACTTCTATCGATAGCCGGTCCTACGGTAAAGGACACTCGGAGTTGTATCCCGATCGATACAACTAGAACTGGATACCTGTGATGATACCTGGATATGTGGCTCTGGGATTGCTTCTCGCAGGGAGTCGAGAAGGGATATCAGGACGAGGTTGATGACTATATGGCTCTGGGATTGCTTTCTCGCAGGGAGTCGAGAAAGGATCTCTGGGTGAGGTTGATATCATTACTGCTACATTATATTGTATTGTTCTACTCTCTTCTATTGTTGCAAGACCGCTGAAGATGCTAGTCTTCGATAGGACTAGGCTTTCCTCTCTTTCTGGCATTTCTGCAGCCCAGTCCACATATACAGCCTCCCTTTGATAATGTTGCATATGTAGTGTAGATCCTTGCTTGCTGAGTACTTCGGATGAGTACTCACGGTTGCTTTGCTTTATTTTTCTCCCCATATCAGTTTGTCGTGACTAGGTGACGGAGCCACTGAGACAGCTACCCCCGCCGACGTTCGACTACTACTACCACCCCGAGGGTGGATACTACTTGGAGTTGGCCGACGACCAGGAGTAGGTTCGGAGTGTCCCAGGCAGGAGGCCTGCGCCTTTCGATCGTAGTGTTTTATTTTGCCCCGCCTTTCTAAAGGCATTTCTGTTTCTGTTTCATATCTGTACTCAGATATCTGATGCTTCCGCCGACGCTTGTATGCCATCAAGCTATGTATTCGAGCCCTCGAGGCCCTGGCTTGTAATATAAAGCTTGTATGACTTTATTTATGTTTTAGAGTTATGTTGTGATATCTTCCCGTGAGTCCTTAGGCTTGATCGTGTGCATTTGCGTGTATGATTAGTGCACGATTGAGCCGGGGGCGTCACAAGTTGGTATCAGAGCCGACTGCCTGTAGGATCCCCCCTTTCCAACTCCTTGGCCGAAGTTGAGTCTAGTGGTCCAAAACTGTTTTACTAACTTGGCTGTGCGGCTTACGGGCGCACGTCGCCATTATGTGGTATTAGGATCTTTACTCCTCGATCTTTACCCTGGGACTCTGATCTCTCTTATATTCGGGTTAAAATTTTACTAACTCCAACATTAGGTTCTCGTGATCACATCCACCCGGAGTTCTGAAAATATCCCCCCCTTGCTTCAAGATTGTGGGCCAGGTTCTACTTACAGGATCCTTTTATCGAGGGCACCCTGTGTTGTCACTTGCAGATTCCCCGCTCCAACAGTTTTCTCCAACGTTGATGTAGCCTTTGCTATGTCTTGTTGTGTACTTCCTTACCACGTGCCTGCGCGCTGCCTAGTTGTCTAGCCTTCTTCTTTCAGCTGTCGTAATGCCGGTTTGTAACTGGGACTATGTGTGGATTTGAATGTCTGGTGTGACTATGATGAAGTATCTATTGCACTTCCTTCTGTCGTGCGTGTTACTTCATGAATAATTCCATACATCTGCAGTTCTCCTTGCTAAACTGCCCCTGTTGATTTGGCAGGATGGCTGACGATCCCCCACCTCCACCTTATATTGCCGCAATGATGCAGCAGTTTGAACTCAACCGTCAGTTTATGACCGGAGTATTGAATCAGTTCCCAACTCAGAATGCTCGGCAACAGTCTGCTCCAATAACTTTGCCAGAATTTGTGCGCCTCAATTCGTCCACTTTTCGCAGCTCGACTGATCCAATGGATGCTGATGATTGGCTCCGTGACATTGCCTTTCAGTTGAAGATGGCTAATGTTATCCCTGACAGTTACATCACCTATGCGACGTATCACCTGAGGGGTTCAGCTGCTCAATGGTGGGAAAGCCACAAGGGTATGTTGCCTGCTGAAACTATAATCACTTGGCAGGAATTTCAGTCAGCTTTTCGTGCACGGTACATTCCTCAAAGTCTGAGGGACCAGAAGAAGCAGGAGTTTCGCAAACTCACACAGGGCACAATGACTGTGGATGAATACCAGAGAAAATTCCTTGAATTATCATGCTATGCTGAAGATGACGTCTGCACTGACGCACGCAAGCAGGAAAAATTCCGTGAGGGACTGTGTACTGATATAAACCTCGCACTTGCTGTCCATGATTACACAGACTTCGCAACGCTTGTCAGCCAAACTTTTCGAGTTGAGACTGCTCTGACTAACCACCAGGAGTCGCTCAAGCGCACTCATGAAGCTGGCTCATCCTCGGGTCAGCCTGTTCAGAAACGTCGAGTGTGGATTCCACACAATGTTCATCATCGACCTGCTCCAACACCAAGGCCGTCTTATGTTGCACCTCGTCTGCCTCCGCCGCCGAGACAGCTAATTATTCAGGGTGGACAGTCCAATGTTGTGGCTCCTCTCCATAATGATGGTTTGTGCCGCAAGTGTGGACAGCCAGGGCACCGTGCTTTCAACTGTCATCAGGGTCAGCCTCAGAATGCATCATGTCCTCCTGTTGGTCGTAGGAAGGGCCATCGGACCCATCATTCCAGGAATCGTAATGCCAGACTACCTGCTAGTCAACTTGTCCATGTCAACCATGTCAAACTTGAAGAAGCTCGACAAGACGCCAAAATTTTGATGGGTACCCTACTAGTCAATTCAATCCCAGCTTCTGTACTCTTTGATTCTGGAGCGTCGCACTCCTTCATGTCCGAAAGTTTTGCGCGAAGCCATGATATACCTTTAGAGGAGATGTGCACCCCATTAGTAATCCAGTCGCCCGGGGCTAATTGGCAAACTGCCATGGTAAGCCACGGTAACCACATTGTGATTGGAGGATTGATGTTCCCCGTTTCTCTCATTGCTCTTGGACCTTCCGACATAGACATCATTCTCGGTATGGACTGGTTGACAACCCATAATTCTTTGATTGACTGTGCTACTAAGATAGTCCAACTCACACACCCTTCTGGTCAGGTGATTAACTACTCAGCCAAGATAATGCAGAATGCCGGGAGCCAGATTTATGCTCTGAATGCGTTGAATGCTTCACCTCTTGAAGGCATTGAGAACATTCCCGTTGTTCATGATTTTCAAGACGTCTTCCCAGAGGAACTTCCAAGAATACCCCCTGCTAGAGCAGTCGAGTTTGTCATTGACTTGAAACCAGGCACGACCCCTATTGCGAAGCGTCCTTATAAGATGCCTCCACACCACCTTCTCGAGCTTAAGGAAGAAATCGATAAGTCACTTAAGAAGGGTTTCATCCGCCCCAGTTCCTCTGCTTGGGGAGCACCTTCACTCTTTGTTAAGAAGAAGGATGGAACTAACCGATTGGTTCAGGATTATCGGCCCATTAACCAAGCAACAATTCAGAACAAGTATCCGCTTCCCAGAATCAACGATCTGTATGATCAACTTGCTAGTTCCTCAGTATTCTCTAAGCTTGATTTGAGATTGGGATACCACCAGCTCCGAGTTCGTGAGGAGGATATCCCGAAGACAGCCTTCGTTACTCGCTATGGTTCTTATGAGTACACTGTCATGTCATTTGGCTTAACAAATGCTCCAGCTACGTTTTCCCGCCTGATGAATTATATCTTCATGGATTATCTCGACAAATTCATCGTGGTATATCTAGATGATATTCTGGTCTATTCTAAGAATAAAGAAGAACATGCTGAACACCTCCGTATGGTACTGGAAAGGCTCCGAGAACACCAGTTGTATGCCAAGTATTCCAAGTGTGAATTCTGGCTTTCTGAAGTAACTTACCTTGGTCATGTGATTTCCAACGATGGAATTGCTGTTAATCCAGAATGAGTTCAGGCTATTCTTTACTGGACTCCACCGAAGAATGTCAAGCAAGTGAGAAGTTTTCTCGGCCTTGCAAGCTATTGCCGTCGATTTGTTAAAAACTTTTCCAAGATTGCTAAGCCTTTGACTAATCTGCTTCACAAGGGCGTTAAGTTTGAGTGGACGGACAAATGTCAGGAAAGTTTTCTAACACTCAAAGACAAGCTAACATCTGCCCCAGTACTTGCTCCTCCAGATTCTCGTAAAGACTTCATGATTTATTGTGACGCATCCCATGAAGGATTAGGCTGTGTCCTAATGCAAGAGCGTAAAGTGATTGCTTATGGCTCTCGACAGTTACGCCCACATGAAGAGAATTATCCGGTACATGATCTAGAACTAGCTGTTGTCATCTATGCATTGCAGTAGTGGCGACATTACCTCCTCGGTAATCGTTGCGAGATCTACACGGATCATAAAACTCTGAAGTACTTGTTCACTCAGCCATCTCTAAACCTCCATCAGCAAAGATGGATGGAGACCATTACGGACTATGATTTGGGTATTTCCTATACCCCTGGCAAGGCTAATGTGATGGCTGATGCCTTAAGCGGCAAGTCCTATTGCAACAACCTCATGGTTAAGCAAGCTCACCCTCGTCTTTTTGAAGAACTGCGCAAGCTGAATATGCGTATTGTTCCACAGGGTTCTCTTAATAACCTTGTGATACAACCAGATCTTGAGAAAGCTGTTAAGATTGCGCAAGCTAAAGATGCTGAAGTTGATCTGATGAAGAAAGATCTTCACCTTGAAAAGTACAGGGATTTCTCGCTATCTGAAGATGGAACCTTGTATTTCAGAGACCGCATTGTGGTACCTCGCTTCGAGCTTATGACTGATAAGGTCATGAAGGAAGCACATGATACACCGCTGTCTATTCATCCGGGTAGCACCAAGATGTATCGTGATCTTCGTCAAAGATACTGGTGGTCTAGAATGAAGCAGGACATTGCCCGGTATGTTGCTGAATGTGATGTGTGTCGACGCGTTAAAGCAGAACATCAGAAGCCTACTGGAATTCTACAACCGTTACCTATTCCTTTATGGAAATGGGATAAAGTGCAAATGGATTTCATTACTGGCCTTCCCAAGTCACAGAAGGGTCACGATGCTATTCTTGTCGTCGTCGACCAACTTTCCAAAGTTGCACACTTTCTGCCTGTCAAGGAGACTATCACTGCTTGACAGTTAGCAGAGTTGTATATCTCCAGAATTGTATCACTCCACGGTATTCCGAAAGAGATCAGTTCAGACCGTGGCAGCATATTCACTGGTCTTTTCTGGGAAAGTTTCCAAAAGGCTATGGGAACTCATATTACTTGGAGTTCAGCATATCACCGCCAGTCTCAAGGCCAAGTCGAGCGAGTCAACCAAGTGCTTGAAGACATGCTACGAGCTTGTGTTATTTCTTTCTGCAAGAAGTGGGAAGAATCTCTCCCGTATGCCGAGTTCTCTTATAACAACAGCTATCAAGTCAGCTTGAAAATGGCCCCCTTCGAAGTACTATATGGACGTAAGTGTCGAACCCCTCTGAATTGGTCAGAAACTGGGGAACGACCGCTCGTGGGACCGGATATTATTCAACACGCCGAAGAGCAAGTCCGTATTGTCCGAGAAAATCTCAAGGCGGCTCAGGACCGTCAGAAGAGCAACTATGATCGCAAACGATGGGGTTTGATTTATCAACCTGGTGTTCAAGTTTATCTGCGCGTCACTCCTATGAAGGGCACTCACCGTTTTGGAATCAAGGGCAAGCTAGCTCCACGCTACATTGGTACTATTCGCATTGTGGCTAAACGTGGTCAGGTGGCATATAAATTGGAGTTGCCACCGCAATTCTCTCATATCCACGATGTATTCCATGTGTCGCAACTTCGTAAATGCTTCAAGGAATCTCCACACCGAGCAGTGGATCACGAGATGCTCGAATTGCATGATGATCTTTCTTATAAGGAGCATCCGATTCCCATTCTTGATGAAGCTGAACATCGAACCCGTCAGAAGGTTACCAAGTTCCTCAAAGTGCAGTGGTCAAATCATACTGAAGATGAAGCCACTTGGGAACGCGGGGATAATCTTCTAGCGGAATACCACGAATTTTTTCCTTCTACCTCTTAATTCTCGGGACAAGAATTCTTGTTAGTGGAGGAGATTTGTAACACCCCATGTATTAAGCTACAGTGATCACCCTTTTGATTATGCCAGGTCATCATGATCATCAGTGCTTAAACATCATTTGGAACATATCTCATTTCAAGTTCAAATTCAAATGGAGATTCAAACTGAAAGTGGAAAATAAAATTTGCTCAAATCAGAAACTAAATTGTTCATTAAATAGCAAGTAAATCAGATACAATTCAAAAATTGAAACCAACATTATTGGAATTGGGTAAGTGACTCAAACATCCTCAAACAGTGACTAAAGATAACATTTATTAACCTTTTAATTAATCTAAATTAAATTTGAAGTTATGTTTTGCCCAAACTAGTTTTTGGAGTTAGGGTGCAATGCACTGTGATTTATGGGCTAGGTCTCATATTTTACAAAAACCATTTAGTGCTCAAACAATTAACAAATAGAAAAGAAAAAAGAAAAAAAAGAAAAAAAAATAGAACCTCCCCCCTAGCCAACTGGCCCAGCTGGCCACTGCACCAGGCCGGCCCATTCCCATGGCCTATATGGCCCCGTCCCCTCACCCCGAAAACCCTAACCCCCCCATCTCGATCCACTCCTCCCCTCCCGTTCTGGATCTGGATCGGGAGGAGCCCGATCCCGACCCGACCCCGACGCCGCGCTCGTCACCCTCGTCCCCGTCGCCTACGCCGGCGCCTCCTCGTCCCCACCTCGCTCCCTCGTCTCCCCCCTCGACTGCTCCCACGAGCCTCGCCGAACCCCCTGCCCGTCCTCGCCTATGAGCGCTCCCCCTTCTACCTCTGCTCCCGTTCGGCCACCTCCCTCTCGCGCCGCTCGCGCCACCGCCCCGCTCGCTGCTCCCTCACTGCGGCCTCGGGTCGCTCGCCGGCGCCACGGGGTCGCCGCGCCCTGGACCGCTCCCGGCCACGCCTGCTCGGCTCCCTGTGCTGCTTGCCGCTGCTGCTGCGCGCACACGCGCCGCGCCCCGCATCCCCGTCCGCCGCGCGACCGCGCCTGCCCGCGGCTGTCACCGCCCATGCGCGCCCTGCCCGCTCGCGCTCGCCGCGTTCCGCCCGCGCTCACCGCCGGTCGCCATGCGCTACGGTTGTTGCTGCCCATCCCACGGCCATGCCACCGCACCGCCTCCGCCTGGCCTCGCCGGCCGAGCCCGCACCGCCTCGTCGCTCCCCTCGCAGCGCCGCGCTCCGGCCTCGTCTCGCCGGCTCTCTGTGCACGCGCGCGCGCCGTTGACCCGCTGCAGTGGCCGCCTGGGCCACTGCCAGGTGGGCCCCCCTAGAACGTTTAAAAAAATAAATAATAAAAATAACAATTAATTAAATAATTAATTACTGATTAACTCTGATTAATTAAGACTAATTAAGTTTAATTAACTTAATGTTTAATTAAGCTAATTAACTACTGTTAATTAACTAACAGAGGCTGACATGTGGGCCCCACAGGTCAGTTGACTAGGTCAACTGCACTGTTGACTGCTGACATCAGCATGATGTCATGCTGATGTCATCAATTACTATTCTGGATAATATTGATTTAAAATAAATAATTAAATTCAGAAAATGCTAAAATCTTTAGAAAATCATAGAAAATAAACCGTAGCTCAGATCGAAAAACTTTGTACATGAAAGTTGCTCAGAACGACGAGACGAATGCGAATATGCGTTCTGTTCGTCCGTCACATGTCCCTAACTACTCGAACATGGAACCGCTCCCTTCCGGTCATCTATCTGACAAATGTTCGGAACCGGGAAAACATTCCCGGATGGATTCCTCCTTCCTCGGTGACGTGCAACCATACGTTAGGACACACCCGGCACTGCATATTATCTTGTCGTACATTGTGTTGCTCATGTTTGCTGTGTATTTATACTGCTTCCTCCCCCTCTTCTGTCTCGTTAGACCTCGGCGCAGTTCCCGGTACCAACGCAGCTCAGGGGACCGCCGACACCGTTGACGACCTTGCCTTTGCCGCCGAGCAACCAGGCAAGCCCTCCCGCTTTGATCATCTCGATATCGCCCATTCTATTTCTCATGCTTGCATTAGAATTGCTGCTGCTACTTCTTTACCTATTCTGATGCATAGCCTGTTTATTGTAACCTGCTATTGGAACCTTACCTGCTTATCCTAAACTGCTTAGTATAGGCTGGGTAGAGACCTATCAGCGACCCCACTTATCCCGACTGCCTGGCTGGATTATCAGAAGACCCGATCAACGGGATCGAAGACCAGGCCCCGACACCGCACATCACCCCCCCTTAGTTGTAACGACACTACAGCGTTACTATCGAGTGCCGAGGGGGAAACCTCTTGTAGCACTTCTGATGTTAACTCTGTAGAGTAGCTTTTCGGTCGTGGTCATCGAGGGTGATTCCTCCTTCACCACTTCCGATATTGACGCTGTCGTGCAACACCTCAAGTGTGAACCCAGCGAGGGTGATTCCTCCTATGTTCACCTTGGTAGTTACATCGAGTGGGTATCCATCGAGGGTGATACCTCGGATTCCCTTGATGTTATGGACACACGGATACTTGGACTTTACACTGTTACTTAGAAAGGCGGGTCGACCCTGAGGGGTACCCGGGAGTGATGTTAAGACGGGTTGCCTGGATGGTGCCCGAGTGATGAATACGAGGCGTGGCCGGGCATTCTTGGCCCTTGCCGCAAGTCCTCGAGACGGGGCGATGGGGTCACATCGATCGTGAGTCTCTGCTTGTTTTCCGCAAGCCCCTAGTCCACTAGCGATTTGGATATTTGATCCGAGCAGGCCTCTGGCCTGATAGCACTAACCATCACGCGGGAATAGTTATGGGCACTCTAGATCGTATGCATCAGCCGAAAGCTTTGTCAGACGTCCAGTTCAGCATCGCGGCACGGACGGACCGGCGCCATCCTGTAGTGTTGGTGCCTGGCTTCACCGTGTGCGCACCGACCCGGAGGGCGAGGGGCAATGGCCCAAGACCCCCTTGCGCTTTGGATGTAGACCGACGGGGACCTCTCTGCTGAGCCATAGGTAGGGTTGCGGTGTATCGTTTGGCCGAGGCCGGGCATGACCCAGGAAAGTGTGTCCGGCCGGAGTTAATCGAGCGTGTTGGGTAAGTTGGTGCACCCCTGCAGGGAAGAAAACTTCTATCGATAGCCGGTCCTACGGTAAAGGACACTCGGAGTTGTATCCCGATCGATACAACTAGAACTGGATACCTGTGATGATACCTGGATATGTGGCTCTGGGATTGCTTCTCGCAGGGAGTCGAGAAGGGATCTCAGGACGAGGTTGATGACTATATGGCTCTGGGATTGCTTTCTCGCAGGGAGTCGAGAAAGGATCTCTGGGTGAGGTTGATATCATTACTGCTACATTATATTGTATTGTTCTACTCTCTTCTATTGCTGCAAAACCACTGAAGATGCTAGTCTTTGATAGGACTAGGCTTTCCTCTCTATTCTGGCATTTCTGTAGCCCAGTCCACATATACAGCCTCCCTTTGATAATGTTGCATATGTAGTGTAGATCCTTGCTTGCTCAGTACTTCGAATGAGTACTCATGGTTGCTTTGCTTTCTTTTTCTCCCCATATCAGTTTGTCGTGACCAGATGATGGATCCACTGAGACAGCTACCCCCTCCGACGTTCGACTACTACTACCACCCCGAGGGTGGATACTACTTGGAGTTGGCCGACGACCAGGAGTAGGTTCGGAGGGTCCCAGGCAGGAGGCCTGCGCCTTTCGATCGTAGTGTTTTATTTTGCCTCTCCTTTCTAAAGGCCTTTCTGTTTCTGTTTCATATCTGTACTCAGATATCTGATGCTTTCGCTGACGCTTGTATGCCATCGAGCTATGTATTCGAGCCCTCGAGGCCCTGGCTTGTAATATAAAGCTTGTATGACTTTATTTATGTTTTATAGTTGTGTTGTGATATCTTCCCGTGAGTCCTTAGGCTTGATCGTGTGCATTTGCGTGTATGATTAGTGCACGATTGAGCCGGGGGCGTCACACCCTAGCAATGATTATATGCATGCACGCATTACACAACCTGACGTTGCAGCTGGGCAATATAAGATCAAACTAAACCTACTTACAATGGTTCAGCAAAACCAATTTGGAGGCTCTGCTTAAGAAGACACAGGTATGCATTTGCACAACATTATTGAGCTTTTTGATATGACTAGCATAAAAGATGTTGATCCGGATGTAGTTAAATTATGCTTGTTTCCTTTATCTCTGAGAGCAAAAGCTAAAGAATGGCTATTAGCTTTGCCTAGAGGAGCCATTACCTCTTGGAATAGTTGCAGCAGTATGTTCATGACTAAATTCTTTCCATCTGGAAAAGCCATGCAATTGCGTTTTAACATTATAGGTTTTAAGGCGGAAGACTGTGAGCCACTAGCGCTTGTGTGGGAATGTATGAAATAAGCCATTAGGAACTGTCCTAACCATGGCTTGGAAAAATGGCTAATTCTTCCTTTGTTTTATAATGGTTTAAATCATTTATACAAAAACATGCTTGACACTACTGCAGGACGAATTACTTTGGGAAAACCAGTTACTGAAGGAAATAAGCTCCTAGATGATATGCAAGAAAACTATGCCTAGTGGCATATTGAAAGATCGTCGTCTGGAAAGGTAAATTCTATTACTGGAGAAAATAATGAAGGGCTTATGACAAAAATTGATTAGCTCATAGGTATGATAAAAGGTAAAGAAGATATTCTTATAAACGCTATTATTGAAGCTGATGTCAATGATGTAAATTTCATTGATCGCAATAGTTATAATCCTGGGTGGAAGAATCAAAACTTTGGTTCTAACTATCAGAAACCACCTTATCCTAAGAATGCAAGAGCACCAAATAATTATAATAGCAGAGCTAGTAGCGGTAATCGCTAGACACTTGAGGAAAACCTCAAATCTTTTATCACCGCTCAAACAAACAATACCTTTACTGAAATGTTGAAGTCTTGTGATAATTGTGTTGGTCAATTAACCAACAAAATTGCGGATTCACAGTTGATGTGCAGGCTCTTCAGGAAAGAACGCACAATATGGAGGCGTAAGTTGCTAAGATAGCTGCAAGTCAAACCCTCATCCTTGCTTACTTTGCAGGCAAGCTCGAACCTAATCTAGTAGAAATTGTTAAATGATTAGGAGTGACGAAGATATGTCTAAGGGGCTAAATAATAGTCATGCTCTTGCTCATAATTACTCCGTGGAAGATTTTCTCAAAATGATGAACTTAAAGATTCCTATCCCAGAGGTAAAGAATGATGAAGCGTACAAACACTTTATTCTCCAAGTTACAACAAAGGTACATGAACTAGATATGGAGTATAAAAAGTTGCATGATAAGTGACCAGCTAAGCAATAGCATATTTTTAACCTATCATTGAACTAGAAATTGGTATGAACAAGTTTAATGCTTTCTGTGATTTAAGAGCTAGTGTTTCAACTATTCCAAAAACTTTATAGGATAAGCTCAATCTCCGTTCTTTTGTTATTAGTGAGATTAAACTGTATATGGCTGATTCCACATATAAACAAGAAGTGGGTGTCCAAGAAAATATAGTTCTACAAATTAATGGTTGCCCTTCGCTTATTGATCTAGTTATAGTGGATATGCCTGAAGGTCCTATAGCTCCAATTATATTAGGTAGACC
Source organism: Thinopyrum elongatum (assembly GCA_011799875.1). Lineage (NCBI taxonomy): Eukaryota > Viridiplantae > Streptophyta > Magnoliopsida > Poales > Poaceae > Thinopyrum > Thinopyrum elongatum. The sequence goes on from CM022302.1 coordinate 561,024,538, forward strand.
CTTTTTGAGAACTGTTAAAGCTATTATTAATGTACATGAGGGGAATGTAAGATTTGATCTTCCCTCTCGAGATCCTTTTGTTAGACATTTTCCTAGGGAAGAGAAGTCCAAGGTCTACCACAATGAAGGTACTGTGCTAAATGCCAGGAGCTATGGAATGGGTGTACTCTTACCCAATGGTAAGTGGTCATTATCTCGGTCAAGCTAAATGACCAAAACCAAAAGCGCTTCATGGGTGGCAACCCATGCAAATAAAGGTTTGATCTTTTAGTTTTAGCTTTAGTTTGTTTTAATAAATAGTGTTCATAGTTGATGAAGAAAGAGGACAGGAAGAAGGGTAATACTCACTCTCTAATATGAATTTTATGCCATGCTATGTCTCAGTTAAATCTTCTCATTATATGTCCCATATATGTATTGGAGTTTACCTCCCAGCTCATTAGAAGAATTTTCCCAAAGGAAGGGTAATGTTTCAAGCGCCCAGAAGAGAGGATGGCACCTGATACAAGCATCCGATACTCGTACCGGCCATCATACCACTCCATAGCAAAAACAATTACCAGGCCAGACGAGAAGGCGAGGGGTGGTATGACCACTGACGCTCATACCGCTACTCGTACCAGGGGAAGGCTGCGGCAATGAATTTGAACAGAAGAAAGGATGGCCCATGGTACGAGCCACCGACGCTCGTATCAATGCTCGTACCAAGCCACACCTACCACCACCACCAGTCCAAAAAAAGATGGCACATGGTATGAGCATCCAACGCTTGTACCGAGCCATGCCGAGCACCACCACCATTCCAGAATAGAAAATGGTGCCTGGTACAAGCATCCTCTCTCATACCGATGCTCATCCCACATGAAATTTTAGGTGTATCAGCCTAGAGAGAGGTAACCATACATAAAAAATTTCCAAACCTTCTCTCCTTCTCCTCCGAACTGCAAAAAGACCTCAAAGGATCTCTTTCCCTATTCTTTTTCAGTTTGATTCCCCGCACGTGAAGGATCTATGGTATGTTTCTCCTCCGATCCCTCATTTATTTTCCGTGAATCCATGCTTTATTGCCCCTCATTGCCATGTTAGGGTTGATACTCATTTTTGAACATTTTTCTTGTTGAGCACGTAATCATTGTAGTTTTTAGATGAGATTAGTGATATAAGTCACAAGGAATCAATCTAGTTTCATTCTGTTGGACTAAAATTTTCTTTTGTAGACATGAACACCAGGAGCCAAACCACTCATGCCCGTGCACTAGTAGAAAACAGGGCACTTGTCCCGGTTCCAGAGGGCCTTTAGTCCCGGTTCTGCAACCGGGACAAAATGATCGGGACTAAAGCCTCTCACTTTTAGTCCCGGTTGGCTTACGAACCAGGACTAAAGGTGCTCCACGTGGCCGCTGTGGGGTGCCCAGGCAGGAGGACCTTTAGTCCCGGTTGGTAAAACCGACCGGGACTAAAAGGCAGCCACGCGTTAGCAGCTCCTAGGCGCTGGTTTTTTTTAGAAAGGGGGGTTTAGGGGTTTTGGAGGGTTTAGGGGTTTCATATTGTGTTAGCTAGCTACTACATATAGAGAGAAGTGACCTCTCTTTCTCTGTGCTTGGTCGACGCTAGCTACTACATATAGAGAGAACTCGACGCTAGCTAGTAAGCAATGAAGGAACCGTTAATTACACAACATCGTCATAGATGATCAATATATAGAGAGAAGTGACCTCTCTTTCTCCGTGCTTGTTGGTCGAGCAACAAGTTTTCATATATCTATTCGACGCTACTACATATAGTACACGTTGATGCATATATCTATTCAACAAGTTTGCAATTCCCGATGGCATTCTCTGTCTTTAGGAATGACGTGGTCAACAAAGAATCCCGCCAATTCCTCTTGAATTACGCGTAGGCGATCAGCTGGTAGGAGTACGTCCCACTTCTGCCAGGTCTAATTTAAAGAAGGGGGGTCAATATATATATATTAATGAAATCAACACAATTGATGGTGATAAAATAAAATTATGAATATAGTTTACGTACTTTAAATTGTTGTTTAGTGAAGCCCCTCTCAGTGGTCTTTTGGCGAATGAACTCGCAAACGTAGTATCCACAGAAATCATTTCCGGGTTGCTGCCACATGCACTTTACGTGAATATAGTTCAATCAAAATGATAATCAACCATGATAATGGTATTGAAACTAGAATCAATGAGAGATGCGCGGAACTAGCTAGTACTACTTACTCTAGGTTGTGTAAATCGCAGCTCCGGTCTCCATTCACCCTTAACCCGCGTGATGAACTTTTTCCAAACCCTACCCGGCAAAGAAAATGATTACTTGATATCAGGAAATGAACGAAAGTTGCCGATATAGTGCGATAATGAATGAACTTACTTCTGGAGCATTTCAATCATGTCCGCATACTCCGTAGCCTCTTTACATTTCGAGTCCAAGATAGTTACTGCTCCCTCGTCAAGCTGAATGGCTAGCAGAATAAAGTGGAACCTCCGTGTGCATAACTCATCAATTACACTTAACCTCGAGTAAGCGAAACAGAATATGCAGAAGACAGTAACACTCACTTGAAATTGTAAGGAAAGAGTATTTCCCTTTTGTTTTGGTGTCGAAGGAATGACCTTAGCAAGATTTCCTCAGTCTCCCCAGGGGTCTTCTGTACCATATATTCATTTACGATATTTGGATTAATGAACCCAATGTCATAGATTTGTCCTCTTTTGAATTCGATGATCTTCAATCTGCATAATATAGTGAGGATAATTATACACATGCAATGAACGAGCTGAGCTAGAGACTTAATTACAGAAATAATACTTACTGACAATAACAACTGATGAGACTTTTGTCGAGGGCGGCTTGATTGTATAACTGAAAGAGTTCGTCAAATTCAACATAGATCGAGTCGATTCCAATGAAGTCGTGATGATCATTAATTCCCACCAAGATACTGCCCTTCCCATCCTTGCAGGTTTCCAAGTACCATTTATGTAATCTTCGCATCATCGTTGGTAGATCCCGTTCCAGATCCTCACTTCTGACAAGACGCTTCCCGTGCTGGTATTTAAAGGTTTCTACCTTAGTGATTTTGAACTATACATCATCGCCTAGGTAATCACCAGGATTGAAACCAGGAGCAACGGCCGCTACCCCCGGGGTATCGGTAAACATCTTGAGAGGGGGGCATGATTGCTTTTCCTGTTCGCCGAACAGGGGAATTGTTATCCCACTTCTTGCACCAGTACTGCTACTTCTCGACTGACTCATAACTTCATCATGTGTCTTTGTGCTACTTCTTGAGCTTGCATTGCTTTTTCCCTTGAAGAGGAAAGGGTGATGAAGCAAAGTAGAGATAAGTATTTCCCTCAGTTAGAGAACCAAGGTATCAATCCAGTAGGAGACAACGCACAAATCACCTAATACCTGCACAAACAATCAAACACTTGCACCCAAAGCGATAAAGGGGTTGTCAATCCCTTGACGGTCACTTGCAAAAGTGAGATCTGATAGAGATAGATAAAACTAAACAAAAGATAAAGTAAATATTTTTGGGTTTTTTGGTTTATAGATCGGACAGTAAAAGATTGTAAAATAGTAGATCGGAAACTTATATGATGGAAAATAGACCCGGGGCCTTAGGTTTCACTAGAGGCTTCTCTCAAGATAGCAAATAATACGGTGGGTGAACAAATTACTGTCGAGCAATTGATAGAAAAGCACAAAGTTATGATGATATCTAAGGCAATGATTATGAAATATAGGCATCACGTCCGTGTCAAGTAGACCGACTCCAGCCTATATCTACTACTATTACTCCACACATCGACCGACTCCTGCCTGCATCTAGAGTATTAAGTTCATGAAGAACAGAGTAACGCATTAAGTAAGATGACATGATGTAGAGGAATAAACTCAAGAAATATGATGTAAACCCCATCTTTTTATCCTCGATGGCAACAATACAATATGTGCATTGCAGCCCCTACAGTCACTGGGAAAGGACACCGCAAGATTGAACCCAAAGCTAAGCACTTCTCCCATTGCAAGAAAAACCAATCTATTTGGCTAAACTAAACCGATAGTTCGAAGAGATTTACAAAGATATCAAATCATGCATATAAGAATTCAGAGAAGATTCAAATAATATTCATTGATAAGCTGATCATAAATCCACAATTCATCGGATCTCGACAAACGCACCGCAAAAGAAGATTACATCGGATAGATCTCCAAGAACATTGAGGAGAACATGGTATTGAGAGTAAAAGAGAGAGAAGAAGCCATCTAGCTACTAGCTACAGACCCGTAGGTCTGAGGTAAACTACTCACGCTTCTTCGGAAGGGCAATAGAGTTGATGTAGAAGCCCTCCGTGATCGAATCCCCCTCTGACAGGATGCCGGAAAAGGCCCCTAGATGGGATCTCACGGGTTCAGAAGGTTGTAGCAGCGGAAAAGTGTTTTCGTGGACGCCCCTGATGGTCTTAGGGTATAATAGAATATATAGGCAAAGGAAGGGGGTCAGGGGGCCTGCCAGCCGGCCACATGCCCTAGGGCACGCCCTGGTGGCTTGTCGTTGCCTGGTAGGTCTCCTGACATGGACTCCAAGTCCTTCTGTTGTCTTCTTGTCCAAGAAACATCATCGTGAAAGTTTTATTCCGTTTGGACTCCGTTTGGTATTCCTTATCCGCAAAGCTCAAAAACAAGGAAAAAACAGAAACTGGCACTGGGCTCTAGGTTAATAGGTTAGTCCCAAAAATAATATAAAATAGCATAATAATGCGTATAAAACATCCAAAATAGATAATATAATAGCATGGAACAATAAAAAATTATAGATACGTTGGAGACGAATCAAGCATCCCCAAGCTTAATTCCTGCTCATCCTCGAGTAGGTAAAAGATAAAAACAGAATTTTTGATGTGGAATGCTACCTAACATATTTATCCATGTAATTTTCTTTATTGTGGCATGAATGTTCAGATCCATAAGATTCAAAACAAAAGTTCAATATTGACATAAAAACAATAATACTTCAAGCATAATAACAAGGCAATTATGTCTTCTCAAAATAACATGGCCAAAGAAAGCTATCCCTACAAAATCATATAGTCTGGCTATGCTCCATCTTCGTCACACAAAATATTCAAATCATGCACAACCCCGGTTTTGGCCAAGCAATTGTTTCATACTTTAGTATTCTCAAACCTTTTCAACTTTCACGCAATACATGAGCGTGAGCAATGGACATAGCACTATAGGTGGAATAGAATATGGTGGTTGTGGAGAAGACAATAAGAGGGAGATAGTCTCACATCAACGAGGTGTATCAACGGGCTATGGAGATGCCAATCAATAGATATCAATGTGAGTGAGTAGGGATTGCCATGCAACGGATGCACTACAGCTATAAGTGTATGAAAGCTCAAAAGAAAACTAAGTGGGTGTGCATCCAACTTGCTTGCTCATGAAGACCTAGGGCAATTTGAGGAAGCCCATCATTGGAATATACAAGCCAAGTTTTATAATGAAAAATTCCCACTAGCATATGAAAATGACAACATAGGAGACTCTCTATCATGAAGATCATGGTGCTACTTTGAAGCACAAGTGTGGAAAAAAGGATAGTAACATTGCCCCTTCTCTCTTTTTCTCTCTTTTTTTTTCTTTTTTTCTTTATTTTTTTCTTTTTTTTCTTTCTCCCCTTTTTTTCCTCTTTTTTTTGTTTGGCTTCTTTGGCCTCTTCTTTTTTATTTCCTCACATGGGATAATGCTCTAATAATGAAGATCACCACACTTTTATTTACTTACAAGTCAAAAAATTACAACTCGATACTTAGAACAAAATATGACTCTATATGAATGCCTCCGGCGGTATACCGGGATGTGCAATGACTCAAGAGTGACATGTATGAAAGAATTATGAAAGGTGGCTTTGCCACAAATACGATGTCAACTACATGATCAAGCAAAGCAATATGACAATGATGGAACGTGTCATAATAAAACGGAATGGTGGAAAGTTGCATGGCAATATATCTCGAAATGGCTATGGAAATGCCATAATAGGTAGGTATTGTGGCTGTTTTGAGGAAGGTATATGGTGGGTGTATGGTACCGGTGAAAGTTGCGCGATACTTGAGAGGCTAGCAAGGGTGGAAGGGTGGGAGTGCGTATAATCCATGGAATCAACATTAGTCATAAAGAACTCACATACTTATTGCAAAAATCTAATAGTCATCGAAACGAAGTACTACACGCATGCTCCTAGGGGAATGGTTGGAAGGAGTTAACCATTACGCAATCTCGACCTCCACACAAAGGATGACAATCAAAAAATAAATCATGCTCCAACTTCATTACATAACGGTTCACCATACGTGCATGCTACGGGAATCACAAACCTTAACACAAGTATTTATCCAATTCACAATTACTCACTAGCATGACTCTAATATCACCATCTTTATATCTCAAATCAATCATAAGGAATCAAACTTCTCATAGTATTCAATGTACTTTATATGAAAGTTTTTATTATATCCCTCTTGGATGTCTATCATATTAGGACTAAATTTATAACCAAAGCAAATTACCATGCTGTTTAAAAAGGACTCTCAAAATAATATAAGTGAAGCTTGAGAGTTCAATAATTTCTACAAAATAAAGCCACTGTCGTGCTTTAAAAAGATATAAGTGAAGCACTAGAGCAAAATTGCCTAGCTCAAAAGATATAAGTGAAGCATATAGAGTATTCTAATAAATCATGTTTCATGCGTGTCCCTCTCAAAAGGTGTGTACAGCAAGGATGATTGTGGCAAACTAAAAAGTAAAGACTCATATCATACAAGACGCTCCAAGCAAAACACATATCATGTGGTGAATAAAAATATAGCCTCAAGTAAAGTTACCGATAGACGAAGACGAAAGAGGGGATGATTTCTGGGGCATCCTCAAGCTTAGGCTTTTGGTTGTCCTTGAATATTACCTTGGGGTGCCTTGGGCATCCCCAAGCTTAGGGTCTTGCCACTCCTTATTCCATAGTCCATCAAATCCGTACACAAAACTTGAAAACTTCACAACACAAAACTCAACAGAAAATCTCATAAGCTCCGTTAGTATGAGAAAATAAATCACCACTTTTGTTACTGTTGTGAACTCATTCTTTATTTATATTGGTGTAATATCTACTGTATTCCAACTTTTCCATGGTTCATACCCCCCGATACTACCCATAGATTCATCAAAATAAGCAAACAACACAAAGAAAACAGAATCTATCAAAAACAGAACAGTCTGTAGTAATCTGGATACGTCGAATACTTATTTAACTCTAAAAACTTGAAAATTTAGGAAAACCTGGGAAATTTGTATATCAATCTTGTGTAAAAAATTCAGATCGAAAGCACGTTTCTGTGATTTTTAAAAATTATTTTACTGGGCGCAAAAGTTTCTGTTTTTCAGCAAGATCAAATCAACTATCACCGTAAGCTATCCCAAAGGTCTTACTTGGCACAAACACTAATTAAAACACAAAACCACATCTAACCAGAGGCTAGATGAGTTACTCATAGCAAAACAGGAACAAAAAGCAAAAACAAAAATTAAATTGGGTTGCCTCCCAACAAGCGCTATTGTTTAACACCCTTAGCTAGGCATTGAGATTTCGATGATGCTCACATGGAAGATAATAATTGAAACACAAAGAGAGAATCATAAAACATGTGACAAACAAATCTAAGTCTAACATGCTTCTTATGCATAGGAATTTTATAGGAAAACAAATTAGCAAGGCAAGCAAGATCTTGCATATGCAAGGAAAAAGAAGGAAACAATAGCAATCTCAACATAATGAGAGGTAATTTAGTAACATGAAAGATTCTACCACAATATTTTCCTCTCTCATAATAATTACATGTGGAATCATATGCAAATTCAACAATATAGCTATCACATAAATTATTCTCAACACAATCCACATGCATGCAAAGTTGACACTCTTCCAAAATAGTGGGATTAACATTAACTAAAGTCATGACCTCTCCAAACCCACTTTTATCAAAAATTTCATAAGATTGAATATTCTCCAAATATGTGGGATCTAAAGTTGACACTCTTCCAAACCCACTTTCAATATTATTGCAAACATTATTATCAGTCTCATATTCATCATAGGGCTAAAATAAATTTTCAAGATCATAAGAAGAATCACCCCAATCATGATCATTGCAGCAAGTAGTAGACATAGCAAAATTAGCATCCCCAAGCTTAGGGTTTTGCATATTGTTAGCATAATTGACATTAATAGAATTTATAATAACATCATTGCAATCATGCTTTTCATTGAAGGAGCTATCATGAATCACTTTATAATTTCCTTCTTTCAACACTTCATCAAAATTTTCAGATTCACGAATTTCAAGCAAAACCTCATAAAGATAATCTAGTGCACTCAACTCACTAGCAATTGGTTCATCATAATTGGATCCTTTAAAAAGATTAGCAAGTGGATGAGGATCCTTAAATTCTCTGCTTCCTAATTTTGAATAAAATACACAATTATGGCAAGCAAACAGGCAAATAAACCAAGTAAGACATAAGGGCAAACAAAAAGGCAAACGGAAAAAGGGCGAAGAAAAGGCAAATCTTTTCGAAAATCGTTTTAGAAGTGGGGGAGAGGAAAACGAGAGGAAAATGGTGAATAATGTAATGCAAGAGATGAGAGTTTATGATGGGTACTTGGTATGTCTTGACTTGGCATAGATCTCCTCGGCAACGGCGCCAGAAATTCTTCCTGCTACTTCTTGAGCTTGCGTTGGTTTTTCCCTTGAAGAGGAAAGGGTGATGCAGCAAAGTAGATATAAGTATTTCCCTCAGTTAGAGAACCAAGGTATCAATCTAGTAGGAGACAATGCACAAATCACCTAATACCTGCACAAACAATCAAACACTTGCACCCAACGCGATAAAGGGGTTGTCAATCCCTTCACGGTCACTTGCAAAAGTGAGATCTGATAGAGATAGATAAAACTAAACAAAAGATAAAGTAAATATTTTTGGGTTTTTTGGTTTATAGATCGGAAAGTAAAAGATTGCAAAATAGTAGATCAGAAACTTATATGATGGAAAATAGACCCGGGGGCCATAGGTTTCACTAGAGGCTTCTCTCAAGATAGCAAATAATACGATAGGTGAACAAATTACTGTCGAGCAATTGATAGAAAAGCGCAAAGTTATGACGATATCTAAGGCAATGATTATGAAATATAGGCATCACGTCGTGTCAAGTAGACCGACTCCTGCCTGCATCTACTAATATTACTCCACACATCGACCGACTCCTGCCTGCATCTAGAGTATTAAGTTCATGAAGAACAGAGTAACACATTAAGTAAGATGACATGATGTAGAGGAATAAACTCAAGCAATATGATGTAAACCCCATCTTTTTATCCTCGATGGCAATAATACAATACGTGCCTTGCTGCCCCTACTGTCACTGGGAAAGGACACCGCAAGATTGAACCCAAAGCTAAGCACTTCTCCCATTGCAAGAAAAACCAATCTAGTTGGCCAAACTAAACCGATAGTTCGAAGAGAATTACAAAGATATAAAATTATGCATATAAGAATTCAGAGAAGATTCAAATAATATTCGTAGATAAGCTGGTCATAAATCCACAATTCATCGGATCTCGACAAACACACCGCAAAAGAAGATTACATCGGATAGATCTCCAAGAACATCGAGGAGAACATGCTATTGAGAATCAAAGAGAGAGAAGAAGCCATCTAGCTACTAGCTATGGACCCGTAGGTCTGAGGTAAACTACTCATGCTTCATCAGAAGGGCACTAGCGTTGATGTAGAAGCCCTCCGTGATCGAATCCCCCTCCGGCAGGATGCCGGAAAAGGCCCCTAGATGGGATCTCACGGGTACAGAAGATTGCGGCGGTGGAAAAGTGTTTTCATGGATGCCCCTGATGGTTTTAGGGTATAAGAGAATATATAGGCGAAGGAAGGGTGTTAGGGGGCCTGCCAGGCGGCCACAAGCCCTAGGGGCGCCCCCCTATGGTGCGCACTGGTGACTTGTCGTCCCCTGGTAGGTCTCCAGAGTCGGCTGACGCGACGGAGACAGCTGAGGTGACGGAGACAGCTGACGCGCCGGAGACGAATGAGGCAGCGGAGTCTGCTGAGGGGCCTCCTCCGGCTGAGTCTGCTGAGGCGGCATCTAGTTTGGGAGCTTGATGTTCTCCTCTCTCCATAGGCAGGTACTCCTTAAGGCATTTTTCAGAAACATCTCCCCTTCACCTGTAGGGTACTCAAGCTCCAGCCCCTCAAATCCCTCCATTATTTCATCCACCCTGACAATAGCAAAGCCATGTGGAATCGAACGGCAATGGAAAGTTCCCTCAGCTCGAGGAGGTAAGACAGAGCCGAGCGCCACCTTCAAGGTCAGGTTATGGCATTTCGCCATTAGCACACAATGTTCATTCTCCGTGATACTATCCACGAGGTAGCAAGGAGCTATGATATCAGGCTGAATGAGCTCCGTGGAAGCCATACTGCTTCTCCGCTGAGATGGTGGGGTAGCTTTGGGGGCAGGGTCTAACAAAAGATCTTTGTGACACTGAGATGGTTGGCCGGTAGCTCGCTAGCTCTCAAGTTCCTCTAGTTTCGCTAATCTTGCATTGATCTTCTGCATTTTGCTTGCTTCCTCTTTCTACTTTCCCTCTCGGCTTCTATAACCACCGCTGTCGGAAAACACATATATCCACGAAAGGGAGCCTGATGTGCCTCGTGTTCGTCTAGGGTGTTCAGGATTCCCGAGGGCCTGTGTCAGCTTGCAATTCTCTCTATCAGGATGTAACCTCCCTTCCTGCGCTGCCTTGATTGCTTCCTCAAGCTTCTTGATGGGTATTGCAAGTTGAGCTTTCGTCCAAACACACTTGCCTGTTTCTGGGTCCAAAGTTCCCCCAACCCCGAAGACCCAAGTCCTTGCCCGATCTGGCCAGTGCAATGTCGCTGGTTGGACCCCTTTAGCAAGCAGGTCTTGCTCAGCTTTGTCCCACGTAGGCCAGACTTTGTTGTAGCCACCTGACCCCGTAACATGGTGATACTGCTTCTTCACAGCATTTAGCTTCTTTGTCGCTGACCTTTGCTTGTCTTGTCTGATTTCTTGTAGGCCACAAATGTGGGTCAGTGATCTTTTATCTTCTCATATGGACCGGTGAATTCTGGAGTCTTGTCTTTTTGGACAAACTTTTTGTTCAAATCTTTCTTCCAGTTCTTGAATAGTTCTACCATCTTCTTAAGAGCAAATGCCTTGACCTTATTCGGATCCGCCTCTGGCGGTAGGCTGAAATTTGTCATCAGCGAGGTCCAAAGATCATCTTTCTGTCTATCCTGGACATAAGAAACTTTAGGGTCCTTCTTTTTATTCCATTCTTGGATGCTGATCAGGACGCTGTCCCTAACAATAACTCCGCACTGATGTATAAATTTGTCCTTGCTCCGCTTGGGAGCAATCGGTTGGCCATCTTGACCGACTTCTTCGATCGTGAACCTTTCATCCTGGCGCAACCTTTTCTTCGGGCCTCGTCTCTTTACGGAAGTTTGGCTTGATCCGGAGGGCAAATTAAAAGAATAAAAAAGCGTTAATAGATGTACATACAAAACAATTAATGCATCAAGTCAGCAGAGGCATAATTAATATATGTATATATGCCTCATCGGACTTTGCAACAGTTAAGTCTCCCTCCTCCGTTCGGTCACCAGAGCCGTCACGATCTCCTTCCTCCTCCATTCGGTCACTGGAGCCGTCATGATCTCCTTCCTCCTCCATTGGATCACCGGAGCCATCATCCTCTCTTTCTTGACCATCGGTGTCGTTGAGAAATGACAACGTGATATCACCTCCGTCGCGGATTATATCCCCCAACAACTCTTCTTTTTCTAAGTCTTTGTCCATAGTTTCTACAAATATTACAACCATGAGAGATGGATTAGTGGCAAACATAGACCTAGCTAATCACAACAAGGAATCATATGCATATATGAGCAATGGATTAGTCACAAAAATCATGCAAAGTTATCGGGGGTTATACTTTCGAGAGAGGATACTTTGCGGACCGCCTCTCTCATGCATGTCCGACGTCCCCCCTCATGTCGAAGTTATCGGGGTTATACTTTCAGGAGAGGGGACAGATGAACCGGAGGGGGACGGTTCCAGGTTCGCTATGCTAACTGCTTGTGACAGTCAGTTTCAGAAGATCGTCAAGGACTCCTCCCCCCTCATGGTCGTCGACGATACTTTGCGGACCCCCCCTCATGTCGAAGTTATCAGGGATATGTTGAATTCCCGAGAGAGTTAGGGCTGTTCTAACGCGGCACTACACGATATAGGTGAAGGGGGATAACATCCGGGAATGTTTTCCCAAAATCTGCATTTTTGGACAGATGAACCGGAGGGGGACGGTTCCAGGTTCGCTATGCTAGCTGCTTGTGACAGTCAGTTTCAGACGATCATCGAGGACACCTCCCCCCTCATGTCTGATGAGTCGTCCTATCTTTCGAGAGAGGATACTTTGCGGACCACCACTCTCATGGTCGTCGACGATACTTGTGGACCCCCCCTCATGTCGAAGTTATTGGGGATATGTTGAATTCCCGAGAGAGTTAGGGGTGTTCTAACGTGGCACTACATGATATAGGTGAAGGGGGATAACATCCGGGAATATTTTCCCGAAGTCTGCATTTTCGAACAGATGAACCGGAGGGGGACAGTTCTAGGTTCGCTATGCTATGCTATGCTAGCTGCTTGTGACAGACGAACAAAAAAGTTCATCATATCAATATTTTCTATATACATACATCCATCCATCCATACATACACATACATACACATCTACATTATATATGAAAAAAAAATTAATAAACAAAAAAAATATTAATTCTATGAACATAAAAAAGTCTATGAACAAAAAAAATCATCATATCAATATTTTCATCCATCCATACATACATACATACATACATATACATCTACATTATATATGAACAAAAAAATACATAAACATAATTAATAAAAAAATGGACAGCGGGCCGGGGCGGCGGCGGCTCACGACGGGGGCGGCGAGGGCTCGGGGAGGAGGGAGACCACGCGGGCTCGGGGGCGGCGACGGCGACAGTGACGGCGGGGGCGGGGCAGGGGCGCGGGCTCGGGGGCGGCGACGGCGTCAGGGCAGGGCGCGGCGAGGGGAGCGGGGGACAGCATCGGGGCAGCCTGGCGGCGTCGAGGTGCTCGGTGTCGTCGGGGGAAACTGCAGATGAACTTTGAAATTTTTCCTAAGTGCTGCTTATATACCCAGAGCATTAGTCCCGGTTGGTGGCACGAACTGGGACGAGCCACGAACCGGGATGAAAGGCCCCCTTTCATCCCTGTTCATGCCACCAACCGGGACCAAATGTGTATTTCGCCAGGCGAAAGGGCGGGAAGCCCAGACCATTGTTCCCGGTTGGTGGCCCGAACCGAGACGAAAGGGGGGCCTTTCATCCCGGTTCGAGCCACCAACCGGGACGAAAGGGCTGTGCTGCCGCAGCCAAAAGTTTAGTCCCACCTCGCTAGTTGAGAGGGGCTCGGAGTGGTTTGTAAGCGCTGCTGCCGCTGCCCTCTCAAGCTCCTCTCTAATGTGGGCAGTACATGCCTATCTCACACCCTGTTGGGTCTGCTAGCCCTGCGGGCCTGCATCCTGGCCCATTTGTAGGGTTTCTAGTCGTATGCAGGCTGTGGTGGCTAGTACGTGGGCCTTTTTTTATTTTTTGCATATGTTATGTTTTTAATTTTTTATGTTATTTTTTACATATGTTATTTTTAGTTATATAATTTTAGTTGCATAAATTGTATATAATTTTAGTTGCATAAATTTTATAAAATTTTACTTGAATAAGTTTTAATTTTTATTGATTCTTTTTAGTTGATTCCTTTTGCTATTAGAGTTTTATAAAAGCTTTTTAGTTTTCTATTAAATTTTGTAACAAAAAATACTTTATGAAAATTCTTTTTACTATTAAAGTTTTTAACAAATAAATACTTTGATAATTTTAGTTAATATTATTTTGATTATTTTTAGTTGATTCGTTTTGCTATTGAAAAATATTATATTTAATTGATTCTTTTTAGTTTATTCTTTTTGCTATTAGAATTTTATGAAAGCTTTTTAGTTCATTCTTTTTGCTATTAGAGTTTTATAAAAGCTTTTTGATTCATTCTTTTTGCCATTAATTCATTCTTTGAGCTAAATGAACCTGAAATTGAAAAGCAGTACGAATGAACTCTGAAAAGGTTGAAAGTCGGCATGGTATCATCATTTCACCCACATAGCATGTGCCAAAAAGTTGAGAGGGTTACGACAAAAATTGGATGCACTTCGTGTACAAAATGGACAATCTCTTTTGAAGTATCTAGTTTTCGGTCGAAAACTCATATGTTACAAAGGCATTCCATTTTTTAACTTATTTCAACTCCAGACTTTTTGTGCATTCAACATGCACCATTCAAAGCCACATCATCAATTTTCAACCCTTTCTGACTTCATTTGCTATTTTTCATGCATTTAATGATTTATTTTACCTAAATGACCCTGAAATTGAAAAGCAGTACAAATGAACTCTAAAAAGGTTGAAAGTTGGCATGGTATCATCATTTCACCCACATAGCATGTGCTAAAAAGTTGAGAGGGTTATGGAAAAAATTGGATGCACTTCATGTACAAAATGGACAATCTCTTTCGAAGTATCTGGGTTTCGGACGAAAACTCATATGTTGCAAAGGCATTTCATTTTTTTAAACTTATTTCAACTCCAAACTTTTTGTGCGTTCAACATGAACCATTCAAAGCCACATCATCAATTTTCAACCCTTTCTGACTTCATTTGCTATTTTTCATGCATTTACTGATATTTTTTAGCTAAATGGCCCTGAAATTGAAAAGCAGGGCAACTGAACTCTGAAAAGGTTGAAAGTTGGCATGGCATCATCATTTCACCCACATAGCATGTGCTAAAAAATTGAGAGTGTTACGGCAAAAAGTGGATGCACTTCGTGTACAAAATGAACAATCTCTTTCGAACTATCACGGTTTCGGACGAAAACTCATATGTTACAAAAGGCATTTCATTTCTTGACATGTAAATGAAGTGATATTCTGGATCAAAGCCATCATCAGAATAGTTGCGGAGAGAAAGTCTTCACTTTTTCTTCGCGTGTGTCCCTTGCTTATTGCGCCGTAACCATGGATAATCTTCATCGTTTAACAGGGTGCATGGGTCAGTCTTCACTTTGAAGGGAGGAATTTCATGAAACTTTTCATAATCTTTAGACATGTCTGTCTTGTCCTCCACTCCCACGATGCCTCTTTCCCCTGAGAGAACTATGTGGCACTTTGGCTCATCGTTTGATGTATTCGCTTCCTTAACTTTTCTTTTTCTCGATTTGGTAGACATGTCCTTCACATAGAAAACATGCGCCACATCATTGGCTAGGACGAATGGTTCGTCTGTGTACCCAAGATTGTTGAGATCCACTGTTGTCATTCCGTACTGCGGGTCTACCTGTACCCCGCCACCTGACAGATTGACCCATTTGCACCGAAACAAAGGGACTTTAAAATCATGTCCATAGTCAAGTTCCCTAATAACCCACAAGTACAGGGGAGCAATTGTAGCCTCTCTCAATAAGTAAGAGTGTCGAACCCAACGAGGAGCTAAAGGTAGAACAAATATTCCCTCAAGTTCTATCGACCACCGATACAACTCTACGCACGCTTAACGTTCGCTTTACCTAGAACAAGTATGAAACTAGATTGTAGTTGTAACGGGAAAGGTCTGCAAGATAAATAAGAGCACGTAAATAAAAACTAGGGGCTGTTTAGATAAAGAAACAACTAAGTTAGTCTTAGTAGAGAGATTTTTGTCACAAGAAAGTTATTTGTCCCTAGGCAATCGATTACTAGACTGGTAATCATTATTGCAATTTTATATGAGGGAGAGGCATAAGATAACATATTTATCTACTTGGATCATATGCACTTATGATTGGAACTCTAGCAAGCATTTGCAACTACTAAAGATCATTGAGGTAAAACCCAACCATAGCATTATAAGGTATCAAGTCCTCTTTATTCCCATACGCAAACAACCTACTTACTCGGGTCTATGCTTCTGTCACTCACGCCACCCACCATAAGCGAATCATGAACATATTGCCAACCCTACAGCGGGGATCCCTCACGCTTGCGCGAGACGGAGAGCACCATAGGACAGCACCAATAATAAAACATGCAACTCAAACCAATCATGATCATCAATCAACCCATAGGACAAAACGGATCTACTCAAACATCATAGGTTAGCCATACATAATTGGGAAATAATACATAGCGTTGAGCACCATGTTTAAGTAGAGATTACAGCGGGGATAAGAGGTGTTGAACCACTTCATAGAGGGGGAGAGAGTTGGTGATGACGGCGGCGAAGTTGTTGGTGTAGATCGCCGTCACGATGATGGCCCCGGCGGAGTTCCGGCGCCACCAGGAGAGAGGGGGAGAGAGCCCCCCTCCTTCTTATTCTTCCTTGACCTCCCCCCTAGATGGGAGGAGGGTTTTCCCTCTTGTCCTGGGCCTCCATGGCGGCGGAGGGGCGGGAGCCCCTCCGAGATTGGATCTCTCTCTGTTTCCTTCTGTTTCTGTGTTCCCAGATTCTGGTATTTCACCATTTCTTAAATTCCCGGAGATCCGTAACTCCGATTAGGCTGAAATTTTAACAAGATTTTTATATGGATATTAGCTTTCTTTCGGCGAAAGAAGGGCACCAACCTCCTTATGGGGTGGCCACAAGGCCCCTGGCCGCGCCCTGGGTAGGGGGCGCGCCTCCAGGGCTTGTGGGCCCCTCGGACATCGTCTCGCGTTGATTCGAATTCCCAAAAATCACATATATTCCAAAAAAAATCTCCGTAAGTTTTTATCGTGTTTGGACTTCGTTTGGTATGGATATTCTGCGAAACAAGAAACATGCAACAAACAGGAACTGGCATTGGGCACTGGATCAATATATTAGTCCCAAAAATAGTATAAAAAGTTGCCAAAAGTATATGAAAGTTGTTGAATATTGGCATGTGACAATCAAAAATTATAGATACGACGGAGACGTATCAGCATCCCCAAGCTTAATTCCTGCTCGTCCTCGAGTAGGTAAATGATAAAAAGATAATTTTTGATGTGGAATGCTACCTTGCATAATCTTGATCATATAATCTAATCATGCCATGAATATTAAGACAATAGTGATTCAAAGCAATAGTCTATCATTTGACGTAAAGGCAATAATACTTTAAGCATACTAATAAAGCAATCATGTCTTCTCAAAATAACATGGCCAAAGAAAGTTATCCCTACAAAATCATATGGTCTCGCTATGCTCCATCTTCATCACACAAAGTATTTCATCATGCACAACCCCGATGACAAGCCAAGCAATTGTTTCATACTTTTAATGTTCTCAAGCCTTTTCAACTTTCCCGCAATACATGAGTGTGAGCCATGGATATGGCACTATAGGTGGAATAGAATATGGTGGTTGTGAGGAGAAGACAAAAAGGAGAAAGTCTCACATCAACTAGGCAAATTAATGGGCTTTGGAGATGCCCATCAATTGATATCGATGCAAGTGAGTAGGGATTTCCATGCAATGGATGCACTAGATCTATAAGTGTATGAAAGCTCAAAAGAAACTAAGTGGGTGTGCATCCAACTTGCTTGCTCACGAAGACCTAGGGCAATTTGAGGAAGCCCATCATTGGAATATGCAAGCCAATTTCTATAATGAAATATTCCCACTAGTATATGAAAGTGACAACATAGGAGACTCTCTATATGAAAAACATGGTGCTACTCTGAAGCACAAGTGTGGTAAAGGATAGTAGCATTGCCCCTTCTCTCTTTTTCTCTCTCTCTTTTTTGTTTTGGGCTCTTTGGCCTCTTTTTTTATTTGGGCTTCTTTGGCCTCTTTTATTTTTTGTAAAGTCCGGAGACTCATCCCACCTTGTGAGGGAATCATAGCTTCCATCATCCTTTCCTCACATGAGACAATGCTCTAATAATGATGATCATCACACTTTTATTTACTTACAACTCAAGAATTACAACTCGATACTAGAACAAAATATGACTCTATATGAATGCCTCCGGCGGTGTACCGGGATGTGCAATGATCTAGCGTACCAATGACATCCAAAAATGGACAAGCCATGAAAACATCATGCTAGCTATCTTACGATCATGCAAAGCAATATGACAATGATGGTGCGTGTCATAATAAATGGAACGGTGGAGGTTGCATGGCAATATATCTCGGAATGGCTATGGAAATGCCATAATAGGTAGGTATGGTGGCAGTTTTGAGGAATGGAATATGGCGGGTTTAATGCACCGGCGAAAGTTGCGAGGTACTAGAGAGGCTAGAAATGGTGGAAGGGTGACAGTGCGTATAATCCATGGACTCAACATTAGTCATAAAGAACTCACATACTTATTGCAAAAATTTATTAGCCATCAAAGCAAAGTACTAGTACGCATTCTCCTAGGGGAGAGGTTGGTAGGAGTTAACCATCGCGCGCCCTCGACCCTCATGCAAAGGAAGACAATCAAAAAATAAATCATGCTCCGTCTTCATCACATAACGGTTCACCATACGTGCATGCTACGGGAAGCACAAACTTTAACACAAGTATTTCTACCAATCCAAAATTACTCACTAGCATGACTCTAATATCACCATCTTTATATCGCAAAACTATTGCAAGGAATCAAACATATCATATTCAGTGATCTACAAGTTTTATGTAGGATTTTATGACTAACCATGTGAATGACCAACTCCTGTTAACTCTCTAAATAGATATAAGTAAAGCAAGAGAATTTAGTTATTTCTACAAAAGATATGCCCACGCTCTAACAAATATAAGTGAAGCAAAAGAGCATTCTACAAATGGTGGTTTTCTATGTGTAGAGAAACAGGCAATCCAAACTTCAAATGATATAAGTGAAGCACATGAAGCATTCTATAAAGCCATACTCAAAAGATATAAGTGAGGTGCAAAGAGCCTTCTATAAATCAACCAAGGACTTTCTCATACCAGCATGGTGCATTATTAAAAGAAAAATAAAAAGCACACGACGCTCCAAGATTTACGCATATCATGTGAACAAAACAAAAACCGAAACATACCGATAATTGTTGAAGAAGGACGGGATGCCTTCCGGGGCATCCCCAAGCTTAGATGCATGAGTCTCCTTGGATATTTACTTGGGGTGCCTTGGGCATCCCCAAGCTTGAGGTCTTGCCTCTCCTCATTCTTCTTATATCAACACCACCTCGTTCTTCGAACACTTCATCCACACAAAATTTAATCGAAGTTTTTATTAGAGGGGTTAGTACATAAAACATCAAATCCCATCATGTACTGCCGTAACATTATTGTATAATTATAATCAACCATTACCCACTGTATTCTATCACAATTCTATGGCCCCAAGTCAAAGGAGGCTCAACAAGATTTCAAACATAAGCAAATAATGAAACTATAACAGCAATCTGTGAAAACAGGACAATCTGTAAAGATGCAGATGGTACATATACTTCTGTAACTCCAAAAATTCTGAAAAATTCGGACAAAATAAAAAATTTGCATAGAAGTACTGTGTAAATTTTTTAGAAACTTTTGACATTCCAGTAAAAAAATGTAATCACGCACTACAGCCAAAGTTTCTGTTTTTGCACTGCACACACCAAACAAGCAATCTAATCATCCTAAAGGCAAATCTTGGCACATTATTTTTATAATACAAGGGGTTTATAAAAGGGGATAATTATTTTTGTTGAAAAGTTTCTGTAATCAAGGTTCACAAAGTTTCCATGGGCATGAACAAAGTTCAAGGCTAGCTCCCACTTTAACAATGCTCGTCTTTCTCACTTCCGCTTTTTTTTTGAAAAGTTTTTAGGTTCCCCTCTATATATTTTTTCGTTTTTAAACTTTATAAAAGCACTCAATAGAAATAAATGACTCTCTAAAACTTCCGGGTTGTCTCCCTAGTAGCGCCTTCTTTAAAGCCATTAATTTAGGCATAAAGTGCTCAAGTAATTGATCCACCTGGATCCCAAGGTATATCAAAGCCAATTTTAATTAACAATGATTTGTAATTTAGTAGTGAGCACAAAGTAACATATATCATGCAACAACGAAGTCTAACTCTATTCCTATGCATCGGCATGTCATAAAAGAACAATTCATGCACATCAAGTAAAGGCCAATACATAGCATAAGCAGTTTCTTGCAATTTTATCGTATTGGAAACATAGAGAGGTGGAAATGTAGTTCCTCTCTCATCATAATTGCAAGTAGGAGCAGCAATCACATGCATATTATATCCATCAAAATCATCATGTGCAATAGTAAAACACAACCCATCAATATAATCCTTAATAAGCGCAAACTTCTCCGATATAGTGTAGTTGGGAGAATTCAAAAAGATAATAGGACTATGATGTGTGGGTGCAATAGCAACAATTTCATTCTTAACATAAGGAACTATAGCAAGTTCATATCCATAAGCATAATTCCAATTGGCATCATGGCCACAAGCATAGGAAGCATCAAGTTCATCAAAAAGGGATATTTCAAACGAATCCAAGGGATCATAGCAATCAACATAGCATTCATCCTTCGGTAAGCACGAAGGGAAATTAAACAATGTATGAGTTGAAGAGTTACTCTCATTAGAAGGTGGGCACGGGTAGCTAGTCCGCTCTTCCTCCTTTTGTTCTTCGCTCTCCTCGTCATCTTTTTCATCTAATGAGCTCACAGTGTCATCATTTTCTTCTTCCATAGTTTCCTGCGAAATATTAGTCTCTTCTTGGACAGCGGAGACATTCTCAATAAACTCATCAATATCGGCATTATATTCATAATTCTCATAGCAATATTTAATTATAGCATAATTTTTAGGTCTGTAAACAGTATCATCACAATTTTCACAATTTTCAAACAAAGATTCAATTTCATAATCACCTTTAAAAGCAACAAATTCTTCTATTCGTTCCACATCATAGTAATCATATATACCATTAGCATATGATGCCAAGGTTTCATTATCATTAAATTTACATGAAAAGGGAAGGTGTGGAGCCTTCATCCTAGGGCAACAAGTATAATCATATCTCAAGCATAAATTCCAAGCATACCAATGCAACATATGAATTTGATCCCATAACAGTTTCCCTTTTTGAGTCAAGCAATAATCCCTAAAGTATTCATGTTGATCCAACGTGTGTCCCATTATCAAGTTGAATGGGGTTTTCTTAGGATTATCAAAGTAGTGCATAATATTTTCCACATAACGAGCATCGAGGGTTTTAGGAGGTTCCCCATCTCCATGAGTAGCAAGTACACCTAATTTTTTTGGTATTTCATGTTCCATATCCATAACTAAAGATAGAGAACAACTTAGAACAGCAAATAAAATCTCTTAGTGATAAAGCAAACAAGCACACACAAGAATATTCACCCCATGCTATTGCCCCCCGGCAACGGTGCCATAAAAAGGTCTTGATAACCCACAAGTATAGGGGATCAATTGTATCCTTTCCTGATAAGTAAGAGTGTCGAATCCAACGAGGAGCTAAAGGTAGAACAAATATTCTCTAAAGTTCTATCGACCACCGATACAACTCTACGCATGCTTAACATTCGCTTTACCTAGAACAACTATGAAACTAGAAGTACTTTGTAGGTGTAACGGGATAGGTCTGCAAGATAAATAAGAGCATGTAAATAAAAACTAGGGGCTGTTTAGATGAAGAAACAACTAAGTTAGTCTTAGTAGAGAGCTTTTTGTCACAAGAAAGTTATTTGTCCCTGGGCAATTGATAACTAGACCGGTAATCATTATTGCAATTTTATATGAGGGAGAGGCATAAGCTAACATACTTTCTCTACTTGGATCATATGCACTTATGATTGGAACTCTAGCAAGCATCCACAACTACTAAAGATCATTAAGGTAAAACCCAACCATAGCATTATAAGGTATCAAGTCCTCTTTATTCCCATACGCAAAAAACCTACTTACTCGGGTCTATGCTTCTGTCACTCATGCCACCCACCATAAGCGAATCATGAACATATTGCAAACCCTACAGTGGGGATTCCTCACACTTGGACGATACGGAGAGCACCATAGGACAGCACCAATAATAAAACATGCAACTCAAACCAATCATGATCATCAATCAACCCATAGGACAAAACGGATCTACTCAAACATCATAGGATAGCCATACATCATTGGGAAATAATATATAGAGTTGAGCACCATGTTTAAGTAGAGATTACAACTAGGAGAAGAGGTGTTAAACCGCTACATAGAGGGGGAGAGAGTTGGTGATAATGGCGGCGAAGTTGTTGGTGTAGATCGCCGTCACGATGATGGCCTCGGCGATGTTCCGGCGCCACCAGGAGAGAGGGGGAGAGAGCCCCCCTCCTTCTTATTCTTCCTTGACCTCCCCCCTAGATGGGAGGAGGGTTTTCCCTCTGGTCCTTGGCCTCCATGGTGGCGGAGGGGCGGGAGCCCCTCCGAGATTGGATCTCTTTCTCTCTGTTTCCTTCTGTTTCTGCGTTCCCAGATTCTAGCCTTTCACCGTTTCTTAAATTCCCGGAGATCCGTAACTCCAATTGGGCTGAAATGTTAACACAATTTTTATCCGGATATTAGCTTTCTTGCGGTGAAAGAAGGGCACCAACCGCCTTACGAGGTGGCCACAAGGCCCCTGGCCGCACCCTGGGTAGGGGGGCGCGCCTCCAGGGCTTGTGGGCACCTCAGACATCGTCTCGCATTGATTCCAATTCCCAAAAATCACATATATTCCAAAAAAAATCTTCGTAAGTTTTTATCGCATTTGGACTTCGTTTGGTATGGATATTCTGTGGAACAAAAAACATGCAACAAACAGGAACTGGCACTGGGCACTGGATCAATATGTTTGTCCCAAAATTAGTATAAAAAGTTGCCGAAAGTATATGAAAGTTGTAGAATATTGGCATGTAACAATCAAAAATTATAGATACGACGGAGACATATCATTCCCATATGTCCACTATGTAACCATAATATGTGTCCTTTCCCCTGTTGGTTGCTGCATCAAAGCGGACACCACTGTTTTGGTTGGTGCTCTTTTGATCTTGGGCGATCGTGTAAAATGTATTCCCATTTATCTCATACCCTTGGTAAGTCAATATAGTCGAAGATGGTACCATGGCCAACAAGTACAGCTCATCTCCAACAATGTTGTTACCATGAGATGTGTTTGCAACCAACTGCTGAAAGTCCTGATGTGTTCACATGTAATCCAGTCGTCAGATTGCTCCGGGTGTTTGGAGCGCAGAAAATTGTTGTGTTCGTTGACATACGGGGTCACCAAGGTAGAATTCTGTAGAACTGTGTAGTGTGCTTGAGCCCAAGAATACCCGTCCCTACATATTATTGAATCCGCTCCTAGCGTACCTTTTTCGGTCAGTGTCCCCTCATACCGCGATTGAGGGAGACCAATCGGCTTAAGGTCAGGAATAAAGTCAACACAAAACCCAATGACCTCCTCTGTTTGATTGCCCATGGAGATGCTTCTTTCTGGCCTAGCACGGTTACGAACATATTTCTTTAAGACTCCCATGAACCTCTCAAAGGGGAACATATTGTGTAGAAATACAGGACCCAGAATGGCAATCTCGTCGACTAGATGAACTACGACGTGCGTCATGATATATTGAAGAAGGATGGGGGGAACATCAGCTCGAAACTGACAAGACATTGAACCAAATCATTCTTTAACCTTGGTAGGATTTCTGGATCAATTACCTTCTGAGAGATTGCATTGAGGAATGCACATAGCTTCACAATGGCTAATCGAACGTTTTCCAGTGGAAGCCCCCTCAATGCAACCGGAAGCAGTTGCGTCATAATCACGTGGCAGTCATGAGACTTTAGGTTCTGGAACTTTTTCTCTGCCATATTTATTATTCCCTTTATATTCGACGAGAAGCCAGACGGGACCTTCATACTGAGCAGGCATTCAAAGAAGATTTCCTTCTCTTCTTTGGTAAGAGCGTAGCTGGCAGGACCTTCATACTGCTTTGGATGCATGTTGTCTTTTTCGTGCACACGTTGCTGGTCCTCCCGTGCCTCCGGTGTATCTTTTGTCTTCCCATACACGCCCAAGAAGCCTAGCAGGTTCATGCAAAGATTCTTTGTCACGTGCAGCACGTCGATTGCAGAGCGGACCTCTAGGTCTTTCCAATAGGGTAGGTCCCAAAATATAGATTTCTTCTTCCACATGGGTGCGCGTCCCTCAGCGTCATTTGGAACAGATTGTCCGCCAGGACCCTTTCCATAGATTACTTGTAAATCCTTGACAATATCAAGTATGGCATCACCAGTACGGAGGGCGGGCTTGTTCCGGTGATCTACCTCACCTTTGAAATGCTTGCCTTTCTTTCTTAAGAGATGGTTGGTCGAAAGAAATCGACGATGTCCCAGGTACACATTCTTCCTGCATTTGTCCAAATATATACTTTCGATATCAACTAAACAGTGCATGTGTGACACCCCCAGCTCAATTGTGCACTAATCATACACGCAAATGCACACGATCATGCCTAAGGACTCACGGGAAGATATCACAACACAACTCTAAAACATAAATAAAGTCATACAAGCTTTATATTACAAGCCAGGGGCCTTGAGGGCTCGAGTACATAAGCTTGCGTACAAGCGTCAGCGGAAGCATCAAATATCTGAGTACAGATATGAAACAAAAATAGAAAGGCCTTTAGAAAGGCGGGGCAAAATAAAACACTACGATCGAAAGGCGTAGGCCTCCTGCCTGGGACCCTTCGATCCTACTCCTGGTCGTCAGTCAACTCGTAGTAGTGTCCATCCTCTGGGTAGTAGTAGTAGTCGACCGACGGGGCATCTGTCTCAGGGGCTCCGTCATCATGGTCACGTCAAACTGATATGGGGAGAAAAGGAAAACAAAGCAATCGTGAGTACTCAGAAGTACTCAGCAAGCAAGGATCTACACTACATATGCAACATTTTCAAAGAGAGGCTGTATATGTGGACTGGGCTGCAGAAATGCAAGAATAGAGAGGAGGCCTAGTCCTATCGAAGACTAGCATCTTCAGAGGTCTTGCAGCATTAGAAGAGTGTAGACAGTACCATATAATGTAGCAGTATCATTAAGTCTCAACCTCACCCAGAGATCCTTTCTCGACTCCCTGCGAGAAAGCAATCCCAGAGCCATACAGTCATCAACCTTGTCTGGAGATCCCTTCTCGACTCCCTGCGAGAAGCAATCCCAGAGCCATAGTATCCAAGTATCCAGTTCTAAATTGTATCAATCAGGATACAACTCCGAGTGTCCGTTACCGTAGGATCGGCTATCGATAAAAGTTTTCTTCCCTGCAGGGGTGCACCAACTTACCCAACACGCTCGATTAACTCCGGCCGGACACACTTTCTGGGTCCTGCCCGGCCTCGGCCAAACGACACACCGCAACCCTACCTACAGCTCAGCAGAGAGGTCCCCGCCGATCTACATCCTAAGCGCAAGGGGTTCTTGGCCATCGCCCCTCGCCGTCCGGGTCGTTGCGCATAGGGTGGATACCAGCATCGCCTCGGGTGGCCGACACGATCCGACCATGCCGCCATGCTGAACTGGACGTCTGACAGAGCTTTTGGCTGATGCATACGATGCAGAACGCCCATACTATGCCCACGTGATGGTTAGTGCTATCAGGCCAGAGGCCTACTCGGATCAAATATCCAAATCGTTAGTACCTTGGGCTTGCGGTAACGAGCAGCGACTCATGAAAGATGTGACCCCGTCGCCCCGTCTCGAGGACTTGCTGCAAGGGTTAAGAATGCCCGACCACACCTCGTATTCATCACTCGGGCACCATACAGGCAACCCGTCTTCACATCACACGCGGGTACCCCTCAGGGTCGACCCGCCTTTCCAAGTAACAGTGTAAAGTCCAAGTATCCGTGTGTCCATAACATCAGGGGAATCTGAGGTATCACCCTCGTTGGATTCCTACTCGATGTATCCATCAAGGTGAACTCGGAGGAATCACCCTCGCTGGGTTCACACTTGAGGTGTTGTACGACGGCGTCGTTATCGGAAGCGGTGAAGGAGGAATCACCCTCGAGGACCACGATCAAATAGCTACTCTACAGAGTTCACATCAGAAGTGCTACAAGAGGTTTCACCCTCGGCACTCGATAGTAACGCTGCAGTGTCGTTACAACTAAGGGGGGGTGATGTGCGGTGTCGGGGCCTGGTCTTCAATCCCGGTGATCGGGTCTTCGGATAATCCAGCGGGGCAATCGGGATAAGTGGGGCCACTGATAGGTCTCTACCCGGCCTATACTAAGCAATTTAGGATATGCAGATAATTATCAACAGCAGGTTACAATAAACAGGCTATGCATTAGAATAGGTAAAGCAGTAGCAGCAGCAATTCTAATGCAAGCATGAGAAAATAGAATGGGCGATATCGGGATGATCAAAGGGGGGGCTTGCCTGGTTGCTCGGCGGCAAGGGCAAGGTCGTCAATGGTGTCTTCGGTCTCCGGAGCCGCGTCGTTCTCGGGGACGACGTCGGGGTCTAACGATAGAGAAGAGGGGGACGAAACAATAAATACAGAGCAAACAAGTGCATTACATGTCAATAAGAAGAGCTAGCGGTGTTCTATCGCAGGGCTAGGTAATACCGGTGAAAGAGAAAAACATCCGGGAAAGTATTCCCGAAGTCCGCCATTTCGGATAGACGAAAAGAGGGGAACGGTTGCACGTTCGCTATGTTAGGGACGTGTGGCGGACGAACGGACCCCGTAATTGGATTCATCTCGTCGTTCTGAGCAAGTTTCATGTACAAAGTTTTTCCATCCGAGCTACGGTTTATTTTCTATTGAATTTCAAAGTTTAATCTATATTCTGAAATTCCAGGGTATTATTTCAAATCGAAAACAGTAACTAGAATTGCTACGTGCACCCGGTGCAGTGCACCGGAGAGGCACCAGAGGGGCTGACAGGTGGGGCCCCGTTGACCTGAGTCAACTGTCCAGTCAGCCGGTCAACTAGGCCAGTTGACCGGTCAACTGGGCCCGTGGGTCCCACAGTCAGTGGCACATAGAGCGGGCCCCAGCTGAGCCACGTCAGCGCCAGCGCCGGCGAGGCACAACACGGCGGCGACGGCTGGAGCTTCACCGGAATCGCGCTACGGGCGGCCATTTTGGTCGCGGGTCACTCCTACGGGATCGCTGTGATGTGGCGCATCCAAAGGAGCGAGCGGCAGCAGCTGGGGATGGAAGGAGTTACGGCCGCGCTCGAGCTCGGCGATGGCCAGAGTTCGGGCTTCGGTGGGCGCACGCAATAGCTCGAATCCGAGCTCGAAAGGAGATGGGGAGGAGGCGGAGCTCACCGCGCGGGCTCACGGAGGCCCCTCGATGATCGGTAGCGCAGGGGGAGGCGGAGAATCGACGGCGAGGGCTTGGGGTGGCCGGAGATGGGGAGGAAGAAGAATCAGCAGCAGCAGTCCTCCTTGGCTCCGTCTGGAGGCACCAGGAGGGGTGGTCGTCCGCGGCAGAGCTCGTGGACAACACCAGCGAGTACGGGGCCGCCGGTGGCATCGTCGGGTGCGGCGAGCGGCGACGGTGTTCGACAGAGAGAGGAGGAGAAGGAGGAGCGATGGAGAGGGGGAGAGACCAGAGGATCCAGTGGGGAGCCAGGGGGCTCTTATCCACCCACGGCGAGCGGCGAGGCACGGTGTCGAGCGAGGAGAAGGGGGGCCGGGGTGCGGCATGCGGTGCGGGCGACAGCTTCGTGCAGTGGTGAACAGGGGAAGGGGACGGGAGGTGTTGGGCTGGGCCGGCACTGTGTTGGGCAGGCCGGTAAGTGCATAGTAGACTAGGCCTTTCCTTTTTCTGTTTTTCTTTTCTTTACTGTTTTGCCTTTTAATTTCATTCAAAAAGAGTTTTGCAAAATATGAGACATAGTCCAATAATATCAGTGCATTATATGCCACTGTTATAAAAAGGTTTTGAGTCCAAAGGTTTTCATTTGGGATTTTATTTAATTAAAAAGGTATGAAATAGTGTTGTTTTACTACTGTTTGAGTCAGTTAATTAATTTAGTGAATGTTGGTTATGATTTTAGAATTGTCTGTGGAATATTTGCCATTTAATGAACATTTTTGTTTCTGGGTTGGGACAACTTTTATTTTTACTTTAAGTTTGAATTTCCATTTGAATTTGAATTTGAAAAGAGATATGATACTAATGATGATTAAGCACTGTTGATCATCTTGACATGGCATAATCAAAAGGGTGATTACTGTAGCTTAATACATGGGGTGTTACAAATCTCCTCTACTAACAAGAATTCTCGTCCCGAGAATTAAGAGGTAGAAGGAAAAAGTTCGGGGTATTCCGCACGAAGATTATCCTCGCGTTCCCAAGTGGCTTCATCTTCAGTATGATTTGACCACTGCACTTTGAGGAACTTGGTAACCTTCAGACGGGTCCGACATTCAGATTCATCGAGAATGTGGATCGGATGCTCCTTATAAGATAGGTCATCTTGCAATTCGAACATTTCGTGATCCACTGCTCGGTACGGAGACTCCTTGAAACAACGATGAAGTTTCGACACATGGAAGACGTCGTGAATATGAGAGAATTGCGGCGGCAACTCCAATTTATATGCCACCTGACCATGTCTAGCAATAATGCGAAAAGGACCAATGTAGCATGGAGCTAACTTGCCCTTGATTCCGAAACGGTGAGTGCTCTTCATAGGAGTGACACGCAGATAAGCTTGATCACCAGGTTGATAAGTCAAACCTCGTCGTTTGCGATCATAGTTGCTCTTCTGGCGGTCCTGAGCCGCCTTGAGATTTTCCCGAACGACACGGACTTGCTCTTCGGCGTGTAGAAAATATCCGGACCCACGAGCGGTCGTTCCCCAGTTTCTGACCAATTCAGAGGGGTTCGGCACTTACGTCCATAGAGTACTTCGAAGGGGGCCATTTTCAAACTGGCTTGATAGCTGTTGTTATAAGAGAACTCGGCATACGGGAGAGATTCTTCCCACTTCTTGCCGAATGAAATAACACAAGCCCGAAGCATGTCTTCAAGCACTTGGTTGACTCGCTCGACTTGGCCTTGGGATTTCGGGTGATAAGCTGAACTCCAGGTAATATGAGTTCCCATAGCTGTTTGGAAACTTTCACAGAATTTGGAAGTGAAAAGGCCGCCACGGTCCGAACTGATCTCCTTCGGAATACCGTGGAGTGATACAATTCTGGAGATATACAACTCTGCTAACTGGCTAGCAGTGATAGTTTCCTTGATGGGCAGAAAGTGTGCAACTTTAGAGAGTTGGTTGACGACGACAAGAATAGCATCATGACCCTTCTGTTCCCTGGGAAGTCCTGTAATGAAATCCATCTGAACCTTATCCCATTTCCATAGAGGAATAGGAAGCGGTTGCAGAATTCCCGCTGGTTTCTGATGTTCTACTTTAACGCGACGGCAAACATCACATTCAGCAACATATCGAGCAATGTCCTGCTTCATTTTAGACCACCAGTACCTTTGACGGAGATCACGATACATCTTGGTGCTACCCGGATGAATAGACAGCTGGGTATCATGTGCCTCCTTCATGACTTTGTCAGTCATAAGCTCGAAGCGAGGTACGACAATGCGGTTTCTGAAATACAAGGTTCCATCTTCAGACAGCGAGAAATCCCTATACTTTTCAAGGTGAAGATTTTTCTTCATCAGATCAACTTCAGCATCTTTAGCTTGCGCAATCTTAACAGCTTTCTCAAGATCTGGTTGTATCACAAGGTTATTTAGAGAGCCCTGTGGAACAATACGCAGATTCAGCTTGCACAGTTCTTCAAAAAGACGAGGTTGAGCTCGCCTTACCATGAGGTTGTCGCAATAGGACTTGCGGCTTAAGGCATCAGCCATCACGTTAGCCTTGCCAGGGGTATAGGAAATACCCAAATCATAGTCCGCAGTGGCCTCCATCCATCTTTGCTGACGGAGGTTTAGAGATGGATGAGTGAACAAGTACTTCAGACTTTTATGATCCGTGTATATCTCGCAATGATTACCGAGGAGGTAATGTCACCACAACTGCAGTGCATAGATGACAGCAGCTAGTTCTAAATCATGTACCGGATAATTCTCTTCATGCAGGCGCAACTGACGAGAGCCATAAGCAATCACTTTACGCTCTTGCATTAGGACACAGCCTAATCCTTCACGGGATGCGTCACAATAAATCACAAAGTCTTTGCGGGTATCTGGAGGAGATAGTACTGGGGCAGATGTCAGCTTGTCTTTGAGTGTCTGGAAACTTTCCTGACATTTTTTTGTCCATTCAAACTTAACTCCCTTGTGAAGCAGATCAGTCAAAGGTTTAGCAATCTTTGAGAAATTCTCGACAAAACGACGGCAATAACTTGCAAGGCCGAGAAAACTTCTCACTTGCTTGACATTCTTCGGAGGAGTCCAGTCCAGAATAGCCTGAACTCGTTCTGGGTTAACACCAATTCCATCCTTGGAAATCACATGACCAAGATACGTTACTTCAGAAAGCCAGAATTCACATTTGGAGTATTTGGCATACAACTGGTGTTCTCGGAGCCTTTCCAGTACAAGACGGAGGTGTTCAACATGTTCTTCCTTATTCTTCGAATATACCAAAATATCATCCAGATATACCACGACAAATTTGTCGAGGTAATCCATGAAGATGTAATTCATCAGACGGGAGAATGTGGCTGGAGCATTTGTTAAGCCAAATGACATTACAGTGTACTCATAAGAGCCATAGCGAGTAACAAATGCAGTCTTCAGAATATCCTCTTCACGAACACGGATCTGATGATAACCCAACCTCAAGTCGAGTTTAGAAAACACCGATGATCGATCAACTTGCTAGATCCTACTCTCCGTGTGCACTCTGATGCAGAATCCGGTCTTATCGAATGACAACTCGGAGAGAAAGGTTAAACAAAACAATGGAAAGGAAAATGATTATCAGACTAATCAGATCAATATCAGGGAAATCGCACAGATATCCAGCTCTCTGGGTGGACGAGAATTACGAGATCCTAAGTGGCGGCGTTAGTAAACTTTTAACCCAAATAGAAGAGAGATCAGAGTCCAAGAGTAAACGTCGAGGAGTAAAAGATCCTAATACCACCCAATTGGCGACGTGGGCCCGTAAGCCACACAGCCAAGTTAGTAAAACAGTTTTCGGTTACTAGACTCAACTTCGGCCAAGGAGTTGGAAAGGGGGTTCCTACAGTCAGTCGGCTCTGATACGAACTTGTGACGCCCCCAGCTCAATCGTGCACTAATCATACACGCAAATGCACACGATCAAGCCTAAGGACTCACGGAAAGATATCATAACACAACTCTAAAACATAAATAAAGTCATACAAGCTTTATATTACAAGCCAGGGGCCTTGAGGGCTCGAATACATAAGCTTGTGTACAAGCGTCAGCGAAAGCATCAGATATCTGAGTACATATATGAAACAGAAACAGAAAGGCCTTTAGAAAGGCGGGGCAAAATAAAACACTACGATCGAAAGGCGTAGGCCTTCTGCCTGGGACCCTCCGATCCTACTCCTGGTCGTCAGTCAACTCGTAGTAGTATCCATCCTCTGGGTAGTAGTAGTAGTTGATCGACGGGGCATCTGTCTCAGGGGCTCCGTCATCTTGGTCACGTCAAACTGATATGGGGAGAAAAGGAAAACAAAGCAACCGTGAGTACTCAGAAGTACTCAGCAAGCAAGGATCTACACTACATATGCAACATTTTCAAAGAGAGGCTGTATATGTGGACCGGGCTGCAGAAATGCAAGAATAGAGAGGAGGCCTAGTCCTATCGAAGACTAGCATCTTCAGAGGTCTTGCAGCATTAGAAGAGTGTAGATAGTACCATATAATGTAGCAGTATCATTAAGTCTCAACCTCACCCAGAGATCCTTTCTCGACTCCCTGCGAGAAAGCAATCACAGAGCCATACAGTCATCAACCTCGTCCAGAGATCCCTTCTCGACTCCCTGCGAGAAGCAATCCCAGAGCCATAGTATCCAAGTATCCAGTTCTAAATTGTATCAATCAGGATACAACTCCGAGTGTCCATTACCGTAGGACCGGCTATCGATAGAAGTTTT
The DNA here is from genome assembly GCA_011799875.1 of Thinopyrum elongatum. NCBI lineage: Eukaryota > Viridiplantae > Streptophyta > Magnoliopsida > Poales > Poaceae > Thinopyrum > Thinopyrum elongatum. The sequence goes on from CM022302.1 coordinate 561,056,917, forward strand.
CTTCCCTGCAGGGGTGCACCAACTTACCCAACACGCTCGATTAACTCTGGCCGGACACACTTTCTGGGTCCTGCCCGGCCTCGGCCAAATGACACACCGCAACCCTACCTACAGCTCAGCAGAGAGGTCCCCGCCGGTCTACATCCTAAGCGCAAGGGGGTCTTGGCCATCGCCCCTCGCCCTCCGGGTCATTGCGCACAGGGTGGATACCAGCATCGCCTCGGGTGGCCGACATGATCCGACCGTGCCGCCATGCTGAACTGGACGTCTGACAGAGCTTTCGGCTGATGCATACGATGCAGAACGCCCATACTATGCCCACGTGATGGTTAGTGCTGTCAGGCCAGAGGCCTCCTCGGATCAAATATCCAAATCGTTAGTACCTTGGGCTTGCGGTAATGAGCAGAGACTCACGAAAGATGTGACCCCGTCGCCCCATCTCGAGGACTTGCTGCAAGGGTTAAGAATGCCCGGCCGTGCCTCGTATTCATCACTAGGGCACCATACAGGCAACCCGTCTTCACATCACACGCGGGTACCCCTCAGGGTCGACCCGCCTTTCCAAGTAACAATGTAAAGTCCAAGTATCCGTGTGTCCATAACATCAGGGGAATCTAAGGTATCACCCTCATTGGATTCCTACTCGATGTATCCATCAAGGTGAACTCGGAGGAATCACCCTCGCTGGGTTCACACTTGAGGTGTTGTACGACGGCGTCGTTATCGGAAGCGGTGAAGGAGGAATCACCCTCGATGACCACGACCAAATAGCTACTCTACAGAGTTAACATCAGAAGTGCTACAAGAGGTTTCACCCTCGGCACTCGATAGTAACGCTGCAGTGTCATTACAACTAAGGGGGGGGGTGATGTGCGGTGTCGGGGCCTGGTCTTCAATCCCGTTGATCGGGTCTTCGGATAATCCAGCAGGGCAATCGGGATAAGTGGGGCCACTGATAGGTCTCTACCCAGCCTATACTAAGCAGTTTAGGATATGCAGATAATTATCAACAGCAGGTTACAATAAACAGGCTATGCATCAGAATAGTTAAAGCAGTAGCAGCAGCAATTCTAATGCAAGCATGAGAAAATAGAATGGGCGATATCGGGATGATCAAAGGGGGGGCTTGCCTGGTTGCTCGGTGGCAAGGGCAAGGTCGTCAATGGTGTCTTCGGTCTCCGGAGCCGCGTCGGTCTCGGCGACGATGTCGGGGTCTAACGAGAGAGAAGAGGGGGAGGAAACAATAAATACATAGCAAACAAGTGCATGACATGTCAATAAGAAGAGCTAGCGGTGTTCTATCGCAGGGCTAGGTAATACCGGCGAAAGAGAAAAACATCCGGGAAAGTATTCCCGGTGTCCGGCATTTTGGATAGACGAAAAGAGGGGAACGGTTGCACATTCGCTATGTTAGGGACGTGTGGCGGACGAACGGACAGCGCAATTGGATTCGTCTCGTCGTTCTGAGCAAGTTTCATGTACAAAGTTTTTCCATCCGAGCTACGGTTTATTTTCTATTGAATTCCAAAGTTTAATCTATATTCTGAAATTCCAGGGTATTATTGTGGCACCCCGGCTCAGAGGAAACCGGAACGCCCCGTATTCCAGTCCCAGGGACAAGTCCACTGGAATACGGCACTGTTGGCATAGAACAAATCAGCTCTTTATTGCTATAAATACGGTTACAAAGATTACATCAACACGGCGACACTACGCCTGCTCAAAATAGCTCTATGCTAACAGCGGATCGACCTGGGGAAGCGGAGTATCTCTCAGCAGCGGAACAACGTCGGCGGTGATGGACTCCACTCCGCAGGGACTCTGGCTGGAACGCGTATCCTAGCTCGCGCACGCAACATCTCCAACAAACAATCAAACATGGCATGACCTGCAAACTGGCATGACACGCCAGGTGAGTACTTTGAATGTACTCGCAAGCTCACAACAAACATCAGCATTTAGGCAAGACAACATCACAACAATCAAGATTAAGTTAAGATTTATTGTGACCGAAGGAATGGTTGAAATGAGCAATAACAGGCTACTCTTCCTGCATTCTGGTGACCAACTCATGATCACTCCAAGAACATCCAACGATCATCCTCGAGATCGTTACCAATACTTGCCCATGGCATGATATCCGACTGTTACCATACTCAGATGAGTTCCTTCCTTATCACTGTCATTATAACGGTTGATCTCCTATAGAGGTCTGGACGGGCTGTCCAATACCGTGGACACGGCTATTCGAATAGATTTAACACTCTGCAGAGGTTGTACACTTTACCCACACCACGGAACTCATGGCCTCGTGCTCCCATTTGGGTGGACCAACGACGTTCCGACGAAACCCGCCTGACCCGTGACTCTTCCATCGTACGACCGGCAATCATACTCCCTCTTGGAGTCAAGCCCTGGGTGGCCCCGTGTCCTCAAGACACCTGCCAGCGTCCTTGCCAAACAAACTGTCCCAGACGGGGACCTGGATCCAATAACTCAACTGGGCTCACAGGGTTATTGCCGCCTACCGGGCCAGGGTAGCGCGCGCGCATAACCCTCCCTCTTTGGAGGTACCGGTGGAAGAGCACGCGATCAGACCAAGTCAAGGCCGTCCCATACCGGCAAATGTGGTTGCACGAATAAGCCCGGACAGGTGACTCTCGATCAACCAACTAAGTTCACTTATTACCAGGTTGTTTCATCAAGTTAACTTAGTTGGTCAAATTAGGCATCTTATCTCCGAACAATCTTTCTGTCACAGTTGACACTCCGGTATCATAGTAATCCAATAACCGGCATGCTTAGGCTACTGCTACTAGTTCATATCCACAAATGCCGGATGGAATCCCAAAATAATCATAGACGGTAATCTCAACATCATAACCTCAACGAGTGGGTAAACTACTACTCATTAACAATCCGGTATTCATCATCTACTCATGCGTGTCATAATCCAATCCATGCTACAGATAACATTCTTGCTATTAAAGTAATTAATTAAACTATGATATTGCATTGCAATTATGCAGATGAGGGTTGTGGCTTGCCTGGAGATGAAGGAGTCATGAAAATGTCGCGGGGACGAATGCCGGAAACAGTACTCTCTCGGAGGGCTGTTTACGGACATGGGCAAAAGGGTCATTTCTGCTGTGTCAACACAGCATGAGAATGACACCATCGGAACGGGCTCGATGAGGCGAAGACGTGGGCGTTGGATTCACCTCGATCGGAGTTACGAGCAAAAAGTTATAAGGGTTTCTCTGCCAAGGACCTTTCTGTAAATAAAACCTTCACAAATGGGCCCTCAGCAGTTTTCTGAAAAAAAAACAGCGCGCCCGGGCCGGCCTGGGCCGAAAGCGGCTGAGGCCTGGGGCGCCTGCTGGGCTGCACAGCAGCCGCAGCAGCTGGGCCGGCCCACTCGCAGCCTCCTCTTTTTTTAAAAAAAAAGCCCGGCCCAGCTGGCCATCTCCTTTCCCCTCCCGGTCGTCTGTTTCCACAGAAACAGATGCAGGGGCGGCCGGTCGCCGGTGTGGCCGCAGCTCCGGTGGAAGCGGGCCCGTGGCGAGGGGCGGGACGGACGCGGCGTTCGCCGGCGAGCCTGCATGTACTCGCGGCGAGGGCAGCGGTGCACCAGGGCGGCCAGACCATCGATGGGGGCGGAGGCGGTTCTGGCCGAAGGCGGGCACGGGGCTGCGGGCATCCGGCGGTCGGAGAGAGGAGCAGGGGAACTCCGCCGGAGCTCGGGGGGTGCGGGGGGGGGGGGGGGGGGGGGGCTGTTGGAGGTCTAGCAGGGAGGGAGGGGGGTTGAGGAGCTCCAATTCGAGCCGGACTCCGCGGCGGCCATGGCGGCCAAAGGAGAGGGGGAGGGGCTCTGGAGCTCAGATGGGAGCCTATGGAGAGTTAGTGGAGCTCGGCGATGGCTGTGGTGAGCTCGGGGAAGGTCCGGGGGCCCTATATATATAGCCGGTGACGGAGGAGGCCGAGCCTTGGCCGCGGCGACGCGTGCCCCGGGGTCTCGGCTCTTCCAGAGCTCGCCAGGAGGAGGGAGAGGATTCCAGGAGGGTTGAGGGGCGTCGGAGAGGGCTCAGGAGGGGTAGGGAAGGCTCGGGAGAGCTCGGGGCGACGGGACTTGTCGACGGCAGAAGCGGACAGGGAGCGGCGCGGCCGTTATCGGGCAAGGGAGAGGACGTGAGAGGAGGTGACAGGGCGGGAGAGAAAGAGGACGACGAGAGGGTGCTGTTGGACAAGATCATACGCGCGGATACGACGATCAGAGGAGGGGCCCGAGCAAGAAGTCACGCAGCTCGCGTCCACGGCGCGCCAGGGTGACGGTCACCGCGTGAACTTGGCCTTGCCACGCGTCCAAGTCAACTCCAACATGTCAAACCGATCATTCACTCGTAGTAAGCGGCCAATGAGGAAAGATAAAGGCACAGAGAGACTTGAGGTGACCGCAGCTAGCAGTTCTATCCAGAACAGCAAGGTGTTTGGAGTAGGCTGGGGGAGATCGAGCAGGATATAGACTCTGATATTTAGGACGGGGTGATAAAATGCTAAGATGATCATGTCTGTAAATTTTCAGCTCATTTGGATGAAGATAAATAGCACTTGCTCTTCAAAGGGCCTCACTGACCAGATTTGCAAAGTATGAAGTAGCACTCACATACTTCATTGGATTGAGCTGAAATTTGGCAAGGAAGGTTTATTTGGACATATGAAGATTCTTTAAAAATTTAATACAAAATGGACATGCCAAAATGGTACTTCCTTCACAGATATCTTCTCTGTCCAGAAAGTTGGAAGAATTCTAGAGAATTATTGGGAAGATGAATTGAGCCCAAATTTTGTGGAGATGGATAATATGGATATAAGAATGTTCTGAAAATTATTCATGAATTATGGAGGAATAAAAATTATAGTTGCTTCACAACCCATAATAATTACCAGAAACAAAGATTTGATACTGTGATCACATAGATGATTGGATAAGGTTGAAACTTGGTGCAGAGTCATTATTTGGGAAAATGAAGGAGCATGCAAAATTTCAACTCATTTGGATACTCCTAGCTAGCACTTGCTTCACAAAGATTCTAGTTGCCCAGAAACTTTGGAAATTAGCCAAGAGAGATTTAATATCCAAATAAAGTTGAATTTTGGCATGTGTGAATGATATGGATAGGAAAGAATTCCCGAAAAGTTTGAGAGCATGTGGGCCAATATAAAGGGTACTTGCCTCACAAACTGACAACTAGGGCAGAATAGGTAAAAGATTATTTGTGAATTATTTTTGGACATGGCAAGGAATATTTTGACATATCTGGGTAAGATATGTCCCAAAGGATTTATGAGAATTATTTGGGAATTTTGGGAATGATAGAAATATGAGTTGCTTCACAACTCAGAGCTGACAGGGTTATTCCTTTAATAGAAAAAGGAATATTCCCAAGAAAAGAATATTGGGATTGGTCCAAGATGGAAATTACAAGGTCTTGGGATCATTTTGAGGTTGGCAAGCCACTTGGGAGAGGAATCAAGGGTGATCTCTCCAGGTTTCAGGACTACTAAGCCACAGAAAAGCAAATCCAGACCAAAATAAAAAGGAAAAAAAGAAATGGGCAAAATTCAGGGTGTCACAATTATTTTAAATCGAAAACAGTAACTGGAATTGCTACGTGCACCCGGTGCAGTGCACCAGAGAGGCACCAGAGGGGCTGACAGGTGGGGCCCCGTTGACCTGAGTCAACTGTCCAGTCAGCCGATCAACTAGGCCAGTTGACCGGTCAATTGGGCCCGCGGGTCCCACAGTCAGTGGCACATAGAGCGGGCCCCAGCTGAGCCACGTCAGCGCCGGCGCCGGCGAGGCAAAACACGGCGGCGACGACCGGAGCTTCGCCGGAATCGCGCTACGGGCGGCCATTTTGGTCGCGGGTCACTCCTACGGGATCACTGTGATGTGGCGCATTCAAAGGAGCGAGCGGCGGCAGCTGGGGAAGGCCGGAGCTACGGCCGCGCTCGAGCTCGGCGATGGCCAGAGTTCGGGCTTCGATGGGCGCACGCAATAGCTCGAATCCGAGCTCGAAAGGAGATGGGGAGGAGGCGGAGCTCACCACACGGGTGGTCGTCCGCGGCGGAGCTCGTGGAGAACACCAGTGAGTACGGGGCCGCCGGTGGCCGCGTCGGTTGCGGCAAGCGGCGACGGCTGTTCGACAGAGAGAGGAGGAGAAGGAGGAGCGATGGAGAGGGGAAGAGACGAGAGGATCCAGTGGGGAGCCAGGGGGGGCTCTTATCCACCCACGGCGAGCGGCGAGGCGCGGTGTCGAGCGAGGAGAAGGGGGAGCCGGGGCACGGCGCGCGGTGCGGGCGACAGTGGCGTGCGGTGGTGAACAGGGGAAGGGAACGGGAGGTGTTGGGCTGGGCCGGCACTGTGTTGGGCAGGCCGGTAAGTGCATAGTAGACTAGGCCTTTTCTTTTCTGTTTTTCTTTTCTTTACTGTTTTGCCTTTTAATTTCATTCCAAAAAGACTTTTGCAAAATATGAGACATAGTCCAATAATATCAGTGCATTATATGCCACTGTTATAAAAAGGTTTTGAGTCCAAAGGTTTTCATTTGGGATTTTATTAAATTAAAAAGGTATGAAATAGTGATGTTTTACTGCTGTTTGAGTCAGTTAATTAATTTAGTGAATGTTGGTTATGATTTTAGAATTGTCTGTGGAATATTTGCCATTTAATGAACATTTTTGTTTCTGGGTTGGGACAACTTTTATTTTTACTTTAAGTTTGAATTTCCATTTGAATTTGATGATTAAGCACTGTTGATCATGATGACATGGCATAATCAAAAGGGTGATTAATGTAGCTTAATACATTGGGTGTTACAGCATGCATGCGTGGTATCCCTTGTTTGTCTGTCCTGAAAGGTTACTAAGAGCAGGCCAATCATTGATGGTTACAAACAGCAATGCATGTAGGTCAAATTCCTCCTGTTTGTGCTCATCCCACACACGTATACCTTTTCCATTCCACAGCTCTAAAAGTTCTTCAACTAATAGCCTTAGGTACACATCAATATCGTTGCCGGGTTGCTTAGGGCCTTGGATGAGCACTGGCATCATAATGAACTTCCGCTTCATGCACAACCAAGGAGGAAGGTTATAGATACATAGAGTCACGGGCCAGGTGCTATGATTGCTGCTCTGCTCCCCAAAATGATTAATGCCATCTGCACTTAAACCGAACCATGCGTTCCTTGCGTCACCTGCAAAGTCCCCCACCTTCTCTTGATTTTTCTCCACTGCGACCCATTAGCGGGTGCTCTCAACTTCCCGTCTTTCTTACGGTCTTCCTTGTGCCATCACATCAACTTGGCATGCTCTTTGTTTCTGAACAGATGTTTTAGCCGTGGTATTATAGGAGCATACCACATCACCTTGGCAGGAACACTTTTCCTGGGGCGCTCACCCTCAACATCACCAGCGTCATCTTGTCTGATCTTATACCGCAATGCACCGCATACCGGGCATGCATTCAAATTCACGTACTGCTCACCACGGTAGAGGATGCAGTCATTAGGGCATGCATGTATCTTCTGCACCTCTAATCCTAGAGGGCATAGAACCTTCTTTGCTCCGTACGTACTATTAGGCAATTCGTTATCCTTTGGAAGCTTCTTCTTCATTATTTTCAGTAACTTCTCAAATCCTTTGTCAGATAAACCATTCTCTGCCTTCCATTCCAGCAATTCCAGTGTGGTACCGAGCTTTGTGTTGCCATCTTCGCAATTTGGGTACAACCATTTTTTGTGATCCTCTAACATGCAATCGAACTTCAACTTCTCCTTTTCACTCTCGCATTCTCTCTGTGCATCAACAATGACCCAGCGAAGATCATCAGCGGGCACATCGTCTGTTGCCTCTTCATCTTCATCTTCCCCCATTGCAGTATCACCGCGTTTAGGGTACATAGGATGATAGTTGTCATCATCCTCTTCTTCTTCGTTGTCTTCCATCATAACCCCTCTTTCTCCATGCTTGGTCCAAACATTATAGTGTGGCATGAAACCCTTCTCAAGCAGGTGGACGTGAAGGGTTTTCGACGAAGAGTAAGACTTCGTATTCCCAGCCAGTACATGGACAACGCATAAAACCATTCTGCTTGGTTGCCTCAGCCACTTCGAGAAAATTATGCAGGCCATCAATGTAGTCGGAGGTGCATCAGTCACCATACATCCACTGTCGGTTCATCTGCGTGCATTATATAATTAAGTATATCAAAAACCATTACAGAACATCATGAATAGAGAAGTGATGACCAAATCAATACAAGTTCATCATCACATTATAACCAAAGTACTATAGTGATCAAATGTTATTACTGAAAAAAATACATAAAGTTCATACATAGTTCTCATTATCAACTATGTAAAACATATAAATACAACAACAAATGCGATCATAATCACAACGAAGGTAACAATTGATCCAATAGCATAATGATACCAAGCCTCATTATCAATGGCATATTTTCTAATCCTTCTAATCTTGAAGCGCATTGCATCCATCTGCATCTTTTGATCATTGACGACATCGGCAACATGCAACTCCAATTTCATCTTCTCCTCTTCAATTCTTTTCAATTTTTCTTTCAAATAATTGTTTTCTTTTTCAACTAAATTTAACCTCTCGATAAGAGGGTCGGTTGGAATTTCCGGTTCACATACCTCCTAGATAAAAGCATCTATGTCACGTTGGTCGGCATAATTCTCATAAACACTAAATGAAACAAATAGTTATATAAGATAATATACTACATCTGAATCATAGACCGGATGAGAGCCAACGGGGGTGGATACCAAAACCATGACACTATATAATAACAAACAATAATAAAAGTAAGAAAATTATACAAGTAACTATATAACTCATACAACAAGTAAGAATTTTTTTCTTTTAAAAAGAAGATAAGAACAAGAGGCTCACCACGGTGGTGCCGGCGACGAGATCGGCACGGGCGATCGACGGCGGTGAGGACGGGGACGGGGACAATGGTGCACCGCCAAACCTATACAAATCTTGGGGAAAATGGAGCTTGGAGGTCGAGCTTGGAGAGGAGAAAGCTTGAGTGTGACTCGGGCATTTCATCGAACACCTCATGTGCATAGGAGGTGAGAGCAAAGCAGCACACACCTCCCACACCGGCCAGCCAAAAAATAGAGGAGTGAGCGGGCAGGGGAGAGCATATATATAGGCATCTCTTTAGTCCCAGTTCGTGGCTAGAACCGGGACAGAAGACACACATTTAGTCCCGGTTCCAGCCACCAACCAGGACTAAAGGGGCTGCGCCAAGAGCGAGTTCCTTTAGTACCGGTTCGTGTCTGGAACCAGGACCAAAGGGGTCAGACGAACCGGGACTGGTGCCTGCCGTGGCCCGGCCGGCGCCCTGGCCTCACGAACTGGGACTGATGCACCCATTGGTCCCGGTTCGTAACAGAACCAGGATTGATGCTCTTATCTGGCCTGGACCAAAGCCCTGTTTTCTACTAGTGGTGCTATTGCACAAGGAGAACCTGCTCATTCCTTATGGGAAACACAATTTGAACATGAGGTGTTCTCTTACGGAATACATTTCATTAAGAAATCAAACTCCCGTAAGTTTAGGAAGGTCCATAAATGAGAAGTGAGATCAACCAAGTGGGCATGCCAGAACGCCATCACCGCACTCAGTATAGATAAAATTTCAATTTGCTATGTAACAATGTTGAATTGCAAGATTTTATCTTTCATGATACCTGCACATATCATCGGTTGACACTCAAGTTTCTGAGTACCTTGATGCACTCCGTTGGAAACTATGCGAAGGAGGACGGGGATAGGATTCAATTCCGCCTCATGAACCAAAACTATGACATATCCCTCAGCGAATGGACCTCTATGTTTGGCTTTGTCAACAATGATGGTCACACTCACTTTGTTCATGATATGCTCAATCCTCTTCCTCCTCGTTATTATTCAATGAGTGTCCATACTCCAATTCCAAGAGGAAGATGCATCGAAAGTCCTGCTATTCATTATCTCTATTATGTTATCACTAACACTTTGCAGGCATGTGGTGAAGTCACCAAAGTGAATGAAGAAAATATGCTTTTACTTGCAAAAGCCATGTATCCAAACTCCAATATCATGCCAAACTTGGGCGCAATGCTTCCACTCCATCTCAGCCGCCAATCGAATCAAACTCGTGGTGACATCATGTGTGGAGGTGTCATCACCATCTTAGCCAACACCCTTGGCATCGACTTGGGCATCCTAAACCCATGAGCCGATAACATACGTGTTTCTCTTTTAGTTCTTAGAAGTGCTGGTATGATTGTTATCCGTATCCATGAAGTTGGCCATCTATTGCCAACTCTTATACCTAACCGGTTCTCTATAAAGGACGGAATTTTGTATCATAATGTGCATGGAGAGGATGAAGAGGAAGACCCTGAAGCAGCTATGCCAGATGATGTGGAGGAAGATGAAGTAGCTGCACTCGAAGCCGAGGTGCTGCTCGAAGACAACGAAGAAGGAGATGGATCGTACGTCACATATACGGATGTTCATGAGCTCGGATAATCCATCAATGATATGAGCGACCTCACCCTTTCTCTCTGAGACACTACTAAAGCCATGACATCCCACTTCACCACATGGAGCCACAGTTGTGCTCTCGGATATTATCAGTCACCACCACAATGAGCTCTTAGGTTTGGGCTTGCAAAAGCCTAAGCTTGGGGAGGTCGTTTTCGCGTCTGCATTAAGATGTGGTGACGAATTTATTTGTAATAAACTTGTAATGAGGTCGTACTACACCTCATAGAGAGCTTCAAAACACTCGTGTTGGACTTGCTCCAATACTTCGCTTTGCTTTTTCTTTTAGTTCTTTTTCATTTGTTTCTTTTTTAGAGCCTTGCATTGCTCTCTATTTTCATTTGTTTATCTTTTTAGTTAGTTTTCAAAAACCAAAAATTCCAAAAACATTTCCTTTGATCTTTTCATTGTAGTCTTTTTCTTTGCATTCTTTGCTAATTCTTTTGTAGCAAAGTTGATCTATGCCGAGCATTAAGGGACATATCATAAGGAAGAGAAGCGTGAATATTCATGGACATGAGGTATGTCCTACGAGCCCCGCTTATGAACTTGAAGTACCCATGCTTTTTGTAGTAGTTGCATATGTGATATATCCAAGTGGGAGTAGGTCTTGGCAGCTACTATAAAGTTTTTAATCGCTTCGCTAAATTAGTCAAATAGTTGTTGTTCTTTTTTGCCTAGTTAACCAAGTTTTGCTGTGGGACAAGTTTTAATAAAAGAAGTGATGTAACAAGATAATCATAAGAACTAGAGAAACTCTTTTGAAAGGCTTGGGTGTTGAGAAAAATTGTTTTAAAAAGCTAGTATTAGAGCTACTTGACCCCATAGTATTTAATTTGATAGACTCAATAGTGCTTGTGGAAAGAGTTCTCCAGAGGAACCAAGTTGGAGGTAATTGAGATTATTACATGCAAAAATTTGTCATGTAATCATATAAGATATTGCTTTATGCGTGTCTTACGAACCATTGTCATGCCTTGCGAGAAATGCAGATAGCTCCGCTGGCCTATGAACGATCTACCCGAGTTTTGGCTCGGATTTCGGCTATTGAGTTGGTTAACATCTGTAACAAAAATGTTATGAGAATGAATTTTGGTTTTCTCAAAGGGATGCATTTTTCTTATGAAAATATGGATACTCCTCTGGCCAGTGATCATATACACATTGGGATAAAAATCTGTACCGGTCATGAGTGTTCAGCCTTCCCCACAACTATAACTCAGTTGCACATATCACTTTTTGGAATGGTCTCATGATTAAAGGCTAAAGTTCTAGCAGAATGATAGAAGGAGCACTATTGTGCCTTGATCCGGAGATACTAGTGGGTGTTCGTGAGTTACTCTAGCACCGTGCTCTCTTTAACATGCCCTCACATCCATAATAATGTTTTCATTGCAAAATTTCTTCCAAAGTGTTGCCGGCAAGCACGTGTTGGCTAGATGAAATAGAATAATTGCTAGTTGACTACTTTGTCTAAGTAAATAAAAAATTTGTTCCAGTTGTCTTGCTCTAACAAGCTAGCATAATAACTATGCCACCCCTCCAGCTATGCTAAGTTTTTAGTTGATGAAATCGGTGGGCTATATAGGCATACTGAGCGTAAGTGAACCACAACCTTATTGTTATTTCAGTTTAAACACTGAGTTCCTTACGGTTTTGTTTCTTGCTCGAGGACAATCAAGGTTTAAGCTTGGGGAGGTTGATGAATGGACTTTTCACTCATTTTTACTAGTGTTTAAACCTGATTTTCTTAGTTTTTTCAAGATAATCACTTTGATTTACCTACTAATGACTAGTAAATGCAAAGGATTACAAATCTCCTCGTTTATTTTGTTCCTTGCAGAAATGGCTAATTTAGGAGCAAAATCAAGCTATATATGTAATAGACTGGGTGTGAGGATCAGAGGAGAAGACGGTGCGCAGTACGAGCATCGATCGCTCATACTGTGGCTTGTACCACATGGCACCACCTTTGGGACGTCAGACCTGACAACTATCATGAAGAGATCTAGGGTGCATTCGCATCGGAGGCACCCAAAAACCCTATTCCATCCATTTGCACTATATAAAGGAGAGGAAAACCCGTCAGCAAGAGACTGGAGTTTCACCAAGTTCATCCCCCATAGTCGTCATTGCCATTCCCATCTACAACGGCTGTCATCTCCATAGCCATCACCTCCACCACCATAGCCTTGATCTCCATTAGTCATAATACTTGGAATCGAGAGTATATAGTGATCAGCGACATTGAAAGGCTTTTAATCATTCATCTTCAAGTACCTTTGTCTACAATATATTTTTCTTGTGATTTATTCATGATGTGTGAGTAGTCCCCTCGGTTTAAGGGCTGAGGCATAGCCTCGCAGCCCCATGTACGTGCAAAAAGGGATTGTTGGTTTAGCTTGAGAGAGCATTATTTCTTTGTGTTGTGCAATGATTTTGTCTTTTGTCTCTCCCTCGATCCTAGGGCTCGCAGGTACCCGAGATACCAAAGATCAGAACAAGGAGAGCTAAAGTACAAAGAGGAGTGGAAGGCTATGCTGAACGTTGGTGTAGGTAATATTATTACGGTAGCTAGAATCAAGTCTCTATGGGTATATACGGTGCAGTCATTAAACGCCCAATGCATTGGTCTAGTTTATCCTTAATAAGTGACGTAACCCCATGAGTCGGAAGGGCCTTGGTTGGACAATAGAACCTTGATGTGGCGGCAGTCAGTCGTGGGGTTATTTTGATGCATCTCCCACACCAATTCATTGGCAAGATATATGAAATGGTGTTTACCAGTGCTATGTTGTTTATCTAGATAGAATCCCAAGCACATGTACACGACTTTAGGTGAAACCTATAGCCTTGGCCTATTTGTTTATCGATGTCTCTTTTTAATCACCTCTGCGATTGGTTTGAGGAACTGGAATATTTTACGATCATAAGGTCTTGCAAAAATTTCCTTTCCAAGCATCATCACTTCTGGGATTCGATTAATACTAGGGGCTCTAGGCAAGAAGGCTATATCTACATCCGAAACCAGATCAAAGGTAATCACCAATGAAGGAAACCATTTCCCTATGAGAGCTGTGGTGATCACAATGGTGCAAGACTATCTTGGTTACTGATATGTCTCCGGCCAGATGTGCCACGCACACTATAGATGTGTTATGTGTATCGATGATACAACTTTTCTCCATCTATTAAAGGCGGCTCTTAGAAAACTGTGGTCATGGGGCATTGAAGGTGGCTTCACAAGGATGATGAGTGGAGAAGTTGTCCAGATCCGTTCGACGGTAAAATTGAGTCCCGAGTAAAGCCATGTACGAGGAGTGGAGAAGAAATTTGTTGGCTTTTGAATGATTGGAAAGAGTGCCCTAAGCCAGGAAAGAAGCAGAAGGCCCCTGAGTTGCTGTTAAAAGTATGGAAAAGGAAGTCTATTTTTTGGGGCTTGCCATACTGGCCTATCCTAGATATGGCTCATTTTCTTGATGTCATGCATATCACAAAGAATGTCTGTGAGAGTTTGTTTGGTACCCTATTCGACATGCCAAAAAGACAAAAGATGGGCCGAAGGCAAGATAAGACTTGGAAGACCTCATAAACTTGTAGTTGCTCTCGGCGACCACCCCGCGACCTCGGCAATCTCCACTCTGATCCTACTCTCCCAGCCTCCAAAGCAGGTTCATTTTCTTCTCATGCTCTAATACTTGGATGGATATGTGTATGGATATATGGTTGAATTGATTATGATGATGATATGGTCGTATAAGTTGTGGTGATGATATGATATGTGTTGTGGAACCGGTCATCGAGCCATAGATAGCCATGTTTTCTATTTGATTTTCTGGACATCGAGTCAAGGCAACCTTGTGTTGCTCACGATTAATTTTGCGTTGTGTGTTTTATTTTTCAGGTAATGTACATGAGTGCCAATGTTTTGGTGAAATGTTTATTCGTCAATGTTTTGTCAAATTTCTGGCACTCAATGTGTCCCATTTTGAGCAAAGGTCATGCCTAAATTTTAAACAAATTTTACACTTTGTTTTAATAATTCTATAGACTTTATAGATATTTTTAGTAATTCTATAGATTTTATAGATATTTTTTACTATTATTGAACAATTTAATCTTTAGTTTGAATATATATGGATATGGCCCTACCGTGGTCTCTTCTTCACGGACAACACATTCGGTCGACGAAGCCCTAGCTCCATCACCAGGTAATGACAGTTTGGACACCGCTAGGGCCTTTACATATGCGCAGGAAGAGTATACATTCACGGATAATAAATATGAGTCCAATACCGGACCAGCTCGCCTAAAGATGCGACCGATCGTGATGAAGGGTCCAGCCAGGATGGACAACCCAAGAGGACACGGAAACGTAGGTGCCAAAACAAGATCGGCACCGATAGGGTGGTGGTCACTCGAGTGGATGACAGGGCTGAACCTGCTAGTCCGAAGAAGTCTGCACAACACTATGGTAACGCCCTAGCATGCATCCTTCGAGAAACTTGTAGCATCAATGAAACCAACCTGAGGGCTCCAAACAAAGATGATTTGCGAATTCTTCTCATTGGGAAGATGCAGAAAGTATTGAAGTCCCGAGATGAGTAGGACTCCCAACAAAATGATGCTCTGGTAAACAATAGAGCCATCAACAAGTGGCCCAAGGACTTGAGTAATTAGAAATCCATGGCCAGAAAACAATACCGCGACAAAGATTATGAATCTGATATCCGAAAGTTGTGGCCTTCAATTTTTGAAGGGGACAGGAACCTTTTCAAGCAGCGCTGCAAGACCCCTCAAATCGAGGTGTTCAAGAAATGGGGGAAGGATTCATGGGCAAAAAACTTAGGTAACCACACCCTTGGAAGCCATGGTTACCCAAGGAAGAAGCCCAAGTGGGAGAAGCAGGACGCTGCACTTGTCATGGCGGGCGCCCCAAACCTCTTCGTGGAATTCAAAGAACCACGCGAACATGATTACGTCAGGGGCCAATATAAATTCAATGAAAAAAATGAGGAATTTACCATGGATGACAAAACAAAGCAACTCGAGGAACTCCTGGTAATTAATTCAACCTCTTAATTCTATTTATCCTAATTAAGTCATTATCTTTCCAAGTAGTCATGTTTCTAAATGGTTCACGTTCCTATTGCAATGAAAGCATCATGCGGAATCTCAAAGCTCCCAGTCGTCCTCGGCCAGGTGGGTGGACCCTCTTAACTGCTATGTCAACGTGGTCCTCGGTAAGGACCTGTTAATGAAGCCGGTTCATGGTTGTGTGAACGGCGCTGGAGTCAGTGCCAAATGGGAAAGACATTATCTCGAAGACCATGATGTTTCAAGGCAGAGAAGGAGAGCCGTCAGGGCTAGTATGGAAGAAAAAATGACACAAATGAAAGAAGAAGCCTTAGCCAAAGCTAGAGCCGATGTCACGGAACTAGTCCAAGTCCAAGCTCAAGTCCAAGTACAGGGCATGGTGCCTACTATAATCGAGGCAGTCAGTAATGGCTTACAATCTTGCCAAATACCGAACATTGTCTTCCTACCCAATGTCAGTTCCGAGAAAGTGCCAATCATAGCACCTCATAGTAGTCCCTCTATCTCTTTCATGGACCACATGTCATCACTAGCTTATATCGAGACCCTCACGGTAACCGTCACAGGCTCAATAAATATCTTCTTCCATGCATGGTTTCGTTGTTTGGATCTCTAAAATTGACGATGCCTAAATGTTTCACAGGAAGACACTTCATGCACTCTCCATGCCATGGTGAACAGTGAGACAATGCATGTTGCAAAGGGCATGGTCATTCTCTCCAAAGAGAAAGTGATGCACACTGTGCATTTTCCAAGCGATGTGGTTACGGTTTCTATGGTTAGGATGACACCCGCTCAAGAAGATGTGGATCCTCCTATACAACCTGAAGGGGCGGAGTCACACATGAAACTTGTAGATTGCAGGAATTGGACACTCAGACGGCCAAAGATGTAATTTTTTTGAGGGGGGGCACCCCATGCACAAAACCCTTGCGGTTGGTGATCCATGGCAACGTCCCTCCACCAGGGCCCTCTCCTTTGGGTCCATGCAAACCCAAAGACCCTAAGGACATGGTGGCTGATCATGATGAGTCTGTAGATGAAGAGGAGGGAAAGGAGAATGTTGATATGTACTTTAATAATGACTATGAGTTTCCTCCTCCCAAAACAGTACGTGGCCTTCCTTGCAAGAAGAGTCTATTTAATGATAGACCGCCAGCCAACACTGAGGAGCAACAACCCAAAGGACCGAAGCTCACTCTGAACACAATCTTCAAGGCGACCAAAGATGCGGTGGCTGGTGATGCCCAGCCCCAGGAATCTAAAAAGAAGAGAAAGATTACTGGGGAGCTACCAGCCAGTGGGCTGAGAAGATCCCGGTCCAAGCTACTAAATCCTTGGGATCTAGCCAACCAGAGGGTCGTCATCCTCAATGGCAGCTGGTCCATATCCGTGGTGAACCCATGGTACCGAGTGATATGTACAACACCCTCCCATTAGAAATGAGGGTTATGCATGATGAAATTCTTGCTAGGGAGAGGGAGGCTCATCGCATGGAGATCAAGATCTCCCGGTTTTCATGGTGCAGGTGCCACCCGATTTTGGCTTCGACGATGATTTCCCCGCTAACAAATTCTATTTGCATTTTGAGGAGATCTTCAACATGTTCAACCTCTTCAAACTCGACGCATCTTTACTCCACTTATGGGCTCTCCATGAAGCCAGATTGTCCAGACACGATAAGGTGCAGGATGTCGCGGTAGCGGACCCTTACCACCTACATGAGAACAACCTTCGCAACCTTCATGGGTTTGAAACTATGAAGAGGAACATTTTGGACTTCATGGTTGTGAATAAGGAGAAGGACTGCCTTCTTGTGCCCTACCATCCCCTATAACTCGTTCCCTAGCCAGAATATGCTTTTATAGATTTCCATTGTGCTTGCACGTACCCAGATTTGATGAGATTTGCTTCGTTGAACTATTTGTGTAGAAACCACTGCATCCTCATCGTTGTATCCCCGAAGTCGGCCTGAACTTATTTCTTGGATTCAATGACAAGCGAGAAGGAAGACTACAACTCCGTGAAGCAGGTTCTAGATGAAGCTCTCTTTGAGTTTACCGTCAAGGGAGGATACATCACGGAGGGATGCAGAAAGAAGAACAAGAATGACCTGCCATGCTTCGCCCACAACACCGAATTCTATTGCATTCAACAGCCAAAAACCAGTGTGACGGCAGGCTACTATGTCATCCACCACATGCAGCAGTTCGTACGGGTGCGAAAATCCTTCAGAAAGCACGCTGATGTCACCAACTAGGAAAAACACTGCAGCAAATCTCACCTGAAGATTGCAGAGAAGAGTTCATACACACCCTGTAGAAGTTCGCGAGCATCATCAACCGGGATGTCGTCCATGCCACTGGGGTCTTCAACGGCAGTCCAGCAACTCCCAGATACAGGGGCCTCTAAAGACATGCCAGACTTGTACAACTCGATTGCAGACGCTCGCCATTCTAGTTCCGAATACCAGCGAAGCGAGCGCTAGCTATGCAAAACAACAGTGACGATGCTGGGTTTGTGTTGTGTACACGTAGATTGTTGATGTGTTAACGTTTTTCCAAACTTGCATATCTAGAGTTTCCTTCGTCTTACTTCTGTTTTTAAGATTCATAGTTTCTATATTGATATATTATTGTAATGTGCAAATGTTGTGTTATGGCAGGGGAAAACGCTGCCGTGCAACGCTGCCATGGTAGCAAAGCGCTTCCACGGCAGCAAAATCGCTGCCGTGGCAGAATTTTTTGTGGCCTGGAAAATATAGTAGTGGCATGTGGGAATAGAAGCCCACCACTAATGTTCCTAGTACCAGTGGCCTGCTGGCCTTCTTATATGCCACTGGTAATAAAAATTATTATTTTAAAAAAAGGAACTAGTGGCGTACACGCGCGGCACGCCACCAGTATATGGGTTACTAGTGGCTTGTGGGTGGCATGCCACTAGTAACTTTTACCAGTGGCGTGATACTAGTGGCGTGCCACACCCAGGCCACTAACAGGCATTTTGGCACGACACTGTTAAGCTTTTCTGCACTAGTGATTGTAGTTGTCAGCTATAACTTAATCTAATTAGTAAAAAAAATAACTGACAACTACAGTAGTAGATTTCTTGGTTCATTCACGTTTGCGGGCTACGATTTCAGAGACTGCAAGTGCGATTAGATTGTTTGGCGGGCCCAACGGTCAGCAACTCTCCTCCGATCCGGACATGTAGTAGGTAAAAACAAATGAAATCGGTCAACTTGACGGCCAGGACAAACGACGCAAGCACTCGAGGTGAAATCCACGGCTGACGTAGAAACTTTTCACGTGGACAAGCTAACCGCGCGGGTATGTGCGCGGGTAAAAATAAGTGGCCAGCTACTTATTGTGTGTGCCTTCTTTTCTTTTTGCATGATTGGTTCAGGCGTGATGCGTGAACCAGAATGCAGTTGCACATTTTCTTTGTTTTTGAAACTTATGGACACTTCAAACTCCCCCCCCCCCCCCCCCCCCCCCCCCCCCAAAAAAGAATTTGATCAAGCTCCGCCACTGAATATCACATAATAAATGAAACTTTAACAGTAAAATGCATCTGCAATCGTTCCTCCAGCAAATATGAAGGGAAAAATAAATAAAAAAGAAGAGCAATCGTTAGGCTATGAAAAGCCATTGCGAACAATAGGCATTTGCAAATGACTTGTTCCAACCTTATGGATCTCTTATTATCTCGAAACAGATTACACGAGTGTTGTGGCTAAACATCAAGTTTTAGGAAGTGGGTTCCGGTGTACCTAGTTCCAAAAATCCGCCCCCGTTAAATTTTCTAACCTTAATCATCAGCTTACACTGTATATTTGTTTGTCAATATAATGATGATTGGTCTTCTTTTCTATTGCGGGGAAGATAATGATGATTAGTTACACATCAATTCCATGCAGTTGAATCTGAGCAACGAGAAGAAATTAATCGTCGATAACATGATGTCAACACGGGGTGCACCTTTGTACCCAATGCCAGAACAGTGTGCTGGACTTTATGCCCAATCTTTATTGTGATCATGATTCGATGTCTTACCTTAGGCTACTCATAGTGGCGAGTGTCATATACTAGTATCATGCATATGATACTAGTATATGATACTATCTCCATAGTGCATAGTATCATAAAGTAGTATCATAGATGACCATATTTATTGCCAGTGGCGGAGCTACAGGGTGGCCAGGGTGGGCCGCGTCCCACCCTGGGATTTTGACCCGGCCTATATACCTATACCTAAAGAGATGGGTCAGAAAAGGAAAAAAAATGGCCCAACAACACACCGACTCAGAACAACCAACGCCTCTCGGCTCTCGCTCTCGCTCTCATCCAGGCCCCAGACACCGAGACACCACGCAAATACAGGCATACAGCCAGCCGCCGGCCGCGGGCCGCCCCGTCCCCGTCTCTGCCTACCTCGCCGGTCGCCGGCCGCCCAGGAGGCTCCTCTGCTCCTGGCCTCCTGCCTCCCCGTTGCGCCCTCGGCCTGCCCGCGCCCGGCGCTCAGCACCAGCCGCGCCACCGCCCCCGGCCGCGACCCTGCCCTATCCCGGCCGCCTGGCGCCCCTGCAAGCCGGCGGCGCCGCCCAGTCCGCACTCCGGCACTCGGCTCGGCCTGATTTGAGGTACCGTTCGTCCATTCCCCAAATCCCAATTTTTGATTTAGGGTTAGTTTGCTATTTGTTGTGTTGTGCACTGCCTGTGTGGTAATATAATTTTTGATCCGAGTAATTACTAGTTAGAAAGTACACCACAACATCCTAAACTGAGAAGAAAAAGTTAATTCGGACATCTTACAATGGTTCATGGTTGCATCAGAAATCTGAGACTGTTAATTTTGTTTTGTACTTTTGAGGTATTGAACTGAATGTTGAACTTACTGTGCAGGTCCAGCCATGCTTAATTAAACAGAATTCATGTTGTATTATGGGCTGGTAATAAGGTTGTGTATTTAGTTTCATGCTCACAGCATCTTCACTCAAATGGCCATTACCTTAAGCTACTGTTGGAAAGGCGTGTAATTTACGCATGCTTCAAAACAGAGTTGGAAAGGAGTACCCAACTACCCATCTGTTCCTTCCCTTTTGACTGCAAATTTTCTGTACATGAATGAACAGATACATAATTTTGTACATTATTTCTGCCTCAATTAGCTTTATTGATAGAAAGTAATTTTTGTTACAGAATTGTTGAAGGATGAAGAGGGCCGGAGGAGACATTGTTTCTCTTTTTGAGAGAGAAGCTATTAAGATAGGGAAGAAGAAGAAGAAGCCAGGGAATATGCCGGATGTGGCCGAAGAGCAAACCGGAGAACTTGTGAGTATGCCGCTTGTGATTTAATTGAGAATTTTAGTGTTTTTGCAAGACCATATTGTGATATTGATCTATTTCTTTGTGATATTGGTAATTAGTTAGAACTTTCACATGTCACATTGCTTATAAATTTTTTTTTTTTGGGGGCGGACCACCCTGGTGTCAAATGCTAGCTCCGCCACTGTTTATTGCCATGTATGACACAAAGTAGCATAGCATTTAACATGATACAGTATCTACCTATGTTACTCTAACCCTCTTTCTCTTATTTAATTATGTGCCACATAAGCATGTTTGGTAATCCAAAGTGCATGTTACTGGTTATGTTACCCCCACTATGGCCAGCCTAAACACGGACGGTACTGGTATACCCGTGGCCATTCAGTTCGTGTCAATAATTTCTTGTGTGCCCGTTGATTAGCACTGGTACTGCTCGGTGGTAAGTCGTCCTGACCCCAAACAGCCCGGAGGACGAACTAGCTGAACCGCGCCCAGGCAAGCAGGCCCCCGCGCTGACGAGGCAGCAGGTTGGACCGGCACAGCGGGCACGTCACCTCGCCAACGTCGATCCACCGGTCGATGCAGCCTCTGTGGAAGGCGTGGGTGCAGTTGCCCAGCCGCCTCACCTCGTCCGTCAGCTCCAGCCGCTCCAGGCACACCCTGCAAGTACTAGCCTCGCCGTAGCTGTCATCGTCGTGGCAACCGACCGCCGTCCTCTTGGAAGTCGGCAATTGCGACCGCTCCGCAAGGTGCGCGGCGAACTCGACGGGTGGCAGCCGCTGCATCACCGTCTCCGGAAGCGTGCCGTCCCCGTTGGGACGACCGTTGATGAGCGCCGCGTGGTCCTCGGAGGAGTAGGGGGGCTCGTAGAGGCCGAGCAGGCAGAGTGTCAGCACGAAAGCCTGCACGG
This sequence comes from Thinopyrum elongatum, assembly GCA_011799875.1. Taxonomy (NCBI): domain Eukaryota; kingdom Viridiplantae; phylum Streptophyta; class Magnoliopsida; order Poales; family Poaceae; genus Thinopyrum; species Thinopyrum elongatum. Next base: position 561,078,883 of record CM022302.1, read on the forward strand.
CGGCGTGGAAGAACTTGACCACGGCGGCGACGGGGCGGGGAACCGCGTTGCAGTAGCACACCAGAGGGAAGGTCATCGCACACGCGCGGCAGGCGGGGAGAAATCGGAGCGCAAAAGGCAGCCGAACGTAGCCCGCGCGTGGTGCGTGTCTTTCGGATTCAGAAGGCAAAGCGAACGACAGCGGGTACACGAGCACGCATCTATAGGTAGGCTCACGAACAGACCGAAGAGGAAAAGTGGCTCGTTTTATCGTGTTCCCGGGGCCGGGGGGTGGGGTGGGGTGGGTGGGGGGGGGGGGGGGGGGGGGGGGTGGTTCGGAAGATGCGGTGTGGCTGTCACGCGCTCAAAAATTTCGTGTGGCCAACGTCGTCACGGGCTGGATACGTGCACATACGATGATTTGGTACTCCCTCCGTCCACGTGTATAGGCACCTAAGAGAATTCAAAAATTTCAGGAGTATAAGTCGCGGTTGTTATTAAATGCACCTCGTTCCCTTCACCCGTGTAGCTGCGTTCCCATTCCTAATTACTTCCACGCATGCGGAGCCGCCTATTCTAATTTTACTCCTTTGCATGCTACTACCTCCGTCCGGATTTACTAGTCCCTCTCATATTTTGGCTCATATTTTGACCACAACTTTTACTAGTAAAATATAAGTTATACGTAGCAAAAATAATATCATTCGAAACTACACTCAAATATGAATCCAACAATATAATTTTTGATGACATGCATTAACATTTTGCTAGTCATATATATGGTCAAATTTTGATCCAAAATACGATGGGGACTAATAAATCCAGACGGAGATAGTAGAGTCCAGACCGGTGCATGCGAGCGGGCTCTTAAATGATTGGTCAACGATCGGGGCACTTGCAGAACATGGGTGAGAAAATTTCTGCACGGGGTAGCTTAACCATCACAACAATAAATACAGTGATTAACTGCTATATTTGACTGCTTTTAAGGTAGAGAATGACCTGGTGATTTGCTTTTTTCATGGTTCGAAAGTTTTATGGGATCCAACCTACGCGCGCCTAGGTCGCGATGCCCATCGTTAAACGCCCTATGCACCTGGACGGAGGGACTAAAGTGATTTTTTTAAAAATATTATTTTTTTATAACAAATTCGAGAAATGTATGCCCTAAATTAAAATTTTCGAAACTATGACCCTGTCGGCCTCGCCGAAGCCGAAGAGGGACTCTTGGGTCAACTGCCGGCCGAATAGAGGTCTTCGGTCAAGTGTGGGCCGAAGAGCTTCAGGCACGGGCCGAAAAGTGGTTTTCGGCTTTCGCTAGGCCGAAGAGTGGTCTTCGGTTTACGCAAGGCCAAAGAGTCCTCATCGCGTAAATAGCAGGCCAAAGTTGCATGGCACCACTCTTTGGTTTTTATTAGGCCGAAGTGTTTTTAAAAAAAACTGGTTTATCAATCCAGTACAACGATTCCCCACCTTAGCCATGAAATAAATGTACTTTCCCGCAACGCTTTCCCTTCATCTGTTCCCGCCATTATCCTTCCCGCCAGCCCTTTCCCTCCATTTCTTCCCGCCATTCTTTCCCGCCATCTTCTTTCCCGCCATTTTCTTTCCGGCCCAATTTTCCCGCCAACCCCTTACCCTCATTCTATAAAACCGCCCCCCTTGCCTGTTGTCTTCTGCATATTTCATTAGCAATATTTCCAGTCATGTCCGGCGACAATTCCAGCGGTTTTACTCTACTGATGTCTCATTTGCTCTTGTGCAATGCCGCAAGAATGCAGAGGCATAATATGGGAGGTGTGCGTTTTGAAGAATTAGTTAGTAGTGATAGGCACCTGATGGAGTTTCGTATGTGTTTTTCCTGACCCTATCTCCCGGAGAAGTGCCCGGAAAGGAACCTAGAGGAAATTCGACAAGAACTTTTCCGGTTGCGTGGTAGGTGGGATAGGATTGTTGAACTCAAACATATGGGTGCCCGCATTGCTGGTACACTCTTTCTTGACTATCCAAGAATAAACTTTCCATAGAAGAAATACGAGGACCACGTTAAGGTAATTCATATTTCATTTCAGCTTGCACCCTGTTAGACCATATGCTAGTATGTAACTATGTTATTATTGTTGTTTCTAATTTTCAGAGGTACCCTGAGGACACGGAACTGTTGAACAAGGGTATCTTCAACTTTGGATGGATGAAGATTATCTGGGGCCCTATACCAGCGGTGAGAGTACTGCGACAGAGTGCTGCATCGGCGAAGGGTGGCGCTATCTCCAAGAAAGCCATTGAAGATGATGATGATGACTTTATGCCAAGCAAACGAGCTCAGAACAAAGGAAAGGCGCCTACTGCATCTGAGAGGGGTGGCAGTAGCTGTAAGAAAGTGAAGAGCGACGATGATGACTTTATGCCAAGCAAGAAAGTTCAGAACAGATCCAAGGGTTGTGCCAGCTCGAAGAGTGGTAAATCAAGAAAGACTGTAGCATCATCGAAGGGTGCCGATGCTGATTATGATTCCACAGATGAGTTTATGCCAGGGAAACTAGTTCAGGTAACATTTGGACACAATCGTGAAGAGCTCTGGAAGCCCCATGTTAGTGAGAATATGACTAACTAAGCACTAAAATACCACCACACAGAAATTAACATTCACTACAAGTATGCAATATGACTCATCTACACTAACTACACACTAAAACTTATTATGTACAGAGAAGAATAATTAGAGAAAAATATACGACAGCATGGTTATACCTTCGACGCGTCGGTCCACTGCTTCTTGCTCCTCTCTTCAACTCAGAGGCACCGGCCACCTCCCGGAGTTCTTGCACCACTGGACACCACCACCGCCTCCCGGAGGTTGGACTCCAGCTACCTCCCACCAAGGTACATCACCACCAGCGCCTCATCCACCCCCCAAGCCGCACCTCCTCCCCACCACCACCTCCTCCCCAGCCGCACCTCCACCCCACCTTGGCTCCTCCTCACCTATACTCCAAAAAAAACTACCCCATGGATATATCGGACCCTAGGCCGCCGGGGATGGCTATGATCTATTATTTCTGCATCTTGGATGCGAGAATGGCCGGAAAATGGTGGAGATCGGTGGAAAATCATGAGAGAAAGGTGAGAGAAGCGAGAGAAGAATGAATCGGCTGGAGGAAGAAGAAGCTCGGCCTTATCCCCGACCTCTTCAGTCACGGGTTGGCGGAAGACACTCTTCGGTCTTTGGTAGGCCGAAGACCACCTCTTCGGTCGCTGGTAGGCCAACAGCCTTTCTTCGGCCCGCAGCCACAGTACTTTGGCCCGCAGTTAGATCGAAGACCCCTTTTCGGCCAATGGAAGAACAAAGAGTCCCTCTTCGGCCAAAGGGAGGCCGACAGGATGATAGATTTGATTTTTTTCAATTAGGTCATATAGTTTTTGAATTTGTTAAAAAAAAAATTTCAAAAAAATTGAGTAACTGATACATTGCATGGCTACCGATGATTTGGTAAACCGCACGCTCCAGTGTCTTCACGAGTTTTTTTCGTGGTCCGTTTTTTTTTCTTTGGCGGCCGGCTACAACGTTGGCATGTATACGTCAACCATCACTAGTGCAGAATCGGGCTATAGTGCCGGTTGGTAAGGGCCTTTAGTGCCCGTTCTGCAACCGGCACTAAAGGGTGGGGGCTAAAGGTACCCCCCCACCCCCCTTTAGTCCCGGTTCAACACGAACCGGCACCAAAGGCCCACCACGTGGCATGAGCGCCCGCCGGGGGATGGGAGACCTTTAGTCCCGGTTGGTAACACCAACCGGGACTAAAAGGTTTAGGGGTTTATGGCTTTATGATTTATTTTTCGTTTTAGTTTTGTGTTTTACATTTAATTCTTTTTTATTTCAAACATATTTTACGCTACTACATCTTGTACATGTTATGCATATATATAAATAGAATTTCTCGTAGAACCGATCATATATATATCATCGAATTTCTCGCACGACCAATCACATATATATATATATATATATATACAATTTGGTATATACAGTTTCTCTTACAATTTGCAGATCATTACATGGAGGCATTAGGTCGATCTAGCTAGGTACGGTGTAATGGTATTCTCCTTTGGAATCTATGACCTGGTCGAGCAAAAATCCCGCTATTTCATCTTGCATCGCTCGTACGCGATTCTCTGGTAGGAGCTTATCCCGCATGTCCATCATCTTTAAAGAAGGAGATCAATATGCATGTATTAGTTGCGTGTGTATATATTAGATAATGATGTAAAAATTGTGAATAGTGTTCTGGCAAACGTACCCATCGGTTTCTATCATCTTTGCTCCTTTCAGACGCCATCATGTGAATGTTCTCGCAAACGTAGTATGCACATAAATTAGTCCCCGGCGCCTGCTTCAGGGCCTTTACGATAATAGAATTCAATCAGATAATAATTAATCAAGCATGACAATGGTATTGAAACTAGAATTAAAGAGATGTTAGCTAGCTAGTACTACTTAATTAATTACCTTGGGTCGCACCCATGTCAGCTGTTGTTTCCATTGGCCTTTAACCTTTTTGATGAACTTTTCCCAAGCCCTGCCCACCGGCAAAGAAAATGAATAAAGAGTTATTAATTAGGTGATATCAGGAAACAAACTAAAGAGGCCGACATAGTGCGATAATGATTGAAATTACCTGTCGACCATCCACCTTATGATTGAGTATTCATTAGCATCTTTAAGTAGTGAGTCCAGTACTTGAACTTTTACCTTGTCAACTTCAATGATTAACAAGATCCAGTGGAAACTGCATGCGCACATGTTTGTATAATTAAGCGGGCATATGCATAACTCATCAACTACACTTATTAACATCTAGTAAGCAAAAAAAGAATTTGTAGTACAAGACAGTGTCACTCACCCGAAGTTGTAAGGAAGTAGTATTTCTGGTTGGGTATTTAGTCGCACCAAGAACTCTAGCATGGTTTTCTCTGTGTATGGTCGATCATATTCACGTGACCATGTCTCTTCATTAATGGTATTTGGGTCAATGAACCCAATGCGATAGCGTCCAGCTTTTTTCATTTCATAGATCTTCATTCTGCATAATACCACAGAAAAGAATATAGTGAGGATAATTACAGTTAATGAATGAGCACTACAGCTAGCTAGAGACTTAACTTACAGAAAGAAATCACTTACAGACAATAGCAACTGACGATAGATTTGTTGAGTGCGTCTTGATTGAATAACTGAAATAGTTCTTGAAACTCAACCCACAGAGCTTTTTCATGGAAGTAATGCTCTTCTTTGACTTGCACCATGAGGGACTCTTTATCGGTAGTCTTGGCTTCTCTCATGTACCATTGATGCAATTCATACATTCTCGTTGATAGACGCTTGATCTCCTCAGGCTTGACCATAGGTTCGCCGCAGACATATTTCCGTTTTAGTTCCTCCTCTTTAAACGTTTCCATGGGCTCGATCTCTAGGACTTGTTCTACAGTGACACCGGCCTCTTCAGCTATCCTTCTATGATCATCGGTTATTACCAGCTGATCGGCGCTAGTACTCACATGTGTTGGTACAATGAGCGGGGGGATCGATTGCACTGCCTGTTCTCCCAGCTGGGGAACAGTTTTCCCGCTTTTTTTGGCAGCTGCTTGGCTCAAGCTCGAGCTTGACTCCTTTTTTTGTTCTTGATATGACTTCCTGATTTGGCGCTCATAGTCTGAGTCAATATGCTTGGGAGCTGGTGGTTGAGCCATACGAATAAAGTGGTCAATGACATGCTCATGTACTTTCTCCTCTGGCGGCGGGGGCGATTTTGGTCCAAAATGGGCCTTCACTTGGGATTGCACTTCGATCTTGTTTTCATCGTCAGTCAGGTGGTAAGGCAACCTCGGAAGAGGCTTGAGGCTTGGACCAAATCTGTATTTCTTGCCTCCTCTTGTACCGCTAGCCGCCATAGCTGCAGCGCCTCTCTTCCGCTGTTGCTTAGGCAGCGAAGCGCGCTGAGGTGGCGGAGACGGCTGACGCGGTGCCTATCTTGGAGGAGGAGTCGGCTGACATGGTGCCGGACTTGGAGGAGGAGGAGTCGGCTGACGTGGTGCCAGACTTGGAGGAGGAGGAGTGGGCTGACGCGGTGGCGGACTTGGAGGAGGAGGAGTCTGCTAACGTGGTGGCGGACTTGGAGGAGCAGGAGTCTGCTGAGGCGGCGGCGGACTTGGAGGAGGAGCTGACTGACGCGGTGTCGGTGGCCTTGGAAAGACGATGCTATCCTTTCTCCATAGAATGATACAATGTACGGCCTCTCCCAGTGTGCGCTCGTCGTCACCTCCAGGAATGTCAAGCTCTAGCCCCGAATATTGTGCCACCACTTCATCAACCCCGACACGAGCATAGCCAGCTGGAATCGGATTGCAATGGAAGGTTGCTTCAGGGGGGTTTGTATAAGCAACGCCGTCCGCCACCTTCATGGATATGTTCTTCATTTTAAAGTGTAGCTCACAAGTTGTCGTATCTATGATATCATCCACAGGGTATCTATCCAGCAGTGCATCATCGCCCGGGGCGGAACCCACGCTACTTCTCGGCATGGATGGGATGGTGCTATCCAATGCTGGATCCGCTAGCTGCTGCCGCTGCTGAGACCCCCTTTCTTGGCTAAGTGAGTCGATCTGCTGCTGCTGCCGCTGGAAAGCGAGTGCCAACTCCACGTGCTTTGATTTTACGATGCAAAGGCGGTCTGCTTCCTACTTCCTCTCCTCCTTCTCCAGCTTCCTCTTCTGCTCCTCCTGCTGCTTCTTTCTCACACGGCTTCTGTAGTCGGCGTTCCAGCCCGCAAACTCCTCAAACCACGGAACAATGCCTTTGCCTCGTGTTCTTCCCGGGTGTTCAGGATTCTTCAAGGCACGCATAAGCTCGTTGTTCTCTTTGTTGGGCTTGAACACCCCCGTTCGAGCCTCTTCTATTGCAACAAGTAAACGCACATCGGCTCCTTTAAGACTTGCCCGCTCCAAAACCTCGCCTGTCTTTGGGTCCAACGTCCCCCCATGCGGATAGAACCAAGTCCTGGACCTGGGGGGCCAGCTCAATGTAACTGGAGTGACCCTTGCATCCATCATCTCTTGCTCAGCGAGATCCCACTTAGGCCGGGCCACCTCGTAGCCACCTGGCCCCAGCTTATGGTGCCACTCCTTTTTCACGGCATTAATCTTGTTTATTCTCGACCGTTCCTGAGCCACTTCCGATTCCTTGAATTTCACGAAAGCATCCTACTGAGCTCTTGCCTTCTCCAGTGTTCCCTTGAATTCTGGAGTCTTCTTTCCTGCATTGACGTACGCGGCCCATATACTTTTCTTGTGGTTGTTGAATGCTATTGCCATCTTCCTAAAAGCAGCGTTCTTGACTTTCTCCACGTCTGCATCTGTGAAATGATCTGGTAGGGTGAAATGTGACATGAGAGATTCCCAAAGCCGATATTTTTCTCTTTGGTTGACAAAAGTAAAATCTGGATCTTCCTTTGCTGGCTTTTTCCATTCTTGAATGGAGATTGGGATTTGGTCCCTGACAATAACTCTGCATTGACGAATGAACTTGTTCGCATTCTTCTTAGGTTCGCGCGGTTCTCCATTAGGTTTGATGGCATCGATGTTGTACTTTACGCCATCCTTCAACTTTTTGGCCGGGCCTCGAACTGTCCTGCTGCTTGTAGAAGATTTGGTTGATCCGGAGGGCTAAAAGAAGAAAGATCGCTTCGTTAATATATATACAAATCGATTAAAACATGTGATGATCACCAGATGCCTGCTTATATAAATATACCTCGCCGGTCTTTGTTATTTCAGGAACAACATTTCCTTCGTCATCAAAGGTCTGGACTTCATCTATTCGTTCGTCTTCATCAAATATCATACCCTCATCGGTAGGGTTCAGATATTGCGAGCCGTCATCTTCTTCATTCCCATCTAGGCTCGGGGAGCGTGATGTCGAACAGGGCCTCTTCTCCTTCTCTGCCGGTATTGTCCATAGCTTTTATTTAACTAATATCCAGAAGAAAGATAAAACAATTTAGTATTCAAATTAGAATGCATGCATGCAATCAATAAGGAAAAACTGAATCATAGTAGATAATATGCATCTCGAATAATCCAGATAATTGATATGCATCATAGAATATAATCTCGAATACATCGTCTCGAATATTATCGAATAATTACAATCTCGAATACATCGTCTCGAATATTATCTCGAATACATCACTAGCTAATACAGATCGAATATTATCGAATAATGTAGTTCACTCGCGGTGGACACCCAAAGATAAGGAACCATCACAGGATCATAGCTCGGGTGAGATCCCTGAAGAACCTGCCAGGTATTGGAGAACCTGACATCCAACGGAACCATGTAGCGACGGACATGCTCGTCCTCCTCCCTGACACGGTGACGTACCACCTCCACGGGGGACGCCAGCCTCCGCACCGAATCTGGCTCACGCGCCCGCCACCAAAGAAGCTCCGGGTCGACGACGGGACCCGGGTTCCTCACCAAGATGTGCACCCTTGAAGGTAGCACCTCCCAGTGCCAGCCCGGTGTAGCCCAATCACGGACATGGCGCCTCTGAAGCAGGAAGTCGTCGCGAACGGGTCGACGATGAGAATGCGGGCCGGGCATCGTTGACGTCGAGAACAAATTCTATGCAAATGTAACATTTTTTAAATGTTTGGATTATGATTTCTTAATATACGAGGAAAACCTTTACTCCCTGTCTAGAAACAGGATTCAGAATCATAACGAATTCTCTTGACCTTTAAGGGATTTAACAAAATGGCACCATTCTGGATGTGCAGAAAATGGTCCATATTTTTCCTGATCTCATCTACCCTTCTATATGTCACGTTGTCTAGTGACAAAGGATTCAAGAAAACCATGGCTTCATCATTAGCCGGAAGTAACAGGCGCATGATGGTACGAAGCTCTCCAAATTGTTTTGGAATGGAGTCCCGGATAGGATAATTTGCTTTTTGGTGCGAAGTTCAGCAAGAGCCTTCCGAATATCGCTATTTGGAAGGCCGTTGCTGAAATTCGTACCAAAAAGCGAATTATCCTATCAGGGACTCCATTCCAAAACAACTTTGGAGAGCTTCGTACCATCATGCGCCTGTTACTTCCAGCTAATGATGAAGCCATGGATTTCTTCAATACTTTTGACAGACAACGTGACATATAGAAGAATATATATATATATATATATATAATATATTATTATATATATATATTATATAATAATATGTGTATATATATATATATGTTATATATTTTGAGATCAGAAAAAAAAATGGATCAACTTATGCACATCCATAATGGGGGCATTCTTGATAAATCCCTTATTAAAGGCTAAGAGAATCTATTGTACTATACATACATATACTAATTAATTGCAAATATATACAAACTTTGCAAATACAACATTAAAATATGCAACTTTTGCAAATACTAATTGCTATACATTGGATCAAATGTCAATATTCTAGTTACATTGGAGGTCAAAATTCAACTTCATCTCAAATGTACATTTATGTCATTCTTGCATCTATGTCAAAATTCAAACTTTGACATATGGTTAAATGTTGCATATTTCATCATATTTCACTCTAGATCAAACTTTGACATATGATCAAATATTGCATATGTCAAAATTCAAACTTTGTCATTTTATTAGGAAATTTTGAGCAAACTATCCTCCTTTCAATTATAATGTCCCATTCCTAGGTTATAACTACCCTAATAATATTCCTTTCTCAAAAAATTCTGAAACTTTTCCCATTATAGTCCTTCTAACAAATATATAATGGTCAACTTTTTTCTATGCAACTTTTTCCTATAAGTATAAAACCTGAAAAACAGAAAATCTATGTAAATTTCACCGTTCATCTACACATATACATATAAATTGTAAAAATAATCATCTAAAACATCTAACATCCTATATAATACATACATATACATTATTATACATCTAACATAAAAAATTCCTATACTCATGTACACATATTATATATTACAGAACATTATTCAATACATATATAATACATATATATAATCATATATCTATATACATCTAACATTCATCTACATATACATCTATTTCCTACTCATCTATATATAACACAAAAAAAAAGATGAATGAACAATAATGAAAAAAAAGATGGCCGCCGCCGGAGCTCACTCAGGGGGTCGGGTCGTCGGGGTGGGGGCCGGGCGGCGTGGAGGAGCGACGCGGGCTCGTTGGCGCGGGGGATCGGAGGAGCGAGGCGCCGGCGCGCGGGCTCGTCGGGACGGGGTCGGAGGAGAGCAAGGCGCTTGCGCGCGGGCTCGATCGGAGAGGACGACGACGGCGCGCGGCATGTGGGAGGTGTCGACGGGGCGCGCGTGGAGAGCGGCGCGGGCGGGCTCGAGGCCGGCGGCGGCGGCAGCGCAGTCGGGCAGCCTGACATCGACGGCGTCGTCGAGGCGGGCGGCGGAGCGGAAGAGGACGAATGGAGTGAAAAATTCATAAGTGTTGTATATATAGGAGGCACATTTAGTCCCGGTTGGAGCCACCAACGGGGACTAAAGATGAATTTTGGCCAGGCCAAGCGGCGGGAAGCGACCACCTTTAGTCGCGGTTGATGGCTCCTACCGAGACTAAAGGGGGGGCCTTTAGTCGCGGTTGGAGCCACCAACCGCGACTAAAGGTGGTGCGCTGCCACAGCCACGGTGCACGAAGTTTAGTCCCACCTCGCCCAGCGAAGGGCAGCCGCACTGGTTTATAAACCCAGCCGCGGCTGCTCCTTCGAGCTCCTCTCTAATGCAGGCCTTCTGGGCCTACCTCACCTGTGCTGTCCTGTGGTCCTACTGGGCCTTGCGGGCCTGCATCCTGACCCAACTACAGGTTGGGTTTCTAGTCGTATGCAGGCCATTGTGGCCCAGTAAGCGGGCTTTTTTTTAATTTATTTATTTCTCATTTTTTTGTTTTCTTCTTTATTTATTTTCTGTTGTTTCTGAGTTGTTTTTTGCTTTATTTAGAGTTTCTTTGTGAATCTTTTTTCTTTAGGTAAAAAAATTATAAACTTTCTGTTAGTGCCAGTAGTTTTCAAATTCAGATAGTTTAAATTTGAATTATTTGAATTTTGTGTGAATCACTAGTTTGTGAATAACTTTACTTTAAAAATAGATTTTTCAGTGATTCTTATTTCTTCTGTTTAATATTAGTGTGTTTTATCATTATATTAAATTTGGTAATTCTTAGGTTATTTAAAAAAATGAAATGCCTTTGTAACAGTTGAGTTTTTGTCCGAAACCCTGATACTTCGAAACAGATTGTCCATTTTGTACACGAAGTGCATCCAGTTTTTCCCGTAACCCTCTCAACTTTTTAGCACATGCTATGTGGGTGAAATGATGATACCATGCCAACTTTCAACCTTTTCAGAGTTCTTTTGTAGTGCTTTTCAATTTCAGGGTCATTTAGCTCAAAAAATCAATAAAATGAATGAAAAATAGCAAATGAAGTCAGAAAGGGTTGAAAATTGATGACGTGGCTTTGAATGGTGCATACTGAACGCACAAAAAGTCTGGAGTTGAATTAAGTTTTAAAAAATGAAATGCCTTTTGTATAACAGATGAGTTTTCGTCTGAAACTCTGATACTTTGAATGAGATTGTCCATTTTGTACATGAAGTGCATCCAGTTTTTCCCGTAACCCTCTCAACATTTTAGCACATGCTATGTGGGTGAAATGATGATACCATGCCAACTTTCAACCTTTTCAGAGTTCTTTTGTAGTGCTTTTCAATTTCAGGGTCATTTAGCTCAAAAAATCAATAAATGCATGAAAAATAGCAAATGAAGTCAGAAAGGGTTGAAAATTGATGACGTGGGTTTGAATGGTGCATACCGAACGCACAAAAAGTCAGGAGTTGAAATAAGTTTTAAAAAATGAAATGCCTTTTGTATAACAGATGAGTTTTCGTCCGAAACCCTGATACTTCGAATGAGATTGTCTATTTTGTACACGAAGTGCATCCAATTTTTGCCGTAACCCTCTCAACTTTTTAGCACATGCTATGTCGGTGAAATGATGATACCATGCCAACTTTCAACCTTTTCAGAGTTCATTTGTAGTTCTTTTCATTTTCAGGGTCATTTAGCTCAAAAAAAATCAGTAAATGCATGAAAAATAGCAAATGAAGTCGGAAAGGGTTGAAAATTGATGATGTGGCTTTGAATGGTGCATACTGAACGCACAAAAAGTCTGTAGTTGAAATAAGTTTAAAAAAATGAAATGCCTTTGTATAACAGATGAGTTTTCTTTCGAAACCCTGATACTTCGAAAGAGATTGTCCATTTTGTACATGAAGTGCATCCAGTTTTTGCCGTAACCATCTCAACTTTTTAGCACATGCTATGTGGGTGAAATGATGATACCATGCCAACTTTCAACTTTTTCAGAGTTCATTTGTAGTTCTTTTCAATTTCAGGGTCATTTAGCTCAAAAAACAGTAAATGCATGAAAAATAGCAAATGAAGTCGAAAATGGTTGAAAATTGATGACGTTTGTCCGAAGCACATAAGTACACATTTCAAATGCCAAAACACATAAGCACCCTAACTATTCCAAAGATTCCCTCCGGTTTGTCCAAAGTGGGACTTTCCAGATATATAAGTCTCGAATACATCACTAGAGAAGAAAGTGATGATAGTGAAGCCGGTCACATCCCAGAGTGGGATCTTTGGGTGTAAAACTTTTTCTTCGCGTGTGTCCCTTTGCGCCGTAACCATGGACAATCTTCATCATTTAACTGGATGCTCAGGTCAATATTCACTTTGAAGGGAGCAATTTCAAGAAACTTTTCATAATCTTCTGACATGTCTGTCTTGTCATCCACTCCAACGATGTTTCTTTTCCCTGAAAGAACTATGTGGCGCTTTGGCTCATTGTATGATGTATTCGCTTCCTTATCTTTTCTTTTTCTCGGCTTGATAGACATGTCCTTCACATAGAAAACCTGCGCCACATCATTGGCTAGGACGAATGGTTCGTCTGCGTACGCAAGATTGTTGAGATCCACTGTTGTCATTCTGTACTGCGGGTATTCCGTTACCCCGCCTCGTGTCAGAATGACCCATTTGCACCGAAACAAAGGGACCTTCAAACCACGTCCATAGTCAAGTTCCCATATCTCCTCTATGTAACCATAATATGTGTCCTTTCCCCTCTTGGTTGCTACATCAAAGCGGACACCACTGTTTTGGTTGGTGCTCTTTTTATCTTGGGCGATCGTGTAAAATGTATTCCCATTTATCTCGTACCCTTTGAAAGTCATTATATTCGAAGATGGTAACTGGGACAACAAGTACAGGTCATCTTCAACAGTGTTGTCATGCATGGCACGTGTCTGCAACCAACCAGCGAAAGTCCTCGTTTGTTCACGTGTAATCCAGTCGTCAGACTGCTCCGGGTGTTTGGAGCGTAGAATATTCTTGTGTTCCTCGATATATGGAGCCACCAAGGCGGAATTTTGTAGAATTGTGTAGTGTGCTTGAGTGAGAGTATGCCCGTCCATACGTATTATTGCTTTCGGTCCTAGCGTGCCATTTCCACCCAGTTTGCCCTTATGCCGCGATTCAGGAACACCAATCGGCTTAAGGTCAGGAATAAAGTCAACACAAAACTCAATGACCTCCTCATTTTCATGGCCCTTGGAGATGCTTCCTTCTGGCCTAGCACGGTTATGAACATATTTCTTTAAGACTCCCATGAACCTCTCAAAGGGGAACATATTGTGTAGAAATACAGGACCGAGAACGGCAATCTCTTCGCATAGGTGAACTAGGACGTGCGTCATGATATTCAAGAAGGATGGTGGGAACACCAACTCGAAACTGACAAGACATTGCACCAAATCATTCTCTAACCTTGGTATGATTTCTGGATCAATTACCTTCTGAGAGATTGCATTGAGGAATGCACATAGCTTCACAATGGCTAATCGAAAGTTTTTCGGTAGAAGCCCCCTTAATGCAACCGGAAGCAGTTGCGTCATAATCACGTGGCAGTCATGAGACTTTAGGTTCTGGAACTTTTTCTCTGCCATATTTATTATTCCCTTTATATTCGACGAGAAGCTAGACGGGACCTTCATACTGAGCAGGCATTCAAAGAAGATTTCCTTCTCTTCTTTGGTAAGAGCATAGCTGGCATTCCCCTGATCTATGCCATCTTTTCTGTGCATACGTTGTTGGTCCCCCCGTGCCTCCGGTGTATCTTTTGTCTTCCCATACACGCCCAAGAAGTCAAGCAGGGTCACGCAAAGATTCTTCGTCACATGCATCACGTCGATTGCAGAACGGACCTCTAGGTCTTTCCAATAGGGTAGGTCCCAAAATATAGATTTCTTCTTCCACATGGGTGCGCGTCCGTCAGCGTCATTCGGAACAGATTGTCCACCAGGACCCTTTCCAAAGATTACCTTTAAATCCTTGACCATATCATGTGCATCATCACCAGTACGGTGGCGAGGCTTCGTCCTGTGTTCTGCCTCACCTTTGAAATGCTTGCCTTTCTTTCTTACGGGATGCCTACTCTGAAGAAATCGACGATGTCCCAGGTACACATTCTTCTTACAATTATCCAAATATATACTATCGGTATCATCCAAATAGTGCGTGCATGCGCGGTATCCCTTGTTTGTCTGTCCTGAAAGGTTACTCAGAGCAGGCCAATCATTGATGGTCACAAACAGCAATGCATGTAGGTCAAATTCTTCCTGATTGTGCTCATCCCACGCACGTACACCTTTTTCATTCCACAGCTGTAAGAGTTCTTCAACTAATGGCCTTAGGTACACATCAATGTCGTTGCCGGGATGCTTAGGGCCTTGGATGAGCACTGGCATCATAATGTACTTCCGCTTCATGCAGAACCAAGGAGGAAGGTTATACATATATAGAGTCACAGGCCAGGTGCTATGATTGCTGCTCTGCTCCCCAAAAGGATTAATGCCATCTGCGCTTAGACCAAACCATACGTTCCTTGCGTCATCTGCAAAGTCACTCCACTTCCTCTCGATTTTTCTCCACTGCGACCCGTCAGCGGGTACTCTCAACTTCCCATCTTTCTTATGGTCTTCTTTGTGCCATCGCATCAACTTGGCATGCTCTTTGTTTTCGAACAAACGTTTCAACCATGGTATTATAGGAGCATACCACATCACCTTGGCAGGAATCTTCTTCCTGGGGCACTCGCCCTCGACATCACCAGGGTCATCGCGGCTGATATTATAGCGCAATGCACCACATACCGGGCATGCATTCAAATCCACGTACTCACCGCGATAGAGGATGCAGTCATTAGGGCATGCATGTATCTTCTGCACCTCTAATCCTAGAGGGTAGACAGCCTTCTTTGCTTCATACGTACTGTCGGGCAATTCATTGTCCTTTGGAAGCATCTTCTTTAAGATTATGAACAACTTTCCAAATCCCTTGTCAAATACACCATTCTCTGCCTTCCATTGCAGCAATTACAGTGTGGTGCCCAGCTTTTTCTTGTCAGCTTCGCAATTTGGGTACAATGATTTCTTGTGATCCTCTAACATGCGCTGCAACTTCAGCCTCTCCTTTTCACTTGCGCAGTTTCTCTTTGCATCGGCAATGGCCCGACCAAGATCATCAGCGGGCTCATCTGATGCCTCTTCTTCAGCTTCTTCCCGCATTGCCGGCTCAGCTTCTTCCCCCATTGTTGTACCATCATATAGAGGGAACCCGTCATGGCCAGGATAGCTGTCGTCGTCCTCTTCTTCTTCATTGTCGTCCATCATAGCCCCTCTTTCTCCGTGCTTGGTCCAAACATTATAGTGGGGCATGAAACTGGACTCAAACAGGTGGACGTGAATGATTCTTGACTTAGAGTAATTCCGATCATTCTTACAGCCAGCACATGGACAAGACATAAAACCATCCGCCTGCTTGTTTGCCTTAGCCGCAAGCAGAAAAGTATGCACGCCATTAACGAACTGGGGATAGCATCGGTCATCGTACATCCATTGCCGGCTCATCTTCATTACACAGCACCGAAAAGACCAAATTAATACAAGTTCATACACACTTATTCTCATAAAACAATATACAAACTCTCCAGCTAAAGCATTTAAATGCAACAACAAATGCGATCAAGATCGCAACTAAGGTAATAATTGATCCAACAGCATAATGATACCAAGCCTCACTATCAATGGCATATTTTCTAATCTTTCTAATCTTCAAGCGCATTTTCTCCATCTTGATCTTGTGATCATCGACGACATCGGCAACATACAACTCCAGTTTCATCTTCTCTTCTTCAATTCTTTTTAATTTTTCTTTCAAATACTTGTTTTCATTTTCAACTAAATTTAACCTCTCGACAAGAGGGTCGGTTGGAATTTCCGGTTCACATACCTCCTAGATAAAAATATCTATGTCAACTTGATGGGCATAATTTGTCATAAACACGAAATGCAACAAATAGTTATAAAAGAGAATAGACCACATCCGAATCATAAACAGGACGAGGGCCGACGGGGACGGATATCAAAACCATGCCACTATGTATAACAAACAACGTACGGGTAAGAAAATTATTCAAATAACTATATATCTAAATCACACAAACATGATTTTTTTTACATAAAAAAGATAAGAACAAGATGCTCACTAAGGTGGTGCCGGCGACGGGACGGTGCGGGCGATCAACGGTGGTCGTTAGGACGGTGACGGGAAGGCACTAAATAAACCACACCTACATATGCAAACTAAGAGTTAATTTGAGCTCAAATTGCATATAAATCAAATAAACTACCACATATAATTACTCCCAAACTAAAACCCACAAATCACTATACTTATAGAGCATTGCAAGAGCTAATCTAGCAATGAGAGATGAAAGGACAAAGTTGCTAACCTTTGTGATCACTTGGATGGATGGGGGACCTTCAAATCTTGACAAATTTTGGCAAAAATGAAGGATGAGCACGAGGAATGGGGAAGAACATAGGAGAGGAAGGAATGAAAGGGGAAAACAGAGAGAAATGGGCTCGGGCTCGACGAAGGGTTTGTATAGAGGCATCTTTAGTCCCGATTGGTTATACAAACCGGGACTAAAGGTGCATCTCCAGTCCCAGTTCGTGCCACGAACCGGGACTAAAGGGGTTGGTGGGGCCCCAGCCTGACACCAGCCTGCCACCACCTCTTTAGTCCCGGTTCGTGGCATGAACCGGTACTAGAGGTTCAACACGAACCGGGACTAATGAGTGCCGCCCGCCTAGCGCCGTTGGAACCGGCACTAAGGGTCACATTAGTGCCAGTCCGTATTTGAACCGGGACTAATGAGGTGAACATTAGGTCATTTTTCTACTAGTGCATAAGCCAGCGCCAAGCTGTAAGCCTAGTAATAATAACTACATAAATTAAACTGCGTAAGTTTGCTGTTTTCTAGTTTTGTGCCGATCAGGGGATTTTTTACCTGGTTGACACGGTTTTCTTATGTTTTTATTCTATGCCCATGTCACACAAACCACCATGTGAGATCACCACTATAGAAACTCTTATAAGTTTAGATTATTAGTGGCGCACGCCACTGGTAACTTGTCAAAATACCGGTGGCGTGAGACCTAGTGTGTGTCATTTAACAGGCACGCCATTGGTATTCTCCAAAGTACCAGTGGCGTTCGAGAGATGGCGCACGCCACTGATACTTAGCACACCATTGGTGTCCGACGTAAGTCGAATGACATAGATAAATGGCACCTTACGGGGGCGTTCAAATACGGTTGAACTTGACTGTTATATTATACACCAAATTTGACAAAATTTTACATTTGCATATATTATATCACTTCAAATTTGATAATCGACACATGCACAAGTACGAAACAAAGATTAACTAGATTATATAGATATATATAGCTAGTTTGTTTATTACATCAATCGGCCTCCAAAATTAAACTACGCAATGAAGATCGAGCTACGTGATGTACAAATTTCATCGTCGTTGCCAAAATACGTGCCCACACACACTATACCTAGCTAGCGAAAATACTACTCCTCAGCTTGATGAAAGCCTTTGCCTAGGCTTCGCGTCGGCGAGGAGATCCCAGGCACAGGCTAAAGCCAAGGTAACTGGTCATTGTGACCGGTCTCCATCGCAGCCTTGGCTTCGCCTCCGCCCAAATCTTCCCAATCCACAAAAGGAGGCACGGGGCACGTTGGGCCCAGCAGGAACTTGAGCGGTGCGGAGGCCGGCAAGAGCTCGAGGGCATCCTCGACGGCAGGGCACACCGAGGCCGGCGCGACCAGCTCGCGGCCCTTCCCGACCATGGCGGGGAGCACAGGGGCCGGCGTCGGGCTCGGGACCCAGCATCGGACGCGGAGACATCGGATATGAGAGGATGCCGGCGCACTCAGCGTTGTGGAGTTGTGATGGCCTGCTATGTAGCACCTTCAGATAAGTATCCCAAAATAGTATCGATCCCAACAAAAAGCTGAGGAGAGTGTTAATGTGGGCGTTTCTGTCACACAAAAGTTGTCACTGGTCTTGTGTGAATTAACTATTTTGGTAACTGTAGGGATTACTGTGGTGACGGAAAACAAGTAATTAGGGGTTGAAACAAAGTAACAAGCATAAAAAGTAAATAGCATAAAAGTAAAACACTGAAAGTAAAATATCGGTTTGTCTGCAGTAAAGAAGTTAGGCGCGGGGAAACTCGGAGCATGGTGTACATCAAATGTGCCAGTGCAACGGTAATACTAGTTACATTTTAATGTGATTCTATCTCTTCAATTATATGTTTGGTGGGTAGTTCACCCTTGAATAGTCAAACTCGTCCATGCAGGGATTGTTCTCCTCTATTGTCCTGCATCAGCGTTGTCACATGTATGGTCGCTTCAGCAATTAAGGTCGTGAGACCGGACAGACGCTTTACGTGTCATGGATTCTCATTATCCTCATATTGTCTTCGCTCCTGGCAGATACCAACATCTATCACCTGGAGATCATGGATTCACTGGACAATATGTGTTACCTGTGTAGGTCTCTGAATCATGTTACCTGGGCACTTAAATTGGACATCATGCATTGCGCTCACCACAGATAAACAACCTAATAATAAATCATAAAGTTAGTTTCACAAATGACGACGTACAGAATAGGCACTAATGAATCTCACCAATCCCCTACATCTCCCACGCCTATGGGGGATTACTCACGCATGAGGGGGAAATAAACAACAAACACAAAGATCAAACAAAGGAAATCCATATCGATAATATTGCAAGTTACCACAATAAGATGAATGATCATCTGTTCTCAATATCTGATAGAGTATGAATAGAGTTATGAACCCTAGCCTTACAAGTTGGAATTGCGGTGTATGAAGGGCGGTGTGCTGCGGAGATGATCGAAATAGATCTAAGCGAAGTCCTTCTCTTCTGGATCTCTCTCCTGAGTTCTGATGGTGATTGAGGCATTCTCCTCTCTGCTTCTCCTTTTGCTACCTACACAAAGTGGCTCTGTATAGATGAGATGGAGGCGGCGGCAGCTGGTACAAGCGCTTGCGCTCGTACCAGGCACCGTCTTCTCCTCTGATGCACTATGTCAAATCTTCCAAAGAGGGAATTTCTCCCTCACTGTTCTAATTGACCAGGTATTGTTCCATTTCCTTCCAAAAGTATTTAGACCTATCCAAGAAGTAAGGAAACAATGTTTCTTTGTTTTTAAAAGGTTATCATTATTTAAAAGGCAAAATTTGGCAAATAATCTTCGATAAACCAATCAAAATACCAATTGAAAAGTGTCAAATTATTGAGCCATCAAGCTGCCGCACGGGCAGGCCATAGCCGCGTAGGTGATCTGGCAGCCCCGGTGAGCTGCCATTGACCACCAGGAATGCCTTGAAGCACGAGACATGACGGTGCAGGAATCTGACGCCGTGGCAGCCCATGGGGGCGCACAGAGACAACGCGCGCAAGCGCGCGCGCGAGAGAGAGAAAGAGATTGAGAGAGCGCATCGTTGAGAGCAACTGATCGATAGAGGTGGTGAAAAGGTGTGGTGGCCGTCGGGGCAGGGGGATAGGGTTAGGGTGGGGGAGGCGCAAGCTGATAGGTGGCCTTTATTATAGGACCAGATCAAGAGGCGTTGTAAACACATCATCGGAATTCAAAGCATCAACTAGTAGCATGCATGCATACTACACTCGGGCCAGAGAGAGACAAGGGAACTTCTAGGTACTAGCAGCGTGCGACTAGGAGTGCATGGCACCGGTAATTACTAGTGGTGCTTGCGTCTCGGTACACTCCACTGGTATGCCCAAAAGTTTACAAAAAAAGCATGTCTGGGAATCAAACCCAGGACCTGGGCTTTGATTGCAAGAGTGTACTACCAGTGGGCTATGTAGAAGATATCGAAAGAATCTTTTCCCCTAGATTTTTATTACATATTTGGTCGATGGAGCACATCACAACAATATTGGTAAAATGCCAAAACCATGATCCACATCCAAGTTACTGTTTGAGTTTTCCTAACATTTTGCATAAGACCTAAATTTGTATTAAGAACTTAAATATGATTTTCCTGTCAATTTTGTGACAATTTTTAATGTACCTGTAGTTCAAATTATAATTATATCCATTAAATACCTAGAAAAACAATTTAATGCCCTAAATATAGCAAATGAATCCTAAAAAGTGCCAAATTTTTACACGACACTTGTAATGGTGTATCTATAATGTAGAAATAGTTTCAAGTCCAAATGATGGAAACAAATATGAGTTTGCCTTCAGACATCGGACTTTCACTCCGAAACTATAATTCTTCCTGGGAGATGCTTTAGTTTCTAAGCAACGTATGTCACCACTTTTGTGTAACTCTCTCAATTTTTTAACCCATAGTCTCTACAGGTCATACCAACACACCATGCAAAGTTTCAAAATTTTCAGACTTCATTAGCATTTTTTAAAAATTGAAAAACCATGATTTCCAAGTTTAGTGTTTGAATTTTCCCACAGAGATGTATGAGTTTATAAAACATTTCTTGCATAAGACCTAAATATATACTCAATAACTTAAATATGATTTTTCTACACTTTTCTGTGCAATTTTTAATGTAGTTGCAGTTCAAATTTAAATTATATCCATTAAGTACCTAGAAATCCATTTAACGCCTTCAATATAAGAAATAAACCCTAAAAAGTGCCAAATTTGAAAATGACACTTGTAATGGTGTATCAACAATGTACATGAAAATTTCAAGTCCAAAAGTTTGGACCATAATAGTAAAACCCTAAAGATGCGCAAATATTCAACATAGAAAAAAAATACCATTGTCGCGGCTTGAACGCCACTGGTAATCTATTATCACTGGCGGGCGCTGATTGCGATAAGCTACTGATTTTTCATGTACCAACGGTGTCCTATTTAACATGCACGCCACTGATATGGCCCGGCCCAAAGAAGATTCTAGAGCGGGGCCTCTCCCCCTTATTATCCACCCTAGCAGCTCCCCCTTCTCTCCATTCGATCTCCCTCTCACGGCGCCGCTGGCCGTCATAGGTAAGCTATGGTTCACCGGCTGCAAACCGTCCTGACCATGGTGTCGTCGCACGAGATGACCGCGCATGCAGCTGAAGCCGCCGAGATGCACCTGGCCGGCGTCCGCATGGATGCCTCGCCAATGAGCTCCTAGACTCCTTCTCCGACCGGTTCCCTGCCACCTTCCATAACACCCTCGCTGCTGCCATCCCCGCTGTGGGACCTTGACATGGTGGGTAAGGCGGCATTGTAGGAGCTTCTCGCTACGGAGGTCTAGATCATCGCGCGACAAGCCGACGCAGACATCATGGCTCTGTTTCGAGTTGATCTAGAGTTTGAGGGGGTGCAGATGGCCATCAACGCCTCCTTCAAATTCGTCGGTGAGGATGAGGAGGCGAGGGCCATGTTCGCATAGAAGAAGCACCAGATGGATCCGACGTCATTGGAGCTCAACGCATTCTTCGCATTGGTTACTTCCAATGATGAGGAGATGCCACGCCCACCAGCGAATTGACACCCGGCCTCCCAGGACGCGGGGGCCTCTAGCTCTAGCTCCGGCAAGGATGTCGTCATCATCTCTGACGAGGACGACTAGGCAGTCGATGCTCATCCGCTCCGGTGAGGAAACTACGCGTCCGTTGGGGAAGTTAGTTTAGTTATGTTAAGTTATATTTTGTGATTTGACAAGTGGTGTTCAAATCTTGGATGTGTAATGAATGATGCGAAGTAGTCTTTATTTTGGTACTACTTAATGTTTAATTAAGGTTACTAATGAAGTATATTTTGGTTTAACTACTACTATTATGTTCGATGTGAGGGTTAGGGGTTATCTCTCACGAGGGCCTGATGCGTTAATGAGAGAGACAGAGTGAGGGGATATCTGAGAAATTAGTGATGTGTGAGTACTAGTGCACGCCAGTAGTATATTTGGTACTAGTGGCTTGCGGTGCACACGCCACTAGTTGCCACTTACCAGTGGCGCAATACTATTGGCGTGCCACCTACATGCCACTAACAAGCACTTTGGGCATGCTACTAGTAGGCTTTCTGGCAGCAGTGGATCATGCATGATTCATTTTACCACATTGAATGGCACATCTATATGACACATTGAATTTACAATGTAGACCAAGTAGACAAGTAGGATGCATCGAGGACAAAAATAACAAGTGTGACAAGATTGGCAAAACACGAGTCTCGTATGTAGGCAAGTTTGGAAAAATGTTAACGCAACAACACACATTTAAACGTTAACATATACTTGCTTTCTTCATGGGTGCTTGTTTTCACGGTTGTATTCTTCTTTAGTGGGGCAGGCATCTTCCCTTGAGTTGTACCAGGATGGCATCAGCGTGTCACTTCAAGTGAGCCGCATAGTCCTCTAATGTTTCTTTGCCACCGTAGAAGATCCCGGCCTACCTAACAATGTTTTGTTGATGATGGTCGCACATGTGACATGTATGCGTGTAAACTCTTCTCTCCAGTTGAATGACATTTGCTAGAGGCTTTGACTCCACTTCATCAAGTCATCGCTCCTTGTGAAGGTTGTGTGCATCTGTACATACTCCTCCATGTGGTGGATGAAGTAGTAGCCACATGTGACACTGTTTTCCGGCTACTGCCTACAATAGAATTCAGTGTTGTGGATGAAGTGTACCCTGCCATGTTTTAGCTTCTGATCCCTGATGTATTCTCCCAGGTAATTATAGTCAAAGAGAGCTTGATCTAGAAAGTTCTTCAGCTGGCTATAGTCTTTCTTCCTGCTTCTCATGGAATCCATGTAATAACTATGGGACCACTTCGGCATTATTATTATGAGAATCCAATGGTCACTGCACAAACAATTGAACAAACCAATATCATCAAGTTTAGAAAGTTTGGTCCGGGCAAGAATAAGAAAAATGTACGAAAGCATAAAATCACCAGAGAAGGACTTATAGTGGATGGTAGGGCACGAGAAGGTATTCCTTCCCCTTATTCAAAACCATGAAGCGGA
Organism: Thinopyrum elongatum; assembly: GCA_011799875.1. Taxonomy (NCBI): domain Eukaryota; kingdom Viridiplantae; phylum Streptophyta; class Magnoliopsida; order Poales; family Poaceae; genus Thinopyrum; species Thinopyrum elongatum. The sequence goes on from CM022302.1 coordinate 561,102,452, forward strand.
TAAGGTACTTCTTCATAGCTTCCCTACCAGCTTCGCTGTGAACATTGTTCACATGCATGTGGTTGGGGTCTGCTATGGTGAAATCATTCACCTTCATGCATCTGGCCTCTTTGGCTTAATAAAGCACCCATAGCCTGACTAAGGATGCCTCGGTCTAAGAAGGTTGAACATGCCGAAGATCTCGAAATCTAGATAGAATTTCTCTACGTGGAAATCTTCAACAAAATTCGAACCCTCTAGCACCTTCACCGTGTAAAGCAGAGATTCTCCAATGTCAAAAGCTGCTAATTCCTGCTCCTGAATGTGGTCAAGAAGAAGCCTAAGTTTGAACAAGAGGTTTTCGTACAGGTCAGCCAGTACCATGAGTCCACCAGGGATATGAATCGTATGCTCCCTTTTCCGCCGGGCGGGATTCTTTGTATCCCAAGGATTTCTTTGCGTAGATCGTTTCACCTGGTTTGTCGTCGGTGCTATCATGTTGCTTAGTCCACCTTCTTCTCTTTTCCTACCATTCCATAGAATGGGTCGAAGCACTGTCCATCGTGACCTTCACCGTCTGCACGAGTGTGTTTGGAATTAGCTTCATCCTCACCATGATCAGTGGCCTCAATGAGTAATACTCCCATCTATGTTCCTTTCTTTCATTTCAGGTGTCGTTCCCGTCCTTCTTGCAGGCCCGCTCAGCCATTGTGATTGAAGAAGCATAGATGAATACCAATGGGAAGAACAATGCTGGCACCACGCTCTAGGCCAGTGGTAACATTCTCATCCCCAACGTCGGCGACGAGCACGCTCCTCATTTTGGGGGTGGGCGCGACAACGGTGGTCAGCGCTCTGCCAGACCTGACTCATTTAATGGTGCATGGGGTAGCAGCAACAGCGGTCGAGCAGGTGACCGAGGTGGCCATGGACGCGGGTGCAACAACCCCTGGATGTACAATCCTTGGACCGGCCAGTCGACGTGTGCTCATCTTTTCAGCATCAGTAGCAGCCCACACCAGAGTTGTGGCATAGCACGACACCTGTGGTGCTTGCCCCCTGTCCAACCGTAGCATCCCCCCAGGCATACACTGCATACGGCACGGCACCACCTCCTCAAAGTATCAGGATGATTTCACTGACTCCCAACTATGGCACGTACCAGCAACAGCAACATCTACTGCAGTAGCCCAACCCCATGCTCATCGCCGCCCTCAACAACATGTACTTTCCCACCAACCAAGAGTTGTAGATGGACTCTAGCGCTTTGTCCCATATGACATCCGATCCTGGTAATATCACCTCTCTCACTCCTTCCTCTTCTCACACTATCACCGTCCACAATGGTGCAACTCTCCCTATTATACATATTGGTTCTCACACCTTGTCCTCTTCTTCCAAGCCTCTCCACCTCCACGATATCCTGGTCATTCCTACTATCATAAAAAATCTTGCGTCTATATGTCAATTTACCATTGACAATTATTACTCTGTTGATTTTGATGCATTTGGTTTCTCTGTGAAGATTCTTCCTACCAGGATAGAGATCCTTCGATGCAATAGATCCAGACCGCTCTACCCCATCTGCCAACCTCCATCTGACAAAGCCCACATCACCACATCTCCTTCTTGATTTGGCATTGTGGTCTTGGACATCCCGGCCACCACAAAGCAGGGTCCTCACTTTTTCATGCATACCAATTAGGCAAACATGCTACACTACTTTCTTGTCCTTCTAAATTTTCTATCATCACTACTGGAATCAGCTGCTTTGCCGTCTGCCAAAGCAGACGGCAAAGGCACTGTTGGCGGACGGCAAAGGCTTTGCCGTCCGCCAGCAGACGGCAAACACTCCGGCAAAGCCGATGCCGGTAAAGGCCTCTTTGCCGTCTGCTGGCGGACGGCAAAGAAGGAAAGTTCTTTGCCGTCTGCTAGCAGACGGCAAAGCTTGTGGACGGCACAAAAAAGGTGACAGCCCCGTTAGGGGGCTAACGGCGCTCTTTGCCGTTTGCCAGCAGACGGCAAAGAGCTTTCCTTCTTTGCCGTCTGCTGGCAGACGGCAAAGAGCCTGCTCCTTTGCCGTCTGCCGGCAGATGGCAAAGACCCTGCTCCTTTGCCGTCTGCTGGTAGACGGCAAAGAGGCCAAATAGGCCAGACCATGTGAACAGCGTGCTGCCACGTGGCCAATTTGCCGTCTGCTAGCAGACGGCAAAGCCCTTTGCCGTCTGCTAGCAGACGGCAAATTGGCTATATAGCCCCTGTTTTTTCTTAAATTCAATCAATTTCACAGATATATATATATATATATATATATATATTCATTTCAAAATATTTCAACAAGTACATATAGCCAACATATCCCTGCCATATGGATCATCCAACATATCCAACACATATATCATCATCCAACACATATATACACCAAATGAAAAGTCCAACATATCCAACAATTAAGCAAAAGGTCCATATACAATATAGCCACCATCCATCCATACATATATACGTAGCAAGTTTCAAATTGTTCATCCTACAAAATCAAAACAAAAAGGAAGGACAACGAGAAGAGTAGACTCCAACGCAAGCTTCCGTGATCTGAAGCAAATCTGCAAAATGGGAAAGAAGAAAGTTAGAAGAACAAGAAGAAGAAGACTAGAAGAAGAAAAAGAAGCATAATTTTTCTTCTCTTTCCTTTTCTTCTTCTTATTGCTTACTTGTGTCATTTTAGATCTAACCTAGTTAAATAGGCCATTTTTGACCTAAATAGGCTAAGTATGTCATAAATGAACTAAATAAGCTAAGTAGAGGTCATTTTGGAGAATATTAAGTCATTTTTGAGCTAAATAAGTCATTTTGGAGCTAAATATGCTCCAAAATGACTTAATATGCCATATTAAGTCATTTTGGAGCTAAATAGGTCATTTTGGAGCATATTAAGTCACCTGATACACGTCTCGGCAATAAGCAGAGAGGATGTGTACCCGGAGAACAATAGGGAGGCACTGACGAAATTCTGCATCGGATCCGGAGCAGAGCATATGGGAAAATGAACCCAATCTACACATACTCGGGCTGTCCATGGATAACGTTGGACAATTCGAAAGAATCACGGTTATAAATATGCAAATGAATGCATATTTATAGATGTAACCCTTTCGAACGGGAGACGCATAGTGGTCACGCATACTGATGATTGACACCTACAGCTAGCAAGTTTCATCGGCACGAAGACCGAAACAGAGCAAATGAAGGGGGGAGGAGGAGACGTCATTTGTGCTCACCCACGAACGCAGAGGCGGAGCTCGTCGAACGCACGGGGAGGTCGTCGAACACCAGACCCTCGCAGCAACGAAAGAACTGCACATTTAAATCCGAAAATATATGACCTAACTCATAATTCACAAATATATGACGGGGTGTCGGGTCGGGGTGTCGGGGTGTCGGGTTGACTTTCATTCCGTCGATGCTCCCTTCAACAACTCTCACCTCTCAAGTGGTGGTATATATGTATGGTGGGGCACTCCTTGCCTGTTTATTTTGACCGTCGGTGACGGTCGTTACTCCCATCCCTTGCTTCATTACCAAGGTCTCACAGCAAGAGATGAGGAGCAACGACCACCTACGACAACAGCCGGTGTCTTTCCTCTTATAACATCTCTCATCTCTCAATGTTATTTCGACCGTCGGTGACGGTCGGTCTTTTCGTCCTCCCCCTGCTTTACGAAGGTCACAGAGGGGGAGGACGAGAAAGACCGACCACCTACGAACAGCCGGTATCCTTCCTTCAAGAGCATCTCATCTCTCACTCTCATCTCTTTCAAAAGGAAGCACCATCAGAATGAAAGTCATCCCTCGACCACTCGACCCCTCGACCCCTCGACGACCCTCGACCCTCGACCCCTCGGAGATTCTTTTCCTTATTTTCTCTCCTCGACGACCCATGAACGACTGCACCGCACTGAACTCCAGCCATCGACACAACGACCGGAACAGAGCAAATAGGGGAAGGTCAGGGAGGAGATGACAGTCGAGCTCACCCTTAGACCGTAGAGGCGGTAGTCGAACGACGATGACAACGGCAACGGCACCGACAGTGCTCCTGGAGGTGAAGAGAAGATCCCTGCACATGAAAAACAATCCAACATAAGCACCGCAGAACAATATAATCAACAACATCTAACCTAACGGAATAAAAAGACACTATTTTTTTAAATGAAAATCCATACATAAATCCACCCATACATCTATATAGCATTCATCCATCTTTCCATCCATACATCTACACAGCATACATCCATCTAGCAATCCATATAACAACTACAAATTGTTCGAAATCACATATACATACATCCATCCACAGATTGCTGGCACCGCCCCTGTATACATACATCCATCTATCCATCCATCCTTACATCAATCTATCCATCCATCCACAGATCCATCAACTCCTAAATCCATACATGCAAAAAAAAAAAGACAAAGAGGACCGATGCTCACCGTGGGCGGCAGAGGGGGCAGAGGGCAAGGAGGAGCTGGTGCGGCGGTGGTGGAGGAGGGGGGCGGCGGTGGTGGAGGAGGGGGAGGAGGAGGGAGGGGCAGGGCAGTGGAGGAGGGGGAGGAGGAGGGAGGGGGCAGCGGCAGTGAGGAGGGAGGGGGCAGCGCAGTGGAGGAGGGGGAGGAGGAGGGAGGGGGCAAGCGGCAGTGGGAGGAGGGGAGGGGGCGCGGTGGAAGGGAAGGGGGCCACGGTGGTGGAGGGGGGAGGGGGGGCGTGGAGGAGGGAGGGAGGGGGCGGGCGGTGGAGGAGGAGAGGGGGGGCGGCGGTGGAGGAGGGAGGGAGGGGGGCGGCGGTGGAGGGGGAGGGGGGGACGGGGCGCGGGGGTGGAGGGGAAGGGGGCGGCGGCGAGGGTGGAGGAGGGGGGGGGGGGGCGCGGCGGCGGCCTGCGTGGGAGGGGGCGGCGGCGGCGGCCTGCGCGGGAGGCAGAGGGTGGGGAGGCGGGAGAAAGAGATGTGGAGGAGGGCGCGCGCGCGGGGGGCCAAATTAACCCCCCGCATTGCCGTCTGTTTTTTTTTGTTTTTTTCTCTTTGCCGTCTGCTGGCAGACGGCAAAGAATTCTTTGTCGTCCGCCAGCAGACGGCAAAGAGGATGACCGTTAGACCGCCACCGCCGTGAAACTATGGGCCCCTCTTACCTCTTTGCCGTCTGCCAGCAGACGGCAAAGAAGTGGCCCGTGTGACCTACCCAGTGCAGTACCCCCGTGGGGTCCACTTTGGACTTTGCCGTCTTCTGGCAGATGGCAAAGAACTCTTTGCCGTCTGCTGGCAGACGACAAAGAGCTGGCAGATGGCAAAGACCCTGTTTGCCATCTGCTGGTTCTTTGCCGTCTGCTTTGAGAAGACAGATGGCAAAGAGCCTCTTTGCCATCAGCTGGCAGACGGCAAAGAGCTGGCAGATGGCAAAGACCCAGATTCCAGTAGTGCATTCGTCCATTTGATTTACTACATTGTGATCTCTGGACCTCTCCTATTCCAAGCTCATCTGGCTTCTGTTATTATCTCATCATTGTGGATGACTTTACCCATTATTTTTGGAGTTTTCCTGTTCACCGCAAATCTGGTGTGTATACAACTTTTCTCGTCTTTCATACCTATGCCCTTACACAATTCGATGTACCCATTTATGCATTTTAGTGTGACAATGGACATGAATTCTCTAACACCAAAATTGACATTTTTGCGCCAATCATGGCATTTTACCTCACTTGTCAATATACCTCACAACAAAATGGGAAACTCGAGGGGGACATACGTACAACTAATGATGACATCCGTACCCTACTTTTTCAAGATTTCATGCCACACTCCCTTTGGGCAGAATCCCTTCACACCGCCACGTACCTCATCAACATCCGTCCAACCTCCACTCACCACTTTTCCATACCTTTTCAGCACCTATTTGGTCGTATACTCTCCTATCATACTCTAGGCATTTTTGCTAGTCTTTGCTACCCAAACACCACCGCTAGCTCCCCCAACAAACTATCACCATGCCCCACCAAATGTGTTTTCCTTGGCTATCCCACTCATCACCATGGCTACAGATGTCTCAATCTCACCACATGCCGCATCATCATCTCCCGCCATGTCACGTTCGATGAGTCCACCTTCTCATATGCCCGGCCACTTCACCCACTCTGACCTACTCGACCATCGCGTGCCCCATAACCCACCACCCGCTATGCATGCGCCCGACGACATGCCCTCTTCAATACCTGCTTCACCTGACCCACTACTTCATCTTTGAGCAGGCTTCTTTCTCCTGGGCCCGTTGCTCCCAATCCAGCTACGCCACCCTCTCCTCCCCCAGTACCACCCAAGTCTATTCATCGCACCCGCCATGCCACCAGCAAGTTACAACCACCCATTGATCGTCTCAACTTATCTGCAACCGCCGCATCTCCCCTACCACACACCTATCTCACAGCCCTTCATGATCCAGCATGGTGACATGCTACACAGGACAAATATGATGCACTTGCTATTAATCAAACATGGTTGCTAGTCCCTCCTCCGTCCGGTGCCAACATCATGAGTGGTAAATGGATTTTCTGACATAAATACAACTCGATTGCTCCATCGCTCACCACGAAGCATGCTAGATTATGCATGGCATCTACCAATAGCCTGGTCTTGATTTCGAGGAGACATTCAACCCACTTGTTAAGCCTACCACCATCTGTGTTGTCCTCTCTCTTGCTACCCAGTCTTGGCCAATTCACCAGCTCGACGTAAAAAATGCTTTGCTCCATGGGCACCTTGATGAGGCCGTGTACAACATGCATCCCTCTGGTTTTGTTGATGCTAGATATCCCTATAATGTCTGCCATCTCCACAAATCTCTTTATGTTCTTAAACAGGGCCCTTGAGCTTGGTTCCAGCGATTCATGGCATTTTGCTAGATCCCTTGGCTTTGTTGCATCCAAATTTGATGCTTCCTTAATTATCCTTCACAAATCCCATGTCATGGTTTATCTTCTTATCTATCTTGATGATATAATCCTTACTGCCTTGTCTCCCTCCGCCCTCACATCTGTTGTTCGCTCTCTCAGCTCTAAATTTTCCATGAAGGACCATGGTCCACTTCATCACATCTTGGATATTTCTGTCACTCGCACTCCCACTGGTTTGCATCTTTCTCAGCGATAATACATTCTTGACATCATATCCCGTGTTGGCATGCATGATTGGCATCCCTTTTAGACACCGGTTGACACCCAAGCCAAATTATCTGCCTCTATCGGGTCTCATGTGAATGACTCCTCCCACTACCACAGCCTTGCCGGTGCCCTCTAGTATGCTACTCTCGCTCATCCAGACATCTCCTATATGGTCCTGTAGGTTTGTGTTCATATGCATGATCCTCGCGAGCCTCAACTCCTTCTCATCAAATGGATTTTGTGCCATCTTAAAGGCACCATTGATCATGGCCTTCTCATACACTCATCCACCTCTCATAATCTCATTGCCTACCCGGATGCCCGAATACCAGACACTCTACTTCAGGGTTTTCCATGTTTCTCGGCAATAATCTCATCTCTTGGTCAACATGTCACCACATGATGGTCTCCTGATCAAGCACGGAGGCAGAATACCGTGTTGTCACTTCAGCAATTGCAGAGTCCTATTGGGTTAGGCAGCTGCTTCATGAACTTCATCGCCCTATTGTCAGTGCCACTATCGCTATTGTGATAATGTGTGCGGTTTATCTCTCCGCCAACCCTGTGCAGCATCGTCGGACTAAACACATTGAGTGGGATATATATTTAGTTCGAGAGAAGGTAGCCATTGGTGTTGTCCGGGTTCTGCACGTTCCTTTGACTTCTCAGTTTGTGGACATTTTCACTAAAGGATTGCTGACCACTTTATTTCATGAATTCAGGACCAGTCTTCATGTCGCTCCTCTCTCAGGTTCAGACTGCAGGGGCGTATTGAAGAAGGAAGCCATAGATCATACATATCCTGTATACCTTGCAACTTTCCTACAGCATTAATATCCAGCCGTGCAACTTCCTATTTAGTTAAGATCATCTAGGATCTGCTACTATATATGTAATCATTAGCTTGCATGGAAACCCTTGTACTCTTGTATATATATGCAGCAATATACATGGACAAGGTGACACAATTGAGCAGACCGTCCTACACTTGTTTACAAACATGACTGAGTCTGTCCGTACTCATACCGATTCTGATGTTTCTCGGTTCTCCTCCAAATTCGGGGCTTTCATCATCGAGTGCTTTCCACTGGTAACCATCTGTAGGTTGTCTTAGCCCACCATTATCTTTTTTCCCCATCTTCCAATCAGTGTGCCAACACATGAGCTTTGCGTCCTTCTTGTTTGCGTATAGACGTTTCAAATGGGGAATGACTGGAAAGTACCATACAACCTTTTGAGGAGTACCGCCCTTCTGACCATCTGGTTGAGGGTTCTTTCCCTGCTTGTATTGGGGTGTGTTGTAGTCTAGACACTATCTTAGCTTCTCTAGCTCATTTCGATAAATGATGTAGCGAAACTTGCATGTGCGGTATCTGATCACCACCAAATTAGGAGTGCACACAACCTTCTTGGCCTCATTGATACTCTTAGGGAACACTTTCCCCTCCGATAGAATTTCATTAGATACTCCAATGTCTTATCAAGGCTTGTGTCCAAGCTATTGTGTTTTGCCTTGATGCCTAGAAGTTTTAGCATCACACTAAGGTGGGTGTGCTTGGGATTTCAACCATCAGACAACGGAGTTTTTGAGTCTTTCTCCAGTTTTGCCAACTTGGTAGCCTTTCTAAGAGCCACTCTATCATTAGTCATATTTTTCACAATCACCTCTTGAACATGACAGTCCTGCAACATTCCGGCCAACATGTCCTAAGTGTCTGCTTCAGCCTTTTCATGTCTGGCCTCTTCATGTCTGGCGGACTCTTTGTGCTCCATCCCTTCTTCCTCCTGTTCTCCGTGTACCACTTCTTCATCTGTCGACCATTCATCAGCAACATCCTCATTCTGCTCATTGTGACTTGTCCACCATGCATAACCATCCAGGAAACTCAGTCGCATCAATTGTGCCTTCACAGAGCCAGAACAGGGCATGAACATACTCGTGTTTTTGTATATACGACATGAAAAACATATCTTCGTGCCACCCCCTCGTTTCATATCTTGCTCAAGAAATCTAAGAACCTTTTCAAATGTACATTCAGGTAACTAAATGACACCCAATCAGAGTTATACATCCAACTTTGATCCATCATTCGATCGATCCCTATAAAACATAAGAAAAAGAATTAGTACCAAATTAAAACTGACAATATCATAGAAAATTTTGGCATGACCTTTGCTAAAATTGACACAAATCAAGTGTGCCAAAAATTTGACAGAACATTGACAAATCATCACTTTGTCAAAACATTGGCAACTCATATCTATTATCTGAAAAAAAGAAACACATGAAACAACTACAGGTGGTTGTTGCTTGGCTCAATGGCCGGTACCACAAGCAATATATATATACACAAACACACACATGAACAAAGTCGTTGGCCGACATAATGAAGGCTCGATGACCGAACACAAACTTACACAAGTATTCATCATCTCGCATTCATGTCAACAACAATATATATTTCATCTCATTAAAATAGACGATGATGACCCCAAAATTATATCTAACCTGGGGAAGAGAGGACCGAGTTGAGTGAGGCAGGCTGGCTATATATATGGTGGTGGTGGTGGAAGGAGAGGAGATATATGAATGGAGAGGGGATAAAGAAGATTTGGGGGAAAGGAATGGAGGTGAGAGAGATTTTGGGGGAGAGCTTGCTATTAATGAAGGAGAGAGAGTGTGTGTTCAATTAATGCATGGAGGGAGTGTGCTTCCTCTAATCTAGAAAGTTGTTGGGCCCCCAAGTGCAGAGGTTTGTAGGAAAGCAGCAATTTCCCTCAAGTGGATGACCTTAAGGTTTATCGAACTAGTAGAAGCGATTTAACGATAGTCAATTATCAGTACATTCACACAACTACAGTATTTGTCTTGGTCCCCAACAAAACTGGTGAGATTTACAGTCTCACTAGCCTTGCAACTGGTGGTAGCAATTGATAATTGTATCAAAGAAAATAAAAGTTTAGATTTGAAGGAAGAATTAAAGTACGTTGATTGTGGTAGAAAGCAATAGGGATGAATGGATTAGCATCCATAATTTCACTAGTGGCATCTCTCCATAAAAGATAACATGGCATGGTGAACATATTGCAGTTGCGTATCGATTAAATTATAGTTTTATAACTATGATCATCCATGGCATAATTGCATATAGGCATTGCATGTGTACATCTATAGACCATGATCCAACTGCATCTATAACTAATACTCCACCCCAAGACCGACATCCAGCATGCATCTCACATGTATTAAGTAAAATAGAGTATTGCATTAAGCATGATGACTTGATGTTGATAATATATTGTCTTTACCCCAGGCTCATCACCGGGACAACTACTCAACTATCTTTTTATCCTTAGTGGTAACAACACAATGCAAGATTTTCCACTTTCTGTCACTACGGTAGATTACTTGCAAGATTGAACCCATCTGACACACACAACTCCCTCTTGGAGATCGTTCCTCTAAACATGGCCAATGCAAGACTAATAGATCGGAGCGCATATATGTCTATAAATTATGCAGCAAAGAACTCAAATGAATCCATGAATAAAACATGTACATATCTGATCATAAAATGACAATTCATCATACCACAACAAATACACCACCAAAATTACATCATATGGATTACAATAATGTAGGACAGCTCCTGTGATCATTGTATTGAAGAACAAGGGAGAGATTGCCATCTAGCTAATGTTATGGACCCATAGTCCAGAGAGGACTACTCACACATGGACATGGCAGCAAGGTTAATTTAGATGATCTTCGTGATGAATTACCCCTCCAGTAGATTACCAAAAAAGGCCTACAGATTGGATCTCCATGGAACAGGACGGCGGTGGTGCTAAAAAATCCTTGATATATAGAACTTGGGTATTCGGGCCAATATAAAGGCGGCGGAAGAAAGAGGCGGTGGAGGTACCTGTGGAGCTCACATGTCCTTCTCACGCGGTCCCACCCTAGGCCATGTGGAAGGACCACTTGGGGCCCACAAGGGGCCCCGCTGCTGGCTCCTATGCTCCCTGGCTCCGTCTTCTCTCAAAACTTCCCAAACTATTTTTCTTGTATTTTTTTTGGTCTCCAAAAAATTGTTTTTTCTAAAAAGCCCAAAAACAGCAACTGGTACTTGGCACTAAATTACTAGGTTAGTCCAGAAAAAGATAAAAATTGATGCCAAACTATGCCATTATGATATAAGTATTGCATGAAACAAGGAAACATTATAGAAACGTCTAGGACGTATCAGCATCCCCAAGCTTAATCCTTGCTTGTCCTCGAGTAGATAGATGATAACAGAATAATTTCTAATTGTGAAAGCTATCTTACATCAACATGATCAATCTGTTATATTTTAGGTGTAACTCATAAAATAGCGATGCAATGCAATAGTCTATAATTGGTAACAAGCAAGTAACATCAAAATGTGCCACTAAATATAGTCTTGCTTTTCATGAATCAATGCTTTCAATCAATGTTCCATTGCCATAGGTTAAGAAAGAATGTCAAATTATATTGGAAATATAGCACTACTTGGTCTTCATCATATAATGTTAATCTTATCATAAATCAACCCAAGGCAAACCAAGTTACTTTGTCCACGCAATACTGATGCACCACATAATAATTCATGCAATACCCGAGCACAAGTCTTAGCCACATCACTTTTTCTAATGGAATCGGGAATGATAATGGAAGTTTATGAGAAGTCAAAAAGGTATAAGAAAGTTTTGCATCAACGAGTCTTGATGATTAGTCAATGGGAATGCCTTATTATCAATGTTAATGCAAGGAGTAGGGATTGGCATGCAACGGATGCACTAGAGCTATAAGTGTATGAAAGCTCTCCTAATGGACTAGTGGGGTGTGCATCCAACTTGCTTGCTTATGAAGACTTGGACCATTCAAGGAAGCTCATCATTGGAATATACAAGCCAAGTTTTATAACGTACAAATCCCTAACTAGTGCATAAAACATGAAGTACATGAATACTCTGTATATGCAATGCAGTAATGCTACATGGAAGCACTTTATGATATCTGCTAAAACCAAGTGGTACTTGGAAGCACAAGTGTATACTACAAGAAGGATAGTAGTGTTGATCACTCTCTCATTCCTCTCTTTATTTATCTTTTTTTTAATCTCTCAAGGTGGGAGCAACACCCTAGAATGATATACTGAACGAATGATAAACATGATGTAGAAACTCTAATAAATGCCTCTCTAGCAGTGTACCAGGATGTACAATGATCTAGTGTAGCATATATTAAATACTGATAAACAGTGGCTTTGCAACAATAATATCATGCCAGCTCCATATGATCTTGCAAAGCAATGTGAGAATGAAGAATGACATCTCTAGTCATCTAATGTGAATGATGATGGACGCTGCATGTCAATATATCTCAAAATAACTATGAAAATGTCATGATTGGTAGGTATGGTGGCAGTTTTGAGGAAGATAATATGTGGGTTTATGTGTGCGAGAACAAGAGGAATCCTCCCATGGGGTTTGGATGTATGAGCGAAGTATGCACCTAGTCTCAATGTGAGAGTGGGCAATGCTCGATACCGAATAGGCTAGCAAAATGATGGAGGTAAAATAAAGCAATGTGACATTGACTCGTATTAATCAAAAGAACTCAAACACTTATTTTGAACATTACATACTTGTCTCATCGGTATTGCATAACCAAGAAACTCCTACGGGGTAGTTTGGCGGACATAAGCCCGTTGCACATCCTAGCTCAACCAACGGCGCTGGCCTAGTTACAAAAACCCCTCAACTTGGAGTTCATCGCAATACTAGAGATTTCAAATTTTTAGTTCATTAATGAACAAAGGTAATGATCCCACATAATTTTACAACATCTCCACACTACTCTACTCAAGCAAATTTAGCGACACATTCATCTATTACTCCCACATTATCTCAAAACTATTGCAAAAAATCCTATCTTCATGTTTTATGACTCTAGACTTATTCATGCAATTTTAATTATACCCCCAATGCATACATATCAATTTTAGTACTAAGATATTAATGTCATATCAACAACCAATTGCATTGTACTGTCTAAACAAATATAAATGAAGCAAAAGAGAGTACAAAATGTGTTTCTAAAAGGACTCATGCTCTAACAAGTATAAGTGAAGCAAAAGAGCAATTCTATAAATATATGACCATGCATGAACTCTCCCAAAGCATATTTATTCAGATGTGATAATTTTTTTTAGATCAGCATGCAAAAAAAAAATAATTCTCCAAGAATAACACATGTCATGTGAACAAATAAAAACATAGGTCCACCCGAGATAAATCGATAATTGCTGTTGAAGAAAGGGAGATTCCTTGTACATCCCCAAGCTTAGACGCTTGAGACATCTTAAAATATTTTCTGAGGGTACATTGGGCCTCCCCAAGCTTGAGACTTTTCTTCTCCTTTATTCTCCTCATATCACTCTCATCCGGGTCTTAAAAACTCCATCCACACAAAACTTATACATAACTTGTGAGATATGTTAGTATAAATAATATTTGAATCATAGCATGCCTTGCTGTAAAAAACTTGATAAAATGATAATTCATCATTATCTATTGTATACTAAACAATTATAGGACTCCCACATCGAAGGGAAATAATAAAATTGCAAAGAAAAGCAGTTTATGACAACTAAAACAGCAATCTATCAAAACAGAGCAGTCTATAAAGATGCAAACTATATCCATACTTATGCAACTTCAAAAATTCTGAAAAATTACCACGTAATAGAGAACTTATCTATGATTACTTTGTAAAAATATTAATATTTTATCATGCCCTGTTAAACCGTGACAAAATAAAACATAGCAGCAAAATTTCTGTTTTAGCACCGCAACTCACAGACTTGCAAACTTAACATGGTAAAGGCTATGTTTGGCACTTTATTAAGCAAAAACAAAGAAAAAAATGTTGTGACAGAAGGTAGCAACTTTATTGAGACTCAAAGCAAACAAAAATAAAACATGGGTTGACTCCCACAAGCGCCTCTCTTTAATGCATTCTTATATTTACTAATTGGAGGCACCATACGAGCTCCCACGTTAATCCTAAGACATACAAAATTTGTTCATCCAATCTTTATGGGAACCATCCAAAGCCATTGGATTGATCATAGGACTCTCCTCCCAATCATGCATGCACATGCCTGACTCGTACTTTGCTTACGCAAGAAGGTTATTCGTGTCTCCCCATCACTTACCCCCGCAAGTTATCGAGAACAAGAAGCCTAGACGCTAGGGTTTCCAAATCCCCGGCCATCCACCACCATACTTGCTACTATGCCATCGCTAGATGTCTGATGCGGTAACCTTTTCCCACCCTTTGCCTTGCATACGCCTCTCTTCCAGCGGCGACGTTTCCAGGCAAGGAGGCATGGACCATGGAACCATGTATCCAATCGACAACGACTTTGGTTTGGACACGTTCGCTTACTGGCCACCATGGGTGATGACTATGATCTGGGATGGCCATACGTGGTGCTCCATGACCAATGCATCTCTGCCCTATTCAGTTTCAGGTTTGGTCGGATTCTAAATACCTTGATCCATTGAAGTCTTATTTGGATGATACTTCATAATGAATGGATGGAATTAGTGGATGCTTGCTAGAAATAATGGATGTATTATCGGGATGGTTGGATTCTGGATTGATGTCCTTAGACTGATGATCCAGTGTGCCTATTTAAATAGAATCCAGAGTTGGATATAACATGCATACACGTATACCAGCATGTACGGTCCTTAAACTAACTTATTTCTTTCTGCACTTGTTTATGCTACTCGAGCTAGCCAATGCTGTCTCCACTCTTATTGACTTTATACATCTGAGTTAATCTTATTTTCACACCAGCAAATAAATTATTCACACATCTGTTAAAGAAGTGGATGAGGAGGCATACCAATGGGAGTCAAGTTGTGGCCGTCGATTGATGAGGCCGTCGAGTTGAGTCACGACAGAGGATGGGCACAGTGGCCGTCCGGACCTGGACACTGTTCGACATCAAGGGTCACCGGTCACTCATGCCCTAATTCAATAGGCAAGTAATTCCAATTCTAAAATTTTCATATTCTATGCTCTAACTCATCAAATCATTGATACACCACCACCAAATTTGCTTGATTCCTGAGGTCGCGTACATACGAAATCTGCTTGCAATTGTATATATGCAACTACTATTCCCTACAATTATATCAAATAGCCTGGAACATTTGGAATTTAGAGCCGTGGCCTAGAGAATACAGAATAACGTATTTTCAGTTATGGTCCATCAAAGTCCTCTTTGCATGATTTTCAAAATTTATAGAAAATAAGTTGTATAGATTTTTATTCATTTTCTAAGTCTAATCAACTTCAGAAGGGTTGATCTACGACTTGCAATGTGTGTATCAACATATTCAGAGTTGTATAATTTGACAGACCAGAAGGTTGAACTGATTGCATATTTGTTGATCTGTTCCATTTCAGTTCTTTTATATGTTTGAAAACTAATTTTAGGTTCTTTTAGTAATTAATTGCCAAACACATCTAAGCATGGAAAGAAGCATCCAATCTTTTTGTATCACCTTCGTATGTAATGTTTGTTCCCTTTTGATGTTCTTTTCTCCATTCTGTAACATGGCATGATTATCTGAATTTTAATACAACTCTTATGCTTTTGCTTGGTGACGTTACTTTCATGCAAACAAGGTATTCATTGTGCTAGATTGGTCTGAAGATAATATCCATCTAATACGACTTATGATCGATGTTTTTAGTGTCTATTCCTTCTAGTGAAATATGTTTCACTCACTGATTCATTGTATAGCAATAAGCAACATCAATCTAAACCAATAAATAGTGATTAAAAAATAGGATATTGGACGTACATATAATACTTTGAAAATCTGGTGTGCTACCTTGAAAACTTATGCTATTTATTATTTCTGCATGAAAACAAACAAATATAGATCTTTACATGTACCTGGGTAACTGGAGTTTCATTAACCATACTTGGCCTTCAAACTATTGATTAGTAGATGGAGAAGAAAAGGCTTGCAATTGGTATGCTCAATTTATGTCCTATGTGTGCTCTGCCCCTCGATGTGGTAAAAGGGGAGAAGGCTTATAGGCCAAAGCTTCAATGCAATATATATTTATAGAATTAATGGATATTTTAAAATTAGTAGCTGTTTTGCAGCTCTTTTAACCTAATATAATAAGGGCACATGGAAATATACTGAGTTAGTCTAGGTTAAAATTTTGACTGGGGAAAAAGCATACTGAGAAAAAGGTCTTACTTGAAATTCTAATTTACGACATGTGACTCCCTCCCGTGGCACCGCTTGATTCGATGACCCATCTACACATTTTGGTAATCATATAGGCCAACACAAATCCCCTGCTATACCTTCGAATCATTTCTTGTTGATTCTAGAACTATTGCTTTAATTTTTTCAAGTAAGTTTTCTTCCTTTTTAGTGTAGATTCATGACATAAACAATTAAATCAAGAATGCAGTTTTAATTGCATTTATGCTTGATTATTGTATGACTGTTGTAGGCCAACCTACACAGTTAAATGCTGCCCAGCTTTTCGTGCGCTTATAAATGCATTCAACATTCTAAATGCTGCTACTAAACATTAGTCACTATTAGTTAGAAAGAAATTTTGCATGTTCGTCAAGTTGAAATTCAAAAATAATATACGTTTGGAATTGTTCCTTCGATGATTTTACATACTTATTTATCTATTTATAGTCATAGAAAGGCAGCCAAAAAAATTGTTCTGTGATTAGATTAGTGTGGTACCTATGTATTTTAGAAGGACAAAATCCTACTAATATAAATGAAAACCATTTTAGTTTCACTTTCCATATGTGCATAAACCTATGTGGAGCTGACACTATATCTTTGGAGCAAAAGTTTCTGGTCCTTTGACGTACGGCTACATCCAAATTCTTTATTTGATATGTACATGTCCTTAAAATAACAGATTGTACTACATATAGGGGATATTTCAAATGCTTAATCAATAAGGTTCCATTTATCCATAGCCTTGATGAATTACTTTTGAAGGTATCTTAACTTTATGCTAGGTAAGCATTAACCAATAGTGTGTACTCTATCTATTAATACTATACCATCTCATCTAGAATGTTGATTGAATGAAGTAGCGACCAATTGCAGGTTAGCTAATATTATTTGTTAGCTTTGATTTACATAACATCACCCTGATGACAGTCAATAATTTGCATTAGATTGGAGAGCCGCCAAGTGAATTCTTACAAGGTGTTGCATGGCTTGCTTCATTTCAGGTAAGTTATCAAACCAAATATTATTTGTTAGCTTTGATTATATCACATCACTTTGATGATAGTCAATAGTTCCAAATTGGGATGGAGAGCCCCCAATTGAATTCATAAACGATGTTGCACAGTTGGTTTCATTTTAGGTAAGTTATCAAATGGATTGGAGTTGGGATATCAATTTTTTCTATTTGGATCCTCACTGTGTGGATTACACATGAATTGGAATGTATGGACAACAATGAACGAATCCTCAATGTATTAGTGTATTACACTTTGGCTATAATTCAAATACAAGTTTCCTCAACTGCCGTTCTTTCACAATTAACTTTCTACCGATTTGAGTTTTCAAGGGTATTGTGTTCAATAAATAAAATGTGAAATTTAAAATGCATATCATTTCTTGACCACTCTAGATGGACATTAATGTCATGGCAATTTTTAAAATTGATATGTTGAAAATTTTCTATACCATTCACGTATGATAAATTTACAATTTCTTAAAATTTGTATTTTTACTGTTAGCCCATGCAGGTGCATGAGGCTGATGAGTAGTTTAGCTTGGCAGAACGGTTTCTAGATAGTTTCAATTTTTCTCATCAATATTTCCCAAAGAGTAAGTGGCTCCCATGATAGTTTTATAGGGTAATTTAATTTTCTTTCTTGGAAAATTTTCCATCCCTTTCCTCATAGGGAATTGGAATTTTTTAATGTTACCTTCCTTCATGTCAATAACAGTACCAATCATTCTTAAGAACGGTCTTCCTAAAATAATAGGACATGAAGAATTGCATCCTATATACATAATAATGAAATCAACGGGGACCTAATTCCTATTAGCAATAATAGGGATGTCATCTATCCTCCCTAATGGTTTCTTAACAATTGAATCCGCTAGATGCGAACTTAAGGAACATTCAATCATATGTTTTAAACCAAGCACACCATATAAAGCCTTAAGCATGGTGGAAACACAATCATCTAGATCACACAAAGCATTACACTCAAAGTTATTAATTGTGATCTTAATAGTTAATTCCCAACCATCTTCTAATTTTCTAGGTATAGAAACTTATTTTTCAAGTTTTTCTTCCCTAACTTTTAAGACAACTTTAGCAATAGGTTGTGTAAAAGCTTTATTGTGCTCTGGAACATTAGGTGAATTGACTATAGCATGTAAAACCTTAATGGCTTTAGTAAGAGAACAATAATTATAATCAAGAGTATTTCCATCCAAAATAGTGGGATAATCACTACCTAAAGTCTTGACCTCTCCAAGCCCACTTTTGACAATATTATCACAAGATTGAACACTCTCCTAACATGTGGATTTTTTACTACCTAAAGTCATGACCTATCCAACCCACTTTCTTTATCATCATAATTATGTTTCAACCATTGGCGTAATCTATCCACCAAAGGGGTTTCAACACTACCTAAAGTTTTTAC
Organism: Thinopyrum elongatum; assembly: GCA_011799875.1. Taxonomy (NCBI): domain Eukaryota; kingdom Viridiplantae; phylum Streptophyta; class Magnoliopsida; order Poales; family Poaceae; genus Thinopyrum; species Thinopyrum elongatum. The sequence goes on from CM022302.1 coordinate 561,121,419, forward strand.
CTCTCCAATACCCCTGACATCATAAATTTTAGCATTTTTAGCCTCTCTTTCTTGTCGCTCTTTTTCTCTTCTAGCCCTGATCAATGTTAGCTTGTATAAACTTTAAGGACTCATGTATTTCCTCTTTAGGAATGGTTCTTATCTTAAGCATTTCAACATCATGAGCCAAGTTATCAACTTCATGTGATATGTTGTCTAGTTTCTCCAATTTTGCAATAACTGTGGTGTTGAAAACTTTTTTTTCAGCAATAAACTCCTTAATAACACTTTCAATATCAAATGATATATTTTTATTTCCATAATAATTTCCATAGGAGTTTTGAAGATATGGTCTAGCATAATTTTTTACCAAAGTTGTTCCTCTAAGCATTGTTATTAAAATTGTTTCTATTAATGAAGTTCGTATCCACTTGATCATTATTTTGTTCAACAAGTGCCGCACTAGAAACATCCTTAGGATCACTAGGAACATGTTTAGAAGCCAGGATAGACACAATCATCTCAACTTTTTATTCAAACAAGAGATCTGCTCAACAGAATTTACCTTCCTACAGTTGGAGCTCCTACAATGTTCCATTGGGTGTAGTTTGTTGTCATCTCATCAAGAAGCTTGGTACCATTCCCTAAGGTGATTGCCATAAAGATACTACCAGCAGCAGAATTTCACAGATTTCTAGACATATAGTTATGGCTGGCATATTTTTTTGCAAAATCATCCACTCACTTAAACCATGCGTAGGACAATTCTTAGTCATAGTTTCAACCTTTCCCAAGCTTGGGCTACATGCTCATGCTCAAGTTGTTGAAAATTCATGACAAGATTCCTTAATTGTAAAAATTTAGTAGGAGACTAATATTTGCCAATGAATTCATCCTTACATTTAGTCCATGAATCAATGCTATTCTTAGGTAAAGACAACAACCGTTATTTAGCCCTAGCTGTCAATGAAAATGGGAAAAGTTTTAATTTGACAATATCAGCTTCTAATTCTTTATATTTTTGTATATCACATAGTTCAACAAAATTATTCAAGTGAGAAGCAACATCTTCATTATAGGAAACAGAGAATTGTTCTTTCATCACCAAGTTCAATAAAGCGGGGCTGATTTCATAGGATTCAGCCTTAGTGGTTGGTGGAGCAATAGATGTACTAATAAAGTCATCATTGTTATTACTTGAAAAGTCACAAGGTTAGGTGTTTTGGGCAGAAGTAGACATGATTTTGGGCCTAAAACAAAAGTAACTACTTGCTGTAATAAAATTGTTTTTGTGATTTTTTAGTTTTTTGAAAAGCAGAAAAGCAAAATAACAAATAATAAAAAGTAACTAGGCAAGATAAATAACATGGAAGTAAAGTAATGGAGTGTAGGACATATGACTGCAGCAAGAACTCCCTGGCAATGGTGCCAGAAAAAGGCTTGCTTCCTCTAATCTAGGAAGTTCAAGCAGCAATTTCCCTCAAGTTGATGACCCTAAGGTTTATCAAACCAGTAGGAGTGCTTGAATGACATCCAATGATCAGTACCTGCACACAACTATAGTACTTTTCTTGGTCCCCAATGTAACTAGCGAGATTGTCAGTCTTACTAGCCTTGCTAGTTACCATGATTAATGCAACTTGTGGTCAGAATTGATAATTGTACCGAAGAAAAGAAAAGTTCAGATTTAAAGCAAGAATTAAAGTGGGTTGATTGAGGTTGAAAGCAATAAGGATGAATGGACTGGGATCCATAATTTCACTAGTGGCATCTCTCCATAAAAGATAAGATGGCATGGTGAACAAATTATAGTTGCATATCTATTAAATTATAGTTTTAATAACTACGATCATACATGGCATAACCGCATATAGGATCACATCCATACATATATAGACCATAATCAAACTACATCTATAGCTAATACTCCACCCCAAGACCGCTATTCGGCAAGCATCTCAAAGGTATTAAGTAAAACAGTGTATTGCATTAAGCATGATGACGTGATGTTGATAATATATTTTCTTTACCCTAGGCTCATCACCGGGACAATTACTCAACTATATATCTTTTTATCCTTAGTGGCAACAACACAATACAAGCCTTTTCCATTTTCTATCACCGCGGTAGATTACTTGCAAGATTGAACCCATCTAACATACACAACTCCCTCTTGGAGATCGATCATCTAAACATGGCAAGTGCAAGACTAATAGATCGGAGAGCATATATGTCTATAAATTATGGAGCAATGAACTCGCATAAACATATATAGATTTGATCATAAAGTGACAATTCATCACAAGGCAACAAACAAATCACAAAAATTACATCATATGGATCACAAATCATGTTGGGCAACACATGTGATCATTGCAATGAAGAATAAGCGAGAGACTATCATCTAGCTACTATTATGGACACATAGTCCAGAGGACTACTCACACATGGACATGGTGGCAGAAAGGTTGATGTAGATGATCTCCGTGGTGAATTCCCCCTTTGGGAGAGTACTTGAAAAGATCTGCAGATTGGATCTCCATAGAACAGGATGGTGGCAGCGGCAAAAACAATCCTCCATAAATAGAACTGGAGTTTTCGGGTTAATATAAAGGCAGCAGGAGAAAGAGGTGGTGGAGGCGACCCCTGGGGGTCCACACACCCATCTAACTCAGCCCCATCCTAGGCTGCATGGAAAGGCCGCATGGGGCCTACAGGGGGGCTGCTACTTGTAGACTGCGTTGGATTTTTATCCCCGAAGAGGAGAGGATGATGGAGCACAATAGAGTAAGTATTTCCCTTAGTTAAGAAACCAAGGTTATCAATCCATTAGGAGAACCAAGCAACACCACGTAAATAGCACATGCACACAAAACACAAACCTTCGCACCCAACACAATCGAGAGGTTGTCAATCTCTCGGCGGTCAAGAAATGAGATTAAATGATGTCTGATAGATTGATAGATTGATAAATAAATAAAAGATAAAAAAGTGCAGCAAGTATTTTTGGTATTTTTGTATAAGTAAACGAGATAGATCTTATAATAAAAGTAGACTCGAGGGCCGTAGGATTCACTAGTGGCATCACTCTCAAGAAAATAGCATACGGTGGGTAAACAAATTACTGTTGGGCAATTGATGGAAAAGCAAATAATTATGACGCTATCCAAGGCAATGATCATGATATAGGCATCACATCCAAATCAAGTAGACCAACTCCTACCTGCATCTACTACTATTACTTCACACATCGACCGCTATCGAGCATGCATCTAGTGTATTAAGTCCATAAGAACGAAGTAATGCATTAAGAACGATGACATGATGTAGTAAAAACAAAAGCATATAAGAATTCATCCCAACTTGTTATCCTTAATGGCAACAACACATGCGTATCAACTCCCCTTCCGTCACTAGGACTGAACACCGCAAGATCGAACCCATTACCGAGCACCTCTTCCCTTTGCAAGAAGATCTAATCTAGTTGGCCAAACCAAACCAAAACTTCGGGGAAGAAATACAAGGCTATACTAAATCATGCATAAAAGAGATCAGCAAAGAACTCAAATAAAACAAGGATAGATCTAATCATAAACTCACAATTCAGCGGATCCCAACAAACACACCGCACAAAGTCATTACATCGAATGGATCTCCATGAAGATCATGGAGACCCTTGTATTGAGATACAAAGAGAGAGAGAGAGCCGTCAAGCTACTACCTACGGACCCGTAGGTCTGTGGTGAACTACTCACGCATGATCTGAGAGGCGGCAAGGTTGATGTAGAGCCCCTCCGTGATGAGTTCCCCCTCTGGCGGAGTACCGGAGAAGGCCTCCAGATGGGATCTTGCGAGAATAGAGGCTTGCGGTGGCAGAAAAAGTATTTCATGGACACCCTATTGGGTTTTGGAATATTTGGGAATTTACAGAGGTGGAGGTAGGTCGGTTGGCGCAGGGAGGGGCCCACACAGCACCTGGGCGCCCCCCTGGGGCGCGCCCTGGTATTGTGTGGGGCCCTCCAGAACCTTCTTCCATAGCCTCCAAGTTCCAGGTGATCCTTATCTTCAATAAAAAATCCTCAAAAAGTTTCCGGACGATTTGATCTTATCTGATATTGATTTTCTGCGAAACAAAAACAGGGCAGAAAATAAGAACTGGCACTTGGCACTAAGTTAATAGGTTAGTCCCCAAAAATGATATAAAAAGGTATAAAGTGATAATAAAACAACAAAGATTAATAATATCATAGCATGGAACAAGCAAAAATAATAGATACATTGGAGATGTATTAGGGGCCTCTGCTGGCTTCTGTGCTCTCTGGCTATGACTTCTCTTGAATCTTCCAGAACTATTTTTCTTTTATTTTTTTTGGTGTCCAAAAAATTGAATTTTCTTATAAGTCCAAAAAATGCAAAAAAACAACAACTGGCACTTGGCACTAAATTAATTGGTTAGTCCAAAAAAAAGATAAAAATTGATGCCAAAACTATGCCATTATGATATAATTAAAGCATGAAACAAGCAGGGTGGATGAGAGAGAGTAGTTAGATCTAGATCTAGATCTAGTTAGGGGTGAGCTTCATTATCTAGATCTCAAAATGGAGATGCAAGGTTTGTGTGTGTGTGGTGGGGGGGGGGGGGGTTGGAGGAGAGTTGGAGGAGGCTTGGAGGGGAGAAGAAGTGGAGAGGAGGACGAAGGGTGCTCACTGTATAGTGAGCAATTAATGCTCGGACTTACTAGTGGCGTGCTCCGGTGGTGATGCGGAGCATCCTACGGTCATCCCCATGGACCTACCTTCATCTCAAAAGACACCACATGGACCAATGACTAGAGCCTGAGCAAGGACTATCTAAGCCGAGGTGAACTCGCTCCTCTTTGAACTTACATATTCCACGTGTGAGACATGGCTACTACCTCAAGCGGAGCCTTGTGCGTGATCAGGTACTTGAAGGAAGCCCATGAAGCTGCTACCTCCAACAGACAATATGGCGAGTACACCAAGTATGAGAGACAAGAGAAAGAGCTGCCAGAGAGATACAGCCACCGGATGACCTGTAATTACCGGACGTCTGACGCCTGGAGGATCAGCCAGCCAGAAGGACCACCGACGAACGCTACAGCGGGCGGATGACCGATAAGTACCTGACGTCCGACACTTCCCAGTGACTGGACGTCTGACCGTCTTCGGATATTCGGCACCTCCAGTCCAGAGCCAATACTCCAGAAGACTGAAGCCTTCCGGACGACTGACGCACCGGACATCCGACAGCGTCCGGAAATCTGACACCGCCTCAACAGAGCCAAAATGCCGGAAGTCCGATCCTTACCGGATGTCCGGTCCCTCGCGAGACACAAGACAACTGGTAATGACTGGACGTTCGACGACTGTCTATGCATAGCCACTCGGGCCGAGGCCCATATACCCCCTTCACCCCTTAGACTATATATACTCCCTCTCCACCTATGTTTTAGGGTTTGCAAAGGATTAGCTCATTGAGATAGAGGATTAGCTCATTGAGATAGGGCTTTACTCATCCACTTACCCCTACTCTTTGAAGTTCAAGACCTCCTAGGAGAAGATCCTCCAAGTGGATTCATGACCCCTTCTAGGGAAGATCCTCTATGGATTCAAGACCTCTCTCCTCACGGATAGGGATGAACTAGCTACCATTTGTATCATCCTTTGTTGACTTTGGATCATGAATCTCTCCGTGTGTATGTGGATTTAGCACATGTGTGATTGTGTCTTGTCTATTTGAGTGTTTCCTATCATTTTCCCTTCTCGTGTTCTTCGTGTTCTTCGCGGGATCCACTCCAATCGTGAAAGATCGACACCATTAGGGTTCCATCCTACATCATCATGTTATCATGAGCCACGTTGATCATGATTTTGGAGTCTCCCTTACCATTTTCTAGCCTGATTTTGCTTTGTTCTTGTCCAATTTTGAAAATCCCCATAAAAATAGCCATACCAATTTTTTTTGTGATTTGTTGGTTTGATGATGTTTTGTTGGATTTGATCCATGGATTTGAGGTGTTTTAGGTGGATCTAGCTTTTCCCCATCCTTCCCATCATTTCCATCCACAAAATTCACCCAATTTTTCTTTTGTCCCTGAAATCCACGAGTTCTTCCTCATACCCACAGCCCCGGAATCACCCAGGCACCGGACGACCAACTGTTACCGGACGTTCGGACTGAATCCAGCCACCGCTCATCCGACAACTACCAGATGTCCGACCACTTCTACCGAAACTGAATTTCTCGTAAGAAAATTTCATCCACCGCCCACATTTCTGCGATGCCAACTCCAAAACCCTTCATTGCACTCCCGCAATCCCTTGGAGCTTCCGTATACCACCACTGCTTTCCGCAACCACCATCGCTTACCCGCTACCACCTCGGGTTTTTGACCATTTGTTTTGAGAACTTGAGTTGCGGTTTCCGTTTCCTAACGTGTTTCAGCTACTTAGGGATGGTTCGTCAACGACACCACCGCCACTCATCTTCGCCACGAACTCGTCATCGACAACAACCACTTCACCATTTTGACACCCAACCATAAGCAAGGACGGTAACCTCGATGACATCATTGTACATTCTCCCTTGCCATTGCGTTGTTAACCCTGAGCCCATTTTGCACCACTTTCCTATCGAGACTAGCCATTGAGTATTGCCAGGTAATGTTACTTGTGCACTTTAGTGATACACTCCGCATAGCTTCACTACATTCATACCTCATCTTGGTATCATCTCTTGTGTCATAAGATTGTTCCCGCATATACACAATTGCTATCTTGCTTTGAGCATTTCGCATAAGTGGACATAGAAAAATATCAAAATAGAAGAAAAGCTTTTAAGCAAAGAGAAAACAAAGAGCTTGTAAGCAATAGTCATAGCATCACCACATTGCATATAACATTGTCATATTCGATCACCTTGGATCATCGCGAGAATATCACCGGGAATTATACATACATAGCATAATTGGGATAGACAGTCGCTACATTTCATTTCTCATGGGTTTTGTGCACAAGTGTCATATCTCGCCTATTGAGCAATCATGCTAGCGTCTCTCTAGAGTTGTGCAATAAGAGAATTTTTCATGGATTCCACATTTTGAGCTCATTCCTTGGTTGCACGACCCCATTTATCTATCTGTGCATGTGTTTCCGTGTACATATTGCTATTGGACTACTTGTTTCACGTGCAAATTTGTGAATTTCTTTCAACATTATTGAATCTTGCTAACAATTGAATAAATTTTGTGCCACCTTCCTCACCAAGCTACTCCAAAAGCTTTACTTGTGTAGGTGTGAGAATAGACAAGATCCGGTACCAATTATGCTACTTCCATACTACATTATTGAGTGATCATTGATCCATCTTCAACATTGGATAAGGTACATTTGGTCTAGTTCTTTCCTTTCTCCCACTCACATATTTGCTTGAGATGATGGATAGGCTGAGCACTTCTTCCAACCCACTCTTCATCGACCAAGAAGAGGAACCGAACAACTACGTCACAAAGAATCAACTATTCGGCGCACAAAGAGCTTTGCATCAAGCGAATGAAGCATTGGGCGACCGCATCAATCAACTCGCCACCGACTTGCGACATTCTGAGCAACATACAAGGGACTACCTTGATGACAAGCTATCATCACAAATGGAAGATATCCATGCCTTGATGGTCAACCACTCTTCTACAACTTTGTCATCATCAAGACGGCACTGATAACCCACAAGTATAGGGGATCAGTTGTAGCCTCTTTCGATAGGTAAGAGTGTTGAACCCAATGAGGAGCTAAAGTTAGAACAAATATTCCCTCAAGTTCTATCGACCATCGATACAACTCTATGCACGCTTAACGTTCGCTTTACCTAGGACAAGTATGAAACTAGAAGTACTTTGTAGGTGTGATAGGATAGGTTTGCAAGATAATAAAGAACATGTAAATAAAATCTAGGGGCTGTTTAGATGAAGAAACAACTAAGTTAGTCTTAGTAGAGATCTTTTTGTAACAAGAAAGTTATTTGTCCCTAGGCAATCGATAACTAGATCGGTAATCATTATTGCAATTTTATATGAGGGAGAGGCATAAGCTAACATAATTTCTCTACTTGGATCATATGAACTTATGATTGGAACTCTAGCAAGCATTTGCAACTACTAAAGATCATTAAGGTAAAAGCCAACCATAGCATTATAAGGTATCAAGTCCTTTTTATTCCCATACACAAACAACCTACTTACTCGGGTATGTGCTTCTGTCCCTCACGCCACCCACCATAAGCGAATCATGAACATATTGCAAACCCTACAGCGGGGATCCCTCATGCTTGCTTGACACGGAGAGCACCATAGGACAGCACCAATAATAAAACATGCAACTCAAACCAATCATGATCATCAATCAACCCAAAGGACAAAACGGATCTACTCAAACATCATAGGATAGCCATACATCATTGGGAAATAATATATAGCGTTGAGCACCATGTTTAAGTAGAGATTATAGCTGGGAGAAAAGGTGTTGAACCGCTGCATAGAGTGCGAGAGAGTTGGTGATGACGGCGGCGAAGTTGTTGGTGTAGATCGCCGTCATGATGATGGCCCCGGCGGCGTTCCGGTGCCACCGGGAGAGAGCCCCCCTCCTTCTTCTTCTTCCTTGACCTCCCCCCTAGATGGGAGGAGGGTTTCCCCTCTGGTCCATGGCCTCCATGGTTGCGGAGGCGTGAGAGCCCCTCCGAGATTGGATCTCTCTCTCTGTTTCCTACTGTTTCTGCGTTCCTAGATTCTGGCCTTTCACCGTTTCTTAAATTTCCGGAGATCCGTAACTCCGATTGGGCTAAAATTTTAACACGATTTTTATCCAGATATTAGCTTTCTTGCAGCGAAAGAAGGGCACCAACCGACTTACGGGGTGACCCCAAGGGTCTAGGGCGCATCCTACCCCCTGGGGCGCGCCCCTATGGCTTGTGGCCCCCTCGGGCATCGTCTCGCATTGATTTTTTTTTTCCAAAAATCACATATATTCCAAAAAAATCTCTGTAAGTTTTTATCGCATTTGGACTTCATTTCGTATGGACATTCTGCGAAACAAAAAACATGCAACAAATAGGAACTGGCACTGGGCACTGGATCAATATGTTAGTCCCAAAAATAGTATAAAAAGTTGCCAAAAGTATATGAAAGTTGTAGAATATTGGCATGAAACAATCAAAAATTATAGATACGACGGAGACGTATCAGCATCCCCAAGCTTAATTCCTGCTCGTCCTCGAGTAGGTAAATGATAAAAAAGATAATTTTTGATGTGGAATGCTACCTGGCATAATCTTGATCATATAATCTAATCACGGCATGAATATTAAGACACGAGTGATTCAAAGCAGTAGTCTATCATTTGACATTAAGACAATAATACTTCAAGCATACTAATAAAGCAATCATGTCTTCTCAAAATATCATGGCTAAAAGAAAGTTATCCCTACAAAATCATATAGTCTGGCTATGCTACATCTTCACCACACAAAGTATTTCATCATACACAACCCCGGTTTTAGCCAAGCAATTGTTTCATACTTTAGTATTCTCAAACTTTTTCAACTTTCACGCAATACATGAGCGTGAGCCATGGATATAGCACTATAGGTGGAATAGAATATGGTGGTTGTGGAGAAGACGAAAAGAAGGAGATAATCTCACATCAACTAGGCGTATCAACGGGCTATGGAGATGCCCATCAATAGATATCAAGGTGAGTGAGTAGGGATTGCCATGCAACGGATGCACTAGAGCTATAAGTGTATGAAAGCTCAAAAAGAAACTAAGTGGGTGTGCATCCAACTCGCTTGCTCACGAAGACCTAGGGAAATTTGAGGAAGCCCATCATTGGAATATACAAGCCAAGTTCTATAATGAAAAATTCCCACTAGTATATGAAAGTGACATATAGGAGACTCTCTATCATGAAGATCATGGTGCTACTTTGAAGCACAAGTGTGGAAAAAGGAATAGTAGCATGGCCCCTTCTCTCTTTTTTCTCTATCTCTTTTTTTGGTGGGCTTCTTTGGCTTTTTTTATTTGGGCTTCTTTGGCCTCTTTTATATTTTTGTAAAGTCCGGAGACTCATCCCAACTTGTGAGGGAATCATAGCTTCCATCATCCTTTCCTCACATGGGACAATGCTCTAATAATGTTGATCATCACACTTTTATTTATTTACAACTCAAGAATTACAATTCGATACTAGAACAAAATATGACTCTATATGAATGCCTCTCGTGGTGTACCGGGATGTGCAATGATCTAGTGTAGCAATGGCATCATAAAACGGACAAGCCATGAAAACATCATGCTAGATATCTTACGATCATGCAAAGCAATATGACAATGATGGTGCGTGTCATAATAAACAAATCAGTGGAAGTTGCATGGCAATATATCTCGGAATGGCTATGGAAATGCCATAATAGGTAGGTATGGTGGCTGTTTTTAGGAAGGGAATATGGTGGGTGTAATGCACCAGCGAAAGTTGCGCGGTACTAGAGAGGCTAGCAATAGTGGAAGGGTGAGAGTGCGTATATTCCATGGACTCGACATTAGTCATAAAGAACTCACATACTTATTGCAAAAATTTATTAGTCATCGACACAAGGTACTACACGCATGCTCCTAGGGGAAGGGTTGGTAGCAGTTAACCATCGCGTGATCCCGACCTCCACACAAAGGATGACAATCAATAAATAAATCATGCTCCGACTTCATCACATAACGGTTCACCATACGTGCATGCTACGGGAATCACAAACTTTAACACAATTATTTCTACCAATCCACAATTACTCACTAGCATGACTCTAGTATCACCATCTTTATATCGCAAAACTATTGCAAGGAATCAAACATATCATATTAAGTGATCTACAGGTTTTATGTAGGATTTTATGACTAACCATGTGAATGACCAACTCCTGTTAACTCTCTAAATAGATATAAGTGAAGCATGAGAGTTTAATTCTTTGTACAAAATATATGCCCACGCTCTAACAAATATAAGTGAAGTAAAAGGGCATTCTACAAATGGCGGTTTTCTATGTGTAGAGTAATAGGCAATCTAAACTTCAAATGATATAAGTTAAGCACATGAAGCATTCTATAAAGCCATACTCAAAAGATATAAGTGAGGTGCAAAGAGCCTTCTATAAATCAACCAGGGACTTTCTCATACCAGCATGGTGCATTATTAAAGGAAAAATAAAAAGCACACGACGGTCCAAGATTTACGCATATCATGTGAACAAAACAAAGACCGAAACATACCGATAATTGTTGAAGAAGGACGGGATGCCTTCCGGGGCATCCCAAAGCTTAGACGCTTGAGTCTCCTTGGATATTTACTTGGGGTGACTTGGGCATCCCCAAGCTTGAGCTCTTGCCTCTCCTCATTCTTCTGATATCAATACCTCCTCGATCTTCGAACACTTCATCCACACAAAATTTAACCGACTTTTTTATTAGAGGGGTTAGTACATAAAACTTCAAATCCCATCATGTACTTCCATAACATTATTGTATAATTATAATCAATCATTACCCACTGTATTCTATCACAATTCTATGGCCCCAAGTCAAAGGAGGCTCAACAAGATTTCAAACATAAGCAAATAACAAAACTATAACAGCAATCTGTGAAAACAGGACAATCTGTAAAGATGCAGATCGTATATATACTTCTGTAACTCCAAAACTTCTGAAAAATTAGGACAAAACAGAAAATTTGCATAGAAGTACTGTGTAAAAATTTCAAAAACTTTTGACACTCTAGTAAAAAAATGTAAATTCATGCGCTATAGCCAAAGTTTCTGTTTTTGCACTGCACACACCAAACAAGCAATCTAATCATCCTAAAGGCAAATCTTGGCACATTATTTTTATAATACAATGGATTTATACAAGGGGATAATTAATTTTTTTGAAAAGTTTCTGTAATCGAGATTCACAAAGTTTCCATGGGCTTGAACAAAGTTCAAGGACGTCCCCCACTTCAACGGTGTTCGTCTTTCTCACTTTCACTTTTCTTTTTGAAAAGTTTTAGGTTCCCCTCTTTATTTTTTTGTTTTTAAACTATATAAAAGCACACAACAGAATAAAATGACTCTCTAAAACTTCCGGGTTGTCTCCCTGGCAGTGCTTTCTTTAAAGCCAATAAGCTAGGCATAAAGTGCTCAAGTAATGGATCCACCCGGATCCCAAGGTATATCAAAGCCAATTTTAATTAACAATGATTTGTAATTCAGTATTGAGCACAAAGTAATATATATCATGCAATGACGAAGTCGAACTCTCTTCCTATGCATCGGCATGTCATAAAAGAACAATTCATGCACACAAAGTAAAGGCCAATGCATAGTATAAACAGTTTCTTGGAATTTTATCGTATTGGAAACATAGAGAGGCGGAGATGTAGTTCGTCTCTCATAATAATTGCAAGTAGGAGCAGCAAGCACATGCATATTATATTTATCAAAACCATCATGTGCAATAGTAGAACGCAACCCATCAATATAGTCCTTAATAAGCGCAAACTTCTCCGATATAGTGTAGTTGGGAGAATTCAAAAAGATAATAGGACTATCATGCGTGGGTGCAATAGCAACAATTTCAATCTTAACATAAGGAACTCTAACAAGTTCATCTCCATAAGCATAATTCATATTGGCATCATGGCCACAAGCATAGCAAGCATCAATCTCATCAAAAAGGGATATTTCAAATGAATCAAAGGGATCATAGCAATTATCATAGCAATCATCCTTCGGTAAGCACGAAGGGAAATTAAACAATGTATGAGTTGAAGAGTTACTCTCATTAGAAGGTGGGCACAGGTAGCTAATCCGCTCTTCCTCCTTTTGTTCTTCACTCTCCTCCTCATCTTTTCATCTAATGAGCTCACAGTGTCATCAATTTCTTCTTCCATAGATTCCTGCAAAATATTAGTCTCTTCTTGGACAGCGGAGACTTTCTCAATAAATGCATCAATATCGGAATTATATTCATAATTCTCATAGCAATGTTTAAGTATAGCAAAATTTTCAGGTCTATAAACATCATCATCATAATTTTCACACTTTTCAAACAAAGATTCAATTTCATAAGCACCCTTAAAAGCAACGAATTCTTCTATTTGTTCCACATCATAGTAATCATATATACCATTAGCATAAGAAGCCAATGTTTTATTATCATTAAAATTACATGAAAAAGGAAGGTTTTGAGCTATCATCCTAGAGCAACAAGTATAATCATATCTCAAGCATAAATTCCGAGCATAACAATGCAACATATGAATTTGATCCCATACCAGTTTCCCTTTTTGAGTCAAGCGGTAATCCCTAAAGTATTCATGTTGATCCAATGTGTCTCCCATTATATAACTGAATGGGGTTTTCTCAGGATTATTAAAGTAGTGCATAATATCTTTCACATAATGAGCATCGAGGGTTTTAGGAGGTTCCCCATCTCCATGAGCAGCAAGTACACCTAATTTTTTTGGTATTTCTTTTTCCATATCCATAACTAAAGATAGAGAACAACTTAGAACAGCAAATAAAATCTACTTAGTGATAAAGCAAACAAGCACACACGTGAATATTCACCCCACGCTATTGCTCCCCGGCATTGGCGCCAGAAAAAGGTCTTGATAACCCACAAGTATAGGGGATCAGTTGTAGCCTCTTTTGATAAGTAAGAGTGTCGATCCCAATGAGGAGCTAAAGGTAGAACAAATATTCCCTCAAGTTCTATCGACCACCGATACAACTCTACGCACGCTTAATGTTCGCTTTACCTAGAACAAGTATGAAATTAGAAGTACTTTGTAGGTGTGATAGGATAGGTTTGCAAGATAATAAAGGACACGTAAATAAAATCTAGGGGCTGTTTAGATGAAGAAACAACTAAGTTAGTCTTAGTAGAGAGCTTTTTGTCACAAGAAAGTTATTTGTCCCTAGGCAATCGATAACTAGACCGTTAATCATTATTGCAATTTTATATGAGGGACAGGCATAAGCTAACAAACTTTCTCTACTCGGATCATATGCACTTATGATTGGAACTCTAGCAAGCATCCGCAACTACTAAAGATCATTAAGGTAAAACCCAACCATAGCATTATAAGGTATCAAGTCCTCTTTATTCCCATACGCAAACAACCTACTTACTCGGGTCTGTGCTTCTATCACTCACGCCACCCACCATAAGCGAATCATGAACATATTGCAAACCTTACAGCGGGGATCTCTCACACTTGCATGACATGGAGAGCAACATAGGACAATAAGAATAATAAAACATGCAACTCAAACCAATCTTGATCATCAATCAACCCATAGGACAAAACGGATCTACTCAAACATCGTAGGATAGCCATTCATCATTGGGAAATAATATATAGCATTGAGCACCATGTTTAAGTGGAGATTACAGCAGGGAGAAAAGGTGTTGAACCGCTGCATAGAGGGGAAGAGAGTTGGTGATGACGGCAGCGATGTTGTTGGTGTAGATCGCCTTCATGATGATGACCCCGGCGGCGTTGCGGTGCCACCGGGGGAGAGGGGGAGAGAGCCCCCCTCCTTCTTCTTCTTCCTTGACCTCCCCCCTAGATGGGAGGAGGGTTTCCCCTCTGGTCCATAGCCTCCGTGGCGGCAGAGGGGCGAGAGCCCCTCCGAGATTGGATCTCTCTCTCTCTGTTTCCTTCTGTTTGTGCGTTCCCAGATTCTGGCCTTTCACCGTTTCTTAAATTCCCGGAGATCCATAACTCCGATTGGGCTGAAATTTTAACACGATTTTTATCCAGGTAATAGGTTTCTTGCTGCGAAAGAAGGGCACCAACCGCCTTACGGGGTGACCACAAGGGTCCAGGGCGCGCCCTACCGCCTGGGGCACATCCCAAAAATCACATATATTCCAAAAAAACTCTCCGTAAGTTTTTATCGCGTTTGTACTTCGTTTGGTATGGATATTCTGCGAAACAAAAAACATGCAATGAACAGGAACTGGCACTGGGTACTGGATCAATATGTTAGTCCCAAAAATCGTATAAAAAGTTGCCAAAAGTATATGAAAGTTGTAGAATATTGGCATGAAACAATCAAAAATTATAGATACGACGGAGACGTATCAGGCGCCATTCAAGCCGACAGTCTTTGGACACTTCTTCAGGTGCAAGTCTTCCACGAGCTCATCCTCATCGTCACCAACACCATGAAGATCATCAAGCTCCACAAAGCCCAATTCATGGCAATGGTTTACAAGACCGCCTACGGGAACATGAACGACCTCGTCGCCAAGCTAATGATCAAATGGAATAAGAGCAAGCTCCATGACGCCAAGATCAACAAGAAAAACAAGATGTTAACACCCTTCGACAAGAGCAACATCATTGTGAGGAACAAGCCCTTGAAGCCCAACATGCTCTATGTGAAGCAACTCATGCTGTACAAGAGCGCCATCGCCAAGTACGTCTACAAGAAGAGGCCCTCCGACAAGAGCGCCAAGAAGAAGCCGCATGCGTTGAGGAGCACCATGAGATGAGGAACTGTGCACGAATTCCACGCCCTCAATGCCAAGCTAATCAACCGAAGCACGAGGAACATGTGATTGAAGAGCCTCAACCACGGCAAGATCATCATCACCATCGGCCCCAACGCATTGAAGAGCAATGCTACGGCAAGCTCAAGTTCACCATGCCTAAGTTTTCTGGCGGACCCAATCCCGAAGACTACCTCTCATGGGCATTGAAGGTCGACAAGATATTCCATCTCCACAACTATGAAGAGGAAAAGAAGATTTCCATGGCATCCCTTGAGTTCCAAGACTATGTCCTCATTTGGTGGGAGCAAGTTATCGAGCGCCGCCACGAGAAAGGTGAACCACCCATCACCACATGGAACCAAATGAAGGATGTCATGAGAGCGCGTCTTGTGCCTACATACTATAGCCGCGACCTCTTCAAGAAATTGCAACTGCTCAAGCAAGGCACCAAGTCTGTTGAAGAGTATTACAAGGAAATGGAGATTGCAATGATATGAGCCAATGTCACGGAAGATGAGGAGCAAACTATGGCACGTTTCTTGAATGGATCAACCATCGCGTCAGGAAAATCGCGGACTTCCAACCATACAACAACCTCCTCGAGCTAGTGCACCAAGCTACCACGGCAGAGCGACAAGTGCAAGAAGACTTCAAGTACTCCAAGTACTCTTCCAAGACCTACGGTTCATACACCCAAGCTTCAATGACTAGGATGCCTTCTACCTCGATAAAAGCTTCTCCAAAAAATGGTGACAAGTCAAGCCACAAGAAATATTCATCATCTTCGACACCTTTGAGTCATCCTTCTACCACAAGAAACTTCAATCCAAAGGCTTCATCATCAACTACACCAACCGATGAGATCGACAAGACAAGTTCCATCAAATGTTTCACTTGCCAAGGACGTGGTAACAAGACATACAAATGTCCAACTCGGCGCACCATGATTGCCAATGATGACGGCACCTATGATTCCATGAGTGAAGAAGAAATGGAAGCACTTGAGCAGGTGGCCATGCATCATCAAGTGAATGAAGAAGAAGATGCTCAAGTCTTTTGTGACAATGATGCGAGCCCCGCTCTAGTTGTCTCCAAGGTCCTGACGCTTCAACACCAACAAGAGGAAGACCAACGTTGCCATATCTTCCACACCAAAGTGGGCATCAATGGTCGTTTCGTCAAGGTCATCATCGACGGAGGAAGTTGCCACAATTTGGCAAGCAAAGAGCTATGCTCCAAGCTACAATTGGTCAAGATGAAGCATCCTCGCCCCTACAAGGTCCAATGGCTTAGCGACTCTAGCACCATTCAAGTGGAGCACACCGTGCAAGTCTCCTTCAAGATTGGCGCCTACGAAGACACATTGGAGTGTGATGTGGTTCCTATGTCCGTACGCCATCTCCTACTAGGACGACCTTGGCAATTCAACCGCGGCATCATCCACAATGGGCGGACTAATCACTATAGCTTCAAGATGAAGGGGAAGGAATATGTGCTATGACCCATGTCGCCAAGTCAAGTGATTGCCGATACGTAATCATCTACCCATTGTGGTGAGAATAGTAAGAGAGTGAGCCACCAAAAAGGGAGTGAGCGCCACAAGCTAAAATTGAGTGCCTCCATGATGAGCGACAAGAAAAATTTAGTCCTTTTAGCCACCAAAAGAGATATGAGAGAAGTGTGTGAGAGCCCATCGAGTGTTCTTCACTATGTCCTAGTGTGCAAAGATGAAGCGGCAAGGACTAACACCTCTCACCATCTATCTCTAGTGTTGTCTAATCTATTACAGGAATTCATGGACGTATTTCCCGATGAGCTACCTCCGGGACTACCTCCACAACAAGGCATTGAACACCGCGTCGACCTAATCCCGGGCGCACCTCTACCGAACAAGGCACCATACCATGTCAACCCCGAAGAAACTAAAGAAATACAAAGGCAAGTACAACATCTCATTGAGAATGGGCATGTATGCAAGAGCTTAAGTCCTTGTGCCATTCCGGTTATTCTTGTGCCTAAGAGAGATGGTAGTTTTCGCATGTGTTCTGATTGCCGTCCCATAAATGCTATCACCGTTCACTATAGGCATCCCATTTCATGCCTTGATGATATGCTAGATGAACTTAGTGGAGCCACCATTTTCTCAAAAATTGATCTTAAATGTGGCTACTATCAAATTCGCATTCAAGAGGGTGATGAATGGAAAACCGCTTTCAAAGCCAAATTTGGCTTGTATGAATGGTTGGTTATGCCTATGGGCTTATCCGAAGCACCTAGCACTTTCATGCGTGTGATGCATTATGTTCTTCGCAAATACATTGGCATATGTGTTGTGGTATACTTTGACGACATACTTGTGTTTAGCGAATCTCTAGAAGATCATGTTGTGCATCTTAGGGATGTTTTACAAGTTCTTAGAAATGAGCGCCTTTATGTTAAAATGGAGAAATGCACTTTTAGTGTTGACAAGCTTGTTTTCTTGGGATTTGTTGTATCTTCTAAGGGTGTTCACGTTGATGAGTCTTAAATTGAAGCTATTAAAACTTGGCCACAACCAACCAATTTGCAACAAGTGCATAGTTTCCTTGGCCTAGCCAGTTTCTATCATCGTTTCGTTAAGGATTTTAGCACTATTGCATCACCTTTACACGCTTTGAGTAAGAAGAATGCAACCTTTGTTTGGGGACCCTCTCAAGATACCACATTTCATGAGCTTAAGAATTTGCTTACACATGCTCCATTGCTTGCATTGCCCAATTTTGATAAAAAATTTGAAGTTCATTGTGATGCTAGTGGTAATGGCATAGGAGGTCTGTTAATGCAAGAGAAGCGCCTGATCGCATACTTCAGCGAGAAACTTTCCGGAGGGCAACTTAACTATCCCATTTATGATAACGAGTTATATGCTTTACTGAGAGTCTTGCATGTGTGGGAGCATTATCTTCGTCCACGTGAATTTGTCATCCATACGGATGATGAGACACTTAAATACCTTAAAGGTCAAACAAAATTGAATAAGTGGCATGCCAAATGTAGTGAGTTCATTGAGTCATTTCCTTATGTCATCAAGTACATCAAAGGTAAGGAAAATGTTGTGGCGGATGCTCTTTCACGCAAATGCATGTTAGTTAGTCAACTTGAATTGAATGTCATTGGATTTGAGCATATCAAAGACTTTTATGCGCATGATGTTTCATTTGCCATTCCTTATGCACAATGCCTTACGCATAAAACTTGGGAGCGATATTATATCAAGGATAATTATCTAGTGCGAGCTAACAAGCTTTGTATCCCCGAGTCTTCTGTTTGTTTGTTGCTTTTGCAAGAGGCTCATGATGGAGGACTTATGGGACACTTTGGATGTGACAAGACATTTGCCACGCTCTCCAAGAACTACTTTTGGCCCAAGATGTTTCACGACATTTCAAGCTACACCAACCGATGCTCTACATGCCGCAAAGCTAAGTCAAAAGATCAATCCCATGGTCTCTATATGCCACTTCCTATTCCATATCACCCATGGGAAGATATTAGTATGGACTTTGTGCTTGGTTTGCCAAGAACTCAAAATGGAAAAGATTCCATATTTGTTGTTGTGGATCGTTTCTCTAAAATGGCACATTTTATTCCATGCACCAAGATAGACGATGCTTCACATGTTGCAAATCTCTTTTGTAGGGAAATCTTGCATCTACATGGAGTGCCCAAGACTATTGTGTCAGACCGCGACGTCAAGTTCCTTAGCTACTTTTGGAAGAGGCTATGCGCCAAGCTTGGAATCAAGCTACTCTTCTCTTTGGCATACCACCCACAAACCGACGGCCAAATGGACGTCACCAACCGGACACTATTGAATCTCCTCCACGTGTTGATCAAGAAGAACATCAAGGAGTGGGAGGAATGCTTACACATCGCCGAGTATGCCTACAATCGAGCATGACATTCTACTACCGGCAAGTACCCCTTTGAGGTCATCTACGGATTCAATCCATTATCCCCATTGGACATTCTATCGCTACCTCTACAAGAGAGCATCAACATGGACGCGAGCGCCCGAGCGAGCTATCTCAAGAAGGTGCATGAAGATACAAGGCACACCATCGAGCGCCAAGTATAACGACTCACGACCAAGATCAACATCAACAATCAACCCATGATATTCAACATCAGATATCTTGTGTGGTTACACCTTCGCAAGGAATGCTTCCCCAATGAGTGCAAGTTCAAGCTACTACCACGCGCCGATGGACCCTTCAAGTACTAGCATGCTATAACAACAACGCCTATAAGATCGACATTCCACGCGACAAGTACAACATGAGTGATATCTTTAACGTGAAGGATCTATCTCCCTTCCATGGTGGTAAGGTTTTCGATCCAAGGTCGGATCTTTCCCGTGGGGGGGGGGGGGAGATGATGCGGAGCATCCTACGGTCATCCCCATGGACCTACCTTCATCTCACAAGACACCACGTGGACCAATGACTAGAGCCTGAGCAAGGACTATCGAAGCCAAGGTGAACTCGCTCCTCTCCGAACTTACATATTCCATGTGTGAGACATGGCTACTACCTCAAGCGGAGACCTTGTGTGTGATCAGGTACTTGGAGGAAGGACATGAAGCTGCTACCTTCAATGGACAAGATGGCGAGTACACCAAGTACGAGAGACAAGAGAAAGAGCTGCCAGAGAGCTACAGCCACCGGACGATCGGTAATTACCTGACGTCTGATGCCTGGAGGATCAGCTAGCCAGAAGGGCCAGCCGACGAACGCTAGCTATAGCGGCCGGACAACCGACAAGTACCGGATATCTGACACTTCCCAGCGACCGGACGTCCTACCGTCTCCGGATATCCAGCACCTCCAGTCCAGAGCCAAAATGCCAGAAGACCGAAGCCTTCCGGATGACCGATGCACCGGACGTCCGATAGTGTCCGAAAATCCGACACCACCTCAACAGAGCCGAAATGCCAGAAGTCCGATCCTTACCGGACGTCTGGTCCGTTGTGAGACACCGGACGACCGGTAACAACCGGATGTCCATTGACTGTCTGTGCAAAGCCAGTCGGGCCGAGGCCCATGTACCCCCTTCGCCCCTTAGACTATATATACTCCCTCTCCACCTAAGTTTTAGGGTTAGCAAAGGATTAGCTTATTGAGATAGAGTTTTGCTCATCCACTTACCCCTACTCCTTGGAGTTCAAGACCTCCTAGGAGAAGATCCCCCAAGTGGATTCAAGACCCCTTCTATGGAAGATTCTCTATGGATACAAGACCACTCTCCTCATGGATTGGCATGAACTAGCTACTGTTTGTATCATCCTTTGTTGACTTTGGATCATGAATCTCTCCGTGTGTATGTGGATTTAGCACATGTGTGATTGTGTCTTGTCTATTTGAGTGTTTCCTCTTGTTTTCCCCTCTCGTGTTCTTCATGTTCTTCGCGGGATCCACTCCAATCATGAAAGAGTGACACCATTAGGGTTCCACCGTACATCAGGTGGGCACGGATTGCTAGCTGGGACAGTGTTCTGGATGGGAAGCTCCCGGCCAAACTTATGTGGTGTTACGGCCACCTTGGCTACCAGCCCTTGCATTGTCTGAGTTTCATGGGTCCCTCTGCCCTTTCAGGTAATTCAGGAGGATCCAGATCCTCGTAGCCTGTGAACACCTTAGTCAATTCAACTCTCGCCATGTCACCTGGTATGAGCACATTATGCATTATGTTTTGTGCCGGTTGAATGATTCGACCCTTTGTATCAGGCGCAGAATTGTCCTTCACAATTGCATGGAGAACACACAGAGTGTCTTCCTATGAAACATGTAGGCGTCATCGGTGTTAGAGACCAAAAAATGAAACCATGTGATAAGTCTCCAAAGTATCTATAATTTATGAAGTATTCATGCCAGGTTTATAACAATTCTATATGGTTTTGGTATGATTTGATTAGAACTAACCCAGACTGACGCTGTTTTTAGCAGAACTACCGTGGTGTTGTTTTTTTGTGCAGAATAGAAAGTTCTTCAAATGCAACGAAACTTTTTGATGATTTTTTATATAAGGAAAGAGCCCTAGGAAGCTTCGAGGAAGGACCAGAAGATGCTCAGGGGCCCCACACAACACCAGGGCGCGCCCCAGTCTTGTGTGGGCCCCCTGAGCCCCCCCCCTCGTGTGATTCCAATGCTGAAAAATCCTATATATTGGAAAACCTCTGAAAGTTAACATAGAACTTGGACTCCGCTGCCGCACGCCTATGTATCCTCCGAAAACCAATTTGGACCCTGTTGCAGCACCCTGCCAGAGGGGGAATCATCACCGAAGGCCATCTTCATCATCCCAGAGGCCACCATGATGAGGAGGGAGTAGTCCACCCTCGAGGTTAGGGGTATGTACTAGTAGCTATGTGTCTCATCTCTTTCTCTCATGATCTTGAGATGTCATGATCTTGATGTATCATGGGCTTTGTTAATATAGATGGATCATATGATGTTTCTCCCCTCTCTACCTTTGTTGTGATGAATTGAATATTTTCCCTTTGAAGTTTTGTTATTGTCGGATTGAATATTCAGATTTGAGAACACATGATATATGTCTTGCATAATGAATACTCGAGGTGACAATGGGGTATCATATTGATTCACTTGATGTATGTTGTGGCACTCAACTTGCGGATTCCCGCGGTGACATTGGGGTAATCTATGCATAGGGGTTGTTGCATGTTTTCATTATCTTTTCTCCAATAGAAACTTTGGGGTATCCTTGTAGTTCTTTGTGTGGATTGAATATTATGATCATGAAGTTGTTTGATGCATTTCGTAGAATCAACTCACAGATACTTGTGGTGACATTGGAGTATCTAGGTGACATTAGAGTTGGTTGATGTGTGTCATATGTTGCTATTTTAGTACGAACTCTTGGGCTGTTTGTGACACTTATAGGAATTGCCCAATAGATCGATTAGAAAGAATAGCTTTGAGATGGTTTCGTACCCTACAAACAATTTCTATCTTATGTTCTCTGCTAATAGGAACTCGGGAGTGATTCTTTATTGCACTTTGAGGGATAATCATATGATCCAACTATGTTAGCATTGTTGAGAGATTGCACTAGTGAAAGTATGTATCATAGGCCTCATTTTCTAACATTGCAATACCGTTTGTGCTCTGTTTTACTAGTTGCTACCTTGCTGTTTTTTATTGTTCGCACTACAAAAACTCATATCTACTATCCATACTACACTTTTATCATTATCTCTTCACCGAACTAGTGCACCTATACAATTTACCATTGTATTTGGTGTGTTGGGAACACAAGAGATTTCTTGTATTTGATTGCAGGGTTGCTTGAGAGAGACTATCTTCATATTATGCCTCCCATGGATTGATAAACCTTAGGTCATCCACTTGAGGGAAAATTGCTACTGTCCTACAAAACTCTGCGCTTGGAGGCCCAACACGTGTCTACAAGAACAAGTTGTGTAGTAGACATCAAGCTCTTTTCTGGCGCCGTTGCCGGGGAGGTGAGTGCTTGAAGGTATATCTTTAGATCTTGCAATTGAATCTTTTAATTTCTTTTTTTATCACTAGTTTGGTTTATAAAAAGAAAACTACAAAAAATGGAATTGAAGTTGCATGAAATGCTTTACCTTTATGATATCTTTCTTGAAAATAAGGATTTTGAAAATTGTGCTCATTTGATAGATGAAGAATTATATAAAATGTTTAATTTAAATGATGAGCATGATTGCAATGTTTTTGGTATGCTTTCTATGAACATCCATGATGCTAATGATGTGCAAAGCCACAAAGCTTGGGGATGTTATGTTTGATGAAGATGATATTTTTAGTCCCCCAAGTTTTGATGAGCAAATTTATTATGATGAAAGCATGCCTCCTATTTATGATGATTATTGTGATGACATGTATCCTATAAAGAATAATGATGAAACTTTTCATCATGATTTTTATTTTCAATTTGATTATGTTAATCAAGTATCTCATGATAGTTATTTTGTTGAGTTTGCTCCCACTACTATGGATGAGAAGAAATTTTCTTATGTGGAGAGTGGTAAGATTTCTATGCTTGTCGATCATGAAAATAATGATTTATGTGATGTTTATATTGTTGAATTAATTCATGATGCTACTGAAAATTATTATGAGAGAGGAACTTATGCTTTTACATGTTGCAATAATATCAAGTTTCCTCTCTATATGTTGAAAGTTTTGAAGCTATGCTTGTTTTGCCTTCCTATGCTAGTTGATTCTTGTTCCCATAAATTGTTTACTCACAAAATCCCTATGCATAGGAAGTGGGTTAGACTTAAATGTGCTAGTCATATGCTTCATGATGCTCTCTTTGAGTTTCAATCTTTATCTTCTATGTGAGCATCATTGAAATCATCATGACTAGCTTGAAAGGCATTAAAAAAAAGTGCTTGTTGGGAGACAACCCAACACTTTTACCTACTGTTTTTATGTGTTCACATGATTAATCTACTGTAGTAGTCATATTTTATATGTTTTATTTCAATGAAGTGCCAAGTAATGCCTTTGGGATAGTGTGGAAGATAGTTGACTTGATTCTGTGCAAAAACAGAAACTTTTGTGCCCAGTGCAGAATTTTAATAAATTCATCAGAGCGTCAAAAGCTTCCAAATTTTCTACACATGATTTATATACAAATTTCCCACGTTTTTCTAATTTTTCAGAATTTTCGGAGTTACAGAAGTATGGTCATTGTTCAGATCATTACAGACTCTTCTGTTTTTGACAGAATCTGCCTTGTTTGCATAGTTTGCTTGTTTTAGCATTTCCATAGCTTATATTAAGTAATATAAAATTGTGGAAATGATATAGTACAGTAGTAATTGTGTGAGAACAATTATGGATCATGTCTTTGACAGTACCTAAGTGAATGATTTGCTCTTTATCATACTAACTCATCTCACAAAGTTCCGTTAAGTTTTGTGTGATCGAAGTTTTCAAGTTTTGGGTGAGATATCGACATGAGGAGAATAAGGAGTGGCAAGACCCTAAGCTTGGGGATTTACAAGGCAACCCAAGGTAATACTCAAGGAAGACTCAAGCAACTAAGCTTGGGGATGCCCGGGAACGCATCCCCTCTTTCGTCTTCAACATTATCTGTAACCTCACTTGAAGCTATATTTTTATTCGTCACATGATATATGCTTTGCTTGGAGCATCATTTTATTTTGTTGAAATTTTCTTTCTGTTATTTAGAATAAAGTTTTGTATCTTTTACCTCAATAAAAATGTCAAGTAAAGCCTTTACCATGCTCAATTTGCAAGTGAATGAGTTGCTGTTTCAAAACAGAAAGTTTGCTGTTAGTGCAAAAATTCCCTAGAAAAGTCAGTATGTCACAAAATCTTGAAATTTTGAAACAGCATGATCTTATAAATTCTGTAGAGTTTGGTAAATTTTCAGAATTTTTTAAGTTAATTAATTATGGATCTTGCTGCATTCTTTATAGACTGTTCTGTTTAGACAGATTGCTGTTATGTTTGCATTGTTTGCATATGTTGGCTTGTTTAATGGTTCTATTTGAGGATAGAAGTATTAAATATGCAGAGGCATTTAGTATGAATGTTAAATTATAATTTTTGTGATTTGTTACATTAGAGAATGATAAGGTTTTGCTTTGATCTATACTAACTTATCTCACGAGTTCTTGTTGAGTTTTATGTGGATGAAGTTTTTGAGATTTAGAAAAACCGTAATATGAGAGGAATTAAGGAGACACGAGAGCTCAAGCTTGGGGATGACAAAGGCATCCCAAGTTCATATTCCAAGAAGCCTCAAGCAACTAAGCTTGGGGATGCCCCAGTAGGCATCCCACCTTTCTTCTTCAACAACTATCGGTCAGTTTTCATTGAGCCTAAGTTTTTACTTCTTCACACGAGTTGTGCTATACTTGGTGTGTCCTTTTATTTCCCTTTTGCTTGCTGTTTTAATAAGATACTTAGATCTGAAATCTTTTAATGAGAGAGAGTCCTCACATAGCTACTTAATTGTTTGACTACTCATTTGATCTTCACTTATATCTTTTTGGAGTAGTTTGTCATTTACTCTTGTTCTTCACTTGTATCCGAAGAGTAAATTGTGGAATAATTGAATATCATAAACTTGCAATTATATGTGCTTCATATGCTTGTATCATGCCTAGTAGTAGCTTCACATTTGGTTTAGATGGTGAAATCTTTTGAAGCTTGACAATCACAATATTGGTCATACAAGAAATTCATGAATGATTAGTATGAGGAAGAGAACTTTCACATATAAATATATTATCTTGGACATCTTTTATGATTTTGAATACTCATTAATTATTTTCAAACTTGAGAAAATTAGTTGAAGTTGGACAAGGAAGACAACGTAATGAGTTATGTTTGGGTATATTTGCATAGAAGTTATATTGTTATGGATCCTCCAACATGTGGTGCTTGCTTAGGATCTTTTGCTAGCCAAATATTCGCACTAAGTAGAGATACTACTTGTGCATCCAAAAACCCTTGAACCCAGTTTCTTGCCATGAGTGTCCACCATATCTACCTATGGATTGATTAAGATCCTTCAAGTAAGTTGTCATCGGTGCAAAAAGCAATAGAAATTGCTCCTAAATTAAATACGATCTTTTATTGTAAGGGAAAATAAGCGTGGTACGAACTTGTGATGGTGAAGAATAAAAGTGACATACTGCATAATAAAGGTTGCTATCATAAGGGGCAATATCACATGATGTTCCTTTGCATTAAGAGTTTGTGCATCCAAATAAATAAAAGTGCATGACAACCTCTGCTTCCCTCTGCGAAGGGCCTATCTTTTACTTTCATGTTATTTAATTATATGCTATTCACTTTCATGTTGAGTCAATTCCTTCTCCCAACCTATTCTCTAGTTGGCAAGCATCATGTGGTGGGGAAAGATCTAAGCACATATTGTAACACCCCCGGTGGTTAACTACAGTAATCACCCTTTTGATTATGCCATGTCATCATGTTTAACAGTGCATGATCATCATTAGCATCATATTGCATTTCAACTCCTAAGTCAAATTCAAATTTAAATGAAAGTGAAATATAAAAGTTGTCCAACATAAAAACTAAATTGTTCATTAAATGGCAAATATTGCAGAGACTATTCTAAAATTGAAACCAACAATTAATAATTTAACTAGGTGGCTCTAATATTACCAAAACAGTAAGGAATAATGCATTTTAATTATTATAAAAATAGTCTGAACTCAAGTTGGCTACAAACCAATTTTTGGTAGTGTTAGGTAATGCCTAGTATTTGTTGGAGCAATTCCTATGTTTTACAAAATTCAATATGTGGCCTAACAATTTGCTAAACTGAGAAAAGAAAATAAATAAAAGAAAAAGGTAAAAGAAAACAAAACAGAAAAGAAAAAGAAAAAGAGAAACACCCCCCCGGCCCAACTGGGCCCCAGCCCAGCTGGCCCGACCGGCCCACCCCACTCCCTTATCCCCTGGAGACCCCGAACCCTAACCCCCATTGGCCACTCCCCCCCCCCCCACTCGTCCCACTCCCCCCCACCCCGATCCAGATGGGGCAACGCGCGCCCCGACCCCGACGCCCGCCCTACCCGTCGTGCCTCGTCTTCCCCCCACCCGCGCCGCGCACCTCGTCGCTCGCCTCCCCTCTCCTCCCCAAGGGCCTCCCTCGAGCCTCGCCGCCCCCCCTGGTCTCTACTCGCCCGTGAGGATCGCCTCCGCCTCCCCTCTCCTCCCCCTGTTTCCCTCGGCACGCGTCACGACCGCCGGCATCGTATACGGCACAGCGCGGCCTGCGCCGTCCCGCACGCTTGCGCCTGTTGCCGCGCTAGCGAGCCCCTGGCCGCGCCCACGGCCACCCTATCGCCGCGCACCCTGGCCACCGTCTGCGCCCGGAGACGCCCCCCGCACCACGTCGCCCGCCTGCACCGCGTCGAGCGCCCGCCGCTCCCCGCGCCTGCTGTCGACCGCCGTCTCCCCTTGCTCTGCCTGCTGCCGCCTGCCTTCTTCCCCCTCCCCCCACGCTGCCTAACCCCGCCGCCGTGGCTGCTCCGGCTGCGGGCCACCGCCACCCAGCTGGTCGCGCGCCGTCGCAGCGACGCCAGCCCGCGCCTCGCCGGCTCCCACCTCCGGCGCTCCGGCGCCCTAGCTGCCTCGCCCCGCAACCAGGCGGGTTCGGCCTCCGCTCGGGCAGCGCCCGTTCACACAGCCCCGCCCCACGCCCGATCCATCGCCCAGCGCCCGTTAAGGCCCCAGGCCCAATGACAGCCGGGGCCCACCCCTGGAAAGAATTAAAAAAAATTAAAATTAATTAATTAATTAGTTAGGTTAATTAACCATGTTTAGATTAATCTAATTTAATTAATTAGTTTAATTAATAACTAATTAATTAGTTAATCCCTAATTAACTAAATAGCCTATGACTGGTGGGACCCACTGGTCCAGATGTCATGCTGACGTCAGCAAACACTGTTTCGGATAATGTTAACTTAAATAATTAAATAAATTCCAGAATTTAATAAAAACTTTAGAAAATCATATAAAATAATCCGTAACTCAGATCGAAAAACTTTGTACATGAAAGTCGCTCAGAACAACGAGACGAATCCGAATACGCGGTTCGTTCGTCCGTCACACGTCCCTAACTATCCGAACATGCAACCGTCCCTCTCCGGTCATCTGTGTGACAAATGTCCGGAACCGGGAAAACATTCCTGGATGAATCCCACCTTCGCCAGTATCACCCGGCACTGCGTTAGACTACCCCTAGCACTCCGTATTGCCATGTTATGCTTTGTGCTGCACTTGTTTGCTCTGTATTTATTGTTTCCTCCCCCTCTTCTCTCTCGCTAGACCCCGACGTCGTCCCCGAGACCGACGCAACTCCTGAGACCGAAGACACCATTGACGACCTTGCCCTTGCCACCGAGCAACCAGGCAAGCCCCCCCCCTTTGATCATCCCGATATCGCCCATTCTAATTTCTCATGCTTGAATTAGAATTGCTGCTGCTACTGCTTTACCTATTCTGATGCATAGCCTGATTATTGTAACCTGCTGTTGATAATTACCTGCATATCCTAAACTGCTTAGTATAGGCTGGGTAGAGACCTATCAGTGACCCCACTTATCCCGACTGCCGCGCTGGATTGTCAGAAGACCCGATCAACGGGATTGAAGACCAGGCCGCGGCACCGCACCTCACCCCCTTAGTTGTAACGACACTGCAGCGTTACTATCGAGTGCCGAGGGTGATACCTCGTGTAGCACTTCTGATATTAACCTTGTAGAGTAGCTATTCGGTCGTGGTCATCGAGGTTGATTCCTCCTTCACCGCTTCCGATAACGAAGCCGTCGTACAACACCTCAAGTGTGAACCCAACGAGGGTGAATCCTCCGAGTTCACCTTGACAGATACATTGAGTGGGAATTCAACGAGGGTGATACCTCGGATTCCTCTGATGTTATGGACACACGGATACTTGGACTTTACACTGTTACTTGGATAGGCGGGTCGACCCTGAGGGGTACCCGCGTGCGCCTGAGAGGCGAGTGTTGTGAAGACGGGTGCCTGTAAGGTGCCCGAGTGCTGAATACGAGGCGCGGCCAGGCATTCTTAGCTCTTGCAGCAAGTCCTCGAGACGGGGCGATGGGGTCACATCTTTCGTGAGTCTCTGCTCGTTACCGCAAGCCCCTAGTCCTAACGATTTGTATATTTGATCCGAGCAGGCCTCTGGTCTGATAGCACTAACCATCACGTGGGCATAGTATGGGTGTTCTGCATCGTAGCATCAGCCGAAAGCTTTGTCAGACGTCTAGTTTAGCATTGTGGCCTGGTCGGATCGTGCCGTTGGCGCTGGTATCCACCCTGCTCACAACGACCCGGAGTGCACAGGGCGACGGCCCAAGACCCCTGAGCGCTTAGGATGTAGACCGGCGGGGACCTCTCTGCTGAGCTCTAGGTAGGGCTGCGGTGTGTCGTTTGGCCGAGGCCGGGCATGACCTAGGAAAGTGTGTCCGACCGGAGTTAATCGAGTGTGTTGGGTAAGTTGGTGCACCCCTGCAGGGAAGAAAACTTCTATCGATAGCCTGTCCTACCGTAAAGGACACTCGGAGTTGTATCCTGATTGATACAATTTTAGAACTGGATACTTGGATACTATGGCTCTGGGATTGCTTCTCGTAGGGAGCCGAGAAGGGATCTCAGGACGAGGTTGATGACTGTATGGCTCTGGGATTGCTTTCTCGCAGGGAGTCGAGAAAGGATCTCTGGGTGAGGATGAGACTTAATGATACTGCTACATTATATTGTACTGTTCTACCCTCTTCTATTTCTGCAAGACCGCTGAAGATGCTAGTCTTCGATAGGACTAGGCCTTCTCTCTATTCTTGCATTTCTGCAGCCCAGTCCACATATACAGCATCCCTTTGAAAATGTTGCATATGTAGTGTAGATCCTTGCTTGCTGAGTACTTCTGAGTACTCACGGTTGCTTTGTTTTCCTTTTCTCCCCATATCAGTTTGTCGTGACCAAGATGATAGAGTCCCTGAGATAGTTGCCCCCGCCGACGATCGCTACTACTTCGACCCCGAGGGTGGATACTACTACGAGTTGACTGACGACCAGGAGTAGGATCGGAGGGTCCCAGGCAGGAGGCCTTCGCCTTTCGATCGTAGTGTTTTATTTTGCCCCGCCTTTCTAAAGGCCTTTCTGTTTCTATTTCATATCTGTACTCAGATATCTGATGCTTCCGCTGACGCTTGTACGCAAGCTTATGTATTCGAGCCCTCGAGGCCCCTGGCTTGTAATATAAAGCTTGTATGACTTTATTTGTGTTTTAGAGTTGTGTTGTGATATCTTCCCGTGAGTCCTTAGGCTTGATCGTGTGCATTTGCGTGTATGATTAGTGCACGATTGGGCCGGGGGCGTCACAAGTTGGTATCAGAGCCGACTGACTGTAGGAACGCCCCTTTTCTCACTCCTTGGCCGAAGTTGAGTCTAGTAACCAAAAATTGTTTTACTAACTTGGCTGTGTGGCTTACGGGCCCACGTCGCCAATTAGGTGGTATTAGTATCTTTTACTCCTCGACCTTTACTCTGCGACTCTGATCTCTCTTCTATTCGGGTTAAAAATTTTACTAACTCCAACATTAGGTTCTCGTAATCACATCCACCCGGAGTTCTGAAATATCCCCCCTTGCTTCGAGATTGTGGACCAGGTTCTGCTTACAGGATCCTTTTATCGAGGGCACCCTGTGTTGTCACTTGCAGATTCCTCGCTCCAATAGTTTTCTCCGACGTTGATGTAGCCTTTGCTATGCCTCGTTGTGTACTTCCCTACCACGTGCCTGCGCGCCGCCTAGATGTCTAGCCCTCCCTTTTCAACTGTCGTAATGCCGGATACTAACCGAGGCTATGTGTGGCTTTGAATGTCTGGTGCGAATATGCTGAATTATCTATTGCACTTCCTTCTGTTGTGCGTGATACTTCATGAATCATTCCATACACATGCAGTTTTTCTTGCTAAACTGCCCCTGTTGATTTGGCAGGATGGCTGACGATCCTCCATCTCCACCCTATATTGCCGCCATGATGCAGCAGTTTGAACTTAACCGTCAGCAGTTTGAGCTTAACCGTCAGTTTATGACCGGAGTATTGGCTCAATTCCCAACTCAGAATGCTCCAATAACTCTGCCAGAATTTGTGCGCCTCAGTCCATCCATCTTCCGCAACTCCACCAATCCTATGGATGCTGATGATTGGCTTCGTGACATCCTGTTTGAGATGGAATCAGCTAATGTCGCTCCTGACAGTTACGTCACCTTTGCGACATTCCACCTGAAGGGCCCAGCTGCTCAATGGTGGGAAAGCCACAAGGGTATGTTGCCTGCAGAGACTGTGACCACTTGGCAGGAATTTCAGTCAGCTTTTCATACACGTTACATTCCTCAAGGTCTGATGGACCAGAAGAAGCAGGAGTTCCACAAACTTTCACAGGGCACAATGACTGTGGATGAATATCAGAGGAAATTTCTCGAACTATCCCGCTATGCTGAAGATGACGTCGACACTGACACTCGCAAGCAGGAGAAATTCCGTGAAGGACTACGTACTGATATAAAACTTGCACTTGTTGTCCATGATTGCACAGAATTCGCAACGCCTGTCAACAAATCTTTCCAAGTTGAAACAGCTCTGACTGAGTACCAGGAGTCGCTCAAGCGCACTCATGAAGCTGACTCGTCCTCGGGTCAGTCTGTTCAGAAATGTCGAGTCTGGATCCCACACAATGTTCATCATCAGCCTGCTCCAACACCAAGGCCGTCTTATGTTGCACCTTGCCTGCCTCCGCCGCCGAGACAGCTAGTGACTCAGGGTGGACAGTCCAATGCTGTAGCTCCTCCCCATAGTGATCGGAGTTGCTTCAAGTGTGGTCAACCAGGGCACCGTGCTACCAATTGCCGTCCGAATAAAAATTGAGATGCCCGAGCTCGTCAGCCCAGGAATCCCAATGCCAGACCTTCTGCTGCTATACTGGGCCATGCTAACCATGTCAATGCAGGAGAGGCTCAGAAAGAACCAACCATTTTGATGGGTACCCTCCCGATTAAATCAGTTGCAGCTTCTGTCCTTTTCGACTCAGGAGCATCACATTCCTTTGTGTCTCAACAATTTGCTCAGCGGCATGAGCTACATCTAGAGCTGTTACCCACACCATTAGAGATAATCACTCCCCGTTCCAGGTGGCAAACCAAAATGGTAAGTCCCAACAATCAGATCAGAATTGAAGGGTTGATGTTCTCTGCTTCCCTTATTGCTCTTGGACCTTCCGACATAGACATCGTTCTCGGTATGGACTGGTTGGCAGCCCATAATGCTTTGATTGACTGTGCTACTAAGACAGTCCAGCTCACACACCCTTCTGGTCAGGTGATCAATTACTCAGCCCGAATAGCTCAGGATGCTGAGAGCCAGATATATGTTCTAAATGCATTGAATGCTTCACCTCTTGAAGGCATCGAGAACGTTCCAGTTGTTTGTGATTTTCAAGACGTCTTTCCAGAAGAACCTCCAGGAATACCCCCTGCTAGAGCTGTCGAGTTTGTCATCGACTTGAAGCCTGGCACTACCCCTATTGCGAAGCGTCCTTATAAAATGCCTCCGCACCAGCTTCTTGAACTTAAGGAGGAAATCGACACATCACTTAAGAAGGGCTTCATCTGCCCCAGTTCCTCTGCTTGGGGAGCACCTTCACTCTTCGTTAAGAAGGAGGATGGAACTAACCGATTGGTTCAGGATTATCGGCCCATTAACCAAGCCACCATCCAGAACAAATATCCGCTTCCCCGGATCAATGATTTGTATGATCAACTTGCCGGTTCCTCAGTATTCTCTAAGCTTGATTTGAGGTTGGGTTACCATCAGATCCGTGTTCGTGAAGAGGATATTCCCAAGACTGCATTTGTTACTCGTTATTGCTCCTACGAGTACACTGTCATGTCATTTGGCTTAACAAATGCTCCAGCCACATTCTCCCGTCTGATGAATTATATCTTCATGGATTACCTCGACAAGTTCGTCGTGGTTTATCTAGATGATATTCTGGTATATTCGAAGAATAAGGAAGAACATGCCGAATACCTCCGTCTTGTACTGGAAAGGCTCCGAGAACACCAGTTGTATGCCAAATACTCCAAATGTGAATTCTGGCTTTCTGAAGTAACTTACCTTGGTCATGTGATTTCCAAGGATGGAATTGCTGTTAACCCGGAACGAGTTCAGGCTATTCTTGACTGGACTCCTCCGAAGAACGTCAAGTGAGAAGTTTTCTCGACCTTGCAAGTTATTGCCGTCGTTTTGTCGAGAATTTCTCAAAGATTGCTAAACCTTTGACCGATCTGCTTCACAAGGGCGTTAAGTTTGAATGGACAGACAAATGTCAAGAATGTTTTTCAAACACTCAAAGACAAGCTAACATCTGCCCCAGTACTGTCTCCTCCAGATACCCGCAAAGACTTTGTGATTTATTGTGACGCATCCCGTGAAGGATTAGGTTGTGTCCTAATGAAAGAGCGTAAAGTGATTGCTTATGGCTCTCGTCAGTTGCGCCCACATGAAGAGAATTATACGGTACATGATCTAGAACTGGTTGTTGTAATCTATGCATTGCAGTTGTGGCGACATTAACTTCTCGGTAATCGTTGCGAGATCTACATGGATCATAAAATTCTGAAGTACTTGTTCACTCAGCCATCTCTAAACCTCCGTCAGCAAAGATGGATGGAGGCCATTGCGGACTATGATTTGGGTATTTCCTATACCCCTGGCAAGGCTAACATGATGGCTGATGCCTTAAGCCGCAAGTCCTATTGCGACAACCTCATGGTTAGGCGAGCTCAGCCTCGTCTTTTTGAAGAACTATGCAACCTGAATCTCCGTATTATCCCACAGGGTTCTCTTAATAACCTTGTGATACAACCAGATCTTGAGAAAGCTGTTAAGAATGCGCAAGCTAAAGATGCTGAAATTGATCTGATGAAGAAAGACCTTCACCTTGTAAAGTACAGGGATTTCTCGCTGTCTGAAGATGGAACCTTGTATTTCAGAAACCGCATTGTCGTACCTCACTTCGAGCTTATGACCGACAAGGTCATGAAGGAGGCACATGATACCCCGCTGTCTATTCATCTGGGTAGCACCAAGATGTATCGTGATCTCCGTCAAAGGTACTGGTGGTCTAGAATGAAGCAGGACATTGCTCGTTATGTTGCTGAATGTGATGTGTGTCATCGCATTAAAGCAGAACATCAGAAACCAGCTGGAATTCTGCAACCACTTCCTATTCCTCTATGAAAATGGGATAAGGTTCAGATGGATTTCGTTACAGGACTTCCCAGGTCACAGAAGGGTCACGATGCTATTCTTGTCGTCGTTGATCAACTTTCCAAAGTTGCACACTTTCTGCCTGTCAAAGAAACTATCACTGCTAGCCAGTTAGCAGAGTTATATATCTCCAGAATTATTTCACTCCACGGTATTCCGAAGGAGATTAGTTCGGACCGTGGTGGTCTTTTCACCTCCAAGTTCTGGGAAAGTTTCCAAACAGCTATGGGAACTCATATTACCTGGAGTTCAGCTTATCACCCCCAATCCCAAGGCCAAGTCGAGCGAGTCAATCAAGTGCTTGAAGACATGCTTCGAGCTTGTGTTATTTCATTCGACAAGAAGTGGGAAGAATCTCTCCCGTATGCCGAGTTCTCTTATAACAACAGCTATCAAGCCAGCTTGAAAATGGCCCCCTTCGAAGTACTCTATGGACGTAAGTGTCGAACCCCTCTGAATTGGTCAGAAACTGGGGAACGACCGCTCGTGGGTCCAGATATTATTCAACACGCCGAAGAACAAGTTCGAATTGTTCGGGAAAATCTCAAGGCGGCTCAGGACCGCCAGAAGAGCAACTATGATCGCAAACGATGGGGTTTGACTTATCAACCTGGTGATCAGGCTTATTTGCGAGTCACCCCGATGAAAGGCACACACCATTTTGGAATCAAGGGCAAGCTAGCTCCATGCTACATTGGTCCTTTCCGCATTGTTGCTAGACATGGTCAGGTGGCATATAAATTGGAGTTGCCGCCGCAATTCTCCCATATCCATGACATCTTCCATGTGTCGCAACTTCGAAAATGCTTCAAGGAATCTCCCCACCGAGCTGTGGATCACGAAATGCTTGAATTGCATGATGATCTTTCATATAAGGAGCATCCGATCCGCATTCTCGATGAAGCTGAACGTCGGACCCGTCAGAAGGTTACCAAGTTCCTCAAAGTACAGTGGTCAAATCATACTAAAGATGAAGCCACTTGGGAACGCGAGGATAATCTTCATGCGGAATACCCCGAACTTTTTCCTTCTACCTCTTAATTCTCGGGACGAGAATTCTTGTAAGTAGAGGAGATTTGTAACACCCCCGGTGGTTAACTACAGTAATCACCCTTTTGATTATGCCATGTCATCATGTTTAACAGTGCATGATCATCATTAGCATCATATTGCATTTCAACTCCTAAGTCAAATTCAAATTTAAATGAAAGTGAAATATAAAAGTTGTCCAACATAAAAACTAAATTGTTCATTAAATGGCAAATATTGCAGAGACTATTCTAAAATTGAAACCAACAATTAATAATTTAACTAGGTGGCTCTAACATTACCAAAACAGTAAGGAATAATGCATTTTAATTATTATAAAAATAGTGTGAACTCAAGTTGGCTCCAAACCAATTTTTGGTAGTGGTAGGTAATGCCTAGTATTTGTTGGAGCAATTCCTATGTTTTACAAAATTCAATATGTGGCCTAACAATTTGCTAAACTGAGAAAAGAAAATAAATAAAAGAAAAAGGTAAAAGAAAAAAAAACAGAAAAGAAAAAGAAAAAGAGAAACACCCCCCCCCCCCGGCCCAACTGGGCCCCAGCCCAGCTGGCCCGACCGGCCCACCCCACTCCCTTATCCCCTGGAGACCCTGAACCCTAACCCCCATCGCCACTCCCCCCCATTCGTCCTACTCCCCTCCCACCCCCGATCCAGATCGGGGCAACGACGCCCCGACCCCGACGCCCGCTACCCGACGCCGCGCCCGTCGCTGCCTCGTCTTCCCCCGCCACCCGACGCCGCCTCGTCGCTCGCCTCCCCATCTCCTCCCCAAGGGCCTCCCTCGAGCCTCGCCGCCCCCCTAGTCTCTACTCGCCCGTGAGGATCGCCTCCGCCTCCCCCTCTCGTCCCCCTGTCTCCCTCGTGCACGCGCTCACGACCGCGGCCTCGTCTCGCGCACGCGCGCGCCTGCGCCGTCCCGCAAGCGTGCGCCTGTTGCCGCGCTAGCGAGCCCCTGGCCGCGCCCACGGCCGCCCCGTCGCCGCGCACCCTGGCCACCGTCTGCGCCCGGACGCGCCCCCCGCACCACGTCGCCCGCCTGCACCGCGTCGAGCGCCCGCCGCTCCCCGCGCCTACTGTCGACCGCCGTCTCCCCTTGCTCTGCCTGCTGCCGCCTGCCTTCTTCCCCCCCCATGCTGCCTAACCCCGCCGCCGTGGCTGCTCCGGCTGCGGGCCACCGCCACCCAGCTGGTCGCGTGCCGTCGCAGCGACGCCAGCCCGCGCCTCGCCGGCTCGCACCTCCGGCGCTCCGGCGCCCCGCCTGCCTCGCCCCACAACCAGGCGGGTTCGGCCTCCGCTCGGGCAGCGCCCGTTCGCACAGCCCCGCCCCGCGCCCGATCCATCGGCCAGCGCCCGTTAAGGCCCCTGGCCCAATGACAGCCGGGGCCCACCCCTGGAAAGAAATAAAAAAAATATAAATAAAAATAATTATAATTAATTAATTAATTAGTTAATTAACCCTGTTTAGATTAATCTAATTTAATTAATTAGTTTAATTAATAATTAATTAATTAGTTAATCCCTAATTAACTAAACAGCCTATGACAGGTGGGACCCACTGGTCCTGACGTCATGCTGATGTCAGCAAACACTGTTTCGGATAATGTTAATTTAAATAATTAAATAAATTCCAGAATTTAATAAAAACTTTAGAAAATCATATAAAATAATCCGTAACTCAGATCGAAAAACTTTGTACATGAAAGTCGCTCAGAACGACGAGACGAATCCGAGTACGCGGTCCGTTCGTCCGTCACACGTCCCAAACTATCCAAACATGCAACCGTCCCTCTCCGGTCATCTGTCTGACAAATGTCCGGAACCGGGAAAACATTCCCGGATGAATCCCACCTTCGCCAGTATCACCCGGCACTGCGTTAGACTACCCCTAGCACTGCGTATTGCCATGTTATGCTTTGTGCTGCACTTGCTTGCTCTGTATTTATTGTTTCCTCCCCCTCTTCTCTCACGCTAGACCCCGACGTCGTCCCCGAGACCGACGCAACTCCGGAGACCGAAGACACCATTGACGACCTTGCCCTTGCCGCCGAGCAACCAGGCAAGCCCCCCCCCCTTTGATCATCCCGATATCGCCCATTCTAATTTCTCATGCTTGCATTAGAATTGCTGCTGCTACTGCTTTACCTATTCTGATGCATAGCCTGTTTATTGTAACCTGCTGTTGATAATTACCTGCATATCCTAAACTGCTTAGTATAGGCTGGGTAGAGACCTATCAGTGACCCCACTTATCCCGACTGCCGCGTTGGATTGTCAGAAGACCCGATCAATGGGATTGAAGACCAGGCCCCGGCACCGCACCTCACCCCCTTAGGTGTAACGACACTGCAGCGTTACTATCGAGTGCCGAGGGTGATACCTCGTGTAGCACTTCTGATATTAACTCTGTAGAGTAGCTATTCGGTCGTGGTCATCTAGGGTGATTCCTCCTTCACCGCTTCCGATAACGACGCCGTCGTACAACACCTCAAGTGTGAACCCAACGAGGGTGAATCCTCCGAGTTCACCTTGACGGATATATCGAGTGGGAATTCAACGAGGGTGATACCTCGGATTCCTTTGATGTTATGGACACACGGATACTTGGACTTTACACTGTTACTTGGATAGGCGGGTCAACCCTGAGGGGTACCCGCGTGCGCCTGAGAGGCGAGTGTTGTGAAGACGGGTGCCTGTAAGGTGCCCGAGTGCTGAATACGAGGCGCGGCCGGGCATTCTTAACCCTTGTAGCAAGTCCTCGAGACGGGGCGACGGGGTCACATGTTTCGTGAGTCTCTGCTCGTTACCGCAAGCCCCTAGTCCTAATGATTTGGATATTTGATCCGAGCAGGCCTCTGGTCTGATAGCACTAACCATCACGTGGGCATAGTATGCGCGTTCTGCATCGTAGCATCAGCCGAAAGCTTTGTCAGACGTCCAGTTCAGCATTGTGGCCGGGTCGGATCGTGCCGTTGGCGCTGGTATCCACCCTGCTCACAACGACCCGGAGTGCACAGGGCGACGGCCCAAGACCCCTGAGCGCTTAGGATGTAGAAGGGCGGGGACCTCTCTCCTGAGCTCTAGGTAGGGCTGCGGTGTGTCGTTTGGCCGAGGCCGGGCATGACCCAGGAAAGTGTGTCCGGCCGGAGTTAATCGAGTGTGTTGGGTAAGTTGGTGCACCCCTGCAGGGAAGAAAACTTCTATCGATAGCCTGTCCTACGGTAAAGGACACTCAGAGTTGTATCCTGATTGATACAATTTTAGAACTGGATACTTGGATACTATGGCTCTGGGATTGCTTCTCGCAGGGAGTTGAGAAGGGATCTCAGGACGAGGTTGATGACTGTATGGCTCTGGGATTGCTTTCTCGCAGGGAGTCGAGAAAGGATCTCTGGGTGAGGATGAGACTTAATGATACTGCTACATTATATTGTACTGTTCTACCCCCTTCTATTTCTGCAAGACCGCTGAAGATGCTAGTCTTCGATAGGACTAGGCCTTCTCTCTATTCTTGCATTTCTGTAGCCCAGTCCACATATACAGCCTCCCTTTGAAAATGTTGCATATATAGTGTAGATCCTTGCTTGCTGAGTACTTCTGAGTACTCACGGTTGCTTTGTTTTCCTTTTCTCCCCATATCAGTTTGTCGTGACCAAGATGACGGAGTCCCTGAGACAGTTGCCCCCGCCGATGATCGCTACTACTTCGACCCCGAGGGTGGATACTACTACGAGTTGACTGACGACCAGGAGTAGGATCGGAGGGTCCCAGGCAGGAGGCCTTCGCCTTTCGATCGTAGTGTTTTATTTTGCCCCGCCTTTCTAAAGGCCTTTCTATTTCTATTCCATATCTGTACTTAGATATCTGATGCTTCTGCTGACGCTTGTACGCAAGCTTATGTATTCGAGCCCTCGAGGCCCCTGGCTTGTAATATAAAGCTTGTATGACTTTATTTGTGTTTTAGAGTTGTGTTGTGATATCTTCCCGAGAGTCCTTAGGCTTGATCGTGTGCATTTGCGTGTATGATTAGTGCACAATTGGGCCGGGGGCGTCACACATATGACCAGTCAAATATATTTGATCATGAATTATTATTGTTGACAATTATCTCTATGATAAATTAGTTGGGAGGCGAAACATTATGCCCCTATCTTTCTCTGTGTTCGATGGATGCCATTTGTTCTGCAAATATGCTTTGAGTAGTAGCAATCATGGAAGACTAAATGATAATTGAGTATGTGGAGCTCTTTCTTAGACTTTGTTGAATAAAGTTGTATTGCAATTGCTTGGTGACTAAGAACATAGGTTGTTGAGTTTCAAGAGAATGCATTGTTTGAACCATAACATGTGAATTAGTTGCTACTTGTTCATGATGACTTTTATGAGAATAAGTAGCTGTTATGATGCTAGGAAAAGTGATTGAAATTATTATTGATCAAACTTATGCACTATGCTAGCATTCACACTTCATAAATTATTTCTTTTATCATTTACCTACTCGAGGACGAGCAGGAATTAAGCTTGGGGATGCTGATACGTTTCCAACGTATCTATAATTTATGAAGTATTCAAGCCATGTTTATAACAATTCTATATGGTTTTGCTATGATTTGATTAGAACTAACCCGGACTGATGTTGTTTTCAGTAGAACTACCGTGGTGTTGTTTTCTTGTGCAGAAATGAAAGTTCTCCAAATGCAACGAAATTTTTTATGATTTTTTATATAAGGAAAGAGCCCCAGGAAGCTTCGAGGAAGGACCAGAAGATGCTCAGGGGCCCCACACAACACCAGGGCGCCTTGAGGCCCCCCCTCGCGTGATTCCAACGCTGAAAATCCTATATATTGGAAAACCTCTGAAAGTTAACCTAGAACTTGGACTCCGCCACCGCATGCCTCTGTATCCTTCGAAAGCCAATCTGGACCCTGTTCTGGCACCCTGCCGGAGGGGGGAAGCATCACCGGAGGCCATCTTCATCATCCCGGAGGCCATCATGACGAGGAGGGAGTAGGCCACCCTCGAGGTTAGGGGTATGTACCAGTAGCTATGTGTCTCATCTCTCTCTCTCTCTCGTGATCTTGATATGTCACGATCTTGTTGTATCATGGGCTTTGTTAATATAGATGGATCATATGATGTTTCTCCCCTCTCTACCTTTGTTGTGATGAATTGAATCTTTTCCCTTTGAAGTTTTGTTATTGTCGGATTGAATATTCAGATACGAGAACACATGATATATGTCTTGCATAATGAATACTCAAGGTGACAATGGGGTATCATATTGATTCACTTGATGTATGTTGTGGCATTCAACTTTCGGATTCCCGCGGTGATATTGGGGTAATCTATGCATAGGGGTTGATGCACATTTTCATTATCTTTTCTCCGATAGAAACTTTGGGGTCTCCTTGTAGTTCTTTGTGTGGATTGAATATTATGATCATGAAGTTGTTTGATGCATGTCGTAGAATCAACTCATGGATACTTGTGGTGACATTGGAGTATCTAGGTGACATTAGAGTTGGTTGACGTGTGTCATAGGGTGCTATTTTAGTACGAACTCTTGGGTTGTTTGTGACACTTATAGGAATATCC
The DNA here is from genome assembly GCA_011799875.1 of Thinopyrum elongatum. Classification (NCBI taxonomy): domain Eukaryota; kingdom Viridiplantae; phylum Streptophyta; class Magnoliopsida; order Poales; family Poaceae; genus Thinopyrum; species Thinopyrum elongatum. The sequence goes on from CM022302.1 coordinate 561,162,564, forward strand.
CAATAGATCGATCAGAAAGAAAAGCTTTGAGGTGGTTTCATACCGTACAAACAATTTCTATCTTATGTTCTCCGCTAATAGGAACTCGGGAGTGATTCTTTATTGCACTTTGAGGGATAATCATATGATCCAACTATGTTAGCATTGTTGAGAGATTGCACTAGTGAAAGTATGTATCCTAGACCTCATTTTCTAACATTGCAATACCATTTGTGCTGCGTTTTACTAGTTGCTACCTTGCTGTTTTTTATTGTTCGCACTACAAAAACTCATATCTACTATCCATACTACACTTTTATCATTATCTCTTCGCCGAACTAGTGCACCTATACAATTTACCATTGTATTTGGTGTGTTGGGGACACAAGAGATTTCTTGTATTTGATTGTAGGGTTGCTTGAGAGAGACTATCTTCATCCTACGCCTCCCACGGATTGATAAACCTTAGGTCATCCACTTGAGCGAAATTTGCTACTGTCCTACAAAACTCTGCGCTTGGAGGCCCAACACGTGTCTACAAGAACAAGTTGTGTAGTAGACATCACCATGCAAGAAGATATTTGTTGAGCAGGCGAAGGTTACCGTGAGGGCTTTGATATTATCTAGTGACTCATGGCCCGTGAAAGATACATAGGGGCTGCTACTCTTTGCAGCAGAGATGGGCCATGGCTCGGTCTACAAATCGATCATGGGTGGCAATCACGTGGCAACAATAGGACCTCGGGTCCCAGATGCTAATTCACTTCTGACTTGCTCAACTATATCAGGCATGAGTTCTTTCACCCGCTTCTATACTTTGGGTTGCACTAAGGATTTGGCCTCATCCATGGCTTTGGCTTTGGCTTGTGCTCTGACTTCGGTCAATTTGGCATCGAGATAATTGTCCTACCTGGCGTTCCTTCTCTGCTTTGCAAGCTTGCGGGTTTGGGGATAATATGTTTCCCATGTAGCACTAGGTCCGACGCCTACCATATGACCAGTAGATGGCTTCATATGTGTGTCCCTACCAAGAACCTCGTTAATTACCCTTCTAAGAGGGTCGCCCCACCTTTGGGTTGACTCTTGGGAGGTTTGAGGATCCTCCTAATGCTTTTCCTGCAATAGGAACTTGAACCTTAAAAATGTACCAACTTGGAAAGAAATCTACTTAATTAGGATAAATAGAATTATGTGGCTTAATTACCAGGATTTCTATCACCCTCTTTGTTTTTGGGTCCAAGACAATTCCCTAGTCTTCGAGTCTTTTTTCGCTTGGCCCATGACCAAAAAAATTCACGCGGGTTCTGGTATTCCGAGATGGGGGTGGTATACCCACCACAACATCCTCTTCATCCTCCTTGTCCCACTTCGGCTTCTTCCCAGAGTAACCATGGCTTCCAAGGGTGTGGTTACCCACATTCTTTGCCCGCATATCCTTCACCCATTTTAGCTTCTCCTTGACTTCATCACTATCATGGTATTAAAGGAACCAATTCCATTCATCCTCAGAAACTGAAGGCCAGTCATCCTTGTACTTATTCTTGGCACGGGATTTCCATGTCCTCAAAAGGGCAGGAAACTTGCTGAGGGCTTTACTATTTACCAGTGCTATATGTTCCTGGGACTCATCCAGGAAGTTGAATATGCTGTACAGCTTTGATTTGAGGACATCTTGATGAAGCTTGGATTCTTTCTACATGATGTTGGTGCAGTAAATATTCACGGTTTCACAGAGGATGCAACCTAGGGCATTATTGTAATGTTGTGTGGCCTTCTTACGACTAGCAGGTCTACCTTGGTCATCGACTTGAATGACTACGGTACCAAGCTTACTTTTGCTCCTAGGCTTTCACTGCCTTCTTGTTTGTTGTGCTCTTGCCGCCTCATCTCCCTGGGTTTCGTTACGGCTAGTCCCTTCGTCGCAATCGGTCGCATCTTCAGAAATAGCGCCAGACTAAATTTCTCATCCGGCCTCATCATGTTCAATCAAGGAGTTGTCCATCTGCCCTTTGGTACCGACGCACCAGGCATCGAGACCTTCCTTATGTGATGGTTATGGTGCTTCATCCGTATGTGTCTGCGAAAAAGAGGCGGGGTCATTTTCGTCCATTTTTTAACAAAATGGTAAATTGTTAGATAAATGAATTGAGGTACACAAATTATAACTATATATAAAAATGCCATAAAATTACTTTAAAATTACTATAAGATCCATAAAATTACTATAGAATTACTATAAAATAACTATAAACCATAAAAACTATCTATAAAACTTATTAAAATTTTGGGCATGACCTTTGCTAAAATTGAAACAAACTGTGTGCCAGAAATTTGACGAATCAACATTTCGCCAAAACATTGGCACTCATATATATTCCCTAAAAACAAGAAAACACACAGCGTGAGCAACTTCACTGCGAGCAACAATTTGTTGGATCGGCTCGATGGCAGTTACCACAATGCATATATAATCATAGAGATAGAAATATATCACCGGCTCGATGGCATGTACCACATCATATTCAACGCTCCAAAAATATCAAAGGAGCCATGCATTTCTAGTCCACCAAACCCAACAAAACTTTGCCACCATGAATATATGGCATCGGCTCGGTGGCCGGCACACTGTCGGTCATCAGAGAAAATAAGATTCACCAGAGAGAGGTTGTTACCAAGGTTGAACAACACCTGGGCGGCCGAACAACACGATAGCGAGCAACTATATATTGCAAAAAATAAAAAAATTAGAATCAAAGTACATATAGCAAAATAAATAAACAAATAATATAACAATATGTATATCAACTATATATATATATATAACCTATATGAATTAGAAATAACCTATATATAACTAGATCTAACCTATATGAACTAGAACTAATCCATATAACTAGAACTAGAACTAACCTAGCTATGAACAAGAACTAACAACTATATAAACTAACACTAATAACTAGAACCTAGATGAACTAGAACAAACCTATATATATATAAGTAGAACTAACCTATATGAACTATAAATTAGCAAGTAACAATTAATAACTAGAATTATATACGAAGAACTAACAACTAATTAACTAAAAACTAAGAACTACCAACTACCAACTAACCCTAACTAGCAAATAACAAGTACTAACTAACAATTTAACTAAAAATAATTAACTAAGAACTAACAACTAATTAACTAAAAACTAAAAAAATAGAGAAGTGGGAGGAGGAGGATCACCTCGAGGTGGAGTGGGGGTGCGAGGTGGTTTGACGCCCCCCACTCTTGACCGTGCACTAATCATACACGCAGCATGCATGATCATGAACACTGACTCCACGGTAGTACCACAACCAACTCTATGACACCAATCTAAACAGAGAAACATTATATTACAAATAGGGGTCGTAAGACCCAATATTACACCAAGAGTTAGGTCTAACTACAGACAATTACAAGGGGTGCCTTAAGAAGGCATAAACAAAACAATGACACTAGACCGAAAAGGCGCAGGCCTGCTGCCTGGGACATCCGAACTACTCGGCAACGTCGAACTCCTTGTAGTAATCATCAGCGATGGAACCTGCATCTGGGGCACTACTATCTGATAGCAGCAACCCGGTTGAATGAAAAGAGTAGGAAAGCAACAGTGACTACTCATCCAAATTACTCGCAAGACTTACATCTGATCTATGCTATATATGCATCGATATCAAAGAAATGGGGTATATCGGTGGACTATACTGCAGAAATGCCAGAATGGATCGGGAAGCACTATGTAACACCAGAACCACCATCTTGCAGCAAGAGAAGAGAATAGAGAATCTTGCAGCAATGGAAGGGTATGAGCGCATACGAGTACAAGTAAGTAATACAACAATACCATACCCTGAGATCCTTCCTGAACTCCCTGTGAGAAAAGATTCACGGGCATTCCATATTTACAGAGTTTGAGTATTTTAATTAGCAACCGGTTCAAGTTCTATAGACATGTAGCTAGTGGCTATGTTTTATTAAGTATCCGGTTTAAGTTGTATAAGATTGCTACTTGTGAGTTGCGTTGGGATTTTCCCCGAAGAGGAAGGAAGATGCAATATAGTAGCAGATGGTATTTCCCTCAGTAGGGAACCAAGGTTATGGAACCAGTAGGAGATTCACGCAAACAACCGTTGACAGCACCTACACACATAAGAGCAAATAACTGCACCGAACACAGGCAAGACGGTTGTCAATCCGCTTGTACTCGTTAATTGCAAGGATTAAATCTGATAGTTGTAGATAGATAAATTGCAAAGTTAAATAAAAGTAAATAAATCACAGCAAAGAAAATAGGGTTTTAGTAATATGATTAAAGTAGACCCGGGGGCCATAGTTTTCACTAGAGGCATCTCTCTCATAAGCATGGCATACGGTGGGTAACAAATTACTGTTGGGCAATTGATAGAAAAGTGCATAGTTATGACGTTATTCATGGCATGATCATGTATATAGGCATTACGTCCATGACAAGTAGACCGACTCCTGCCTGCATCTACTACTATTACTCCATTTCAAGAGCACTTCTATGCTTGCATCTCCAGGTATTAAGTTCATGACAAACAGAGTAATGCATGAAGTATGATGACATAATGTAGAAAGAATTAAATCAAGCAATATGATTGAACCCCATCATTTTACCCTTAGTAGCAACAATACAAATACGTGCCTCGCTACCCCTTCTGTCACGAGGTGAGGACACCGCAAGATTGAACCTAATACTATGCACCACTTCCACTGAAGATCTAATCATCGACTTTGCCAAAGAAAACTCATAGATCAGAAAACATTACATAGCTATAACAATCATACATAAGTAAGTTCAGAATATAACTCAATTACTCTTAATGAATAATCTGATAATAAACCCACAATCCATCGGATCCAAACAAACACACCGCACAAAAGTATTACTTCATATCAATCTCCGAAGAGAACATTGTACTGAAGATCAAAGAGAGAGAGCCATCTAGCTAATCATTATGGACACACAGGTCCCGTAGGAACTACTCACACATTGTTGGAAGGGCAGCAAGGTTGATGAAGAACCCCTCCGTGATCGACTCACCTTCAGGCAGAGTACCGACGGAGGCACCCAGATGGGATCACGGAAGAACAGAGGCTTGCGGTGGTGGAAAACTTGCTTCGGGTCTCCCTCTGGTGGTTTTGGGATTTTATGGAATTTATAGAAGTGGAATTAGGTCAAGAGGACATGCGAGGGGCCCACAAGCTCAGGTGGCGCGCCCTCCCGGGGGTGCGTGGGGTGAGCTTGTGGCTCCCTCGTAAGGCTTCTAGCCACCTCCCGAAGCTTCCTGGGTGTCTTTTGGTCCAGAAAAAATCACCGTAAAATTTCATCGTGTTTGGACTTCGTTTGGTATACTTTTTCCCTGAAACAATAAAATAGGCAAAACAGGAACTGGCACTGGGCTCTAGGTTAATAGGTTAGTTCCCAAAAATGATATAAAATTGTATATAAAGTATGTAAGATTGATAAAATAATAGCATGAAACAATCAAAAATTATAGATATGTCAGAGACGTATTAGCATCCCCAAGCTTAATTCCTGCTCATTCTCGAGTAGGTAAATGATAAAACAAAGATAATTTTTTATGTTGAATGCTACCAAGCATGTCTATCATGTAATCTTCTTGCCGTATGAATATTGAGAAATGATGAAGTAATTGACATCAACATAATAATATCCATGAATATTAGAACATAATCATTACTCTTCAAGATATACGATGCTTAACGAATGTTATCCCTACTCATTGAATTATTTATGCATGGCATGACTCTGTCTTCCTAACATAAGTACAAATCATGAGTACCTCGATGTCAAATCAGGCAATTGTATCATACTTTATCATGCGCTTCAGCATTTTCAACTTCAATCAATATATAAGCATGAGTCATGGACTTAGCACTACAGGTGGAATATAATATGTTGGTAGAGATGTAAGAGAAGACAAAAAGTGGATAAAGTCTCGCATCAACTTGGTGGATTGATAGGCAATGGAGAGGCCTTCCAATTGATATTAATGCAAGGAGTAGGGATTGCCATGCAACAGATTCACTACTGCTATAAGTGTATGAAAGCTCGCTACTGAAACTAAGTGGGTGTTCATCCAACTTGCTTCCTCATGAAAACCTTGGGCATTTGAGGAAGCCCATCATCAGAATATACAAGCCAAATTCTATAATGTAAAAATTCCCACTAGTATATGGAAGTGACAAATCATGGAGACTCTCTATATGAAGAACATGGTGCCACTTTGAAGCACAAGTGTGGTAAAAGGATAGTAGCATTGCCCCTTCTATCTTTTTCTCTCATTTTTTATTTTTTTTCCTTTTTTAGAACAATATCATGAACCTCATCCCTGCTTTTGCAAGGACTCATTATTCTCGATCATTCTTTACCTCACTGGGACAATGCTCTAATAATGATGATCATCACACTTTTATTTACTTATAACTTGATAAAACTAAAACAAGATGACTCTATATGAATGCCTCTGGCAGTGTACCCGGATGTGCAATGATCTAGCGTAACATGTATTACAATGATGAATGGTGGCTTTGCCACAAATATCATGTCAGCTCTATATGATCACGCAGAGCAATATGACAATGAACACACAAGTCATGTGGATAGTAACCGTGGAAGTTGCATGGCAATATATCTCGGAATGGATATGGAAATGCCATGATAGGTAGGTATGGTGGCTGTTTTGAGGAAGGATATAATGAGGCTTATGTGTGATAGAGCGTGTCATATCACGGGGTTGGATGCACCAGCTAATTTTGCACCGACTATCGAGGTGAGAAAGGGCAATGCATGGTACTGGAGAGGCTAGCAAAATATGGATAGGTGGGAGTGCCGTATTAGTCAATGAACTCACATTAGTCATAAAGAACTTATATATTTATTGTGAAAGTTTTATTAGCCCTAGAAGCAAAGTACTACTTGCATGCCCCTAGGGAGGAGGTTGGTAGGAGTTAACCAGCACGTGCCCCAGATTCGAACAACACAAAGATTTCATAGAGGAATAAAAATACTCCAACAACCCCGTCATGCCATGTCGGACACTTAAATGAGTAATACATAACAAGATTTAATATCGATATCTTTACTAACTAACGATCATGAATCAATACCCTTTCATACCATTACATTGATAAAATTAAATCACAAGTTTCATATTTAGTGATCTACATGAAAGTTTTTATCATATCCCTCTTATATACAAATCATTCTTAGACTAGTCTTATAACCCATGCACATTACCACTTCCTATTTAAGAGACTCTCAAAAAGATTTAAGTGAAGCATGAGAGTGCAAATGATTTCTATAAAATATGCCTACCACCGTGCTCTAAAGATTTAAGTGAAGCACATGAGCAACTGCCTAGCTCAAAAGATATAAGTGAAGCACATAGAGTATTCTAACAAATCATGATGAATGTGCGTCTCTCTCAAAAGGTTATCCTGCAAACAATGATTGTGGCAAACTAACAAGCAAAATAAAACTATATCACAAGACGCTCCAAGTAAAACTCATATCATGTGATGAATAAAAATATAGCTCCGAGAAAACATACCGATGAATTGTGGACGATAGAGGGGATGCCATCCCGGGGCATCCCCAAGCTTAGACGCTTGTGTCTTCCTTGAATGTTACCTTGGGGTGCCTTGGGCATCCCCAAGCTTATGGTCTTGCCACTCCTTCTTTCGTTGTCCACCGTAAACTCACCCAAAACTTGAAAACTTCAGCACACAAAACTCAACAAAAACTTAATGAGATCCGTTAGCATAATTGTTAAACCATTAACTTAGTTACTATTGTAAATTGATTCATAATTATCCTTGCATAATTACTACTGTATTCTAACATCTCCATGAATTATAATCCCCGATATAACCCATAGCATCATTAGAACAAGCACACTCTCCAATAAAAAACAGAATCTGTCTAAAACAGAATAGTCTATAATGATCTAAACTAAAACCATAATTCTGTATCTCAAACAATTTTGAAAAATTATTACAACGTAGAAAATTTGTATCTCAATACGGTGAAAAAATCTCAGGTCAAAAGCACATTCTAGTAAAATATAGAAATTTCTGTACTGGGCGCAAAAGTTTCTGTTTTTGCACAGAATCAATTCAACTATCATCCAAATTATCCCAAAGGTTTTACTTGGCACAAACACTAATTAAAAGATAAAAACACAATTATTACAGTAGAAATAATCATGTCAACACACCAAAACAGAAAATACTGGGTTGTCTCCCAACAAGCTCTTTCTTTATAGCCATTAAGATAGGCTTGAGATTTAATGATGCTCACATGAAAGACAAGAATTGAAGCACAAAGAGAGCATCATAAAACATGTGACAAAAACATTTAAGTCTAACATACTTCCTATGCATAGGCATACTATAGGAAAACAAATTATCAAGACAAGCAATATCTAGCATATGCAAAAAGGAAGAATGAAGCATTAATAATTTCAACACAAAGAGAGGTAATTCAGTGCCATGAAGATTTTTATAACCATATTTTCCTCTCTCATAATAGTTACATGTAGGATTATAATCAAATTCAATAATATAGCTATCACACAAAATATTCTCTTTATGATCCACATGCATAAAAGTTTTATAATCTTCCAAGATAGTGGGATTAACATCAGCTAAAGTCATGACCTCTCCAAACCCACTTTTATCAAATATTTCATAAGATTGATCATTCTCCAAAGTAGTGGGATCGTAATTACCTAAAGTTGATGCTCTTCCAAACCCACCTTTAGTAGTATTGCAAATATCATTATCAATAATAGATTCATCATGGAGCTCAAATGAATTTTCAAGATCACAAGAAGCATCATAATTATCACCCCAATCATGATCATTAGCACAATTAATATTCATAGAATTTATCTAATACAATTACAATCAACCTTTTCATTCAATAGATGTATCCCAATAGCATTTTCTTTTATCACTTCTTCATTATTAGCTATTGTTTTATAATATGCAGCAAATTTGAAAAGATTAGCAAGCGGATGAGGATCCATATTTCTTTATTATAATTTTTATTTTCTGTTTTTGTGTGTCGATGATAAGGATAGCATAACTAGGAAAGAAATAAAACAAGCAAATGAGGTGTGTGTGCAGGTAACTCACTTGGTTTGATGAAGTCTCCCCGGCAACGGCGCCAGAAATTCTTTCTCCTACTTGTGAGCTGCGTTGGGATTTTCCCCGAAGAGGAAGGGAGACGCAATATAGTAGTGGATAGTATTTCCCTCAATAGAGAACCAAGGTTATCAAACCAGTAGGAGATTCATGCAAACAACCATCGACAACACCTACACACACAAGAGCAAATACTTGCACCCAACACGGGCAAGAGGGTTGTCAATCCCCTTGTAGCGACAATAAAAATGTGTGCCTCGCTACCCCTTCTGTCACGAGGTGAGGACACCGCAAGATTGAACCTACTACTATACACTACTTCCACTGAAGATCTAATCATCAACTTGGCCAAAGAAAACTCATAGATCGGAAAGCATTACATAGCTACAACAATCATACATAAATAAGTTTAGAATATAACTCAATTACTTTCAATGAATAATCTGATCATAAACCTACAATTCATCGGATCCCAACAAACACACCGCACAAAAGTATTACATCATATCAGTCTCCTAAGAGAACATTGTATTGAAGATCAAAGAGAGAGAGAGAGAGAGAGAGAGAGAGCCATCTAGCTAATCACTATGGACCCATAGGTCCTGTAGGAACTACTCACACATCATCGAAAGGGCAACAAGGTTGATGAAGAACCCCTCCGTGATCGATTCTCCCTTTGGCAGAGTACCGGCGAAGTCCTCCAGATGGGATCGCAGAAGAACAGAGGCTTGCAGCAGTGAAAAAATTGTTTCGGGTCTCCCTCTAGTGGTTTTGGGATTTTAGGGAATTTATAGGAGTGGAATTAGGTCAAGAGGACCTATGAGGGCCCCACAAGCTCAGGTGGCACGCCTACCCTAGGGGTGCGCGGGGTGAGCTTTTGGCTCCCTCGTAAGGCTTCTGGCCTTCTCCCGAAGCTTCCTAGTTGTCTTCTGGTCTAGAAAAAATCACCGTAAAGTTTCATCGCGTTTGGACTTCATTTCGTATAGTTTTTCCCTGAAACGATAAAATAGGCAAAAACAGGAACTGGCACTGGGCTCTCGGTTAATAGGTTAGTTCCCCAAAATGATATAAAATTGCATATAAAGTATGTAAGATTGATAAAATAATAGCATGAAACAATCAAGCGTTCTGTTACCATGGACATGGCTATTCAAATGGTTTGTCTTCCTTACAGGGGTGCACCACATAGCCCGAAACGTTGGATTACCCTAGCCCGACACACTTTTCCATGAGTCATGCCCAGCCTCAGGCAATCAATATGCCAAAGTCCTACCTCAGCTCTCCAGATAGGTCACCCACCGGTCTACATCCTAAGCATGAAGGGATTGTTCGGCCGCTCACCCCAAAGCACTCCTGGCATGTTACATGTAGGCTCCCCAGCCTCACCTCATCCGTAGGATATCTGCTGGTCTACCGTGCCACATCTCTGAACTATGACATCTGACAGAGTTTTCGGGAGGAACTGACGACGACGAGGGCCGCATAAACCATTATCCTGTGTGGAGGTTAGTGCGTATATGCCAGTGGTAATCTTGGATCAAATACCCAGAACTGTTTACTCATATTATTATCATCTCGCGGAGATGACCAGGGTCCAGGCTCACCTCCTCCAGAGGGTATCAACCTGACAGCCTGCCGTACAGACATGGTAACTCACGGACCACTACCAAAGCCCAGCCTCACCTCCTTCAGAGGGTATCTACCTGCCCTGTCGTTCCGCCATCGTGATTCACTCAGGTTCTATCGAGACTCAGGTCCATCTCTTACTATATGGTACCACATGCCCTGCAGCCCCCGTAACAGTATAACATTGTAATGTAGTAGTGTAAATTATATCCGTGATCATCGCCCAAAGGGGATCACGGCCCGATAATGTAGCATATCAACACGGACAAGGGTTAAGGGCCAACTGATGAAACACCAGCATAGCTAAACTCGGCATGCTAGGATATCAGGAAAAGCATTTGTATCTCGTGACAAAAGTAGGCTATGCATCATAATAGGATCTACCGGACAACAGTGGTGACAATATCTAATGCACGAAAGTAGAGAAAAGGAATAGGTGATATCAGAACGATCAAGGGGGTTTGCTTGCCTGGTTCCTCTGCAGACGAAATCGGATCCACAACGGTGTAGTCGATAACCAAATCAACATCGGTCTCAGGGTCTACCGGAAAATAAGTAACGCGAAAATAACGGAGCAACAAATGCAACACAGATGTACATCATGGCAAAATGTGATGATGATATGCCCTAATGCATTACTAGGCATTTTAATTGAAGTGGGCAAATATTAAAAATATTTTCATATTAGGAATATTTTCCTGGCTTCAAATATTATTTGATATATTGATCTGGTAGCAAAAGTTCAATGTTCATCATGATAGAGGTGTTTGTCATGCGTGTGGATGACATTTTTGGATTCGTTGTATTTTTCTGATCATTTTTCATATATAAATTATTTTCATCCATGTTATGGATTATTTTATATGATTTTCTAAAGTTTTAACATATTTTCTAGAATTACTGTAATTATTTTAATTCGAATTAAATAGCAAAAATGCTATGTGCACCCAGCTATGGACTAGCCATAGTGGATGACAGGTGGGGCTAGTCAACTGCTGACTCAGCAGTTCACAGGTCAATCTTGACTGGTCAACGTTGACAGGTCAATGGGTCCAGTGTGACTCAGTTGTCATAGGCTGTTAGTTATAATGATTTGAATTATTTAGTTTAACTAACAGGTGGACCCACATGTCATACACAGTGGTTGTAATTATGGATTTTAATTATACTTTTAATTAAGTGGGGCACACTGTCATAGACACGGGTTGTTAATTAAAATGTTTAAACTAGTTTAGTTAGTGGTGGGGCCTACTGTCTGTGGGGGTTATTATTTTAGTTAGTGCCTAAACCAGCTGCTAATGATAGGGGCACACTGGCCAGCGGCACATGGCCGAGTTTTAAATGTGCGCGCGCCGGTGCCGCTCCGGCGGCCAAGCCACACGACGGCGTCTCATCGGAATCGTCACCGCGTCAACCATACGGAAGGGCGCGGGCACTATTCAAATTAGGGGAGCATGCCACATCGATCTGCGCTACTGGCATGAGCTAGGGTAGCCAGCAATGATGGCAACGGCGAGCTTCCGCAGTGGCAACGGGCGGTGCTCGACCAAGTAGAGGGTACGGGGCACGGGAATGAGCACCCGGAGGTCAAGGAGGATCGGCAGATCATAGCAAGGTCAATGGGGGACTTAGGGGAGCCAGTGGTGGCCGGAGATGAGTGGATCGATGACAATGGTGACGACGGCCATGGGTGAAGAAACCGGTCGATGGCGTCGAGGCAGTGGCAATCCCGGTCTATCTGTTGACGTAGCAGATGTGGACGACAACGGCGCTCCTCCTGGACATGGTGAGGCGGCGAGGGATGGCCCGTGGCCATGGTGGCGATGCAGCGGGGCGATGATAGCACTCAGGATTGAGCATGAGAGCGAGAGACAGAAGAGGGTAGTGCCTAGGTTTCCGGGAGGTGAGATAGAGGGGCCAAGGCTTGCTCTTATCCCTCTCCTCGATCGCAGGATGCTTGATGAGTGTGGCATCGCGCCCTGAGTGGATGCGCAGTGTCCACGGCGCGAGGTTGAAGGAGAGGCTTAGGTAAGCTGGGCCTCCACTGTTGACTTAGAGCCCAGCCGCACATTAGTTAGGTCTTCTTTTCTCTTTTTTCTTTTCTGTGTCACTTATTAACTTCTGTTTTGTATTTTATTTACCTAGCAAACAAATTTTGCTAGGCATGAAATTTGCCACATAAATACTAGACATTATTTCAGGGTTGCTCAAAAAGTTTTAGGCCATTTGGAATTATCCAAATTTGAGTTTGAATTTAAATGGCTAGTTTTAGTGCTACTGTTCACTTTAAATATTTCTAGGATCTAGATGGGAATTCAAATAATGTTGGATTCAACATGAAAAATACTTCGGGGATTTTATGGGACAATACCAACATTTTTATTTCACTGTTTAAATGAATAAATTTTGACTTGTATTTTTGAAATGAATTTAAAAGTTGGATTATTTCTCAATTGCTTTTAATAGAGTATAATTATGATGACTTGGCATGATTAATTAGCATAGGCAGGGTATTATATTCTGGGGATGTTACAGGCGGGGAGCATAGGAGGCGGACGCGCGTCACCAGGGAGGGGCCGTGAAGTGGGGAGCATAGGAGGTGGCCGCGCGTCATTGGGGGTCGCCGAACAGGTGATCTTAGCCTCTGAGTTTCTTCATCCATTTGACATGAAACATGGTGATCTTAGCCTGCCTCGAGTAGTCAAGTTCCCAAATCTCTTTAAGCCTGCCGTAGTATAAGGCCTCCATCATCACCCCTAAGTTCTGATATATACTTGTCTGGGGTTTGGCCTCCGGGTAGAATATGTATCCATTGATATCATATGCTTTATAAGTCAGAAGATTCAACATGGGGCCATGTGCTAAGGCACAGATGGTCTTTTCTCTGTCATCATGCTCTGGCAATGATTTCTCCTGAATGTACATCTAAACCAATCTGTGAAGTCAGAGTTGTGCTCTCTCTGGATTGGCTCCTCAGTCCTCTTTTGCCGAAGGTCAATGTACTTTCTTTTAATGTTTTGATGTGCTTCTTCACAAAAGGGGTGACCACTTATAGGTGATGTAATGCTACTGTGTTCACTCTGGTGTAGTCATCATGTTAGTTCGGTACATCAAGCTCCACATGCAAATCCCACTTCCCTTCTTTATGACCTACGCCTTCAAGCCTGCTCACTACTAGGAAAAGGCCTGTTAGTGGCGCACCAGTTTTGGCCATTAATGGCGCACTACAGGTGCGCCACTATCATCACGCCATTAGTAACTAATACTAATGGCGCACCCCTGGTGCGCCATTAGTATACCAGACAGTAGTGGCGCACCAGGAAGTGCGCCATTAGTATGTCCCCTGGTGCGCCATTAGTATGCCTCCCAGGGGGCCATATTTACCTTGTGCTCTGGGTTACTAATGGCGCACTTCTATGTGGTGCGCCATTACTAAGTCAGATAGTAATGGCGCACCACATAGAAGTGCGCCATTACTAACAAATTTATTTCAAAAAAAAAATTCAAATTTTTTTTTCGTTTTTTTCTTAATCTCGGGTCACTATGGCTTAATCTCGGGTCAATATGCTTAATCTCAAGTCAAATCGCACTAAGTGGTCAAACTTCCCGGAAGGTCAACCATCCTCACACTACTCCAGCCCGAGCACGCTTAACTTCGCAGTTCTATCCAACCCCAGCACCACCTCACTTAACAAGCACTTGTTGATATATCTATGATATCAATCCTATTAAACCTGGTTGATGTCTAGGACTTTGTTCATGTTCATTAGTGTGATGAAATTTTGAAAAAATATTTCAAACTTCCCGGTAATATTACGTAACATATTTTGAAAAAAAAATTGAAACCAATTTTTTTCTGTTACTAGTGGCGCACCTAGCAAATGGTGCGCCACTAGTAAGTTTGAATTTTTTTCCATTTTCCCCCCTCTAGATCTTAAAAGCCCCGTATCTTTCGTTCTGTTAGGTTTTTGGGGATTCTGAAAATGTTCAACGGGGTTTGACACCCTTGAATTTGGATGTAACTTTTCGAGTAGATGATTTTTCATATAAAAAACTTTTTCATCGGAGTTCGTATGCAAAAGTTATGCCCATTTTACAAATTCTCGAGAGATTTTGCAAAAAAGTCGAAAATTCATGTTTGTAAATTTTGCTAACAACTAGACCACATATCACATGGGAATCTTATTCTATTTTATTTTTTTGACATTTCTATCATTTTCTTTTATTTTATTTTGAAACTGAAAAGGCGGTCCGGGGGGGGTGCATTTGGTGAATAAATTGTAAGACTCAGAAAGTTAGTAATGGCGCACCACGTAACAGATGCGCCATTAGTAACCCTGGTTACTAATGGTGCACCACGTGGCGCACCTGCTACGTGGTGCGCCATTACTAGTTTTGCAAAAAAAATAAAAAAAATGTTTAGTAGTGGCACACCAGTGGATAGTGCGCCATTACTAGTTTGAACTAGTAATGGCGCACTGTACCCAGGTGCGCCATTACTAGTTTTGAAAAAAAAAGTAAAAAAAAAATTGTTAGTAGTGGCGCACGGAGTGTGTGGTGCGCCATTACTAGTTAAAACTAGTAATGGCGCACTGTGCCCTGGTGCGCCATTAATAGTTTTGGAAAAATAAAATAAAAAATTTGCTAGTAATGGCGCACCGTGTGTCTGGTGTGCCATTAGTAATGAGGACACTAATGGCGCACCTGTATCTGGTGCGCCACTGCTATATAGCAGTGGCGCACCACATACATGGTGCGCCATTAATGTCCATATCAGCTATAGCCCTTTTCCTAGTAGTGGCTAATGTACTTATTAACAGGCAAACCAATAGGTTTGTCGACTTCCATGTAATACATGCAAAATGCGATGCATTCCTCTGCCAGAAAGCCCTGGCCGATGCTTAAATTTTGATGGGACTTGTTAGGAACATTTCGCTTGATGATCCCATTCATCCTTTCAAACGGGAACATGTTGTGTAAGTATACCGGGCCTAGTTCGATGATCTTGGTGACAATATGGATCAAAAAATATACCATGACGCTGGTAGGAAGTAGATCTCAAGCTCACATAGTATGACAATGACCTTTTCTTGTAGCATGTGGCAACGCTTCTTGCTGATTGACTTCTGAGATAACATCAAAAAAGTTATAGAGGGCAAGAAGTGTCTTGCGGACGTGCATGTCCATTAGCCCTCTAATTGCAATCAAAAGTATCGGTGTCATCATCATGTGATAGTCATGAGACTTCATCCCGATGATTTTGTGTTTCTTCATGTCTAGATACATCTGCATGTTCGATGAGTACGTGGAACTAAATTTGATACCTTCGAGGCAGTTGAAAATTTTCTAGAGCTCCTCTAGACTTAGAGTGTAGCAAGCAGGGGGACATCCCGTCTCATATTTTGTAACATTCTTGCCCATATATGTCTCCTTCACGTCAACCCACAACTCCTGCCTTATCTTGAGGTCTTATAAGTCTTGTCTTGCCATCGGCCCATCTTTTGTCTTGTCCAGCATTTTGACCAAGACACCAAGCAAACTCTCACACACATTCTTTGTGATATGCATGGCATCAATAGAATGAAGCGTATTGAGGATTTTCTAGTAAGGCAAGTCCCAAAATATAGATATCATTTTCCATACTTTTAACTATGACTTCACCTCCTTCACTTCTTTCCCGGCTTAGGGCACTCTTCCCAAGAGTTCAACAACTCATAGATTTCTTCTCAGTCCCTCTTACGTGGTGGTCCTCATCCTATTTAAGCCATGTTTGGTGCCCCATGTACATGGTTTTATAAGAGCCGCTAGACTTTTGAGCCAAAAAGATGTATAATCCATTCACTTACCACATCTGTAGTGTCTTTGGCAAATCTGGACGGATTGATATCCGTAAGAGGGATAGTCTTGCAACATCATGATCAATGTAACTCTCATAGGGAAATTGTCTTGTTCGTAAGCGTCCCATATCCGAACCCCTTGAGGAGCCCATAATGTGTCTAGCTCCTCCTTCAATAGTTGGAGATACATGTTTAGATCATTCCCCGGTTGTGTTGACCATTAGTTAGCATATACATGTGAATGTACTTCCACTTCATGCAGAGCCATGGGGGAAGGTTGTAGAACCATACAAACACATGCTAGGTGTTGTGTGTGCTACTCTGCTTGCCAAAAGCATTAAAGAAGGAAGCAATTTATCATACAGATCCTGCATATCTTGTAGTTTCCCTACGGCATCAATCCTCAGTCGTGCGACTTCCTATTTAGTTAAGATCATGTAGGATCTATTACTAAATCTGTAATCATTAGCTTGCATGGAAAGCCCTTGTACTCTTGTATATATATACAACAATATACACGGACAAGACGATTCGATTGAGCAGCCCATCCTATACTTGTTTACGTGGTATCAGATAGGTCGATGCTCTCCTTTTAAACCGATCCTGCAACCCTACTATCCCTTCTTCTTCTCAGCCACCATGACTCCTGACGAAATTCGACCTCTCGAGGCCGAACTCAAGACCCGTGAAGCTGATCTGAAGGCCCGTGAAGATGAGCTCGCTCGAAAGGTCGACAAGGAAAAAAACTACTGTAGACGTCCAAACCCCAACACCAACACCAATCACCTCTGCTGCCTCCATGAAAACCTTTATCCCCAGCACATTGGATCTTAAGGACTCCAACTACACCAAGTGGTGTGAGCTTTTTCTCATCATGCTCAATTGGTATGGCCTCACGGCTCATGTTGTGGGCGCAATGCCACTCCCTCCAACACCTCGCCCAACACTTCACCATGCTCTCTTGGATATACATCTTGATCTTCGTCGGGCTTTACAACATCATCATGGCCCTACGCTACCCCACCAAGAAAATATGGGATGCCATTGACAACCTCTTCCATGACAACAGGAAGACTAATGCCATCGCCATCGATGCCTAGTTCCACAACACCCCTGAGGGAGACATGACGACCTCTGACTACTGCTCCAAGCTCAAGAACCTCGTCGACTCTCTCGCCAACATCGGGCTGGCTATCATCGATGAGACCCTTGTCCTCACCATGCTCAATTGACTCAACAAGAAATACTCCCATCTGCGTTCCGTTCTTTCATTTCAAGTGTCGTTACCATCCTTCATGTAGACCCGCTCGGTCCTTGTGCTTGGGGAAACATAGAAGAGGACAAACATGAAGAACAAGCTGCCACCATGCTCTGGGCCAGCGACAATAGTGTCATCCCCAACACTGGTGGTGAATGCGCTGCTCCTTCCGGTGGTGGGCGCGACAATGGCGGTCACGCTCCACTGGCTCTGACTCATTTAATGGTGATGGGGTAGCAACAACAACGGCCAGGGGCATGGCCGAGGCAGCCATGGACGCGGTCATGACAACCCCTGGATGTACAATCCTTGGAATGGCTAGTCGACATGTGCTCACCTTCAGCATCACTAGCCGCCCATGCCGGAGCTGTGGTAGTCACGTCCCTAGCACAACAAGACTCCTGGGGTGCTTGGCCCCTGTCCAATGGTAGCATCCCCTCAGGCGTACACTGCATATGGCCCGGCACCACCTCCTCAAGGCATCATGATGACTTTACTAACTCCCAACTATGGCACGTACAAGCAACAACAATAGTAGCAGCTTGACCCCACGCTCATCGCCGCCCTCAACAACATGCACTTTCCTGCCAATCAATAGTGGTACATGGAATCTGGCACTTCATCCCATATGACATCCATCCCTAGTATACTCACATCTCTCACTCCTTCCTCTTCTCACATTGTCACTACCGGCAATGGTGCAACTCTCCCTATTACACATATTGGTTCTCACACCTTATCCTCTCCTTCCAAGCCTCTCTACCTCTGCTATATTCTGGTCAGTCCTAATATCATCAAAAATCTCTCCTCTTTATAGTAATTTACCACTGACAATTATTGCTCTGTTGATTTTTATCCTTTGGTTTCTCTGTGAAGGTTCTTCCTAGCATGACCAAGATTCTTCAATGCAAGAGCTCCGGACCACTCTACCGCATCTGCCAACGTCCATCTGCTGAAGCCAATATCACCACCATCTCCTCCTTCCTTTGGCATCGTCGTCTTGGACACCCCGGCCGCCACAAAAGCAGGTTCCTCTCTTTGTCATGCATGCCAATTAGGCAAACTATCTTTTTATCCTTCTGAATATTCTATCATTCATCCATTCGATTTACTACATTGTGATTTTTGGACCTCTCCTATTCCTAGCTCATCTGGCTTCTGTTATTATCTCATCATTTTCCTCTGCACCGTAAATCTGACGTGTATACAACTTTTCTAACCTTTCATGCCTACGCCCTTACACAATTTGTTCTACCAATCCATGCATTTCGGTGTGACTATGGATGAGAATTCTCAAACACCAAAATTGATGTTTTTGCGTCAATCACGGCATTTTTCTTCACTTCTCTTGTCCCTATACCTCACAACAAAATGGGAAAGCTAAGAGGCCCACACTTACCACCAATGATGCATCTGTACCCTACTTTTCCAAGCTTCCATGCCGCCCTCCCTTTGGCCAGAAGCCCTTCACACTGTCACGTACCTCATCAACATCTGTCCTACCTCCGCTCTCCACTTTTCCACACCTTTTCAGTGCTTATTTGATCGTATACGCTCCTATCATACTCTTCCCATTTTTGATTATCTTTGCAACCCAAACACCACCGCTACCTCCCCCAACAAACTATCTCCATGCTCCACCAAATGTGTTTTCCTTGGCTATCCCACTAGTCACCATGGCTATCGATGTTTCCACCTCCCTTTGCCCTCACATCTATTGTTCCCTCTCTCGGCTTTGAATTTTCCATGAAGGACCTTGGTCCATTTCATCACTTCTTGGGAATTTCTGTCACTCACACTCCCACTGATCTTCATTTTTATTGGCAATAATACATTCTTGACATCCTATCTTGTGCTGGTATGCATGATTGTCATCCCGTTGTCATCCCGTTCAGACACTGGTTGACACCCAAGCCAAATTATCTACCTCTATCGGGCCTTGTGTGAACGACCCATCCCACTACCAAAGCCTTGCTGGTGCCCACCAGTATAGTACTCTCACTCATCCGAAAATTTCCTATGATGTCCAGCAGGTTTGTGTTCATATGCATGATCCTCATGAGCCTCATCTCCTTCGCAACAAACGGATTTTGTGCTATCTTAAAGGTACCATTGATCACGGCTTTCTCATACACTCATTCACCTCTCATTCTCTCATTGCCTACCCAGATGCCCGGATACCAGATGCTCAACTTTGGGGTTTTGCATGTTTCTCAGTGATAATCTCATCTCTTGGTCGGTACGTCGCCAGACGATGGTGTCGTGAACAAGCGCAGAAGCCGAATACTGTTTGGTCACTTCAGCGGTTGCAGAGTCCTGTTGGGTTATGCAGCATTTTCAGGAACTTCATCGCCCTATTGCCAATGCCACTATCATCTATTGTGACAATGTGAATGTGGTTTATCTCTCTGCCATCCCTATGCTCATCACCATACTAAGCACGTTGAATGGGATATATATTTTGTTCTGGAGAAGGTAGCCATTGGTGGTGTTCGGGTTCTGCATGTTCCTTTGACTTCTTAGTTTGTGGACATTTTCACTACAGGATTTCTGGCTGCATTATTTCATGAATTCAGGACTAGTCTTCATGTCGGTCCTCTCTTTGGTTCAAACTGCGGGGGCGTCTTGAAGAAGGAAGCCACATATCATACATATCCTGCATACCTTTGAGCATCCCTACGGTATCAATCACCAGCCGTGTGACTTCCTATTTAATTAAGATCATATAGGATCCGCTACTATATATATATCATCATTAGCTTGCGCGGCAAGCCCTTGTACTCTTGTAGATATATGCAACAATATACATGGATGACGCGATGCGATTGAGCAACCCATCCTATACATGTTTGCAAAAAGGATTGAGTCCGTCTGTACTCATACCAATTCTAAGGTTCCTTGGTTCTCCTTCGAATTTGGGGTATTCACCATCGAGTGCTTTTCACTGCCAACCATCTGCAGGGTGTCCTAGCCCACCATCATCTTTTTCCCCATCTTCCTATCAGCTTGCCAATGCATGAGCTTTGCATCCTTCTTGTTTGTGTATAAACGCTTAAAATGGGGAATGAGTGGAAAGTACCACACAACTTTTTGAGGAGTACCACCCTTCTGACCATCTGGATGAGGGTTATATCCTCGCTTGTATCGGGGTGTGTTGCACCCTGGACACTGTGTTAGCTTCACATGCTCTTTCCTATAAATGATGCAGTCAAACTTGCATGTGTGGTATCTGATCACCTCCCAATCAAGACGACACACAACCTTCTTGGCCTCATCAATACTCCTAGGTAACATGTTCCTCTCCGATAGAATTTCATGTAGATACTCCAATGTTCGAGGATTCTGTCTGAGCTATTGTGTTTTGCCTTGACGCCTAGAAGTTTGAGCGTGACACTGAGGCGGGTGTGCTTGGGATTGCAACCATCATACAATGGAGTTTTTGAGTCTTTCTCCAGTTTCACCAACTTGGCAACCTCTCTAAGTGCCACTCTATCATTAGTCATGTTTTTCACAATTAGCTCCTAAACATGAGAGTCCGACACCATTCTGGCGAACATGTCCTAGGTGTCCGCTTCGGCCTCTTCATGTCCGGCGGCCTCTTGGTGCTCCTTCCCTTCTTGTTCTAGCTCTCCGTGTACCACTTCTTCATCTGTCAACCCTTCATTGGCAACATCCTCATCCTTCTCACCATGACTTGTCCACCTTGCATAACCATCCAGTAAACTCGATCGCATCAAGTGCACCGTCACAGAGCCAAAACAGGATGTGAACATACTCGTGTTTTTGTATATACGACATGCACAACATGTCTCCGTGCCACCCCTTCGCTTCATATCTTGGATGGCAAAATCTAAGAACTCTTTCAAATGTACATTCAGGAAACTAGATGACACCCAATCGGAGTTATGCATCCAACTTCGATCCATCGTTCGATAGATCCCTATAGACATAAGAAAAAGAATTAGTACCAAATTAAAACCAACAAGGTCATAGAAAATTTCAGCATGACCTTTTCTAAAAATGACACAAATCGAGGGTGCCATAAATTTGACAAAATGTTGATTGTTGACGAATCAAAATTTTTCAAAACATTGCCAACTCATATATATTCCCTAGAAAAAGAAACAGATGGAGCAACTACCAGTAGTTGTTGCTCGGCTCGATGGCCGGTACCACAAGCTTTCGTAACTCCCATAATTTCTTCGTAGTGGCTCCGTTCCATGCCTCATTTCATAGGGAAGCCCAAAGTGGCTCTATTTCATTCTATTTCACTTCCTAGCACTTCCTATCATTTAATATCCATCCCTTTGGTCTTATTGACATAAGAGATGTCATTTATAGTCTATCTCTTTCTATATATGGAAAGTCAAGAAATTCTCATTGAAACATCAAGAAATTCTGGTCGACATAACGATGGCTCGATGACCGAACGCAAACTTACACAAATATTCATTATCTTGCATGCATGTCGACAATAATATATATTTCAATTCATTCAAATAGACGACGATGGCCCCAAAATTAAATCTCACTTATGGAAGAGAGGACCAAGTCGCGCGAGGGAGGCCGGCTATATATATGGTGGTGGTTGTGAAAGGAGAGGAGATATATATTAATTAATTTAAGAGGAATGGAGAGGGTAGAGATTGGATTTGAGGGAAAGGAATGGAGTGAGAGAGCTAGCTATTAATGAAGGAGAGACAGTGTGTTTAATTAATGCATGGAGGGGGCGGAGGAGAGAGAGATATAGATCTAGCTAGGGGTGAGCTTAATTATCTAGATCTAAAAATGGAGATGCAAGGTGTGGGTGAGGTTGGAGGAGAGTAGGAGAAGGCTTGGAGGGGAGAAGTGGAGAGGAGGAAGAAGGGTGCTCACTGTACAATGAGCAATTATTGGCCTACTTACTAGTGGCGTGCGCTACTAGAGGTGTTTGTTACTAATGGTGTGTGGCTCTACTAGCACGCCACTGGTATGCGGGGCCGAGCAGCGGGTCTAGTAGAACATACCAGTGGTGTGCATGTAAAGACGCACGCGACTGGTACTAAGCATACCAGTGGCGTGCGCCCTTACTGGCATGCCACTAGTATTTTCCAGATTACCAGTGGCGTGCCCCACGCGCGGGGGCGGGGGGACGGCACTAGTATGTCCCTATCAGTGGCCTACCTGTCCTGGCAAACGCCACTAGTATTTTGGCAAGTTACCAGTGACGTGTGCGGTTTTGGGGCGCACCACTGATAAGCTAATCCTATAAGGTTTTCTGCAGTAGTGAATCTCCGTATGGCATAGCTTACTCTGCTTTATTTTTTCTGTTATTCCTAGACAGCAATAGACTAGAAACTTCAGCTCTAGATTTTTTATACAAATGACAGGAAATCATTGTTGTCTGTGCATTCCCTTAATGCTAAACAGTGAACAAACACTGCTCTATTTTCTTTGCTACAATGGAATTTTTTTTTAGCGATAATAAATGCATTGCTTGGCTGTTCATACTTCTTTACTTGGTGACTAACTTGTAACTATTCATCCATGACTTGTATGCCTCTCACAAACTAGACAGAATCGATGTAGGGGCCGCTGTTAAAGGATATTACAAAACAGTCCTATCGCTGCAAACTTGTTGTCAGAATTGCAAGGATATGGGAGTACAGAAGCATAGACTCTACTTAACTCTATGATCTAAACTTCATTATGGTAGACAACAAGGTAGACATCGAAACACCAGCCACAATATCTATTTCTGCAAGCTGCATAATTTAACTTCTTTCTGTCTTTACAGGGGGCGCAATGGAGGGAGGGATACCGGTCACAGGATTCATCTATTCAAAAACAAGCTAAAGGAAGTATTGTTGAATAGATCAGGAGCGACATCTTCAGCGTTTTGACATATTCAAAACCAAGCAAAAGTACAAGTCAGTAGATCATCCATTCAGAATCTATTTTACACAGAGGACACTAGCGGAACCAGTTATTCCTCACCTGGAAAATCTCCCCCTATTTGCTTTCAACGTGTTTCCCATTTCGGTGCTGGAGGGACTCGCTCAACAAAATACCCTAATGTCAGGTGGAACAATATATAGCTTCCTTGGTATCTATTGCTCATTTCTATATATGCAAATGACTAACTGCATCATTTTTGAGCATTTCTTCATATGTTGTTGGACCGGTGACTGCCGTTAGTAACGTGATAGCACCCTCTGGTACCGGCCGATAGGAGAGATGTTACATTTATATCACAGACAGACGGTATACATCTTTCCCCTGTTATTGTTGCCTTTCACTCCGTGGGCACTATATTATTACGTTATAACAAGTGATTACAAAACCAACGTAGCCAACGTGCAATTGTCACGCTCTGGGGAGAACTAGCGGACACATTTGATGCTGATGAACTACGTAAATCCTCCAATGATGAACAAATTATAGCTATGTTCGTCGGCGTGCTGGTTGATCAGTTTTCAGGTAAAGCAAGGCTGTTACCCTTAAAATATTCACTTATTTAAGAAAGAGCTATAACAGTACAGCCATTGTCATAATTTTCAGGTATGCTAGCATTTAAATCTACTTCAGCTAGTAGGTGGTACATCAACATTCCGGTCCCTGAGATGTCAGCTATACAAGAAAGGTAACAAGATAGGAACATGGCCTCTGTATTTCATTCCATAGTTCCTCCCAATTACATATAAGGTCTACGTACTGACTAGAACAAATTACACAGCACAAAGACCATATCGCATCAAATCAAATTGCAAGGTATGGGCCAAAACCGCAACGAACCAACTGAGACAACCATCACAGAACTAGCCGGTCTAGAGTCTAGTGATATTCTGGTATGTTGACATCCATTCAATGATCATATAACAAGAGCCACTTTTGTACATTCTCTTTTTGTCCTCCTATACTCACACCGTATATCCAGGTGTGTTAACACACTACAGGGCGAGCTCTACAAGTTAAAAATCGAGGTCACCGACATCATATCCACTAACGACTGGAGGTATGTGAGCCGTAAATACCGCTGGAAAAAAGTAAAAAAGAAAGGTGATACATTCAAATGCCCCAGGTGTCCCAATACCATCCCAATCCCAAGGTATTCTTCAGTAATAATATCAAAGTAAATGTAAATCTGCAACCATTTACATACCACTGTGCAAGTGGTTGTATCTGTAAAGACAAAATATTGCTTCATGCAATAGATGAAGACAACAATGGTGCAGCAGAAGAAGAAAAAAAGCCCTATATCAGAAAAAAGATGCAGACAACGATGGTGCAGCAGAACCTAAATTTGTAGAGTCTACGTTCCTTGGATCACAAGGTGAAGCCATATCGCTGGGAAGGATGCGACGTTTGTCATGGCTCATGCAAGGGGCCAAGCTGGCTATATACCCCCCGAGTTATCCTACGTTGTGGGCAAGAAATTCATCTACAACTATTTCCATGTGCGGGCTATTGAACATCTACAAAACACACCATTTCCAGCTCTTTTACCATTGAATGGCCACACAACACTAATACAATGTGGGCAATCTTCTACCTTGGGCGCAACACCGACGAATATGCCAGAAGGAAATACGTCTGCAACTCCTCCACCTCCATGTGCAACGCTGGAGAAATCCACATCATTGTCGCTGACCGTTCATGAGGTAAGCGCTACTAAATAAGTTCCATCGTTGTTTTGCTGAATAGAATACAAACAGTGTCATAATGTTAGCTCAAACAATCATATATAATGCTTTCAGGTATGCGGCAACATCAGCTGATCATAGAAACAGAAGAGGTCAACCACGAAAGATCCAGCGGCACAACCAAAACCAAAAAAAAAAAGATTACCACAACACAACTAAAGAAAAACAAAGAAAAGAAATATATAAAGTGTCTCATCTCTTATATCTATTGTGTATAATAACATATTTGTCTTTCCCAGCCACGCAGCAAATTAAAAGAGCTATTCCCTGCCAAGAGCCAGACGGTTCACCAAGAGGAATGAAGCGTGCAAACCACCATGTGTGGCCAAATTATAAAAAGTGCGCCGCCATGAAAGCAAGCAACTGTATGACCAAAGCAGTGTGACCTATCTTTTGGGCTGGCGTTTCTTTAGATATCTTCTGGACCAGCCTTTCCTTGGTTGTATAATGTAGAAACTGAGAAGTTTGATGAAGAATACCTTGGTCAGAAAAGAAGGTCCCAAATGTGTTGCTCACATACTCTGTGCCATTGTCATTCCTGATCACCTGCACCTGCACCTCAAACTGATTCTTCAGAAGGGCATGGAAGTTCTGAAAATAGCTAAACACCTCATCCTTGTGACGCATGAAATAAATCCAAGTCATACGAGAATAGCAGTCGATAAAGGTAACAAAACACTTCATTCCATTCACTGACACCACTTGGGAAGTCCATACACCCGAATGAATAAGCATAAAAAGATATATGCTCCTAAGCCCCTTACTCACATATGAGGCTCTTGTGTGTTTCGTATATTCGCAAGCATCACATGTCAACTTGCCATTGCCTATTCCACACATAACATCCGGAAATATTATACTCATCTTATCAAAAGATACATGCCCCATCCTATATTGATGGATCATCGCCTGCTTCTCCTTGTCCTCCATGGTAGCAGCACACAGCAAGTTCGGCTGCACCCCCGGGTCCACATACTAGAGCCCCCTACGCCTAGTGCCAGTCCCAACCATCTGTCTCGTCTATCGCTCGTGAATCAAAAAACCGAACTTGCCAAGAGTCACACGATAGTCTATTTGATCAATTAGAGCACTCAAAGAGACCAAATTGACAGGAAAAGCTGGCACATGTAAAACATCGGACAGAGAAATGGTCGAAGTGCACTTTATTGTGCCAACCCCTTTGATAGGCTATTTTATACCATCAGCAGTTTGCATAGTGTCCTTGTGAGTAGGAGGATGTTTATTGTAAGACTCAAACACACTGCATTTACCCGCAACATGCTTAGATGCACCAGAGTCTAAACCCTCTCCGGAAAAGTTATGTCAGCAGCAATTCTGGCCTTTTCATTGTCACCTTCATTTGTACAGATAAAAAGGACTGAACTTGTCCTCTCGTCCTTGAAGACCCCTGCCTCTTTGACATCCCTAATAAAAGTTGTCATGTTCATCATGATGCTTCGGCGGAGGCCAGACGTGCTTGCAGCACAGCTTGGTCCTTGCAATGGCATGCGGCCCCCAACACCTACACCCAGCTACATGTCCGCCTCCTCTCAGCACTTCATCTCCTATGTGCCTTCCTCCTTCCTCTGCACCACTAGAACATCCATCATCCGGCTGCACCGAATCCATGACCCTGGTCTCCTCTGCCAAGTCGTTGAACATATCCATGAACTCACCACCTGCCATCTTCCTTGCAGGCAGCTACACGCAGCAGCTAGCCTTCCTGCTCAAACAACCGCACGCAGCAGTAATGTCTCCTTCTTCTCCCCCTGGCGAGCAGCTGCACGCAGCCGCAGCATCTCAAGCCGTTGCCTCCTCTTCCCTTTCCAATCAACAGCTAAACCACACAGCACAACAGACACAGCAGCAGCTCCCAGCAGCAGCACACCTCAGTAGTAGCAGCAACAGAGACAGCAGCAGTTGTAGCAGCAATAGCAACAAGCACTAACAGTAGCAATTGTTCACTCCTTTTCCTCAGAATTGTTCACTCCTTTTCCTCAGAAACAGCGAACAATCTCTCTTTGCTCCCCTCCTTTTCCTCTAAGCCGCAGAAAAATCAACAGCAGAGTAGAAAATTCAGCAGACCGCCCCTGCTCCCCTCCTTTTCCACTAAGCAAATTTAGCAGTGAGCTCGCCAAATCCACCACGCCGGAGGAAAAAAAAAACAATAAACAACACCAACACAAACGAAACCCAACACTACAGAAAAAAAACCAAAAAAACAAAAAAACAGCAAACAAAACACAAAACAAACAGATAACAAAAAAAAAACAACAAAAAAAAAAAAAGCAAAAAATAAAAAAACGAGAAAAAAAAAAAAAAAAAAAAAAAAAAAAAATTAAAAAAAAAAAAAAAGAAACAAAAAAAAACAAAAAAGAAAAATAATAAAACAAAACCAAAATAAAAAAAAAAAACCCCCACCACAAAAAGAAACACCAAAAAAAATAAAAAATAAAAAAAAAAATAAAAAAAAAAAAAAACCCCCCCCCCCCCCCCCCCCCCCCGCTCCTTCTGCTCCCTTCTGTTCCCCTCTTTCTCTTCCTTCCTGTTCCTCCACCATCGCACCTCCTCTGCTCCTCCACCGGCGCACCTCCTCTGTTCCTTCACCAGCACACCTCCTCTTCTGACACAGCAGCTGCACACGATCTCCTGCGCCCACCGACGCATCTCCTAGCTCCGCCGCCACTGGTAGCACCCGCGCTGCCCCACCGCCACGCGCGCAAACGCAACAGCCGCGCGCACAGCTCGCCGCCGCCTGCCACACCCAGATGCGTGCGCGCCGCGCCCTCGCTGGACCTCGCCGTCGGCCGGCGACCTAGAACACCGTTGCCGCCGGCGACCTTCCCTCTGATACCATGTAGAAACTGAGGAGCTCACCTCCTGCTGATTGCATTGGTGGCTGGGTGTGTGTGGTGGCCGGCACTTCAGAGAAGACAAACGACCAGCCCCCACCCACACACAGCGTGCGCTGCGCGCTTCTAGGTCTTGCACATGGGCTGGGCCTTATGGGCCAAGTGGAGATGGCCAAGGCCCATACCGGTTCAACATATAACCACTTGAACAACCACTGTGTTAATGTTACCTTGCCAAACCTTTATGCGATGTAGACTGTTTTCTCTTCTATATTTTCTACTGCTACACATCCCAGGCTCACCAATCTGAATTGCAATCCTGGAATGCACAACCAACACAGCCTCTGCATTACAATGTTCACCATCCCACCGCAGGGAACCTTAGCATGGGGGAACGTCCTAAATTTCATGTACACAAAAGGAAGTGAAAAAAAGAAGATGCCGAGAACAAAAAATAACAGCAGATACATAAAATAACAAATTTGTATATCTAAACATTGATTCTGCTAATGCAGCGGTTCACGGCATCTACTTCTTACAAAAAATAAAATAGCACAAATAAAAGAAACATCAACACATAGATCAATAAGTCCTTAAATAAAACTCAACTGCATTAGATTCTCATGTCTACGACGAAGGAAAAGGACAGAAATAAAATACAATAACCATTAAATGATTAGTAGCAATAAAACAAGTTCAAAGCCAGAACCTACTAGAAGAGCTCCAAATGTCATGCATGAATCCTCACTGTCACCACCAATGCAAACGAGATGCAAAACTACAGAGTGGCCGAGCTTGACTGGATGTTAAGGAGGGCATACATTACATAGTATACAGACTTACTGGTAAAAAGCTAGTAATTCATAACTTAACCACTTACTTAAGCAGTAAAATATGAACCTATGTGTTGATTTTTTTTTTGGGGGGGGGGGAGGGGGGGGGCACCTTGGTCCCCCACGTAGCTCCACCAAGCACCCACACAAACAATAAAAACTGCTAGAGCTAACTCCATCAAACCAAAAGAAGCACAATAGCAGTAGCACATTAGCTACAAACCACCCACCATGTCCACTGAAGGCAACTCTAGCAAAGGAAAGCAAAGCGCCACCGAAATGCCACACCAGGTGTCATATTCATGGTACCAACGTTCTACCATCCAATAAATAAACCAACGTGTTTACCTTATAACTGACCAACCATGCATTCAACAATTGCAGGCAGTCACCCTCTCACGCATGAGCATTCTGGAGGATATATGCAAATCTATCAACCTATAAATACATGCATGCGAGGTCCACACCTCGCCCAAAGGGAACCACATAGCTTGCCTACGCCTAGACATACCCCACAATCATGCTCCTCGCCGGCCGTGCTCCCGTCGCCTGAGATGCCTGCTGGAGGTACTGTCAAGAATGTTGCCGGTGAGGAGGATTCCATCAAGGTCGATGTGGCTGGTTGCTAGTCTGAGCTCCTGGCTACAGTGGCGCAGTCTGCTGATGGGACTCTTGCTATGGAGCCGATTCCACCCGAGAAGTTGAGCCAATATGTGGAGGAGCAAGCTGGGGCTGATGTGATTGTGGCATCGTGCAAGCCAAGCTCTTTGGTGGCATTATCGAGGCATGGAGCCGACTCAGTGGCTTTGACCGCTAACTTGGCTGTGGAGGTTGTTAGATTTTCCTATCAACCAACTATCCCAAAAGACCAATTTGTTAGGAGGAGGAGATATAATATACTTAACACCCCCCCTTCACATCCGATGTGGATATGAAATGATCAACACCTCCCCCCACGCCCGACATGGGCGTGCATAAATGATTGGGGGAAATGCGGGGCCTGAGACTTGAACTGAAGACCTCAGGTCTGATACCATGTTATATATTCCTATCAACCAACTATCCCAAAACACCGATCTATTAGGAAGAGGAGATATAATATACTTAACAAAGGCCATGAGGACTTTGAGTCTGACGAGTCGCTTGGTGACTTTGGCGGGCCGCCGGGCCTGGCATCGTCTTCCATGGTGACTGAGTTCCTCAGCAGCTTCACTTGATCAACGCCGCATCCCTTGCTCGAAGCACCGGTGCATGTGCAGGTTGACGAGGCCACTACTTCTCGCGTCGAGAGGCATAGTGGAAGTTTAGATAAGAAGAACAAAAGTTGCAACATCTAGAGAGCCAAGCATGCAGAATATAGTTTGGCCGAGGCTTATGGGGAGTTACCGAAGGACAAGAATACAAAGAAAGTCATCAAAGAGGATGTGCAAGAGAAGATGAAGTCATATCTGTAGATGTTCAAGAAACCGCTAACGCCGACGGTGATCGAGACAATCTGTACCTTGGTTCAGGTTAATGGTTGAGTTTTTTTCATAAGGTTAGGCACCCGTGCACCAGCGGTTGCAAGGGTGTTCTTGAGGTTGCAGAGGTCGACTTGGTTGAGTATGAGGCACATTTGATGATCTTGGGTCTAGGCGCCCTTTTGTCCGGCTCGGATGGCATGCCCTGTAGTTAGAGGTGTGTGTGGTTTTTGCCGGTTTTCTTAATTAATTGTGCTTTGTATAGTTTTTGGATCCGTTTTCCCTCATTAACTAGACCAACTCTCTTCTTCTTAATGGCATTGCAGGAACTCCCTGCCCTCTTGACGAGGTTCGTCAAAAAAAATACCCCACAATCAAACACCACACGGCATCACCACTGAAACAATCTTTGGTCAACCCAAGCCAACAAAACGTGAAGCCATAGAAAAAGCAACCGAGACAGCAATTACAACAATTCTAGTATTCGGACACATCACAATCCGACATCAATTATGGCCTTCTAAAAAGCACTACAACTCAGCTACACTTCACCACACTACGAGCAAATCAAGCATGCATCGCAGCACAACAAATAGCCAACGAGAACCGTCGTTTAACTGAAGAAAACGACACCATACTGAAACAGCTAGCATGGGCATGCATATCATACGATGAAGTCTTACCATATCAATAGAGGAACCACTAACCTCGCAAACTGCTGTAGCAAGAGGAACTCTGAAGTATACAGGAAAAATACCACCTGAAACATGGCTAGAACAACTTGCATACTACATCATATCTACCAAGCTCGGACCCAAATACATTACCATCAGGCTAGGAGCAACGATGGATGACCTCGATTAAGCACCGGTAAGCTGTCAAAGTTTACAAAAAAGGTTTCCACGTACTCACCACTTAATCTCACACCGACAAATCTTCTGTCACAGGAAACAAACAAAGGGTCTTTGCTCCATATCAAAGACGAACAAAGAAAAACAAGGCCATTCAATCCAAGGCTACCAGTACGAGTAGTAAAATCTAGATTTCTGTACTCCCTGCATCATATAGCCAGTCATTCATGGCCAGATCAATAAAACTAGGCACTTCTCAATTTACAAAATCCACGTAATGAGACTTGAGTAGCCAAATCCCAAATATCACGTGCATCTAACGCACACCAGCTATACTGAACAGACGACATCGCTGTCTGTTCTCCTCTGCTGGCACACACAACGTCCGACGGCAAGGCACGACTGCACAAAAGCGGTACACTACATGATACAAAACATGGAGCAAGCAAGGCAACGATTTTCCAAATGAAAGCTCCTCCAGTGCAGTCATCTGCCTACGCACTAATGCACCAGTGACGTACAGGAACCACTCTGCACGCTTCAACCACGGGGCTGCTCGCCCACGCGATGTGCCGCCGCGCGTCGACCCTGCTAGTATATATATACTACTACATAAGCTTCGTCAGCGCGACCACCGTTCCGTCTACCTTTTCACGTCCTTCAGCAGATTATTGCGAGCCTCCGTTGATAGCCTCATTGCTCACCCTCTGAGGACTCTCTGCCTTGTCATATGCTTATCATTTTTAAAGGGGACTAATCTCATTTTAGGAATATTATCTTCTGGACTACTATCGGGGTACTTATCAACTACGATTAAAGTACATTTATCCAATCCACATTGATCCGGATGCTGCTTTTGTTGGATGTTTTTTATCTAGGCTAAACCTAGGTCAATTACTATGACTGCTACAGTGCATGAACTGTGTTGCAACAGGAAGTCGGTTAGCCTTGATTGGGGGGACACACAAATGTCATCTGACAGGTGGGTCCCCCTGTGGCACTGTGCTCCTATGTATATAAAGGGGACAGATCCCTAACGGATGAGGCATCTGTGCATATGTAAAAATGTTCCCCTAGCTGCCCAATCCAACAGTGCACAGTCAGCCATAGGAAGGACTCTCCAGGACCTTCCACATGCTCTAGGAGCTAGCCAGAAAAGAAGGAAGGAGAAGAAGACCAAGAGCTTTTTCTAAGATGAAGCCCTAGTATCATCTCGAGTATCTACTAGAAGCAGTGATGCTATCTTCAACACCTAAGGTGTGGTTACTCTAATTTACCTCTGTTGTGGTTCATTTCTTGGCTAGATGATCCTGAGATCATCTGACATCCTCTAACATTGGCATCAGAGCCTTCTAGCCTAACATTTAACCCCTTTTATGTTCAAATTCTTCTATAAATGCTTCTGCTAAGAATGTGAGCATCATGTTCTTGTGTTCAAGTTAAAGTGAAGCTATGCTTATGCTCTAAAGCCCTATCTAAGCAAGCCCAAGTTTATGCTTATGTTTGATTATGTTTAATTGGCTCATGCTAACCTCCTGTTCAGCCCTTACTTCCTTAAGTTTATGCCCTGGTTCTGCTTCCCGCCGCACCAATAAGCTAAGAAGTTAGGGTTTCATGGATTAAGTAAGAAAAGAAGGGCAATTAGATGATTTGAACAAAATCTAATGTTTTCCCCAAATTTATGAAACCCTGGATCCAAAATTCTCTGGAAAAGTCTAAAAATTGGGGCTAGGGATTTCAGTTTAAGCATTGGCAGAAGGGGAATAAGTTGATTTCATGGCAAATCATAACCCTAAGTAAAAATCCCCAAAATCCAAAACCCTAGAAGCTGAAATTCCCCTAATTTCCTAAATAATAAGAAACCCTGACCTTAATTTTATGCTTTTAAGGGCGGCGGACGCACCGTAAGGGCTGCGGTGGTCGTTGCCGGCCGCCGTAGCCACCTCATTAGCCTGGCAAGTGCGCTTGGGTTTGTACCCGAGCGGCTTCTCCGTCCGCTGCACCTGCCGGTTTTGGTCCCTCCTTGTGCGCTCGTCATCGAGGAGAAGGCGCTGCCGTGCTGGATCCGGCAAACCTCATCACCGCCACTGTGAGATGCACGCGTGCACACGCGACCAGCCACCGTAGGGCACCGATGAGCACCGCTCGACGGAGCCACACGCAGCCAAGGCAGCATGCGGTTTCGGTGAGTGAAACTCACCGATGCCACGACCTTTCTCCATCATGGCAGGCGCTTGAAGTCGCCACCTCACTTGCTCGCTCGGTGCGCCGTTGGGTAGAGGAGACAAAGGGGAAGGAGAGAAGTGGGGTTAGGGTTTCGCGGGGGACCGGTGTGTTGATTATTTTGTTCGATGCTTGCATCATTCTTAGCCATTGGATCGGCCATCTATGGCTCGCGCTGGCACAGGCTCTACCAGGCGCGTAGAGCACTAGACGGACTGGGCCAAATTTGGCCTGACTCAGAAGGTTATTTGGCCTAGTGAGAGAATAACGTTTTTCCTTTCTTTATTAGCTTTTGGGCTGTAAAGTAATGTGCCAAATAATATATGGGCTGGGATTAATTCTAGGAAATTAGTAATTAATTTCTTTTTAAGTTTAGGGCGAATATATATTAAGTGTTTGGGCTAATAAACAAGTTTCTGGTCCAATTTTTTTGCATGGTATATTATGCTTATTTATGCTAGATAACTTTCGAGCGTTTTATTTCTACTCATGTATTTGTGTACCATGCATAGTTATTTTATTGCAATTTTATTATGCTTAGTTAATCCTTTATGGTTTTTTATGATCATGATTATTGTCATATCTTTGTACCATATTTAATGATTATCATGGTATTATATTATGCTTAATGGTTCCCAAGGCAATATTTTTTAATGATTGCTTATATTAAGGTATTTCGTTATATGGTAATATTATTCCACTTAACTTTGAGATATGCTCCTCTAATTAATTTTGATTAGGGAGGTTTAAGCTTTAAAATTTGTGTGGCCTCAATTAAATAATGTGTTTGAGCAACTAAACTAAGTTTTCGGCTTTCATGCTCTTTACGAGCTATTATTTCAATTATGATATAACCCTAAGATGGCTAAGGTTTGTTGCTCAAGTAATGATTGTTTGAATGAAACATTTATGATAATGTTTTCCCCAAAATTCAATCAATGATTGATTTACCCTAAGAAATTAAGTGGCCTTAGATCTGAGGTATAATTAAGTTTTGGGCATAGATATATTTAATGTTGACTTTTCATGGTTATATTCTAACCAAACCATGGATTGTCATCACTAATTGCCCACTAAAGTAGTATTTTACTCCTTAAGCCATGCATATTTAATGAGGTTGTTTCATTAAATATCTCTGATTAATTAAGTTTGGTCTGTATTTACCATTCTGGTAAAAGCTGATTGGTGAGTACATGACTATAAAATTTTATTGTTCTTGCCCACTTCTGACCAAGTTGATGTGGACTAGTTCAATAATAGTATAAAGAAACATTATTTCAATTAAGTGTGGCTGACATCCCGGCCAAAGCTGGTTGACGAATATCTGACTGCAAAATTTTGCTGCGCTTGCTCACTTCTGGCCAAAGCTGATGTGGGCAGGATTAGTAAAAGAAGTTTCCGCAATAAGTTTGTTTTGTATTTACCGTTATAAAGTGTGACTGGTATTTGTTATTCTGGCCAAAGCTGATTAATAAATACTTGTTCACAAATTTTTGTTGTTTAATACACTTCTGGCAAAAGCTAATGTGGATTAAATAAACAAAAGAAGTTTATGATCTGGGAAAGAATTTTCATGCGTAAGGGTTTCGGACAAATTAAAATAAGCCACAAATAATTAGGTACCTTGCTTTCGCAATTAAGTGTCTCTTTTTAATATTGTGATTCATGGCTATATATATAGCCATATTTCATTTAATTAATTCCCAGATCAATTAACTAATAACGCTTTATGTTTCTGTGATCATTATCATGATCTTTAAGATGTCTTTCTACTGAGTCATCTCCAATTAAGGTGGAACCAAAGGAAAATTTTAGTTGGAGACTTAATGTTGTTTCGGGATAAGTTGTGACACATGAATCCATTCTGACCAAAGTTGATTAGATACATGTGCCATTCCCTGAGAATTAATGTTTACATGAGGAATTATGTTTTGCATGATCACTATCAAAGTTTATGATCATACACCTTTATCCCTATTGCTAATGTTTTTCAACTCAGCCATAAATCTTTCTGCTGCATTTAGTACCCTCATAATAAACGAGCTAAGTTCATAAGCACATTGTTGTTTCATGAGGTCATAGATAATAAGAATATGCACAAATGCAATAAGCTCCCATTAACAAAGTTTTGATTACTAAGGCATTGATGAGAATCCAATGGATTCTTGTTCATTAATATTAGTTGGGAGCAAAACCTAGCAAGGATCTGGGGAAGTATGGCAGTAAGGATCCGGGGGAGCAATTCCCTAGTTCAATCATAATAAGTTATTTTAGGCATTAATAAGGAAGCATCTTAAAAAGCTTCTTAAAATATGTAAGATCATATTGATAAGAAGAATACTCAAGATTTAAGGCTTGAGACATGATAAATTTTTGGAGCTTTTGACTTCACTTTATTATGCTATTACAATGAAGCATATAAAGTGGACTGGGATTAAGCTCAAAGGAATTTATATCCATAAGAAAATTGGATACTATAAGTATGATATTATTATGGCCTCACGGATAAGAAAGTTTTGACATGAAATCTTAAAGTTGGACTGGAGACTAATGTTAAGGCTACTGGATGTTTTCCATTAGCATACAATAAAGTTCTTCATCCTCCATTCCTATAATGTGATTCATGTTATTAGTTTTATTGACTTCTCTAAAAGTGGAATATTCATTATGGAAGTTCATCGAAATGTTGAGCTATAGCACCATCCACATTTCGAGGTGGAGAATTGAACTTCCCAACTCTTCCTTCATCGGGTATCAGGCATGTTGTATGCTTATGTATATCTACTTTAACTCCTAAGCAATTTTATGGTTACGTTCCGATTCTTAAATGATAGTTGAGCTTTTGTTAAGTACCAATTTTAGTTAAATTTCTAAACTTTTCATCTAAGTTTCCATCTCGTAAGGGTATCATTATTATTACCTTAGTACATTACTAAGTTGAATCTTAGATAATGCTAAAGTAATTAGTTGCTCTAAGGCAAAGATGATTAAGAAAAAATTGATTCCCCTTTAATGTTAATGGCATAAAATTAGCCATTCTATTCTCTCTAATGTTTGTGCCATATTAAGTGATAAATCCCACATAAGTCTATCTCCTAAATAAGATAAAAGATTTGATTATGCTCTTCATAATGATCCTCCTAGAACACCAAAGGAGGATCATGAAAATTATGATACTCTGAAATAGAGTATGATGTTGAAAAGCTAAAGGGGGAGCAGTTAAATCATACGGGCTTTATGGTAATTAAGATCACCATTGTTGACATCATAGGAGGAGCTATTCCTAACTCCCAGATCACCAAGGATTACCCTTGGCAAAGTTCCTTTAAAGTTTAAGCAACACGTCTCATTAAATGGCTTGTTGGTAAAAGATTTAATGGTATTGGGAGTTTGAGGGAACAAATTATGAAAAGATGCCACAAAAGTTAACATTTTAGAGATGGAAATCTAATAAAAAATTCTTTTGTATAATGAGGAATTACTTATGATGATTAACTAGTTTTGAGGCAATAAGTATCTGACATTGGTAAAAAGCTCAATGAGAAGTAAGTTGAATAAGGAGTATATGATTAGTCAATATTATATTGACTATAAGCAATAGGGATATTGCATAAGACCTCGGGTTTTTCCTCGGGGTAATAAGTTGATCTTAGTGATGTTCTTCACATTCTAAATATTCACTAAGATTGGTCCATAAATGGGATAATTAAATTCATTCTAAAAGTTCATGTTTGCTCCCTCAAAGGGCAATAACTTTTCCTCATGTTGTCACTGATGATTAAGTCATTATGTGCCCATAAGATTTTGAGACAGGGATATCTGGCAAACATAAGTCCAGGATTGGACCCCAAAAAAATTGTTAAGAAAAGCTTTGCCTTGTTGGCATAAGCGCTAAAGTAACAATGTGTTATATATCACACTAAGGAATTGCATGCTCACATTTAAGAAAGATGGTGACCGCCAAGTTGTGGGCCGCTAAAGTACTTTGCAAGGTGTGAATCCACAAAAGTTTCACCCTTGCAGGGAAGCCATATTGTGGAATGGCTTTACCCAATTTTTCCTTAAGGCATTGTTAAGAATACAAACTGAGTTGTGACATACTTTAATCCCTATACTTTTAAGATATGGATTCATGTCCCTGGTCCATAATGAATTTCTTAAGAATAAGGAATTTCATTTTCTTAAGAAATTTATCCAGGAACTCACTATAAAAGAGTGATGTTTATTCGAGTAACGTGTCTATAGGTACCTGTCAGACCTAAGACATCGTGAAAGATTGATTCCAGAATCAAACATGTTCAAGGCCTTGATGAACTAAGTTTTAGCACTCAACAAATAAGTATCAAATCTAAGGCATAATTGTTGACCACCATATAAGTTTAACATTTTGATGCTTAGTATATAAGTATTGTACTAAGACATTAATGCTAAGCATCACATTTAAAGGGCTTGCCTTCTAATGTTGTCAGCATAAAGATTAAGTGGTAGTCTACTACTAAGGGGCAAGTTGTGATTCTCAAAACAAAACATATTTCTCTTCTCTTCAAAGCGTGCAAATAAGAATATGCACAAGGATATATGAAGAGAAACTGCACTCTTGGGACCATTACAACACCATCTCCCCACAAACCTAAGACGGGTTCTTTTCTTCGATGGAATGATGTATTGTAGTCAATTGGTTCAATGGTACTTAATTGACTATTGTAATTTATTGTCTTTATATCAGTTCCAACAAAGAAATGAGCTCATAAGTGTAGTGCAAAACACTTATCGTAAGTGTCTCCATTTGAACTATAGATCAATGGCAATCATCCAACAAAGTTTGTAAATTATAACAGTTCTGGAATTAATATCAAGTGGCACTTTTCAACTGAAGTTTTGAGCAAGCTATTGGACTCTAACAGAGATGCAAGTGCTACTATCTTGTAGATCACAGAGAATGCTCAAAATTGATATAAGGCACAAAATCATAGGATGTACAGAACAATAGTTGTAGCCTTTTGAAAACAGCTAAGTAATGTTTAAAACTGAGGAATTCTCAGACTTAGCAAAATTTCAGGAATTTTCAGAATATTGCTAAAACTTTAGAAATTCGTAGAAAATAATCCGAAACTCGGATGAAAAAGTGTTATCATGAAAGTTGCTCAGAAAAATGTGACGAATCCGAATACGCTCTCCGTTCATCTGTCACGTGCCCCTAGCATAGCGAACATGCAACCATCTCCCTTCGTTTCATCTGTCTGAAAACTGCAAACTTCGGGAAAACATTTCTGGATGTTTCCCCCTTCGCCGGTATCGCGTAACAATGCGTTAGAACACCCCTATCTCCGCGTTTCGTCATGTCATGCTTAGTGATGCACCTGTTTGCTTTGTATTTACTGTTTCTCCCCCTCTTCTCTCTCGGTAAACCCCGACACCGACGTCGTCCCCGAGGCCGACGCAGATCCAGACATTGACTACACCATTGAAGACTAGGCCTTTGCCGCAGAGCAACCAGGCAAGCACCCCCCCTTTGAACATGCCTATATCGCCTATTCTTTCTCCCTCCTGCTTGCATTAGAATTTGCTACTGCTTTGAGTTATCCTATTCTGATGCATAGCCTGTTTATTGTAACCTGCTATTGATACCTTACCTGCTTACCCTAAACTGCTTAGTATAGGCTGGTTAGAGACCCACCAGAGACCCCACTTTGACCCAGTTGCCCCCGCTGGATTATCAGATGACTCAATCAATGTGATCGACAACCAGGCCCCGGCACCGCACATCACCC
Source organism: Thinopyrum elongatum (assembly GCA_011799875.1). NCBI lineage: Eukaryota > Viridiplantae > Streptophyta > Magnoliopsida > Poales > Poaceae > Thinopyrum > Thinopyrum elongatum. The sequence goes on from CM022302.1 coordinate 561,202,159, forward strand.
CCTTAGTTGTATGGCACTGCAGCGTTACTATCAAATGCCGAGGGTGATACCTCGTTTAGCACTTCTGATGTTAACTCTGTAGACTAGCTATTCGGTCATGGTCCTCAAGGGTGATTCCTCCTTCACCACTCCCGATAACGACGCAGTCGTACAACACCTCAAGTGTGAACCTCGAGGGTGATTCGTCCTAAGTTCACCTTGACGACTACATTAGGTGGAATCCATCGAGGGTGATTCCTCAGGTTTCCCCCTGGTGTTTGGACACACGGTTACTTTGACTTAACACAGAACCATGATTACATCGGGTCAGCCCTGAGGGGTACCTGCTTGTGATGTGAAGACGGGTTGACCTGGAGGGTACCCGAGAGATAAATACGAGGCGTGGCCGGGCATTCTTAGCCCTTGCCGCAAGTCCTCGAGACGGGGCGATGGGGTCACATCGATCATGAGTCTCTGCTCGTTACCGCACTACCAAAACACTAACGATTTGGATATTTGATCCGAGTGGGCCTCTCGCCCGATAGCACTAACCATCACGCGGGAAAAGTTATGTGCACTCTGCATCGTGGCATCAACCGAAAGCTCTGTCAGACGTCCAGTTCAGCATGGCGGCCGGGTTGGACAGGCACCATCCTGTAGTGGTGGAGCCTGGACCCGCCCTGCACGCAACAACCTGGAGTGCATAGGGCGATGGCCCAAGACCCCTGAGCGCTTAGGATATAGACCGACGGGGACCTCTCTGCTGAGCTCTAGGTAGGGTTGCGGTGTGTCGTTTGGCCAAGGCCGGGCATGACCCAGAAAAGTGTGTCCAACCGGAGTTAAGCGAGCGTGATGGGTAAGTTGGTGCACCCCTGCAGGGAAGAACTAATCTATGCATAGCCGGATCCTCGGTAACGGACGCTCGGAGTTGTATCCCGATCGATACAACTAGAACTGGATACTTGTGATGAGATATGGATAGTAGGGCTTTGGAATTGCTTTCTTGCAGGGAGTCGAGAAAGGAACTCTGGCCGAGGTTGATACTTGGATATTAGGTCTCTGCGATCGCTTTCTCGCAGGGAGTCGAGGAAGGATCTCTGGGCAAGGTTGATAACACTACTACTACTTTATATTGTGCTGATCTACACTCTTCTAATGCTGCAAGACCGCTGAAGATGCTAGTCTTCGATAGGACTAGGCCTTCTCTCTATTCTGGCATTTCTGCAGCCCAGTCCACATATACAGCCTTTCTTTGATAATGTTGCATATGTAGTGTAGATCCTTGCTTGCTGAGTATTTCGTATGAGTACTCACGGTTGCTTTGCTTCCTCTTTTTTCCCCATACCCGTTTGATGCAACCAGATGACGGAGCCCCGGAGCCAGCTGCCCTGTCGATGATCACTACTACTACCCTGAGGATGGCTACTACTACGAGTTGGCTGACGACCAGGAGTAGGTTTGGAGGGTCCCAGGCAGGAGGCCTGCGCCTTTTCGATCGTAGTGTTTTCTTTTTCCCCGCCTTCTTAAAGGCTTAACTGTTTTACCTTTTATATATGTACTCAGATATCTGATGCTTCCGCTGACGCTTGTACGCGAGCTTATGTATTCGAGCCCTCGAGTTCCCTGGCTTGTAATATAAAGCTTGTATGACTTTATTTAAGTTTTAGAGTTGTGTTGTGATTCCTTCAAGTGAGTCCTTAGGCTTGATCGTGTGCATTTGCGTATATGATTAGTGCACGATTAAGCCGGGGGCATCAAAATAAGTTTTGAAATAAGTATAAGTTCATGGAATCCCTAAGTTAAAGAAGTTCCATTTTGAGATGAGGTGGTATATTGTAGTAACTGGGTTCTGCGGTACTATATAATTGACCGTTGCAATCCTTTTGACTCATATGCCATTTCGTCGAGAAGTGGGCTTATAAGTTTGGCCTTACGATCAAGGGGGAGAATGTTGGATGTTTTTTATCTAGGCTAAACCAAGGTCAATTATTACGACTGCTACAGTGCAGCAACAGTGTTGCAATAGTAAATCGGTTTGCCCTGATTGGGGGCACATACAAATATCATCTGACAGATGGGTCCCCCTATGGCACTGTGCTCGTAAGTATATAAAGGGGACATATCCCTAACGGATGAGGCATATGTGCATATGAAAAAAAGTCCCCTAGCTTCCCAATCCAGCAGTGCACAGCCAGCCACAGGAAGGACTCTCCAGCATTTTCCACATGCTCCAGGAGCTAGCCAGAAAAGAAGGAAGGAGAAGAAGACCAATGGCTTTATCTGAGATGAAGCCCTAGCATCATCTCCACCATCTACTAGAAGAAGTGATGATATCTTCATCACCTAATATGTGGTTGTTCTTTTTTTTTTTGGAAATGAAGGCGTACCCCCGGCCTCTGCATCATAATGACGCATGCAGCCATCTTATTAAACAGTCTCGAAGTAGCACATAGTCATAAAAGTATTACAGCTCGCAAGCAGAGCGAAACAAAAAAATGAAAAGGACATGCTCAAAATCTCAACCGGCAAGGCAATATAAAGGATAAGCTCCCTATACTCCTATCATGTTATGCGACCGCCATCCGAACCGGTTGAATATAACCTGTGCTACCATCTCCCACTGGTTGCACCCAGTAACCAAAGGCTCCCTGGAGTCCATAGGAGTGAGTAAGGACCACGTACGGATCCATGTGGTAGCTCTGAAGATAACCTGCAAGAAAGATAAAGTGTTTTGTCTGTTAAAAATCATATCATTTCTACAATTCCATATAGCCCAAAGAAGCGCACATATTCCGATCCGAATACGAGCCACAGTAATATGCTCAACCCCAGCTAACCACGTCCCAAACAACGATTCAATGTCAACTGGAGGATTAATGTTAAAGGCTATATGGATCATTCTCCAAAGCAATTTGGCGAGTGGGCATTCAAGGAATATATGTTGTATTGTTTCATCATGATCACAAAAACAACAACGTGGACTACCTACCCATCGCCTCTTTATTAAGTTATCCTTGGTGAGGATTACTTGCCTGTGAACAAACCACATAAATATTTTAATACGCAAGGGCACCTTAACCTTCCAAATATGTAACGATCTCGAGATTGGGCTAGAATTAATCAGATCCATGTAGAAAGATTTCACCGTAAAGACCCCATTTCGAGCTAACTTCCAGTGCGTCGAATCCGGTAGGTCGGATAATTGAATGTCTATCAATCTCCGAACCAAGTGCATCTAGGCCTCCCATCGCTCACCAACTAACGCACGTCTGAACTAAATGTTCAAGGGAATCGTTTGAAATACTGTGCCTACGTAATCCTCCTTACGTTGCACAATGTTGTAAATGGTGGGATATTGTACAGCTAGGGGCGTCTCTCCTAACCACGTATCCTCCCAAAATCTTGTTGACATTCCATTGCCAACCAAGAATTTGACCCTATGAAAGAACAAGTCCTTCATTCTCATGAGTCCCTTCCAGAATGGCGAGTCAGTTGGTCTCACGGTAACCTGGGCGAGCGTTTTCGACTGTAAATACTTATTGCGTAGAATCTGTGCCCACATACCCTCCAGCTCTATCTCTAACCTGTATAGCCATTTACTCATAAGGCATTTATTCTTGATTTCCAAGTTCTCAATACCTAGGCCCCCCTGGTCCTTGGGACGGCAAAGGATATCCCATCATGCTAGACGGTATTTCCTCTTGGCCTCATCTGACTGCCAGAAGAATCGAAATCTAAAGAAATCAAGTCTCTACCGCACCCCTTTCGAAATCTCGAAGAAAGATAGCAGGAACATTGGCATACTAGTAAGTACCGAGTTAATCAGCACTAACCGACCTCCATACGACATAAGCTTGCTCTTCCAGCAACTAAGCTTTTTTTCAATTCGATCTTTGATGCACTTCCATTCTTTATTAGATAACTTACGGTGATGAATCGGTATGCCCAAATAACTGAATGGCAAAGAACCTAATTCACACCTAAACAATTGTCTATAAGTGTCTTGCTCTTGTTTGGCTCTTCCAAAGCAAAACAACTCGCTCTTGTGAAAGTTTATCTTTAGGCCAGACAATTGTTCGAAGAGACATAATATGAGTTTCATATTTCGCGCTTTTGCAATGTCATGTTCCATGAATAGAATAGTGTTGTCAGCATACTATAAAATGGAGACGCCCCCATCGACCAGATGTGGGACTAAACCCTCCACTTGACCGTTATGCTTGGCTCTGCCTATAAGAATGGTCAACATATCGGCCACTATATTAAATAAGAGAGCAGACATGGAATCCCCTTGTCTTAATCCCTTGTGTGTCTGAAAGTAATGACCGATATCATCGTTGACCTTGATGCCGACACTACCCTTCTGGACTTGAGAACCCACTTGGTTCTGCCAGGCCTCACTAAATCCTTTCATGCGCATTGCCTGCTGAAGGAAAGACCACTTAACTTTATCATATGCCTTCTCAAAATCCACTTTGAAGATAACCCCATCTAGCTTCTTCGAATGAATTTCATGCAGTGTTACATGTAGAACGATCACCCCTTCAAGTATGTGTCGTCCGGGCATGAAAGCTGTCTGACTTGGTTGTACCACGGAGTGAGCAATCTGTGTCAATCTATTGGTACCCACTTTCGTGAATATTTTAAAACTCACGTTAAGAAGACATATTGGCCTAAATTGTTTAATCCGAACTGCCTCTTCTTTCTTTGGCAACAACCTAATCATACCAAAGTTAAGATGAAACAACTCTAAACGGCCGTTAAAAAAATCATGGAACATAGGCATAAGATCATCTTTAACAATATGCCAACATTTCCTATAGAATTCGGCTGGAAACCCATCTGGTCCCGGTGCTTTATTCGCTTTCATTTGTGAGATTGCATCGAGAACCTCTTTTTCTGTAAACAGTGCAGATAGAATATCATTCTCCTCTGCCCGGAGCTGAGGAATATCTCCAATAACAGATTCATTTAGGGACACCGTGCTTGCTTCCGGAGGCCCAAAAAGTTGTTTATAATAATTAGAGATATACGCTTTGAGATTTTCATGTCCCACAATTGTCCCCTCGTCCAGTTCAAGCTGTATAATTCTCTTCTTTCTATGTTTACCATTTGCGATCATATGGAAGAATTGGGTATTGTCATCCCCCTGGACAACATTAAGCACTTTAGCACGCAATGCCCACTTGAGCTCCTTTTCTCTAAGGAGAGCTCATAAGCCTTGCTCAGCTTCGGACTTTGAGCTCTGCTCCTCAACCGTAAGAAGGTTAACTTCAGCTTTTAAATCTAACGCATCTATTAATTGGATGAGTCGCTCTTTTTCTTGCCTATAAATCCCACTCTCGTTTCTGGCCCAACCTCGCAAAAACTGTCTCAGATGTCTGACCTCCTCCACCGCCTGCTGCTGCGGCTGCTGTGGCCCAAACCGAGCCAGTTGCAACGGTAGAGACGGCCTCACCTGCTCTTCCCGAGGTGGCTGTAGACACAGTCCGGGCTTTGGCAGCGGTCAGCATTCCGGTGACCAACTCTGTGGCTACTAAGGCCGGTGACGGAGGTTCTGACAAGGGATTGGACAAGCGTGATGGTGAAAAATTATCTAAGTGGGCACTTAAGAAGAAGAAGCTACCGTGTTATAGATGCGGCGAGCCGGGACATTTTGTGGCAGAGTGTACCACAGAGCTATGTGATTATTGTTGTAGATCGCAGTATGTGTCCGGTGAGTGCCCGCTCCTTTCAGGCCCCAAGCCGGTGGTCAATATTTATGGGGTTTGCTGTCAGGAGTTAATATTTTTTTTGAGTCACCGGATGTAACACCTATGACGCATGTGATGGAGAGGTCCTTTCCCGCAGTGGTCAAAGTTACTAATGGGATCATGACAGAGGCACAGATTGTGCGGCAGTTGCGGGAGTTGGTACCAGGCAATTACCAGTGGGACCTTGTCAAGTTGGAGAACCAGACATACAAGGTCGATTTTCCCACTAAGGAGGATCGGTTGCATATTCTTAAGTGGGGCATGTGCAGAGTACCGAGTATGAACATTATCATGGCTTTCGATGAGTGGAAGCAGAAAGAGCCTGAAGGTACACCTTTAGAGAAGGTCTGGGTACGTTTTTATGGTGCACCACGCAAACCGATTAATCACTTCTTGGTAGCTTGGAGCTTGGGATCTCTCATTGGTATGATGGAACAGGTGGACATGCCTTTCACTCGTCCACACGGAGCTGCGAGGTTACTGGTCAGTGTGGTCAGTCTTGAGTTCGTGCCGGATGTGGTCAAGTGGACGCTTGCTGGGGTCACGTACGTGCTTGAGATTGAGATTGAGGATACACCGATACCTCAGGAGGGGGATGAGCATCAAGATATGGATACAACTAAGGGAGATGGAGCCCCTGGGAATCAGGATAAGGGGCCTAAGAGCACACCACGAGAGTCGGACAAGGCTCCGAGTTCGCAGTCGGATAAGGCGGATAAATCTGCCAAGGAGGTGTCATCTTCCACGACACCGATGAACACACTTCGGTTTGGTTCTATTGTAGCACAGTCTGCACCGAGCCGGTTATGGAGTAACCGAGTCGAGGCGGACGATCCAGAGGAGCTCGAGTTACCACCAATGATGCTCCCTGATACTATGTCGCCGAAGGTACATTCGTCTCAGAGGGCTGATCCTGGGCCGAAGGATTCGTCAGGCCTCGGACTGCAGATTGGGAGTGGGGTGGGGGGGGGGGTTGTGGGTAGGAGTCCCGCATCACCAGCCCACCCGCGGCGGTTCATGGCCTCCTTGGGGAGGGGTGCGGGCAGGAGGTCCATGGAGGCCTCTCCCCGCGGGGTGGCTCAGGGCGGCACGGACAGGGGCACGGGCAGGAGGCCCGTACTTCCCCTTCTCCAGTGTCATCTCCTCGCAGCGTTGACGGTTTGGGGGGGAGGGGGACTGTCGAGCAGGTGGCTCCACGGTCTACCTCTCCCATTGCTACGGTGGGCGGCTCCCGCTTGACCGCGCCTTACCCTTCTTCACCGGCAATGAGGGAAGGGCGTGGGAGCGGGGAACACACACCTCGGGAGAGGACTGCGGAGGAGCTTATCGCTTTCGGTGGGATCACGGATCCGGTGACGGCTGGCAGGCGTGTCAGCAACCGGATCCAGGGTCAGCCCAATGCAGATGACCTGCAGCTAGCGCGCGCCAAGAGGGCGGCCAAGCTTCGGGATGTCGAGGCAACTACAGGTATGTCTTTCGATAAGTGTTGTTCAATTCTGCATTTCACCAAGCATGAAATTATTGATAAGGCAAACGACTTAGGAATATCTTTGGGTTCAAATGAGAAGGAGGTTGCGAAATCTGTTAATGATCTATTAGATTTAGAAGCGGAGAGGGCTTCTGAAATAATTCAGAATCTCGCATCAGTCAAACCTATGAATAACGATGACATGAAAAATTTAGGCATGGTTGCTCTTGAAAACATATGTAATAATCTCATGCCAAATCTGGAAGTCAAAGATGAGGAGGGGTTGGAGAATGCGGACACTGTAGAGCCTCTAATGATGGAGGGTACTGTCTCGTGTTCTGTCGATCCCACGTTTCCGAAGGGTAATGATGAGAAGCCCAAGAGACCCTGGAAACGGAAAATTTATCCTACTTCGGCGGTCCGTAGAAGTGCTAGGGTTAAGCTTAAGAAAAAATTCCACGATGACCTATGAAAGGAATCTTTTGGAATAGCAGAGGTCTAGCTGACTTGGCTAAACGAAGGTTCTTGGCAGAAACAATGATTGAGCAAAATTTAGATTTTATTGCGCTACTCGAAACACGAAGGGATAATTTCACCTCACAGTTCCTTGGAACTTTATCCGGAGGAATAGATTTTGACTGGCATGTCTTACCTCCTAGAGAAAGATCTGGTGGGATATTACTAGGGGTTCGGTGTGAAACACTTGAGGTGCTTAATGTGGTTCGGGGGGATTTTGCGGTCAAGTTTCGGGTGAGATCTAAAGTAGACGGCTTCAGATGGGCTCTCGTTGTTGTTTATGGGGCAGCACAACCCGAACTTAAACCAGATTTTTTAGCCGACTTGGTGTGGATCTGTGGAGACGAGACTCTTCCAATCCTAGTCGGAGGGGATTTTAATATAATTCGGAGGAGAGATGAAAAGAACAATGACAATTTTGATGGACGTTGGTCTATGATGTTTAACATGATTATTGAGAGTCTTAATTTGAGAGAAATTGAGCTCACCGGTAGACAATTTACATGGGCCAATTCGTTGCCCACTCCAACTTATGAGAAGTTGGATAGGGTGCTCGCTAGTGTGGAATGGGAACAAAAGTACCCATTAGTGTCGGTACATGCGATGCAGACGGCGATCTCAGACCACACACCATTACTAGTAGACTCGGGAGAAGCTACCCATATTGCAAACAAGAATGCTTTTTCTTTCGAACTAGGTTGGTTCGAGAAAGAAAACTTCTTGGAGATCATTGCACGCGAATGGGCAAAGCCGGTTAGTGGACGTACAAGTATTGAGAGGTGTGGTTGTTCTAATTTACCTCTATTGTGGTTCAGTTCTTGGCTAGATGATCTTGAGATCATCTGAAATTCTCTAACAGCTTCTTCTCTCGCAAACATTTTAGGATGCTGGGTTTCCTCTTTTCCCTAGACTTATTTAGGCCTTTCTCTCCCTACCATATGCATTCAGCTTGGCGCTGGTTGTTTTGCACCTAATCATCTCCAAGATTGATAGTCGCCTCTTAGTGATGGCGAAGGAAGCATTTATCCATTGGGGGTCATCACGCTATCCTAGTTAAGTTGGCTCTTTGAGCAATGGTCACCTATGCTATGAGCGCTATTCTCCTCCTGTAGGTAGTTTGCATGAAATTGATAAGCATCGTAGGGCATTTTATTTTTTGACTTGTGAGGGTCACGTCAGAGGTGGTCAATGTAAGGTCGTGTGGAATAAATTTTGCGCTCCTTTTGGTAAAGGGGGATCGATTTCAGATGCCTGCGCTTTCACGAGCTCTCCTTGCTCATGAATCTACTTGTCAAGGTTCATGATCCGGGTATCTGTCCATGGGAAATTCGATTCTCATGTCATCATGATCTGGGTGACAACCACCTTACTGATTCTGTCATTTGGAAAGATATCTTAACTAGTCTGTCAGCCTTCCGCGAGGCCACTAAGGGCCAGTTCTTTTGGTGGCTTTTTTGGGCTTTCAAAATAAGCTGCCCCATACCCAGATTATTCTAGAAGCCCAACCAAAAATATATTTTTATAAACTTACTAATCAGGTCTTAATTAGTAGGTTTATAAAAAAAATGGTTAGACTTCTAGAATAAGCTGTGTAGAGGGCAGCTTATTCTAAAAGTCAGCAAAAGAACTGGCCATAAGGTTGCTACCAGAAATGGGGTCTCCACTTCCTTTCAGTTAGATTTTTGGCACGGATCTACTACCTTAGCCGTCCAAAGCCCTGCTCTGTTTTCCCTTTTTTCTAGCCCAAACACTTCAGTCGCCACGATATTTCAATCTCTCTCGTTGAACCTTAGCTTGCAGCCGAGGATTTCTCAACCTGCCTCTAGTGGGATGAGTAGCTTTCGTGCTTCGCTGGCAACTGTGTGGATTAACCTATATAGGGTCTCAGATTCATGGACTTGCAGGGTGACTAACAAAGTCCTAAGCACAAGGATAGCATATGATGCATTCTTCGCGCATACCTTGGATGAGCCGCTACCCATCTTAACTTAAAAGAACTACGCACTGAACACATGCAAGATTTTTCTTTGTCTTGTGTTTCGACATCATATTTTACTAACGAACGCAGGTTCAGGAAGGGTCTATCGGATTCCGCAGACTGACCTTACTGCTCTCTACCTAAATCCTCGACACACCTGTCCTTGCAATGCTGTAGCATCAGTGAAATTTGGGACGCCTTATCTTCTCTTCACGGTAACATCACCGGATAAAGCTCGGTATCCGATCTCTAGGCGGTCAGTACTCAAGGCAACAACAAGGTTGGCCCCACGGTGCTCATCTGCCTCGTATGGAATATTTGCAAGAGTTACAATGCAAAGATTCTTAGAAATGAGATTGAAGACCCCTTGATTATTCTTTGTCGATGCGCGGATCTGCTTTATGTTAATTTTTATATCTTATAAGTCGTATAATACTGATCTAATTGATGGTCAAATTTAAATCTCAAAATACGTGCACGCCTTATAAATTGGAACATAGGGAGTTGAATTTAGTCTCTTATTCCTGAAAGGTCATGTTATCGGAGGAATCCCACCGCGGATATCGCGTCTCCCGGAGTGGGTGACTCGAGGGCGTTGAAACCCTAGCCGCCAGAGCCACCCAGCCCCCTATCCCTCCCTCCCCGCCGCCACCCGAGGAAGTCGTCGGCCGCCGCATGGCCTCCAGTGAAGATGGTGCCGAGGCCCTGCTGCTCTGCTTCGTCGCAGGGAGCTCTGGTCGCTGGGGCGGCGGCCCTGGATCTGGCTGGCGGCGTCGACCTCTCCGGCGGGTGGCGCTGCGGGTGCTGATCGCCCTTCCGGTCCCGTGGGTGGCGGTTGGGCGGCGGAGGTGCTTCGCTGCTGCAGTTGTCCCCCCTCGCCAATCTGGATGTGGCCCCGTTCAGGCTGCCAGATCTGGCTCTTGAGGGTGTGGTGGAGGTAGCCTGGAATGGGGGAATCCCCTAGTCGATTCCGCATTGACCTCGACGACGACGGCGTCGCTCCGGCTCCGTTTTTTCCTCTTGAGGGCGTGTTGAGTTTCCTTTCCCTTCCCCTCCTCCTCCCCCTTGTCCCCGGGTGAAAACCTAGGCCTTTGGCCGGCCAGCGGTGGCGCTCCGGCGTCGTGGTCGCCCTTGTAGGCGCCAGCTTGGGGTAGGGTTGGGGTTGGGGTCCTGCAGTTTTTTGGTTGGTGGCGGCTGCGGTGCAGTGCTTCCTGAGGTCTCCAGCTGTGGTGGAGGCGAGGTGATTTGTGTCCTGTTACCCTTCAGCGGCTGCTGCCCTGCTGCGTTCATGTCTGCTGGCCGATGGACGGCATCCTCGTGTTGTGGCACGGATTGGATGTAGGGGAGATAACGGTCTCCCTTCCGGCTATGGCACGCCAGGATGTGGCGGAGCCAATGATTTTTCTTCCTGCAGGAACGATCCTCCTCTCTACTGCGTTGTTTGGTGCTCCGTGGATGCCTGTGTTCTCGTTGTTCTGGTCTGTGATGTATTCTCCGGCGGCCTGGTCCTGTTTTGCTTTGTGCTGGCGAGTTTGCTCTTCGGTCTGCTGCGTGTGTAGTATCTGCCCTTGCGCGATCTTTGCCTATAATCTTTCAGTTTTTCTCCAAGCTTTTGCCTTTGTAATATTCTGCAACTTGTATCCTAGCCGATTATGGGCTTCTTTATATTGAAGTCGGGGTCTATGCTCTTATCTATAAAAAGGTCATGTTATCTATTACGATATATTTTCTCACAAGAAACAAATCTATTACCATATAATACTATATAGGCTTTGCTCGTTACTGTCAAGATGATCACAAAAGTAATAGTATTACTACATAGTTATGTAAACTAGATGATACTCCGCACGTTGCTGCGGAAACACGTGCTAAGCAGTAAGATCCACTAAACATCTGAGTCACAGAATACGAAAAATGAAAACAACTGCATCTCTAACAAAAACAAATTAATACCTAGAGATTCAGCCATTCGGGGATACGCATACTGTGAAACGGGCTACTGGTGTACGTACCTTGCACCGACACATTGTTTATAAATCTGAAATACACCTGCTATAATACTCAATATACGCTATGCGCAATAAGAAAAGTCATTTAGATCATCCAGAGGGCTGGTGTCTTCAATAAATTTTGTTCGAGATAACAGGCAGGGACGCAAGGAAATCATGCCAATAAATTTCATAAACATTGTTGATTGGGTCTCCAATAATTGGAAAGTCGATTACACATCCGGAAGGCATAAATGAAATCCAGAAATACTGACAGTTAATTGCATAGCCTTGGATGGAGCTGTATGGAAAAAACTAAAACAGTTGGATGACACTTACGAAAGTAGCTAGTGGAAGCAAATGTGGCCGCTGGCAATCTGAATACTGTGCATTTTCATCTGTCAATCAATATCCATGCCAAAAAATCATGTAAAGAGAAACTGAATGTGCATACCAATAAAAGATGCTTTGTCTGACAAACTATAGAAAAAGCTCGTTAAAGCACACCAGCAACAGCAAACTATTAACGGACGAATTGTTACGTAACATGTTAGGGTTAAGCGACTTGGTGGCGACTCCCACGCCGCCGCCGCCGCCACCTCCACTGGTTGCCGGGCAGGGCCCCCCTCCCGCCGGCGATGTTTCCATGTGCGACCCCCGGGCACACTATGGACTAGTTGCGGCTCCGTCCACCCCTCTGGCGCTGGATTCCCGAGACCATGGCGTCAACGATGTAGATCGTTATGGCCTTATGGGACGTCTCCATCCGAAGGGTCTACTCCCGTACGACGGCGGGAGTCTTCCGCCAACTCCAACCTTAATCCCTCGGCCAAGATACGGAGTCCGGCTATGGCGCAGTATATACCCGGGGCTAAGGCCCGGCAAGATGTCCACACCCAACCTTGCGATCCACCTGATCGGAATAAGCAACCAGACCAATTCTCCTCGTCGACGGCGAGTCCTGCAGCGAGGTCGACGCACGCGACCACAACGGAGACAGCGCCAAAGGTGCCTGCGGAGAACTTGGAAGCCGGTGGAGGCGATCACGGGGCTCCCTGTGCGGATGCTGCCGACCCGAAGCCGGTGGAATAGGAAACCAACGGACCTATGGCGGTGGTTCCAGATGCGCTTGCTGAAGATGCAGACATGTGGGACGGGAGTTCCACGTTGGGAAAGCATGGCGCGGGGGACCAGCAAACTATTGACACATGGCAGGACGTCCATGACTCAGAGCCTATATTGCATGATAATGCTACTATTCCTACGGAGCAGATTTATGCAGGTACTCTGGAGAAGCAGAAAACGGGTGGCTCTCACGCTGAAACACATGACATGCATTGAAGGGGTGGCTGAAGCTCATGTAGCGGAAGGGATGGAGGACGTCACTACTCAGAGGCAACTGGCCCAGGGGCAACCGGTAACCTGACGGGGCCACTGTAGCGCCCAGTCAGGAGCAATGAATGTGTTAAGCTGGAACTGCGGGGGCCGCGTGGGTGGGGGGGGGGGGGGGGATTCTCGGATAGTTCGCGACGACCTTTCGAGCTTGGTGCAAGTTCATTCCCCTAGTATCGCGTTCCTTTGTGAAACTAGGAAGTCTAAGGTTAAGATGAAAAAATATCGTTCCCGTTTAGGTCTAGGAGGTTTTGAAGCAGTTGATAGCGCTGGTGTTAGTGGAGGTCTAACTCTGTATTGGCATGAGTCCTTGTTTCTTGATGTAAAAGCTATGAACAGAAGATATATTGATTCTTATGTGAGCGCTTCTGCAGGTGAGCCCCCTTGGCGGCTCACTTGCATCTACGGCGAACCACGGACGGAAGACCGACATCGTATGTGGTCTCTCCTTCGGGATCTACATCAACAAGCGGACATGCTGTGGATGGTAATTGATGACTTTAACGAAGCTTTGGATGCTGTGGGCCTCATATTACGCATCTTCTCTTTGCAGACGATAGCATCGTTTTTCTGGAAATTAGTACTACAAATTTGTTAGCTCTTAAAGAAGTGCTACAGAAGTATGAAGCGAGCTCGGGGCAGCGGGTTAATCTCCAAAAATCAGCGATAGTTTTTGGTGGAGGATTGGGTGAAGAACAAAAGGTAGAGTTGAAGCAAGTTCTAGAGATTCAAGCTGAAGCTCTTTCAGAGGGATACTTGGGCCTGCCAACGGTGGTTGGGTGTTCCATGGAAGGTTGTTTTAAGCACATTAGAGAAAGATCGGGATGCAAAGTTCTTGGCCGGAAAGGTCAAGGCCTATCTAAGGCCGCTAGGGAAGTTCTTGTGAAATCTTTCGCAAGCAGTTCCAGCCTATACAATGACTTGTTTCAAGTTCCCCAAGAAATTATGTAATCAGTTGACTAGCATTTCTTCAAACTTCTGGCGGGGGGCAACAAATGGCTCAAGGAAGGTTCATTGGATTGTTTGGTAAAAAATGTGTAGATCAAAGAGGGATGGTGGAATGGGTTTCCGAGATTATGAGGCTTTCAACCAAGCTCTGTTGGCCAAGCAGGGATGGAGGTTGATCATGTCACCGGACTCGTTATGCGCTAGGGTACTTAAGGCGCGCTATTTTGCTAATTGTGATTTCATGCAAGCGAATTGTCCACGCCGAGCTTCATATGTGTGGAGAGGGATAGTGTATGGGAGAGAGTTGCTACATAAAGGCTTGATATGGAGAGTGGGGGATGGATCAAAAATTTCTATTTGGTCAGACAAATGGATACCTAGGGAGGGGTGTAAACACCCGCTAGGGGATGCTGGTAGTGGTGCAGCTCGGACAGTGAGTGACCTTCTGGAAAATGGAGTAAGGTGGAACGACCACTTGCTTCGACAACTTTTCCGTAATGATGAAGTATCGGACATCTCTCAAATCTCATTCGGTGGAGCCGGAACCGAAGACTATCTTGCATGGAACTATACAAAGGATGGGATTTTTTCAGGCAGGTCTGCATATCACCTGAAGATGAGGTTGAAGCGTGTGGCCGAGGGGGCAGTGGAGAGCTCAAACTAACTGTCTATGCATAGGGGCTGGTTACAGTTGTGGGGTGCAGACGTGCCGAGCAAAGTGAAAATCCATGTATGGAGGCTGGCTTGCAATGGTCTTGCGGTTGGTACAGAACTGGAGCATTGCCAAATTAAAAAGGAGGTACGATGCGTAGCCTATGGTCGTGACGAGACAATTTCCCACCGTTTCTGGCATTGCCCTCACTCGACTCATGCGTGGAAGAACCTAGAGGTGCTTACTGGACTTCGTTTTGATCACCAGCCAGTTGAGAACCCGGAAGGAATTGTGAGAAGGGCCTTGTTTTTAGTTAAAGAATGGCAGATGGTGCAGCAGAATTCTTCTCCCAGAGTGGTCCAGCAGGCGATGGATCGCTGGCAGCCGCCGCCGAATGGCAGACTGAAACTTAATGCTGATGGCACTTTCCCTTGCTCCAGTTCTGAGGACGGCGGAGGGGTCGTCATCTGCGACGACATGGGCAAATTCATCACTGGGAGTTGTCAGTTTTTCCCTGCTGTCTCGGACCCGGAGGGTGCAGAGTTGCTAGCTTGCAAACGTGCCCTGGAGCTTGCCTTGGAGATGGAAGGTACAGATGTGATTCTGGAAACGGATTGTCAGGTTGCTGCAAGAAAGCTAATAGATACTAGAAAAGATTTATCTGTTCATTGCCCATTGGTGGAGAAGCTGAAGTGTTTGATGAGACATTTTCACCATTGTTCAGTGAGCTCGGTTCGTCGGTCAGCGAACGTTGCTGCTCATAATCTTGCACGGGAAGGCCGCATGAATAAATTGTGTAAAACTTGGCTGTGTATTCCGCCTGATTGTATAACTTCGGCTCTAGCCAGAGATTTACCAGACTTGTTTTAGTTATGTAATAAAGAAGCTATTTCCCCTAAAAAAAAATATTTCATCTATTCATTCCTCCTTCCGCTGCATCATCACAGAAAGAAACGAACAAATACATGTAGCAACTTAGTATACATTTGAAGTGGCATAATGTAAAAACTAAACGATCCGCAGTTTATCATGCAATATATCTCAACAAAAATAAGTGTCGAGGGTATCGAGCGACATATGCCAAGGGATGGCTTATCATGGATGGGGACAAAAGTACGTCGCCGGGCTCTAGAAGCGGGAGTGAGCGAGACCGCATACGCTTGCGAATCTTACCCAGGTTCGGGGCTCTCCTAGGAGATAACGCCCCTAGTCCTGCTCTGCGGGGTCTCCGCATGATCACTACTTCAACTAGTAGCTACAAGCTTGCTCCTGGAGCTGTTTGGCTAGAGGAGGAAGAAGGGCAAGGCTAGCTCTACTCCGCTCTCTCTACGTGAATGTGTGGCACGTCGGGTGCTCGGTTGTGGTGTTCTCCAAGGTTCCAACCCCTTGCATGGGGCAACCCGGGGGGTTTATATAGGTCTACCCCCAGGGGTACAACGGTAATCCGGCTTGCCGCGGGGCCCGGCGGTCAGCGTCGCTGGTCGCCGGTTTCTCCGCCGACAGGTGGGTCCCGCCGTCTGCGGGCCAGGGTTGACCACTTTACGCTGTAGTGTTGCTCCTGATGACGAAGGCCTCATCAGGGGGAGCGTGGGTACAGTCCTGCCGCCCGGCGGGCGTTCACTGTAGCCACACCCCATCACATCTGGTTAATGGCGCACAGACTTTAAGGGAGAGAGAAGGCCGCTTGCCGGGGGCCGACCTCTCTTACGAGCCGGCTGGTCTGGGCTCACCGCCTTCTGGCTTCTCACGGACAGGTAGGACCCGCTGCCTGCGGGCCGTCCTGGCCGCACGTCGCGCGAGCATGGCCTCCTCTGCCATTGGTGATGTCACGG
This sequence comes from Thinopyrum elongatum, assembly GCA_011799875.1. NCBI lineage: Eukaryota > Viridiplantae > Streptophyta > Magnoliopsida > Poales > Poaceae > Thinopyrum > Thinopyrum elongatum. The sequence continues at coordinate 561,218,665 of CM022302.1, forward strand.
GCGGCATGGCAACAGTCCCGCTCTGGGCGTGGGACGCCTGCTCCGTACGTCGCACTGTGGCCACGTTCGGCCCAGGATTCGGGGCTGGCAGGCTTGCACTGTAGCCATGCCCCGTCTCGTCATGTTTAAGTTGGTGCTGACTTTGAGGGCGTGAGGGGCCGGCTGCTAGTACCCGGCATCCCATGAGGCCGCCTGCCAGGAGTCGGCCTACTTCATGGCCGTCTTGTGGACTCCGCCGCCTCCCGGCAACCGGCTGCTTGGACCAGCCGGCCTTAAGAAGGCGGCCCTTGTCCTTGATGCTTGAGGGGCACAGCCTGCCCCGATGTCTTGAAATGCCAAAGGGAGCTGATGGGGCTACCCATGGTCATTTACTCCGACAGTAGTCCCCGAAGCTGATGAGGCGCTGCGGCTGAAGGGGCGAGAAGCCTCAGCAGCTTCATATTCTGGGTTGTCTGGTATTCTGCTTTGTCCGTCTTCCGAGGTGCCGACTGGTAGGTGTCGGCCATGACCAGGCAGGCCGCCTGGCGATTTCGAAACGTCGTGGTGGGAACCAGGTGGCATGCCAGCCAGGCATCAGACTTGCCGCCCGCGCAGGTCGGCCACGTGGCGTCGTCAGGCCAAGCCGGCCTGTCAGCCTACGCGCGTGACGGGACTGCGTCGCAGGCCGGGGCCCGCCACTACAGTGCCTTGGCGCGCGCGCGGATCCGCTGCGGCCGAGGTGGTCGGTTGGTATTCTGTGGCAGTTAATGCACGCCACGAGTTAATCCCACGATCCCCCACGCCCCCGTCCCCTCGGCTTCGCCGCCTGGGGCTATAAGTAGGGGGAGGAGGGGGGCGGCAGACGCACGCGCGCCCTCCTCTCCCTTCGTCGTTCTTCATTTTCTCCTGCCGCCGCAGCGCTCCTTCCTCCCGCCGAAGCGCTGCCGCAGCTCGCCGTCGTTGTGCGTCCTCTCGCAGCGGCTTCCTTGTTCCGCTGCAGCCTCGTCCGCTCGTCGCCGCGCCGCGCCTGCGACGAGCTCCGTCGCCCATGGCGCGTTCACGAGCCGGCGACTGGGACGGCTCCAACGTCCACGAAGACCACCTCTCCTTCCTCCGCCAAACACGTCGGCTGCCCCGAGAGACGAATGTGCAGGTGCGCGTCCCTCCCGAGGCAGAAATCTCGCCGGCGCCGGAGGGAGACGAACGCGTCGTCTTCCGGTCTCATTTCCTTCGTGGCTTCGGCCTTCCAGCAAGCAACTTCCTCCGCTCTTTCTTTGATTTCTACCAAGTCCAGCCGCACCACCTCACGCCAAACACGGTGGTGCTGCTGGCTCCTTCGTCGCCATGTGCGAAGGATATCTCGGCACTCTCCCCACCCTCGAACTCTGGGGGGAGTGTTTGTACCTCAAACTTGGCGCCGCCGCCAAGGGCCAGGCGGCTCAGTACGGAGCCTGCGTGGCGGTGCAGCGCCCGGGCACCGGGAACTGCTTCCCTTCCATCTCTCTGCTACAGTCCGCCAAGCTGTGGCAGAAATCTTATTTCTATGTCAGAAACATCCATCCGACTAGCGATTACGTCAACTTGCCGTCTTACACAGCCGGCCCGCCGACCGAGCCGCGCGCCAACTGGCGGCTCAAGCCGAGCTCTCTATCGGCCGCCTCCTCCACCGCCCTTGCCCGACTTCATGTGATGATGGAGTCGGAGGGCTTGAAGGGCTCGGACTTGCTGGCCGCCTTCGTGACGCGCCGAGTTCTCCCCCTCCAAGCCCAGCCTCACATCATCAGTTGCATGAGCGGGCACCGGGACCCGTGCCGGATGTGCACGCGGGAGCTCCCGGACGTGGAGGTGGTCCGGCTGGTCAACTATATCTACGACTGTAAGCTGTCAGAGACGGACTGGCGGTTCGGCAAGCGGCCGTACGACCGCGCACATCCGCCGCCTGCGGTAAGTCTTTGTAATTCTTTTTCTCTTTTGCTGGTCCGAGTTCTTGTTTCGCCATCTGATCAGTCGGCCATGGTGCAGGTCCTCCCGGCCCAGTCGGCCGCCGGCGCTCTGGATCCAGGTCAGGAGTATATGCCGGATCGAACAAGGAGCGACGTGGAAGACCCCGACTTGGGGGCGGCCGCCATGGAGGAGGACGACGCCACAGGTGGCGGTGGCGGAGCAGGCGGCTCCGTGGAAGGAGGCGGCCTTGAGGACTGGCCGGACGACGACGAGGAGGAGAACGAGCCGCGCCGCCCGCACGGCATCGAGAGGGCGGGCGCGAGCTCCCTGGCCGCGCCAACCGCACCAGGCGGCCCACACAAGCGCCGAGCCGGCTCGCTATTGTTCGGCAGCCGGCCGAAGAAGTCCAAGAACGCGGCCGCCACGACCAAGCGGCAAGAGGCCGCCGCGAGAGCGGCCCAGTTCCAGAGGGCCCCGAAGCAGCCCCCGATGGTGTCCGCGTAAGTGCCTGGTCGTACTTTTCTTTTCTTCTTTGCAACCTTTTTCTGAGCTTCCTTTTGTCTTCCTCGAATCAGTGCTCCACTAACCCTTGAGCGGTCTGCTGCTGCTTCCGTGGTCGGGGCGACGGAGGCCTCCGCCAATACCCGCCGGGTGGACCCGCTCGCCGACCTCCGGGCGGCGACGGAGAGGAACGCGCGGGAGGCGCGTGAGGAGCGGGAGGAGGTGGAAAGGCAGGAGGCGGAGGCGGCCAAGGCTCAAGCAGATGCCGCGGCCAAGATCCGGGCGGACGCCGCCGCCAAGGCTCAGGCGAAAGCGGCCGCCAAGGCGCAAGCGGAACAATCCGCCCGCGGCCGGACTCCGCAACTTATTATCCCACTACGCGCGGCGCCGCCAGCACCAGAGATCCCCGTGCCGACTGGAGGCGCCGGCGACGACCAGCCGGTCATGGAGAGGGGGGAAGGCGATGCCATCGTCTCGGCGGCGGAGGTCCCCCTGCGAGCGCCGACTGCCGGGGCCCGAAGCAATCAGCTTGTCCCACCACCGGCGCCGCAAGTCAGCAGCGAGTTGGGGGTGGGGGCGACTCCCACGGTCCGTCCTTTGGCGCGCCGGCGTGTGGCGAAAGCGGCCTCGGCGCCACGGGCACAGGAGATCGGGGCCACGAGCTCGTCGGCCCCAGATGCAGAGGCCACCAGCGCCGCCCCACCAGAGTGGATGCCTGGGGGCGGGACGGGCGTGCTGAACAAGGCCGCGCAGGATGTTCAGGCCCAGCTCCAGGCCCAAGGTGCCGCCCTCCAGCAGTGTACGAAGGCGTTCTTGGCGACGCGGATGGCTGTTCGGGTATGCTTCTTTGCTTTGTTTTTTGATTCTTGCAGTCTTCCGTGGGGGTGCGTCAGCGCACCCACTGGGTGTAGCCCCTGAATTTCGGGCCGGCTGCTGAGCAGGCGGCTCGGAACTTTAAGGTAAGTTCCGAGTGCTAACTTGTTTCCTCTTCTTTTGTCTTCGTCGCAGGACTACCACAACATCCGCGCAGCCGCCTTCAACTCCCAGGTCCAGGAGTTGGCTAAGCGGACCGCCGACCTCACCGAAAGCCGGCGTAAGCATTCTGTCTTCTTCCTCGCGGGGGCGCGTCAGCGCACCCGCTGGGTGTAGCCCCCGAGATTCGTGCCGACTGCTGAGCAGTCGGGCCAGATCTTCCGGCAACCACTTTCTTTTTTGGTCATCTTTGTTGATTGTCCTCTCTTTCTCATTTTTGCAGGAGCCAATGCCACACTGCAGCAGCATCTGGGCGAAGTCCAGACCGAGCTGCGCATCAAGGAGGAGGAGCGCCGTAAGGTGGCCCTGGAGCGCGACCGTCTGGCCAAGAAGTTGGCGGACCAGCACAAGGCGGAGCTCCAGAAGCTCAAGGAGGCGGAAGGCGCCCTTCAGGCCGAGTTTGAGGTCGAACGCTCAAAGTTGGCCGAGAAGGAGGCGATCCTCGCCGCTGGCTACGGCGAGATTGAGGACATGATCGACGGTAAGCTTCTTTCTTTGGAATAGCTGCCGACTGCACCGGGAGTCGGCTTCTGATCTCTGTTTTTCTTTTGCGTAGACTTCTTTCCTGGCCACGCTGTCGCCGTCAGCCAGGCCATTGAGACGCGGTCCGACCGGCGTAGGAGGGAAGGAGTGGAGATCCCGCCCGACGCACCTCGGAACATGAACGAGCAGCTCCTGGCCGTCAGGACGCGTTTACAGCCGGTTCACCGTCTGCTCCGCCGCCTTCAGCATGCCGGGTCTCAGCTGGTTTCCGCCCTCTGGCCAGGCGGCCAGGTTGCACGCACCCCCAGTCGGACCGCCGACTGGTTGGAGGCTGCAATCGGCCGCTTAGAGGCTTGGAGGGGCTCCTCCGCTCGGGCAGGCGCCCGAAGAGCCTTGGAGTTTGTCAAGGCGTGGTATCCTGGGCTGGACCTAGCCCAGTTGGCCACGTTCCAACAGGAGGCCATGGAAGAGTTGGTGGCAGCGGGGCCCGCGCTCACCCATCGCGCAGTGGTCATCGCCGAGTACACCGACACCGGCGTCTTCTTCCCCGAGCTGGACGAGGAAGGTGCCAAGGTGCCGATGGACTGGTTCGGGCTGAACCCGGATGATGGCGAGGACTCGGCGGAAGAAATCACCTCAAGCGACGAAGGCGAGGACGAGGAAGATGAGGATGGTGAAGGCGACGCACCGGAAGGCGGAGTGGACGTCCAGCTTCAGCTCGATCGGGCCTCGAGCAACGAGCCGCGTGCGAGTGCACCGACTGCTGCTGAAGGCGACCAAGCCAAGACTCGCCAGACGACCACCCCACCAACTGGCGCCGCCGACTCCACCAACCTGCCGGACCCGCCTGTTGCTCGTTTGGCCTAGGCTGCCAACTTATCTTATCTTTTCCTGCCTTGGTAATCTTTAGAACAAACTTTGTTAAATTCGCGCAGTTCCACCTGCTGGGTGTATTCAAACTTTGTTGAATGCTGGCCGAGGGCCTCTTGCTATGTGATTTAATTCTCGCACAAGATGTGCTTCGCCGGCTCTGACTTGGCTTGCTTTCTATTCTTTTGGCTTTTTCCTTTGCCGCTTTCCCTTGGCTGCCGCCTTGCCGGCCAGTAAGCCATTCTCGGTCTGCTGGCCGGGTCAAGTACTTGGCCATTTTGGGAAGACAAGTATTTTGGCTGCTTAGAACATAGCAATTTAAGTGAGAAACCGGCCGGCCGGCTGCTCAGCAACCGGACGGCTAGGCGAGGAGCCGGCTTGGCCTATGTGGGTGTTTTTCGTCCTTAGCCATTTTTCATGTGAGCACCATTTCTTGCCTTTGACCCTTGCCGGCCAGACAGTCGCTCTGCGAGCTGCGGCTTATGGCAAGGGTGGGCTTAGATGCCGGCACACTACTTGTCCGACTGTAGGTAGAGCCAACATAGTACAAGGCGGCAAGCCCCCGGGCCGACTGGTCGGACCCGGTGCCGGGCGGAGGAATGAAATAACATACTCACAGGCATGAAACTTATCATGCAGATAAGAAAGGTAGCTCCCGAGTGCTCCTCGAGGGACCCGGTGCCTTTGCCCTTAGTACAAAAGGTAGCGTGGTACATACTGTATTTAACTATAAAATCTTCGGAGAAGATTTGCGTTCCATGGGCGCTCTGCTTCCTTGCCGGAATCGTCCCTTTTGCGCGCCCTGGGCTTCTGTGCGTCGATGAGGTAATAGGAGTCGTTGCCCAAGGCTCTGCTGATGATGAAGGGGCCTTCCCAAGGGGCCGAGACCTTGTGCTGGCCGGCTGTTCGCTGAATCAGCCGGAGCACAAGGTCTCCCTCTTGGAAGGATCGTGGCTTGACCTTCCGACTGTAGTAGCGGCGCAGGCTCTGCTGGTAGATGGCGGACCGGCTGAGGGCTAACAGCCGGCCTTCTTCCAGCAGATCGATGCCGCCTTCTCGTGCTTCCTTCGCCTCCGCCTCCATGTACATGGTGACGCAAGGCGAGTCGAACTCGATGTCAGTTGGGATGACGGCCTCGGCCCCGTATACGAGGAAGAAGGGAGTGAAACCGGTTGATCTGTTCGAAGTGGTGCGGAGACTCCAGAGGACAGCTGGCAGCTCGTCGATCCAGCAGCCGGCCGAGCGCTCCAGCGACTCGACCAATCGGAGTTTGATGCCGGATAAGATGAGGCCGTTTGCTCGGTCTACCTGGCCGTTTGACTGCGGATCGGCAACGGATGCTAAGTCCAGTCGGATGCCCTGCGTCGAGCAGAAACGGGCCAAGGCGCCTTTGGCAAAGTTAGTGCCATTGTCGGTGATGATGCTGTGTGGTACACAAAAAACCGGACGGTGATATCCGCGATGAAGGTCACAACAGTCGGACTGTTCAGTTTTTTGATTGGTTTTGCTTCAATCCACTTGGTGAATTTGTCCACGGCGACCAGCAGATGGGTCATGCCACCGCATGCTGTCTTGAATGGGCCCACCATGTCCAGCCCCCAGACGGCAAAGGGCCAGGTAAGGGGGATGGTCTTGAGTGCAGAAGCCGGCAGATGTTGCTTGGAGCTGAATTTTTGGCACCCCTTGCATTTCTTGACCAAATCCTTGGCGTCCTCCAAAGCCGTCGGCCAGAAGAAACCATGGCGGAAAGCTTTGGCGACAAGGGATCTGGAGGCCGCGTGGTGGCTGCACTCACCTTGATGTATGTCTCTGAGGATTGCCTTGCCTTTCTCTGGTTCGACGCAGCGTTGGAAAACGCCGGTCACGCTGCGCCTGACAAGCTCTCTGTTTACTATCGTGTAAGCTCCTGCCCGGCGTTGCACCTGCCGGGCCGAGATCTCATCAACTGGCAGCTCTCCGCTTACCAGAAAGTTGAGGATGGGCTGCACCCATGATGGTGCTTCGACTTCATCCACCGTCATTACGGCCACTGAAACTAGGGCGGTTGGGCTGGGAGGTGGCGGGGTGGAGTCGGTTGCATCTTGCTGCGCTGTTGAAGTCCCCGGGCCGACTGCTGCAGCCCCCGGGCCGGGTTGTGGAGTCCCCGGGCCAGGTGCGACTGCTGCAGTCCCTGAGCCGCTTGGTGAAGTCCTCGGGACGGCTGCTGCAGCCCCCGGGCCGGGTTGCAAATTCCCCGGGCCGGGTGCGGCTGCCGCGGTCCCCGTGCCGCCTGCCGAAGTCCCCGGGCCGGCTGCTGCAGCCCCCGGGCCGGGTTGCAAAGTCCCCGGGCCGGGTGCGGCTGCTGCAGTCCCCGTGCTGCCTGCCGAAGTCCCCGGGCCGGCTGCTGCAGCCCCCGAGTCGGATCCGACTGCTTCGGGGGCAACCGGCACGAAGATGGATTCTGATTCCGGGGAAGGCTTGATAGATGGCTTGCGGAGGCACTGAAGGGACACACCGGCTGGTAAGGCTTGCCGGGTGGAGCCGATCCGTGCCAGGGCATCTGCTTGCTCGTTGTCGGCCCGTGGCACGTGAAGGAACTCGCACCCATCAAAGTATCCGCTGATCTGCTGGACGAGGAAGCGGTAGCTCGCCATATTTGCATCCTTGGCGTCCCAATCGCCGGACGACTGTTGGACCACCAAGTCCGAATCGCCGTAGCACAGAATCCGGCGGATGCCAATCTCCTTGGCCAGCCGGAGTCCGTGTACTAGCGCCTCATACTCGGCCACGTTGTTGGAGGCGGCAAAGTGGATTTGCAGCGCGTATCTGAGCTTGTCGCCTTTGGGAGAGGTGAGGACGATGCCGGCTCCCAAACCGGTGCGCTTCTTCAAGCCATCAAAGTGCATCCGCCAATGAGTGGAGTCTGGAGCTGGCAGCAGGTACTGGGTCTCGGCCCAGTCGACGAGGAAGTCGGCCAGTGCTTGGGACTTGATGGCAGCACGAGGCTGGTAGAAGATGGTGTAGGGGGCCAGCTCGATGGCCCACTTGGCCACTCGGCCCGATGCGTCTCTGCTGCCTATGATCCCCGCAAGCGGGGCGGTGCAGACGACCGTGATGGGATGCTCTTGAAAGTACGGATTAAGCTTCTTGGCGGCAAAATGCACGCCATAGCACAACTTTTGGTAATGGGGGTAGTTCTGTTTGGAAGCCGACAGCACCTCACTCAAGTAGTAGACGGGCCTCTGGACCGGCAGCGCCTTGCCGTCCTCTTGGCGCTCTACCACCATAATTGTACTGACCACCCGGCTGGTGGCGGCGATGTAGAGAAGCATAGGCTCCTTGCCAGCCGGGGCGGCCAGGACGGGCGGCGTGGTCAACATCTTCTTGAGCTGGAGGAACGCCTCGTCCGCCTTGTCGTTCCACTCGAAATGAGTGGTCTTCTTCATCAGCTGGTACAGGGGAAGGGCCTTCTCGCCCAGCCGACTGACGAAGCGGCTGATGGATGCCAAGCAGCCGGTGAACTTCTGGACGTCTCGTAGTCGGGTGGGCCTCTCCATCCTCTCGATGGCCTTGATCTTGACAGGGTTGCACTCTATGCCGCGTTCTGAGACAAGGAAACCGAGGAGCTGGCCGGCTGGCACTCCAAAGAAAAACTTCTCTGGGTTGAGCTTGATTTGAAAACGGCGCAGATTATCAAAAGTTTCCTTGAGATCTTCCAGGAGGGTAACGCGCTTCTCCGTCTTCACCACAATATCGTCTACATAGACGTGGGAATTTCTGCCGAGTTGCTTGAGGAGGCACTTCTGCATGCAACGCTGGAACGTGGCACCGGCATTTCTCGAGCCGAATGTCATGGTCAGGTACCAGAAGGCTCCGAATGGTGTGATGAAGGCGGTCTTCAGGCGGTCGGCCGGGCTTAACTTAATCTGGTGGTACCCCAAATAGGCATCCAAGAAACTCAACAGCTCGCATCCGGTTGTGGAGTCTATCACTTGGTCGATCCGGGGCAAGGCGAACGGATCCTTTGGGTAAGCTTTGTTGAGGCTGGTGTAGTCAATACACATGCGCCATTTGTTATTCGTCTTTAGTACAAGGACTGAGTTGGCTAGCCACTCTGGGAAGAATACTTCCATAATGAAGCCGGCTGCTAGAAGCCGGGCTATCTCTTCACCAACAATTCCTCTCTTCTCCTCCGATAGGCGGCGGAGGGGTTGTCTGACTGGTTTTGCATCTGCTCTGACATGTAGCTTATGCTCGGCGAAATCCGTCGGAACACCCGGCATGTCCTTTGGAGACCACGCAAAGATGTCCCGATTCTCACAGAGGAAATCGACGAGCTCGCCTTCCTATTTGCTGTCAAGGTGAGCTCCTATGACAGCGAACTTCTCCGGGTGCTCTGGGTCCAAGAGTATCTTCTTGGTTTCTTTGGCCGGCTGGAAAGAGCCCTGAGCTTCTGACTCCTTGGGATCTGGCGATAGGTCCGGCTGCTTGCCGGCCATGGCCACAACCCGGTCAAGGAGCCGCTTCTCGGCAGCAATCACAAGGGACTCGGCCAGCTGACTGCTGGCTGCAGCACACTCCGCAGACTTCTGGTAGTCGCTGGCTATGGTGATAATGCCCTTGGTGCCCGGCATCTTCATGTTGAGGTAGGCGTAGTGGGGGACCGCCATGAACATGGCCAGAGCAGGCCGGCCAAGCAACGCATGGTAGGGGCTCTCAAGGTCAACCACCTCGAACCAGATTGGCTCTCGGCGGAAGTGACTCTTGTCTCCAAAGAGGACATCTATCTTGATCTTGCCGATTGGTGAGCAGGATAGGCCAGGCACAATGCCATGGAAGACAGTCCGGCTGGGCTGGAGCTGTTTCTCTTTGATGCAGAACTTCTCCATGGTGTCGCGGTAGAGGATGTTGATGCTGCTACCGCCGTCTATCAGAATTCGGGAGAAACGAGCAGCTCGCCTCTCTGTTGTGAATGTGGCATCCAACACCAGGGCATAGGAACCCGGAGAAGGCATCACCTCCGGGTGGTCAGCTCGGCTCCAACTGATCGGCTTCTCCGACCAGTGCATGAACTCTGGGGCTTCAGAGGTGACAGTGTTCACTTCTCGGTGCTCTTGACGCCGGCTGTGCCTGTCGTCAGTCACGCTGGTGAAGACGACGTATGCTCCATGCTCTTCCGGAAACTCGTCTTGGATCGCGCCGGCTGGTCGGACCGCCGGCTGCTGGGGAGGCGGAGGCGGCGGGCTAGCAGGCGGCGGAGGCAGCCCTTCGCCTCTGGTGATGTGGGTGAGCCAGTGGCACTTCTGGGTGGTGTGGTTGGATGGCTTCGTGCCGCTGTGGAACTTGCAGGGAGCGTCGAGGGTTTGCTCAAACGAGAAGGCGGGCAACCAGGCAGGCTTGCCACCCCTCTGGCGTTTGGGGCCGGGCTGCTCTTCTGGCTGCTGGTCTTCGACTGTCGCCACCTGCCGGCTGGTGGTAGCCGGCTGCGGGGCCTTGCGCTTATTGTCGTTTGACTATTGGCGCTGGCTGGAATCACCACCCGGTGTCTGAGGAGCCGGAGGTAGCATCTTTCCTGACGCATCCACCCGGAGTTCCGACATCATGGAGGAGTCGGCAGTGGCGTACTTGTCCGCTGTGATCAACAGCTCGTCGAGCGTGGCCGGCTCGTCGCAGAGGAGTCGGTGCTTGAGTAGGGTGCTGTAACACCCCTGTGTAACTACCACTATGATCAGTTGCTAATAATGCCAAGTCATATCAATTGCAGTGCTTAAACATAGTGGTTAACCAAAGCAATCCAACTCCATTCTGAAAATCAACTCATATTCAAAAGTGCAAAATAAATTTGCTCAAACACTATTGCAAAAATGTTCATAAAATGGCAAATAATCCAGGAACATTTGAAAAACCATCAGCAATAAAGTTGGAGTTAGACAAATGACTCAAACAATTTGAAACAGCACCAAAACGGCAATATTAAATCCATTTAAAATCATTTCAAATTCATATGGAATCCAATTCTGTCCAAGCAAGTTTTTGGTGAAGGGTAATATTGCATTGCATTATTTGGACCAGGTTCCACACTTTAAAAAAATGCAAAAGTGCCCTGACTAATTCAAAACAGAAAACAAATAAAAGAAAAACGCAAAATAGAAAACAGAAACAGAAGAAATAGAAAAAGGTCTAATGTCTACTGTGCACTTAGGCCTGAGAGCTACAGGAGCCGGCCCAGCCCACCTCGCCGCTCATCCCCTTCCTCTCTCTTCGTGTCGGCGCCACAGCCGCCGGAGACGCCGATGCGCCGCGCGTCAGGCATCCGTTCCCTCCCGCGATGGATAAGGTCGACGCCGCGCCACCCCTTCTAACCCTAGCCCACAAGTTCCCCTCTCCCTCTCGCTTTCTTTCTCACCGCGCCAAGCTGAGCCACCGTCGCCATGGCCGAGCTCGATGCCGTCGCTGTCATCGTCGTCATCGCCTGAGATCGAGTGCGACTGCTCCGCCTTGCTCCTTGGCATCTTCTCCGACCCCCAGCTCGAGCTCTACGCCACCATAGCTCGCGGATCGAGCCGCTCCCCGTTCTCAGTCGCCGGAGCTTTGCCGGCAAATGCCATCGATCTGCAGCTCCTAAGCTTTCACCGGGCCCCCGTGTGCCCTCCCGGTGCGCCAGCCCTCCCTTTCCCTCTCTCTCCCACGCTTTTCCGCCGCCGTAGCCATAGCTGCCATCGCCGCCCGACTGAGCCTCCGCCGATGAGCTCGCCGCCGTCGAGGTGGTCCCTGTCATGACCGTCCGAGTGCATGGGTGTGCTCTGCACATCCGTGCGGTCACATTGCGCTAGCTCTCGACGTCTGCCGTGCCGTGTAGCCGCTGTTCGCGAGATGGTCGTGCTCCGACGAACTTCCCGAGCTCGTCGTCGTCACTGTAGGGCTTCTCCGGCCGCGAGACTGCCGCAAGTCGAAGCGGATTGGTCTCCGCTTTCGAACGCCGCCTCGCGCGCATCGAACGGTGGCCGGAGCGCGATTTTCGGCCACCTCCCGTATCGCCGCCGTCGTTTTTGGCTCGCCAGAGCCTGTTCCGGCGCCGACGCCGGCGAGGCTGTCCTAGCACTGACGCGTGGGTCCCCTGTGACACTAGCAGGTGGGCCCCTTTGACTCGTTGACCACGGTCAACGCTGACTGGGCTGGTCCTGTGTCACAGACATGTGGGACCCCCACTCTGATAATTAACCTAATAAACGTTTAAATAAATAAAAACTAACTAATTAGGCTAATATCTCACTGACATGTGGGGCCCACCCCACTAATCACTCTGTCAACTTAATTAATCCACTGTTAGTCTTAACAGAGGCTGACATGTGGGTCCCACATGTCAGGTTTGACTGGTCAGCCAACCTGTTGACCTGTTGATGTCAGCATGACATCATGCTGACGCCATATATCATTTTCTGTTAATAAAAATAATTCCAGAAAATCGAATAATCTTTAAAAATTCATAACTTTTAAACCGTAGCTCAGATCGAAAAAGTTAAAACACGAAAGTTGCTCAGAACGACAAGACGAGTCTGATCGTTCTGTCTATTTCCTTGCCGGAACCTCCTACGTAGAAGAACTCGTAACTCTGAGCCCGATTTTGGTAGATGAATAGTGCACACACACCGGTTAATAAATCCCAAATTAATTCTAAAAATAACTAAAATGACTTAGAGGCATATTTAGACAACCCTGCACTGCATCATAGCATCGCACGCACTGTGTTGCATCTGTTTGCATTATATTTACTTGTTTCTTCCCCCTCTTCTCTTTCGGTAGACCCCGACGTTGCCGTAGCTCCTGAGGCAGATGCCACTCCGGAGTATGACTACGTCCCCGACGACCCTGCCCTTGCCGTCGAGCAGACAGGCAAGCACCCCCATTTTGAGCATTCCGATATCGCCCACTCTCTTCTCTCTTATGCTTGCATTAGAAGTTACTGCTGCTACTGTTGTCCTATATCTGCTCCATAGCCTACTTTATTGTAGCCTACTTTTGATACCTGCCTGTTCTCCTAAACTGTTTAGTATAGGATGGGTAGAGCCTTATCAGAGACCCACTTGTCCCGACTGCCCCGCTGGACTCTCAGAAGACCCGAGCAACGGGATCGAAGATCAGACCAGGGCACCGCACGTCACTTCCCCCTATGTTGCTCGACACTGCTGGCCGGAGTGCCGAGGGTGATACCTCTTCAGCACTTCTGATGATAACCTTGTAGGTTAGTTAATCGGTCGTGGTAAGCGAGTGTGATTCCTCCTACACCACCCCCGATACCGACGCCGTCGCGCAACCTCTCAAGTGTGGACCTCGAGGGTGATTCCTCCTTCGTTCACCTTGATGATAACATCAACCGGGAATTCCATCGAGGGTGATTCCTCAGGGTTCCCTTCGGTGTCAGACACACAGCTACCTTGGATATTATGACTTGACTATGAACCATGATACTAAAGACGGGTTGGCCCTGAGGGGTTCCCGCGCGAGCATGAATGCGAAGTGATGTGGAGTTGGGTTGACCTGAGAGGTGCCCGCGAGATAACTACGAGGCATGGCCGGGCATTCTTAGCCCTTGCCGCAAGTCCTCGAGACGGGGCGACGGGGTCACATCGATCGTGAGTCTCTGCTCGCTACCGCACGCTCCTAATCCACTAACGGTTTGGATATTTGATCCGAGGGGCCTCTGGCCTGATAGCACTAACCATCACGTGGGCATAGTATGGGCGTTCTGCGTCGTATACATCAGCCGAAGCTCTATTGACGTCAGCGCGGAGCGGCCCGTTTTGGATTGGACTGGGAACGCAACTGCGCTTGTATAAGGGGTTGCTAGGTCTGCTTCCGAAATGTCCTCGCAACGTGCAGGGTTCCCAGGTTGAAGGCCCAAGACCCCTGGGGGCATATGTTAGTCCGGCGTGCTGACCTCTCTTTAGAGCCTAGGTCGTGTTGCGGCGTGTTGCTTAGCCGAGGCCGGGCATGACCCAGAAAAGTGTGTCCGGCCGGAGTTAAGCGAGCGTGGTGGGTAAGTTGGTGCACCCCTGCAGGGAAGAAACTTCTACCGATAGCCTGTCCTACGGTAACGGACACTCGGAGTTGTATCCCGATCGGTACAACTAGAACATGACCTGAGATGAGAACTGGATAGTACGGTTCTAGGATTGCTTTCTCGCAGGGAGTCGAGGAAGAATCCCCGGCCGAGGTTGATGATACTACTACTACTTTATATTATGTTATTCTGCTTTCTTCTAATGCTGCGAGACTGTTGAAGATGCTGAAGATGCTAGTCTTCGATAGGACTAGGCTTTCCCCCTCTATTCTGGCATTTCTGCAGCCCAGTCCACATATACAGCCCCCTTTGAAAATGTTTCATATGTAGTGTAGATCCTTGCTTGCTGAGTACTTCGGATGAGTACTCACGTTTGCTTTATTTTCCTTTTTCCCCCTTTATCCATTTGTCGCATCCAGACGACGGAGTCCCGGAGCCAGATGTCCCCGCCGACGACCACTACTACTACCAGCCCGGGGAGTACTACTACTACGAGGAGCCGTCTGACGACCAGGAGTAGGATCGGAGGGTCCAGGGCAGGAGGCCCACGCCTTTTCGATAGTAGTTTTTATTTTGCCCCGCCTCTATGAAGGCTTATCTCTCTGTTCTGTGTTATATCTGTACCCAGATATCTGACGCTTCCGCTGACACTTGTATGCCATCGAGCTATGTATCCGAGCCCTCGAGGGCCTGGCTTGTAATATTAAGCTTGTATGAATTTAGTTATGTTTTAGAGTTGTGTTGTGATATCTTCAAGTGCGTCCTTAGGCTTGATCGTGTGCATTTGCGTGTATGATTAGTGCACGATTAAGCCGGGGTCGTCACAGGTTGGTATCTGAGCCGACTGCCTCTAGGAATCCCCCTATCCAACTCTTTGGCCGAAGTTGAGTCTAGTGGTCGAAAACTGTTTTACTATCTTGGCTGTGTGGCTTACGGGCCCACGTCACCAACTGGGTGATATTAGGATCTTTTATTCCTCGTCTTTACTCTGGGACTCTGATCTCTCTTCTATTCGGGTTTAAAATTTTTTACTAACACCGACACTTAGGATCCCGATAATTCTATCCACCCGGAGAGCTGGATTCAGTGCGATTTCCCTGTCTTTGATCTGATTAGTCTGATAATCATTTCCTTTCCATTGTTTTGTTTAATCTTTCCATTCAAGATCTGTTATGTTTCTTGTCATCGAATGACAATCCTAAATCTTCTTATTTCAGATGGACCGTTTGTTTCCACCTCACCCTGCGACACAGCTTGTGCTTCGCACCTGTGCTCGAGACGTCCCTGGGTTTCCAGCTGTTCTGATCGTCCTCTTGATCAGGCTGGGATACCGCTGGTGCCCCGAGTACATGGTCTACGAGGTTTATCGTGAGTTCAACCAGGAGCAGTACTATGCTGATGTTCGCATCTACGATCAGCAGGATGACTCAGACACTGAGCTACACCGTTTTCACGGTATCGGCGTGACGATTGAGATGGCAGTCCATGATGCCGCCTACTCTGCTGTCGCACGTCTTCGAGGACAGTTCAGTGCTGACTTGGATGCCTCAGAGTATCGTTATATTCCGTATGCCCCTGCTGGAGATGCTTCTGGATTCTACACAGCTGTCTGTGCCCCTTACGAGCCTCGTCGCTATGATCAGCGAGTTCTGATTCATTGTACTCAGGCTCTGGATCGCACGGTTCGCGCTCTTGCTGTCGAGTTGTTCGCCACTCGAGCACGACTCTACGAGGCTATGACGCAGTTGTTACCAGCTGTTCGTGCAGGGATACACCCGGAGCACATTCTTTACCCGAGCAGGACCGAGATGCCATCAGGGATCGATTGGCCTGCTGTGGGAGGTCACACGCCTGCACGTGGACCTCTTCTTACAGTTCGAGACCGGGTTCTGCATCAGAGTGCACATGGAGCGCAGGATCCTTCTGCGACGAACATCCGTCGTCCGCACTTGCAGCTACCCCGTTTCAGTGGTTTTCTCCGATGTTGATGTAGCCTTTGCTATGTCTCGTTGTGTACTTCCTTACAGCGTGCCTGCGCGCCGCCTAGCATGTCTAGCTTTTGAATTTGCGCCGTTATGCTGCCCGAATGTAACCGACGCTGTATGGATCTGTATGACTTAATGACTACTATTAAGCATCTGTTGTACTATTTAAATTCCGTCACATTACATCATGCATGACGCTTTACACTCGCATTGGCTTCTGCTAAACTACCCCTCTCAATTTAGCAGGATGGCGGACAACAATCCACCACCACCGCCGCCACCTGATTACATGGCAGCGATGATGCAACAGTTCGAACTCAACCGCCAATTCACGACGGGGATTATGCAGCAATTCCCTCGTCCCAATGCCGACCAGCCACTACCTTCCATCACCTTGCCAGAATTTATGCGACTTAACCCGTCGTTCTTTCGCAACACAGTCAATCCACTGGATGCCGATGATTGGCTACGTGACATCTCCCATGAGATGGACTTTGCTGGTGTCGCCCAGGTCAACTATGTCACCTTTGCGACATACCTTCTGAAGGGTCCCGCATCACAGTGGTGGGCTACTCACCGACAGACCCTACCACCTGGTACCGTCATCACCTGGGCAGAATTCAAGATTGCTTTCTGTGCCCGCTATATTCCTCAAGCTGTCATAGCTCGGAAGAAGGCCGAGTTTCGTAATCTCGTACAAGGCAACAAGTCTGTGGAAGTTTATCAGCACGAGTTTCTTGATTTGTCTCGCTACGCTGAAGAGGACGTTCCCACTGATGACCGAAGGCAGGAGAAATTCCGCGAAGGGCTGCACCATGACATTCAGTTAGCCCTGCTTGTTCAAGACTACCCTGATTTCGCCACCTTGGTGAATAAGGCTATTATGGTCGAGACTGGATTGAAGAAGCACAAAGAAGCTACCAGACGCACTCGTGAGACGGGCTCATCTTCGGGCTCGTCTTCCAAGAAGCGTCGCATCTGGATACCTCGGAGCATGTACTGTCCAGCAGCTCCTGTGAACAGGCCTTCCTATGCTGCACCACGTCTGCCTCCTCCACCACTGAGGCAGCCTCTGCAAGCTCCAGCACCTCGAGCTCCTGCACCACGTCCTGACAATGGACTCTGCTTCAAGTGTGGCCTGCCAGGTCACCGTGCCAGAGACTGCTCACAGAGTCAGAATCAGCTAGCTCTTCCTTCTGCTGGCCGTGGTAATGGCCATGGGAATTCTCAGCCTCGCTACAGCAATGCCAGACCTTCTTATGGTCGTGGGCAGAACTACCACGTCAATATGGCTGAAGCACAAGACCAACCTGAAACCGTGATGGGTACACTTCTTGTTAATTCAGTACCTGCATCTGTTTTATTTGATTCAGGAGCATCGCATTCATTCATGTCGGAAGACTTTGCATTCATGCATGGCGTTAAGTGTGACAACCTACATCATCCGTTAGGGGTTGACACTCCCGCGGGTAGATGTCGAGCCTCCCTGTTCAGCCCCGAAGTCACTGTTGAAATTGAGGGGTTGAAATTTCAGGCACTCCCAATTATCCTGAGTTCTTCCAAGATCGATCTTATCTTGGGAATGGATTGGTTGAAGGCTCATTGTGCCTCAATCAATTGTGCCACTAAAGTTGTTCACATCTTACACCCATCGAATGAGATAGTGAATTATCAAGCTCACCTCACTCAGAACACCGAGGCTCAGATCTATGCCTTGAACGCGTTGAACGCTTCTCCACTAGAGGGAATCGAGAACATCCCAGTTGTCTGTGACTTCCCGGATGTTTTTCCAGAAGAACTTCCAGGAATACCCCCTGCTAGAGCTGTCGAGTTCGTCATTGACTTGAAGCCTGGCACCACTCCCATTGCGAAGCGTCCCTACAAGATGCCTCCGCACCATCTTATCGAGCTTAAGGAAGAAATTGATAAATCCTTAAGGAAGGGTTTCATCCGACCCAGTTCCTCTGCCTGGGGAGCACCGTCTCTCTTTGTCAAGAAGAAAGATGGTACGAATAGGTTGGTCCAAGATTACCGTCCAATCAACCAGGCAACCATTCAGAATAAGTATCCGCTTCCCCGGATCAATGATTTATATGATCAACTCGCTGGATCTTCGGTGTTCTCTAAACTCGACTTGAGGTTGGGTTATCACCAGATCCGTGTCCGCGAAGAGGATATTCCAAAGACTGCCTTCGTTACTCGTTATGGTTCTTACGAGTACACCGTCATGTCGTTTGGATTAACAAACGCTCCAGCTACATTCTCCCGCTTAATGAATTATATATTCATGGATTACCTCGAGAAATTCGTCATGGTATATCTGGACGATATCCTAGTATATTCGAAGAATAAGGAAGAACATGCCGAACATCTTCGCCTTGTTCTGGAGAGGCTTCGAGAGCATAAGTTATATGCCAAGTACTCCAAATGTGAATTCTGGCTTTCTGAAGTGACCTACCTTGGACATGTGATTTCCAAGGACGGTATTGCCGTTAACCCGGAGCGTGTTCAGGCTATCCTTGACTGGACTCCTCCGAAGAATGCCAAGCAAGTCCGAAGCTTCCTCGGTCTAGCCAGTTATTGCCGCCGATTCATCGAGAACTTCTCCAAGATCGCCAAGCCCTTGACTAATCTACTCCACAAAGGCGTTAAGTTTGAGTGGACAGACAAATGTTAGGAAAGTTTCCAGACCCTCAAGGACAAGCTTACTTCTGCTCCAGTGCTTGCTCCTCCTGATTCTTGCAAAGACTTTGTCATATACTGCGACGCCTCTCGTCAGGGATTAGGCTGTGTCCTAACGCATGAATGAAGAGTGATTGCGTATGCTTCATGTCAATTGCGTCCGCATGAAGAAAATTATCCGGTGCATGATCTTGAACTTGCTGCAGTGATCTATGCATTAAAGTTATGGCGACATTACCTTCTGGGTAACCGGTGTGAGATTTATACCGATCACCAGAGTCTGAAATACTTGTTCACCCAACCGGATCTTAATCTCTGTCAGCAGCGATGGTTAGAAACAATTACGGACTATGACTGCAGTATTTCATATACCCCGGGCAAGGCTAACGTGATGGCCGATGCCCTGAGCCGCAAGTCATATTGCAACAACCTCATGGTTAGGCGAGCTCAACCTCGTCTCTATGCAGAATTGAATCTGCTGAATCTGCGAATTGTTCCCCAAGGTTCTCTTAATAACCTTGTGGTACAACCAGACCTTCAAAAGGCTGTTAAGGAAGCGCAAGCCAAAGTTGCTGAGATTGACCTAATGAAGAAAGAGCTTCACCTAGATAAGTACCGGGATTTCTCAGTTGCTGAAGATGGAACATTATATTTTCGAGACCGCATCGTAGTACCTCGCTTCGAGCTTATGACTGACAAGGTCATGAAGGAGGCTCATGATACACCGCTGTCTATCCATCCGGGTAGCACCAAGATGTATCGCGATCTCCGACAGAGGTACTGGTGGTCTAGAATGAAGCAGGACATTGCTCGATACGTTACCGAATGTGACGTATGTCGTCGCGTGAAGGTAGAACATCAGAAGCCTGCTGGAATTCTGCAACCGCTCCCTATTCCCTTGTGGAAGTGGGATAAAGTGCAGATGGATTTCATTACCGGTCTTCCCAAGTCTCAGAAAGGTCACGACGCTATTCTTATCGTCGTCGACCAACTTTCCAAGGTTGCTCATTTCCTACCTGTTAAGGAGACTATCACTGCTAGCCAGCTAGCAGAGCTGTATATTTCCAGAATTGTTTCACTTCACGGTATTCCAAAGGAGATCAGTTTGGACCGTGGCGGTCTTTTCACGTCCAAGTTCTGGGAAAGTTTTCAAGAAGCTATGGGAACTCACATTACATGGAGTTCAGCTTATCATCCCCAATCCCAAGGCCAAGTTGAGCGCGTTAATCAAGTGCTTGAAGACATGCTTCGCGCTTGTGTTATATCTTTCGATAAGAAATGGGAGGAATCTCTCCCGTATGCCGAGTTCTCTTATAACAACAGTTATCAAGCCAGCTTGAAAATGGCCCCCTTCGAAGTTCTCTATGGACGTAAATGTCGAACCCCTCTGAATTGGTCAGAAACTGGGGAATGACCTCTCGTTGGACCAGACATTATTCAACACGCTGAAGAACAAGTCAAAATTGTCCGAGAGAATCTCAAAGCAGCTCAGGACCGTCAGAAGAGCAATTATGATCGCAAGCGATGGGGTCTGACTTATCAACCAGGTGATCATGCTTATCTTCGTGTCACTCCGATGAAAAGGCACCTGCGATTCGGAATCAAGGTCAAGCTAGCTCCTCGCTATATTGGTCCCTTTCGCATTGTTGCCAGACGTGGATAGGTGGCTTATAAATTGGAGTTGCCGCCACAATTCTCTCATATTCATGATGTCTTCCACGTGTCGCAACTTCGCAAATGCTTCAAGGAATCTCCGCACAGCGCAGTTGATCACGAGATGCTTCAGTTGCAAGACGACTTGTCTTATAAGAAGCATCTGATCCGCATCCTTGATGAAGCTGAACGTCGAACTCGTCAGAAGACGACCAAGTTCCTGAAAGTGCAGTGGTCGAATCATACTGAAGATGAAGCCACTTGGGAACGCGAGGATCATCTTCGGGAAGAGTATCCCGACCTCTTTCCTTCTACCTCCTAAATTCTCGGGACGAGAATTTCTTTTAGAGGAGGAGAACTTGTAACACCCCTGTGTAACTACCACTGTGATCAGTTGCTAATAATGCCAAGTCATATCAATTGCAGTGCTTAAACATAGTGGTTAACCAAAGCAATCCAACTCCATTCTGAAAATCAACTCATATTCAAAAGTGCAAAATAAATTTGCTCAAACACTGTTGCAAAAATGTTCATAAAATGGCAAATAATCCAGGAACATTTGAAAAACCATCAGCAATAAAGTTGGAGTTAGACAAATGACTCAAACAATTTGAAACAGCACCAAAACAGCAATATTAAATCCATTTAAAATCATTTCAAATTCAAATGGAATGCAATTCTGTCCAAGCAAGTTTTTGGTGAAGGGTAATATTGCATTGCATTATTTGGACCAGGTTCCACACTTCACAAAAATGCAAAAGTGCCCTGACTAATTCAAAACAGAAAACAAATAAAAGAAAAATGCAAAACAGAAAACAGAAAAAGAAGAAATAGAAAAAGGTCTAATGTCTACTGTGCACATAGGCCAGAGAGCTACAGGAGCCGGCCCAGCCCACCTCGCCGCTCATCCCCTTCCTCTCTCTTCGTGTCGGCGCCACAGCCGCCGGAGACGCCGATGCGCCGCGCGTCGGGCATTCGTTCCCTCCCGCGATGGATAAGGTCGACGCCGCGCCACCCCTTCTAACCCAAGCCCACCAGTTCCCCTCTCCCTCTCGCTTTCTTTCTCACCGCGCCAAGCCGAGCCACCGTCGCCATGGCCGAGCTCGATGCCGTCGCTGTCGTCGTCGTCATCGCCTGAGATCGAGCGCGACCGCTCCGCCTTGCTCCTCGGCATCTTCTCCGACCCCCAGCTCGAGCTCTACGCCACCACAGCTCGCGGATCGAGCCGCTCCCCGTTCTTAGTCGCCGGAGCTTCGCCGGCAAATGCCATCGATCTGCAGCTCCTAAGCTTTCACCGGGCCCCCGTGTGCCCTCCCGGTGAGCCAGCGCTCCCTTTCCCTCTCTCTCCCGTGCTTTTCCGCCGCTGTAGCCATAGCTGCCATCGCCGCCCGACTGAGCCTCCGCCGATGAGCTCGCCACCGTCGTGGTGGTCCCTGTCATGACCGTCCGAGTGCGTGGGTGTGCTCTACACATCCGTGCGGTCCCATTGCGCTAGCTCTCGACGTCTGCCGTGCCGTGTAGCCGCTGTTCGCGACATGGCCGTGCTCCGGCGAACTTCCCGAGCTCGCCGTCGTCACTGTAGGGCTTCTCCGGCCGCGAGACTGCCGCAAGTCAAAGCGGATTAGTCTCCGCTTTCGAACGCCGCCTCGCGCGCATTGAACGGTGGCCGGAGCGCGATTTCCGGCCACCTCCCGTATCGCCGCCGTCATTTTTGGCTCGCCAGAGCCTGTTCCGGCGCCGACGCCGGTGAGGCTGACCTGGCACTGACGCGTGGGTCCCCTGTGACACTGGCAGGTGAGCCCCTTTGATTCATTGACCACGGTCAACGCTGACTGGGCTGGTCCTGTGTCACTGACATGTGGGACCCCCACTCTGATAATTAACCTAATAAACATTTAAATAAATAAAAACTAATTAATTAGGCTAATGTCCCACTGACATGTGGGGCCCACCCCACTAATCACTCTGTCAACTTAATTAATCCACTGTTAGTCTTAACAGAGGCTGACATGTGGGTCCCACATGTCAGGTTTGACTGGTCAGCCGACCTGTTGACCTGCTGATGTCAGCATGACATCATGCTGACGCCATATATCAATTTCGGTTAATAAAAATAATTCCAGAAAATCGAATAATCTTTAAAAATTCATAACTTTTAAACCGTAGCTCAGATCAAAAAAGTTGAAACACCAAAGTTGCTCAGAACGACGAGACAAGTCTAATCGTGTCGTCTGTTTCCTTGCCGGAACCTCCTACGTAGAAGAACTCGTAACTCCGAGGCCGATTTCGGTAGATGAATAGTGCACACACACCGGTTAATAAATCCCAAATTAATTCTAAAAATAACTAAAATGACTTAGAGGCATATTTAGACAACCCTGCACTGCATCATAGCATCGCACGCACTGTGTTGTATCTGTTTGCATTATATTTACTTGTTTCTTCCCCCTCTTCTTTTTCGGTAGACCCCGATATTGCCGTAGCTCCTGAGGCAGACGCCACTCCGGAGTACGACTACGTCCCCGACGACCCTGCCCTTGCCGTCGAGCAGACAGGCAAGCACCCCCATTTTGAGCATTCCGATATCGCCCACTCTCTTCTCTCTTATGCTTGCATTAGAAGTTACTGCTGCTACTGTTGTCCTATATCTGCTGCATAGCCTGCTTTATTGTAGCCTACTTTTGATACCTTCCTGTTCTCCTAAACTGTTTAGTATAGGATGGGTAGAGCCTTATCAGAGACCCACTTGTCCCGACTGCCCCGCTGGACTCTCAGAAGACCCGAGCAACGGGATCAAAGATCAGACCCGGGCACCGCACGTCACTTACCCCTATGTTGCTTGACACTGCTGGGTTACTATCGAGTGCCGAGGGTGATACCTCGTCAGCACTTCTGATGATAACCTTGTAGGTTAGTTAATCGGTCATGGTAAGCGAGGGTGATTCCTCCTACACCACCCCCGATACCGACGCCGTCGCGCAACCTCTCAAGTGTGGACCTCGAGGGTGATTCCTCCTTCGTTCACCTTGATGATACACAGCTACCTTGGAATTCCATCGAGGGTGATTCCTCAAGGTTCCCTTCGGTGTTAGACACACAGCTACCTTGGATATTATGACTTGACTATGAACCATGATACTAAAGACGGGTCGGCCGTGAGGGGTACCCGCGCGAGCATGAATGCGAAGTGATGTGGAGTCGGGTTGACCTGAGAGGTGCCCGCGAGATAACTACGAGGCGTGGCCGGGCATTCTTAGCCCTTGCCGCAAGTCCTCGAGACGGGGCGACGGGGTCACATCGATCGTGAGTCTCTGCTCGCTACCGCGTGCTCCTAATCCACTAACGGTTTGGATATGTGATCCGAGGGGCCTCTGGCCTGATAGCACTAACCATCACGTGGGCATAGTATGGGCGTTCTGCGTCGTATACATCAGCCGAAGCTCTATTGACGTCAGCGAGGAGCGGCCCGTTTTGGGATTGGAATGGGAACGCAACTGCGCTTGTATAAGGTGTTGCTAGGTCTGCTTCCGAAACGTCCTCGCAACGTGCATGGTTCCCAGGGCGAAGACCCAAGACCCCTGGGGGCATAGGTTAGTCCGGCGTGCTGACCTCTCTTTAGAGCCTAGGTCATGTTGTGGCGTGTTGCTTAGCCGAGGCCGGGCATGACCCAGAAAAGTGTGTCCGGCCGGAGTTAAGAGAGCGTGGTGGGTAAGTTGGTGCAGCCCTGCAGGGAAGAAACTTCTATCGATAGCCTGTCCTACGGTAACGGATACTCGGAGTTGTATCCCGATCGGTACAACTAGAACATGACCTGAGATGAGAACTGGATAGTACGGTTCTAGGATTGCTTTCTCGCCGGGAGTCGAGGAAGAATCCCCGGCCGAGGTTGATGATACTACTACTACTTTATATTATGTTATTCTGCTCTCTTCTAATGCTGCGAGACTGTTGAAGATGCTAGTCTTCGATAGGACTAGGCTTTCCCCCTCTATTCTGGCATTTCTGCAGCCCAGTCCACATATACAGCCCCCTTTGAAAATGTTTCATATGTAGTGTAGATCCTTGCTTGCTGAGTACTTCGGATGAGTACTCACGTTTGCTTTATTTTCCTTTTTCCCCCTTTATCCATTTGTCGCATCCAGACGACGGAGTCCCGGAGCCAGATGTCCCCGCCGACGACCACTACTACTACCAGCCCGAGGAGTATTACTACTACGAGGAGCCGTCTGACGACCAGGAGTAGGATCGGAGGGTCCAGGGCAGGAGGCCCACGCCTTTTCGATCGTAGTTTTTATTTTGCCCCGCCTCTGTGAAGGCTTATCTCTCTGTTCTGTGTTATATCTGTACCCAGATATCTGACGCTTCCGCTGACACTTGTATGCCATCGAGCTATGTATTCGAGCCCTCGAGGCCCTGGCTTGTAATATTAAGCTTATATGAATTTATTTATGTTTTAGAGTTGTGTTGTGATATCTTCAAGTGCGTCCTTAGGCTTGATCATGTGCATTTGCGTTTATGATTAGTGCACGATTAAGCCGGGGTCGTCCCAGGTGCCCTCCCGGCACCCGGCAGTGAAGTATTCAATGGCTTGCACCTCATGAACCCCTTCGCAGGAGTTGCGCAGCTCGGCCCACCGCGTTAAGTATTCGCGGGTGGACTCGATCGGGCCTTGGACGCACAGGGAGAGCTGGCGAGGCTTGGGCGGCCGCTTGTAGGTGCTGGTGAAGTTGCGGATGAAAACTTCGGTGAAGTCTAGCCAGCTGTTGACGCTGTAGGGCTTGAGGCTGTTCAGCCATGTCCAGGCCGTGCCCTGGAGCATGAGTGGAACATACTTCACGGCGACACGCTTGTTGCCATTCGCTATGTTGACGGCAATGGGGGTAGTCGACCAGCCAATCTTCCGGCTTCACAGAGCCGTTGTACTTAGGAGTGTCCCGAGGGAGCGAGAACCCTTTGGGGAAGGGCTCATCGCAAATGCGGGGGCCGAAACAAGGCGGTCCGATTGCATCTTCTTCTTCCAACGCCAGGGACCGAGCCAAGCGGTCGATCCGGTTGCGGGCGTCGTTCTCTCCGACTCCTTCGCGGGGGCCCAGCCGGCCTCCGAGAGTCGGATGCTCAACAGGCGGTGGGGAGGCGCGCCTCTCCCTGCGCGGGAGAGGCGGACGACCGTCCCGCCGTTCCACTGCTCGTGGGTGGCCGTCTTGGTCGCGCTCGATGGAAATGCGGGTGCGGCTGCGGCTAGCAGCCGGCTCTTGGTCACGGGCGCTGGCTGTCGGCGTCCGGGAGGTCGCGCCGTGCTCTCGGCGAGGGGGAAGGTTCCCAGCCTGTAGGCCGGGTTCCACCACGCGGCGGCCGGCTTCTTGCTGCGCGGCGGCCGCGTCGATGAGCTGCTGGACGCGCTCCGTCATGCAGCGATGTTCGTCGCCCTCCAAGCGGTCCAGCTCGTCTGCCGCTGCCTGGGCGGCACGCAAGTTCTCCATGGGCGTGGCATAGACCGGGCGGTCGGCCCCCAACATGCTGGCGATGGCGGCGTCGCGCTGCCGGACCGTGCCCACGCGGCTGGGTTCGCCAGCAGCCGGTGTGCCGCAGACGGCGCGGTCGATCTCGCGGTGGTAAGCCTCAGTGAGGCGTCTCATGGCCGCCAACTTGTTGGCGCTGTCGAGAAGTGCGATACGGCATGCCTCCAGCGTTTCACCGCTCGCACCGGGCGCTACGGGAGCGGACAGGTCCCGCATTGCCGCCTGCAACGGGTCCCGGCCGGCCTGGTCGGAGGTTCCGTTGTGGCTGATGACCAGCACCTCAGTGACGGTGCTGGTGTCGGCGCTGCTGTCTGCAGCGGGAAGTGGATCGTCGAAGATCACCACGTCACCGGGGAAGGCATCAGGAAGCGCGACGTCGGTGTCGACAACCATGTCGACAAGCAGGTCGGTGGAGCCAACGGACTCCGGGTCGGAGACCGACTCGTCGGCGATGTGAAGCTTGCCGAGGAGATCGACGAGGCAGCTCTCGGAGCTAGCTGCGCCCGCGTCGAGTGCGGGCTCGTCGAAGAGGCGGATCCCGCCGATGAGATCAGCGAGGTTGCTTGCGGCACAAACAACTTCCACGCCGCGCAGCGTGTCTGCGCAAACGCCGTTGGGCGTGCCGTGCTGGCTGCGATCGCCAGGGAGGAAGAGGGTTCCCATCCAGAACGTGTTTCCAGACGACGGTGCACCTAGCCCCACGGCGGGCGCCAAATGTCGGGGGTATCGAGCGACATATGCCAAGGGATGGCTTATCATGGATGGGGACAAAAGTACGTCGCCGGGCTCTAGAAGCGGGAGTGAGCGAGACCGCATACGCTTGCGAATCTTACCCAGGTTCGGGGCTCTCCTAGGAGATAACACCCCTAGCCCTGCTCTGCGGGGTCTCCGCATGATCACTACTTCAACAAGTAGCTACAAGCTTGCTCCTGGAGCTGTTTGGCTAAAGGAGGAAGAAGGGCAAGGGTAGCTGTACTCCGCTCTCTCTACGTGAATGTGTGGCACGTCGGGTGCTCGGTTGTGGTGTTCTCCAAGGTTCCAACCCCTTGCATGGGGCAACCCGGGGGGTTTATATAGGTCTACCCCCAGGGGTACAACGGTAATCCGGCTTGCCGCGGGGCCCGGCGGTCAGCGTCGCTGGTCGCCGGCTTCTCCGCCGACAGGTGGGTCCCGCCGTCTGCGGGCCAGGGTTGACCACTTTACGTTGTAGTGTTTCTCCTGATGACGAAGGCCTCATTAGGGGGAGCGTGGGTACAGTCCTGCCGCCCGGCGGGCGTTCACTGTAGCCACACCCCGTCACATCTGGTTAATGCGCACAGACTTTAAGGGAGAGAGATGGCCGCCTGCCGGGGGCCGACCTCTCTTCCGAGCCGGCTGGTCTGGGCTCGCCGCCTTCTGGCTTCTCACGGACAGGTAGGACCCGCCGCCTGCGGGCCGTACTGGCTGCACGTCGCGGGAGCATGGCCTCCTCTGCCATGGGTGATGTCACGGGCGGCATGGCAACAGTCCCGCTCTGGGCGTGGGACGCCTGCTCCGTACGTCGCACTGTGGCCACGTTCGGCCCAGGATTCGGGGCTGGCAGGCTTGCACTGTAGCCATGCCCCGTCTCGTCATGTTTAAGTTGGTGCTGACTTTAAGGGCGTGAGGGGCCGCCTGCTAGGACCCGGCATCCCAGGAGGCCGCCTGCCAGGAGTCGGCCTACTTCATGGCCGTCTTGTGGACTCCGCCGCCTCCCGACAACCAGCTGCTTGGACCAGCCGGCCTCAAGAAGGCGGCCCTTGTCCTTGATGCTTGAGGGGCGCAGCCTGCCCCGATGTCTTGAAATGCCAAAGGGAGCTGATGGAGCTACCCATGGTCATTTACTCCGACAATAAGCAACGGTGATATTTTGTACGTAGCGCCAAGAATCGGAATACAGCCAACAAAGAGTAAAATGCGTCATTAATCCATTAACTCAAAGCGGTTGGACACTTTAGGACAAGAACTAGGAAAGTGATCAGATTTAGGCCGTAAACTCGTTTATGTGATCAATTAAGGCCAAAACTGATTCGGAAGAAAGAAGAAAACGCCAACGTGGCTGCTACGTTGGCGTACTTTGGACCGTTCGCAAACTGATTAATGTTTATAGGGGTTTTCTACAAACTGACCGCCGCCAAGGTAAAGAGGCGCTGCTCTCGCTGTTGTCGTTAAAAAAAAAAAAACGCGGTGCCGTGGGCGCGGGACTCGAACCCGCAACCTTGAGTGCAGGAAAAAATTAAACACCGCGGTGCGGGGGCAGGAATCTATCCACAACTTTGAGTGCAGTAAGGACGCTCGCTGACCACTGGGATGCTAAGTGGTTGATGTATGGATTGGATTACATTGTACTATATTACAAAACAGTAAAACTGAGCCACCTACGAGCTTCCACAGCGATTTATATCCTACCGTCACCGAACGCGCGCGCCCGAGCACGCTGGAGATCGATGCATGGATATATCAGACCCCCGCGGCAGCGCCGGCGCCGGTGCCCATGCCCTTGTCATGGTGCTCGCCGTCGCCGTATCCACCACCACCGCCGCCCAACTGGTTCCCATAGAGCCCGGCGTGGAGCGCCACGAGGTACAGCAGCTGCGTGAACGCCAGGATGATCACGAACGCCTCGAGCACGCTCAGCTGCCACCCGGGGCGCCCGCCGACGTGGATCTCCTTGCAGGCGAGCCCGAACGCCAGTGCCATGATCGCCCCTGCCACCAGCGCCAAGGCCGCGGCGGCGGACAGGCCGTCCCCGCGCCACGTTCAGACGTGGTGCACGCCGGCGAGCTTGGAGGACGTGTAGTGTGGAAGGTGACACGTAGTGTGGAATAAATATTAGTACTAGTAGTGTGGAATAAATGGAAGACGACTGCGGGCCAGTTTTTTTTCGTGATTCTCCGATAATCGCCCCCCTCTCCAGCTTTCTTCATAATCGCCATTTCATATATTTTTTACAATCCTAGCTAATTAAGGTCTAATTAGTTAGGATTGTTAAAAGAATATGGAGTGGTGATTCTGGGAGAAGTTAGGGAGGAGGGTGATTCTGAGAGAATCGCCGAAAAGAACTGGCCCTGCATGAGCTGCTGGGCTGGCTGGGATAAATATTACTAGTAGTGTGGAAGGTGACACGTAGTACGTGTGATGCGCGCCCTTCAGGTGGTGGGACACGTAAGCATGGCCCTTACACCAAGCAACTAATATTTTCGCGTAAGCATGGCCCTTCAGGTGGTGTGACTGCATGGTACTTACTAGAATTTTCGCGTAAGCATGGCCCTTACACCAAGCAACTACTTACAAGTACCCGCGGATGGGTGGGGGATGGTTCCAGCGGTTTCCCCTAGATCAGCTCCCGTGGCGTGCTCATCGTTCGTCCGTGTCCATTTCATTAGCATTGCACGGGGTCCAATCAACTCGCGCTTGGTTCACCCTCCCGTTCACTCTACTGACCGAGACAACCGATCAATCTAGCTGAGGGCATGGGCGATTTCGAAGAAATTGGTAACTTTGGCCCACCTAAGTGAGGGTAGCTGAACCTGGGTCCGCCCTGCCCCACATGGGTCTGACATGCGGGACAACTATGTCAGGATGTGGGTCCAGTGTTGGAGGGAGTAAAATGTAGAATGTACTACATAGATTGGACAACTTGAGAATTCTTTTTGGCAAATAGGGTAGAAGTTGTGACTTGAAGAAAAACAAAAGGTAAAAAATTGCATTTACTCCTAAAAGAAAGAATATTAATTGTTTTGTGGTCTTAATTAATTTCCAGAGGAAGAAGTAATTAATATGCTAACTCCTCTGTGTCGTGTGTGTCTGTGTGTTGTACATACGCTGATGCAGACACGCACGCAGAGCTCTGGATGTAATAGAGGATGTGCAGAATGAACTGGGCACACATACGAAAACATGCAAAATGACTAGCATCTGGTCCTGGTCTGCTCCAGATGAGATGATGGACAACAGGTACTTTCCTGACCTGACAAACTCTTGCTGTGAAAAAAATAGGAGGGGCATTCAGTAAGAGTGATTTAATGATACCTAGCAAATTTATGTCGAGTCTACAGGCATTAGCAAGAAGCTAAGAACGTGAGGAGCACACGTCGCCGCCGCAGCTCACCCTGGGTGTAGGATGTCGCCGTGCTCCTCCACGCTGCCACGCGGAACCGGGGAGGTGGCCACGGGCGTTGCCTCGATCTGATCGACACCGTCCACCAGGGCATCACCTATATCCGCCCGATGCCGCCTCATCGCCACGCGTCCCGGCCATCGTCGCCGTCACACGTCCTGTCGTCGTCGTCCCGTTGAGGAGGTGAGGGGTTCCCATGCACGGGAGGCAGCGGCGGCGGCGGTGGCCCCAGAGTTGAGGACGGACAAGCTCGATGCCAGAGTCCGCCTCACCACTGCCTTCAAGCAGCTCGATCAGTGGGCCCGTTCGACGCACATGTTTATATGGCATTGGAGCGCGGTGGCCGCGGGAAGCGAAAGCGAGGTGGGAGCAATAGAAATAGCAGGGGGAGGTGGTGGTGGTGGCCATGAGGAGCGGGAGGGGATGAGGGAGGATGCTGGGTGGTGGCCACGGGGAACCGGAGTGGCGAGGAGAGGGATCGATGGCTGGGAGGAAAGGAATCGGACGGATCTGCGGTGGTTGTGATGGAAGAGAAGGCAGAGGGGCGAAAAGAGAGGCGCGCCACCAGGATTGGATGAGGATGGGAGGGGTGGAGTGGGGATTCTTTGGTTAGGGTTTCGCTTTAGCTTCTTATACTCCGTGGCTGGATTGGGCCTATAGGGCTTTGAGGTGGCACGAAATATACCACTGACGGGCCATAATACCAGCCCGTCAGTGGAGTGTAATATACCACTGATGAACAAAAACTATGGCCCGCCAGTGGAATGGATCCATCAGTGGTAAGGAGTCATGGCCCGTGAAAGTGCATTGTTTCCTCAATGATTTTTTGCTGTTGATGACAATAGGATGAAGCGAGGTCTAATGTTGTTTATCTAATTTATCTCAGGACATTGGCCTCTCGGTGATTGTCTACGGACATGAGTGACCCCCTATTCAAAAAGGAGCAATGGCATCGGTTTTCCGAAGACTGGAAGGTTTTTTTGTTTTATTTGAGTCGTAGGGAAACCACACTACAAAGAGGAGTCGAGGTGTTCGAGGATGTTGAGGATCATGCTATCACTCCTATTCAGTTTCTCCACCGCAGAAAATTCATGAAGGGTAAAACCCTAGGCCAAGGTGTGCTGTTGATGCATGGGACCCCTGGGTCCCCGGGGCCAGTGCCCGGAGTGGACAGAGAGGCTCTGGATACCACGGGTCTCCGGACTCACCGACCACCGGGTACCCGGAGTCACCAGCGCGCAGGTGGCTATTCTCCTGGAGGGATCGGGTCCATGGGGTCTTGAACCCCTGGGTCCCCGGAGTGGGCATAAACCCATTGGACACCACGGGTGCCCAGACTCTACACTCTGGGTCACCGGAGTCTTCTGCGTGCCGGCTCCCTAGGTAGTCCGGGTGCCCGGAGTCGCCCAGCGGGGCAACGGTCACATTGGCCTGGGGGATATAAATACCCTTCCTTCTCCTCTTAATCCAAGCCATTTACTTCCAGTTGTTCTTCATTCCTACACTCTAAAATCTCGATTATTCTGAATCCCCCCCACTCAAACTCCACCATACTTTGGGATTTGGAAGAGGTTCACCCGATCTACTCTTCCACCAAGCCGATTTGTGATTCCCAAACTCATTCTTCACCAACACATATTACTCTTCGAGTTTGGGCTCCTAAGCGGTAGGAGTCAAGGTCCTAGAAGCTTCCTTGCTTGTGGTGTGCTCCGGGAAGTTTGTAGAGGTGTGGTGGTCGCCTTCAAGACCAACCCCGAGTGATTTGAGGCTCATCCATTGGGGGTGGCTCAAAGGAAGAATAAGGTGAGCCATTTGGTGCCGCTCCGTAGCTTTGGCTTTTGCACCTCTCCAACGGAGATTAGCACTCCCCAAATAGTGTGAACTTCGGGATAAATTGCACATCCTTGACTCACTTGTGGTCAATCCTTTCCCATGCCTTTCTTACTTGTTTGCTTGTCTGTGTGCTTGTGGCATTTAGCTTTATTGTTGCTAGCTTGCTTGCCATATAGGCGATTCATCTAGTTGCATATCTAGAGAACCTTTTTTACCTGCTTTGCCCTAAAATTGGCTATTAATTCACCTCCTCCCCCTCTAGTTGAACGCATCAATCTTTTCAATTGGTATTAGAGCCCAGGCTCTTTATTCGGGCTTAACCGCGTAAAGAGGATATGGCCGATCATGACGATGAGGGTGTGGTGCTTCCACATGTGGAGGGGAGCAACAACCCCCTCCCGCTCTTGCCGCTGCCGCAAACCCCATGGCTGCCACCACCTCCTCAACTGTGGTGGATTTTCTTTCAATGTTTACAGAATTCAAAACCGTCATGTTGAAAGAAGTCTGGTCCTCGGTCAAGGAGGAGGTGGATTCGCACTTCAAGGCCTCGACATCCACAAGTTCCTTATTTGAACCAAATGTGGTTCAAGATGTGGATATCATGAGAGAGCGGATTGCCGTGCCTTAACATCATATTGCTCCCACCTACAATTGAGTAGAACCTTTCTACTCAACATAACCTATCCCTCACACACACATTAATCATGTTGGTGTAGGGAAACGTAGCAGAAAACAAAAAAATTACATACTACGAGCACGCCCACGATCACTATGGATGCATACAAGGTTTTGATCTAATCATTACCAACTCATAGTGCTGCAAAAGGAGAGTCGGTGAAGATCGTCGGTGCAGATCCCCACAGCTAGGATTTTACAACCACCCAACCGCGAGGTTTTTTCCCTCGGACGGTCCCCCAGACAGCTCTTCGGGAGGCTGTCGAATGATAACCCACAAGTATAGGGGATCGCAACAGTTTTGAGGGTACAGTATTCAACCCAAATTTATTGATTCGACACAAGGGGAGCCAAAGAGTACTTGGAAGTATTAGCAGTTGAGTTGTCAATTCAACCACTCCTGGAGACTAAATATCTGTAGCAAAGTGATTAGTAGCAAGGTAATGTGATAGTTTGATAGCAAGTAACCAAAGCAGCAGTAGTAACAGTAACGGTAACAGTAGCAGCAGTAATAGTAGTAACTTAGCAAGTATCAATATGTGGAAACTCGTAGGCACTGGATCGGTGATGTTGGGTATGTGTTGGATGATATCGATCATGTATCAATCATAACCTAGGGCGACACAGAACTAGCTCCAATTCATCAATACAATGTAGGCTTGTATTACGTAAATAGTCATACGTGCTTATGGAAAAGAACTTGCATGACATCTTTTGTCCTACCCTCCCGTGGCAGCGGGGTCCATAAGGAAACTAAGGGATATTAAGGCCTCCTTTTAATAGAGAACCGGAACAAAGCATTAACACATAGTGAATACATGAACTCCTCAAACTACGGTAATCACCGGAAGGAATCCCAGTTATTGTCACCCTAGGGGATGCGGATCATAACACATAGCAGGTGCATACAACTTGCAAGATCGGATCTAAAACACAAATATATTGGTGAAAACATAAATGGTTCAGATCTGAGATCATGGCACTCAGGCCCTAAGCATAGCAAAGTCATAGCAACATCAATCTCATAACATTGTGGACACTAGGGATCAAGCCCTAACAAAACTAACTCGGTTACATGATCGATCTCATCCAACCCCTACACTGACCAGCGAGCCTACGAAGAGATTACTCACTCCCGGTGAGGAGCATCATGGAATTGGTGATGAAGAGAGGTTGGTGATGATGAAGATCGAAGATTCCCCTCTCTGGAGCCCCAAACAGACTCCAGATCTGGCCTCCCGATGAAGAACAGGAGGTGGCGGCGACTCCGTCTCGTGAAACGCGATAATTCTTCCTCTCCTATTTTTTTCTCCATGAATATGAATTTATACGCTTGGAGATAGGGGTTAAAGGAGCCAGCAGGGGCCCACACAACACAAGGGCGTGCCCCCCAGGTGCTGTGTGTGCACCCTGGTGCCCCTCTCCGGTTGTTCTTTGCGCCAATATTCATTATTAATTCCATAAAAATTCCCTGGAAAGTTTCAGCTCATTCGGAGAACTTTGATTTCTGCACAAAAAACAACACCATGGCAATTCTGCTGAAAACAGCGTCAGTCCAGGTTAGTTCCATTCAAATCATGCAAATTAGAGTCCAAAACAAGAGCAAAAGTATTTGGAAAAATAGATACGATGGAGACGTATCAACTCCCCCAAGCTTAACTCATTGCTTGTCCTCAAGCAATTCAGTTGGCAGACTGACAGTGATAAAGAAAAACTTTTACAAACTCTTTTTGTTCTTGTGCTTATGATTGCATTCAAATAGCATCCAAGTTTTCAGCAAAGATTATAACTAACCACATTCATGATAACTCTTAGAAATCATATTCATTCATAACAATGTCATAAACAACTAGAGAGCAATAATAAAGTATCTCAAGTGCCAACACTTTGTCAAAACAATCATGATATAATATGACAATGATGGTATCTCGCTAGCCCTTTCTGAGACCGCAAAACATAAATGCAGAGCACCTCCAAAGTTGAAGCAGCGACTAAACATTGTAATTCATGGCAACAAAGATCCAGTCATGATGCACTCAACAATTAACCACACACAGTGAATGAGAATGACAATAGTGCTCTCCAGTTTGGTGCTTATTTTTGAAGGTGATGACTCAACAATAAAAGTAAACAGATAGACCCTTCGCAGAGGGAAGCATGGATTTGCCGAGGTGCCAGAGCTCAAAATTTTAAAACAGAGATATAATTTTGGGTGGCATGCCCTTCCTATCAATGTTACGACCGAGATCTCTCAATATCTTCCATGCTAAACAAATTAGTGGCGGTTCCCAAGCGAGAAAAGTAAAGTTTGCTTTCTCTTCACCTTATCGTAGTCCGAGGCAGATTTGGAAATCGTTTGCCCTTCATCCCACTTACGGTTCATAAGAGTTTGTTTGAATAATTGCAAGTTTGTTTGGGACTGGGAATCCCGATTACCGCCCTTTTTTCGTGCAATGACAAGTGAATAAACACTCATATGAGAATAACTCACTTAGCATAGAAGATATCGATTTCCCCCTGTCGCTCCATGAGCGGTCCAGCCACACAAAACAGATGTTCATTTGAATAGTTTAGAGTTGGCACATGCAAATTTACTTGGGACGGCAGGGTAATACCGCATATAGGTAGATATGGTGGACTCATCTGGAACAACTTAGGCTCAAGGATTTTGATGCACAAGCAGAATTCCCGCATAGTACAGGTGAAGGCTAGCAATAAGGTTGGGAAGCGACCAGCCAGAGAGCGAATATGGTCATGAACATACAGTATGCATAATCAACATTGAGTACAAGCATGAGTAGGATATGAGCACCATGAACATAAATATCATAGAGGCTATGTTGGTTTTGATTCAACTACATGCATAATCATGTGCCAAGTCAAGCCACTTGAAACATTCAGAGGAGGATACCATACCATCATACCACATCACAATCATTTAAACTGCATGTTGACAACCAAGGTATATCATTATCAACCCCCTAGCTACTTAAGCATGGGATAAACAACTATAATCTCTAATTGTCATCATAAACATGTTTGATCATAATATCTGAATCATGGACACCGATCTAAACACATTCATAAAGACAAGAACAGGTTGAGTTCATACCTGCTTTTCTTCACCACGGTCACTCCACCAAATCATCGTCATTATTGCCTTTCACTTGCATGATCGAATGGTATGAAAATGATAATAGTGCAAGGGTACCATGGACTGAACTGGAATCTGCAATAATTTATTCAAAGGAGAAGACAAGGTAAAATGGGCTCTGTGATAGACAATCAATAATGCATATGAGAGCCAATCAACATTTTCATCGTGGTCTACTCCTTAAAAGAACCCAACTAAAAGAAGAGAAATTTAGAGAAACACACTGAAATATTTTTGGAGTTTTTAGTTTTTCTGAAAGACGGCAATTCAAAGAGAGAAAAAAAAAAACAAGAAAAACTATTTACACGGGAAAGCTCCCAACAAGCAAAAGAAGAAGGGAGAAATCTTTTTGGGTTTTTGATTTTAAAGGCTACCACTAAATAAACTAGAAAGCAAAAACCAAAAAGAAGCTAACTAAATTTATTTATTTTGAATTTTCTGAAAGCTTTTCGAACACACAAGAAGAAAGCAAGAAAAAGAAAACTAGCATGGATAATACAATGAAAAAGTATGAGCACTGACAAATAGAATGAAATGTGTGAGCATGAATAAAATGTCAGTGGGAAATACGTACTCCCCCAAGCTTAGGCTTTTAGCCTAGCTTGGTTTACTGCCATCCGAAGAATCCATCCGGTCCCAACTGGAACTCCTCCGGAGGCGGGATCTGAGCATCCCAGCCCTGTGGCTCCTGCGCGGCTGCGGCCGGCCCCGCTCGATAGGTATCAATATCTTCCGGAATAACAGTATATCCGTTCCTGGCATGAACATCAAACAAAGCAGGTGCAGGCAACGGAATAATATCCCTAGTGTCCTCATTATAAACCAAGTTATACCGGATGCGGTCAGAGTCATCCGAATCAGAAAGAAAGTGATGGTACTTCATGGACTCAAAGTCTAAATGAACCTTAGATAAAAGAGGATCATGTGGACGTATATTAACATTAAAGTGGCTCGCTAAGCGAGTGGCATAGATACCTCCATAAATCGCACCTCTGGACCTATTAGTGTGCAAGCGGCGTGCAATGATAGCTCCTAAGCTGAAAGTGTTATCACCAAAAAGTGCACGGCGTAGGATACTAAAGTCAGGTCCACCAAGGCAGGCTGCAGCCTTCCTGGCAGTCAAGCATTTCCCTATGAATAAAGCAAAGTAATGCACAGTGGGGAAATGTAAACTAGTGGATTTAGCTGCCGACACTCCTCTTGTTTCTCCCACCGTTAAGGTGTGGAGGAACTCCTCGAACTCAGCTGGTCGAGGCTCTCTCAAATCCCCATCAGTAGGGATCAAACATATCTCACAAAACTGCTCAAGCGACATCTGATGGGTTTCACCATACATCCTGAAGCTCACTTTAGGGGGGTTGTTCCCACTCAAATAATAAAAACTTTGCACAAAGCAATTAGGGAGGATTTGGTATTGATCACACTCATCTACGATAAAGGTGTTTAGCCCGGCGTTGGTGATGAACTATGCGAACTCATGGTGGAAACTGGCTTCATCCATGAAGGGTACATGTGGCCATTCACATGGTCGAACTTCCGCATCACGGGGTAAGTAGAGGTCATCATCCAAAGACTCTCCCCGAATCCCCATGGCATTCTTCCTAGAGGAGCTCCTTCTGAAAATGTTCATCTTTTCTTCTTGAACAAATTTCTGAAAAAAATTAGTCCACAAAAAGATGTCAGAAAAACTTCACAAAGTTGATAGCAACTACTCATACAAGTGCCTAGAGGCCATATCAAGCATCAAAACTACTTAGTACTCAAAGAATTCAACATGCAAGCTCATTTGCTGTAGCACCAAGAGTAGATAAATGTGCAAAATATAAACCACTAAAGCAAAAACTAATTGGAGCAT
Organism: Thinopyrum elongatum; assembly: GCA_011799875.1. NCBI lineage: Eukaryota > Viridiplantae > Streptophyta > Magnoliopsida > Poales > Poaceae > Thinopyrum > Thinopyrum elongatum. The sequence goes on from CM022302.1 coordinate 561,256,008, forward strand.
TGGAGGAGTTACATACCAAGGAGCAATTCCTCAAAACAGTTTCGGAAACGGAGTTCCGAGCAAAGAGATCGAAAATCACAGCAAAGAGAGCTTGAACACGGGCAAGAACTGGACATGATTTTTTTCTGAGGTAGGTTAAGGAGTTGGCTAGAAGGAATAAGTGAGGGGCCCCCTGTGGGGCCCACACAACACTGGGGCGCGCCCCAGGGGCTGGGCGCCCTGGTGCTGTGTGGCCACCCAGGTTGCTCTCTCACACTAGTTTTTATGCCAGAAATTCTAATATATTCAATAAAAAATTCATGTCAAAATTTCAAAACATTCTGAGCACTTTCATTTCTGGACATTTTTTATTGCACGGAGAATTCAGAAAACAGGGAAAACATAGCATTTATTATGTTTAACTAATAAAGAATAGAGAAAATAAGTTGGGTACAAAAAGTTGTGCTTGCTAAATTCATCAACTTCATATCTCTCAAAAAGAATTCATTAATAAGGTTGATCAAGTCTTATTAATAACCCCTTTCAATTAACATGAAACCAAAGAACTTTCGTGAAAACACTATGTTACCTCAATGGGGACAGGCATGTCCCCTACCATAATTATTTCGTATTTCTTTTTGACAGTAGGAATAGGTAGTTGAAAACTTCCAATAGTGATAGTGGGATCTTTTCCGATAACATTAATACCATTCACTTGAAGTTATTTCCTCGAGAAATGCACCGTGTGTTCATTACCATTAACATGAAAAGTGACTATGCTTTTGTTGCAATCAATAACAGCCCCTGAAGTGTTCAAGAACGGTCTTCCAAGAATAATTGACAAGTTATCATCTTCGGGCATATCAAGTATAACAAAGTCTGTTAAGATAGTGACATTAGCAACCACCACGGGCACATCCTCACAAATACCGATAGGAATGGCTGTTGACTTGTCAGCCATCTACAAAGAAATCTCAGTAGGTGTGAGTTTGTTCAAATCAAGTCTTTTATATAAAGAGAAAGGCATGACACTGACATCGGCTCCCAAATCACATAGAGCAGTTCTAACATAATTTCTCTTAATGGAACAAGTTATAGTAGGTATACCTGGGTCTCCCAATTTCTTAGGAACACCATCCTCAAAAGAATAATTAGGAAGCACAGTAGAAATTTCTGCCTTACGAATTTTTCTTTTGTTTGTAACAATATCTTTCATATATTTTGCATAAGGAGGCATTTTCAACATATCAATCAAGCGAGTGCGTAAAACAACAGGTCTAAGTATTTCAACAAAGTGATCAAAGTCCTCCTCATCCTTACTCTTGGAAGGCTTAGGAGGAAAAGGCATGGGTTTCTGAACCCATGGTTCTCTTTCCTTACCGTGCTTTCTAGCAACGAAGTCCTTTTTCTCATACCTTTTGTTCTTAAGTTGTGGGTTGATACGTCTCCAACGTATCTATAATTTATGAAGTATTCATGCCATGTTTATAACAATTCTATATGGTTTTGGTATGATTTGATTAGAACTAACTCGGACTGACGCTGTTTTCAGCAGAACTTCCGTGGTGTTGTTTTTTCATGCAGAAATCAAAGTTCTCCAAATGCAACGAAACTTTTTGACGATTTTTTATATAAGGAAAGAGCCCCAGGAAGCTTCGAGGAAGGACCAGAAGATGCTCAGGGGCCCCACACAACACCAGGGCGCGCCCCAGTGTTGTGTGGGCCCCCGAGACCCCCCCCCCCACTCAAGTGATTCCAACGCTGAAAAATCCTATATATTGGAAAACCTCCGAAAGTTAACCTAGAACTTGGACTCCGCCGCAGCATGCCTTTGTATCCTCCGAAAACCAATCTGGACCCTGTTCCGGCACCCTATCGGAGGGAGAAATCTTCATCGGAGGCCATCTTCATCATCCCGGAGGCCACCATGATGAGAAGGGAGTAGTCCACCCTCGAGGCTAGGGGTATGTACCAGTAGCTATGTGTCTCATCTCTCTCTCTCTCGTCATCTTGAGATGTCACGATCTTGATGTATCATGGGCTTTGTTAATATAGATGGATCATATGATGTTTCACCCCTCTCCATCCTGGTTGCGATGAATTGAATCTTTTCCCTTTGAAGTTTTGTTATTGTCGGATTGAATATTCAGATTTGGGAACACATGATGTATGTCTTGCATAATGGATACTCGAGGTGACAATGGGGTATCATATTGATTCACTTGATGTATGTTATGGCATTCAACTTGCAGATTCCCGAGGTGACATTGGGGTAATCTATGCATAGGGGTTGATGCACGTTTTCATTATCTTTTCTCCGATAGAAACTTTGGGGTCTCCTTGTAGTTCTTTGTGTGGATTGAATATTATGATTATGAAGTGAATATTATGATTATGAAGTTGTTTGATGCATCTCGTAGAATCAACTCACGGATACTTGTGGTGACATTGGAGTATCTAGGTCACATTAGAGTTGGTTGATGTGTATCATATGGTGCTATTTTAGTACGAACTCTAGGGTTGTTTGTGACACTTATAGGAATAGCCCAATAGATCGATCAGAAAGAATAGCTTTGAGGTGGTTTCGTACCCTACAAACAATTTCTATCTTATGTTCTCTGCTAATAGGAACTTGGGAGTGATTCTTTATTGCACTTTGAGGGATAATCATATGATCCAACTATGCTAGCATTGTTGAGAGATTGCACTAGTGAAAGTATGTATCCTAGGCCTCATTTTCTATCATTGCAATACCGTTTGTGCTCTGTTTTACTAGTTGCTACCTTGCTGTTTTTTATTGTTCGCACTACAAAAACTCATATCTACTATCCATACTACACTTTTATCACTATCTCTTCGCCGAACTAGTGCACCTATACAATTTGCCATTGTATTGGGTGTGTTGGGGACACAAGAGATTTCTTGTATTTGATTGCAGGGTTGCTTGAGAGAGACTATCTTCATCCTACGCCTCCCACGGATTGATAAACCATAGGTCATCCACTTGAGGGAAAATTGCTACTGTCCTACAAAACTCTGCGCTTGGAGGCCCAACACGTGTCTACAAGAACAAGTTGTGTAGTAGACATCAAGCTCTTTTCTGGTGCTGTTACCGGGGAGGTGAGTGCTTGAAGGTATATCTTTAGATCTTGCAATTGAATCTTTTAGTTTCTTGTTTTATCACTAGTTTGGTTTTATAAAAGAAAACTATAAAAAAATGGAATTGAAGTTGCATGAAATGCTTTACCTTTATGATGTCTTTCTTGAAAATAAGGATTCTGAAAATTATGCTCAATTGATAGAAGAAGAATTTAATAAAATGTTTAGCACAAATGATGAGCATGATTGCAATGTTGCTAGTATGATTTCTATGAATATCCATGATGCTAATGATATGCAAAGCCACAAGCTTGGGGATGCTATGTTTGATGAAGATGATATTTTTAGTCCCCAAAGTCTTGATGAGCAAATTTATTATGATTAAAGCATGCCTCCTATTTATGATGATTATATTGATGAAAGTGGGTTTGAAAGAGTATCAACTCTAGGTAATGATCCCACTATTTTGGAGGGTGTTGAACCTTTTTACAGTATTTATAAAAGTGGATTTGGAGAGGTCATGACTTTATTTAGTGATGAATCCACTATTTTGGAAGAGGTTTCAATTGATTATGACAATAAAGTTGCTATCTATGATGATTATTGTGATGACATGTATGCTATAAATAATAATGATAACTATGAAACTTGTCATCATGATTTTAATTTTCAATTTGATTATTCCCATCAAGTATCTCATGATAGTTATTTTGTTGAGTTTGCTCCCATTACTATGAATGAGAAGAAATTTGCTTGTGTGGAGAGTAATAAATTTTCTATGCTTGTGGATCATGAAAAGAATTCTTTATGTGATAGCTATATTGTTGAGTTTATTCATGATGCTACTGAAAATTATTATGAGAGAGGAACTTATGCTTTTACATATTGCAAAAATATCAAGTTTCCTCTTTATGTGTTGAAAGTTTTGAAGTCATGCTTGTTTTGCCTTCCTATGCTAGATGATTCTTGTTCCCATAAATTGTTTGCTCAAAAAATCCCTATGCATAGGAAGTGGGTTAGACTTAAATGTGCTAGTCATATGCTTCATGATGCTCTCTTTGTGTTTCAATCTTTATCTTCTATGTGAGCATCATTGAAATCATCATGCCTAGCTTGAAAGGCATTAAAGAAAAGTGCTTGTTGGGAGACAACCCAACACTTTTACCTACTTTTTTTGTGTGTTCACATGATTAAGCTTCTGTAGTAATCATGTTTTATATGTTTCATTTCAATAAAGTGCCAAGTAATGCCTTTCGGATAGTGTGGATGATAGTTGACTTGATTCTGTGCAAAAACAGAAAATTTTGCTCTCAGTGCAGAAATTCTCAAAAATCACAAGTGAGTCAAAAGCTTCTGAATTTTTTACACATGATTGATATACAAATTCCCTACGTTGTCCTAATTTTTCAGAATTTTTGGATTTGCAGAAGTTTGGTGATTGTTCAAATCATTACAGACTGTTCTGTTTTTGACAGAATCTGCCTTGTTTGCATAGTTTGCTTGTTTTAGCATTTCCATAGCTTATATTAAGTAATATAAATTGTGGAAGTGATAGACTAAAGTAGGAATTATGTGAGAACAATTTTGGATCTTGTCTTTGACAGTACCAAAGTGAATGATTTGCTCTTTATCATACTAACCCATTTCATGAAGTTCCGTTAAGTTTTGTGTGATTGAAGTTTTCAAGTTTTGGGTGAGATATCGATATGAGGAGAGTAAGGAGTGGCAAGACCCTAAGCTTGGGGATGCCCCAGGCACCCCAAATAAATACTCAAGGAATACCCAAGCACCTAAGCTTGGGGATGCCCCGGAAGGCATCCCCTCTTTCGTCTTCAACATTATCGGTAACTTCACTTGGGACTATATTTTTATTCATCACATGATATGTGTTTTGCTTGGAGCATCATTTTATTTTGTTTAATTTATCTTGCTGATATTTAGAATAAAGTTTTGTATCTTTTACTTGAATAAAATGTCAAGTATAGCCTTTACCATGCTCAATTTGCAGGTGAATGAGTTGTTGTTTCAAAATAGAAAGTTTGCTGTTATTGCAAAAATTCCCTAGAAAAGTCAGTATGTCATAAAATCTTTAAATTTTGACACAGTATGCTCTTTGAAATTCTATATAGTGTGGTAAATTTTTAGAATTTTTGGTGTTAACTAAGTATGGATCTTGCTGCATTCTTTACAGACTATTCTGTTTAGACAGATTGCTGTTATGTTTGCATATGTTGACTTGTTTAATGGTCCTCTTTGAGGATAGGAGTATTAAATATGCAGAGGCATTTAGTATGCAATGTTAAATTATAATTTTAGTGATTTGTTACATGTAACACCCCTATATAATTGCCACCATGATCAGCTGATGATAATGCCAAGTCATATCATTTGCAGTGCCTAAACATAGTGGTTAACCAAAGCAAATCAACTCCATTCTGAAAATCAACTCAAATTCATAGGTGAAATATGAAGTTGATCAAACACTGTTGGAAAAATGTTCATTAATTGGCAAATAATCCAGGAACATTTATGAAACCATCATCAATATGATTGGAGTTAGATAAGTGACTCTAACATCCTGAAACAGCACCAAAACAGCAATATTAAATCCATTTAAAATCATTTCAATTTCAAATGAAATCCAAATTTGCCCACACAAGTTTCTGGTGACAAGGAATATTGCATTGAATTATTTGAGCCTAGTATCATATTTTGCAAAAGTGCAAAAGTGTCCTAACTATTTCAAAAATAGAAAAGAATAAAGAAAGGGCAGTAACAGAAATAAATAGAGGAATAGAAAAGGCCGAAGCCACTTACCTGGCAGGCCCAGCCGAGCACCGCGTCTGGCAGCCCAGCCCGACGCAGTCGTCCTCCTCCTCCCGCGCTGTCGTGCGCAAGCGCCGACACGACGACGACCGCCGCACGCGTCGCCCATCCGCCGCCGCCCACGCGAGGATAAGATCCCCGAACCCCCCCTGGCTCAAACCCTAGCTCCACTCCTCCCCGTTCCCCTCCTCTCTCTCGATCCAGCTCAACCAGAGCGCAGTCGTCGCCGTCGCCGCGTTGATCCCGCGGCCTCCGGCCACCACTCGCCTCGCCGCAACATCGTAGAGGATCGCCGTCGTCCGCTGCGTCACCAGACGCCACCAGTTGGAGCTGGGAGCCACTGCTCCGAGCCTGGCGACGTCTTCTTGTTCCTCGGGCCGCCGGAGAGCTTCTCCGATTCCGGCGACGCTGCTGCTCCTAAACCGTCAACGGCTTTTCATAGCCACCCGGTGAGCACCACTCCGTCTTTCCCCTCTTTTCCCCGCACCTCTCCGTCGCCGTAGTGGCCGCACTCGAGGTACCCGAGCTCCGCGCCACCGACGAGCTCGCCAGCGTAGCCACACGCGCCGCCAAGCTCAGCCGAGCACGGTATCGTGCTCAGCACGCTCGCAGGAGCTCGGCGAACTCTCTAGCTCACCTTGCCGTGGCCGTTTTCGCCGTTGCCAGCAACACCCAAACCCCGGCGCCGCCCTCGCTCGACGCCGGCGATGATTCCGGCCGAGTCCGGCCCTGCCACCACCACCAGACGACGCGGCGTTGAGTCCTCGATCGAACGAAGCCAACCGCGCGCGAAATGGTGCACCATAACGCAAATCCGACGCACTCGGGCGATCTTCCGCCGCGAATTCGGTCGCCGGCGCAGTTCCGGCGCCGGCCGCCGACGTGGCTAGGTGGCCCCCACCTCTGGGCCACTGACTGTGGGGCCCCGCGGGCCCCTTTGACCCCGCTGACCCGAGTCAACGCCGACGTGGCAGGATATGGCATTTTTCGGGCCCGCCTATAATATTTGAGACATTTACTGCATTCGTAGGGTTTCAATGCGGGAAATTGCCTCTTCAGACATGCCACCACAACTTAAGCCATGTATGAGGACTCGGTGCGATGGTTCGGTGGCATTGCTACCCCCCTAAGGTCCCCGGCAGCGCCGTCCGTGAAGGGGGTCACACTCCGGCGCCGCCGTCCTTTCAAGATTCTGATAAAAAAAACCATATAAAATTTGTCAAAATCGATGCAAGTATCAATTACTTGTGATTTTAATAAATTATAAGTACCTATACGCAAAAGTACATGAGGTCACATTTCTAACTTACTCAAAAACAAAAACATACCGGATATTCATAATGTATGGAAAATCCTACCCCAAATCGATATATAATTTGTGGATGATTAAGTTTAGATAAGTCAGATTTAAATTAATCAAATTTTAACTTTAAAAAAATAAAAAGAATTTTAAAAAAATAATAATATCTATGCCTACGGCAAGGCCGTCGGCGTAGTTTTGATAATCAGATTTAAATTATTCAAATTTTTACATTAAAAAAATAAAAACAATTTAAAAGGAAAAAAAAGATGATATCTATGCCTACGGCAAGGCCGTCGGCATAGTTTTGATAATTAGATTTAAATTATTCAAATTTAACATTAAAATTATTTTAGAAGGAAAAAAGATAATATCTATGCCTATGGCAAGGCCGTCGGCATAGTATTGCCACGTGGCAGTTCCTGCCGCCGTTAGGGCCGTCGGCATAGATTTGACGACGTTAGGCTGCCGTCTCAGACCGGCTCGCCAGGGCCACCTATATGCCGACGGCCTCACTGTACCGACGGCTGCCGTCGGCGTAGGCGGAGGTATGCCGACGGCCTTAGTCCGAGGTATGCCGACGGCCTCTCGACAAAAAGCCGTCGGCATAGATTAGGCCGTCGGGATAGCCAGTTATTCTGGTAGTGGTATGGTTTAGACTCTTTGATCCTGGTTTGGCCTACAAGGTAGGCTGTAGTCAGTTCTGCTGCTTTTAGCTAGTACAGGCTAGATGTGGTGCTGCAATGTTTGTGGTGGTGGGCTGTGAACATCTATATGGTTTTCTTAATGAAAATCGGGGGGAAACCCCTTTTGCTGAAAAAAGGGATACAAAACCTTCACTATGCCCTAGTTCCGTTCAAATTTGTGTCGAGTTGTGCATGCGCCAATGAATTTTCCCTCCTATTAGTGCAAATGCGCATTTTCAGAAGCCAAAATTTTGCAGCTCTGAGAATTCAGACCACTTAACGCAAAAAGAAAAGAGAATAGAGAAACCAGACCACGGCAGGACACCTGCTGTGTCTGCGCCTACTGAATAATTTACATTAGTTTACATGGAGCAATGCAAGGATACCACTGCCACCACCCCTTGGTTGTCAAAGACTCCTGAGCTTGCTGCAGAGCGGCCTCACGACGTCCCCAGCATCGCCGGTGCACCTCCTCCATTCTATTGCAGATGCCGGAGCAGTTCGAGTCGAAGGACGACCTGCACGGGTTCCCAGCCTTCGCCTTCCATTCGCAGTCTGCATGATCAGAGAAGATGACACATGAAAATGTGCGTCACCTGCCATATGTTTCCACAATCTGAACATCAAGCAGAAGTGCTTTGCAATTGCAGCAAATGCCAGGTAGACTGATGCTGGATGGTAGCAAATGCCATGTAGACTTTGCATCACATTATCACAACACATACCAGGCAATAATGGTTGGTGAAGTGAAATATATTCCCAGAGTTAATTAAGAACAATGTACTGATGGTCTAAAAACAAAATATTGTACTAATGGTCACTCACCACATTGTACATGAGAAGATAGAGCCATGTGTTGTGTCCATGCCTACTGAAGTGCAAGAGACAGAAGAGTAACTGAGAGAGAAGACAGGTCAACACCCACTAGCTTTGCAAACAACAGGCACTTGCGTCGTCTTACTCTGAGGTCATTCAGGTTAAGAGTAATCAAGTACTAAGTGCTGGTAACATTCAGATGAACGAAATACTCATGTGATGTCCAGACATGTTTGGTGTCTATAGCAATTTCTGGAGAGCAGGGGGACAGAAAGGTGGTGAAGGCAAGTCTTTTTTTTTTTTTTGAGATCTAGAGCAGTAGGAATACTACTCAGATGGACTAGTACATTCAGACAACATCAAAGGTCGAAGACTAATCGGCACATCTGCCATCAGCATCTGATCACCACTTATTCTGTGCAGTGCAGCTAGCCCATGCGCCAAACTGTTGCTGCATCGTTTCACATGACTGATTTTGCACTCGGAGAAAGCACCCATTGCATGTTTGATATCCATGATTAGGCCATAGCAGTGTGACCGTGTGGGTATCTGTGCATCCACTTCTCTAACAATCATTTGATTGTCCATCTCCAGAGTCACCTGGCCGTTATGGATCCCCGCCAAAGCCTGCAGACCAAGCAGGGCAGCTCTAGCCTCTGCCTCTTCAACGCTGCAACTGATCGGCATCTCTTTAACTGCAGACATAAGCACGGCTCCGCCGTGGTCTCTAGCGACAAACCCCGCTGCACTCACCCCAGTTTCTGCTGCGAAGGCAGCATCAGTATTTATTTTCACAGTGCCACGGCAGGGAGGGGACCAATGTATGGCCGAGACCACAGTCCGAATCGCTGTGGAGCTGGATTTGCCTAAATTCGCTTTCCCATCCGACAGGGCACCTGGGGATTCCGCCAGTCTGATTTCCTCCTCATACTTCTCGAGAAACATCACTGATGATTTGATTGTCTGTCTGCCATCACTCCGTATGCAATCTTCTCGCAAATGCCAGCAGCGCCAAAGGAGCAACAGGATTTTTGCACGGGTGTCCTCATTTTCAGAATCAAGTAAGACCTGCAACCAGTTATTACCTGTATACCTGAACCTCTTCTCAGCAGGCAGATTCCAGACCTCTCGCATTGCTGATCTGAGTCCTCTGCTCTTTGTGCACATGACAACCACATGGAATTCGTTCTCTCTTCCATTGCCACAGATGCTACAAGTGGCATCCAATTCAAGGGTTCTTTTATGCTTATTTTCTTTTGTGGCTAGAGTACTAGTCGCTACTCTCCAGCCAAAAATTCGAACTTTACCGGGCACCTTTGCTTTCCAGATGAGGTCCCAGATACTACGATCATTTGATTCCCTCGCTGAACTGGAAGGGTTATAACTTGGTTGGGCCAGGTTCTCAGCAAGCCTATATGCACTCTTAACCGAGAACACTCCGTTGCTTTCATGATGCCATGCGACTCGGTCCTCCGCCTCCGAGGCCGGGATCGGGATCTTGCATATCTCATCAGCATCAAAGGGATAAAATATCTGCCGGATAAGTCCTTCATTCCACTCCTTCCTATCCGGGTGCATAAGCTGGTTGACCCACCGGAGCCGAGACCTCCTGATGAAAGCGGCCGTCAGCAGGCCCTCCCTTCTCGGTAGCCATTGGTCTCGTTGGATTTGTATTTTCTTTCCATCACCAACTCTCCAAATGAGCCCCTTTTTCAGAAGCTGAAGACCAAACTCAATGGCTCTCCACACCGGAGACGCATCCGACGCAAAAACGGTGTCCAAGAGATTTCCATTGGGGTAGTACTTAGATTTCAACACTCTTGCACATAGGCTATCCGGGTTTTGGATAAGCCTCCATCCTTGTTTCGCCAGAAGGGCTTGGTTAAAAAGATGCATATCTCTGAAGCCAATACCACCTGCTCTCTTGGGTTTGGTCATACGGTCCCAAGACATCCAATGGACCTTTCTATGCCCTTCTTCATCTCCCCACCAGAAATCCCTAATCATCCTTTCATACTTCTCGCAGAAACCTTTTGACAACATGAATACACTCATGGTGTAGGTTGGGAGGCCCTGGACCACCGATTTCACATGGACCTCTTTTGCTGCATAGGACATAAATTTCTCCGACCAGTCACTACACCTCTTTCCAAATCTGTCCATGATCGGTTGGAACTGTTCATCCTTCATCCTCCCCTCCGGAGTTGGTAATCCAAGGTACTTACTCTCAAAAGTGTCCAATTGTACCCCAAGGATATTTTTTATTTCCTCCCTCGTTGCGGCCGGGCATGCTTCGCTGAATAAAAGGGAACACTTGCTCTCACTGAGGAGCTGGCCAGTACACTTTTGGAATGTGATTAAAACTTTCTTAATTGTTTCAGCTTGCTCTGCTGTGGCCTTGAAGAAAATCAAGCTATCGTCTGCGAAAAGGAGATTTGAGATACCTGGGCTATTCCTCGCAATCTTTATAGGTGTCAAGTTTTTCTCAACCATCTCCTTCCTCAATAGGTGCACCAGTCCATCCGCGACAAAAAGAAACAGATACGGGCTAAGAGGGTCCCCTTGCCGCAAGTCTCTGGATGGGATGAACAGGTCTAGCAAACCCCCATTGCATCTCACCGAATATTTCACAGAGCGAACACATTGCATCGCCCAATCAGTCCATTTCCTGCAAAAACCAAATTTCTGGAGCACCCCTTCCAAAAAATCCCAGTCCACCCTGTCGTATGCTTTGGCTAGATCCAACTTGTAGGCACAGTAGTGAAGGCAAGTCTTGAATCTTTGATTGTTGGAGATAGGTCCTAACAAACACTGTAATTTAAAAAACACTAGTTGTTAAGACAATTGTATCATCTTTTTCTCAGTGCAAAATTTAAAATGATTAGCTCAACTACTTAGTACTGTAAAGCATATCACTTTCAGGTTAAGCGATGTCGTAATGAGCATGCAATAATTATCTAGATAAAATAGGACAGTATGCTGAAACAAAATGGGAAAAAAATAGTAAAGAAGCAAGATGCCAACCTGGAGGAGTACCACAAAATAATTCAAGATTGTCAAAGCTAACTGAGTAGCAAACTCGGTGGTGCATGAGTTGGCAAAAAAAAATTAATGGTGTGAAGAGGGGTGTGCTGTACGGCGACATTCCTTCCTGCATGTTGGAACTAGTCGAAAATGAATGTATAAATATTGGTTAATCAATATATGAGGTTTTCAAAAAAGAATCCCGAAAAAAAGGTGTCCCGTTTTGGAGACATTGTGACCATTTAATCATGACGACATGATTTGCAGAGCTTTCCTGCATTCATTTTCACATATCAATATCTTACATACACGATACAAAACCTTCACTATGATGCAATTCCGTTCAAATTTGTGTCGAGTTGTGCAAGTGCGAATGAATTTTCACTCCGATTCGTGCAAATGTGTGGCATCGGAACCCAAAATTTTGCAGCTCTGAGAATCCAGACCACTCCCCCCCAAAAAAAAACACCCAGATCGCGGCAGGACAGCTGCTGTCTGTGTGTGCGCCTACTGAATAATTTACATTAGTTTACATGGAGCAACGAAAGGATGCCACTGCCACCACCCGTTGGTTGTCAAGACTCCTGCGCTTGCGGCAGAGCGGCCTCGCGACGTCCCCAGCATCGCCGGTGCACCTCCTCCATTCTCTCTGCTGGATTGCAGATGCCGGAGCAGTTCCAGTCAAAGGACGCCCCGCACGGGTTCCCAGCCTGCGCCTTCCATTCACAGTCTGCATGATCAGAGAAGATGACACATGAAAATGTGCATCACCTGCCATATATTTCCACAATCTGAACAGCAAGTCTGAAGTGCTTTGCAATTGCAGCAAATGCCTGGTAGACTGATGCTGGATGGTTGACTTGCAAGTTTGCATCACATAATCACAACTTCACGACACATGCCAGGGCTGGCAACAATGGTTGGTGCAGTGAAATATATTCCCAGAGTTCGAGAATTAAGAACAATGTACTGATGGTCTAAAATTAAACAAAATATTGTACTGATGGCCACTATGCCTACTGAAGTGCAAGAGACAAAAGAGTAACTGAGAGAGAAGATTGGTCAACACCCACACTAGATTTGCAAACAACAGGCACTTGCGTCGTCTTATTCAGAGGCCATTCAGGTTAAGTGTAATCAAGTACTATGTGCTGGTAACATTCAGATGAATAAAATATTCATGTGATGTACGGACATGTTCGCTGTATAGAGCAAATTCTGGAGAGCCAGGGGACAGAAAGGTGGTAAAGGCAAAGTCTTGAATCTTTTATTGTTGGAGATAAGTGCCAACAAACACTGTGGTTAAAAAAGCACTTTAGTTGTTAAGACGATTGTATCCTCTTTTTCTCAGTGCAAAACTCAAAATGATTAGCTCAACTACTTTTTTTTGCGAGAGCTTAGTACGTACTGTAAAGCATGTAAAATAATTATCTAGATAAAATAGGACAATATGCTGATGCAAAATGGAAAATCAATAATAAAGAAGCAAGATGCCAACCTGGAGGAGTACCACAACAAAGGCTTCTCTCATCAACATGCTCAACATCCAACCCAATCAACCAAGAACCAATTGATACATCTTCATTTTTATATTTGTGCAAGATATGCCTGAAAATGACATCAAATAAATACGAGATGATTCCGCAAAAAAAACGAGATGAAGCAGTAATGTAACCTCTTTTATCCGGCACTGCATATCGACATTAGGAATTTAGGACTAACCTGTTTGCTGATACATAGGTCGCCAAATCCCTCGTTATAGCATACAGCTGCCGTGTTGCATGCCTAAAGTAGTTGTTACCCGCAGTCCCAAACTTCCAGTGTTCTGGTTCATAATACTTAGATTCACTGTGAACATTAAGCAGGCATTATATTACACCATCTTTTAGAAGAAATGTCAGTAAAATGAAACCATTTGTTTGTGAGCCTATCTAGTAAGATCTATCCTTGTAAATAAGAGAATGCAAAACTCATGATCTTCATTATCCGATCAGCATGGGAATGAATGATCCAACAAATGAAACATGTGCTTTGCTAGCAGGTAGCATGAATATCTTCCACTATGGGATGGATGATACTTCTTTCCCCAGACCATTCAACAGTTCATATCACGAGTTTGAACATTATCATTCAATAGAAATTCTTGTCTGACACATTTCCCCATATGTTTAGTACTTTAACCAATTGGAAGCAATCTGGATTTCCCTTTGAAAAAAAAAAGGAAGCAATATAGATTTCTGGAGTATTACTTGTTAGCAATAATAGGTCCGGATTTCATGCAGCCGATGTACACCCGAGGTTTTGACCTATGCCGTGCCAAAATCGATCTGGTAATACCTGTGTTAAGATAGTAAAATCTCAGTGCGCAAGAATGCCGGTGGAACATTTAGCAGCAACAGCTAAAGCTCAAAAGAACCTGTGTTGGCATACCAATGTTGACGTGAACATCATCGTCAACTTTGACATAGAAATCAGCATCCCACGTGGACAGAGCAGTTGAAAGAAACATCTGAATCTTCAAAGGAAGCCCACCCTGGCTTTCAACGTGATTCTGCAAAGGGCGTCAATACTGTTAGTCATTGATAAAAGGCTAAAAGCAGAAGTAGTTGAAAGTAATCGACCCAGCAAGCATACAAGCCTCAAAATATCATTGTATTCTTTATCCTCTGCATCCATGGCACGCTCCACTTCACTGTCAGGACTACAAGATGTAATGTAGGTACCAAAATTCAGTAACGTATTAAGCAAGCAGGATCATAATATTGACTGACTATTTCTTTCCCAGATTTAAACTCAGCCATACCTTCGTCCAATAACAAAACGAATGACAATGCCCTTCTCCTTCTCCAGCCTTGGCAAATACTCACCTAGAAAGCATTGTATTATTAGATAGAAAACTGATATGAAACATAAACAATTGGAATTACTATGAGTTATAAACATAAACCTTGTGGCATCCACGTCTGCCTGAGAGTGTCTCTGCGCTTACGATTATCGAAGGTGGTCATGATACCCATGACGAAAAGCAATCTAGGTCGCATGTTTCCCTGGTGGTCAGCAGCGGCTGAATCACTCGGCGACACGCCGCCTTGGTTCCTCATCTGCAGCTGTGCAGCTCTAGCAGCAGCCAGCCGCATCTGGATGTCCGATATCGTTCTATCCAACGCGCTGCCCAACAGAAACAGTATGAGCAAATCCAAATTTGGAAGGACATATTCATGGCTGCTCGAGGTTCAGATATTACATAACGACTTGGCGAGTCAGTGTTGCTTCGTTCAGCACGGCCCTCGAATGACCAGAGCTTGCCTGCAAAATCGGACCAGTTGGCAATGTGCAGCCAAATAGACATCGGTGGAAGAGAGGGGAGTGAGTGGAATTGTTACCTTGTTTGGGCAATCGTGTGGCTCGGGAACCGGCCAGTAGCTGCAAAAGTAGAGCAAACATCACCACCTCCTCCCACAAAAGCGTAGAGCGCGAGAAATCCAAGAGAAACAGCGGATTTGGTGCTAATGCGAACCGGTTGACGACGCAGACGCCGAGGAGGAAGCAGGCGGTGCAAAGCGCGGCCACCCACCTCGTAGGCACTCGCCCCGGCGGCGCCCTGCGGTGCGGCCTGGCTGCGGCCAATGCCATCGCCCTCGGATTCCTCGTTCGGACGAGAGGAGAGGGAAAGCCGTGTCTTTGCCTTGGCCTGCTCTGCTCACCTGCAATGCAGTGGCGCTCAGTGCTCCGTGGACTCGGCTCACCAAACGGGACCGGGTGCGGGTGAAGGCGCCGCCCCAGCGCTCGGCCCCGGCCGCCGCTCTCGGGGATTCACCTCCACGGCCGCCTTGCTTGCCGTGTAACCCGGATGCTCGCCAACCGGTCCGGCAGGCCTCGTCCAGGAACGGAATGGGATGGGAGGGCGAGCGGTGCCGGAGTCGCGTCCAAAATTCGGTGAGCTTGTGTGCAGGGAAGCCAAATCAGCTAGATTGGTAGGTCGGTAGCCATCTTCTACCTTGCTTGCTTGCCTGGGGCCGGGGGATGATTTGGGGCGGCGCGGGAGCTGAATGCTAGCGGAGGAGCGAGGCTGAGGAGGGGTTTGTGCGCCATCGATCTGTTCGGCTCGGCCACAAGACCCGATGGGCACAGGGGTAAAATTGCCAATTCCTATAGCTTTCCAGTAATCCCAGAATATAATAATAGCTGTAGTTTCCAGCGACAAATTACCTAATTGTAGAGTCTTTTGGCAAAGCCTTTTTTTTTTAAAACGTTTAGCATCGGGCAACCGATCGCACGGGAAATCGGTCGCACCGCTCGCTCACGGCGTCCTCTACGCAAGTCACGTGCCCAGTCAGACCCACCCAGCACCCATCCTCCTTTCTTTATCACTTCACGCGGAGTGCCACAGCCTCTCGTTTTCCACCGTATCTCTCTCCTCCCCATCTCCTACCTCCCAACCACCATCTCGCCGGCGATGGCCACCGCCCACCCCGCGCCAATATCCCCCGCACGCGGCCGCCTGCTGCGGGAGGCACATACCACCGCTGCGAGGGCCCTCCGGATGCGCTCGGAAAGGGGACGACACCGTCTGCTACAAGCCGAGCTCGGCGTTCGTGTGGCTCCTCCCTCCTCACGACTGTGATGGCGGGGGGGCAGCGGTGCTACGATTGCCGTTGTTTACGACCGGCGAGGCAGTGCTGAGACCTGCGGCAACCGCTGCTGCAAGCCACGGGCCGCGCTACTGGCAACTGGCGAGGTAGCAGCAGCGACTCGGCGGGATGCTGCGACCGACGACGCTGGAAGCTGCAACTGTTGGTGTGGGGAGCAGCAACCATCGAGTCCAGGAGCTACAAGCGCCTGACGCCGTGCCCTCTCGCCATGGGGATGCCGCGATCATCGACGACCGGAGCTGCAGGGGGGTGACCGCCTTGCTGGAATCGCCCACAGCAGCGACCTGTGAGCCATGGTGCTGGGACCGGTGACTACCAAAGTTGCGACCGGCGAGCCATGGTGCTGCGACCAGTGACCACCTGTGCGGCGAGCAGCGACCGCGGCGACGAATGCTGCGAGCTTGCCAATGGGGTGCTACGAGTGTGGTGGCCGGCGAGGGCAGCCGTCCATGCTGCGAACGACGAATACCGGAGCTGCAAACAGTGACCACCGGTGCGGCGAGCAGCGACCGCGGCGACGAGTGTTGCGAGCTTGCCGGCGGGTGCTGTGAGCGCGGCGAGGGTGGCCAGCGGCAGGGAGTGTTTTGCGTCGTCGCACTGTAGCACATTCTGTGTGCGCGTACAAGGGGTGAGGGAAGGGGATTGTCGAATGGCTAAGGAGGCTATCGATCCTGTGTTAGGATTGGTCGACTGATGGCTATTACTGGCTTTTTTTTAGTGGTTTGTGGCAAAAGCCACATTTGAGTAGTGTCCCGTAGCCAATTTCCCCTTCTAGAGATGTGGATTAAGGCTAATGTGAGTAACATAAGTAGTAACATACGTCCTCATGCAATGTCAACTAGGTATGTTGATGACATGACATATTATCAAATGATGAAAAACATAATGGTGGTAACATATTCATAGCGCTTCCCACGAAAAAATGAGTCAACAATTTAATAAATACAATAATCTATGATATTACCTCTATGATACTTTGCATTATGAAGGTACTAACATAAACTAGTGTCATACGCATGACATTAGTCTAAGTTGGTACTCCCACTAAGACTAGCCTAATGGTGTGCTCGGCTACATTAAATGACTGGTCAAACTTGCTTAATCCACACGCAAGACATTGAAATAAACTGCATATCAGCACTTGGTCCGTACACCGATTGGGCTGCTTGTTGAACTAAGTCATGAACTTTCTTGAAAAGGTTCCACCAATCTTGTCTGTTAGCTTATGCCTGTACACGTGACATGAGACACAACCTACTTGCACGTACATACTCATAAAAAGCATTTTGTAAAAAGTTCCTTGTGCCATAGACTTGTTTGTCTCAAAATGCTGAAGCTTACATGTAACGTAAGAAAAAACCATAAGCAAGAAAGGAAAAACCCATGAGCCACAATAGTCGAGTACTGGAATACCGTACCAATTATTTTTCTTGAACTTGGCACGAAAACGCAAAACGCCCCAGTACCCACTACCCAAGTACAGTAGTACCAATTACTTTTCCTTCGTGCAATGTATGTAATCTGCTGTATCAATGTATGTAATCTGCTGTTACTAATTGCGCTGCCAACTTTTTATGCGAGATAATCGTTGATAATGAAGCTATGCATTGCCTTGCACATGGGCATGTGACGGTGACTGTGCAAGGTAGGTTACAGAGGCACGGGCTAGCACTTTTTAGTTCTTACTATATTTATTACATTCAACTTTTTATATGATACTATGAAATATCTGACAATAATAAGATGTTTTCATGAAGTCCCTACTACGTTCAGTTTTGTGTACGATACAAAATGTCAGACAACAATTAGATGTTTTCTTGAATTGTGATTTAAAACAACATGCACTATTTTAATGGTTAGACATAAGACAAAAAGGAGTTATAACCCTTGAATGAATGTCTCTATGATTTTGAATGATTGAATGTTCACAATGATATATACACATTTGTTCTCGTGTCATTGCAAAAGACCTCAGAGTTATAGGCAATGTCAAAGCATCAGGGCTGGTCCTGAAGTTTCAGAGGCCCTAGGGCGAACTCCATAAATGGGCCCGGTGGTCGTAGTGTTTTTTTTAGATTACATACATTGATACAAAAAATCTTGTAAAGCCATAATAACCAACGATATAAAAATTCAGGTAGATAATATTCGATAATGATGTTGTACTTTATGTTCTAGATCAACTAGTACAAATGCCCGTGCGTTGCACCGGGCGAAAAAAGGGCAGAACCTGCTTCCTGTGCCATTATGCACCATTTTATATCAACTTCAATGATAATGTTAAATGTTAAAATTTTCTTTGTACAAATAGAAGGTAATGTTTACATAAAAATTGGAATACTTTTTTAAAGATTAGTTAACATTTTTATGAAATGTGAACATTTCTCTGAAAAAGATCATTTTTCGAACAGATGGTTTTCTTACAAAGAATCTTTTTTAGGGGTAATAATGTTTTTTAGGTGTAAGAGCAATTTTCTGTATAATATTATTTTTAAATGTTTAGTTTTTCAAAAAATATATTTTTCTGCAACTGTTTTTGCACAACCTGCTTCATGCAATATTTAACAATGAACGTGCAATGCACGTTTAACAATGCAAAAAAAGTATTATTAGTGGGATATTTAAGTAATGTGTTCATAGTTGGAACGTGAGCAAGGGTTATGTGGGTGCAGGTTTGACAAAGTAGTGTTTAAAAAAAGGTTTGGCAAAGTAGGGAGGTGATATATCCTAGTCTGGTATAACTGTCAGGAAAAATAAGAAACCAATGAAAAAAGAACTTAATATTAATAGACACATCAATATCAATAGATACATCAACCATAGAGTTATGGATTCACATTTCCTATGATACATTTCCATAGAATTTACATATATACATGAATCAAAGGTCAACAAAAAACAGAGGTGCAGCATCTTAAAAATACAAGTGCCCATCATCGTCGCCATGTGCTGCAACTAATAATAGTAGAAAAACAAAAGAATACCCTAGGAAGTTGAAACAACAACTTACTAATACCAATTCGGCAGCTACAGTGAGTTTATTCTCTTGAAACATCCTCCCCTGTGGTTGGCTCATGTTGCCCAGCCTTATTTTTAGAAATTGGTGCTATGTTCTGAAATTAGTACCACACTCGGAAATGACATCTTGTGGACTCTTGGGAGTACAATCCAATTCAAGTCAAATTAATCCACAACAGCTTAGGCATTGAGTGACCAATAAATTTTTTATATCAACATAACAATGACAGTGGAACAGGTTCAGTTAAACAACTCTAAGAGATTTATTTTTCTGCGGGAAACAACTCACCTCTCCAAGAAGCAACCATGTATTCCTTTCCTCCTTGAAGTCTTAGAACTGCAGCCTCCACTTTGGCTATCAAGAGCAGCAGCAGCAGCTGCGCATCTCCGGGACTTTTTTCAGAAACTCGTCTCTACCATAATTTCCATTGTCGCTCGTGCCGACACATAGACTGACATGCTCAACACACGTTAGTCTTGCTAATCTACAGTTTCTGGCAAACACGCGTTGAACCATTTTTCAGGACACTCCAAGAAAGCACCCAAATTTCCACGACTGAATCACAAATTCACAATCATCTAAGGAGCAGGTACATAAGGAAACCGATGCAATTTACAAAAACCATAATTAATCTTGGCTTGACACATCCTTTGCAGACTCAGTAGGACTGAAAATATCGTCCCTAGTCAATAATTTGAATAGTTGACTGCAAAACCTGTACAATGTGATGAGCATTGCAAATTTAAAGAGGTTCTAGAATAATTCTGGAAGTGTTGACAAGTGCCTAGTGCACATGAATAGAACCCCAAAGGACCATCCCCAAAGCCAGAGAATCTCGTCTCCAGCCGATCCAAAGATTAGTCAAATAAGAGATATTAACAGTTTTTCATGCACTCATGTAGTCATAAGTTCAGTTTTGGTTGCCTAAGCTTGGCGCACATAACTGTCGGATGCAAGCTAAAACAAAGATTTGAAGAAAAAGACTGCTCCTTGTACTGTCAGATTGTGTGATCCTTTTGCTTGCAAACTCAATCTATGGTGCTTCAGATAGACTGATGATCTGAATCAAAGTTACAAGAGTGTTATTTCCCATGTAAATAAGCGTTGAAGATTCTTTCCCTGTTCCTATCTAACTTTGGATGCAAGAATCTGAATGTTTCATTGTAGAACTGCAATAATTGACTGAATGCAAACTTACACTTGGTTGAACACTTGAACTGTTGTTTTTCTGTAGGTAACGCCCAAGTTGTCATTGTCGCTGCAGCTCAAGATCCACGCCTTCCTGCTCTGGCTGTCCGTCGGCTTCCTAATGCATGTCCGTGTGCTGCTGATCAGCTCCAAGGCTGTGATCACATAATTAAGCAATGCACATTTCAACTTACCGGACAACATGAAGGATACATATCAATATTTTAGCAGATAAATCTAAGACTTAGATGCTCTGAATTTCATCATTTGTGAGAAAAATGATATTTCAAGGTAGATCATTTTATTGTACAATCAGCTCTCCAAAAGCACCTAAATTTCAGTGTACAATCAGAATTGCTAAGAACCATTTGCTACAGAACTTACAGGTGTACCGAAAGATATTCATCCAGAGCTAGCTAAGTCATTTCATATATGAAGCGAAAATCAAGAATTACTGGCATTAAGGTAATCCGTCAATGCACATACCCGAAAAATTGAAGCAGCCAATTTGACTACATTGGTCTGATGATCCTTCCATTAGTCTTCGTAGGAGCCAATTTGTTACAAAGTAGTACAGGGCAATATAGTTTGTTAACTGCAGCAGAAATGGCCATTAGATTAGATTAGAAGATGATTCTGAAAACAATTTGAAGCCGAAACCAAACCTTGCTGAGCCCTCCACTGCCTCGCGTCCGCACATTCACACGCACCACGCACGCAGCTCTCCTACGTCTGCTGAGTGTTGCCGGCGAGCTCCTGGGCGCCTTCAAGCGCGTGTGCTTGCTGGGGTGGAGAAGGGGAGCGAGGTTCGATGATGTGGGCAACAATCGCTGGCTCACTTGGTCTAAGGGCGAGCGCGGGGCAGTCAGTGGGGTGGCAACTTGGCGATGGGCCGGTCGGGCGGGCTCAGCGGCCGGGGCGGCGCCGCACTGCAGCCCGTTGAACTGACTATCACTCCCTTCTCTCTCCCTCTGGCCTCTCATCTCCTTCCCGTCCTCTCTCCCTCTGGCCTCTCATCTCCTTCCCGTCCTCTCTTTTCTCTCCCGCTCATCTCTCTCTTCTCTCGCCGGCGTCGGCCATGCCGCACCCGCCAGCCATCGTGCTCCATGCTCCGGCCGCCTTCCTTCCAGATCCGCCGCCTGCGCGCCATTTCCCACCGAATCCGGCCAGATCCGACAGGTCCTCGCCGACTGCGCCACCGCCAGGCCGCCGTCAACATCGGCGTCGTGGGCGACGCCCCAGCCCTTCGCGCACGCCCGCCTCTCCTCCACGCCTCTACATTTTCTGCTCCTTCGTCTCCTCGCACGGCTCCCGCCTCCCTGCCGCAGCTTGATGCGGCGCCGGAGCGCAGCGTCGCCTCCCCTCCCTGCCATGGCGAGCGCCCTCCATCCTCCCGTGCGAGGCACGGCGGCGGCCGTCGCCGGCGCACGACGGAATGGGCGAAGCCGCCGTCGCTGTCGCAGGAGAAATGGATAAGACGACGGGAGGACAGCGGGTGGAATCAAATGAGTACAGGTTTTTTTTTTGCAAAATTGAAACGTTATATAGAGACCCATTAAAACAGGGACTGCGGGTTAATTTCTTATAAACCAAGGGACTTTTATGCAAAATCGCTAGCGACGACGGGCGCCCAGAAACCCAATTTTCTTTATTATTATATATATAATAATAATAATAATAATAATAATAATATATATAATATATATAATATATATATATATATATTAGGTAAAGATATCATATAAGTTACAGAGCACAACAAAAATAAATGCCTTTAATAACCATGAGAAGCGACTCCGTGCAATTTTTGACGCAAAAATCATCAATAATAGTTTCAAGATTAATGACGGTTAATTGATCCGGTCATTTACTGTTTTTTTTTCTCAGAACTAGACAAGTGTTTTTTCAGGCAACATGTTTGCAAAAAAAAAAAAAAAGGAGCGAGGGCGACACTTGAATGCTGGAGACTGGAGTAAATTAGCAGCAACAATCTCCATCTATATATATATCTATCCAAATCGAAAGTGTAAGACCAGACTAACTCTCTCCTGCGAGACCGCAAATGTTGCTTTTACAGGAATCAAAATTACTCCAGATTGAGATTGAGGGCTAAAATAATTCACACAAAAAATACCTCGGTTGTTCTGCCGTTCCTTGCCCTAGGCGCTAGTAGTACTGCGCAAGAAACCGGCAGCCAGTGCGATGGAGTCACTCGGCGCTGATCTGCTCCATCCTCCGGCAAAAACGAAGCCAAAGGAATCACCCCGGGGACTTGCGGCCTTGATCACACAGCGCCGCGCAAATTCGTGCTGACGTGCATGTACGAGGCATCAGGGAATCCGCTGCGAATTCAGCTACACGTGGATTGCCTCTTAGGCTTTTGGGCCTCGCGGCCTTTTGTTTGGCATCAATATTGGGCCTACATTATATGGCTGTGAATCCTTGTATATGTGCTGGGTCGGGGCCCCTAGTTTGGGTGGGCCCCGGGCCGTCGCCCCTGCTGCCCTGGCCCAGGGCCAGCCCTGGGAGCACCGCTACCCGATTGAATCTCGGCCCCCTGCATGAGCTCAAGCCACCGCCCGGCGGCACGTCTCCGCCCTGCAGGTCTCCCACTAGACCAGGCCGCGACGCCCGCTGGCCTACCGTGCCCAGCAATTCGCTGGCTCCTCTGCTTGCTCCGTGTTGACACCAAATTTTGGCATGGCCAAAAACACAATTAAAATGGCCTCAAATGGAAAAGTGCTCAAAGTGAGAAAGTTTTGTACTGTCAAAAGGGGAAACTTTGATATTTGGGCCATAGCCATCGGATCTCATCTCTAAGATCGAAGTTGTGTTCGAAGTACTGAGATTTTGTATTCAGAACAATATTCGGATGATTACGCCCCCAAGATGGCCTCATATGAAAAAATGTTCTACACGAATTGTTTTCGTCTCGTCGTATCGGTTGATTTTGGTATAAAAATCATCCCAATCCGAGTTCGTATGCAAAAGTTAGAGGCAACACTTTGCGGACCGATCCTGAGTGAAAAAGTGACGCGAGGGACCAGACACCCACCTAGGTAGTGTCTGATGGGTCGCGTGAGTTATTCGGCCTTTTGCCGGCTGGATGAAGCTTGCCGGCCGAGTAAAAAGCTTGCCGGCGTGAAAAGCTTACCGGTGTGAAAGCTTGCCTGGGTGAAACCTTGCCGGTGTGAAAGCTTGCCGGCGTGGAAGTTTGCCGGGTGGAAACCTTGCCGGTGTGAAAACTTTCCGGGGTGGAAACCTTGCCGGTGTGAAAGCTTGCCGGGGTGGAAACCTTGCCGGTGTGGAAAGCTTGCCGGGGTGAAATCTTGCCGGCGTGGAAAGCTTGCCGGAAAAAAGCTTGCCGGAATGGTGGAAGCTGTCAAAGTCAATCCGACCAGAAGTTGGAGATGGGCTCGAAAGATTATTCAGATGATTTTGGATGGAAAAGTGTTCTACACGCAAGTTGTGCGTATCGTCGAAACGGTCAACTTTGCTTTTGGAGTCATCATCGTTGGAGATAGTATACGGCCTGCAAAGTTGTTACAAGACTCGGACAGTTCAGAAAACTGCATATTTGAATCCGACCCACGGTTAAAGATGGGCCCTAAAAGTCATAAAGATGGCCTTAAAAGGAGAAGTGACTCGCGTTGTATTATGAAGATCATCGAGGCGGACAAGTTTGATGTTGAACTCGACTCCATCCGAGTTAGTATGCGATTTCTAAAGCCCATGCAAGAAGCAGGACAGAAGTATGAGACAGATTCGGGATGAATCCAAGTTGGACTGAAACTAGAACTGTAGGACGTGAATTGATGTAATTTTCTTGTAAGGAAAGCCTAGATGAATCCTTTACTTGTACGGGAAGTCCAGCCGCCTCTGATATATGTTAGGGGTGATGGCCGATTAAAACAACACACAATCGATCAAATCATATACCACTTTTTATCTTTTATCTTTTCTCCTTAACCCTAGTTCTTCTTCTTCCTCGTTCTTCGTTCGTTCTTCTTGTTGCAGGGCGGCGATCCACGAGGCCCTAGGGGCGATCAGGTCGACCTAGGGCAGCCCATAGCTGCCGCGCGCCCTGACGGGTTCCCTCCCGGGCGTGTGGGGTTTCGAGTCTACAAAAGCGCCCGCCGGATTGTCTGCGTACCGCGTTTCCGGCCGGGTCTCCTTCGACGCGAGCTGCGGCGCATCACCCTCGGCGTCGAGGGTACACGGTGACGTGTTCGTATGTGAACACACTTTTTGGTGACTCCGCTGGGGACCGAAGCTTTGAACGGTCTCCAGCCCGTTCTTGCTACGAAGAGATCGTCATCTAGGGTTTGCAATCTACAAAGCTAATATGAATACCCAATTCCCTACTGTAGATGCAAATAATTCATATGGTGTTACTAGATCGTTCAATGAGTATACTCTATCGGCCAGCCCTAGTTTGTTCAATCATGCATCTAATTACGTGCATAGGCCGATTCAAAGTAATTTACATGCTTTAACTTCTTATGATACTAGTAACATGCACCATATGTATCCCAACTCTCATGCATCGGCAACCGCACAAATTGTTATGCCGATGAACAACATGGTGAGTTCGGTTAATAAATTTGAAACACCTCATGTTAGAATTTCCAATGCCATGCAAGAAAGTGTTTCACCCTTTTATTCCTCGGCAAGTAATGTGCAATATACTAATCCAACCATGCCGATGAACGAGAGAATTGGCCATGCTACTAGTAGCTATTCGGCCAGTTACTCTCAACCGTCATATGCTACACCTCATGTCAGTAATTTTTCAGCACCATACACAACTGTAGATGTTCATAATTTGGCTTCACACCTTCCTGGTCATAGCCAAATAAATGTAAATTTTACAGGAGCGGTTGTGCCCAATATTGTAGAAGATGAGGTAGTGGTGGCTGCATTGAAGAGTTTAGCCCAAAATAAGAGGATTAGTGCTCTTTGCCTTCAACAACATGAAAAGGGGCTATTTCCTGATTATGCGGCAATAAAAGCCAGAGTTTTGCAAGAAAATGAATCTTTGCCAATTGATAAAATTGGCGAGCAAAAATATGGTTTTACAACAATGCATGTGCCTTCACCTAGTACTACATCATATTATACACCCCCTACACAATTGCAAAGTTTCGGCAACACCCATGTGCCATTAACGAAAGAATCTAAAAGCATTGGGGGGCAATCGTATCCGGAGTGGGCTGAAATTGAGAAAAAGATTAAAGCCAATTTTGCCGCTCGCCGTCAGAAACAAAAAGAAACAGAATTGGCTCAATTAAAAGAAGCATTGCCAATTGGTAGAATCAATGTAAAGAAAGATGATTCAGAACATGAAAGTGCTTCGGTTGAAAGTGCCGAATCAAGAAATATATATTCTGAATCCATCAAATGCAAAGAGGCAAGCATTATTGAGAAAGGGCATGGCAAGCATAGCAAAGCGACCATACTTGATTTTTTTAAAGTTAATGGAATCTACTTCCTGCCCTATGAGTTTCGTGCCAGAGAAATTGATGAACTTCAAGGACAAGAACAAGTAGCCGAACAAAGTTCGACCGACAAAAATCTTCAGTGTAATGATGCACGGAATTAAGAAAAAGATGATGAAGAGGCGTTGGGGAGCCATCCAAAGGCGGAGCAAGATATTGTTCAAGTTACACCACCATCATGCTCTCCCAACATATTTGAAGAGGTATGTTTAGCAAGTAATTTACCTATTTTCAGATTTGGTCCAAACTTTATTGTTGATGCATCTATTAGAAAAATCCTCATAAGTAATTTTGAAACACCAATGAAGAAGGGTAATTTACTTGTTAGCAATAAAATCGTTATAGAACATATCGGTCAACCCATTGCGCCATTTATAAAGACCGATAATGACTTATTGTTGCAGCCAAAGTTTTCCCCGTTGCTTTATTTAAAGTTCATATCTACATGGGTAGCTTTGCTTGTTTCATACTTGGCTTACTCTTGGTCTCAATTGAGGCATGCATGTTCTAACTATTTTTGTTTCAGAAACATAAAGCCAAGGTTAGATTCTTTTCAAAAAACCGATGCTAGTATAATATCTTATCCAATGACATCGGTAAAAGAATGCAAAATAAAAATCATAGCCGAATGAGGTGATACAAAATCTGAACCATTCGTTTGCTTAACTCCAAATCCGTTTTCACAGCAAGATCGGCTAGAAAAAAAAATACCTTCAATTCAAACATGTGTGATCAAATCTTTGATTTGTTGTTGAGAAATAATTATATTAGAATTCTTGATCACCATGTTGAGCCATCTGTCCAGGGACGAATGTATTGTAAGTTGCATGATTCGTCCAAGCATAATTTTGAGGATTGCAACATGTTTCGTCAAATAGTTAAATCGGCCATTGATAAAGGACGATTGAAATTTGTAGAGACACCAAGAGATGACCAGTCTATTCCGATTGGTCCCGATGGCAGAAAGTTTTTGTATCGGCTGCTTCAAGCCGATCCATTTAAAGAGAAGGTAAAAACTGCAGGTGATGGGATCAAGCTTTCAAGTAAAGAAGTCGTTGAAGAGCATAATGAACATAATCTTGAGGGCGAGAATTCCATCGAAGCTACAATTGAGAAAACAAAGGCCGAAATAAGCGCAAGTGTAAGAGATCAAAAATCACCTTCGCTGAACTAGTGGATAAATATCAAAAGAAGAGTAAAGAGAAGAATACTTATCGGCCAAATCATGCAAAGAAACCAAGATCACCCCAAGGCGCAAATATGAGGATCCGTATTGGCAAAGTGAGAATTTTAATGCAACATATTCATATCCTTATTTTGGGCCGCCAATGCCAATGCCGTGGATGCCTCCCTATGCTCATATAGATCCATATCCATCATGGGATAGGTATGATACAAGGGCACATTCTCCATCTTATTTTAGACCATCTCACCAATATTATGCAACTCCGAGAAGATCAACATTTGAACAATCACATGTTAAAGACCGTTTCAATCATAAGGAATCGGTCAAGCAAGTTTACCGTGTTAAAAGAGATGGTCGTAAGAATGCAACTTCAGATTTGATCTCAAATGAAAAAGAGCCAATTAAAGTGTTGACATTGGCTACTAAAGGCAATGAGACAAAGCAACCAATTATTGAGAGTCAAAGTGCCAAATCTGAAGAAAAGAAGTTGAGAGTGCATAAGGCCAAAAAGGAATTGCCAATGGTAAAAACAAAATCACAGCCGAGATGCCCACTCGGCTTAACGTATTGGCAAAAGAAGGAATTACAAAATCTTAGTGCACAAGAGCTGAGACAGAAGAACATGGCATGGATTCCTAAGAGGATCATTCATAACAAAAATGATGTGCATCCTTCTATTGCAACAAGTACAATAAAAGTGAGGAAAGAGAAGAATGGAAGCAACAAACAATTAAGCCGAAGGTGTGCATCACAACATCAAAATGTTCGGTTGGCACATCATCCATTTTCTTCAACAATGCCATTGATGCCTTTGCCATGGAATTCATCCATAGGTATGATCAGTTACCCTCCATGGACTTATTTTGATCCATGGATGCAACATAATTTTCTATATCATGACAGGGTATTACCAAATCACTATACATTTGGTTAGTTACATTTTTGTTGCTAATACAAAGGGGCCAAAATATTTTATTGCTATTTCATTTATTTATTTCGGCTATACATACTTTGGTGGGTGAATTCTACATGGACCTCGTGGTAATGACCGATATTTATCTATTGCCCTAAGAATATATCTAAGAATGGTCGGTGTGGTATTCTAACATCGTCCTTAGTTTGAGTAGAGATTGAGATAAGTGCTTGCATAGAAATCTGTCAAATTGATGCCATTGAAGATATTATGCATAGACCAATTCACCAAAACTGCAAAGTGGACTTACGTTTTGATTGGGTGTGCTTTGGCTTATTAGTTTTCAGAATTTGCGTAAAGCCAAATCATGGTTGATTTTATTATTGAGCATCATATTGACATCATGCATAATACTGATTTTAGCTTTATCTCTATAGTACCATGGTGATTATATATTGATGGTTAAATTTGTAGCAATGGCCAAGGTGTTGGTGTTGTTTATACACTAGTGGAAAACGGCCCATTTTTCCCGGTTCCAGAGGCCCATTAGCCCCGGTTCTGGAACTGGGACTAAAGGGTCGGGACTAAAGCCCAAAACCTTTAGTCCCAGTTCGCTTACAAACCGGGACTAAAGGGGCTCCACGTGGCCGCTGCGGGGAGCCTAGGCAGGATGACCTTTAGTCCCGGTTGGTGTTACCAACCGGGACCAAAAGGCATCCACGCGTCAGCATTTGGCAGGAGTTGGGGTTTTTGTTTTTTTTGAAAGGGGGGGGGGGTTTAGGGGGTTTTGGAGGGTTAATTTAGGGGTTTCATATTGTGTTAGCTAGCTAATAGAGAGAAGTGTCCTCTCTTTCTCCGTGCTTGGTCGACGCTAGCTACTATACGTATAGAGAGAACTCGACACGCTAGCTAGTAAGAAAATGAAGGAACCATTAAGTACACAAGATCGTCATGAACATATACAGAGATAAGTGATCGACCTCTCTTTCTCCAAGAGATTGGTCGAACAACAAGTTTTCGTATATCTATCCGACGCTACTAGCTACATATATACAATATAAGATCTCTTACATACAATCACTAACATCTAATGTCAAATTCCACATGGTATTCTCCGGCTTTATTTATGACGTGGTCAAGAAAGAATCCCACCAATTCCTCTTGAATTGCTCGTATGCGATCATGTGGTAGGAGTTCATCCCGCATCTGCCACAACTAATTTGAAGAAGGGGGTCAATACATATATATGAATGAAACTCAACACAAATGATGGTAATAAAATAAAATTGTGAATATTATTTCTTACGCACTTCATATTGTTTTTCAGAGTAGCCCCGCTTAGAGGTCGTCGCGTTGTAGATGAACTCGCAAAGGTAGTATCCACAAAAATCATTCCCGGCTTCCTGCCACAAGCACTGTACGAGAAATAGACTTCAATCAAACTGATAATCAAGCATTATAAATGGTATTGATGAAACTAGAATCAATGGGAGATGCGCGGAACTAGCTAGTAGTACTTACTTTTGGGTGTGTAAATCGCAGCTCCCTCGGCAGTGTCGGAACAATTCTGGTGAACTCTTTCCAAACCCTGTCAGACAAAGAAAATAATTACTTGATAACAGGAAATGAACAAAGTTGCCGATATGGTGCGATAATGATCGATTGAACTTACTTCTGGAGCATTTCAGTCATGTACGCATACTCCTAGCGATCTTTTCGTCTCGAGTCTAAGACGGTTACTACTCCTCGCTCAAGCTTAATCTCTAGCAGAATAAAGTGGAAGCTGCGCATGCATGCATAACTCATCAATTACATTACTATAACCTCGAGTAATAAGGGAAACCGAATATGCACAAGACAGTAACACTCACTTGAAGTTGTAAGGAAAGAGTATTTTCTCTTTGTTTTGATTTTTAAGCAACGATTGTAGCAAGTTGTCCTCGGTTTCTGTGACATTCTTTTGAACCGTCCATTCATGTATGATATTTGGGTTAATGAACCCAATGTCATAGATTTGTGTTTTTCTGCATTCGAGGATCTTCAATCTACATAATATAGTGAGGATAATTATATATACATGCAATGAAAGAGCTGAGCTATATATAGAGACTTAATTACAGAAGTAGTACTTACAGACAGTAGCAAGTCACGAATGTTTTGTCGAGGGCCTTTTGATTGTATAATTGGAATAACTCGTCAAATTCAACAGACAACTGATCCATTCCAACGAGGTCGTGCTCCTCTTTAATTCTCAGCGTCAAAGTATCCTTCCCAGACTCGCTGCAGGTTTTCATGTACCATTCATGGAATATTTGCATCATCGTTGTTAGAGGAGGATGATCAGGTTTGACGAGAGGCTGCCCGTACTGGTATCTGAATTCATCCACCTCCATTATTTCAAACTCTACATCATCGCTCAGGTAATCAGCAGGATTGGTACCGGGCACCATCCCCGGCTGATTAGCAACGATATCGCTAGACACCTTGAGCGGGGGGCATGATTGGTTCGCCTGTTCGCCGAGCTGGGGAATTTTTTTCCCACTTCTTCGTTCTGCTAACCTTGCATGCATGCAAGTACTTCCCGACCACTCCGCTTCCTTATATGTCCTTTCAATAATGCACTCATAGTTGGATTGCGGCGGAGACGGTGGTGGTCGCTTCAAGGCATCGATAGTGCACTTCCGTTTCATTGGATCTATCATCTCCTTCGGAGGTGGAGGTTTCAGTGCAAAATGTTCATGCACTTTGGCAGCACTGATTTTCATGGTTTCCTCGTCGGTCCTCTATATGGTAACTTTTCCAGAGGCTTGAGAGATGGACTGTATCTGAATTGCTTCCCGCCTCTGCTTGTACTGCTAGCCGCCGGAGCGGTGGCGGCTCTCTTCTGCCGTTGCTGACGAGGAGAAGGAGGAGGCGGAGTGCTCCGACGCGCCGAAGGAGGCAGAGGAGGAGGCGGAGTGCCCTCACGCGCCGGAGGAGGCGGAGAAGGAGTGCCCTCACGCGCCGGAGGAGGAGGAGGAGTGCTCTGACTCGCCGGAGGAGCAGGAGGAGGCGGAGGCGTCCAGTTTGGAAGCTTGATGTACTCCTTCCGCCATAGACATGTAGTCCTCAGAGCATAAACCAGCTGAGTCTCCCCTTCACTTGTAGGGTGGTAAAGCTCGAGCTCGTCAAATCCCTCCATTACTTCATCCACCATCACAACAGCATAGCCATGTGGAATCGGACAGAAGTGAAAAGTTCCGTCAGGTTGAGGAGGTGCAACAGAGCCGACAGCCGCCTTCAAGGTGAGGTTCCGACATTTCGTCCTAAGCTGGCAATGTTGAGCCTCCGTGATAGCATCCACGGGGTAGCTAGGAGACGTGAAGTCAGGCTGCTGAACGAGCTCCGTGGAAGCAACGCTGCTTCTCCGCTGAGATGGCGGGGTAGCTTCTGGGGTAGATTCGTGCTGCTGAGATGGTTGGTCGGCAGCTCGCTGGCTCTCAACTTATTCCTCTAGCTTTAGTACTCTTGCATTGAGTTTCTGCATTTCGCTCAGCTCCTGTTTCCTCTTCCTCTCCCGGGTTTTGTAACCGCCTGCGCCGGGAAACCCAACCTTCCGTGCAACGGAGCCTGGCGTGCCTCGTGTTTGTCTAGGGAGCTCAGGATTCCCGAGGGCCTCAGTCAGCTCGTCCTTCTCTCTGTCGGGAATGAACGTCCCTGCCTGCGCTGCGGCGATATACTTTTGAAGCTTCTTGACGGGTATTGCAAGTTGCTCATCCGTCCAATGGCACTTCCCTGTTTCAGGGTCCAAAGTTCCCCCAACCCCGAAGAACCAAGTCCTTGAACGGTCTGGCCAGTTCAATGTCTCTAGTTCGACCCCTTTAGCAATCAGGTCATTCTCAGCTTTGTCCCACAACGGCCGGGCTTTGAGGTAGCCGCCTGACCCCGTGCGATGGTGATACAGCTTCTTTGCAGCATTTATCTTGTTTATCTCTGACATTTTCTTACTCTTGTCCGATGTCTTGTAGGCCACAAATGCGGGCCAGTGATCTCTTATCTTCTCAAATCGGCCGGTGAATTCTGGAGTCTTACCTTTGTCGAAAAACGTTGATTTCAACTCATTCTTCCACCTCCTGAATAGATCTGCCATCTTCTTAAGAGCACACGCCTTGACCAGTGGCTCTATAACTGGCTTATTCGGATCCTCCTCTGGCGGTTGGGTGAAATTTGCCTTGAGCGAGGTCCAAAATTCATCTTTCTGTCTATCGGTGACATAAGAAACTTGAGGGTCTTCGTTCTTAGGCTTATTCCATAGCTGGATGCTGATCGGGATACTGTCCCTAACAATAGCTCCGTACTGAGCAGAAAATGCTTCCTTGGTCTGTCTGGGTTCAATCAGTTGGCCATCGTCCGCGATTGCTGTGATCGTGAACCTTTCATCCTGGCGCAACCTTTTCTTCGGGCCTCGTCTCGTTACCGAAGTTTGGCTCGATCCGGAGGGCTATAAAAGAAGAAAGAACAGTTAATATATGTACATACCAAAACAATTAATGCATCAATTAGCTAGTCAGCACAGGCTTAATTAATATATATACCTCGCCGGACTTTGCAACAGCTCCCTCCTCCGTTCGGTCACCGGAGCCGTCATCACGGTCTCCTTCCACCGGCATTCGGTCACCGGAGACATCATGATCATGTCTTTCCTCCTCCATTGTTCGATCACCGGAGCCTTCATCCTCTCCTTCCAGACCATCAGTGTCATTGAGAAATGACAAGACATCACGTCCGTCGCGGATTATGTCCCCAAACAACTCTTCTTGTTCTAAGTCTCTTTGATCCATAGTTTCTGCAAATATTACAACATGGCAATTAATATACAAACATGAGAGATGGATATATTAGTGGCAAACATAGACCTAGCTAGCTAATAACAACAAGGAATATTAATTAGTGGCCTCGATGCTTCTACAGTTTGGGGTGGCCTCGACAACGCTTCTAGGGTTTGGGGTGGCCTCGACAACGCTCTTTTAACTTGGTAAATTTGGGTGGCCTCGACGCTTCTAGGGTTTGGGGTGGCCTCGGCAACGCTTCTAGGGTTTGGGGTGGCCTCGACGCTTCTAGGGTTTGGTCGGGCGAGAGGGGGTTGATCGACGTCCCCCCTCATGTTGAAGAGTTACCGGAGTTCTCTCATGAATGTCTGATGTCCGGACCGCCTCTCTCATGAATGTCAAACAAGGGATTTAACAAAATGGCGCCATTCTAGATGTGCATAAAATGGTCCATATTTTTCCTGATCTCATCTACCCTTCTATATGTCACGTTGTCAGTGTCAAAGGATTCAAGAAAACCATGGCTTCATCATTAGCCGGAAGTAACAGGCGCATAATGGTACGAAGCTCTCCAAAATTGTTTTGGAACGGAGTCCCGGATAGGATAATTAGTTTTTTGGTACGAAGTTCAGCAAGAGCCTTCCGAATATCGCTATTTGGAAGGCCTTTGCTGAAATTCGTACCAAAAAGCGAATTATTCTATCCGGAACTCCGTTCCAAAACAACTTTGAAGCGCTTCGTAGCATCATACGCCTGTTACTTTTGGCTAATGATGAAGCCATGGATTTCTTCAATACTTTAACAGACAACGTGACATATAGAAGAATATATATATATATATATGAGATCAAAAAAAATTTTGGATCAACTTGTGCACATCCATAATGGGGGCATTCTTGATAAATCTATGGCAAAAGTCAAACTTTGACATATGATCAAATATTGTTGCATATGTCAAAATTCAAACTTTGACATATGATCAAACTTTGACATATGATCAAATGTTGCATATGTCAAAATTCAAACTTTGACATATGATCAAACTTTGATATATGATCAAATGTTGCATATGTCAAAATTCAAACTTTGACATATGATCAAACTTTGATATATGTCCACCGTGATATAAAATGATACATAGACTTGTTCAGGCGAGAGGGGGTTGATCGACGTCCCCCCTCATGTCGAAGTTACCGGAGTTTTCTTCTAGTGGTTTGGGTGGCCTCGAGAGTTTGTCGGGTAGGGGCGGGAGGGGGTAGGAGATCGACAACGCTTTTTTTCTAGGGTTTGGATGGCCTCGAGAGTTGGTTGCCCGGTATATCGAGAGGGGGGTGAACATTTTACCTTAGTAACTTAAAAAAAATGTTATCGGGAAGGGGGTATATCGACCCCCCCCCTCATGTCGAAGTTATCGTGGAGGGGGTATATCGACAACGACATACATACATGGAAAAAAATGATATCCATCTATACATACATAGCCACATACATATATACATGGAAAAAAATGCTATGAAAAAAAATACATATATGAACAAAAAAATGCTATGAACAAAAAATTTAATACACATATGAACAAAAAAAATACATATATGAACAAAAAAATGCTATGAACAAAAAAATTAATACATATATATATATATGAACATGCAAACATACATATAGCCACACACATACATATATACATTATATATATATGAACAAAAAAATCATCATATAAAAAATGAAAAAAAACGGGTGGCGGCGGCTCACAGCGGGGGCGGCCGGTGAGGGCGACGGTGGGGGCGGCGAGGGCGTCGGCGACGACGACGGTGGGGGCGGGCCGGGGCGCAGGGGCGCGGCCGGGCGCGCTCGTGGGCGGCAGACGGCGTCGGCGTGGGTTCGGGGGCGGGGCAGGGCACGGGCGACGGCGACGGCGTTGGGGTAGCCTGGCGGCGTCGAGGAGGTCTGCGTCGTCGGGGGCGGCAACTGCGAGATGAAAATGAAAATTTTCACAAGTGTTGGTTATATACCCAACCCTTTGGTCCCGGTTCGTGGCACCGACCGGGACCAAAGGTCTCTTTTCAGCAGCCCAAAGTGTGGGAAGCAGAGACCTTTGGTCCTGGTTGGTGGCATGAACCGGGACCAAAGGTGGGCATTGGTCCCGGTTGGTGCCACGAACCGGGACCAAAGGTGGGCATTGGTCCCGTTTGGTAGCACGAACCGGGACCAAAGGTGGGCATTGGTCCCGGTTGGTGCCGCGAACCGGTACCAAAGATGGGCATTGGTCCCGGTTGGTGGCACGAACCGGGACCAATGGCCTTGTGCTGCTGCCCGGGGCCAAAAGTTTAGTCCCTCCTCGCTAGCTGAGAGGGCTCGAGAGTTGTTTATAAGCGCTGCTGCGCTGACCCTCTCAAGCTCCTCTCAACTGCAGACTTACGGGCCTAATCGCACACTCCTCTGCCTGTGGGCCTACTGGGCCTGCAGCGGGCCTGAATCCTGGCCCAATGGGTTTCTAGTCGTATTCAGGCCGTGGTGGCCCAGTAGGCGGCATTTTTTTAATTTTTTTTTCCAGTTTTTTTGTTTTCTTTGATGCTTTTTTTGTACTAACTAAATACTTACAGTTTTTCAATGATTCTTTTTGCTTTTAGGTCACAAAAATTATAAACTTTCTGTTAGTGCCATTAGTATTCAAATTTGAATAGTTTAAATTTGAATTCTTTTAAATTTGTTTGAATCACTAGTTTGTGAATAACTTTACTATAAAAATAGATTTGTGAGTGATTCTTTTTCCTGCTATTTAATATTAATGTGTTTTATCATTATATTCAATTAGGTAATTTTTAGGTTATTTTAAATGTCTGTTTTAATCAAAAATAGATTTCGTCATTTTAGTTTGCTATTAAAGTTTCTAACAAAAAATTTCTTCATGAAAATTCTTTTTGCTATTAATGTTTTGAACAGAAAATACTTTGATAATTTTAGTTGCATAAATTTTATATAATTTTATTTTCAAAAATACTAGAGGTTTATAAAAGCTTTTTAGTTGATTCCTTTTGCTATTAGAGTTTTATAAAAGCTTTTTAGTTGATTCTTTTTGCTATTGAAGAATATTATAGTTTTGTTTTAGTTGATCATAATAGAATATTTTAATTAATTATTTTTAGTTCATTCTTTTTTCTATTAGTTCATTCTTTTTGCTATTAGTTCATTCTTTGAGCTAAATGACCCTGAAATTGAAAAGCACTACAAATGAACTCTGAAAAGGTTGAAAGTTGGCATGGTATCATCATTTCACCCACATAGCATGTGCTAAAAAGTTGAGAGGGTAACGGGAAAAACTGGATGCACTTCGTGTACAAAATGGACAATCTCTTTCGAAGTATCAGGGTTTTGGACGAAAACTCATCTGTTACAAAGGGATTTCATTTTTTTGAACTTATTTGTACTCCAGACTTTTTGTGTGTTCAAAATGCACCATTCAAAGCCACATCATCAATCTTCAACCTTTTCTGACTTTATTTGGTATTTTTCATGCATTTACTGCTTTTTTTGAGCTAAATGACCCTGAAATTGAAAAGCACTACAAATGAACTCTGAAAAGGTTGAAAGTTGGCATGGTATCATGCTAGTGAGTAATTGTGGATTGGTAGAAATACTTGTGTTAAAGTTTGTGATTCTCGTAGCATGCACGTATGGTGAAACTTTATGTGACGAAGTCGGAGCATGATCTATTTATTGATTGTCATCCTTTGTGTGAGGGTCGGGAGCGCGCCAACCTCTCCCCTAGGGGCATGCATCTAATACTTTGTTTGGATAGCTAATAGACTTTTGCAATAAGTATGTGAGTTATTTATGACTAATGTTGAGTCCATGGATTATACGCACTCTCACCCTTCCACCTTTGCTAGCCTCTCTAGTACCGCGCAACTTTCGCCGGTGCATTAAACCCACCATATATCCTTCCTCAAAACAGCCACCATACCTACCTATTATGGCATTTCCATAGCCATTCCGAGATATATTGCCATGCAACTTCCACCGTTCCATTTATTATGACACGCACTATCATTGTCATATTGCTTTGGATGATCATAAGATAGCTAGCATGATGTTTTCATGGCTTGTCCGTTTTTTGATGTCATTCGCTATGCTACATCATTGCACATCCCGGTACACCGCCGGAGGCATTCATATAGAGTCATATTTTGTCCTAAGTATCGAGTTGTAATTCTTGAATTGTAAGTAAATAAAGTGTGATGATCATCATTATTAGAGCATTGTCCTATGTGAGGAAAGGATGATGGAAGCTATGATTCCCTCACAAGTTGGGATGAGTCTCCGGACTTTACAAAAAAATAAAAGAGGCCAAAGAAGCCCATATAAAAAAAAGAGGCCAAAGAAGCCCACCAAAAAAAATAAGAGAAAAGAGAGAAGGGGCAATGCAACTATTCCTTTTTCCACACTTGTTCTTCAAAGTAGCACCATGATCTTCATGATAGAGAGTCTCCTATATTGTCACTTTCATATACTAGCAGGAATTTTTCATTATAAGAACTTGGCTTGTATATT
The DNA here is from genome assembly GCA_011799875.1 of Thinopyrum elongatum. Lineage (NCBI taxonomy): Eukaryota > Viridiplantae > Streptophyta > Magnoliopsida > Poales > Poaceae > Thinopyrum > Thinopyrum elongatum. Next base: position 561,293,553 of record CM022302.1, read on the forward strand.
CCAGTGATGGGCTTCCTCAAATTGCTCTAGGTCTTCGTGAGCAAGCGAGTTGGATGCACACCCACTTAGTTTCTTTTGAGCTTTCATACACTTATAGCTCTAGTGCATCCGTTGCATGGCAATCCATACTCACTCACATTGATATCTATTGATGGGCATCTCCATAGCCCGTTGATACGCCTAGTTGATGTGAGACTATCTCCTTCCTTTTGTCTTCTCCACAACCACATATTCTATTCCACCTATAGTGCTATATCCATGGCTCACACTCATGTATTGCGTGAAAGTTGAAAAAGTTTGAGAACATCAACAGTATGAAACAATTGCTTGGCTTGTCATCGGGGTTGTGCATGATTTAATACTTTGTGTGATGAAGATGGAGCATAGCCAGACTATATGATTTGTACGGATAACTTTCTTTGGCCATGTTATTTTGAGAAGACATAATTGCTTTGTTAGTATGCTTGAAGTATTATTGTTTTTATGTCAATATTAAACTTTTGTTTTGAATCTTATGGATCTGAATATTCATGCCACAATAAAGAAAATTACATGGATAAATATGTTAGGTAGCATTCCACATCAAAAATTCTGTTTTTATCATTTACCTACTCGAGGACGAGCAGGAATTAAGCTTGGGGATGCATGATACGTCTCCAACATATCTATAATTTTTGATTGTTCCATGCTATTATATTATCTATTTTGGATGTTTTATATGCATTAATATGCTATTTTATATTATTTTTGGGACTAACCTATTAACCCAGAGCCCAGTGCCAGTTTTCTGTTTTTTCCTTGTTTTTGAGCTTCGCAGAAAAGGAATATCAAACGGAGTCCAAATGGAATAAAACTTTACGGTGATTTTTCTTGGAGCAGAAGACACACGTAGGACTTGGAAACCAAGTAAAAGGAGTCCCGAGGCGACGACAAGGGTTTAGGGCGCGCCCTAGGGGAGGGGCGCCCCCTGCCTTGTGGGTCCCACATAGCTCCTTTAACCCAAATCCTTGGCCTATAAATTCACATATATTCCCAAACCATCAGAAGCGTCCACAAAAATACTTTTCCGCTGCCGCAAGCGTCTGTTCCCGTGAGATCCCATCTTAGGGCCTTTTCCGGCACTCCGCGGGAGGGGGATTCGATCACGGAGGGCATCTACATCAACCCTATTGCCCTTCCGATGAAGCACGAGTAGTTTACCTCAAACCTACGGGTCCATAGCTAGTAGCTAGATGGCTTCTTCTCTCTCTATGATCTTCAATACCATGTTCTCCTCGATGTTCTTGGAGTTCTATCCGATGTAATATTCTTTTGCGGTGTGTTTGTCGAGATCCGATGAATTGTGGATTTATGATCAGATTATCTATGAATATTATTTGAATCTCCTCAGAATTCTTATATGAATGATATGATTTCTTTGTATTTCTCTTCGAATTATTAGTTTGGTTTGGCCAACTAGATTGGTAGTTCTTGCAATGGGAGAGGTGCTTAGTTTTGGGTTCAATCTTGTGGTGTCCTCACCCAGTGACAAAGTAGGGGTAGCGAGGCACGTATTTGTATTGTTGCCATCAAGGATAAAAAGATGGGGTTTTCATCATATTGCTTGAGTTTATCCCTCTACATCATGTCATCTTACTTAAGGCGTTACTCAGTTCTTTATGAACTTAATACTCTTGATGCATACTGGATAGCGGTCGATGTGTGGGGTAAGAGTAGTAGATGCAGAATCATTTCGGTCTACTTGACACGGACGTGATGCCTATATGCATAATCATTGCCTTGGATATCGTCATAACTTTGCGCTTTTCTATCAATTGCTCGACGAGAATTTGTTCACCCACCTTATTATTTTCCTTCAAGAGAGAAGCCTCTAGTGAAACATATGGCCCCCGGGTCTATTTTCCATTATATATTTTCAGATCTATAAACCAAAAAACCCAAAAATACCTTGCTGCAATTTATTTACTTTTACTTTATTTTACATTTTAGTAATCTTTTATATCTATCTCTATCAGATCTCATCCTTGCAAGTGACCGTGAAGGGATTGACAACCCCTTTATCGCGTTGGGTGCAAGTGTTTGATTGTTTGTGTAGGTGCATAGATTGGAGACTTGCTTGTACCTCCTACTGGATTGATACCTTGGTTCTCAAAACTGAGGGAAATACTTATCTCTACTTTGCTGCATCACTCTTTCCTCTTCAAGGGAAAAACCAACGCAAGCTCAAGAAGTAGCATGAGGCCGGGGATGGACCGGAGCAGCAGCAAACGCCGGCGATGTACGAGACGAAGATGAGCTCGATGGCGAGCGTACGGGCAGTCCCGACTCGATTCAATGCACGTAGGCGAAGGAGTTGATGGTGAGCAAGCTCCTGGACGTCTTCTCAAGGAGCAGGGAGGTCAGTGGCCGTGGCGGCGATGATGGCCATGGCGGCAGCAGCGCTCGGTCTCGAAAAAATCAAGAGAATGAGCGAGAGGGAGAGCGATTGGGGGCTAGGGTTTGTCCATGGGGTTGGGCTCATCCAGATATATCCCCATGCGAGCTCCTGTAGTGCCAGTCTTCGGCCATCGAGCCATGGCGAGCGCGGATGCTCGCCACGTCATGCCTCTGTTTCCTCCTATACATGAGGTAGGAGAAGGCCGGTGGTGGGCTGGGTCATGCTATTGTAGCACTAGGTCATAAGTGCATAGTGAGGTTTTTCTTTTATCCTTTTTATTATTTAGTTGGCTACTGTTTTGCAATTAGTTTGTGCATCAAGTGATTTTTTTATGTGAAACTTAGCTCATAAATGAAATGCAACATTGTGGTGTTGCAAAAAAGTTTTGGAGCATTTGGAATTGATTAAATATTTTTGAAATTGAAAAGGTCAATTAAATTGCTGTTGGTTCACTGTTTTAATACCTAGGGGCATTCTAGTAATTTAGGTGATATTGTTTTCCTTAACATAATTATTTGTGGATTATTTGCAATATTATGAACACTTTTTATTTAATATTAGAAGAAATAATTTCTGCACTTCTATTTAGAATTCAAATTTGAGTTGAATTAATTCTTTAATTGCATTTTAATTATGACAAATATGATGACATGGTATATTAATTATGTTCATGACAAGAGTAAGGACTGGGGATGTTACAACTCTCATCCTCTAAAAGAAATTCTCGTCCCGAGAATTAAGAGGTAGAGTAAAGGGGAAAAGGTCTGGTTTCGAAATTCTAACGAATCTTCTTGTTCTTGTTGCCCTTCTCGAAGAAGTTGACCCTTTTCGTTGATGTCTTCATTTCTCTGCTTCAGGTCATCATGTTGAAGTCGTCATCCTTTCTTCGGGAACTCCATCGTACTTACGAATAGGGTAGGAGGTAACTTGGAAACAAGGGAATCCTACAAGGGGTAATCATCTGAGGTTATCTCATGGAATTAGGTACAGGGTATCTCTCAAGTTGAAACTCAGGAAATACATCGAGAGCAATAAAAGAAGGCATAAGAAGTTTCAAGCAGATAGGCAATCATTCGATGCCTATGATAGATGAAGAAAGAGAGGGTCCAGGGCAACAGGAATAAGTATTGTGTCTGATACCGGAATGAAACATCTCAAGGAAGGTGGCTCGCAGAAATTCATACGAAGCCAAGTTCAAAAGGTAATTCAGAATCAAGGATCATACAGTCATTTGCATGAAACTTCACAATTAATGAGAGGGCTTCCGTAAGGAACTCTAAAGAATGACATGCTCAAGACAGAACGATAATTGATTACATGGGCATTTGGGAGATATAGTCACAAGTACTACCGAAAGGTAAGGCACACGACACCAGTATGTATTTGGGAACTCGAGCATTTTCGGATCATTAGGATGATCAGAATTGAAGTGATCAACATTCATACAACCATGATGAATAAGAAGGGTGGTGGCATCTTGCGAGATCATGATACGAGGCTTGTGAGAGGATGGTTTGTCAGCTACATTGGCAATAACGTCGGTACCTAGAGCGGGGGACGAAGAGAACCATTTTCCTACTTGTTAAGAAGAGGCAGACCAATAGGCAAAGTTCTCGTCCATCGGTGGTTACCGGAATGTCAACAATAATAGTAACAGGTTATACTGACAGGATTGTACACCGGGGTGTTTACATAAACAGAGAATTATTATTGCTTAGATCATATAAATTTTAAGAAGGTTAAACAGACCAATGGAAAGGAAAATGTGATTATCAGATCAAACAGACCAATGGAAAGGAAAATGTGATTATTCACAAGTATTAGGTGTATATCCTTCTCAAGAGCAAGCAAAGCAGGATAATCATGATAGGTCAGCAAATACGTAACCCTTTAGATAAAAGGGGCGAGGAGAATCGTGATGTTTACCCATAGAACGGTTTTTGGGTACTCGATCAAGAAACATTTAGCATTGCGATTCCAATGTTCTTGTTGATTTTCCGAGTACCACAGTCATGCTTCGGGGTAGCAATAATATGGTGTTTCGAGTAAAGGTTGGATTTGAAGATCACAAGAAATACACAAGGAACAATTTCAAGAATACAATGGGGCATGGATGGTATTAAGTATTATGAATTCAATTCACAACTTGGGATAGGTCAAAGATGTTGACAATGATCACAACACATGTTGTCGAGAGATTTCAAGAGGATGCAATCGAACAGCGACTGCATCCAGCAAAGGAATGGTGAAGTGGAATCATGATGTTGAAAACTTGACGTAAGCTTTGCTCATGGTCTGAAGAATTCATGCACGAAAGAAGGAAGAGGTAGCACGGTCTAAGGTAGCATGATAAGGATGTGGCCGGTAGGCTAGGAATGACAAGATTGAGTATTAAACTTCCCAGCAACAAATTACTAGGAGTAATGAACCACAGTGTGGATTCGAGTCACTTGGCGGAGTTCTCAAGTGACGAACAACTCAAACGTGCAGAGTGACTAAAATTGTGAGAAGTATTACTTCAGCAAGAATCCATAAGAGGTATTGCAATGGCACGATATCCTCGAGATAACAGAGGGCAATACTCAAAAGTAGAGCAGAGTAGAAGCTGAACTGGATCATTGATCTGCGGAAAGCAGATACTTTAACCGTGTCAAAATATAGACAAGGCACGAGAATGGATTCCTCTTAAATATATCAAACGAGGACAACATGGTCGGAAGCATAGCGGCATGGGATCAAATTTGAAGATACCGGAAGAATTATACAAATGATTAAATATCTTGCAAGAAGCTTTCGTGACAGTCTACATCGTGTCCATGAGCATGAACACAGAGTTCAAGGTTGACTCCCACTTTTCCAATGTACAACTTCTCATTCACTTCTCATTTTTGATGAAGTTGTAGTGTTGGAAATGTATCTGGCGAAGCACCAGTAGAGTATGTCCTGTAAAAGTTTTTGGGATCACACTGGTTGCAGAATGCATAGATACAACTAATCAGAGGAGTTTAGAAAGCTATTCAACACACTTATAGAAGCAACAGATACAAGCTCGAAAGCAGAGGGCTCACGACACGGAGTAGATGATACAACTCGCCAATGGCCTTTTGTATCAGGGAAAATTCGTCAATGATTTAAAATGCGAGGGAACTGTTGGATTGTAATCTACCAAAAGATCAGGTGGTCCACAAGAATCTGATGTGAGTATCGGTACTCACCCAGAAGAGCAAAGAATGCAAGCGCATCGGTTTATGTAATCATTTGAATAATTCAAAGCTTAATTACAAAGGAATTACGATTTCCAATTCGGGAGATCAGAAACAGACGCTCTGATCAAAGATGAGTAAGTTGATTAGACTTAGAGGCACAATCGATTGCAACTTGATTGGCCGAGAGCCAGCTCATGTCCAAAATAATGTCTGAGTCGGAAGGATAGATTCTAAGATTCAAATGATGATTGCGAGCATTCGCTAACGTATTGAATCGAGGGACTCAAGATGATAATGACAAAGGACGTCAATGAATACTGCTAGACGTAAGGAATTAACCATAATGCAGGCAGGCAAGACCTTCTAGAGCAATAGGCTGCAGAGGATTCTCGAAAGATCAGATAGCAGTACGAAGTATTTTGTGAAACACATGAACAACTGGGGGTGAACAAATCCCCGATAAGTGTGAGGAATTATTCATAGGTGTATTCATGCGACAAGGAGCTGCAAGGCAGTAGACACAAGGGATTCTCGAAACATCAAAGAGTGTCTTTGGAACCATCTGGTAAATCAAGAGTGGCGGGAACATCTGTATCAAGTGGCTCTCCGGGAGAAAATGGTCACGAGAACCTAGAGTCAGAGTTAGCAAAATTTATAATCCGAAGTGAAGAAAAAGGAGAACCCAGAGTAAAGATGCGGAATAAAAGATCCTAATCCCATCCATATGTGATGTCGGCCCGTAACCCACACAACACTGTTAGTAGTTCGAAAATAGTTTTTTTCAAAGACTAGACTCAACATCGACCAAGGAGTTGGAAGGGGTTCCTACAGGCAGTCGGCTCTGATACCAACTTGTGGCGCCCCCGAAATCGACCGTGCACTAATCATCCACGCAGCATGCACGACCAAGAACGGTGACGCACGGTATAGTACCACAACACAACTCTAGGACACAAATTTAAACATTTCAAATATATTACAAATAGGCGTCATAAGACCCGATGTTACATCAAGAGTTAGGTCTGACTACAGACAAATTACAAGGGTGCCTTAAGAAGGCGAAAACAAATAACGACTATGATCGAAAGAGGCAAGGCCTCCTGCCTGGGACCTCCGAACTACTCCAGGCCATCATCGATCTCCACGTAGTAGCCAAGTGCGGGATCCTCTGGCTCCTGAGCTCCATCATCTGACCACAGCAACCAGGTAGAGGAAAAGAATAGAAAAGAGACAGTGAGTACTCATCCGAAGTACTCGCAAGACTTACATCAGGTGTATGCTAATTATGCATCGGTATCAAAGGATTGGGTATGTTTGTGGACTATATTGCAAAAATGCCAGAGTAGAGGGGGAGAAGCCTACCCTAACGAAGACTAGCATCTTTTAGCATCAGAAGATAGTAGCGTAACATTTAATATCTAGCTATAATTAATAACATATAGTAACATGTATATATCAGCAATACCCTGAGATCCTTCCTCGACTACCCAGCGAGAAAGCGATCTCGGAGCAGTTATAACAGTTAAGTATTATATTAGTATCTGGTTATAGTTGTAGAAGATCAGGATACAACTCCGAGCGTCCTGTTACCATGGACACGGATATTCGAACAGATTTATCTTCCCTGCAGGGGTGCAGCACAATGCCCAACACAATCGATTATCCCTGGCCGGGCACACTTTTCTGGATAATGCCTGGCCTTGGATAACCGACACGCTGTAGTCCTACCTAGGCTCCGTAGAGAGGTCAGCACGCTGGTCTAAATCCTAAGCGCGAAGGGGTCATGGGCCGATCGCCCTAAGCACTCTTGCACGTTGCGTGACTGGCCGGGGACCAAGCCAACCTCTGTATACACAGCAGGCATATGCGACTCACCCCAACAATCAGCCCGCATAATTGTGACGTCTGACAGAGCTTTCGGGAGAATGTACGACGCCTAGGGCCCCATAAACCATTATCCTGTGTGGTGGTTAGTGCGTATAAGTCAGTGGCCAACTCAGATCAAATACCCAAATCCGTTAGTGTATTACTCCCTCCGTTCCAGAATATAAGGTGTATTGATTTTCGTGCAAGTCAACCATTTGAATGTTTGACCAAGATTATAGAATAAAATAACAACATATACAATACCTTATAGGTAAAATATGAAACTAATTTTCATGATGGATCAAATGATATAAATTTCGTATTGTGGATATTGATATATTTTTCTAGAAAGTCGGTCAAACTGGCACTTATTTGACTTTTGAAAAAACAAATACACATTAGATAAAGGAACGGTGGGAGTATTATTAAGTAACCAAGGACGACGATCTAGGCCAGGCCCACCTCTCTCCTAGATGGTCTCTGCCTGCCCTGTCGCTCCACCACAGTGCATGTTTCGTGTCGGCTGTTGGGACAGGTCCCGAGCTACCACCACATCCTCGGTGGTACCGCTAAACAGCCAGCCGCCACGGGTAATCTCTCACGGGTGCTCTCTAAGCCGACCCGACTTCAACATACCATCACTCGTGGGTACTCTTGGAGCCGACCCGACTTTAGCAGTTTAAGAATATTGCAATAATATAAATATATCAGTGATCACCGCCCAGAGGGATCACGGCCCGATAATATAGCATGGAAAACGGACAAGGGTGTAGGGCCAACTGATGAAACTTTAGCATAACTAAACTAAGCAGCATAGGATAACAGGTAGTGTATCAACAGTAGGTTACAAAAGCAGGCTATGCATCAGAATAGCAGCTACCGGAATATTAACAGTAGCGAAATCTAATGCACGAAGTAGAGGGATAGAATGGGTGATATCTGGATGATCAAGGGGGTTTGCTTGCCAGGATGCTCTGCAGAAGAAATGGACAGATCGTCGGTGACGTAGTCGATCACAGGGATATCGCAGTGGTCACGGGGTCTATCGGAGAAGGATGGGGGGGACAAATAAATAAAAGTCATACAAATGCATCACAATGCATGGCATGGCAAAATGTGATGCTAGGGGTGCTCTAATGCATTACTACGCATTTTAAACGAAGAGGGAAAACGAAGAGGCATAATATTTAAAGTTTAATTGATTTTCGGGATTTTCTGAAATTTATTCTAATACGAAATTTTATATGAAAATTGCTATGGGCACACAGAAGTGTACCCAACAGAGTGTAACAGAGGCTGACAGGTGGGGTCCTGTGGCTGGGTTGACCCGGTCAATTTGACTGGTCAATGGGATGAACAGTACAAGTGGGTCCCGGCTGTCATTGACTCAGGATTAAATTAAGGTCTAATTAAACTGTTTAATTAAAGAGGTCCCACTTGTCATAGGTCAACAGCTAACTTAATCAATAATTAACCTAACTAATCACTGATTAACAGGGCCGGCCCCCAAATACAGAGAGGCAGCCGGCCTCACTGGGTACGCACGCGCGCGTGCGCACGGGCGCGTGGCGGCAGCGGCCAGGAGCAGCACGGGATGACAGCAGCGAGTGCGGAGGCGGCTGCAGGCGTGGGCAGCTGCGCGGGCGCGCTTGGGCATGGCTGGGTGTGCCGGGCGGGCGCAGGGGCGCGGCCATGGAGGCAACAGCATGCACGTTTGCGCGCGCGGACGCGAAGCTCTAGCCATGGCGGGCAACGATGTATAGGGGCACGGATCAAAGCCGGGAAGAGGGGGAATCGGAGGAGAAGCTCACCGCGAGCTCGATGGCAAGGTCGGGGATGCCGGGAATGGACCTGAGCAGCGGCAAACGCCGGCGATGTACGCGACAAAGATGAGCTCGATGAAGAGCGTACGGGCAGTCCCGGCTCGATTCAAAGCACAAAGGCGAAGGAGTTGACGCCGAGGAAGCTCCTGGACGTGTTCTCAGGGAGCGGGGAGGTCAGTGGCCGCGGTGGCGATGATGGCCCTGGCGGCAGCAGTGCTCGGCGTCGAACAAATCAAGAGACCGAGCGAGAGGGAGAGCAATTGGGGGCTAGGGTTTATCCATGGGGTTGGGCTCATCCAGATAGTATCATACGGAAACCAATATTCAATGAAAACTTCATGGAAACCATATTTTAAAAGTTTTTAAAAAATTGAAAAAAATGTGGGATGTTAAGAAGATGATGTTTTATTGCTACACAAAATTTCAAGTTGAAAAACATTACGAGATGTGAGCTTTGAAAAAGACAAATTAAGCCCTGAATAGTGACATTACTATTCGGCACTATTCAATGCTGATTTTGTCTTTTTCATAGCTCACATCTCGTAATGTGTTTCAACTTGAAATTTTGTGTGGCAATAAAACATCATCCTCTTAACATCCCGCATTTTTTCAGATTTTTTTGAAACTTCAAAACATCTTTTTCTCGTGGTTTTCACCGGTTTTCTACCGAATGTTGGTTTCCGTATGATATTCTCCCTCTCCTCCATCCAGATATATCCCCAGGAGAGCTCCTGTAGTGCCAGGCGTCAGCCATCGAGCCATGGCGAGCGTGGATGCTCGCCACGCCATGCCTCTGTTTCCTCCTGTAGGTGAGTTAGGAGAAGGCCGATGGTGGGCTAGGGCATTCTACTGTAGCACTGGACCATAAGTGCATAGTGACGTTTTTCTTTGATCCTTTTTATTATTTAGTTAGCTACTGTTTTGCAATTAGTTTGTACAACAAATGATATTTTTTGAATGTGAAACTTAGCTCATAAATGAAATGCAACATTGTGGTGTTGCAAAAAAAAGTTTTGGAGCATTTGGAATTGTTTAAATATTTTTAAAAATTAAAAAGGTCAATAAAATTGCTGATGGTTCACTGTTTTAATACCTAGTGGAATTCTGGTAATTTAGGTGATTTTTTTCCTTAACATAATTACTTATGGATTATTTGCAATATTATGCACACTTTTTCTTTAATATTTGAAGAAATAATTTCTGCACTGCGATTTAGAATTCAAATTTGAGTTGAATTAATTCTTTAATTGCATTTTAATTATGACAAATATGATGACATGGCATATTAATTATGTTAATGACAAGAGTAAGGACTGGGAATGTTACAACTGTCAAGGTCAGCGAGGAAATTGAGTCTACGGGAGGGTAAGTGGAAGCCCGACTTGGCTCGCGTGTGCATGGTGTGAGGGTTAGCAGGAGGCGTGACGGCGACGGCATGGGGCGGGAGGGGCCGCGGTGTAGTAGGACTTCCGGAAGAAGTGGAGGCAGAGCTCGTGGTCGCCGAGCTGCTGGACGTACCGGAGGGGGTAGCGGGAGACACTGAGTTATGTGCGGGAGTCGAGCGGCAGGGAGGGGAAAACGGTGCCGTGGCAGGGGTTCCGTCGGGCGAAACGGCTGTGGTGGCAGTGTTTTCGCTGGGCGGAACGGCTGCGGTGGCAGCGTTTTGGCGGGGCGAAACGGCTGCCGTGGCGGCGTTCTGGCCGACACAAAACGGAGCCATGGCAGCAGCGTCGGTAAGTGATGGGGCAAGGACCGGTGTTGTGGTAGACGAAGCGGTCGAGGCTGGGTGGGAGAAGTCAAGCGGCAAAGGATCTTGGGTAGTGCGAGAGAAGGGAAAAACGAACTCGTCGAAGGTAACATGTCGCGGGATGTAGATGCGATTCGTAGAGGGGTCGAGGCAACGGTACCCTTTGTGATCGCGGGGATAACCGATGAAGACGCATGCAACAGAGCGTGCGGCGAGTTTGTGCGGTGCGGTGGCCTCCATGTTAGGGTAGCATAAGCACCCGAAGACACTGAGGTGGGTGTAAGTGGGCGGCGTTTTGTGAAGTGTTTCGTGCGGTGTGGCGAGAGAAAGACGTTTAGTGGGACGGAGGTTGAGGACGATGGTGGAGGTGGTGAGAGCATCAGCCCAATAACGTGGGGGCATGGAAGCTTGGAGCAAGAGCGTGCGTACTACGTCATTAATCGAACGAATAGCACGTTTAGCTTTACCGTTCTAGGAAGATATGTATTGGCAAGAAAAACGCATCACTGTACCGAAGGGAAGAAAGAAATCGCGGTTTTGTGCACTACCAAACTCACGTCCATTGTCGCACTGGAGGGTCCAAATGGTCTGCCCAAAGTGCGTGCGAACATAGGTATGAAAGAACCGAAAGATGGCAAGAACGTCGGATTTTAATTTTAGGCGGAAGGTCCGTCGGTAGCACGAAAAATCATCAATAAGCAAGAGGTAATACTTATTCCCGGAAACACTAGACAAAGGTGTTGTCCAAACATCGCACTGTATGAGATCAAATGGAGCAGTAGTTTGACTAGTGGAAGAAGAAAAAGGGAGGCGGACGTGTTTGCCAGTTTGACAAGCATGACACAAACATCCATCCGATATAGGTTTATTACAATGGTCTAAATTTTTGTTCTCGCAGAACGTCGCCTCGCCGGGATGGCCCAAACGCCAGTGCCAGAGGTCGGTGAGGCGCGAGATGGTGACGGCGAGGGCAGTGGGTGTAGCTGGAGGGTACACTACCAGAATAACTGCAGATGCCGATGGCTAAATCTATGCTGACGGCCCCCGTCGGCATAGATGGGTGTATCCCGACGGCCAAGGTCAAGCCGTCGGCGTATATAAGCTGTCGGCATATATCCATCTATGCCGACGGGGACCATTGGCATAGGTTGGACGTCGGCATTGCAAAATATATGCCTACGGTGGCCGTCGGCATAGGGGCAGTCGTTCGCATATCCTGTGGGCCCGGCTACCCGGGCGGCGACGGCCGTTTGACGGCGTGACACCTACGCCGACGGGCTAACGGTGGCCGTCGGCATAGCTATGCCGACGTCAAGGCCGTCGGCGTATGTTTGGACACGTCACCGATCAGCGTGGTCCGCCACGTCACCGATCCGAGCCGCTCGCTGGTCCGTGGGATGGCATATCTATGCCGACGGCCTTGCCGTCGGCATAGACCTGGCCCATGGCCCCTGCCACGTCATCGATCCGCGCCCTACGCCACGTCATCGATCCAGGGCTCTTCCGTTCTGTGGTCGTAGCTATGCCGACGGCATTGCCGTAGGCATATATTTCTAATAATTTTTTAATATTTTATTTATTTTCTCTTTTTTCCTTTTTATTTTCTTCCAAAACTAATTTGATTAACTTAAATGTGCCTTATGTACAGAAAACATATCTCGATTATATATATATATATATATATATATATATATATATATATATATATATATATATATATATCGATTGCCCCCCCTCACGGGCATCGCTTCCGTCGTGTCACGGAGAGGGGAGACGGGACGGGGTACCTGGGGGGTAGCAATGCCGCCAAGTGTTGCGGTGGGCCCTCCTACTCTTGTGGAAGCGTGGTGGCAGGCGCAGGGACCCGGCACGCGGCTCCGGGGTGTGCCCCCCCTCACGGGCGTCGCTGCTGCCGTGTCCCGGAGGGGGGAAACGGCCACGTCGGCATGACACGGAGGGAATCTTGTGGTGGGTTGGGCCGGGACGGTGTTCGGGGTTGTAGCTATGGGCTGGGCTATGACAACCAGGTGAAAAGTGTTGGAAATATGCCCTAGAGGCAATAATAAAATGGTTATTATTATATTTCCTTGTTCATGATAATTGTCTATTGTTCATGCTATAATTGTATAAACCGGAAACCGTAATACATGTGTGAATACATAGATCACAGCATGTCCCTAGTAGGCCTCTAGTTGACTAGCTCGTTGATCAATAGATGGTTATGGTTTCCTGACCATGGACATTAGATGTCGTTGATAACGGGATCACATCATTAGGAGAATAATGTGATGGACAAGACCCAATCCTAAGCATAGCACAAGATCGTATAGTTCGTTCGCTAGAGCTTTCTAATGTCAAGTATCATTTCCTTAGACCATGAGATTGTGCAACTCCCGGATACCGTAGGAATGCTTTGGGTGTATCAAACGTCACAACGTAACTGGGTGACTATAAAGGTGCACTACAGGTATCTCCGAAAGTGTCTGTTGGGTTGGCACGAATCGAGACTGGGATTTGTCACTCCGTATGACGGAGAGGTATCTCTGGGCCCACTCGGTAATGCATCATCGTAATGAGCTAAATGTGACTAAGGAGTTAGCCACGGGATCATGCGTTATGGAACGAGTAAAGAGACTTGCCGGTAACGAGATTGAACATGGTATAAGGATACCGACGATCGAATCTCGGGCAAGTAACATACCGATGGACAAAGGGAATTGCGTACGGGATTGATTGAATCCTCGACATCGTGGTTCATCCGATGAGATCATCGTGGAACATGTGGGAGCCAACATGGGTATCCAGATCCCGCTGTTGGTTATTGGCCGGAGAGATGTCTCGTTCATGTCTGCATGGTTCCTGAACCCGTAGGGTCTACACACTTAAGGTTCGGTGACGCTAGAGTTGTTATGGGAAATTGTATGTGGTTACCGAAGGTTGTTCGGAGTCCCGGATGAGATCCCGGATGTCACGAGGAGTTCCGGAATGGTCCGGAGGTGAAGAATTATATATGGGAAGTCCAGTTTCAGTCACCGGAATGGTTTCGGGGGTTATCGGTATTGTACCGGGACCACCGGAAGGTGTCCAGGGGTCCACCGGGTGGGGCCACCTGCCTCGGTGGGCCAAGTGGGCTGAGCAAGGGAGGGAACCAGCCCCTGGTGGGCTGGTGCGCCCCCCCAAGGGGCCCAAGGCGCCTAGGGTTGGAAACCCTAGGGGGTGGGGGCGCCTCCGACCTTGCTTGGGGGGTAAGTTTCCCGCCCTTGGCCGCCGCCCCCCCCTTAGATGGGATCTAAGGGGGCCGGCCCCCTCTCCCCTTCGCCCTATAAATAGAGGGGGGTTGGAGGGCAGCAGCACCCCTTCCCTGGCGCAGCCCTCCCCCTCTCGAACACCTCCTCCTCCTCCGTAGTGCTTGGCGAAGCCTTGTCGAAGAACCACAAGCTCCACCACCACGCCGTCGTGCTGCCGGAGCCCTCCGTCAACTTCTCCTCTCCTCTTGCTGGATCAAGAAGGAGGAGACTTCCAAGGGCTGTACGTGTGTTGAACGCGGAGGCGCCATCCGTTCGGCGCTAGATCGGATCTTCTGTGATTTGAATCGCTGCGAGTACGACTCCATCAACCGCGTTCTTGTAACGCTTCCACTTAGCGATCTTCAAGGGTATGAAGATGCACTCCCTCTCTCTTGTTGCTAGCATCTCCTAGATTGATCTTGGTGATACGTAGGAATTTTTTTGATTTACTACTACGTTACCCAACAGTGGCATCATGAGCTAGGTCTATGCGTAGATTCTTTGCACGAGTAGAACACAAGTAGTTGTGGGCGATGATTTGTTCAATTTGCTTACCGTTACTAGTCCTATCTTGATTCGGCGGCATTGTGGGATGAAGCGGCCCAGACCGACCTTACACGTACGCTTACATGAGACAGGTTCCACCGACTGACATGCACTTGATGCTTAAGGTGGCTAGCGGGTGTCTGTCTCTCCCACTTTAGTCGGATCGGATTCGATGAAGAGGGTCCTTATGAAGGGTAAATAGCAATTGGCATATCTCCATTGTGGCTTTTGCGTAGGTAAGAAACATTCTTGCTAGAAACCCATAGCAGCCACGTAAAACATGCAACAACAATTAGAGGACGTCTAACTTGTTTTTGCAGGGTATGCTATGTGATGTGATATGGCCAAAAAGGATGTGATGAATTATATATGTGATGTATGAGATTGATCATGTTCTTGTAATAGGAATCACGACTTGCATGTCGATGAATATGACAACCGGCAGGAGCCATTGGAGTTGTCTCAATTTATTGTATGACCTGCGTGTCAATGTAAAGGCCATGTAATTACTTTACTTTATTGCTAACCGTTAGCCATAGTAGTAGAAGTAATAGTTGGCGAGACAACTTCATAAAGACACGATGATGGAGATCATGATGATGGAGATCATGGTGTCATGCCGGTGACGATGGTGACCATGCCGCGCCTCGAAGATGGAGATCAAAAGCGCAAGATGATATTGGCCATATCATGTCACTTTATGAATTGCATGTGATGTTTATCATGTTTACATCTTATTTGCTTAGAACGACAATAGCATAAATAAGACGATCCCTCACTAAAATTTCAAGAAAGGTGTTCCCCCTAACTTTGCACCGTTGCGGAGGTTCGTTGTTTCAAAGCACCACGTGATGATCGGGTGTGATAGATTCTAACGTTGGCATACAACGGGTGTAAGCCAGATTTACACATGCGAAACACTTAGGTTGACTTGACGAGCCTAGCATGTACAGACATGGCCTCGGAACACGAGAGACTGAAAGGTCGAAAATGAGTCGTATAGTAGATGCGATCAACATAGAGATGTTCACTGTTGATGACTAGTCCGTCTCACGTGATGATCGGACACGGCCTAGTCGATTCGGATCATGTATAACTTGGATGACTAGAGGGATGTCTATCTGAGTGGGAGTTCATTAAATAATTTGATTAGATGAACTTGATTATCATGAACTTAGTCTAAAAAAATTGTCTTTACAATCTATCCTGTAGATCAAATGGCCCACGCTAATGTTGCCCTCAACTTCAACGCATTCCTAGACAAAACCAAGCTGAAAGACGATGGTAGCAACTATACGGACTGGGTCCGTAACTTGAGGATCATCCTCATAGCTGCCAAGAAAGCATATGTCCTTGAAGCACCGCTAGGTGACGCACCCATTTTCCCAGCAACTCAAGATGTTATGAACGCCTGGCAGTCGCGTAGTGATGATTACTCCCTGGTTCAGTGCGGCATGCTTTATAGCTTAGAATCGGGGCTCCAAAAGCGTTTTGAGCAGCACGAAGCATATGAGATGTTCCAAGAGCTAAAAATGGTTTTCCAAGCTCATCCCCGAGTCGAGAGATATGAAGTCTCTAACAAGTTCTACAGTTGTAAGATGGAGGAAAACAGTTCTGTCAGCGAGCATATACTCAAAATGTCTGGGTTGCACAACCGCTTGTCTCAGCTGGGAGTTAATCTTCCAGATGATTCGGTCATTGACAGGATCCTCCAGTCGCTTCCACCTAGCTAAAAGAGCTTTGTGAAGAACTACAATATGCAAGGGATGGAGAAGTCCATTCCCGAGTTATATTCAATGCTGAAATCAGCGGAGGTGGAAATCAAGAAGGAACATCAAGTGTTGATGGTGAATAAGACCACTAGTTTCAAGAAAGGCAAGGGTAAGAAGAACTTGAAGAAGGACGGCAAGGGAGTTGCCGCCCCCGGCAAGCTAGTTGCTGGGAAGAAGCCAAAGAATGGACCCAAGCCTAAGAATGAGTGCTTTTATTGCAAGGGAAATGGTCACTGGAAGCGGAACTGCCCCAAGTACTTAGCGGATAAGAAGGCCGGCAATACCAAAGGTATATATGATATACATGTTATTGATGTGTACCTTACCAGCGCTCGTAGTAGCTCCTGGGTATTTGATTCCGGTGCGGTTGCTCACATTTGTAACTCAAAATAGGAGCTGCGGAATAAGCGGAGACTGGCAAAGGACGAGGTGACGATGTGCGTCGGGAATGGTTCCAAGGTCGATGTGATTGCCGTCGGCATGCTACCTCTACATCTACCTTCGGGATTAGTTTTAAACCTCAATAATTGTTATTTAGTACCAGCTTTGAGCATGAACATTATATCAGGATCTCGTTTGATGCGAGATGGCTACTCATTTAAATCCGAGAATAATGGTTGTTCTATTTATATGAGAGATATGTTTTATGGTCATGCCCCGCTGGTCAATGGTTTATTTTTATTGAATCTCGAACGTGATGTCAGACATATTCATAGTGTGAATGCCAAGAAATATAAGGTTGATAATGATAGTCCCACATACTTGTGGCACTGCCGCCTTGGTCACATTGGTGTCAAACGCATGAAGAAACTCCATGTAGATGGACTTTTGGAGTCTCTTGATTATGAATCATTTGACACGTGCGAACCATGCCTTATGGGCAAAATGACCAAGACTCAATTCTCTGGAACAATGGAGCGAGCAACCAACTTGTTGGAAATAATACATACTGATGTATGCGGTCCAATGAGTGTTGAGGCTCGCGGTGGCTATCGTTATGTTCTCACCCTCACTGATGACTTAAGTAGATATGGGTATGTCTACTTAATGAAACACAAGTCTGAGACCTTTGAAAAGTTCAAGGAATTTTAGAGTGAGGTAGAGAATCAACGTGACAGGAAAATAAAGTTCTTACGATCAGATCGTGGAGGAGAATATTTGAGTCACGAGTTTGGCACGCACTTAAGGAAATGTGGAATTGTTTCACAACTCACGCCGCCTGGAACACCTCAGCGAAATGGTGTGTCCGAACGTCGTAATCGCACTCTATTGGATATGGTGCGATCTATGATGTCTCTTACCAATCTACCACTATCATTTTGGGGTTACGCTTTAGAGACTGCCGCATTCACTTTAAATAGGGCACCGTCTAAATCCGTTGAGACGACACCGTATGAATTATGGTTTGGGAAGAAACCTAAGCTGTCGTTTCTGAAAGTTTGGGGATGCGATGCTTATGTTAAGAAACTTCAACCTGAAAAGCTCGAACCCAAATCGGAAAAATGCGTCTTCATAGGATACCCTAAGGAAACTATTGGGTATACCTTCTACCTTAGATCCGACGGCAAGATCTTTGTTGCCAAGAATGGATCCTTTCTGGAGAAAGAGTTTCTCTCGAAAGAAGTAAGTGGGAGGAAAGTAGAACTTGATGAGGTACCCCCTCTTGAACCGGAGAGTAGCGCAGCTCAGGAAGATGTTTCTGTGGTGCCTGCACCGACTAGAGAAGAAGTTAATGATGATGATCATGAAACATCGGATCAAGTTGCTACTGAACTTCGTAGGTCCACGATGACACGTTCCGCACCAGAGTGGTACGGCAACCCTGTCCTGGAAGTCATGTTGTTAGACAACGGTGAACCTTCAAACTATGAAGAAGCGATGGCGGGCCCGGATTCCAACAAATGGCTTGAAGCCATGAAATCCGAGATAGGATCCATGTATGAGAACAAAGTATGGACTTTGGTGGACTTGCCCGATGATCGGCGAGCCATAGAAAATAAATGGATCTTTAAGAAGAAGACTGACGCAGATGGTAATGGGACTGTCTATAAGGCTCGGCTTGTTGCTAAGGGTTATCGACAAGTTCAAGGGGTTGACTACGATGAGACCTTCTCACCTGTAGCGAAGCTGAAGTCCGTCCGAATCTTGTTAGCAATTGCCGCATTCTATGATTATGAAATCTGGCAAATGGACGTCAAAACGGCATTCCTTAATGGTTTCCTTAAGGAAGAATTGTATATGATGCAGCCGGAAGGTTTTGTCGATCCTAAGAATGCTGACAAGGTATGCAAGCTCCAGCGCTCCATCTATGGGCTGGTGCAGGCATCTCGGAGTTGGAACATTCGCTTTGATGAAATGATCAAAGCGTTTGGGTTTATACAGACTTATGGAGAAGCCTGTATTTACAAGAAAGTGAGTGGGAGCTCTGTAGCATTTCTCATATTAGATGTGGACGACATATTGTTGATGGGAAATGATATAGAACTTTTGGAAAGCATAAAGGCCTACTTGAATAAGTGTTTTTCAATGAAGGACCTTGGAGAAGCTGCTTACATATTAGGCATCAAGATCTATAGAGATAGATCGAGACGCCTCATTGGTCTTTCACAAAGCACATACCTTGACAAGATATTGAAGAAGTTCAATATGGATCAGTCTAAGAAGGGGTTCTTGCCTGTATTGCAAGGTGTGAGATTGAGCACAGCTGCCCGACCTCGGCAGCAGAAAGAGAAAAGATGAGTGTCATCCCCTATGCCTCGGCCATAGGCTCTATTATGTATGCCATGCTGTGTACCAGACCTGATGTGAACCTTGCCATAAGTTTGGTAGGGAGGTACCAAAGTGATCCCGGTATGGAACACTGGACAACGGTCAAGAATATCCTGAAGTACCTGACAAGGACTAAGGATATGTTTCTCGTTTATGGAGGTGCCGAAGAGCTCGTCGTAAAGGGTTACGTCGACGCTAGCTTTGACACAGATCTGGATGACTCCAAGTCACAAACCGGATACATGTATATTTTGAATGGTGGGGCAATCAGCTGGTGCAGTTGCAAGCAAAGCGTCGTGGCGGGATCTACATGTGAAACGGAGTACATAGCTGCTTCGGAAGCGGCGCAGGTAGGAGTCTGGATGAAGGAGTTTATCACCGACCTAGGAGTGCTTCCCAATGCGTCGGGCCTGATGACTCTCTTCTGTGACAACACTGGAGCTATTGCCATTGCCAAGGAGCCCAGGTTTCACAAGAAGACGAAGCACATCAAGCGCCGCTTCAACTCCATTCGTGAATATATTCAAGATGGAGATATAGATATTTGTAAAGTACATACGGATCTAAATGTCGCAGATCCGTTAACTAAACCTCTTCCACGAGCAAAACATGATCAGCACCAGAACTCTATGGGCGTTCGATTCATCACAATGTAACTAGATTATTGACTCTAGTGCAAGTGGGAGACTATTGGAAATATGCCCTAGAGGCCATAATAAAATGGTTATTATTATATTTCCTTGTTCATGATAATTGTCTATTGTTCATGCTATAATTGTATTAACAGGAAACCGTAATACATGTGTGAATACATAGATCACAGCATGTCCCTAGTAGGCCTCTTGTTGACTAGCTCGCTGATCAATAGATGGTTATGGTTTCCTGACCATGGACATTAGATGTCATTGATAACGGGATCACATCATTAGGAGAATGATGTGATGGACAAGACCCAATCCTAAGCATAGCACAAGATCGTATAGTTCGTTCGCTAGAGCTTTCTAATGTCAAGTATCATTTCCTTAGACCATGAGATTGTGCAACTCCCGGATACCGTAGGAATGCTTTGGGTGTATCAAACGTCACAACGTAACTGGGTGACTATAAAGGTGCACTATAGGTATCTCCAAAAGTGTCTGTTGGGTTGGCACGAATCGAGACTAGGATTTGTCACTCCGTATGACGGAGAGGTATCTCTGGGCCCACTCGGTAATGCATCATCGTAATGAGCTAAATGTGACTAAGGAGTTAGCCACGGGATCATGCGTTACAGAACGAGTAAAGAGACTTGCCGGTAACGAGATTGAACAAGGTATAAGGATACCGACGATAGAATCTCGGGCAAGTAACATACCGATGGACAAAGGGAATTGCGTACGGGATTGATTGAATCCTCGACATCGTGGTTCATCCGATGAGATCATCGTGGAACATGTGGGAGCCAACATGGGTATCCAGATCCCGCTGTTGGTTATTGGCCGGAGAGATGTCTCGGTCATGTCTACATGGTTCCCGAACCCGTAGGGTCTACACACTTAAGGTTCGGTGATGCTAGAGTTGTTATGGGAAATTGTATGTGGTTACCGAAGGTTGTTAGGAGTCCCGGATGAGATCCCGGACGTCACGAGGAGTTCCGGAATGGTCCGGAGGTGAAGAATTATATATGGGAAGTCCTGTTTCAGTCACCGGAACGGTTTTGGGAGTTATCGGTATTGTACCGGGACCACCGGAAGGTGTCTGGGGGTCCACCGGGTGGGGCCAACTGCCCAGGTGGGCCAAGTGGGCTGAGCAAGGGAGGGAACCAGCCCCTGGTGGGCTGGTGCGCCCCCCAAGGGGCCCAAGGCGCCTAGGGATGGAAACCCTAGGGGGTGGGGGCGCCTCCCACCTTGCTTGGGGGGTAAGTTTCCCCCCCTTGGCCGCCGCCCCCCCCCCCTTAGATGGGATCTAAGGGGGCCGGCCCCCTCTCCCCTTCGCCCTATAAATAGAGGGAGGTGGGAGGGCAGCACCACCCCTTCCCTGGCGCAGCCCTCCCCCTCTCGAACACCTCCTCCTCCTCCGTAGTGCTTGGTGAAGTCCTGTCGAAGAACCACAAGCTCCACCACCACGCCGTTGTGCTGCCGGAGCCCTCCCTCAACTTCTCGTCTCCTCTTGCTGGATCAAGAAGGAGGAGACGTCCACGGGCTGTACGTGTGTTGAACGCGGAGGCGCCGTCCGTTCGGCGCTAGATCGGATCTTCTGCGATTTGAATCGCTGCGAGTACGACTCCATCAACCGCGTTCTTGTAACGCTTCCGCTTAGCGATCTTCAAGGGTATGAAGATGCACTCCCTCTCTCTTGTTGCTAGCATCTCCTAGATTGATCTTGGTGATACGTAGGAAATTTTTTGATTTACTACTACGTTACCCAACAAAAAGGTCCACCGGTCAAACCCCGTCCGTGGAAAGTCAAAGGGCTAGATCCGGCAGTCGTCTGTGTCAGGGTTAGACTGGACGGGGTACCTGGGGGTAGCAATGCCCCCAGGTGTTGCGGTGGGCCCTCCTACGCTTGTGGAAGCGTGGTGGCAGGCGCAGGCACCCGGCACGCGGCTCCGGGGTGTGCCCCCCCTCACGGGCGTCGCTACCGCCGTGTCACAGAGGGGGGAAACGGCCATGTCGGGACGACACGAAGGGAATCTTGGGGTGGGTTGGGCCGGGACGGTGTTCGGTGGTGTAGCTATGGGCTCGGCTATGACAACTCGGTGAAATGGTCCACCGGTCAAACCCCGTACGTGCCTCGGCAGCAGAAAGAGAAAAGATGAGTGTCATCCCCTATGCCTCGGCCATAGGCTCTATTATGTATGCCATGCTGTGTACCAGACCTGATGTGAACCTTGCCATAAGTTTGGTAGGGAGGTACCAAAGTGATCCCGGTATGGAACACTGGACAACGGTCAAGAATATCCTGAAGTACCTGACAAGGACTAAGGATATGTTTCTCGTTTATGGAGGTGCCGAAGAGCTCGTCGTAAAGGGTTACGTCGACGCTAGCTTTGACACAGATCTGGATGACTCCAAGTCACAAACCGGATACATGTATATTTTGAATGGTGGGGCAATCAGCTGGTGCAGTTGCAAGCAAAGCGTCGTGGCGGGATCTACATGTGAAACGGAGTACATAGCTGCTTCGGAAGCGGCGCAGGTAGGAGTCTGGATGAAGGAGTTTATCACCGACCTAGGAGTGCTTCCCAATGCGTCGGGCCTGATGACTCTCTTCTGTGACAACACTGGAGCTATTGCCATTGCCAAGGAGCCCAGGTTTCACAAGAAGACGAAGCACATCAAGCGCCGCTTCAACTCCATTCGTGAATATATTCAAGATGGAGATATAGATATTTGTAAAGTACATACGGATCTAAATGTCGCAGATCCGTTAACTAAACCTCTTCCACGAGCAAAACATGATCAGCACCAGAACTCTATGGGCGTTCGATTCATCACAATGTAACTAGATTATTGACTCTAGTGCAAGTGGGAGACTATTGGAAATATGCCCTAGAGGCCATAATAAAATGGTTATTATTATATTTCCTTGTTCATGATAATTGTCTATTGTTCATGCTATAATTGTATTAACAGGAAACCGTAATACATGTGTGAATACATAGATCACAGCATGTCCCTAGTAGGCCTCTTGTTGACTAGCTCGCTGATCAATAGATGGTTATGGTTTCCTGACCATGGACATTAGATGTCATTGATAACGGGATCACATCATTAGGAGAATGATGTGATGGACAAGACCCAATCCTAAGCATAGCACAAGATCGTATAGTTCGTTCGCTAGAGCTTTCTAATGTCAAGTATCATTTCCTTAGACCATGAGATTGTGCAACTCCCGGATACCGTAGGAATGCTTTGGGTGTATCAAACGTCACAACGTAACTGGGTGACTATAAAGGTGCACTATAGGTATCTCCAAAAGTGTCTGTTGGGTTGGCACGAATCGAGACTAGGATTTGTCACTCCGTATGACGGAGAGGTATCTCTGGGCCCACTCGGTAATGCATCATCGTAATGAGCTAAATGTGACTAAGGAGTTAGCCACGGGATCATGCGTTACAGAACGAGTAAAGAGACTTGCCGGTAACGAGATTGAACAAGGTATAAGGATACCGACGATAGAATCTCGGGCAAGTAACATACCGATGGACAAAGGGAATTGCGTACGGGATTGATTGAATCCTCGACATCGTGGTTCATCCGATGAGATCATCGTGGAACATGTGGGAGCCAACATGGGTATCCAGATCCCGCTGTTGGTTATTGGCCGGAGAGATGTCTCGGTCATGTCTACATGGTTCCCGAACCCGTAGGGTCTACACACTTAAGGTTCGGTGATGCTAGAGTTGTTATGGGAAATTGTATGTGGTTACCGAAGGTTGTTAGGAGTCCCGGATGAGATCCCGGACGTCACGAGGAGTTCCGGAATGGTCCGGAGGTGAAGAATTATATATGGGAAGTCCTGTTTCAGTCACCGGAACGGTTTTGGGAGTTATCGGTATTGTACCGGGACCACCGGAAGGTGTCTGGGGGTCCACCGGGTGGGGCCAACTGCCCAGGTGGGCCAAGTGGGCTGAGCAAGGGAGGGAACCAGCCCCTGGTGGGCTGGTGCGCCCCCCAAGGGGCCCAAGGCGCCTAGGGATGGAAACCCTAGGGGGTGGGGGCGCCTCCCACCTTGCTTGGGGGGTAAGTTTCCCCCCCTTGGCCGCCGCCCCCCCCCCCTTAGATGGGATCTAAGGGGGCCGGCCCCCTCTCCCCTTCGCCCTATAAATAGAGGGAGGTGGGAGGGCAGCACCACCCCTTCCCTGGCGCAGCCCTCCCCCTCTCGAACACCTCCTCCTCCTCCGTAGTGCTTGGTGAAGTCCTGTCGAAGAACCACAAGCTCCACCACCACGCCGTTGTGCTGCCGGAGCCCTCCCTCAACTTCTCGTCTCCTCTTGCTGGATCAAGAAGGAGGAGACGTCCACGGGCTGTACGTGTGTTGAACGCGGAGGCGCCGTCCGTTCGGCGCTAGATCGGATCTTCTGCGATTTGAATCGCTGCGAGTACGACTCCATCAACCGCGTTCTTGTAACGCTTCCGCTTAGCGATCTTCAAGGGTATGAAGATGCACTCCCTCTCTCTTGTTGCTAGCATCTCCTAGATTGATCTTGGTGATACGTAGGAAATTTTTTGATTTACTACTACGTTACCCAACAAAAAGGTCCACCGGTCAAACCCCGTCCGTGGAAAGTCAAAGGGCTAGATCCGGCAGTCGTCTGTGTCAGGGTTAGACTGGACGGGGTACCTGGGGGTAGCAATGCCCCCAGGTGTTGCGGTGGGCCCTCCTACGCTTGTGGAAGCGTGGTGGCAGGCGCAGGCACCCGGCACGCGGCTCCGGGGTGTGCCCCCCCTCACGGGCGTCGCTACCGCCGTGTCACAGAGGGGGGAAACGGCCATGTCGGGACGACACGAAGGGAATCTTGGGGTGGGTTGGGCCGGGACGGTGTTCGGTGGTGTAGCTATGGGCTCGGCTATGACAACTCGGTGAAATGGTCCACCGGTCAAACCCCGTACGGCGAAAATCAAAGGGCTAGATCCGGCGGTCGTCTGTGTCAGGGTTAGACTGGACGGGGTACCGGTGGGGAAGCAATGCCGCCAGTATTGCGGTGGGCCCCGTACGCATGTGGAATGTGGTGGATGGCAGCGCAGGCACTTTGTTGTGCCCCCTCTCTACGGCGTCCTGCCGCGCTCCGCGTGCACGGAGGGGGCAAACGGCCACGTCGGGACGACACAGAGAGAATCTTGGGATGGATTGGGCCGGGACGGTGTTCGGGGGTGTAGCTATGGGCCCGACTTTGACAACCCGGTGAAAAGGTCCACCGGTCAAACCCCGTACGGCGAAAGTCAATGGGCTAGATCCGGCGGTCGTCTGTGTCAGGGTTAGACTGGACGGGGTACCTGGGGGGTAGCAATGCGCCAGGTGTTGCGGTGGGCCCTCCTACGCATGTGGAAGCGTGGTGGCAGGCGCAGGCACCGGCACGCGGCTCCGGGTGGTGCCCTCCCTCACGGGCGTCGCTGCCCTGCGTGTCACGAAGGGGGGAAACGCCACGTCGGACGACACGGGGGGAATCTTGGGATGGTTTGGGCCGGGACGGTTGTTCGTGGTGTAGCTATGGGCCCGGCTATGACACCCGGTGAAAAGGACCACCGGTCAAACCCCGTACGCGAAAGTCAAAGGGCTGATCCGTGGTCGTCTGTGTCAGGGTTTGACTGGACGGGGTACCTGGGGTAGCAATGCCGCCAGGTGTTGCGGTGGGCCCTCCTACACATGTGGAAGCGTGGTAGCAGCGGGCACACCCGGCACGCGGCTCCGGGGTGTGCCCCCCTCTCACGGGCGTCGCTGCGCCCGTGTCACGAGGGGAAATGGCCATTCGCCGACGGAGGAATCTTGGGGTGGGTTGGGGCGGGATGGTGTTTGGGGTTTCCTATGGGCGGGGCTTTGACAACCAGGTGAAAAGGTCCACCGGTAAAACCCCGTCCGGTGAAAGTCAGGGCTAGATCCGGCGGTCGTCTGTGCTGGGTTTGACGGGACGGGGTACCTGGAGGGGGTAGCAATGCCGCCAGGTGTTGCGGTTGTCCCTCCTACACTTGTCACATGCGTGGTGGCAGGCGAGGCACCCGACATCGGCCCGGTGGTGCCCTCTCACAGGCGTCGCTGCCGCTGTGTCCTTCCTGAGGGGGAAACGGCCCGTCGGGCCGACACGGAGGATCTGGGGGTGGGTTGGGTGGGGACGGTGTTCGGGGGTGTAGCTATGGGCGGGGCTATGACAACCAGGTGAAAAGTCCATCGGTCAACCCCGTTCGGCAAAGTCAAAGGGCTAGATCGGCGGTCTTCTGTGCCAGGGTTAGACGGGACGGAGTACCTGGAGGGGTAGCAATGCCGCCAGGTGTTGCGTTGGGCCCTCCTACGCTTGTCACATGCGTGGTGGCAGGCGTAGGCACCCCGCACGCGGCTCCGGGGTGGTGTCCCCCCCCTTTATTTATTTTCTCTTATTTAAAAAAAACTAATTTGATTAACTTAAATGGATTATTTAAAAAAACATACGTCGATTTTATATCAATTGCCACCCCCCCCCCCTTACGGGCGTCGCTGCCGCCGTGTCACGGAGGGGGGAAACGGCCACGTCAGGACGACACGGAGCGAATCTTGGGGTGGGTTGGGCCGGGACGGTGTTTGGGGGTGTAGCTATGGGCCCGGCTATGACAACCCGATGAAAAGGTCCACCGGTCAAACCCCGTACGGCGAAAGTCAAAGGGCTAGATCCGGCGGTCGTCTGTGTCAGGGTTAGACTGGACGGGGTACCTGGGGGGTAGCAATGCCGCCAGGTGTTGCGGTGGGCCCTCCTACGCATGTGGAAGCGTGGTGGCAGGCGCAGGCACCCGGCACGCGGCTTCGGGGTGTGCCCCCCCTCATGGGCGTCGCTGCCGCCGTGTCACGGAGGAGGGGAAAGGGAAATGGCCATGTCGGGCCGAGACGGAGGGAATCTTGGGGTGGGTTGGGCGGGGATGGTGTTTGGGGGTTTAGCTATGGGCGGGGCTTTGACAACCAGGTGAAAAGGTCCACCGGTCAAACCCCGTCCGGTGAAAGTCAAAGGGCTAGATCCGGCGGTCGTCTGTGCCTGGGTTTGACGGGACGGGGTACCTGGAGGGGGTAGCAATGCCGCCAGGTGTTGCGGTGGTCCCTCCTACACTTGTCACATGCGTGGTGGCAGGCGCAGGCACCCGACATGCGGCTCCGGGGTGTGCCCTCTCACAGGCGTCGCTGCCGCTGTGTCCCTGAGGGGGGAAACGGCCACGTCGGGCCGACACGGAGGGAATCTTGGGGTGGGTTGGGTGGGGACGGTGTTCGGGGGTGTAGCTATGGGCGGGGCTATGACAACCAGGTGAAAAGGTCCATCGGTCAAACCCCGTTCGGCGAAAGTCAAAGGGCTAGATCCGGCGGTCTTCTGTGCCAGGGTTAGACGGGACGGAGTACCTGGAGGGGGTAGCAATGCCGCCAGGTGTTGCGTTGGGCCCTCCTACGCTTGTCACATGCGTGGTGGCAGGCGTAGGCACCCCGCACGCGGCTCCGGGGTGTGCCCCCCCTCACGGGCGTCGCTGCCGCCGTGTCCCGGGCGTCGCACCGGGTCCCATACACACGGTAAACTAAAAATCTAAAAAATGTAATAATTGAATTTATTAAAAACTCCGGCATTCATTATGGAAAACGTACTATCACGGTGAAACCTTCAGTGCCCGGGCACCGGACCGGACCGGCCACTGAAAGTTTCACCGTAATTGTCCGTTTTCTTCACCCGTGGACCTCTCCACCCGGCTGTGTTAGGTCAGCCCATAGGAACACTTGGGAGCAACATCCGGGCCAAACCCACAGCAAGATCCCTTCCGTGTAGACCCGACGCGTCCGTTTCCCCCCTCCAGGTGCCGGCGGCGGCGCCGTCCGTGAGGGGCGCCACACCCCGAAGATGTGTAGCTATGGGCTGGGCTATGACAACCACGTGAAAATGTCCACCGGTCAAACCCCGTCCGACGAAAGTCAAAGGGCTAGATCCGGCGGTCGTATGTGTCAGGGTTAGACGGGACGGGGTACCTGGGGGGCTAGCAATGCCGCCATGTGTTGTGGTGGGCCCTCCTATGCTTGTGGAAGCGTGGTGGCTCGCGGCTCCGGGGTGTGCCCCCCTCCACGGACGACAGTGTCGCCGTCACTTCGAGTGGGGGAATCGTGCGGGTACGACTGAATATATTTTTATTTTTTACAGTATTTTACATCGGTGCCGAACTTGTCACCTGGATAGCTAGCTTATGTAAAATTAATAATTATATTTTGTTAGGACATTTTGAAAATAAATTGAATTTATTGTAAAAAAACAAAAATAAAAAAAACATGTATGCCGGCGGCATAACGGTCAGCATAGGTGGAAACAACCCATGTCGACGGTTACACTGTCGGCATACCTCACACCTTATCCAACCGGGCACCCCACGCCCCGACCACTCATTCGACCCCTCCCCGCTCGATCCAGCCCCGCCGCCGCTCGATCCCCACCCTCCGCCACTCGATCCCCCCGCCGCCGGCCATCCCAGCCCAGCACCGCCGACGCCCCCATCTGCGCCGCAACCGCCCCCGTCCTGGCCGCGTCGCGACGTCCCCTCCCCGCGCCGCTCACCCCCCGTCCCTGCCCCGCACCGCGCGTCCTCACGCTACACCGCCGCCGGCCGTCCCCGCTCCGCACCGCCGCCGACCGTCCCCGCCCGCCCCGCATCGCCGCTGGTCATCCCCGGCCGCCCCGCACCGCGCGGCCCCGTCCCGGCACTGGCCTCGTCGTCCTCGCCCCCTTCCCGAACCTCCTGCTGGTGGCGAGCTGGCCGTGGCCATGGCTCCGGCGGTCCGGCGCCCCCTTCCCGGCCCTCCTCTGCTGCTGGTGAGCACCGGGGAGCCCCCGGCCGCCCATGCTCTGCCGCCCGTCGCCGACCCCTCTGACACCACCTCCGCCACCATGTCCTCCGCCCCCCTGCGGTCCTGCCGCTCCCCTACTGCCCCCATCAGTGAGCTCCCCCGCAACCCTGCCGCTCGCCCCGCTGCTGCCGTTGCTCCCCTGCCGCTGCTATGCTGCTAGATGAATCGATGGATAGATAGTTAGATAAATAGATTTTTTGTATGTTTTTTTCTTCTTCTTGCTACTGTTTTTAGGTGGATGACTGTATGGATAAATTTTTGTTAGATGGATGCATGGATGTTGTTAGAATCATAGATGGTGGATGGATGGAATGTCGGTGAATTTTTTTAGAAACTTTATTGATCATAGTTTTAATGTTAGGTCATGTTGATGAATGGATGTTGGTCAAGTTAATGATAGATGAATGGATGGATGGATGTTGGACAAAATTTTGACACTTGACTGAGATGTGATGATCTTGCTATTTTTTTTATATTCATAATGATCTTGCTAAAATAATTGAAGATAAAATTTTGAGACTTACTAAGATGTGATGATCTTGCTAAAAAAAATTGATACTCATGATGATCTTGCTAAAAGAATAGAAGGCAAAAGTTTGACACTTGACTGAGATGTGATGATCTAAGTTGTTTTTTCGGTGGAATTTGCAGGCTTTGTGGTGTTGCATTTCATTGGAGTGACCGTCATCCGACGCGTTGGTCCCTGAGCATCCTGCTGTTGTTCGACTCCTTCCCCTACAACCGAGGGTGAGCTACAAGTCCATCTCCTACATTTTTTTCATGTCACTAGATTTCATTCTCAAGTCAAGTCGCGTAACCTAGGCGTCTCCCGTCCGAAAGGGTTGCATCGATAAATATGCATTCAATTGCATATTTATCACCGCATCTCTTTCGGATTGTCCAGCGTTTTCCACGGACAGCCCGAGGATGTGTAGATTGGGTATGTTCTCCATGTTCTACTCCGTTCCGAGACAGGATTTCGGCGGTGCCTCCCCATTGTTCTCCGGAGCACATTCTCTCGGCTATTTGCCGAGATGTGTATCTGGAGAACAACGGGGAGGTGCTGCCAAAATTTTGTCTCGGAACGGGGTAGAATGGAGAACGTACTCAATCTACACATCCTCGGGTGGGATTAGGACCCATCTTTACCTATTAGAGATGTAGGTGGATTCAACGCGGTAGAAAATGAAAATTTGACATGATTAATTTAAGTGAATCCTTAATGATGTTGTGTGGCTTGCAAAAAAGTAGAGGATGGCAGATAATCAGTGGATGTACAGTGGTTTTATCCGTCGGAATCGAGTAACATCAGAGTGGATCGCGAAAACCAATGTGTATTTGAAGGAGATATTCCGTCGTCCAATGAGAATTATCCCACCATGCCCCTGTGCGAGAAGTGCCAGACGTCACCGTAGAAATCAGAAGGACATGACTGAGCACCTTCGCACGCACGGATATATGCCAAACTTTGACATGCCGCCGATAAACATAGCTGAGCAGGACCGTGGTAGAGAGGAGGTGATGCGACAACGCATCGATGGATATGAGGACGACGGGGTCAGGGACATGCTAGATGATGTCATTGTTGCAGAAACGGCAAATGCGACACCTTCAGAGAAAGAACCAGAGGAGCCGGAGGCAACCGCAAAGGCCTTCTTGGAGGTCTTGGCCTCGTCGAAGAAATCTCTTTATGCGGGTGCGAAAATATCTCAGCTGGATGCCATCTCGCAACTGATTGCAGTCAAGGCTGAGTACGGCTGTAGCCAGAAATGCTTCGAAGCATTCCTGGGAGTATGGGCTAATAACCTCCCTGAGGGTCATGAACTGCCGAAAAGCATGTACGCTACAAAGAAAATCATGAAGGCACTCTCTATGGATTATGAGAAAATAGATGTTTGCCCGAAGAATTGCCTTTTGTTTAGGCACGAGTATGCTGATGACAAGTACTGCAGAGAGTGCGGTTCGTCTCGGTACATTGAGGTGGTCGGTGAGGATGGTGAGAAAAAGCAGCTAGCCATCCCCGTTAAGGTTCTTCGGTATCTCCATTTCATAGAAAGACTAGAGCGCCTTTTCATCACGGAGGAGTCTGCCAAAATGATGAAGTGGCACAAGGAAGGTATAAGGTACAATCCAAATAAAATCGTACATCCATCGGAAGGCGAAGCATGGAAGTCGTTCGATGAAGAATACCCCGAGGAAGCAGCCGAGGCTGGGAATGTCAGAATAGCTATATCAGGTGATGGGTTCAATCCATACGGTATGTCGTCCAATCCATACAGCTGCTGGCCATCTCCTCAATTGCAACCAGCACCATCTCCTCCACCACAACCAAGGCTGCTTACCTTTGAGGAGTTTCTGGCACAGAACGCTGGCCCCTCGCCGGTTAGTTCATCCCCAATCTATTCACCCAAAGCATATCGTTTATTCAACACAGTCATATATCCCGTTAACATGTCTTTTCAACATCCAGGGAACCGGTGGATTGTCTACCGTTGGTGGTCGTCTTCGCAGCACTCCCGAGTCACGGAGCCTGATCACTCCGATCCACGGAGGCGGAGGCGGAGGCGGAGGCGGTGGCGGTCTTGGCGGTGGCGCTGCCGCTAGCAGTGACGACCTGGGCTTCGGCGGACTTGGCGGTGACGACCTCCGCGGTGCTCGACGTCCAGGCGCTTAAGCCTTTGGGTGACTTGTGGCGGTCTTGGTGGTGATGATACTTATGTGCTTGTGATGTTACTTATTGTTGTTTGTGATATTCTTATATGCTTGGTGGTGATGATACTTATATGTTTATGGTTTGCGATGCTTCTTATGTTGTGTGATGATGCATTTGTTGTGTGATGCTGCTCCTTATTGTTATGTGATGCATATATTGCTGTATGATTCTTATATATGCTGTATATATTCAAATGAATTGAGCTGAAAAGAAACAGAAACAAGAAAAAAAAACAGACATAAACTATGCCGACGGCCTAGCCGTCGGCATAGATATGGCGTGAGCTCCCAGTGGCTGCCACGTGGCAGCTATGCCGACGGTCTAGCCGTCGGCATAGTTGTAAAGTACGCCGACGGCTAGGCCGTCGGCATAGCAGCCACGTGGCAGCCACTGGGCATTATTGGGGCAGGGCTATGCCGACGGCTGAGCCATCGGCATAGATTTAAACTACGCCGACGGCTCAGCCGTCTGCATAGCCCTGCCCCAGGAGGTACAGCTGCGCGCCACGTGGCACATGTATACCGACGGCTTGGTCGTCTGCATACATGTGCCACGTGGCGCGCAGATGTTGGTCTGCACTTGACGGTGGCCACCGTTAGGCGGGGACGTTGCCGACGGCCTCGGCCGTCGGCATAGATGTACGGACATCGTCGGGATAGGATCTATGCCGACGGTCTCCCGGGCTACGCCGACGGATATGTTGGCGACGGCCCTATGCCGACGGGGGTCGTCGGCATAGGCCTGTCCCGACAGGAATCAGGGCTATGCCGACGGCCATGGCCGTCGGCATAGGGGGCGATTCTCGTAGTGGTAGATGTCGTACAGCTCGCCATCACTGTTGCACCAAAGAATTTCCTCCTTGGTTGCATAGTCCTTCACAGAGAGGCCATAAGTGTCAAATTCAACAGAGCAATGGTTATCAGTGCGCAAAGGAGATTTTTAATGAGATTAGGGGCAACCAGAACGTTGTTAAGGTAGAGAGGCCGATTAGGGTTAGGAAGACAAGAAGAACCGACGTGACTAATAGGCATAGAGCTACCTGGCCGGCTGGTGCTGCTGCTGAAGAAGGGACGGCTGGTGCTGCTGCTGGAGATGGAAGCCCGGCTGCTGGAGCTGCTGCTGCTGGAAGACAGGCTGCTGCAGGTGGCCGCTGAAGGCGGTGTAGGCGTGCGGCGGCCGCGCACCGAGGATATTGGGCGCCGGACGAGGCTGAGGAGGCAGGGCCATGGGGTAGGCGTAGACGTGCCCCGTCCTCGGCGGCGCGGCGGCGGCCCCCTGATAGCCGCCATTGTTGGTGAAGCGACGCCTCTTGTTGTGCCCCTGGTTGGGTGAAGGAGAGGCGGGCTTGCCACCGCTGAAACCCGGAGCGGGCGGCCTGGGCTGGTTGCCCGAGGCGCCACCCGAGGACGGCGCGGGCGCCGGACTCTTGTGCTGGACAGCGAGGGCACTGGGAGGGGTGGAGCCGGCGAAGTCTGTTGGATCGCCGGCCGGATTTCTCTCTCTCTCTCACGGTGACGAACACGAACTCAGGCGAGGCACACACGGGAGACGAGTACACGCAGGTTTTGTGACGCGCACACTGTCTTTTCTGTTTTCTTTCTTATTCTCTCCAGCCGCAGGCACAACTGAACGTGGCCGATTACAACGCAAAGCCTCCGCACGATCCTTTTTACCCACGCCATCCCACGGAGAATCGTTCGGGAGCTGACCAAACTAGCTACGACTCGATCTATACCTGTACGTGCACATACGCGTGACAGGCCCTAGTTATTTGCTACATGCAAACTAATTAAACAGAAAGCCAATGCATGCACTTACAAACACGTGCACGTACAAACTAGCCTATACTGAACTAATGCATGGAGTTGTAGTCTGATGCAATATCTGACGGACCTTGTAACAAGATTAGCACCAACAAAGTCAGCGCCGATCTCATCCTGCAAAAGCATACCGACGGCGACGTCAAAGGGAATAGGAGTGGGGGACTTCTCGATGATCTTCGCCGAGGTCTGATGCCGATCCTTGTTGACGCCGCGGAGGAGCTGGATGACGAGCTCGTCGTCGTCCAGCACCTTGCCGGCGTCGCGCAGAGCGTCGGCGACAGGCTTGAGGCGCGCGCAGAACGAGGAGACCAGAGAGTCCCCTTGGCGGATGCGTAGAGCTCGGTTTTGAGCTGGAACCGCCGCGCCCGGCTGTTGTTGACGAAGAGAGCTTCAATCGAGGCCCAAGTGTGGGCGGCGGTGGCCTTCCGGTCGAGGATGACTGCGGCGAGCTCCGTCACCATCGTGCCCAGGAACCACCGCTTGACCGCCTTGTTGACGATGTTCCACGTTGCGTCGCCGCGGTGGTCGGCGAAGTCCGGCGAGATCAAGGCGGCGACGTCATATTGGTCAATGACCTCGAGCATCAAGCCGCGCCATACGGTGTAGTTCGCCACGTTCATGGCCAGCCGGACGCCGAGGTTGATGTGCGCACCTTCGACGCTCATAGCATGGACATAGGAGGGCGACGGGAAGAAGCCGGAGGCCGGCGGCGCCGTTTGGAGAGCGAGTGGCGGGGTGGCGACGCGCAGAGGAGTTTCGAGAGGAAGAGTGAGGTTGGGCAGTGGGGAGGTATGAGGGGGAGGGGAGACAGGAGAAGAGGCCGCCGGAGAGGAGGCCGCTGCAGCGCTAGCGGCGGCGGCGGCGTCGGCCTCGGTGGCCATGGCGGAAGCGGGGAAAGAATCAATCTGATATCATGTTGAGAAGTTAACTAGAGTTGCGATGCATCACTGATCGTATTCATCCACTATGGGGTAAAATAAATAGAGAGTACAGAGCAGTCTCACACGGGAGATACACACGCACACACTAACATAACAACCACCGATCCAAAATCAGTGGAAGACTAGGTGTGGCACCGGCCTTGCATGCTCCATGCAAGGGCGGCGGGTGGTTGAGCACATGACCAGCTCAAAGCTGGTAGCCGTGGAGTCTAATAAGGTCAACGCCCGGCTGCGTCTTCGATTGAATCGAGCCTGTATGGACTGTTCCGCGCCCGCACGCATTGCAGTAACGCTGGTCGTAACGGGGAGTATCATATATACTAGTATATGATATTACATCCGTAATGCATAGTATCATAAGTTAGTATCTTAGGTTGCCTTATTAATTGCCATGCATGACACAAAGTAGTACAACATTTAATATGATACAGTATCATGATATGATACGACACCCTTTCTTTCCTTATTTAATTGTGTGCCACATCATCCAAAAAATCTAGTTGGCATGCATGATACCGCTTATAATACTCTCATTACGACCAGCCTAAGCCGCCCTCG
The DNA here is from genome assembly GCA_011799875.1 of Thinopyrum elongatum. Taxonomy (NCBI): domain Eukaryota; kingdom Viridiplantae; phylum Streptophyta; class Magnoliopsida; order Poales; family Poaceae; genus Thinopyrum; species Thinopyrum elongatum. The sequence continues at coordinate 561,328,575 of CM022302.1, forward strand.
TTTGGCTGCCGCTCGTCCGTGTGCTGCGTGTTGCTGGTTCGGCTGCCGCTCGTCCGCGCTGGCTCTCCCCTGCGATGCCGCTACACCACGGTCTCCACGGACGCCACCACCATGGCCATCACAATCCCTCCCAAGAAGAGGATCGAGACATGGCAAATCCAGTGGCTAACATGGCGTGGTTCTGTTGTGTAGGGGCATACTCCGGTACGCATCTTCTCTGTCTCTATTTTATTCAGTTACAGTTTTGCTGATTAATTTGGTGGAATCTTAGTATGTACAACAAGTATCCATATTTGTTAGTTACAGTTTTGCTAATTAATTTGTTTATTCATGATACTGAATCCTTATTTGTTAGTGGTAGCTAACTATATACAGCAAGTGTCCATATTTTATTGCCATGGTATAAAAACAACATCTTAAGAATCATGGGACTGCTTTGTCACACAAGCTCCCTCAAAGTTCTTTGTTTTATAGAATATTTTTTTTTCATGTTCTGTAGGAAATTAGTGCATGCATCAACTCTCCAAGAAAACGACAAACACATACTACATATTTTGTAGTTTATTTAGAGTGACTAATTTCCTTTGCAGCCGTCAATTCACTCTTAAGTTGACATTTTAATTAATACTGTCTGACTCTTAACAATGAAAGTATGTTTTTTCCTAAATCTACTTTTTCCTTAGAGCATTGTTGAGAGCGTGGGAGAGGACGTGACCGAGGTTGTGCCAGGTGACCGTGTCCTGCCGGTGTTCACTGCCGAGTGCAAGGATTGTGCTCACTGCAAATCAGAGCAGAGCAACCTTTGTGACCTCCTCAGGATCAATGTCGACCAGGGCGTGATGATCGGCGATGGGCAGTCCCGCTTCACCATTGGTGGGAAACTGATATTCCACTTCGTCGGAACCTCTACCTTCAACGAGTTAACAGTGATCCATGTTCGGTGCCTAGCGAAGATCAACCCTGAGGCACCTCTGGACAAAGTTTGTGTTCTCAGCTGTGGTATCTCAACTGGTAAGAGATTGTTCTGATTGATATTTCCCAATGAAACACCATATTCATAATGCCTCAATGATAAGTTAATGAAAAGTCTTTTTTCTTCAGATCTTGGTGCGACTCTCAATGTCGCTAAACCGAAAAAGGGTTCGACGGTGGCAATTTTCGGTCTTGGAGCTATAGGCCTTGCTGTAAGTGACGAAGGATATTTATCTTCCACAATGTACTACTGCAGGTTGATGAGAATTATTATCTATAACCATGACTGATTGATGTATGTGTTCACACGATCAGGCCATGGAAGGGGCCAAGATGGCTGGGGCATCAAGGATCATCGGTGTGGACTTGAACCCTGCAAAATACGAACAAGGTACAGTCTGCTGCTATCTTCAGAAAGAAAAATAAATCCATTTTGGTGAACCTTGGTTTATGGACAACACACTGAACCTTAGTAACATGACAATTTTCAGCTAAGAAGTTTGGCTGCACTGACTTTGTAAACCCAAAGGACCACACCAAGCCAGTGAAAGGTGTTGCTCCTGCCCCTTCCTACCCTGCACCTCCTGCTAAACTCGGCCCTCTAGCCACAAGCCGGCTTCACCCGCGACTGCTGATCAATAGGCGGTTGTCATGGTGCTCTTCATCCACCTGCTGGACGGGCCCCACCGAGTTGCCATCACCATACACTGTGCCCATTGGTTTGCTCGTCGCTGCTACGGCAACCGGTGCTCCATCGCAACGGGCCCCAAAACCCGCATCCTCGCGGGTTTTTACCCAATTAGGGGATGAGGACGGGCGTCTTTCTAAACCCGCGGGGCTACTGATGGGTACATTATAAAACCCGTCATGTTTCGCGGGTTCAAACCCATTTGAGTAGTACCCAAACCCGAAACCCGACATACCAGTCTCAGAATACGTCCATCTACTGATCCATCCTCGAGGCCCATCTAAATACATGATCATGACTGGCGCAGCGGCCTCAGCCCAGCGCCCCAGCCCCTCGAGTGCACGAGCACCCCTCGCTCGGTCGCTTGAGCTGTCCCGCAAAGCCGCACAGGACACAACCGCATCACACCACACCACACACTGGCTCGATCCCATCTGCACACAGTCATAAACTTAAACCTAGTCCTTCCGCCGCCGCCTGGGGTCGATCCCATCTCGCAGCGCCGCCCGACCACCTTATGCGCCGGCGAGCTACCTCCCTCCACTTCCTCTCCATTGAGCCGCCTCCCTTCACGCCCCCTCGACGCGTCCTGCCGTAAGGAGAAAGGGCACCACCTGTTGCTACTATTTATCTTATGTTGCTGCTGCTGAAATATACCATGTTTGTTGCTTAAATATGCTGATTTTTGCTGCTGCTATTGTTGTAATATGCTCATGTTTTTCTTTTAAAAGCTGTTGTTTTCACTGACTATTCGCGGGGACGGGTTCCCCGTGGGTTTAGGAAACCCGATGAGTTTAGGGGACGGGCAAAAAACTGTCCCCGTGCATGGAGACGGGGACAGGGACGGGCTTGCGATTTTCTCGTGGGGACTGGTTTGGACAAGCAAAACCCGGTGGGTTTCGTCCCCGTTGCCATCTTGAGCCACCCAAGCCCTAGTTTCGTTGTTGCCTATGGAGCAAGATGTTAGGGTTTAGGGTTTTAGGGTGTGGCGGAGGAGGGTGGAAAGCAGCTGGAGGATGATGAGGATGATTATTTTTGGCTGGCATTTTCTCATTTCCAGGGATCACAATTTCATAAGAATATTTATTTCACTAGGCTAGTCATATAGCATACTGGACATTTGATTTTTCTTTCAGAACATACATCCAAGTCACAACTCACAAGTAATCTTCAACTATCGAACCCTGTCTAGAGTATTACTAAAGCCAACCTTTCCCTCTTCTGCCTTAATAGGTAAGAAATCTATTGAAGAGATTTCCTTTTCCGAAATGCAGGACAAAGTAGCCACAAAAGCAGCACGACTCCGAACGACTGAAAGAAGGCTGTGCAGGTCAACCTAGATAACATGGAATTGTTGCTTTGTGCACCTGAGTCATATGATAGCTCTGAGAATCTCTTTCGTAAATGGGAGAAAATAATTATGGAACACCCCAAGTTGTATGTTGTAGAAACAATATCTATTTCTATCCCATGGGGAATTCTCCAGATTCAAAGCATCTGATACATGGAAGTCTTATATACGCAGTACAAGCTATATCAGCAGCTTGTGTCAAGCTATGCAGGCATGTTTAGTATTTCATTATGCATATTTCAGCTTATATGTTCCCCCACCTCCCCTATTTTTGCATGAACGTGTTGTCTCCATTATGTCTTTTTCTAATTTATCCACAGGATACTGAAAATGCCGATCTGAAGGCACAACCTTAATTCAGCTTGAACATGGTTTACTGATTATATTTATAGATCTTCGCCGCTCGTTCTTGGAACAGATGGGGCTGTGTAGCTTCTGGCTGCTCTTGGGTTTGGGGACATCTATGTTCTTATTGGATGGCTATGAAGCTTTTGGCAAATGGCAAGTCGTTCCTGCTACTGCAGTTCATCCTATCCCGACATTGAACTTAGAATGGCCATCGAGTCGGGGGACAAGATGATGTCCATCAACAACAAGCCCATAAAGCTTCAGATTTGGATATGGTATTTTTCTCTTGTCTAATATACTATAGCAATTAGTGCCAGCTGCATATGGAATGATGTGGCGCTTGAAATTACTTCATGAAATGTGAATTTTCTGTCGTACAAGATTTGCCGTGCCATAAACCATAGTGCATTTAGTTATCAAGGCAAATAACCATCTTCTTTGGTTGTTACATTACATCCAGGATGAGATGCCTTCAGATGATAACCATAGCACACTACAATGATTCCATTGTGGCTATCATATATTACCTATTTTAGGAAGAATGAACAGATAGAATATACTGGTAAGGTCCATTGTATGCCTTTTAGGCATTCATTGGTTTAAGTTCATTACACTTTATGTAGTCGTTTGATCAGGTAGCACGCAATCTTGCTTTATTAATGATAGGTTGTTCGGTCCAACGAGTAAAACATAGACTTGGTGACTCTCAAAAGAGAACATATTTTCATATTGAGTAAATCATGATGTCCTTCAATATTTTGTTCCTTAGACTAAAATTACAAATGGTTTTCTTACAAGTATTTATTCTTTTCTATGAAAAGGTTACATTATAATATAATCAAGTATAATGATCAGGACAAAAATGCTCATTGTCGCCATCCCTTGTCATTGTGCCACTCACTAACTACCCCCATCACTAGTAGAAAACAGGGTACTAGTCCCGGTTCCAGAGGGCCTTTAGTCCCGGTTCTGGAACCGGGACAAAACTGACGGGACTAATGCCCAAAACCATTAGTCCCGGTTTGCTTACGAACCGGGACTAAAGGAGCTCCACGTGGCCGCTGTTGGGCGCCCAGGGAGGAGGACCTTTAGTCCCGGTTGGTAACACCGCCCGGGACTAAAAGGCAGCCACGCGTCAGCAGCTCCCAGGCGCTGTGGTTTTCGTTTTTTTAAAGGGGGGGTTTAGGGGTTTTGGAGGGTTAATTTAGGTGTTTCATATTGTGTTAGTTATAGCTACTACATATAGAGAGAAGTGACCTCTCTTTCTCCGCGCTTGGTCGACGATAACTACTACATACAGAGAGAACTCGACGCTAGCTAGTAAGCAAATGAAGGAACCATTAATTACACAACATCGTGATCATGAACATATATAGAGAGAAGTGACCTCTCTTTCTCCGTGCTTGGTCGAACAACAAGTTTTCGTATACCTATCCGACGCTAATACATATATACAATATAACATCTCTTACGATCCCTGACATCATCTACTGAAAATCAGCTTGAATTTCCACATGGTATTTTGCGTCTTTATGTATGACGTGGTCAAGAAAGAATCCCGCCAATTCCTCTTGAATTGGAGTTCTTCCCGCATCTCCCAGACCTAATTTAAAGAAGGTGGTCAATACATATATATGAATGAAATTCAACACAATTGATGGTAATAAAACAAAACTGTGAAAATTGTTTATGTACTTCAAATTGTTCGTCAGAGTAGCCCCGCTCAGAGGTCGAGTGGCGCATGAACTCGCAAACGTAGTATCCACATAAATCAGTCCCGGGTGCCTGCAACAAGCACTTTACGAGAATAGAGTTCAATCAAACTGATAATCAAGCATGACAATGGTATTGATGAAACTAGAATCAATGAGAGATGCGTGGAACTAGCTAGTACTACTTACTTTGGGGTGTGTAAATCGCAGCTCTTTCTACAGACTCGGAACCATTCTGGTGAACTTTTTCCAAACCATGCCCGGTAAAGAAAATGATTATTTGATATCATGAAATGAACGAAAGTTGCCGATATGGTGCGATAATGATTGAACTTACTTTTGGAGCATTGCAATCATGTCCTCATAATCCTTGGGATCTTTACGTCTCGAGTCTAAGACAGTTACTACTGTCCCGTCAAGCATAACCTCGAGTAGAATAAAGTGGAACCTGCGCACACATAACTAATCAATTACATTACTTAACCTCGAGTAAGCGAAACCGAATATGCACAAGACAGTAACACTCACTTGAAGTTGTAAGGAAAGAGTATTTTCCCTTTGTTTTGATGTCGAAGGAACAATTGTAGCAAGTTTTCCTCAGTATCTTCGACTCTATTTTTTACCGACCATTCATTTACGGTATTTGGGCTAATGAACCCAATGTCATAGATTTGGCTTTTCTTGCATTCGACGATCTTCAATCTGCATAATATAGTGAGGATAATTATATGTACGTGCAATGAACGAGCTGAGCTAGAGACTTAATTACAGAAGTAATACTTACAGACAGTAGCAAGTCATGAGTTGTTTGTCGAGGGCCTCTTGATAGAATAACTGAAATAATTCCGCAAATTCAACAGGCATCAGGTCAACTCCAATGAGGTCGTGCTCATCTTTAATTCTCAGCATCAAACTATCGGTCCCATTCTTCCTGCAGCTTTCCAAGTACCACTCGTGCAATCTTCGCATCATCGTTGTTAGAGGAGGATGATCAGGTTTGATGAGAGGCTTCCCGTGCTCGTATCTAAATTGCTCTACTACATCAGCCGTTTCAAACTGTACATCATCACCCACGTAATCACCAAGATTGGTACCGGGCAGTAGCCCCGGATGATTAGCGACGATATCGCTAGACACCTTGAGTGGGGGGCACGATTGCTTCTCCTCTTCGCTGAGCTGGGGAATTTTTTTCCCACTTCTTCGTTTTGCTAGCCTTGCAGCACTGGTAGTACTTCCCGACTGCCGTGCTTCACCATATGTTATTCCAATACAGTGATCATAGTTGGCTTGCGGCGAAGACGGTGGTGGTCGCTTAAGGGCATCCAGACTGCGCTTCGTTTTCACCGGATCTACCGTTTCCTTCGGAGGTGGAGGTTTTTGTTCAAAATGGGCCTGCACTTTGGCTTCCACGATTTCATCGGTTTCCTTGTCAGTCCTCTCATATGGTAACTTTGGAAGAGCCTTGAGGCTTGGACCATCTTTGAATTTCTTCCCGTCTCCGCTTGTACTGCTAGCCGCCGGAGCGGCGGCGTCTCTCTCCCACCGTTGCTGAGACAGCGGAGTTCGCTGATGCGCCGGAGGAGGCGGAGGAGGAGGTGGAGTGCGGTGACGCGCCGGAGGGGGCGGAGGAGTCCGCTGACGCACCGGAGACGGCGGAGACAGCTGACGCGTCGGAGACGACTCAGGCAGCTGAGACGGCTGAGCTGGACTGTGAGGAGTGTGCTGAGGGGCCTCGTGCGGCTGAGTCTGCTGGGGCGGCGTCCAGTTTGGAAGCTTGATGTACTCCTTTCTCCATAGACAAGTACTCCTCAAAGCATTTTCCAGAAGAATATCCCCTTCACCTGTAGGGAAGTCAAGCTCTAGCCCCTCAAATCCATCCATTATTTCATCCACCGTTACAATAGCATAGCCATGTGGAATCGGACGACAATGAAAAGTTCCCTCAGCTTGAGGAGGTACAACAGAGCCGACCGCCGCCTTCAAGGTCAGGTTCTGGAATTTCATCATTAGAACACAATGTTGAGCTGTCGTGATACTATCCACGGGGTAGCGAGGAGCCGTAAAATCAGGCTGAACGAGCTCCGTGGAAGCCACACTGCTTCTCCACTGAGATGGTGGGGTAGGTACTGAGGCAGCGTCGAAGGAAGGATCTTCGTGCCGCTGAGATTGTTGGCCGGTAGCTCGCTAGCTCTCAAGTTCCTCTAGTTTTCCTGATCATGCACTGAGCTTCTGCATTTCGCTTGCTTCCTGTTTCCTCTTTCTCTCTCGGCTTCTATATCCACCGCTGTCGGGAAACCCATGCACCCACGGAACAGAGCCTGATGTGCCTCGTGTTCGTCCAGGGTGTTCAGGATTCCCGAGGGCCTCTGTCTGCTCGTCCTTCTCTCTGTCGGGAATGAACGTCCCTTCTTGCGCTGCGTTGATTGCTTTCTGAAGCTTCTGGATGGGTATTGCAAGTTGCTCGTCTGTCCAAACACACTCCCCTGTTTCTGGGACCAAAGTTCCCCCAACCCCGAAGAACCAAGTCCTTGAACGATCTGGCCAGTGCAATGTCACTGGTTGGACCCCTTTAGCAAGCAGGTCTTGCTCAGCTTTGTCCCACAATGGCCGGGCTTTGTAGTAGCCACCTCACCCCGTGTGATGGTGATACTTCTTTGCAGCATTTTTCTTGTTTGTCAGTGACCTTTTCTTACCCTTCTCCGAGTTCTTGTAGGCCACAAATGCGGGCCAATGATCTCTTATCTTCTCATATCGACCGATGAATTCTGGAGTCTCCTCTTTCTCAACAAACTTTGTGTTCAACTCTTCCTTCCAGTTCCTGAATAGTTCTGTCATCTTCTTAAGACCAAACGCCTTGACCTTTCGCTCTATAACTGGGTTATTTGGATCCTCCTCTTGTGGTAGGCTGAAATTTGTCATCAGCGAGGTCCAAAGATCATCTTTCAGTCTATCCTGGACATAAGAAACTTCAGGGTCCTTATTCTTATTCCATTGCTGGATGCTGATCGGGGCGCTGTCCCTAACAACAACTCTGCACTGATGTACAAATGCTTCCTTGGTCCGCTTGGGAGCGATCGGTTGGCCATATTTCGCGACTTCTATGATCGTGAACCTTTCATCCTGGCGCAACCTTTTCTTCGGGCCTCGTCTCCTTACGGAAGTTTGGCTCGATCCGGAGGGCTAAAAGAAGAAAGAAGCGTTAATATATGTACATACCAAAACAATTAATGCATCAAGTCAGCAAAGGCTTAATATATATATATATATATATATATATATATATATATATACCTCGTCGAACTTTGCGACAGTTAAGTCTCCCTCCTCCGTTCGGTCACCGAAGCCGTGATCATGATCTCCTTCCTCCGCCATTCGGTCACCGGAGCCATCATGATCTCCTTCCTCCTCCATTGTTGGATCACCGAAGCCGTCATCCTCTCCTTCCTGACCATCGGTGTCATTGAGAAACAACAAGGGATCACCTCCGGCGAGGATTATATCCCCCAACAACTCTTCTTTTTCTAAGTCTCTATCCATAATTTCTGCAAATATTACAACATGGCAATATACAAACATGAGAGATGGATTAGTGGCAAACATGGACTTAATTAATATCACAACAAGGAATCATATGCATATGAGCAATGGATTAGTGGCAAATATCATGCAAAGTTGACAAGTTTTATAACAGTCAGTTTCAGACGATCGTCGAGGACTACTCCCCCCTCCGCACTGATCGTCGAGAGAGTTAGGAGGTGTTCTAATGCGACACTACACGTGAAGGGGGATAACATTCGTGAATGTTTTCCCGAAGTCTGCATTTCCGGACAGATGAACCGGAGGGGGACGGTTAGGGGACATACTTGCGGATTCCTCCCCCCTTATTTTCCCGAGAGAGTTAGGGGACATACTTGCGGACTCCTCCCCCCTCATTTTCCCTAGAGAGTTAGGGGGGACATACTTGCGGACTCCTCCCCCCTCATTTTCCCGAGAGAGTTAGGGGACATACTTGCAGACTCCTCCCCCCTCATTTTTTCGAGAGAATTACGGGTAGGGGCGGGAGGGGATAGATCGACAATGCTCTTTCTTCTAGTGTTTGGGTGGCCTTGAGAGTTGGTCGGGCGAGCGGACCGCCTCTCTCATGCATCTCCGACATCCCCCCTCATGTCGAAGTTATCGGGGAGGGGGTAAATTTTAACTTAGTGAGTCTTTTAACTCATTTTGAATATATGAACATTTTAACTTAGTAACTTAGTAACTTGGTAAATTTTAACTAATTTCTATAAACAAAAAAACATCATATGAACATTTTCTATATATATACATCCATCCATCCAACCATCCATCCATCCATCCATACATATATACATGGACCAAAAAATGCTATGAGCAAAAAAATAATCCATGAACAAAAAAAACATCATATGAACAGTCTCTATATACATCCATCCGTCCATACATCCATCCATCCATACATCCATACATACATACATACATACATACATACATGAAAAAAATGCTATATGAACAAAAAAAAGTATGAACAAGGTGGCGGCTAAGCAGAGCAGAGCAGGGGTGGCGGCGGCTAGCAGAGCGCAGGGGCGGCGGTGGCAGCGCATGGGAAGGGCCGGGGAGCTCACTGGTGGTTGGTTTCGGGGGCGGCGGAGCAGCCTGGCGGCGTCAGTGCAGGGACGGCGACGGGGAGCGGCGGAGCAGCCTGGCGGCGTCGTGCGTTTCGGCGTTTGGGGAGAGAATGGGGAGAAAACTGCTAAGTGCTGCTTATATAGCATCACCTTTAGTCCCTGTTCGTGCCACCAACCGGGACTAAAGGCCCCTCTTTCGTCCCTGTTCGTGTCACCAACCGGGACCAAAGGTGTTTTTCGCCAGCCCAAAGGGCGGGAAGCTCAACCCTTTGGTCCCGGTTGGTGGCACGAACCGGGACGAAAGGGGGCATTTAGTCCCAGTTGGTGCCACGAACCGGGACGAAAGGGGGACCTTCAGTCCCGGTTGGTGCCACGAACCGGGACCAAAGGGCTGCGCTACCGCATCCAAATGTTTAGTCCGACCTCACTAGTTGAGAAGGATGCGAGTGGTTTATAAGCGTTGCTGCTGCTTCTCTCTCGAGCTCCTCTCTACTGCAGGCAGTAAATGCCTATCTGACGCCCTGTTGGGCCTGCTTGCACTGCGGGCCTGCATCCTGGCCCATTTGTAGGGTTTCTAGTCGTATGCAGGCCGTGGTTGCTAGTAGGTGGGCCTTTTTTTATTTTTTGCATATGTTATGTTTTTAAATTTTTAATGTTATTTTTTTGCATATGTTATTTTTAGTTATATAATGTTAGTTGCATAAATTTTATATAATTTTAGTTGCATAAGTTTTATTTTTTATTTATTCTTTTTAGTTGATTCCTTTTGCTATTAGAGTTTTATAACAGATCTTTAGTTTTCTATTAAAGTTTGTAACAAAAATACTTTATGAAAATTCTTTTTACTATTAAAGTTTTTAACAAATAATACTTTGATAATTTTAGTTAATATTATTTTGATTCTTTTAGTTGATTCTTTTTGCTATTGAAGAATATTACATTTAATTGATTCTTTTTAGTTCATTCTTTTTTCTATTAGAGTTTTATAAAAGCTTTTTAGTTTCTATTAAAGTTTGTAACAAAAAATAATTTATTAAAATCTTTTTACTATTAAATTTTTTAATAAATAATACTTTGATATTTTTTGTTAATATTATTTTGATTTTTTTTAGTTGTTCTTTTTGTTATTGAAGAATTTTATATTTAATTGAATCTTTTTAGTTCATTCTTTTTGCTATTAGAGTTATATAAAAGCTTTTTAGTTCATTCTTTTTGCTATTAGTTCATTCTTTGAATTAAATGACCCTGAAATTGAAAAGCACTACAAATGAACTCTGAAAATTTTGAAAGTTGGCATGGTATCATATTTTCACCCACATAGCATGTGCTAAAAAGTTGAGAGGGTTACGGCAAAAACTGGATGCACTTCGTGTACAAAATGGACAATCTCTTTCGAAGTATCACGGTTTCGGACGAAAACTCATCTACTACAAAGGGATTTCATTTTTTTTAAATTATTTCAACTCCAGACTTTTTGTCCGTTCAACATGCACCATTCAAAGCCACATCATCAATTTTCAACCCTTTCTGACTTCATTTGGTATTTTTCATGCATTTACTGATATTTTTTTAGCTAAATGACCCTGAAATTAAAAAGCACTACAAATGAACTTTGAAAAGTTTGAAAGTTGGCATGGTATCATATTTTCACCCACATAGCATGTGCTAAAAATTTGAGAGGGTTACGGCAAAAACTGGATGCACTTCGTGTACAAAATGGACAATCTCTTTCGAAGTATCACGGTTTCAGACGAAAACTCATCTACTACAAAGGGATTTCATTTGTTTTGAAATTATTTCAACTCCAAACTTTTTGTGCATTCAACATGCACCATTCAAAGCCACATCATCAATTTTCAACCTTTTCTGACTTCATTTGGTATTTTTCATGCATTTACTGATATTTTTTTAGCTAAATGACCTTGAAATTGAAAAGCACTACAAATGAACTCTGAAAAGTTTGAAAGTTAGCATGGTATCATATTTTCACCCACATAGCATGTGCTAAAATGTTGATTGGGTTACGGCAAAAATTGGATGCACTTCGTGTACAAAATGGACAATCTCTTTCGAAGTATCATGGTTTCGGACGAAAACTCTTCTACTACAAAGGGATTTCATTTTTTTCCGCGTAATTAGAGCTATCATCAGAATTGTTGTGGAGAGAAAGTCTTCACTTTTTCTGCGCTTGTGTCCCTTGCTTATTGCGCCGTAACCATGGATAATCTTCATCGTTTAACAGGGTGCTTGGGTCAGCCTTGACTTTGAAGGGAGGAATTTCATGAAACTTTTCATAATCTTTAGACATGTCTGTCTTGCCCTCCACTCCCACGATGTCTCTTTTTCCTGAAAGAACTATGTGGTGCTTTGGCTCATCGTATGATGTATTCGCTTCCTTATCTTTTCTTTTTCTCGGTTTGGTAGACATGTCCTTCACATAGAAAACCTGCACCACATCATTGGCTAGGATGAATGGTTCGTGTGTGTACCCAAGATTGTTCAGATCCACTGTTGTCATTCTGTACTGTGGGTCTACCTGTACCCCGCCTCCTGACAGATTGACCCATTTGCACCGAAACAAAGGGACCTTAAAATCATGTCCATAGTCAAGTTCCCATATGTCCACTATGTAACCATAATATGTGTCCTTTCCCCTGTTGGTTGCTGCATCAAAGCGGACACCACTGTTTTGGTTGGTGCTCTTTTGATCTTGGGCGGTCGTGTAAAATGTATTCCCATTTATCTCATACCCTTTGTAAGTCAATATAGTCGAAGATGGTCCCCTGGCCAACGAGTACAGCTCATCTCCAACAATCTTGTTACCCATGAGATGTGTTTGCAACCAACTGCCGAAAGTCCTGATGTGTTCACATGTAATCCAATCGTCACACTACTCCGGGTGTTTGGAACGCAGAATATTCTTGTGTTCATTGGCATACGGGTTCACCCAGGTAGAATTCTGTAGAACTGTGTAGTGTGTTTGACCCCAAGAATGTCCGTCCCTACATATTATTGAGTCCGCTCCTAGCGTGCCTTTTCCAGTCAGTCTCCCCTCATACCACGATTGATGGAGACCAATCGGCTTAAGGTCAGGAGTGAAGTCAACACAAAACCTAATGACCTCCTCTGTTTGCTGGCCCGTAGGGATGCTTCCTTCTGGCCTAGCACGGTTACGAACATATTTCTTTAAGACTCCCATGAACCTCTCAAAGGGAAATATATTGTGTAGAAATACAGGGCCTAGAATGGCGATCTCGTCGACTAGATGAACCAGGACGTGCGTCATGATATTGAAGAAGGATGGTGGGAACACCAGCTCGAAACTGACAAGACATTGCACCAAATCATTCATTAACCTTGGTAGGATTTCTGGATCGATTACCTTCTGAGAGATTGCATTGAGGAATGCACGTAGCTTCACAGTGGCTAATCGAACGTTTTTCGGTAGAAGCCCCCTCAATGCAACCGGAAGCAGTTGCATCATAATCACGTGGCAGTCATGAGACTTTAGGTTCTGGAACTTTTTCTCTGGGATATTTATTATTCCCTTTATATTGGACGAGAAGCCAGACGGGACCTTCATACTGAGCAGGCATGCAAAGAAGATTTCGTTCTCTTCTTTGGTAAGAGCGTAGCTGGCAGGACCTTGATACTGCTTTGGATGCATGCCATCTTTTTCGTGCACACGTTGCAGGTCCTCCCGTGCCTCCGGTGTATCTTTTGTCTTCCCATACATGCCCAAGAAGCCTAGCAGGTTCACGCAAAGATTCTTCATCACGTGCATCACATCGATTGTATAGCGGACCTCTAGGTCTTTCCAATAGGGTAGGTCCCAAAATATAGATTTCTTCTTCCACATGGGTGCGTGTCCCTCAGCGTCATTCGGAACAGATAGTCTGACAGGACCCTATCGAAAGATTACTTGTAAATCATTGACCATATCAAGTATGTGATCACCAGTACGGAGGGCGGGCTTCTTCCGGTGATCTGCCTCACCTTTGAAATGCTTGCCTTTCTTTCGACATTGATGGTTGGTCGGAAGAAATCGATGATGTCCCAGGTACACATTCTTCCTACATTTGTCCAAATATATACTTTTGGTGTCATCTAAACAGTGCATGCATGCGTGGTATCCCTTGTTTGTCTGTCCTGAAAGGTTACTGAGAGCAGGCCAATCATTGATGGTTACAAACAGCAACGCATGTATGTCAAATTCATGCTGTTTGTGCTCATCCCACACACGTACACCTTTTCCATTCCACACTGTAAAAGTTCTTCAACTAATGGCCTTAGGAACACATCAATGTCGTTGTCGGGTTGCTTAGGGCCTTGGATGAGCACTGGCATCATAATGAACTTCCACTTCATTCACAACCAAGGAGGAAGGTTATAGATACATAGAGTCACGGGCCAGGTGCTATGATTGCTGCTTTGCTCCCCAAAAGGATTAATGTCATCCACGCTTAAACCAAACCATACATTCCTTGCATCACCTGCAAAGTCCCCCCACCTTCTCTTGATTTTTCTCCACTGCGACCCGTCAGCGGGAGCTCTCAGCTTCCCATCTTTCTTACGGTCCTCTTTGTGCCATCGCATCAACTTGGCAAGCTCTTTGTTTCTGAACAGACGTTTCAACCATGGTATTATAGGAGCATACCACATCACCTTGGCAGGAACCCTCTACCTAATGCGCTCGCTCTCAACATCACCAGGGTCATCTCGTCTGATCTTATACCACAATGCACCGCATACCGGCCATGTGTTCAAATCCTCGTACGCACCATGGTAGAGGATGCAGTCATTAGGGCATGCATGTATCTTCTGCACCTCCAATCCTAGAGGGCATAGAACCTTCTTTGCTTCGTACATACTGTCGGGCAATTCGTTATCCTTTGGAAGCTTCTTCTTCAATATTTTCACTAGCTTCCCAAATCCGTTGTCAGATACACCATTGTCTGCCTTCCATTGCAGCAATTCCAGTGTGGTACCGAGCTTTGTGTTGTCATCTTCGCAATTTGGGTACAACGCTTTTTTGTGATCCTCTAACATGCGATCGAACTTCAACTTCTCCCTTTCACTTTGGCATTGTCTCTTTGGATCAACAATGACCCGGCGAAGATCATCATCGTGCACATCGTCTGGTTCCTCTTGATCTTCATCTTCCCCCATTGCAGCATCACCATATTCAGGGGGCGGATAGTTGTCATCATCCTCTTCTTCTTCGTTGTCTTCCATCATAACCCCTCTTTCTCCGTGCTTGGTCCAAACATTATAGTATGGCATGAAACCCTTCTCAAGCAGGTGGATGTGCAGGGTTTTTGAGTCAGAGTAATCCTTCGTATTCCCACAGATAGTACATGGACAATACATAAAACCATTCTGCTTGTTTGCCTCAGCCACTTCAAGAAAGTTATGCAAGCCCTTAATGTACTCGGAGGTGCGTCGGTCACCGTACATCCATTGCCGGTTCATCTGCCTGCATTATATAATTAAGTGTATCAAAAACCATTACAGAACATCATGAATAGAGAAGTGACCAAATTAATACAAGTTCATCATCACATTAAAACCAAAGTATAGTAGTGATCAAATGTTATTGCTGAAAAAATAAATACATAAAGTTCATACAAAGTTCTCATTGAACAACATATAGCTCTCTAGAGCATCTAATTAAAACATACATTGAAACTATGTAAAACATTTCAATGCAACAACAAATGCGATCATAATCGCAACTAAGGTAATAATTGATCCAACAGCATAATGATACCAAGCCTCAGTATCAATGGCATATTTTTTAATCTTTCTAATCTTCAAGCGCATTTCATCCATCTTGATCTTGTGATCATCGACGACATCCGCAACATGCAACTCCAATTCCATCTTCTCCTCCTCCTCAATTCTTTTCACTTTTTTCTTCAAGTAGTTGTTTTCTTTTTCAACTAAACTTGACCTCTCGACAAGAGGGTCGGTTGGAATTTCCGGTTCACATACCTCCTAGATAAAAACATCTATGTCACGTTGGTCGGCATAATTGTCATAAACACTAAATGAAACAAATAGTTATAAAAGATAATATACCACATCCGAATCATAGACAGGACGAGGGCCGACGGGGGCGGATACCAAAACTATGGCACTATATAATAACGAACAATAATAAAAGTAAGAAATTTATACAAGTATCTATCTAAATCATACAAGTAAGAATTTTTTCTTTTAGAAAGAAGATAACAACAGGAGGCTCACCACGGTGGTGCTGGCACGAGATCAGCGCGAGCGATCGACGGCGGTGAGGACGGGGACGGGACAGGATGGACCGCCAAACCTAGACAAATCTTGTGAAAAATGGAGCTTGGAGGTTGAGCTTGGAGAGGAGAAAGCTTAAGTGTGGCTCGGGCATTTCATCGAACACCTCATGTGCATAGGAGGTGAGAACTAGAGCAACACACACTTGCACACGCCGGCCGGCCAAAAAACAGAGGAGTGAGCGGGTAGGGGCGGAGGTATATATAGGCTTATCTTTAGTCCCGGTTGGTGACTAGAACCGGGACAGAAGACTGACCATTGGTCCCCGTTCCAGCCACAAACCGGGACTAAAGGTGCTGGGCCAGGAGCGAGGCCCATTGGTCCCGGTTCGTGTCTGGAACCGGAACCAATGGTGTCAGACGAACCGGGACCAATGGCCCCCGAGGCCCAGCCGACGCCCTGGCCTCATGAATCGGGACTGATGCACCCTTTGGTCCTGGTTCGTAGGTGAAACGAGATTAATGCCCTTATCCTGGCCTCAACCAAAGCCCTGTTTTCTACTAGTGCATGTCACACTCTACATCATCGAGGTCCAATCTTTATTACTTACTCTCCTCGAATTGGGCATTGATTTGGACAATCCTTCCATGCTGATCAATTTGTGCATGCGTATGTTTGGTCGGTCTTTAGCGGCATGTGTGTGTGTGTGGGGTGGGGGGGGGGGGCTTAACACGGGGGATCATGCATAACATACAATGCTGCACTGGGCCACTATGCGCGGGGGCCACGGCCATGTTCATTGTGCTGCCGGAGAATGGCACAAGGTTGGAGGCTGAATTTGTACTCTTTTTTGTTTCTTTTGCACCTAAAGACCCATTTCATTCAATCATAAAGATGAGGTCAAGAAGTGACACTTTGTGCTCAGGTTCAGAGTATGGAGGTAATGCATCAATATGATTTATTTTCTTCCATAAATATAGATTGTCACAGTTTTCTATAATATGATGGAATACATCATGTTTGTTCCTTTGTGATTGTGAGATACTCATGAAAGATTCGTAATCACAACTAATTTTCCTGGCACCAAAATATCATGGTTGGATATTAGATTCTTCATGATGATGTTATGTTCATGCCAGTCATATTTACTTTTGGATTTCTTGGCGGATACAACTTAGAGGAGGAAAGCGAGAACAGATTATCTCTACTATTAAATGGTAGTGTCACATCCCCTATTTTTTTTCCAAATGACACCCACCTACGATTATTTTTACAAACCAACCGCCCACCTAAGAAACCGGCTAATAAATCCATAGGAAACCCTAAGGATGCAACCCAATCCCGCTTCATGGCTCCTACCGGACCCCTTTTGTCTCACGCACAACCGCCTCTCGCCATCCTCGGCCACCACCTCGTCGTCGTGCTCGCCTCATCCGGCAGTTGGTCTGCCGCGAGACTCCACTTCCCCATCGCTGTCGAGCTCCAGCTACGTGTGTGTGGGTCTGGAGCTCCAACGGGAGGTCAGGGAAGATGGCGAGGTGAACTAACCATATGCTTCATTTGGTTTTGTGTATTTTTGCTCTTTTGTCATTGAGCTCGGCGCGAGTTTAACTGTGAGACATCTGTCCTCCCAATTTTTCATCGATTCATGCACACGTTTTTTGTGGTTTTTTGCTCTGCTTTGGAGTTCAATGCAAGATTCATGTCAGAGTCTGAATTGTGAACCATACAATCTCTTGAGCTACGGAAATATGAGTTGTTGGTCTTCCTTGCCAATGGGTTGGGTGCCTTCTTTGGCACTTCGCTTATAGGCAACTTCGCGGGCAAGCTACCGAAGCACTAGCTCCTACTGGAAGCAAAACTATATTTTTGTGGCATCGATGCTCATCTCCTCATTGTCGAAGTGGTGGATTATTAAGAATCGGTGGGTACCACTTTATTTTGTGCATTAAATGTGATCAACAGTTGGTTGAGGCTGCATAACCTATCGTAATTTTGCTGGATGCTTCAAAATGATCAACAGTTGCTCCAACGAATTCTTCAGAGAGCAGAATGGGTGGGTACAGATCTTTGAATTACATTTTTGTGCATTAGATGTGATAACATATGTCTTTGAATTACATTTTTTGTATCAAAATACATTGCAAGTGAAGTGGATTTCAATTAATTTTTTATGTTACTAGCTACCTTCTCTATACATGTCAAATTTGTCATGCATCATGTTAGTAAAAAAATCAAAAAGCCTGTGGCAACGCACAGGCATTAATTTAGGAAATTGCGGGGATGTGTCTGGCTATTTTGTTTTTCTTCTTTATACACTGGTGGAACGGTAAAGAATTGGTTTGTTCTGTTTGCACGTTGAGTATTCTTCCTTACACATTTTAAGACCTTCGACATGAAGTATTCGTGCTAACTACATAGTATATTGCTTCTGTAGGATGGGTATAAGTTGCGGAAGAAGTTTTTATTATACTTGCTCAATTATCGCGTGAAGACAACATTCCTCATATTGTGTGATAATTTTTTAAGTGAATCAATTAGATCTTAATTTATAATAGATTTTTAGTTTTATCTAAAAAAGAAAATCAAGAGAGATACACACACCCATCAAACACATGGCCGGTTGGGCCTTTATCAATTACACACAAGTGCACAATACACCACACGCAACGCATGACCTCCCTTTTATGTGTCTCGGTCCTCTTCTCCCTTGCTGCTCGTCAAAGAAATGTGTGTTGTCATATAACTTGAATGTAATAATATATTTGATCTATGTGATATGGTTGTGGTAATGTTCTTCAGGATATTATGCGAACGTCGATTGCATAATATCTGCCCTCCGGGGACTTGAAGGATATTTGTGCCATTGCAAAGTGGGGTTAGAGATATGACGATGACATGAGCTACCTCTCTCCTTAGCGGACCTTTTATAAGGGAATAAGGGAGACCCATATACTTCATGCCACATCCATGGGGAAACCCTTAATCATTATCATACACCGGCGGCAGCTATGGAGGAGTGATGGTGGTTGTGCATGATACGAGACTAAGCCATTAGTGCGTACCTTATTATTGGCTCCGCCCTCACATAAACACATATCTCAGTGATGGAATATTTATCAGTCATAATTATTATACCCTAGTGGGGAATCCGGAACCCTCTAGAATGTCTTTAGCTCTATTGCAGTTTCCTTATTACAATCTCTCTCTTGTTCTTTGTTACAATTACTGTACACTTTAGTTCTTGCTCACAAACACTCTTGCAGTGTTTCACCATCACAACACCTTGCTTGGAATCAAAGATAACTTGCAGGCACAATACAACAAACCTCTACAAGAGGCAAACGACCATTTTCTCAGCTCTTCGTGGGGTCAATACTGTTACTTCGAAAGTAGCTACAACCAGCCATGTGCACTTGCAGGACATCAAGCTATTTTATGGCGCTGTTGCTGGGGAGCTAAGCTCATTTGGTTGTTGTTTTGAGTTTTGGTTTGTTATTGTGTACTAAGTTTTGCAGGTTCTGGGCAACCATGATGGTGTTTGAATATCTGTATCAACTCACTGCACTACAACTCTTGAGACCGCAACTAAAGAATGTTTTCACATCTTTAGGACCGAGACCAAATGGAGAAAGCAAGGAAATAAATCCAAGTAGTAAGCAATTTGATGGTGATGGTACGGAAGACCCGCATCAACACATACAGTTATTTGATGAAATATGCGGGACATTTAAATTTCATGCTTTTACTTATGATGAAATGAAACTCAAGCTCTTTGTTATGTCTTTGATGGGCAAAGCGCTATCTTGGCTATTAACTCATCCCGCAGGTAATTTCCAGACCTTGGAATGATTGTCTGCTGCATTTTTAACTTGCTTCTACCAAGAGAAAAAGTCATACGGAGCGAGGCACATGATCTGCAACTTCAGGCAAAGCCAGGTGAATGTCTTATAAAGGCTGACAGAAGATATTGTACTTTACTTGATAATTGTCCTCATCATAATTTGCCACCTTGGTTAGTATAACATATCTTTTATAGAGGACTAGCTGATCAATGCAAAAGAGAGGTAGACTTTGCCTCTGGAGGGACTTTTATGGAATATACTATTGCACAATCTTGGGGCTTACTAGACTGGATCCATGTAAATCATGAGGCTTGGGAACTGGATGAAGGAGTCGAAGTTGATTATGACTATATTAAATCCTATTCCAAGACCAGGAAGGTTGGAGAATTAAGTCGAGATTTGTATCTTCATTCTGACATTATATTACACCGATCACTTGCTAGTACCGGAAGTAAAATGGGAGCACTACAAAGAGCCAACAAAAGAAGAAACATTGGTGTCAACCATAAATCATTCGAGTGAGATGCTTACGAAGGTAAGCCTACTTATGCTCCATAGTTGCCATATCCACAAAGAAGGATTCATCATATGATGGAAAGACAGAATCTTGAAAAGAAATCCAAGAAGAAAGTTGAAGTGAGCCAGTGCATAGTAAATCCAAACATTAATATCATTAAAGACTTTGTCTCGCCAGACTTAGAAAATGACAATGTTGTCCAAATGGAGAAAGAAGCAACATTTCAGATAAAAAGTAAATCTAAAGGTAATAAGTTAGGTAAGCCTGTGTTGCCATGCTCCTTTGGAGGAACTTCTTATTACGGTTTGTGTGATCTTGGTTCTTTAATTAATGTCACCCCTTACTCAATTTATGAAGAAACTCATGATGACATTCATCCTTAAAAAATACAGTCGATCGACATGACTATAAGACTAGCTCATAGAACTTTCAAAATGGCTCATGGTGTTCTTCATAATGTTCATATCATGATCACATCCTTTATATATCCTATTGATCTTGTTGTAATGGATATGCCTAAAGACTCATTTTGTCCTACCATATTTGGTAGATCCTTCTTAAATACTGTAGGTGCGAACATTGATTGTAAAAAGGAGACCGTCTCCCTTAAGTTTGGACAAGAGGAGTCAGAGTTCCTTTTCTCATAGTTAAAAAACCAACCTTTTTGGATGGGAACCTGAGGCGGAAGAAGAGACAATTATGGAGTAGCTAGCAGTTGTTTATTTTGCAATTCTAAAGGATGTACTAGAGAGAAGCTTGGTGGAACATGAATAGTGCCCCGAGGACCCAGAAAAAGAAGAGTTTGATCGGTACCTTAATAAAGCTCCAATGGTATAATCCCCTATGAACGAATCTTATGAAGTTTTGGAAAAGAAGGGAGATGAAGAATTCCCTCCCCCCGAGCTGAAACCATTGCCACAAGAACTCAGGTATGAATTCATAAATGAAACTGAAAGATTTCCTATTATTATAAGTTCTAATATTTCAGGGAGCGAGGAGAACAAGTTCATGAAAGTATTAAAAAACCATCGCAAAGCTTTCAGATATTCTTTGGATGATCTAAAAGGTATACGTCCTTCCATATGCACATATAGAATATTTGTGGTGGAAAGAGCCAAATCGGTGATTGAAAACCAAAGGAGACTAAATCCTAAAATGAAAAAAGTGGTAAGAAAGGAGGCAATCTGAATACTCATTGCCGGTATAATTTTTCCTATCTTTGATCGAAAGTGGCTTAGTCTAGTACATTGTGTTCAAAAAAAAAGGAGGATTCACATTTGTGCCAAATAGAGATAATGAGGTAATCCCTACTAGAACTATCGTTGGGTATCTAATGTGTATTGATAACAGGAAATTGAACAAAGAGACTCGCAAAGATCATTATCATTTGCTGTTTATTTATCAGATGTTGGAGAGGCTTGCTAAGCACTCTCACTTTTGTTATCTTGATGGATATTTGGGATTCTCCCAAATAGATGTGCTTCTAGAAGACCAGGAAAAGACGACATTCACATGCCCGTATAGTACATACGCTTCTCATCGAATGCCCTTTGGGTTGTGTACTACACATGCTAGTTTTTAGCGTTGCATGACTGCTATATTTGCTGATATTGTTGAGGAGATAATAGAAGTGTTTATGGATGATTTCTCCGTCCATGGAACTTCCTTTGATAATTGTCTATACAACCTTAACAAATTTTTGCAGTGATACGAGGATAGTAACCATGGGAGGAATCCCACTTCATGGTAACTAAAGGGATATTCCTTGGTCACAAGATCTCAGGTAGAGAAATAGAGGTGGATAAAGCAAAAATTGAAGCCATTGAGAGGTTACCATTCCCGAACGACGTAAAAGGGATTCGTAATTTCCTTGGGCATGCAAGTTTTTATAGACTGTTTATTAATGATTTCTCTAAAGTTTCCAAACCGTTGGCTAACCTTTCATAGAAGGAAGTTCATTTTTTTGGTAAAGACTGCATAGGTGCTTTCAACTATTTGAAGAAGGCATTAATCATGGCACCTATCATTCAACCACCCAAGTGGGATGAGCCATTTGATATCATGTGTGATGCCAGTGACTATGCCGTGGGAGCGGTCTTTGGCCAATGTATCGACAAGAAGCTGAATGGTATCCATTATGGTAGTCATACCCTCAATGATGCTCAAAAGAATTATGCTACTTGATGTCCTGCAGTGCACAGGGCTTGTTGAAGTACACTTTCAAGGAAGTATTATCCCAATTTGTATATCATTCCCAATGAAGAGAGTAGGCTAGTATTATTGCAAGTGTTTCGATCACACTCGAGGTGTCACTAGTCTCGAGTGAATTGATTATTTTGGAATCTACAGGAATTACGATGGTTATGATGGAAGAGTGATTGTGATGTAAAGTAAAGGGACTTGAGAAAGAGTAGCTAGTAAATAATGTAAAAGTAAATAACAGAAAGTAAACAGTGTTTCCTGCAATGGAGAAGTTAGGCGCAGAGAGGTTCAGTTCAGGGTGAATAGTGAATGTGCCTTTGTGCAATGGTAATGTAATGCTACCCTTTATATTGAATGTTCAGTAGGTGAGTCACCCTTGAATAGCCAAACTCCTCCTACCAGGATTGATTGACCCTATTGTCCTACCTATCGTTACCATCATCAATTGTTGGCTTAGCAATTAAGGTTGTTAGACCTGAGCAGCGCTTTAAGCATCGTAGCTTCTCATGCTCCTCATATTGTCTTCGCTCCTCGTTGATATCAACACCTGTGACCTGGAGGCCATGGATTCGCTTGACAATAAGTGCTTATGTAGGTCTCTGGATCATGTTGTTTGGACCCTTAAATGGGAAAACAATCATTATGAATGCCATGGATAATTAACCTAATAACCAATCATCAAAGTAATCACACAAGTATATAAATATAGATCAGGCACAAACACATCTCACCAATCCCTTACATATCCCACACCCAGGGGCATTACTCATGTATGAGAGATGAATAACAATCAAACAAAGAGATCAAATAAAGGGGGGTCATCTCGGTATTACCGTGATTTGCCACAATAAAATGAATGATTAACCGGATCATGATCTCAGAGTCAAGTATGAATAGAGTTTACAAACCCTAGCCTTACAAGTTGAAATCTCTCTCTAATGGTGGTGTTCTCGATGGTGGAATGGATGATCTTGTTGTAGAGGAACCCCGAATGGATCTAGGTGAACCAATCCTCCTCCGGATCTCCCTTCATCTGCTCTGGTCTCTGGTTCTGCCTTCTCCGCCACCCTGTTCTCTTTGTCACCATTATGAAAGTTGTTGGTGTAGATGAGGGGAAGGTGGCGACACCTGGTTTGATCGTTGGTACGAGTAGGCGAGCTCGTACCATGTGTCGTCTTATCTTCTGTTGACGCCAGGTGAAGGCCTTGCCAAAAGTAAAGTTGTCCCTTTTCTCTTCAATCACCCAAATATGGCTCCATATCCTTCCAAAAGTGTTTGATCCTGAAAATGAAGTAGGAATACAAGGTTTCTCTATTTTTTATAAATATCCATTGGTGAAGAGGCAAAACGGCGGAATCTTGGGTTAAACCATGCAAAATACTCTCGAAAAACACTATATAAAATAGAGCCATCACACTGTCCCAAGCTAAGACTTTTGCTCATACTCGAGCAATTGAAAGATAAAAATAAATGGCGGGGAGTTTGACATTTATATAAAAGTCTTACCAGTCTGAGTAATATAATATTGTCTTCTTCATAAATCCTGCAACCTAAAACAAGATGATACTGAAATTTGAAGGGTTGCACCTAGCCTCGTTGCCTAACCACATATAGTTTGCCAACAAATACTTTCAGTTCTCAACCCAAGTGCTATAAGTTAGCTAGGCTACGAAAACATGTCTGAAGCGCCTCTCTTAAATGAGAGTGGAAATATTTTCACTATAAGGAACATTCAAAAATTAATACGTCGATGCATACTATGATCAAGTAGCTACTTTCCTACACTAAGGTTTCATTATCAAATCTCCCTACCTTGATCGAAAGTCATGAACTTAATGATTGAACAATGCTTAGTGTTAGTAATGTTCAGGTTTGGGGCCATTTTCTTGGCTGGGATAGCGATTACCACTGCACCTATCTTGCCACTCTTAACTGAGATATGAGTGATCTGAGAGTTGAGCTTCACATCATAGAGTTTCCACTACAGGAGTAGTCAACTCTCTGAGAATCACTCATAGTCAACTCTCTGAGAATCACTCATGGTACATCAGCTCATTGGTCAGCAGAGCGGAGGCCAAATACTTTAAAGAATAAGTGTGGGAGAGGGCTAGAGCATTTTTGTTCAAGTGGAACTCATTCATTAAAAACACCAAGCTTGTTCACAAATTAATTAAGCGCTTTGTCACAAGATTGTAGTTCGATCATCGAAATCAATAGTGTGTGGATCAATACCAGTCATACAGTGACACCCTTGGTTTTGGCACTTTTTTTTTTAAAACTTTTTCTAAATTTAATTGGGATTTGGAATTTGATTCAGATTCAGTTGGCATTTTGGACTTAAAACTTCAGAATATTTTTCTTTTTCTTTCCCAAGTTAATCAAAATTTCCAAAAAACCATTTCAGAGTCATGCCATTCCCATTTTAGCCCAACCGTAATTTTTATTTCATCAAAACATTCCATTTCCATTCAAAGGAATACCACTTTTCCCCTAGGTTATGAAGTAACCTATATTTCTGTTATTCCAAAAATTCCAAGAAAGTTCCCATAACTTCTTTGGACCATATGAGCCTTGAATATGTAAAAATGTTCAAGATTCCATGCTTTCCAATATAGTTTCTGGACCGACTGTGGGTTTGTGTAGGAACTATATCCAAGATTGCTCTAAAACCCCTCAAATTATTCCAAAACCTAAAACTTATTATATCATTTGCACACACCAAAATTCAGCTATATTTGTCAAGCCATCTTTTCAAAACAATTCTTCAAAGTTTCTAGCCATTATGGAGCATTGTGAAGGAGTTATATTCGAACAGTGCTCAAATGGTATAATTTTTTTCCCGTACACTCATGCCCATATATCACTTCCAAATACGAAGTTTCACTTAAATTCATCAAGCCATTTTGTCCCAACAATTCAACTTTAGTTTCTGCATAGAGTGGAGCATTATGAAGCAAGTATGTGCAAACAATGCCAAACTGGTATGAAATTTCTCCAGCAGATACACCCTCCTACATCATTTCAGGGTGACAACATTTCCCCTTCAATTACCAAATCATTTTACCATAGTAATTTTCCAAAATTACTGTCTAGAAACTGTTCTGGACCAGCTCGATCAACCTAGACTATCCAGTGACCAATACCAGTAATTTGAGCAATGAGTCATACACCAGACAAAGTTTGGTGTAAAAAACATGGACTGAACATGCCATGCGTGTGGTGACCATGCAGCGGACACGCCAAAATGGCGCTCTGCACACTAGTGGCCTTGGTACTCATCGGCTAGACCAGCTCCGACGGCCATACCTTGTCCTTAGGTGTTGATGTCATTCCGTCCATCCACGTAGAACCACCCCAGACCTGTTCCCCTCCGGCAGCTAGCTTCCCCGGACACGGCCAAGCCCGCCGCTGTAGCCACTATATGGAAACTATGGCCATGCTAGCTGGAGGCTTCCCCGCTGACCCATGCCATCGCATTAATGCCGCTGCTCTCTCTCATCGCGTCGTCACACTCCTAGCCAGCCAGCGCATTGTCCTTACCTTGGCAGCGCGTCCATGGTGGGATCCGGCTCGGGAATCGCTGATGGGCTATAAAAACCGCCCCTGATATCGCAGCTCTTCACCACTCACTCACTGCCCTCCCAATCGACCCCCAGAGTGAAGAACCTGAGTCAGAAGGCTCTACTTCTACCGCTCCGACAAGAGCTTCGCTGCTCGGGCCTCTCCTCCACTGGCCACCTCGGGCCCACCCCAACCTTCCCCAAGACCATCGTCGAGCTCCTAGGGATCTTCTGGTCCTCCCCAACTGATCACCGGCTCGATTCCATGCCGGAATCTTTAACTCCATCGACGCCCGATGCATGCCGCCACTGGAGAGGAAGGGGCCGACATCATCAGGCCACCTCTCGGCAAGCTGCGGGTACCGGGGAGCTCGTCTTCGTCTTCTCGATCCTTCCCGCCCATTCCCGAGGACTGCCGCGGCCTCTACGTCGGTGAACGCCACCGGTAAGCCTTGCCGTCTCTGTTCTCTTCCTCTCTCTTTTAAAACTGACAAGGTGGCCCCACCTGTAACACCCCTCTAATTAAGCTACAATAATCTCACCCTAATGATGCCATGTCATCTTGTTTTGCTAAGCTTAATTGCCACTTGATCAAAACTCAAAGTCAAATTCAAATTCAAATTGCAAGTCAAAATAATATTTCTTCAAATAGTAAAACAAAAATGTTGGTGGTGTTGCAAATATTTCCTAAGTAAGTGTCATGATGAAACCAACGTCATTTGAATTACCAAAATGCCCTAACATCATTTAAACAGATCAGCAGCGTTTAGATTCGGCCATTTGAAAATAAACAAATATTTTACCATTTCAAAATGATTTGAAACTTTGTGTGCTAGTTCAAAATATAGCATAATATTTTTGTGCCAAATTTCATGTTCATAAAAAATCAGTTGGTTATAAAATAAAATAGAAAACATAGAAAGAAAAATAAAACAGATAAAGATAAAATAAAAATAAAAGCCCCCACTATGCACTTCGGCCTCAAGTGCACAATGAGCCCAGCCCACTGCCACCTCTCCTTCAACCTCCCGCAACAGGAGACAGAGGAGGGCATGGCGAGCATCCAGGGCGCCATGGCCATGGATGGCCACCAGATTGCCTCCTCG
The DNA here is from genome assembly GCA_011799875.1 of Thinopyrum elongatum. Lineage (NCBI taxonomy): Eukaryota > Viridiplantae > Streptophyta > Magnoliopsida > Poales > Poaceae > Thinopyrum > Thinopyrum elongatum. The sequence continues at coordinate 561,355,768 of CM022302.1, forward strand.
GCCCTATAAATTTGTCCAAACGAAACCCTAGATCGCCCTCTTCCATTGCCCTCTCTTTTGCCGTCGCCCCCTTCCTCTTCTTCTCAATTTCGAGCTCGGGAGCTTCGGGGTGACCACGCTCATCGCCGTCGTTGCCGCGGCCATCATCATTTCCGTCGCTTCGTAGTATGTCCAGGAGGTCCGGCACGGTCACCTTCGTCCGTCCCGGGCATCAATTCAAGCCGGGGCACCGCGAAGCCGACGCCATCGCCATCCTCTCCGCCATGGCTGCTGATACGTCTCCAACGCATATATAATTTATGAATTAATCATGCCATGTTTACAACAATTTTATACGGTTTTGGTATGATTTGATTAGAACTAACCTGGACTGACGCTGTTTTCAGCAGAACTACCGTGGTGTTGTTTTTTGTGCAGAAATAGAAGTTCCCGGATTGGGCTGGAAATTTACGATGATTTTTTATGGACCAAAAGAGACTCCCGAAGCTTGGAGGAAGGACCAGAAGCCTCGCAAGGAAGCGACAAGCTTGGGGGGCACGCCCTCCCCCCAGGGCGCGCGGAGCGGGCTTGGCGCCCTCGCGTGGACCCCCTTTACGTGAATCCAATGCCAAAAATTCCTATAAATATAGAAAACCCTAAAAAGAAACCTATAACTTTGCCACCGCCACCGCAAGCCTCTGTACCAAAGAAATCTCATTTGGCACTCTGCCGGAGGGGTGAACCAAGAAGAAAACAGAGAGAGAGAGATCCAATCTGGGAGGGGCTTTCGCCCCTCCAGGAGCCATGGAGGCCAAAAAGACCAGAGGGGAGAACCTCTCCCCATCTAGGGAGAGTCCATGAAGGAGGAAGCCTGAGGGGGAGACTCTCTCCCTCTCTCTCTCTCGGTGGCACCGGAGTGCCGCCGGGGGAACCATCACCGCGGTGATCATCTTCATCAACATCATCGTCTTCATCACCTTCCTCATGTCTTTTCAGCGGTCCAATCTCCCGCACCCTACTGTAATCCCCTACTCGAACATGGTGCTTTATGCCACATATTATTATGCAATGATGTGTTGCCATCCTATTATGTTTAAGTAGATTTCTTTTGTCCTTTAGGTTGATCGATGATCTTGATTGGTTTGAGTTGTATGTTTTATTTTGGTGCTGTCTTATGGTGCCCTCCATGCCGCGCACACGTGGGGGATTCCCGCTGTAGGGTGTTGCAATACATTCATTATTAACTTATAGTTGGTGGCTAGAGTGACAGAAGCTTACACCCGAGTAAGGGGGTTGTTGCGTATGGGAGTAAAGGGGACTTGATACCTAATGTTATGGTTGTGTTTACCTTAATGATTTCTAGTAGTTGCAGATGCTTGCTAGAGGTCCAATCATTAGTTCATATGATCCAAGTACGGAAAGTATGTTAGCTCATGCCTCTCCCGCATATAAAATTGCAATAATGATTACCGATCTTGTTATCAATTGCCTAGGATAATTCCGCACACCGATCCACCATTATTCCACACTCACTATTTGTAATATATTGTGATATATTCTAACTTTATTTAGGCAGCACCTATTTTTATGTTTTAGTTTTCCGATATCATGCAAAGCTATCCTTTTTATACCCACAACGTAGTTTTATTTCTCGTTTCTAGATGAAAGCAGATGATCGGTGTACATAGAGTCGTATCAGTGGCAGATAGGACTTGAGAGAATATTCATCTTACCTTTAGCTCCTTGTGTGTTTGACACTCCATACTTATCACTTCCATCTTTGGAAATTCCTATGATGATTCCTTGCACTTGGGGATTATCAAGCTCTTTTCTGGCGCCGTTGCCGGGGAGCAATAGCGTGGGGTTAATATTTTTGTTTATGCTTGTTTGCTTTCATCACTAAGTATATTTTGTTTTTCCTTTTATTTTTGCTTTCTTATTTTATTCCTTTAGTTGTGGGTGAAACAAACAAAAAAAATAAAAAAATGCAAAATACAAAAAATTACTTGCCTGTTATGCCTAGCTTATTGACTTTAAAGAAAGCGCTGCCTGGGAGACAACCCGAAAGTTTTAGAGTGTTTTTCTTAGTTTGTGTAATATAAACTTTACTATGTGTGTCATTTAAATATTTAAAAACAAAAAATATAGAGGGGAACCTAAAACCTTTTCCAAAAGAGAAGCGATTGGAAAACTATGCATTGAAGAAGTGAGGGTCGACCTTGAACACTTGTGTTCATGCTCTTGGAAACAATGTATAATTTTTCATGGAAGTTTATCACAAAAATAATTATCCCCTTGTACAAATCCATTGTATTATAAAAATAATGTGCCAAGATTTACCTTTAGGGTGTTTAAATTGCTTGTTTGGTGTGTGCAGTGCAAAAACAGAAACTTTTGCTGTAGTGTCAGAATTTCTATATTTTACTGGAACGTGCAAAAATTCTGAAATGTCTACATAGTACTGATATACAAATTTTATATTTTATCCTAATTTTTTCAGAATTTTTGAAGTTACAGAAGTATATGTTTCATCAACATCTTTACAAATTGTCCTGTTTCCACAGATTGCTATTATAGTTTCTTTATTTGCGTAAGTTTGAAATCTTGTTGAGCCCCAATGATTTGGGAGCCATAGTATTGTAATAGCATACAGTGGTTAATGTTTGATTATATTTATACAATAATGTTACAGCAGGACATGATGGGATTTGATGTTATATGTACTAACCCCTCTAACAAAAAAAGTTTGGTTAAGTTTTGTGTGGATGAAGTGTTCGAATATCGAGGAGGCACTGATATGAGAAGAATAAGGAGAGACAATAGTTCAAGCTTGGGGATTTCCAAGGCACCCCAAGTAAATATTCAAGGAGACTCAAGCGTCTAAGCCTGGGGATGCCCCGGAAGGCATCCCATCTTTCTTCTTCGATAGTTATCGGTATGTCTTGGTTTTTGTTTTGTTCACATGATATGCGTAAATTCTTGGAGTGTCCTTTGTGTTTAGTTTCCATGTTATTTTATGCACCTTGCTGGTATGAGATAGTCCTTGGTTGATTTATAGAATGCTCTTTGTGCTTCACTTAAATCTTTTGAGTATAGCTTTATAGAATGCTCTTTGTGCTTCACTTTTTGAGTATGGCTTTATAGAATGCTCTTTGTACTTCACTTATATATTTTTTGAGCTTGGATATTGGTCTCTCCATATTCATTGTAGAATGCTCTATGAACTTCACTTATATCTTTGAGAGTATGAATGAAATTATCATCGAAAGTGGGTTTGGAAGAGTGTCAACTCTATGTAGCAATAATCCCACTATTTTGGAGGGTGTTGAATCTTATTAGAATAATGATAAAGGTGGATTTGGAGAGGTCATAACTTTATCTAGTGATAATTCCACTATTTTGGAAGAAAATTCAATTGATTACAATGAGAACAAAGTTGCTACTTATAATAATTATTGTGATGGTACTTAAAGTAGTAATAATTATGTTGGGGAACGTTGCATGGAAAATAAAAAAAAATTCTACACACACGCAAGATCTGTCCATGGAGATGCATAGCTACGAGACGGGGGAGTGTGTCTACGTAACCTCGTAGACCGTAAGAGAAAGCGTTGAGACAACGCGGTTGAAGTAGTCGAACAGCTTCGCGATCCAACCGACCGAGTACCGAACATACGACACCTCCGCGTTCAGCACACGTTCAGCTCGATGACGTCCTCGCCTTCTTGATCCAGCAAGACGCGCAAAGTAGTGGATGAGTTCCGACAGCACGACGGCGTGGTGACGGTGGTGGTGCAACTGTCTCTGCAGGGCTTCGCCTAAGCACTGCAAGAATATGACCGAGGGAGTAAACGGTGGAGGGGGCGCCGCACATGGCTAAGCAATTGTCGTGGTTATGTGTGGCTCCCCCCCGTATATATATAGGTGGGGGGAGGAGGGAGCAGCCAAGGGGGCACCCCAAGTAGGCCGAATCCTACTTGGGGTCTTCCCCAATTTGGCCCCCCTTACCATATTTGAGTGCAGGAGGAAGGCAGGGGGAGGTGGCGCCCCCCTTTCCTTTCTCTCACGAGGAGGGAAAGGCAAGAGGGGCCACCCCTCCCGATTCCTTCCCCTAGGGCCGGCCAGCCAAGGAGAGGGGCGCGCTGCTACATGTAGACTGCGTTGGATTTTTATCCCTGAACAGGAGAGGATGATGCAGCACAGTAGAGTAAGTATTTCCCTCAGTTAAGAAACGAAGGTTATCAATCCAGTAGGAGAACCAAGCAACACCATGTAGGGTAACGCAGCAGAAAACAAATAATTTCCGACCTACGAACCAGCCCAGAACAACTATGGAGACTGCATACAAGGTTTGATCTATTCATTATCGACTCGTAGCGCAACGGAAGTAGAGTCGATGACGATCGGCGGTGCAGATTCCCAAAGCTAGGATTTATAACCTCCCAACCGCGAGGATGTACTCCCTTGTCTGCTCCCCGGACGGATCTTTGGGCAGCCTTTCGGGAGGCCTCGGGACAGTCCCTCGGACAGTCCCACCGGACGGATCATCGGACAGCCCTTTGGGAGGACCACCGAATCTTGGATGGTCACTTGGACAGCCTTCGGGAGGCACACTCGAAACTCGGCTGGTCACTCGGACAGCCCTTCGGGAGGACCTCAGAATCTCAGACGGTCACTCGGACAGCCCTTCGGGATGCACTCTCGAACTAATACCGAAACTACGATCTCTCTACAGAGTTGCACACATACGGTGTCATCTATCCAGCAGGGCTTTGCAGTCCAGAACTAGTTCCCACCGGAACCCAGACAGCCTTTCGGCTCTACGAAACTATTTCGCTGGGAGGGAGAGAGAAAGCCAGATCATGCATGGCACTTGTATGTGAGAAAGAGTGTGTTTGGGCAGCCCCCTCCACCTCTATTTATAAGAGAAGGAGGGGTGGAGGGGCTGAAATTTCAGCCACATCCATCCATGTCATCTCCAAGATATTTTGGAGCAAAAGCCCAAAAAGGTGGCTTTCCAAAAAGTAACCATAAAGCTGATTTCACTATTCATGACGACATTTTCCAGCTTCCGTTCAAACCGAAAATATTTATGTGGGCTTAGAACATTTCCAGTACCCACTGAAATAATTTTCGACATCTTCCGAAACAATTCCGAATTATTGATTTTCATCTGCGAAAAGCATCTGAAGTGGTTACGGCAGCTCCGGAACATTTCTGGTTTTTCTTCCTGAAAATTCCCAAAAGTTTCCAGAATTACTCTGGCACCCTCCAAGAATATCGGAAGTGTGCCGAGACCAATTTGACTTAATGGTATCCCCTGAGACCACTTTTTAGTTTTACCGGAACTCATCCGGTGACCTCTCTCTTCGGAACTTTTCCGCTGTCTCCGAAAACTTTTTCTGAAGACTTTCTCTCAGACTCCCTGTCAAGTATTCTGCAGATAGATGACCCTTAAGCATGTGACCCTATAGGTTCGGTGAAGTATAGACATGACCCGGAACCCCTTCCGATCAATGATCAACATCGGAGCTGTGGACACCCATATTGACCCCTATACCCACACGAATGAATATTCGACTGAACCTCCAGTTGCCGTGTGCTATTCCTGTTGCTTCGCGATATGTTACAAATACCCGAGGTGAGACATGTTTGCATCCCCGTGGATCAACAACTTGTCCACTATGCCAGTTACGTCGTTACCTGTATTGTTCTCTTTTCTCGTTCCCGTGTTCCGGTATCCCCATGATCAAATCACAAAGTGTCTGGCCAGACGATGATGGATACCGTAACACCGAGAGGGCCCAGAGATATCTCTCCATCGTCGGAGGAGCAAATCCCAATCTTGAGCTATCAAGTTACTTGACATACTTTCCCATGAACCCGTAAGCCACCGTAATAGCCATCCAGTTACGAATGACATTTAACAAACCCCAAAGTTCATGAATCGAGCATGAAGAAACTCGATACTCTCATGGTCTGAGGAATCATGCAAACGTTAACCATCTCTGTGTTATTAACCATTTAACTTGTGACGAAGGTATCTCATAGCATAACATCAATTCGGGTCGATTCAACCCAAATGTTCTTCTAACATTGTGCCCTCAAAGTTGCTGGCATAGACATGCCCATGATCAGGAAAACAAAACCATCATGCAACACTTGAGCTAGTCTTAGAGGCCAGACTAGGAATACATTTTACTGTTTATTATTCTACATGTGCATATGAGTCTTCCTCCGAGCCTCGTGGTTATTGTAGACTCGAGAACCATAGCAGTTATAGCATGGAACATAAACCTAATTATGAACAGAGAGATAATCAATAACATTTATTATTGCCTCTAGGGCATATCTCCTACAGACTCCCACTTGCACTAGAGTCAATAATCTAGTTAATGCTAATGAACTTTGCACCTGTGGCACACCTGTGTAAATATGTTTCGCTTGTGGTATAGCCTGATGTCCAACGGATCGGACAACTTCAGATCCGTGTGTATGTTTTCATATCCTCGCGTTTTCACGCTTTCACAAAATTCATATTTTGTGTGGACTTGGCTTTGCATATGTGTGAACCATTGGTCGAAACCTGATTCCTTAGACTGAGCTATGGAGCAACTATCTGCAATAGTGTCCCATTGACCAAAGCAATCTTGGAACCACACTAAGTTCATGAATGAACTATATGATTCAACAACTTCTTTGTCGCTTCTAAAGCACCAACATACTTAGCCATTTGTCATAGAATTCGCCACAGTAACCTGTTTGGAACAATTTCCAACTACCGTGCCACCATATTGTGTGTTACACAAAAACCCTCAATTTAAATCGAAAATCACATGGAGCATTGATGAAGATTGTATCGATGTAATTACTTACAACGAGAACTTCATAATCTCTGCTTGCGAGAAAACATATCATCAGTACTAATCTAGTAATTAATGACATCTTTCACTGTTGTCCTATGATCAGTACTTTTGATCACTTTGGTATCTATACTCGCAACAACTTTGGAGTATTGGACATATCTGGTTGTTTTACATACCATGGAATACATGATTAATCCAAACACAAAGGTGTGTGGAATCTCCATCATGTATTTTGCTCATCAGTGTTTTAGGGACACCGAGTCTTGCAAAACTCTTTCCATGTGACCTCGGCAGGAATCACTCCTTGGCATTTTAAATGCTAAAGGTTTTAGCATCTTGTCAATATGTATTCATTGCTTAGCCCCATTAGGTAAATCTATCTCCATAGATTATCATGCCTAATATCAAGGCTATTTAGCCTAAGCACTTCATCGAAAAACAATTTTCAAATGAAGTCCTAATTCGTGTCAAGAAATTTATTTCCATTTAACAATGTGTCAAGCACACAAGGTGTTTAGAAATATTATTATGCTCCCACTTACTTTCTTGAATCACAAGCATCTTCGTTACCCATTGATGAAGTCAAAACCCTTTTTAACCATTTCATCAAAACACGAAGATTCCAACTCCATTTTGCTCTCTTCTGTCCATCGCTGGAACTCTGAAGTTTGCACACTCACTAGCATCCTCTGGAATGACAAAATACCTTGGACTATAACACATGCAAGTCCTTGGTTTCATTTCCATCAGATGGAAATCCTTTCGTCATCCATGTTTCATATCTCATGATTTGAAATATGTATTAATTGCTAGTTCAACCCGAACCGACTTTAAGCATCGCTACGGTGAAACAACCTCATCGTAGTCAACTCCTTGAACTTGTTATTGCAATAAGTCGAACTTTATGGATAATTTTTTTTTATCCGTATCAGTTTTTAGTTCCATAAATATTCGTCAGACTCTAAGTCTTCTGAAAGGTGTATCAAGATTTTAATCTTGAAACATTTATATGGAGACTTTCCCGGATTGTATTGGCATTTAGCCAATTCCAGAGTCAGGGCCCATCAACGCTTCCTTGTGTATCATAGGTATACTATTGTCTAACAACAATATCTCGTTTGCGCACTTGAGAGGTTTGCACGAGCCTTGCCTACGTGGTTCAGCTGCAAGTTCGACTGAAGTCCTTACATTTTATTGTAGAGACTTCCGTATCAGTCGTAGTAGGAAACTCTGGAATCACTTCCAAGGTTCCTTTCCTTTGACCTGACGACGAAGATACTGGTTATCTTGTCGAGTTGCACTGTCCTCCCACTCACCTTTTGCAAGAACTATTCTCTTTAAAAGCATACCGTTTTGTGGCAAAAGCCTTTGCCTCGGTATAGTGGTGGGGAAATACCCAATGACTTGGGATAACCTACAAAGTAGCACTTGTCTGATTTGGAATAGGTTTGTAACCTTTTACACAAGCCCCATATTCCAAATGTTTAAGAAAAGATATAACATGGTTTGGCGTACCATACCATGGCGTCATTTCAACAGACCCGATGGAGCTCTTTTCAGTGTAAAAGCCGAAGTCTCTAAAGCATCACTCTTTAAAAGGGATAATGGCAAATTTATTTATGTCATCTTTGATCTTACCATGTCATAAATGGTTCAATTACTTCTTCACGGACTTTCCACTTGCAGTGGTGTTCCGGGAGGTGCAAGTTATGAAACCCCTTTCACAACTCATCAGACATTCGCTAAACTTGTAACTCAAATATTCTTTTCTGCAATCAAATTGTAGAAACATAATTTTCTTGTTACAATAACTTCTACTTCATTTTTGAAAACCTTTCGAATGATTTCAAAAGATCCAGACCTACGTCTCTTCAAGCAAATATCCATATATCTACTAGAGTCATTTCCGAAGATAGTAAATCCACTACTTGCAACATTTATCGGACTACACACATCAAATGTATGATCACCAATAAGTTTGTTGTTCATTCCTTATGCCCTGTGAACGGTATTTCAGTCACTTCACTTTTCGGAGGAAATTTGCAAGTGTCAATGATTCAAAATCAAACGACTTCAAAATCCATCACAATGGAATTTTCCATGCGGGTTTCTCCAATGTGACCAAATGCAGTGCCACACTTGTGTGGTATTCTGTTAGTCTTCCGACATTTAGCGTCAGTGTTATGGATGTATCATATTACCATCAATATTCATAACATACGTCCCATCTTGGATGGAAGCATGGCCCTTCATGTTATTCATAATACGGAACAACAATTGTTGTTTTGATGAACAACTCTTTTGCAACAAACATTGTGCAATGGGCCAGAGTGTATGAAACTCTAAAATGAATTATGAAAGTAAATATAGAGGTAATGTATTATTATCAACATTCATAACATACATCTCATTCATAATGAAAGTATGGCCCTTATGTTATTCATAACACCAAACATCAAAAGTTCTCTTATGAACAACCTTCTTGCAAGATACCTTATGCAATGGGCTAGAGTTTGTGAAACTCTAAATGAATTATGAAAATAAACACAGACGGTAATACACCGATGGAAGGTATAGTAACATTTGTTATGTTCCCTGTGTATACCTAAACCTCATTCCTGGCTAGTCTTTCAGGCCATAGTAGTTCTTACATCAAGTTGCAACAGAAAGCAATCGAGCGGGTATCTTTGTGATTAACTCACAATACCCAAGAATTAGTGATTAACATGTTTAACCATAATCCCCAAGAACTATATCTTTGACCAGCCTTCTATACATCAAAAACTTGTGTGACATTCATACATGAGCTGGATATTCCAGTCTTCTTTCTTTTTGCCTTTATACTTCTAATAGTTTTACTTTTAGTATTTCTCCTACTCTCAGAAGAAGCACCCAACTTAAGAGTGGCGTTATCCCCGGACTTGCTAGGCGTGAAAGTTTCACTAACACCCTTCGGACACTTCCTTTATCTTTAAGTTGTTGTTTTATTCACCTTTCATCATATGACAAGCATTCTTCTAGATCCCTCTCTTATCAGTCTAATGCATAGTAAACTCCTTTACTAATAGTTTGCAAACAAACATTGCTTTGGATATCTCATATCTTTTAGCCTTTGTCTGTCTCTGAAAATGATTTTCAGATTCCATGAATATCACATAACTATCCAAACTTTCGAAGTTCGGGTCTCATGGAAGCAAACATATTGCAGTTGACTGAAACAGAATTCTATCTTTTGGATCGAAGGACGAGAGTCACATGATCCATAGCATAAGCGAGAGAATACCGAAAGTATGCGATAGGGCAAAGTCCTTCTCGGAACTCTTGAGGACAATTCTCACATTACGTTACCAACCATAAAGGTTTAACCAGATATTTAACAGCTGTTCAATTTTAATAGGGAAGGTGGAAACGCGAGCCATCATTCTACAACTTTTATGCAAAACACACTTTAGACAGTGTTCAAAATTAATTGCACTGAGAATTAAACAAGTCAATTCTATAGTGCGCTCCCACTCAAATCAATATCTCTCATAATTGATCCTGAGTGATTCAAGATCCGCATTTCCATTCAACGCCATTGTTCGAGATGAACACTGATGGCGCCAACTTCAATCGGTCGGCAAACTTGCCGATCACATCTCTATGTGACTCTTGTTCATCTTTCGATGCGTGTGTTCCAAGCTCAGGATGATCCTGCCATGAATGTCAAGACAACCAAGTGATCTTGCTGCGAGGTCTGACCTCACCCGTCTCACACCCGTACAATCGTTCGTACCGATGTAGATCATGGCGCACCTCGAAAGGAAAGATGCCGTGACGGTGCTACACTTGGGGGAACACTAACTACTTGATATTTTTGTGAGAGATCACCCTAATAAAAAGCGACTACCACGCAATCAAAAAGGGTGCATCATAAGGGATAAACATCTCAGGCAATTCATAATAGCATGATATGGTATAGCCCTTTCTGACGGAGAAGTCTTGTATTTCTTCATCTTCGGCATTCGCGCCGGTGTTCACCTTCGCGAAGATTGCCACCGCCTTGTCGATGCACCAAATAATATTGCTATCTCTATAGCTAATAAAATAAGTGCATTACTTAAGGTTGACACGCAGGTCATTAAAGTGACAATCATATGGCTCCAGCCATCATGCCGAATCATGACACGCAGGTCATGTTAATTTACATTATATAGTCATCTCATACATAATCAAATTAAATATGAGCACTGCTATACCACATCACATGCAACCCATCCTGCAAAACCAAGTTAGACGCCTCTAATCGGTTCATGCAAAAACTTGTTTTTCGAGGCTTCTAAGGTTTCGAAACAAACCGAAGCTACCAACGTCCATCATCAAGTATGATAATTCAAGTCGCTAGATTAACTTTGCGGGGTGTATGAAGCACGAGATAATAAAATCTTGAACCCCGCACTAAACTTCATCATACGCATGACCCCCATGCAGATCATATCTGCATTGCCATTTCGTCTGCGAAATTTCATCTTTCTTTTTAACTACGGTGGAATTCAATGAACTGTTAGCACTTCGTTGATCAATCAGGATCGCGGATTGCCAGAACATTGAAACTCCACCATGCTGTTATCAAGATCAGAAATATGCAAATTCTAGGGAAGCAACAAGAACATCGGGTAACAGATTTCATCTGCTACCCGCGCAAATAATTTTCAGTAATAGAATTCATCTACTACCTAATTATATTGTGCAACACCCATATATCTCTATGTATTCTAGATCGCAACCTGCATCTATGCATAGCACGGCTCATGATGCCACTGTAGGGTAACGCGGCAGAAAACAAAAAATTTCCGACCTACGCACCAGCCCAGGACCACTATGGAGACTGCATACAAGGTTTGATCTATTCGTTACCGACTAATAGCGTAGCGGAAGTAGAGTCGATGACGATCGGCGGTGCAGATCCCCGCAGCCAGGATTTACAACCTCCCAACCGCGAGGATGTACTCCCTTGTCTGCTCCCCGGACGGATCTCCGGGCAGCCCTTCGGGAGGCCTTGGGACAGTCCCTCGGATAGTCCCACCGAACGGATCCTCGGACAGCCCTTCGGGAGTACCTCAGAATCTCGGACGGTCACTTGGACAGCCTTCGAGAGGCACACTCAAAACTCGGACGGTCACTCGGACAGCCCTTCAGGAGGACCTCAGAATCTCAGACGGTCACTCGGACAGCCCTTCGGGAGGCACTCTCGAACTAAGACCGAAACTACGATCTCTCTACAGAGTTGCACACATACGGTGTCATCTATCCGGCAGGGCTTCGCCATCCAGAACTAGTTCCCACCGGAACCCAGACAGCCTTTCGGCTCTACGAAACTATTTCGCTTGGAGGGAGAGAGAAAGCTAGATCATGCATGGCACTTGTATGTGAGAAAGAGTGTGTTTGGGCAGCCCCCTCCACTTCTATTTATAGGAGAAGGAGGGGTGGAGGGGCTGAAATTTCAGCCACATCCATCCATGTCATCTCCAAGATATTTTGGAGCAAAAGCCCAAAAAGGTGGCTTTCCAAAAAGTAACCATAAAGCTGATTTCACTATTCACGATGACATTTTTCAGCGTTCGTTCGAACCGAAAATATTTATGTGGGCTTAGAACATTTCCAGTACCCACTAAAATAATTTTCGATGCATTCCGAAAGAATTCCGGATTATTGATTTTCATCTGCGAAAAGCATCTGAAGTGGTTTCGGCAGCTCCGGAACATTTCCGGTTTTTCTTCTTGAAAATTCCCAAAAGTTTCCAGAATGACTCTGGAACCCTCCAAGAATTATCGGGCGTGTGCCGAGACCAATTTGACTTAATGGTATCCCCTGAAACAACTTTTCAGTTTTACCGGAACTCATCCGGTGACCTCTCTCTTCAGAACTTTTTCGCTGTCTCCGAAAACTTTTTCCGGAGACTTTCTCTCAGACACCCTGTCTTATATTCTGCAGATAGATGACCCTTAAGCGTGTGACAGTATAGGTTCGGTGAAGTATAGACATGACCCGGAACCCCTTCCGATCAATGATCAACATCGGAGCCGTGGACACCCATATTGACCCCTATACCCACGCGAATGAATATTCGAGTGAACCTCCAGTTGCCGTGTGCTATTCCTGTTGCTGTGCGATAGGTTACAAATACTCGAGGTGAGACATGTTGGCATCCCCGTGGATCAACAACTTGTCCACTATGCCAGTTACCTCGTTACCGGTATTGTTCTCTTTTCTCGTTCCCGTATTCCGGTATCCCCGTGATCAAATCACAAAGTGTCTGGCCAGACGATGATGGATACCGTAACACCGAGATGGCCCAGAGATATTTCTCCATAGTCGGAGGAGCAAATCCCAATCTTGAGCTATCAAGTTACTTGACATACTTTCCCATGAACCCGTAAGCTGCCGTAATAGCCATCCAGTTATGGATGACGTTTAACAAACCCCAAAGTTCATGAATCAAGCATGAAGAAACTCGATACTCTCATGGTCTGAGGAATCATGCAAACGTTAACCATCTCTATGTTATTAACCATTTAACTTGTGACGAATGTATCTCATAGCATAACATCAATTCGGGTCGATTCAACACAAATGTTATTCTAACATTGTGCCCTCAATTGTTGCTGGCATAGACATGCCCATGATCAGGAAAACAGAACCATCATGCAACACTTGAGCTAGTCTTAGAGGCTAGACTAGGAATACATTTTACCGTTTATTATTCCACACGTGCATATGAGTCTTCCTCCGAGCCTCGTGGTTATTGTAGACTCGAGAACCATAGCAGTTATAGCATGGAACATAAACCTAATTATGAATAGGGAGATAATCAATAACATTTATTTTTGCCTCTAGGGCATATCTCCTACACACCATGTAAACAACACTTGCACACACAACGCAAACCTTCGCACCCAACGCAAATGAGAGGTTGTCAATCTCTCGGCGGTCAAGAAATGAGATTAAATGATATATGATAGATTGATAAATAAATAAAAGATAAAAAGTGCAGCAAGTATTTTTGGTATTTTTGTATAAGTAAACAAGATCGATCTTATAATAAAAGTAGACCCGGGGGCCGTAGGATTCACTAGTGGCATCTCTCTCAAGAAAATAGCATACGGTGGGTAGACAAATTACTGTTGAGCAATTGATAGAAAAGCAAATAATTATGACGCTATCCAAGGCAATGATCATGATATAGGAATCACATCCAAATCAAGTAGACCGACTCCTGCCTGCATCTACAATTATTACTTCACACATCGATCGCTATCCAGCATGCATCTAGTGTATTAAGTTCATAAGAATGAAGTAATGCATTAAGAACGATGACATGATGTAGTCAAGACAAAAGCATATAAGAATTCATCCCAACTTGTTATCCTTAATGGCAACAATACATTCGTATCAACTCCCTTTTTGTCACTAGGACTGAACACCGCAAGATCGAACCCATTACCGAGCACCTCTTCCCATTGCAAGAAGATACAATCTAGTTGGCCAAACCAAACCAAAACTTCGGAGAAGAAATACAAGGCTATACTAAATCATGCATAAAAGAGATCAGCAAAGAACTCAAATGAAACAAGGATAGATCAGATCATAAACTCACAATTAATCGGATCTCAACAAACACACCGCACAAAGTCATTACATCGGATGGATCTCCATGAAGATCATGGAGACCATTGTATTGAGAATCACAAAGAGAGAGAGAGCCATCTAGCTACTACCTATGGACCCGTAGGTCTGTGGTGAACTACTCACGCATCATCGAAGATGCGGCAAGGATGATGTAGGGCCCCTCTGTGATGAGTACCGGAAAAGGCCTCCAGATGGGCTTTTGCAGCGGCGAAAAAAGTGTTTCGTCTGCTCCCCTAGGGTTTCTGGAATATTTGGGAATTTATAGAAGTGGAAGTAGGTCAAATGGTGCAGGGAGGGGCCCACACAACACTGGGGCACGCCCTGGTGTTGTGTGGTGCCCTCCAGCGTGATCTTCCTTGCCCTCCAAGTTCCTGGTGATCCTTATCTCCAATAAAAAATCCTCAAAAAGTTTCAGGATGATTTGATCTTATCTGATATTGATTTCCTGCGAAACAAAAATAGGGCAAAAAACTGGAACTGGCACGTGGCACTAAGTTAATAGGTTAGTCCCCAAAAATGATATAAAAGTGTATAAAATGATAATAAAAAATCCAAGAATAATAATATCATAGCATGGAACAAGCAAAAATAATAGATACATTGGAGACGTATCAAGCATCCCCAAGCTTAACTCCTGCTCATCCTCGAGTAGGAAAGTGACAAAACATATTTTTGATTGTGGAATGCTGCCCAACATACTTCAAGTTATTTTCATAGCATAGACATGAGGACTTAGATGATTCAAAGCAATAGTCTATATTTCACATGAAGACATAGATACTCAAGTGATGCTAACAAGCAACCATGCCTTTCAAAATAACGATGCTAAAGCAAATTATCCCAAGCCCATTATGCTCAATCATTGATCCATTCATGATGCACACTCGAATATCAGTCATACTCCATGCACACACATGACCACACGACCCCCTAGTTGGTGCTTTTAAAGAGAAGGATGAGACTCAACATAAAAGTAAATAGAAAGGCCCTTCGCTGAGGGAAGCATTGATTTACAGAGGTGCCAGAGCTCAAGTTTTAAAAGAGATGAAAAAATTATTTTGGGAGGCATGCTTTTCTCGTCAACGAGAACGACTTAAGGTTCCCAACACTTTCCACATTGGATACATCATAGGCGGTTCCCAAATAGAAAATAATTTTTTTTCTCTATTCCCCCATCATCGTTTCAGTTTCGTCAAGACTTTGGTCTTTCTACTGTCACATCCAAGAGAATGAATTTTTTTGTTTCCACCATTACTTTTCACAATCGATGGCTAGCCATATCCACGGGTGCTCTACATACCATCACATTCCATTCAATTCATTTTTGGGACTGGGCATCCCTTTTACCGCCACACTCTTGTGCAATGACAAGTGAATAAACACTCATCGTGAGGATGACATATCCAACAGGAAAATCATTGGCCACCCCTCACCGCTTTCGATACAGGCACACAAAAGAGAAAATATTTTTGAAATTTTTTAGAGATGGCACATGCAAATTTACTTGGAACGGCAATGAAATACCACATATAGGTAGGTATGGTGGACACAAATGGCAAAAACAAGGTTTAAGGATAATGGATGCACAAGCAGTATTACAGCTTAGTACAAGGTGAAGGCTAGCATAAAGATTGAGAAGCGCCCAACTAGAAAATCATGATGATGCACATGCATACATAAAACATAACCAACATCGAACAATACACCACAAGTAGGATATAACTTCATTGCATAACTATTGACTATATGTGCTTGCATAGGGAATCATAAACCTTAACGTCAATATTCATACTAGAGCATAATTAACTTACTAACATAACTCACATATCATCATCCACATATCTCAAAACTATTACAAAGAATCAAGTTTTTCATGTCCCATAAAATTTTTGTATGCTAGTTTTCATTATTCCTCTTGAATATTCATCACAAAGGGACCAAACATCATATCTTGTACCAATTACCAACACTATTTTCACACTCTCATAAAGATATAAGTGAAGCAACAGAGTGAATTTCTTCAGAATTTATAGAATTCTCAAAAAGATATAAGTGAAGCATGAGAACAAAATTTCTATAAAATTTCTAGCATTCTCAAAAAGATATAAGTGAAGCATGAGAACAAGTTTCTTCAAAACATTCACACCACCATGCTCAAGAAGATATAAGTGAAACACTAGAGCAACCACCTAGCTCAACAAATTTAAGTGAAGCACAAAGAGTAATTATAATAAATTATGATGCCGTGAGGCCATCTCAAGCAATTATGTTCAGAGGTGATGATTGTGATAAACTAATAAGCAAACAAAGCAAAGACTCATATCATACAAGATGCTCCAAGCAAAACTCATATCATGTGACGAATAAAAATATAGCCTCAAGTGTGTTACCGATAGTCGTTAGAAGAAAGAGGGGATGCCTTCCAGGGCATCCCCAAGCTTAGACGCTTGAGTCTCCTTAGATATTACCTTGGGGTGCCTGGGGCATCCCCAAGATTTCGCTTTTGCATCTCTTCATTCCTTCATCCATTGTCGTCGCACCCAAAACTTGAAAACTTCAATCACACAAAACTCAACAAAACCTTCATGAGATCCATTAGTATAACCAACCAAATTACTACTATAAGTACTGTCCAAAACCCATTCAAATTTGATAATTGCATTATAGGTACTGTATTCTAACTTTCCCATGGCTTGCACCCCCCGATACAATCCATAGATTGATAAAAATAAGCAAACAATGCAACGAAAACAGAATCTGTCAAAAACAGAACAGTCTGTAGCAATCTGTCGAAAAGCCATACTACTGAAACTCCAAAAATTCTGAAAAATTAGGACAACGTGGAAAATTTGTATATCAATCCACTGTAAAAAATTCAGACACATTCGACGCTCTGATGAATTTATGAAATTCCTGGACTGGGCGTCAAAGTTTTTGTTTTACACAGAATTGAATTCACAAGCATCCACATCATCTCAAAGGTCTTACTTGGCACAAACACTAATTAAAAATATAAAAACCAACTTAAAACAGAAGAAAATAAGGGAAAATCAAAAGAACAGAAACAAAAAGTGAAAAATAAAAATTTATTTTATTTGTTGGGTTGCCTCCCAACGAGCGCTATTGTTTTACGCCCTTAGCTAGGCATAAAGCAACACATCAAGTGTTGTCATCCTTGGACTTGGAAGACGAGCTTTTGTCAAGAGGTTTTTCAAAAGCAATATAAAACACATCATCCAAAGGTATCTTGGCATTAGCAAGTTGTGCTTCCTCATAACCTCCTCCATTACTGGAAACGATCCAAGAAAACTGTTTATTGATGCCATTGAAAACTTGTTGTTTGATATGCATAGGAGGCACCTCCTTTTTCGTGTTCTCATCAAAATTGTGATTATCATGAAAAAGATGCCTCAACAGTTAATCCTTATCGTAAAGAATCTCATCTATTACGGGCTTCTCATGATTCATACCATAAAAACCAAAGATTTCCCTAGCTTCCCTCACTATATCATCAATATCATTCATGCGAACAAGGATAGCTATTTTCTTAGCCCTAGGATTTTTTATAACAGGCAATTCATAAAATAATCTTTGCAAAGTGGGATGAGTATGAATAAATTTTCTTTCAAGTTTGAGCACCAAAAGAGAGATAGCATCATCATAATTACTAGTTTTTTTAAGAATAGAGGCATCCTCTAAAGGCAAATTTTCGACACAATTGAAGAACTCTTGGATAATATTTTTACCCAAGAGATTTCCGTGTCCCAACCCAAAAACTTTGGCATCCAAATTATTAGGAACTTGAATCCTTGGAATTTTTCCGTCCTCACTTTTCTTCACAACGAAATCTCCCATTGTGACAGAAAGCAAAAGAGAAAACGGCGAAGAAAAAGAGGCAAATAAAAACGGCGAGAGAAAAGGCAAATTTTTTTGTAATTTTTTTTAGAAGTGGGGGAGATGAAAATGAGTGGAAAATGGCAAATAAAGTAAATGAAAGATAAGAGTTGAGAGTGTAGGTACTTGGTAATGTTGATGATGTCTCCCCGGCAACGGTGCCAGAAATTCTTCCTGCTACTTGTAGATTGCGTTGGATTTTCATCCCCGAAGAGGAGAGGATGATGCAGCACAGTAGATTAAGTATTTCCCTCAGTTAAGAAACCAAGGTTATCAATCCAGTAGGAGAACCAAGCAACACCACGTAAACAACACTTGCACACACAACGCAAACTTTCGCACACAACGCAAACGAGAGGTTGTCAATCTCTCGGCGGTCAAGAAACGAGATTAAATGATATATGATAGATTGATAAATAAATAAAAGATAAAAAAGTGCAGCTAGTATTTTTGGTATTTTTTTATAAGTAAACATGATAGATCTTATAATAAAAGTAGACCCGGGGGCCGTAGGATTCATTAGTGGCATCTCTCTCAAGAAAATAGCATACGGTAGGTAGACAAATTACTGTTGAGCAATTGATAGAAAAGCAAATAATTATGACGCTATCCAAGGCAATGATCATGATATAGGCATCACGTCCAAATCAAGTAGACCGACTCCTGCCTACATCTACTACTTTTACTTCACACATCGACCGCTATCCAGCATGAATCTAGTGTATTAAGTTCATAAGAACGAAGTAATGCATTAAGAACGATGACATGATGTAGTCAAGACAAAAGCATATAAGAATTCAACCCAACTTGTTATCCTTAATGGAAACAATACATGCGTATCAACTCCCCTTCTGTCACTAGGACTGAACACCGCAAGATCGAACCCATTACCGAGCACCTCTTCCCATTGCAAGAAGATCCAATCTAGTTGGCCAAACCAAACCAAAACTTCGGAGAAGAAATACAAGGCTATACTAAATAATGCATAAAAGAGATCAGCAAAGAATTCAAATAAAACAAGGGTAGATATGATCATAAACTCACAATTCATCATATCTCAAGAAACACACCGCACAAAGTCAATACATCGGATGGATCTCCATGAAGATCATGGAGACCATTGTATTGAGAATCACAAAGAGAGAGAGAGCCATCTAGGTACTACCTACGAACTCGTAGGTCTATGGTGAACTACTCACGCATCATCGGAGAGGCGGCAAGGATGATGTAGAGCCCCTCCGTGATGAGTTCCCCCTCTGGCGGAGTACTGGAAAAGGCCTCCAGATGGGATCTTGCGAGAAAAGAGACTTGCGGCGGCGGAAAAAGTGTTTCGTCTGCTCCCCTAGGGTTTCTGGAATATTTGGAAATTTATAGAAGTGGAAGTAGGTCAAATGGTGCAGGGAGGAGCCCACACAACACTGGGGCGCACCCTCCTGGTGTTGTATAGGGCCCTACAGCGTGATCTTCCTTGGCCTCCAAGTTCCTGGTGATCCTTATCTCCAATAAAAAATCCTCAAAAAGTTTCGGGACGAGTTGATCTTATCTGATATTGATTTCCTATGAAATAAAAAAAGGGCAGAAAACAGGAACTGGCATGTGGCACTAAGTTATTAGGTTAGTCCCCAAAAAATGATATAAAATTGTATAAAATGATTAAAAAAACATCCAAGAATAATAATATCATAGCATGGAACAAGCAAAAATAATAGATATATTGGAGACGTATCATGCGCCAGCCCCCTAGTGGTCTGGTCTGTTCACCCGTTTCGCCCATTAGGCCCATATACTTCCCGGGGGTGTCCGGAACCCCTTCCGGTGCCCCGATGACTACTCGGTGCACTCCGAAACTCATCCGGTGTCCGAATACCATCGTCCTATATATCAATCTTTACCTCTGGACCATTCTGGAGCTCCTCATCATGTCTGTGATCTCCTCTGCGACTCCGAACAACATTCGGTCACCAAATCATATAACTCATATAACACTATATCATCAACGAACGTTAAGCGTGCGGACCCTACGGGTTCGGGAATGATGTAGACATGACCGAGATGACTCTCCGGTCAATAACCAATGGCGGAACCTGGATGCCCATATTGGTTCCTACCTATTCCACGAATATCTTATCGGTCGAACCGTTATGACAACATACGTAATTCCCTTTGTCCGTCGGTATGTTACTTGCCCGAGATTGGATCGTCGGAATCTCCATACCTAGTTCAATCTCGTTACCGGCAAGTCTCTTTACTGGTTCCGTAATACATCATCTCGTAACTAACTCCTTAGTCACTTTGCTTGCAAGCTTCTGTGATGTGCATTACCGAGAGGGCCCAGAGATACCTCTCCGAAACACGGAGTGACAAATCCCAGTCTCGATCCATGCCAACTCAACAGACACCTTCGAAGATACCTGTAGAGCATATTTATGATCACCCAGTTATGTTGTGACGTTTGATAGCACACAAGGTATTCCTCCGATATCCGGGAGTTGCATGATCTCGTGGTCGGAGGAACATGTATTTGACATTCAAGAAAGCAGTAGCAATAAACAGAACGATCATATGCTAAGCTAACGGATGGGTCTTGTCCATCACATCATTCTCCTAATGATGTGATCCCGTTATCAAATGACAACTCATGTCTATGGTTAGGAAACCTTAACCATCTTTGGTCAACGAGCTTGTCTAGTAGAGGCTCACTAGGGACACGGTATTTGTTTATGTATTCACACATGTATTTAAGTTTCCAGTAAGTACAATTCTAGCATGAATAATAAACCTTTATCATGAACAAGGAAATATAAAATAATAACAACTTTATTATTGCCTCTAGAGCATATTTCCATCAGTCTCCCACTTGCACTAGAGTCAATAATCTAGATTACATAGTAATGAATCTAACACCCATGGAGTCCTGGTGCTGATCATGTTTTGCTCGCGAAAAAGGCATAGTCAACGGGTCTGCCACATTCAGATCTGTGTGTACTTTGCAAATTTCTATGTCTCCATCCTTGACATACTCACGAATGGAGTTGAAGCGTCTCTTGATGTGTTTGGTCTTCTTGTGAAACCTGGGCTCCTTTGATATGGCAATTGCTCCAGTATTGTCACAGAAGATTGTCATTGGACCCGATGCACTAGGTATTACACCTAGATCGGATATGAACTCCTTCATTCAAACTCCTTCATGCACTGCTTCCGAAGCAGCTATGTACTCCGCTTCACACGTAGATCCGGCCACGACGCTCTGCTTGGAACTGTACCAACTGACAGCTCCACCATTCAATATGAATACGTATCCAGTTTGTGACTTAGAGTCATATGGATCAGTCTCGAAGCTTGCATCGACGTAAGCCTTTACGACGAGCTCTTCGTTACCTCCATAAACGAGAAACATGTCCTTTGTCCTTTTCAGGTACTTCTGGATATTCTTGACTGCTGTCCAGTGATCCACTCCTGGATTAGTTTGCTACCTCCCTGCCAAACTTATGGCAAGGCACACATCAGGTCTAGTACACAGCATGGCATACATAATAGAACCTATGGCTGAGGCACAGGGAATGACTTTCATTTTCTCTATATCTTCTGCCGTGGTTGGGCATTGAGTCTGACTCAACTTCACACCTTGCAACACAGGCAAGAGCCCTTTCTTTGACTGATCCATTTTGAACTTCTTCAAAACTTTATCAAGGTATGTGCTTTGTGAAAGTCCTATTAAGCGTCTTGATCTATCCCTATAGATCTTGATGCCCAATATATAAGTAGCTTCACCGAGGTCTTCCATTGAAAAACTCTTATTCAAGTATCCTTTTATGCCATCCAGAAATTCTATATCATTTCCAATCAACAATATGTCATCCACATATAATATTAGAAATGCAACAGAGCTCCCACTCACTTTCTTGTAAATACAGGCTTCACTGTAAGTCTGTACAAAACCATATGCTTTGATCACCTCATCAAAGCATATATTCCAACTCCGAGATGCTTGCACCAGTCCATAGATGGATCGCTGGAGCTTGCACACTTTGTTAGCACCCTTAGGATCGACAAAACCTTCTGGTTGCATCATATACAACTCTTCTTTAAGAAATCCATTAAGGAATGCAGTTTTGACATCCATTTGCCAGATTTCATAATCATAAAATGCGGTAATTGCTAACATGATTCGGACAGACTTAAGCATCGCTACGGGTGAGAAAGTCTCATTATAGTCAACCCCTTGAACTTGTTAAAAACCTTTTGCAACAAGTCGAGCTTTGTAGACAGTGATAACCATCAGCGTATGCCTTCCTCTTAAATATCCATTTATTCTCAATGGCTTGCCGATCATCGGGCAAGTCCACCAAAGTCCACACTTTGTTCTCATACATGGATCCTATCTTAGATTTCATGGCTCAAGCCATTTGTTGAAATCTGGGCTCATCATAGCTTCTTCATAGTCCGTAGGTTCACTATTGTCTAACAACATAACTTCCAGAACAGGATTACCGTACCACTCTGGTGCGGAACATACTCTGGTCGACCTACGAAGTTTAGTAGTAACTTGATCTGAAGATTCATGATCTTTATCATTATCTTCCTCTCTTGTTGGTGTAGGCATCACGGGAACGGTTTTCTCTAATGAGCTACTTTCCAATTCGAGAGAAGGTATGATTACCTTATCAAGTTCTACTTTCCTCTCACTCACTTATTTCGAGAGAAACTCCTTTCATAGAAAGGACCCATTCTTGGCAACAAAGATCTTGCCCTCAGCTCTGTGGTAGAAGGTGTACTCAATTGTTTCTTTAGGGTATCCTATGAAGACACACTTCTCCGCTTTGGGTTCGAGCTTATCAAGCTGAAGCTTTTTCACATAAGTGTCGCATCCCCAAACTTTAAGAAACGACAGCTTTGGTTTCTTGCCAAACCATAGTTCATACGGTGTCGTCTCAAGGGATTTAGATGGTGCCCTATTTAACATGAATGCAGCTGTCGTTAATGCATAACCCCAAAACGATAGTGGCAGATCGGTAAGAGACATCATAGAACGCACCATATCTAATAAAGTACGGTTACGATGTTCGGACACACCATTACGCTGTGGTGTTCCAGGTGGCGTGAGTTGTGAAACAATTCCACATTTTCTTAAATGAAGGCCAAACTCGTAACTCAAATATTCGCCTCCGCGATCAGATCGTAAAAACTTTATTTTCTTGTTACGATGATTCTCTACTTCACTCTGAAATTCTTTGAACTTTTCAAATGTTTTAGACTTATGTTTCATCAAGTAGATATACCCATACCTACTTAAATCATCTATGAAGGTTAGAAAATAACGATACCCGCCACGTGCTTCAACATTCATCGGACCGCATACATCAGTATGTATTATTTCCAACAAATCAGTAGCTCGCTCCATTGTTCTGGAGAATGGAGTTTTAGTCATCTCGCCCATGAGGCATGGTTTGCAAGTATCAAATGATTCATAATCAAGTGATTCCAAAAGTCCATCCGCATGGAGTTTCTTCATGCACTTTACACCAATATGACCTAAACGACAGTGCCACAATTATGTTGCACTATTATTATCAACTTTGCATCTTTTGGCATCAATATTATGAATATGTGTATCACTACGATCAAGATTCAACAAGAATAGACCATTGACAAAGGGTGTGTGACCATAAAAGATGTTACTCATATAAAGAAGATCCAGATATAATGTTCATGCTTAACTCTGGCACCAAATAACAATTATTTAGGTCTAAAACTAATCCCGAAGGTAGATGTAGAGGTGGCGTGCCGACGGCGATCACATCAACCTTGGAACCATTCCCGACGCGCATCGTCACCTCGTCCTTAGCCAATCTTCGCTTATTCCGTAGCTCCTGTTTCGAGTTACAAATATGAGCAACCGAACCATTATCAAATACCCAGGCGCTACTGCAAGCATTAGTAAGGAACACATCAATAACATGTATATCAAATATACCTTTGCTCACTTTGCCATCCTTCTTATCCGCCAAATAGTTGGGGCAGTTCTGCTTCCAGTGACTAGTCCCTTTGCAGGGGAAGCACTCAGTTTTAGGCTTGGGTCCAGCTTTGGGTTTCTTCGTGGGAGCGGCAACTTGCTTACCGTTCTTCTTGAAGTTCCCCTTCTTTTCCTTGCCCTTCTTCTTGAAACTAGTGGTCTTGTTAACCATCAACACTTGATGCTCCTTCTTGATTTCTACCTCCACTGATTTCAGCATCGCGAAGAGCTCGGCAATTGTCTTCTGCATCCCTTGCATATTATAGTTCATCACAAAGCCTTTATAGCTTGGTGGTAGTGACTGAAGAACTCTGTCAATAACACTCTCAACCAGAAGATCAATTCCCAGCTGAGTCAAGTGGTTATGGTACCCAGATATTCCGAGTATGTGTTCACTGACAGAACTGTTCTCCTCCATCTTACAGCTGAAGAACTTGTTGGAGACTTCATATCTCTCAACTCGGGCATTAGCTTGAAATATCAATTTCAGCTCTTGGAACATCTCATATGCTCCATGGCGTTCAAAACGCTTTTGCAGTCCCGGTTCTAAGCCGTAGAGCATGGCACTATGAACTATCGAGTAGTCATTAGATCGAGCCTGCCAGGCGTTCATAACGTCCGCGGTAGCTCCTGCAGCAGGTCCATCACCTAGTGGTGCATCAAGGACGTAATCCTTATGTGCAGCAATGAGGATAATCCTCAAGTTACGGAACCAGTCCGTGTAATTGCTACCATCATCTCTCAACTTAGCTTCCTCTAGGAACGCATTAAAATTCAACAGAACAGTAGCACGGGCCATTTATCTACAACATAGATATGCAAAAGCTATCAAGACTAAGTTCATGATAAATTAAGTTCAATTAATCAAATTACTAATGAACTCCCACTTAAATTAACATCCCTCAAGTTAACTAAGTGATACATGATCCAAATCAACTAACCCATGTCCGATCATCGCGTGAGATGGGTAGTTATCAATGGTGAACATCTCCATGTTGATCATATCTACTATATGACTCATGTTCGACCTTTCGGTCTCCAGTGTTTTGAGACCATGTCTGTACATGCTAGGCTCGTCAAGTTTAACCCAAGTATTCTACTTGTGTAAAACTGTCTTAGACCCGTTGTATGTGTACGTAGAATCAATCACGCCCGATCATCACGAGGTGCTTCGAAACGATGAAATTTAGCAAAGGTGCATACTCAGGGAGAACACTTTTATCTTGAAATTTAGTGAAGGGATCATCTTATAATGCTACCGTCATTCTAAGCAAAATAAGATGCATAACGGATAAACATCACATGCAATCAAAATATGTGACATGATATGGCCATCATCATCTTGTGCTTTTGATCTCCATCTCCAAAGCACCGTCATGATCTCCATCATCACCGGCATGACACCATGATCTCCATCATCTTGATCTCCATCAATGTGTCATCACGTGGTCGTCTCACCAACTATTGCTTCTACAACTATTGCTAATGCATAGCGATAAAGTAAAGCAATTACATGGCGCTTGCATTTCATACAATAAAGAGACAACCATAAGGCTCCTGTCGGTTGCCAATAAATTACAAAACATGATCATCTCATACAACAAAGTATATCTCATCATGTCTTGACCATATCACATCACATGCATACCTGCAAAAACAAGTTAGACGTCCTCTACTTTGTTGTTTGCAAGTTTTACGTGGCTGCTAGGGTTTTCTAGCAAGAACTGTTCTTACCTACGGAAAAACAACCACAACGGTGATTTATCAAGTTTGCTGTTTTAACCTTCTTCAAGGACCGGCCGTAGTCAGATTTGATTCAACTAAAGTAGGAGAAATAGACACCCACCAGCCACCTTTATGCAAAACAAGTTGCATGTCAGTCGGTGGAACCGGTCTCATGTACGTGGGCATGTAAGGTTGGTCCTGGCCGCTTCATCCCACAATGCCGCCGAATCAAAATAAGACGTTGGTGGTAATCATTATGAACATCACCGCCCACAACTCTTTGTGTTCTACTCGTGCATATCATCTACGCATAGACCTTGCTCATGATGCCACTGTTGGGGAACGTTGCATGGAAAACAAATTTTTTTCTACGCACACGCAAGGTCTATCCATGGAGATGCATAGCTATGAGACGGGGGAGTTTGTCTACGTACCCTTGTAGACCATAAGCGGAAGCATTGAGACAATGTGGTTGAAGTAGTCGAACAGCTTCGTGATCCAACTGACCGAGTACCGAACGTACGGCACCTCCGCGTTTAGCACACGTTCAACTTGATGATGTCCTCGCCTTCTTGATCCAGCAAGACGGGCGAAGTAGTGGATGAGTTCCGGAAGCACAACGGTGTGGTGATGGTGATGGTGCAACTGTCTCTGTAGGGCTTTGCCTAAGCACTGCGAGAATATGACCGAGGGAGTAAACGGTGGAGGGGGGCACCCCACACGGCTAAGCAATTGTCGTGGTTATGTGTGGAGCCCCCCTCCCCCCCGTATATATATAGGTGGGGGGAGGAGGGAGCAGCCAAGGGGGTGCCCCAAGTAGGCCGAATCCTACTTGGGTTCTTCCCCAATTCGCCCCCCTACCATATTTGAGTGCAGGAGGAAGGCAGGGGGAGGTGGCGCCCCCCCTTTCCTTTCTCTCACGAGGAGGGAAAGGAAGGAGGGGCCACCCCTCACCTTTCCTTCCCCTAGGGCCGGCCAGCCAAGGAGAGGGGTGAAGCAGCCCCCTAGTGGGCTGGTCTGTCCCCCCCCTTTGGCCCATTAGGCCCATATACTTCCTGGGGGTGTCCGGAACCCCTTCCGGTGCCCAGATGACTACCCGGTGCACTCCGAAACTCTTCCGGTGTCCGAATACCATCATCCTATATATCAATCCTACCCGGTGCACTCCGAAACTCTTCCGGACTCCGAACGACATTCGGTCACCAAATCATATAACTCATATAACACTATATCGTCAATGAACGTTAAGCGTGCGGACCCTACGGGTTCGGGAATGATCTAGACATGACCGCGACGACTCTTCGGTCAATAACCAATAGCGGAACCTAGATGCCCATATTGGTTCCTACATATTCCAAGAAGGTCTTATCGGTCGAACCGTAATGACAACATACAAAATTCCCTTTGTCCGTCGGTATGTTACTTGCCCGAGATTCGATCGTCAGTATCTCCATACCTAGTTCAATCTCGTTACCGGCAAGTCTCTTTACTCGTTCCGTAATACATCATCTTGTAACTAACTCCTTAGTCACTTTTCTTGCAAGCTTCTGTGATGTGCATTACCGAGAGGGCCCGGAGATACCTCTCCGAAACACGGAGTGACAAATCCCAGTCTCGATCCATGCCAACTCAACAGACACCTTCAGTGATACCTGTAGAGCATCTTTATGATCACCCAGTTATGTTGTGACATTTGATAGCACACAAGGTATTCCTCCGGTATCCGGGAGTTGCATGATCTCATGTTTGGAGGAACATGTATTTGACATTCAAGAAAGCAGTAGTAATAAACAGAACGATCATATGCTAAGCTAACGGATGGGTCATGTCCATCACATCATTCTCCTAATGATGTGATCCCGTTATCAAACGACAACTCATGTATATGGTTAGGAAACCTTAACCATCTTTGATCAACGAGCTAGTCAAGTAGAGGCTCACTAGGGACACGGTATTTGTTTATATATTCACACATGTATTTAAGTTTCCGGTCAATAAAATTCTATCATGAATAAAAAACCTTTATCATGAACAAGGAAATATAAAATAATAACAACTTTATTATTGCCTCTAGGGCATATTTCCATCAAATTATCCTTGTAAATTTGTCATAATTATGATTATCCTCTCAATAATACCAAGTTCCCTCTCCATGTGTTGAAATTTTGAAATTTGCACTTGTTATACCTTCCTATGCTAGTTAATTCTCCTATCTTTAAGTGAGCATCATTAAAATATCAATGCCTAGCTAAAAGGTTTTACAGAAAAGTGCTTGCGTGGAGGCAAGCCACTATTTATATTTACTATTTTTGTGTGTCTACATGATTAAGCTACTATAGTAATTGTGCAATGTTTCTTTTATTTCAATAAAGTGCCAAGTAAGACCATTGGGATAGTGTGGATGATAGTTGACTTGATTCTGTACAAAAACAGAAACTTTTATGTCCGGTGCAGAAATTACTATAATTTTCTGGAGTGTCAAAACCTTCTAAAATTTTTACACATGATTGATATACAAATTTCCTACATTTTCTTAATTTTTCAGAATCTTTGGACTTGCAGAAGTATGGTGTTTTTTCAGATCATTACAGACTGTTCTGTTTTTGACAGAATCTGCTTTGTTTGCATAGTTTGCTTGCTTTAGCATTTCCATAGCTTATATTGAGTGATATAAATTGTGGAAATGATAGAGTACAGTAGGAATTATGTGGGAACAATTTTGGATATTGTCTTGACAGTACCAAAGTGATGATTTATTCTTTATCATACTACACCATCTCACGAAGTTCCGGTAAGTTTTTTGTGATTGATTTTTCAAGTTTTGGGTGAGATATCGATATGAGGAGAATAAGGAGCAGCAAGACCCTAAGCTTGGGGATGCCCAAGGCACCCCAAGGTAATATTTAAGGAATACCCAAGCAACTAAGCTTGGGGATGCCCCGGAAGGCATCCCCTCTTTCGTCTTCAACATTATCGGTAACCTTACTTGGAGCTATATTTTTATTCGTCACATGAGATGTGTTTTGCTTGGAGAGTCATTTTATTTTGTTGATATTTGCTTTCTATTATTAATAATCATGTTGGTATCTTTTATTTCAATAAATGTGACAAGTATAGCCTTTACCATGCTCAATTTGCAAGTCTATATATTGCTGTTTGAAAATAGAAAGTTTGCTGTTATGTCTTGAACATTCCTAAATAGTCAGAACAGGATAAAATCTTGAAATTTTACACAGTAATCTATGATAAATTTTCTATAGTTTGGAAAATTTTCAGAATTTTTGGAGCTAACTAAGTATGAATTTTGCTTCATCCTGTACAGTATGTTCTGCTTAGACAGATTGCTGTTATGTTTGCATTGTTTGCATATGTTGGCTTGTTTAATGGTCCTATTTGAGGATAGGAGTATTAAATATGCAGAGACATTTAGTATGAAATGTTAAATAATAATTTTAGTGATTTGTTACAGTAAATAATGTTAAGGTTTTGCATTGATTTATAATAACTTATCCCACGAGATTTCTTTGTGTTTTGTGTGAATGAAGTTTTTAAGATTTAGGGAAAGCGTGATATGAGACAAATTAAGGAGACACAAGAGCTCAAACTTGGGGATGCCCAAGGCATCCCAATTTAATATTCCAAGAAGTCTCAAGATCTAAGTGTGGGGATGCCCCGGTAGGCATCCCACCTTTCTTCATCAACAATTATCGGTTAGTCTTGGTTGAGCCTAAGCTTTTGCTTCTTCGCATGAGATGTGATATTCTTGGAATGTCATTTTATTTCATTTTGTTTGCTGTTTGAATAAAATTCTTGGATCTAAAATCTTGAATGAGAGATAGTCCTCACATAGCTACTCAATTGTTTAACTACTCATTGTTCTTCACTTATATCTTTTGGAGTAGTTTGTCATCCACTCTCGTGCTTCACTTATATCCTAAGAGTAAATTGTTGAATAAATTGAATGTCATAAATATGAAATTATATATGCTTCATATGCTTGTCCCATGGGGAGTAATGACTTCATATACAAGAAGTATAAGTGGTAAAATTTATTGAAAGTTAGCAAACACAACATTGGTCACTTGAACAATTCATGAAAGAATATTGAAGGAAGAGAGATTTCACATATAAATATACTATCTTGGACATCTTCTATGATTGTGAGCCCCCATTAATTATTTTCAAGCTTGATCAAGTAGTTGACGTTGGACAAGGAAGACAACGTAATGGGTTATGTTTGTTTATATTCACATAGAAGTTATATTGTCATGGATCCTCTAACATGTGGTGCTTGCCCATAATATTTTGCTAGCCAAAATTTCGTACTAAGTAGAAATACTACTTGTGCATCCAAAAACCCTTAAACCCAGTTTCTTGCCATGAGAGTCCACTATATCTACCTATGGATTGAATAAGATCCTTCAAGTAAGTTGTCATCGGTGCAAAAAGCAACAAAAATGGCTCCTAAAAATATGTATGATCTTTTATTGGAAGGGAAAATAAGCCTTGTATGAACTTGTGATGGTGAAGAAATAAAAGCGACGGACTGCATAATAAAGGTTGCTATCACAAGGGGCAATATGAAGTGATGTTCCTTTACATTAAGAGCTTGCACATCCAAAAATAAAAAGCGCATGACAACCTCTGCTTCCCTCTGCGAAGGGCCTATATTTTACTTTATGTATTTACTTTTATGCAAGAGTCAATATTGTTCTTCTCTATTCCGTTTATATTTTCTCTCTTGGCAAGCATCATGTGGTGGCGAAAGATCCAGGCACATATATCCAGTTGAATATATGTGATCATGAGTTATTATTGTTGACATTATCCCTGAGATAAATAAGTTGGGAGGCAAAACATTAAGCCCCTATCTTCCTATGTGTTTGACTGAAACGGTTTGTTCTAAAAATATGCTTTGAATGTCAGCAATCATGGAAGACTATATGATAGTTGAGTATGTGGAATTTGCTAAATCAAAGCTCTTACATAGACCCTTCCTGAAAATAAGATGAATTGCAATTGTTTGATGACTGAGAACATAGTTTGTTAGTTTTCAAGAAAGTTTATGGTCTATACTTTAATATGTGAATAGCTTCCTACTTGATCATGAGAAGTTTTATGAGATGAGCTACTATTTACAATATATAATGATGCTAGAAAAAGTGTTTAAAATTAATATTGATCAAACTTATGCACTATGCTAGCATTCACACTTCATAAATTATTTCTTTTATCATTTACCTACTCGAGGACGAGCAGGAATTAAGCTTGTGATGCTGATATGTCTCCAACGTATCTATAATTTATGAAGTATTCATGCCATGTTTACAACAATTTTATATGGTTTTGGTATGATTTGATTAGAACTAACCCGGAATGACGTTGTTTTTAGCAGAACTACCGTGGTGTTGTTTTTTGTGCAGAAATAAAACTTCTCGGATTGGGCTAAAAATTTACAGTGATTTTTTATGGACCAAAAGAGACCCTCGAAGCTTCGAGGAAGGACCAGACACCTCATGAGGAAGCGACAAGCCTGGGGGTGCGCCCTCCCCCCAGGGCGCGCGGAGCGGGCTTATCGCTCCCTCGTGGACCCCCTTGACATGAATCCAACGCCAAAAAATCCTATAAATATAGAAAACCCCAGAAAGAAATCTAGAACTTCGAAGCCACCGCCGCAAGCCTCTGTACCGAAGAAATCTCATCTGGCACTCTGCTGGAGGGGTGAACCAAGAAGAAAACAGAGAGAGATCAAATCTCGGAGGGGCTTCCACCCCTCCGGGAGCCATGGAGGCCAAGGACCAGACAGGAGAACCTTTCCCCATCTAGGGGAAGGCCATGAAGGAGGAAGCCCGAGGGGGAGACTCTCTCCCTCTCTCTCTCGTTGGCACCGGAGTGCCACCATGGGAACCATCGCCGCGGTGATTGTCTTCATCAACATCACCATCTTCATCACCTTCCTCATGTCTTCTCAGTGGTCCACTCCCCCGCACCCCGCTGTAATCCCCTACTTGAACATGGTGCTTTATGCCACATATTATTATCCAATGATGTGTTGCCATCCTATGATGTTTGAGTAGATTTCGTTTGTCCTTTGGGTTGATCGATGATCTCGATTGGTTTGAGTTGTATGTTTTATTTTGGTGATGTCCTATGGTGCCCTCCGTGCCACGCACACATGGGGGATTCCCACTGTTGGGTCTTGAATACGTTCATGATTCGCTTATAGTGGGTGGCTAGAGTGACAGAAGCTTACACCCAAGTAAGGGGGTTGTTGTGTATGGGAGTAAAGGGGACTTGATACCTAATGCTATGGTTGGCTTTATGTCATGGAATTGTCACGGCAGATGTCCTAGTATGAGGACTTAGGTGTGGAGCCATCGCGATGCGGTTAGCTTGAAGGGGTTAAAACGGGACAAGGGACACAGAGTTTACCCAGGTTCGGCCCCTCTCAATGAGATAAAGGCCTACTCCTGCTTTAGGTTGTATTGCTTGGGTTTTGATTACCATAGAGCGAATATGCTTGACCTAGTTCTCGACTTCCTCCCCTAACCCGCCGCCGGGTCACCCCTTTATATACACAGGCTGATGCCCGCGCGGCTTACAGAGTCCCGGCCGGCTCATACACAACGTGTCCGGCTCGGTAACAGAACTACACTTTCCTTAACGTACAAGTTAAACATATGGCGGTTTACGCCCGCGGGCCTCAAGTGTCCTCCGGGTCTTGGGCCTTCAATAAGCTTTCTTCATGAACCGCCATCTCTTCTTGGGCCTCTTCATTATGAACCGCCAGTGGCATGACCCGGCCCCTCCTGGGCGGGTCATACCAAATAGTTATATGCCCAACATTAGGCCCCAGGTTGATGTGAACTTGTTCATATCAATCTTCAACACTTAGAAAAAATCCTTCCTCATCTGTCCTCGCGGGATCTCCTAACCCGCTGTGACGTCATCTCCTGAAATTGCGGTAACCCGCCATGATGTCATCTCACATTGACATCACACGAGGCCCAAATCTTAATATGTCGTCACTTTAATGAATCTCCGAAAATCGAGGCGTCTGTGCTGTCACATATCCATTTTTCAATCTCCTCGATTTCCGCGCATGCCACTTATCCTTCCTGCCTTATAAATAGGG
Organism: Thinopyrum elongatum; assembly: GCA_011799875.1. NCBI lineage: Eukaryota > Viridiplantae > Streptophyta > Magnoliopsida > Poales > Poaceae > Thinopyrum > Thinopyrum elongatum. Next base: position 561,389,048 of record CM022302.1, read on the forward strand.
CTAGGGGTCCCTTTCACTTTCCCCCCTTACCTCCTCATCTTCATCCTCTTCCTCATGACGCTTCCAGCTCCCGAGCTCCGCCGCCGCCGTCGACTTTCGTCACTTCCTCATCTACGACCGCTGCATTAACCAGAACCGACCAGAGTTCGTCCGCACGCCTCCGCTGTTCAACAGCTCTGGCAAGTTAGTCCCTTTCTCTCACCGTAGATCCCATTAGGGTTTCTGCGAGTTCGTCAGACTTCATCTCCGTTCTTCCCTAGATCATATAGTTTTTGATCCAAGTGTCGTACCAATCTTGTGTGGTAGCAGTTTGGCACTTGTTTCTAATATCTAAACGCTTCCCCTTTATAGAAGATCTCATCTGAGCATGTGAACTGTCCTGCTGCCGCCACTTTATTTTTAGAAATTTCCTTCATTATCTGAACTGTTGTAGATCCAAAATTATAACATCGATCTGTGAAAACTGTTTGTCCAACACTTAGCAATTTTTCCGCTTCACAGATCTGAAAATCAATAATTGTGTGGGCGGCTTAACTCATAAACCGTAAGCCGCTATATACCATTAGTCCCCTTTTAAGCCGCTAATATGAATATCTGCATATTTCAAATGCTCATCTCCCGGCTTAACATAGTAACATTTCACCTTTGAATCCATGATCTGGTTAATAAACAAAATCATAAGCCGGTAATGTTGTCGTCTTATAGGTCTTTTTTCTCAGAAATGGTCAAGACCGTCACTGCCTGCAACTGGGTCGTTTCCCGGGTCACCGAGGAAGATTTGAGAGATTATGTTCAGACTGGCGTTTTAGCCAAAAAAGAAGTCATCCACACTGGAGGGTCCCAGGCAATGAGACTCGTCCTGAGCCCAAGGACGGCAAAGTCATCGTCTTTACTGATCACATAAACCGGGGCTTCAGCCCTCCTGGCTCAAAATTCTTCCGCGATGTGTTGCATTTCTTCAAACTCCATCCACAAAACATTGGCCCAAACTCCGTCTCAAACATCTGCAACTTACAAGTGTTCTGCGAGGTGTACCTTCAACAGGAGCCCACCGTAGAACTATTCAGGGAATTTTACTACTTGAACCGGCAAAATGAATTCACTGATGGGCCTAGTTTGGAGCTAGGCGGCATATCTATACAACATCGGAAAGAAGCCACCTTCCCAGCTGCCACTCTCCCCAGTCACCCCAAAGACTGGAACCAGACCTGGTTTTATTGTCAAGATACTTCGCCGGAAGGAGAAAACCCCGTGCCGGGTTATCGCGCCAGCCAGCTTAGTAGCAGACATCATCTTCCAGACCGTATCAGCACAGCACAGCGGAAGAAATATGTACCAGTTTTTGCGAAGATCCGGGCCTTGATTGCCAACGGCTTGACCGAAATTGATCTAGTTCGCTGCTGGCTCGCCTGGAGAGTCTTGCCTCTAAGCCACCGGCCCGGCTTAATTTGCGAGTATACCGGCGAGCTAACAGATCCTCAGCGCCACTGTCAGATCGAAATAACTGAGGAAGACATCAATAACATGACCAAGACTCTGCTGAATGAGAGCTTGGCAGATTGCAGTCAAGTCAGACTAAGTCCTTTCTGTACTCTGAATAAACCACCAGCTGTAAGTTTTGAATCAAGCTCATACTTGACTCATATTTTGATTTGTATGGCCTGTTCATACTCATTCAAATGTTTACAGGCCGACTCACCCTTTTGGACCAAGAAGCTTCAAGATAAGCCAAAGAAACTCCGGACGAAGAGCAGGGCCAAAAAGCCTGCTAAGAAGAAAACCAATGCCACCGAGTTATTTAACTTAGATGAGAATGACGATGATGAGTCGGAGGTAGAACTTGACTCCCTTGGCTCATTTTTTGTACATCTTATTAACAATGACCATTATTAGGATGATGCGGAAGCCAGCCGTGTAGATAAGGACGAGGTAATTATCTTTTCCTCCGGCTCAGAACCTCTGCCAACAGAGAAAACTTGACGAGCAAGCCGGAAAGTAAGATTTTCTCACCCTTTAGCTTACTTGGACCCCAACTTTCTTTTGAAGAAGCAGCAAAACGAAGCCCACCGCACAACCCGGCGTAGTGGCGGTGGAGTTTTATCCTCTGGCTTACCGAATACCCCAGCACCTCGCAAACATCGACCGGAGGTTTCAAAACTTTCTGACTTAGATTACCCCAAGGCAGGTTTCTTCCGTCAACCTCTTAATTCGTCTGATTCAAACTATCAGGGAACATCTCACTCCTCCTCCAGCGACTCAACGGGAACTCAAATCCCAGCCTTCAAGACCGTGCCTGGGTAAGGGTGCATTCAATCAGTCGAAACTTCATGCTTTATTCAATATGCTGACATCTTTGTATTTTATTTTCCAGTGGTATGGCCAAGCCCAGCAAGAAGGCGAAACTGAACAAGCCGGCTGAAGACTCCAACCCTTCTGAGCCGGAAAAACAATTGCCAGAGACCTCTTATCCAACCGCTGAGGCCACCACTGATGATCCGCTACCAGAAGAGCACGACGTTACAATCGACCCTATGGTCGTTGAACCGGTTATCCCTAATCCGCCGAGTCCCATCAAGCCTACTGAGGAGAAGGCTGACGATGTCGTTGTCACCGGGTTTGGTTATACAGCGCCGGGTAACCCCACTGTCTTATCCAAGCACAACGCCAAGGAAGAGATTACTACTGCTGACAAAGTCAAGTGGAAGGTAGACTTAGAAAGCTACGCCCACTTTGGTGCTCGAGAAATCCATTCCGGTTATTTGAACTGCTTATATACCAGCCGTGATTTTGAAGCCGGCTTAGTCAATCTGATGAAGGAACGTTATGAGGTAATTCAATCAACTCTTCCGCATAAGTATATTGCTATCAGCCGCCAAGTCTATAAAGTATGATAGAATTGAATACTCTGTAGACTTTCAAATAGTCGTAAAAATAGAAGAATATCATCACTAGTAGCCCCCAAGGGCCGGCTTAATTATTATGTTAAGCCGGGACTTCAATTAGCAGTAATTAACTGTGCACCTGCACTTCAATTAGTAGTAATCAACTGTGCACCTATAGCCCCCCAGGATCGGCTTAATCAACATGAATAAGCCGGGAATTATCACCATGCATGAAACCAATATCACAACATGTAGTCTTTATAAACCGGATTATATCATTTTGTCCGGGTCAGTAGATAAATTTGTCTTAAAAAAGAGCAATAGGCATTAGCCCCCAAGTGCCGAGGAAAATACTTGTATTGTGCTTGGGACTTTAAAAATAATCATGATCATAATACCTTCCATGTTTGTTCATGTCACAGGCTGAACTGACTGACAAGGATTCACAGCTTAACGATCTGAGGGCCAATGTTAAAACTCAGCAATCCGAGACATCCAAGGCCAAATCAGAACTGAAGACTGCTTTGGAAAACATTGAGCAGCTTAAACAAAGCTTCAATGCTGATAAAACCGGCTGGGAAACCGAGAAGGCGGCTCTATTGAAGAGAGCAGAGGATACTGACGCCGCTCTTAAACCGGTGACTGACGAGTTGTCCGGTTTAAGGCAGCAGATCCATAACAAGTCATCAGCCATTTTTGGTAAGTAGTAAATATGACTCTTGTTATCCCAATAAACATATTATAAACATCTGCCGGCTTATTAACAAATTTACTGATACGGGCTCTCGGAGCGTCAAGTTGGGTTCGGATATGCGCATCAGGCTTAAGGCTATCTATACTCTTGTAGAACAACTATACACCGGTGCTCAACGGACCATTGCTGCTGCAATTCATAAAAAACTGCCGCCCACCCTCATCAAGGAAACTTTGGAAAAGTTGTCAGCACTGCCCCAAAGGATTGAAGAGTTGAAGCGAGCCTCTGCCAGAGCCGGCGCTTTGACTGCTTTAAGCTGGGCAAAGGCGTGGCAAGCAGATCTTGACCTGGAAGACTTGGCCAATGGTTGCCCAAGTGTGAAAGAAGATGGGTCACCCTTCAGCGCTGATGACTTTGCAGAAATAGCAAGAGCAATGCGTCCATTAGCAACCCGGCTGGCTGAAGAGACCAATCTATCTCAGTATCAGGCGGCTTATGATGCCAACAATAAGAAGATGAAGGCGTCGGTTCATTCAGAGGTGGATCTGATCCCACCAGAGCGTAAGCATACCTTTGCTCCTGACATTGATCTATCCAACCTTATTGATGATGAAGCTGTGTTTAGAGCTTTGACCGGTATCAACTGGTCTACGCCTGATTTCCAGCCAATGGATAATGAAGGAGCTAAAGACGAAGAGGCGCAGGATGACCCGGAGGCTACAACCCACCAAGAATAAAAATCTGAATTCATGAGCCGGTGCTAGTCATAGCGTTCTGATGCTATATCAAAAACACTTGTCCTTTTGGGCCTTCAGATGCCTTGTAATAGGCTAGTTTAAACAATTCCGCTTTGTCACGCCATCGTGCGTGTTTTATTCGTATAACACTGCTGATCTATCATTTAAAGATCCGCCACATATGCTTCTTAGTACCATCAACGATGCAAGGTAGTTTAATCATTTGTTCCTGCACATAAACACATAACAAGTGTCCTGGCGGTTTACCCCAGGGCAGGTGACAACACCTCTTTACAAAAAACACTGACTAAACAATTCATGATCAGTGCCAGCTTATCAAAACCTCATAAAACAAGAAAATAAACATCATACCTGTGATGTTTAGGCACATTACTGTCTTATCATGTCAGCAAGGGTAACAACCCAGACAGAACGCAATGCCCTGTACAACTTTATTCATACCGCCGACTTATCATGCCATCGCAGCTAGGGTTAACATCCCAAAGCTTAGAGCATAACACTCAAGCAAATAATTATTATACACTGGCGACTTAAAGTCCAAAGCCAGGCCGGGTTAATAAACTCCGGATAAGTTCATATATAAACCATAAGGCAACATAGCCCTCATCGGTTTTTCAATCATGTATTAACATGTCACAAGATATGAACCTCAAAAAATGCTCAAAATCAAATATAATTTAAAACCCAAGGCTTTCATAGGCCGCCAAGCCTCAAAATCAAGTGTTGTTCAAGGGCCGCACAGCCGCTGAGTTAAACCTTCATTCAAACCTTGTAAGCAGGGCCTCACATGACCCATTGCCATTTTAACCTTGACAAGTTCAGGGTCTATAAGATTGACTGTCAAGAGTACGGCGAGTCATTCCAGGATTACCTGGGCGGAGTGGCAAACTTACAAAGGTAGGATAACCCGGATGTTTTGGTAAATACACCTGGCGTCCAAGCCTATTACAAGGGTTAATCAAAGCTCTGTCCATTAATAGAGCCCCCATGTAATATTTCATTCCAGGCGTATAAGCCGGATCAGCTGGGTAGTCATAGCTATGATTAATGAGCAGGAAGCCCCCAAGTGATTAGATGAAGTCATAATAGACTCATATTCTTTAGAAATGAAACGACAGAGGCCTTGAATTCAGGGATGCCGGCTTTATTATATTCATCATAATACATACATTGACAAGGTATGTACATCATAAGAGCCGGTGGCTCAGGTGTAATAAGGCCGAAGATGAGCAATATTCCATGGCCGGCGGGTTTCCTCCTCTGACGTGCATGAGTCCTTGTGGTCTCGAACATCGATAAGGTAGTATGACCCGTTGTTCAGATTTTTGCTGACCACAAAGGGTCCTTCCCAAGGTGGGGATAGATTGTGCATATCTGTTTGATCCTGGATAAGCCGGAGCACTAAATCGCCTTCTTGAAAGGTCCTGGTTTTAACCCGGCGGCTATGATAATGGCACAGGTCCTGCTGGTAAATCGCCGAACGAGCCGCCGCCAAGTCGCGCTCCTCATCCAACAGGTCAATAGTATCCTAACGTGCTTTTTCATTATCAGCTTCAACATAAGCCGTCACACGGGGCGAGTCGTGACGGATGTCACTAGGGAGAACCGCCTCTGCTCCATAAACCATGAAGAAAGGCGTGTAACCCGTAGACCTGTTGGGGGTGGTATTGATGCTCCATAATACTGAGGGTAATTCCTCTACCCAATAGCCCGGCGTCCTCTGCAAAGGGACCATAAGCCGGGGTCTGATACCTCTCAAGATTTCTTGATTGGCTCTTTCAGCTTGACCGTTAGACTGAGGGTGAGCCACTGATGACACATCAAGCCGGATATGCTCTTGTTGACAGAACTCTTTCATTGCACCTTTAGACAGATTAGTACCATTATCAGTAATGATACTATGAGGGTATCCAAAATGAAAGACCACCTTCTTGATGAATTGAACCGCCGTTGCTGCATCACATTTGCTGACCGGCTCAGCTTCAACCCACTTTGTAAACTTGTCAACAGCTACCAGGAGATGAGTCTTTTTGTCCTTGGACCTTTTAAAAGGCCCAATCATATCCAGCCCCCAGACTGCAAATGGCCAAGTAATTGGAATCATCCTTAATTCTTGAGCCTGTAAATGAGCTCGTCTTGAAAATTTCTGACAACCATCACATTTACTGACCAGATCTTCTGCATCAGTGTGAGCCATTAGCCAATAAAACCCATGATGAAAAGCATTAGCAACTAGAGATTTAGAGCCGGCATGGTGACCGCAATCTCCTTCATGAATCTCCCTTAAAATTTCACGGCCCTCCTCAGGAGAAACGCATCGTTGAAACACCCCTGTAACACTGCATCTATGCAACTCCCCATTGACAATAGTCATTGACTTAGACCTCTGGGTTATTTGCCTGGCCAAGGTTTCATCCTCAGGTAACTCACCCCGGGTCATATAAGCCAAATATGGAACAGTCCAATCAGGAATAACATGGAGAGCTGCCACCAACTATGCTTCCGGGTCAGGGACTGCAAGATCTTCCTCCGTAGGCAATTTAACTGATGGGTTATGCAAAACATCGAGGAAAATATTAGGGGGTACCGGCTTACGCTGAGACCTCAGTCGGCTTAAAGCATCAACAGCTTCATTTTTCCTACGATCAACATGCTCCACTTGATAACCTTTGAAGTGACCAGCAATAGTATCAACCTCTCGGCGATAAGCCGCCATGAGTGGATCCTTTGAATCCCAAGTTCCTGACACCTGCTGAGCCACTAAGTCTGAGTCGCCAAAACACCTCACCTGGCTTAAATTCATCTCTTTAGCCATCCGCAGACCATGGAGTAAAGCTTCATACTCAGCTACATTGTTAGTACAAGGGAACATCAACCTTAAAACATAACAAAATTTATCACCTCGCGGGGAAGTCAATATAACTCCCGCCCCCGAGCCTTCCAACTGCCTGGACCCATCAAAATGAATAGTCCAATATGTATTGTCCGGCTTATCCTCAGGCATCTGCAACTCCGTCCAGTCATTAATGAAATCCACAAGTGCTTGAGACTTTATAGCCGTCCGAGGCATATACTTCAAGCCATGGGGTCCAAGCTCAATAGCCCACTTAGCTATCCTGCCTGTGGCTTCACTGTTTTGAATAATATCCCCCAAGGGAGCAGAACTAACCACAGTGATGGGATGACCGAGGAAATATTGCTTCAACTTGCGGCTAGCCATGAACATGCCGTAAACCAATTTCTGCCAATGTGGGTATCTCTGTTTGGATTCAATGAGCACCTCACTGACATAATAAACCGGCCTTTGAGTCGGATACTCGTTGCCTGACTCTTTCCTTTCAACCACAATTGCCACACTGACAGCTCTATTGTTTGCAGCCACATATAAAAGCAAGGGCTCCTTCTCAATAGGAGCTGCAAGAACTGGCGGCTCAGCCAGCTGTTTCTTAAGCGACTCAAATGCCTCATTGGCAGCATCACTCTAGACAAAGTTATCTATCTTCTTCATCATTTGATACAAAGGGATAGCCTTTTCTCCTAGCCGGCTGATAAACTGGCTCAAAGCTGCAATCCGACCTGCCAACCGCTGGACGTCATTGATACATGCCGGCTTAGCCAAGGAATTGATAACCTTGATTTTCTACAGGTTAGCTTCAATGCCTCTCTCAGAAGCCAGGAAACCCAATAGTTTGCCTGCTGGCACGCCGAAGACGCATTTGGACGGGTTAAGCATCATTTTGTAGACCCGGAGATTGTCAAAGGTTTCTTTCAAATCATCTATCAAAGTCTCTTTCTTCCTGGATTTCACAACAATATCATCCACATAGGCGTGAACATTGCATCAGATCTGGTCATGGAGACAATTCTGAACGCACCGTTGGTAAGTCGCCTGGGCACTCTTGAGCCCAAAGGGCATAGATACATAGCAGAAGGCTCCAAAGGGAGTGATGAAAGCTGTCTTCTCCTGGTCCTTAACTGCCATTTTAATCTGATGATACACAGAGTAAGCATCCAAAAAACTCAAACGCTCACAACCCGCCGTAGCATCAATAATCTGATCAATACGAGGGAGAGCAAAAGGGTCAGCCGGACAGGCCTTATTAAGGTCTGTATATTCCACACACATACGCCAAGTGCCGTTTTTCTTAAGCACCAGCACCGGGTTAGCTAACCACTCAGGATGAAAAACCTCAATGATAAATCCAGCGGCTAAGAGCCGGGCCACTTCTTCACCAATTACCTTGCGCCTCTCTTCATTGAAACGACGAAGAAACTGCTTGACCGGTTTAAATCTTGGATCAACATTAAGAGTGTGCTCAGAGAGTTCCCTCGGTACACCTGGCATGTCAGAAGGTTTCCATGCGAAGATGTCCCGGTTCTCACGGATGAACTCGATGAGCGTGCTTTCCTATTTCGGATCCATGTTGGCACCTATACTGAACTGTTTGGACGAGTCACCAAGAACAAAATCGACCAACTTAGTGTTATCTGCCGACTTAAATTTCAACAGGGGGTCATTCTCTGCAGTTGGCTTCCTCAAAGGTGTCATATCCGCCGGGTCAACATTATCCTTATAAAACTTCAACTCCTCGGTGGCACAGGCCGACTCAGCATACGCAGCATCACCCTCTTCACAATCCAGAGCAATCTTCCTATCACTGTGCACCGTGATGGTACCCTTATGACCCGGCATTTTAAGCTGTAAATAAACATAACAAGGCCATGCCATGAACTTGGCGTAAGCCGGCCGCCCGAACAAGGCGTGATACGGGCTTTTGATCTTGACCACCTCAAAGGTTAATTTTTCAACTCTGAAATCACGGTCATCTCCAAAGGCTACCTCCAGGGTTATCTTACCCACTGGATATGCCGACTTACCAGGTACCACCCCATGGAAAACAGTAGAAGACGTCTGAAGATCTTTGTCAGACAGATTCATGAGACGAAAAGTATCATAATAAAGGATATTGATACTACTGCCCCCATCCATGAGTACTTTTGTGAGCTTATATCCTCCTACCTGAGGAGCCACCACCAATGCCAACTGACCTGGATTATCAACCCGGGGCGGGTGGTCCTCACAACTCCATACAATGGTCTGCTCAGACCACTTTAAATAACGAGGTACCGCGGGCTCAACCGAGTTTACTGCTCTTTTATGGAGCTTCTAATCCCGCTTACATAAACTTGTGGTGAAAACGTGGTACTGTCCACTATTCAACTGCTTCGGATTACTCTGATAACCAGACTGCTGCTGCTGATTCCCTTGACCAGATTGCTGATTAAAGCCACCTTGATTGCCTTGGCCCTGAAAGCCAGAGTTTGACCCGCCACCACCAAAGCCAGGCCCATGAGAGCCGGGTCCTGAACCGCCATTCGGGCCATGATTGTTCTGGAAAAAATTGGAATTCCTATATTCCTTCATGATGAAGCAATCCTTCCACAGATGAGTGGCCGGCTTCTCGTGCATTCTATGCTTTGGACAAGGCAGATTCATCATCGCCTCAAGGTTAAATTTTGGCCCCCCAAACCGGGACGGTTTTCCCTTGCGGCGCTGATTATTATTCTGCGTATTGGTGTTAGCCACAAAGTCTAAGTTGCCATCAGCCTTGCGCTTACCATTGCCGCCTTGACCTGCTGGGTTATGCTGCTGCCCTTTTGCATTGCTGCTTCTTTTTCCCTTCCCCGGCTTCTCATCATCAGACTCGGGGTCCTTGGTACTATCAAAGTCGGCATACTTGACGAGAGCCGCCATGAGCTCCCCCATGTCGTTGTAGTGGCGTTTAAGCCGCCCCAGCTTCTGCTTAAGGGGAAGGAAACGTCAATTCTTCTCCAACATCAGGACTGCTGAACCGGCGTTGATACTGTCCGACGAGTGTATAATAGTTGAGATCCGGCGCACCCAATGTGTTGTTCACTCGCCTTCACCTTGGACACAAGAATCCAAATCCAGGATTGACATAGGTTGCTTGCATGTGTCTTTAAAATTTTGTACGAAACGAGCTTTCAACTCTGCCCATGATCTAATGGAGTTAGCAGGGAGCCCCTTCAACCAAGTACGAGCCGGCCCATCCAACATCATGGTGAAATACTTGGCACATGCAGCATCACTAACATCTAGCATCTCCATGGCCATCTCATAGCTCTCGATCCAAGCCTCAGGGGGCTGATCCGCTGTATAATTAGGCACCTTACGAGGGCCCTTGAAATCCTTAGGCAAACACTCATTGCTTAGAGCTGGCACTAAACATGGCACACCCAAAGTTCTGGAGGTCACTCCTGCCCCCACCGATGCAGATGGATAAACCGGCAACTGTTGTTGAGCCGCCAGCTGAGCCGCCAGCTCAGCCTCCTGACGCGCCCTGCCTTGATCCACCAAGGTCTGAGCATCACCACCACCATGCACCGGGTTATGCCACGAGGTTGGTTATGGTGCTGTTCACTGCTTGAAACTGCTGGCGAATCAATGCGTCGGCTATAACTCCGGCTGGGCCGAGGGGTTGAGTGAATCCTGTCGCGACTAAAGGAATAAGCCGCCTGCTGATCCAACGCTGTCTGAAGAAGCTCTCTAACCCTTCATGTCTCTACCGCAGCTGGTGACTCGCCTTCAACTGGCAGGGCCGCCAATCGCATTGCCGCAGCAATCATATTATCCAAAGGGTTAGAATAATGACCCGGAGGTGTCGGAACATGCTGAGGCTGGGTATTATTCAAACGAGGTGGGTCCATCGCGCGCGGCTGAACCGGCGTTCCGGTTACAGGTGCTTCGACCACCCGGTTCACCGCCGGCGGGTCACTGGTTCCTGCTCCAGGCGTGTTGAAGAGGTTCCTTGCCTCATAAACCGGGGGTAGTCGACTCTGGTGCCTCCTCCTCATGATCTCGTTTGAAGCGTTCTGATCCAATGTGAGCCGGAAAGAGTCTGCCTGATTCCGTTGTGCTTGGGCGTCCAAAGCAGCCCGCTCCACGGCCATCCGAGCGTTTTCAGCCTCTAGTTCCTCCTTGGCTTGGGCGATCTCATCTCGCACCTTCACCACATCCACCTTATGTTGCTCCTGAGTATCCGGGGTTACCTCCACCCCCATTAAAGTCACCAAAGCTTCCAACAATTCTGTGAGAACTTGAGCCGGTGGGCGCGCAGAACCGCTAGCACCAGCCGCCGCCGCAGCCGTTGAACTGGAGGTCATCGCCGCGGCGGTTGTCGACCCAAGAGCCGGTTGTGTACCGGCCATGAAAATCGCGACCCTGTTCGGCGGCTCATAGGGGTCCGGAATACTGTCACCATCGGAACAGCCCCCAAGCCGACCGTCTTGTAGTTGATAGATTGAGTTAGTCTCACCGGTTGACGACTCACCATCAGAGTAGATGGTCGTGTCACCACCAGATACAGATCCTTCCTCCAATTCAGCCCCATGGATAAATCCAACAAAGGCGCGCTTCACGGCGGGTTGAACCCGGGCAGGTCGCGCACTCTGAGCCGTCTCGATGTCGTCATTGCAGGTGTCCGGCTCAGGGCCCGGTTCGGCGATCTTGCCTATGAAAACGTGGATTCCGCCGAAGGGGACCCGGTACCCGTACTCAATTGAGCCGGCCTCGGGGCTGCAGCCTGCATCATCGATGTAGAGCTTGCCGCGAGGACTCTTGGTAATCCGGCCCATAGTGTATCACTTGAGCCCTGCGAAGCTGCCCTTCAGGAACTCGAAACCACCGTGCGCAGGCCCCACGGTGGGCGCCAACTGTCGTGGAATTGTCACGGCAGATGTCCTAGTATGAGGACTTAGGTGTGGAGCCATCGTGACGCGGTTAGCTTGAAGGGGTTAAAACGGGACAAGGGACACATAGTTTACCCAGGTTCGGCCCCTCTCAACGAGGTAAAGGCCTACTCCTGCTTTAGGTTGTATTGCTTGGGTTTTGATTACCAGGGAGCGAATATGCTTGACCTAGTTCTCGACTTCCTCCCCTAACCCGCCGCCGGGTCACCCCTTTATATACACAGGCTGATGCCCGGCGGCTTACAGAGTCCCGACCGGCTCATACACAACGTGTCCGGCTCGGTAACAGAACTACACTTTCCTGAACGTACAAGTTAAACATATGGCAGTTTACGCCAGCGGGCCTCAAGTCTCCTCCAGGTCTTGGGCATTCAATAAGCTTGCTTCGTGAACGGCCATCTCTTCTTTGGCCTCTTCATTATGAACCGCCAGTGGAATGACCCGGCCCCTCCTGGGCGGGTCATACCCAATAGTTAAATCCCCAACACTTTACCTTAATGATTTCTAGTAGTTGCGGATGCTTGCTAGAGGTCCAATCATAAGTTCATATGATCCAAGTGCGGAAAGTATGTTAGCTTATGCCTCTCCCTCATATAAAATTGCCATAATGATTACCGATCTTGTTATCAATTGCCTAGTATAATTCCGCACACTGATCCATCATTATTCCACACTCGCTTTTTGTAATATATTGTGATATATTCTAACTTTATTTAGGCAGCACCTATTTTTATGTTTTAGTTCTCCGATATCATGCAAAGCTATCCTCTTTATAACCACAACATATTTTTATTTCTCGTTTCTAGATGAAACACTACTGGAATCAGGGTCTTTGCCATCTGCCAGCTCTTTGCCGTCTGCCAGCTGATGGCAAAGAGGCTGTTTGCCGTCTGTCTTTCCAAAGCAGATGGCAAAGAACCAACGGATGGCAAAGAGGGTCTTTGCCATCTGCCACTTCTTTGCCGTCTGCTGGCAGACGGCAAAGACCAAAAGTGGGCCCCACAGGGTACTGCACTGCCTAGGTCACACGGGCCACTTCTTTGCCGTCTGCTGGCAGACGGCAAAGATTTCTTTGCCATCAACAAGCAAAGGGCGAAGACGTAAGGGGGGCCCACAGTGTCACGGCAGGGGCGTGCTAACGGTCACCGTCTTTGAAGTCTGCTGGCAGACGGCAAAGAATTGGCAGCAGACGGCAAAGAAAAAAAATTAAAAAAAAAGAAAAAAGCAGACGGCAAACTGTTGGCTTAATTTTCGCCCCCGCCCCGCGCCTATCTCTCTCCCGCGCCCCGCGCATCTCTCTGTCTCACATCTCTCTCTCCCTCTCTCCCCGCAGCCCGCCGCCGGCCCCTCCTCCCCGCAGCCCGCCGCCGCCCCCTCCTCCCCGCCGCGCCCGCCCCCGGCCCCGGTCGGCCGTCCCCACCTCCACCTCTCGTTCCCCCCTCTCTCGCCCCAACCCACCCCGCCCCGACCCAGCTACCGCCCCGACCACCGCCGCCGCCCACGCCACCGGCCCCGGCCTCGACCCCCGCCACTGCCGCGCCTGCCCCCGGCCCCGGTCGGCCGTCCCCACCTTCGGCCCCGGCCGCCCACCCCCGCCTCGGGACCCGGCGGCCTCGCGCGCATCCGGCCTAGGGCCCAGCCGCCGCGCCCGCCCCCGCCTCCGGCCCCGGCGGCCCCGCCCGCCTCCGGCCCCCGCTGTTGAGCTCGCCCCTGACCATCACCGTGCCTTGCCTCCGGAGTTCGCTCTGGCCGTCTCCTCTGGTGAGCTCTCCTCTCCTCTCTGTCTTCTCTGGTGGATGGAAGAATGGATGGATGCACTGGTGAATGGATGTGCTTGTCTCTATAGAATTTGTCATGCCATTCAATGTATGTACATAGAAACACATAGATGTGTGGACAAGTGAATGGATCGATAGATGGATGTATTTGTCTGTACAGAGAACAATCGATCAATAGATGGATGTATTTCTTTGTACATTATACATTGCTCTGGTAGGAGTAGTTGATTTAGGTAGATGATTTGCTAAAAAATATTTTTGGCCCTGCTATGTGCTAATCGATAAACGTTGTACATGGAGAAAGTTCAATGAACACCCAGTTTGTGTTGTATGTGATGTGATGACCTAATTGTTTTTTCACTCAGTGGAATTTACCGAATTTGTGGTGTTGCGTATCCGTGGAGTGATTATTGACATCGGAGCTGTTGGTCCTCGATCGTCCCCCTGCTGATCGACTACATCCTCTACATCCGAGGGTAGGCTACATCATGATGCTCTTTTTTATGTCACTAGATTTAATTATCATGTCAAGTCGCGTAACCTAGGCGTCTCCCGTCCGAAAGGGTCGCATCGATAAATATGCATTCAATATAAAACCCGACACCCCGACACCCCGACCCCGACACCCCGACACCCCGACATCATGACACCCCTAACCACGACACCCCGACACCACGCCACCCAGACACGACACCCCCGACACCACGCCACCCTGACACGACACCCCCGACCCCCGACACCTCTTCGGCCTCCTGTTGACCGAAAAGGTGCTCTTCGGCCTTCCAGAGGCCGACGGGGTTATATATTTGTGAATTATGAGTTAGGAAGTATATTTCCCGATTTTGTTAAGAAAAACATCATATATATTTGTGTTGATCGGGTGGATTTAAATGTGCAGCTCTTTCGTTGCTGCGAGGGTCTGGTGTTCGACAACCTCCCCGTGCGTTCGACGAGCTCCGCCCCTGCGTTCGTTGGTGAGCACAAATGACATCTCCTCCTCCCCCCTTCATTTGCTCTATTCCGGTCTTCGTGCCGATGAAACTTGCTAGCTGTAGGTGTCAATCATCAGTATGCGTGACCACTATGCATCTCCCGTTCGAAAGGGTTACATCTATAAATATGCATGCATTTGCATATTTATAACCGTGATTCTTTCGAATTGTCCAACGTTATCCATGGATAGCCTGAGTATGTGTAGATTGGGTTCGTTTTCCCATATGCTCTGCTCCGGATCCGATGCAGAATTTCGGCAGTGCCTCCCTATTTTTCTCCGGGTACACATCCTCTCTGCTTATTTCCGAGACGTGTATTAGGAGAACAGCGGGGAGGTGCTGCCAAAATTTTGCGTCGGATCCAGAGCAGAACATGGGAAAACGAACCAAATCTACACATACTCGGGTGGGATTAGGACCTATCTTTATCTACTAGCATCTAGGTTGCATGGACGTAATAAAACTGACAAACTCTATTAACTGATGAATATGGTTTGCTGAATTATGTATGTATTTCTTGTGTGTACAGTAGCTAGGCAAGATGAGTGATCGTGCGTGGATGTACACCGGTCACACTAGTCAGAAAGACATGACCCATGAATGGATGAGAAAAACCAACGGGTTTGTGAGAGCCGCATTTGCAAATGGACAGGAAACAACTTGGTGCACCTGTGTCCGCTGCGACAACTTTCATAAGATGTTAGAGTTAGAAATGATCAAACACCTGCAGAAGTTGGGTTTCACGCCTAATTATACGGTCTGGACATTTCATGGTGAGTCTGCCCAACGTGCCAGAGCTGAGGAGGGCCGTCGTCGCACCGACGAGCATGGTACCGGGATGGAAGACATGGTGGAAGACTTTGATGATTCTCGGGATTCGGACGATGAGATGGAGGAATCTGCAAAGGCCTTCAATGATATGTTGGAGTCTTCAAAACGTCCTCTCCACGAGCACACTGAGCTTTGTCAGCTGGATGCCATCACACAAGTAATGGCTCTGAAGGCTCAATTCAACTTGGGCAGAGAATGCTACGACGCGATGATGACACTATTTCGACGCTTTCTACCCAAAGGCCATGTAATGCCTGCAAACCTGTACCAGTCGGACAAAATCCTCCGTGTACTTAAGATGCCCTATGAGAAGATAGATGCCTGTGAGAAAGGATGTGCCTTATTTAGGCTTGAGTATGCAGACTTGAAGTATTGTCCCGTTTGCCAGTCTTCCAGGTATGTTGAGGTAGACAACGGTATGGGTGAGAAGAGTCAGACAAAAATCCCAGTTAATGTTCTTCGGTATATGCCAATCATACCAAGACTTCAACGCCTTTTCATGGTCGAAGAGACGGCCAGACAGATGACATGGCATAAATTGGGCAAAAGAACCGAACTAGATGTAGATGGGGAGCCGATGTTGGTACACACATCGGACGCTTTTGCGTGGAAGCGCTTCGATGCAATACATCATGCTAAAGTGGCAGATCGAAGGCATCCTCGAATCGCCATAAGCACGGATTGGTTCAATGTGTTTGGTATGATGGCAGCCCAATACAGTTGTTGGCCTGTATTTGTCATTCCACTCAACCTCCCCCCCGGACAGATTATGCAAAGAAAGAACATTTTCCTGACGTTGATAATTCCGGTGCCCAACTATCCGGGGAAGAATATGAATGTGTACATGCAGCCGCTTAAGGATGAACTGCAAGACGCTTGGGATAATGGGATCAAGACATACGACGCCGCTACAAAAAAACTTCCTAATGCGTGCGTGGTACATGTACTCGATGCATGACTTGCCGGCATATGCGCTATTCGTTGGCTGGTCTGTGCATGGAAGGTTCCCGTGCCCCACATGCAAGGCAGCTCTTGAGTTTCGTCGGCTGCAGGCGGGTGGCAAGTTTTCTTGCTTCGACATGCATAGACAGTTCCTGGATCCTCGCCATAAGTTCAGAAAAGACAAGAAGAACTTCATCAAAGGTAGAGTTGTCAAAAACTCTGCACCACCTGCGTTGACAGGCCAACAGACCCTGGATCAGTTAAACTCTCTCAAGCCGGATCCGGAGCGTCCAGGGTATTTCAAGGGGTATAATTCCGAACACGCCTGGACTCACAAGACATGCTTGTGGGATCTGCCTTACTTCAAAGACCTCCTTTGCCCACACAACATCGACGTGATGCACACTGAAAAGAATGTGGGCGAGGCCCTCTTTGGTACATTGTTCGGCATAGAGGGGAAAACAAAGGATAATCCTAAGGCTAGAGTCGATCAGCAGGCTCTGTTATAGACCGCTGCAAAACATGCGACAACCGAAAGGAAAGAAAAACTGGACGAAGCCAAAGGCATGGTTCAATCTTGGAAGGCCAGTTATGAGGGAAATACTCCTGTGGGTGAAAAATGAGTTGATGTTCCCCGATGGGTATGCAGCGAATCTAAAGAGGGGAGCGAGTCTTGAAAAATTGAAAATATTTGGTCTTAAGAGTCATGATTGGCACATATGGCTTGAGCGGGTAATGCTGGTGATGTTGCGTGGCTTTATCCCTGAGGATGAATGGCTAGTACTGGCAGAGCTGAGCTATTTCTTCCGTGTTCTTTGTGCGAAAGAACTATCGCCTGGCTTGCTAGAAGAACTGGAAGAGTTGGCGCCGGAGTTGATCTGCAAGTTAGACAGGATCTTTCCACCAGGCTTCTTTAATCCAATGCAGCATTTGATTTTGCATCTCCCGACCGTGGCACGATTGGGGGGGCCCGTGCAGAATCGTTGGTGCTACGCAACTGAGAGGATGCAGAAGACGCTTCGAGAAAAATGTAAAAATAAACGTCGAATTGAAGCATCGATGGCCGAGGCATTCATTACTGAGGAGGCGGCAAACTTCGTGACAGCACACTATGAATCCAAAAATCGTCATTTGCATAATCCGAAGCGTCGGTACAATGCTGGCGACCCTAAAAAGGGTGGATCCAACCTCAGCCTATTCAAAGGGAAGCTCGCACCAGCCGGTGCTTATACTCCCTTATCGTTGGATGTCCATGAATGGCGGACCATTACGTTGTATATCTTGAACAAACTAACAGAAGTGCGGCCGTACATCGAGTAAATGCTTGGTACATTGTTTCGCAACCTCTAATTCCTTTGAAATGCTCTTATTCCCGGATATTTGATACAGTCGATACGTCGCCGAATTCTCGTATGGAGCGGTGATCCAAAAGGATTCCGTCGAAGAGTATGAGCTTCTGGCAATGTATGGAGGCGGCTATCCCGGTTTCATCTCTTAGTTCAAACAAACAGTAATTTCCATTAGACCATTTCATTTCTTCTTCTAATTTCCGGCTAATGCAACAATCCTTTCGTATTAAACTTGTAGTCTAGTTCAGAGTCTATGGACGCCGAATTGAGACAAGTCGCTAATGGTTTTGACTATAAGGTCCGTTCATTTGACAAATACGACATCAATGGGTATCGCTTTTGTACCTATGGCAAAGAGCTATCTATGGCCGACCGAAAGTCTACAAATTGTTGTGTCTCTACTATCGGCGAAAGAGATACCGAGTATTATGGAAGAGTTGAAGCAATTTATGAACTTCTATTCTATGGTGCCAACCCACCGAACGTCGTAGTCTTCAAATGTTATTGGTTCCAGCCGAAGGAGACTAGAAGGACTCATGAACATCTAGGGCTAGTCGAAATCAAACGAAGCACTCATTTGAATGTTCCCGATGTCTATATTACGGCTCAACAGGCGACCCAAGTTATCTATCTACCATGGGCCTGCCAAAGTGATCCAAATCTCAAAGGTTGGGATGTCGTTTATGAAGTGCCGCCACATGTTAGACCACCTCCCCCCAATGAAGAGGATTATGAACCTCACATTAACCCAGACACATATGAAGGAGAATTCTTCCAAGAAACACGTCTTTCCAAAAAACGTTTCAAGAACCGCTCTACTTCACCCCAGAACATTGAAGTAGACAGCGGCAGTGAATCTGAGCCTGAGCCGGAACAAGAAGAGCCGGAACAAGAAGAGCCGGAACAAGAAGAGGTTACTGCTGCGGATGACCTGTCAATGCTTGACCGATTACATACAGGAGGCCTTCCACATGTTGATGCATTTATTGATGATGATGAGCACGTCATTACTGATAGTGATGATGATGATGCATTTATTGACCCCGAAGCATATATAGACGATGATGATGATGCATTTATTAATGATGACGATGAAGATTAATATTACAGTTCATTTCAGGTATTCAATTATTATTATGTACATATATATTATTAATTAGTTCATGTTAGGTATTCAATTTTTTATTATGTTCATGATGATGATACACTAAAATTATATACATATTATTCATGTCAAGTATTCATTCTTTTTATGTTGTAGTAATTTCGTTTACTCTTTGTCATTGCAGGTGTTGACAGATGGTGGGCGTGGGTCGAGAGCGCTCCGAGGCTCCTTCCTCAGCGCGTGGTGGGAGGGGTAGTTCCATTACACCCAAGAGCCTCCGGAGAGCGCTGGATCTCGGTATGCAGACACCACCGGCGGTCGCTTCTTCTTCGGTCGGGAGAGGTCGGGGGGGTGGGGGAAGAAGGCTGCTAGAGGTGGACGTGGCAGCGGGAGAGGTAGGAAGGCTGCTGCTACACCTTCCTCGGCGCCACCCCCGGCTGATTCACCCGACCACAGGAGTGCTCCGTCTGAGATGGAGCCGCCTGAGGTGGAGCCGTCTCGGACTCCGGTCCACGAGCCTATGGCAGACGCGCCTACGGTTGACGAGCCTCGGGCCGACAAGCCTCGGGCCGCCGAGCCTTCGTCCCGCGAGACTCCATCCCAGGAGAATCCGGAGCTCAGTAGGGATCATGCTGAGTCGCAGCAGAACCCTTTGGAGGACTCGCCGGAGTCGAGTGGCCGTGTTGAGGGTGGCTATAGCTATGATAGCTATAGCGAGGGTGAGTGGGTTGAGGGGCGCAAAGTCTACCAGCGTGGTGGTACAAAGCTCCCTGACACCCCGGCGACCCCCGAACAGAGGTGGTTGATTGCGCCTAGCGGGGAGAAGTAAGTGCATTTACTCTTTTTTTAACCTTTTGTCTTCACGTTTCTTCGAATATCTAATGCATTGGCCTTGTCATACTGCAGGTCTTGGACACACGAGCCGAATGTCCGCAACCCCAATAGTGTCTTTGGTGTGATTTGTCGCCAGAGCTTCCCGGGGTGGGTCACGTTGCCCGGTGAGGGCTGGGTTCGAGAGCTAGGAATGACCTGGGAGCACTACTTGGCTGCCCCGGCCCCGCCGGGGCATAGGATCGGTGATGTCGAGTGCCACACGGTCGCCGACATTGTGATCCAGACGTTTTGGGTAATTTCTCCTTTGCCGTCTACGTTATGTTTTCTTCTTTGATTGGCAACCCTAGTGATTGTACTAATCCGTGTTTTCTTGTTTGATTGCAGACCTTCTACAGGTGTGCTGAGGGACAGCAGGAGGCTGCGGCTCGGGTTATCGACACCGAGTGCAGGCGCCTACTTCAAAACTTTCGGCACGAGGCTCGGACGCAGGCTGTTCGAGACTACTTCGCCTCGGCTAGTATTAGGAGGAAAAAAGGGAAGTGCCGCGTCAAGTATCTGAGTAAGGAGAAGTACATGAAGGTAATTACCTATTCTTAAGGCCTTGTACTTAGTTTCCTTGATTTGATTCGTAGGCATAGCACTCAAATTTCTCTTGCTTAACTTAGGTGCCCCCGAGATGGTGTGCGGATAGGATGGACTGTTGGGAGGCGTTGGTGGAAGAGTGGTGCACTCCCGAATGGCACTCCGTCCAAGACACTGCAAAGAACAAGCGTGCCCAAATGAAAGGTGTCCCACACCATCTAGGCAGCGTCAACCTACGTCAGTTCGGGGAAAACTGGGTATGTGGTTTGCTTCATGATTCATGCAATTTCATTCTTCATGCTAGCTTGAGCCCTTAACTAATACTCCGTTCCTCTCTTTTAGGCGTGACACGACAAGGCTCCAGTGCCAGAGCTGTTCGACCTCTATGCCATGTCCAATACTGCCTCGTACAAGAAGGCCAAGGCATTCTCTGAGTCTGACCTCGATGATCCAGAGAAATTCACCAACCCCACCTCCCACCACAAGCTTGTGATGTACAGAGACCAGGGGAAGGCGAGGAAAGGGCCGGACTTTAACCCGAGCCAACCTCTTGATCCATAGCTGGTGATGATATCTGGTGGCGGGAGGTCCCATGGCTCGTTAGCCATTGGGAATGGACTGATACGTTGTAGTAGCACTCTCCCGCAGATCAAGAAGCGCCAGACCAGCTCCGATCCTGAGATATTGCCTCATGCACGGCCAGTGGAGCTCCAATTCAAGGTTAGTTATACGGAATCAGATACCTTTCCTCCATTACATTGTGTGTGCGGCCGTCGATTATTACAATGCTAACGAGTGGTGTTGCAGGCTGCTATTGAGGCAGAGAGAGCGAAGACCCAGGCTGCTATTAAGGAAGAGAGAGCGAACACGCAGGCGCTTCTAGCGGAGAGGGACCGGCAGACGGCTAAGCTGTTGGAGGAGGAGAGGAACCGGAACATGATGGCTACCCGGGCCCTATACGAGATGTTCGTGGTAATTTTCTTTTGCATGTTAGCCAAATCATGCACGTAATGTTCCTTACATTAGTATCTAATATGACTAACTCGTCAAAACCAAATGTGCAGACCATGTGCGAGAAGACTGGCACGACTCCTCCGGCGATGCCAGACATTGTTCCGGCGGGCACGGTGAGTTTCATTTGAATGGTCATTAGTTACTAGTCTTCACGTTTGAGTTGCATCATGCTAACGATACATTTCAAATGATCTTTGGTGCAGCATAACTCCCGACAAGCATCGACCGATGCTTCTCCGTCTGCCACTGGCGCGACCGGTCCTACAGATACACCTCCTTGATGACGGTAAGTTTTCCCAAGTGTTTAGCTTAACAAATGCATACTTAGCTTAAGAAATGACCTAGTCGTGTGCCTTTGGTAGCCTTCCATACAGGGAAATGCCTCCTAGTGCTTCCACTGAGCCATGGTAGTTCGCTACTGCTCCGGAACACATGGATTGACCGGCATGTGTCCTTCTTTGCTCCTGTGTCTGTCCCTACGGGGAAATGTCACACGGTGTATCACCGAAGTCCTTGTAGCTTGCTACGACTTGGTTGCACTCGCTGATGACCGACACGTGCATTGCTGGGTCATGTATGCCTGTCCCTGTACGTTTGTGCCACCTTGGTTCTATGACTAGTCATGTCGGCCCGGGTTCTCTGCCATATGGATACTAGCGACATAATCATATACTTAGCATTTTTCCCTCCAAAATGACTCAATATGCTTAGCTAGCTCAAAAATGACATAATAAGCTTAATTAGCTCAAAAATGACCTATTTAACCTAGGATAGCTCTAAAATGACCTATACTTAGCATTTATTCCTCCAAAATGACTTAATATGCTCCAAAATTACTTAATATGCTCCAAAATGACCTATGTCGCTCCAGAATGACTTAATATGCTCCAAAATGACCTATTTAGCTCCAAAATGACTTAATATGCTCCAAAATGACCTATTTAGCTCCAAAATGACTTAATATGCTCCAAAATGACCTATTTAGCTCCAAAATGACTTAATATGCTCCAAAATGACTTAATATGCTCCAAAATGACCTATTTTGCATATTAAGTCATTTTGGAGCATATTAAGTCATTTTGGAGCATATTTAGCTCCCAACAAAAGACCTATTTAGCTCCAAAATGACTTAATATGCTCCAAAATGACTTAATATGCTCCAAAATGACCTATTTTGCATATTAAGTCATTTTGGAGCATATTTAGCTCCAAAATGACCTATTTAGCTCCAAAATGACTTAATATGCTCCAAAATTACCTATTTAGCTCCAAAATGAGTTAATATGCTCCAAAATGACCTATACTTAGCTTATTTAGTTCATTTATGACATACTTAGCCTATTTAGGTCAAAAATGGCCTATTTAACTAGGTTAGCTCTAAAATGACACAAGTAAGCAATAAGAAGAAGAAAAAGAAAGAGAAGAAAAATTCTTCTTCTTTTTCTTCTTCTTCTTCTTCTTGTTCTTCTAACTTTCTTCTTTCCCATTTTGCAGATTTGTTTCAGATCACGGAAGCTTGCGTTGGAGTCTACTCTTGTCCTTGTCCTTCCTTTTTGTTTTGATTTTGTAGGATGAACAATTTGAAACTTGCTACGTATATATGTATGGATGGTGGCTATATTGTATATGGACCTTTTGCTTAATTGTTGGATATGTTGGACTTTTCATTTGGTGTATATATGTGTCGGATGATGATATATGTGTTGGATATGTTGGATGATCCATATGGCAGGGATATGTTGGCTATATGTACTTGCTGAAATATTTTGAAATGAATATATATATATATATATATATATATATATATATATATCTGTGAAATTGATTGAATTTAAGAAAAAACAGGGGCTATATAGCCAATTTGCCGTCTGCTAGCAGACGGCAAAGTTCTTTGCCGTCTGCTAGCAGACGGCAAATTGGCCACGTGGCAGCAGACTGTTCAACCTGGGCTGGCCTATTTAGCCTCTTTGCCATCTGCTAGCAGATGGCAAAGAAGCAAGGTCTTTGCCGTCTGCCAGCAGACGGCAAAGAAGCAAAGGTCTTTGCCATCTGCTGGCAGACGGCAAAGAAGCAAGGTCTTTGCCATCTGCCAGTAGACGGCAAAGAAGCAAAGAGCACCGTTAGCCCCCTAACGGGGCTGCTACCTTTTTTGTGCCGTCCACAAGCTTAAAGAACTTTCCTTCTTTGCCATCCGCCAGCAGATGGCAAAGCGGCCTTTACCGGCATCAGTTCAGCCGGAGTGTTTGCCGTCTGCTAGCGGACGACAAAGCCTTTGCCGTCCGCCAAGCATGCCTTTGCCGTCTGCTATGGCAGACGGCAAAGCAGCTGATTCCAGTAGTGAAAGCAAACGCTCGGTGTACGTAGAGTCGTATCAGTGGCAGATAGGACTTGAGAGAATATTGATCTTACCTTTAGCTCCTTGTGCGTTCGACATTCCATACTTATCACTTCCATCTTTGGAAATTGCTACGATGATTCCTTGCACTTGGGGATTATCAGCCGCCACCACCTCGTCGTCGTTGCCACTACTCCGGTCCGCCCCTGTCCTCCCCGGCCTCGCCATCACACTCATAGTGAGCTTTTCTCCTGAATTCACCCTTTCCCTACCTCGATCTGTCACCGTTGAGGCCTGCCCTGCGATCGGCCGCCATGGCCGGAGCTTGCTCCACTCTCGCTATGCTCTGACCCAGCCACGCCTCGCACCCGGCCGCACGTGCTCCTGTTGCACCCACGCCGTGCCCGCCGTGCCCGCCTGCAGCTGCCTCTACCCGCTCACGCGCTCCCGCTTTGTGCCTCCCCCTTGCCATGGCCGCCGGTGCCTCTGCGCCCGTGCGTGCCCATGGCGAGCACAGCTAGAGGGGCTAGCTTGTGCCGCTGCCGAACGAGCCCGGCCATTTTCTTATTAATTAGGGCTTAATTACATTTTAGACTAATCCCCCCTCTAATAGCCATAGCTACCGGGCCCCCACTTTCTAATTAAGTGAACTAAAGAAAATTATTAAACTCTGTTAATTGCTGAGTCATTGACAGGTGGACCCGAGTCAACCCTTTGACCAGTCAACTACTGACTGGGCAGTTGACCTAGTCCCACTGTCAGCCTCTCTGTTGCACTGTTGGGTACACTTTTTGGGTACCCCTAGCAATTTTCCAATTATTTTCGAAATAATAATATAATTCCAGAAATCTAAAAAATCATTAAAACTTTGGAAAATCATATAAAATAAATCATAACTCGGATGAAAATAATTTATATACGAAAAATGATCGGGAAAATATAATGAATCCGAATATGTCATTTTCATGCATGGGAAACATCGTTATCACAATGAACATTGAACTTTTGCCACCGGATCAACATACCAAAATAATATCTGGAGCTGGGAAAATATTTGGAATATTTTCCGTCTTCAATTAAAATATCTAGTAATGCATTAGGTCACATCAACACCACATTTTTCCATGACATGCATTGTGTTGTATTTGATTGCTCTGTTGTTTATCTGTTTCGTATTTACTTCCTTTCTGGTAGACCCCGAGATAGTTGTTGACCCTGTCATCGACTACACCTTTGTGGATCCCTTTTCGTCTGCAGAGAAACCAGGCAAGTAAACTCCCTTGATCATTCCTAAATCGCCTATTCCTTCTCCCTACTTTCATGCATTAGATTATGGTACCGTTGTTGATCGGTAGATCCTATTCTGACGCATAGCTTGTTTTTGTCGCCTGATATAAATGATTTACCTGTTATCATAGCATGCCTAGTTTAGCCATGCTGGTGTTCCATCAGTTGGCCCTACACCCTTGTCCGTGTTGCTATGCTAGATTATCGGGCCGTGATCCCCTCAGGGTGATGATCACGGGTATGCTTTACATTACGTCATTACACTATTACATTTATGTTTGATATGTGGGGGCTGAAGGGCAGGTGGTACTATACAGTAAGCGATGGACCTAAGTCCCGATAGCTCCTGAGTGATGCGGCAGGAGAACCCAGCAGATATCCATAGGATGATCGTGAGGATAGTACCATCCCCGCATGATTAAACTTGGCGGAACGACAGGGCAGGCAGAGACCATCCAGTGAGAGGTTGGCCTGGGTCCAGGTCATTGTCCACAGATAAATGAAATAATTCGACTAATGAGATTTGCGTATTTGAACCAAGACTGCCACTGGCATATGCGCACTAACCGCTGCGCGGGATAATGGTTTATGGGGCCCTCGGCGTCGTCAGATCCTCCCAAAAGCTCTGTCAGATGTCATAGTTCAGAGAGGCAGGCAAATTGTTGGGGTGAGCAGATACTGCCTGCTGTTTACATAGAGGTGGGTTTGGTCCCCGACCAGTCTCGCGAGGTGCAGGAGTGCTTAGGGTGATCAGCCAATGACCCCTTCACGCTTAGGATGTAGACCGGCATGATGACCTCTCTGGAGATCCTAGGTAGGACTTCGACGTGTCAATCATCCGAGGCCGTGCATGACCCAGAAAAGTGTGTCCGGCCAGAGGTGAGCATATCGGGCTATGTGGTGCACCCCTGCAGGGAACACAAAACTACTCAGATAGCCGCCTCCACAGGAACGGATGGCTTGGAGATGTATCCCGATCTTATACTACTTAAATCGGATACTTGATAAAACACACCCACTATATATGTTTATAGAACTTGAACCGGTTACTAAACAAGTTTCACCAGCTCAATAAATATGGAATGCCTGAATATAGCTTTCTGGCAGGGATTCAAGGAAGGACCTCAGGGTATGGTATTGTTGTATTATATACTTATAATCGTATGTGCTCATACCCCTCCTTTGCTGCAAGATGTTCTATTCTCTTCTTGCTGCAAGATGGTGGCACTTGTGTTACATAGAGCTTTCCCCCCTTTATTCTGGCATTTCTTTAGTTTAGTCCATAGATATAACCCCATTCCTTTGATACCGATGCATTTGTAATATAGATCTGATGTAAGTCTTGCGAGTACTTTGGATGAGTACTCACTGTTGTTTTGCTATTCTTTTCCTTTGACACGCTTGCTGCTTTTAGATGGTAGCACCATGGATGCTGGTCCCAGCGATGATTATTACTACGTGGAGTTTGACGTCGCCAAGTAGTTCGGAGGTCCCACGCAGTAGGACTGCGCCTTTTTGTTCTAGTGTCGCTGTTATGCTCAGCCTTCTTAAAGTTAAACTTGTTTAACTTGTCTGTACTCAGACTTAACTTGCCATTTCTACTAATGTATTATGGGTCCTCGTGACCCTGGTTTGTAATATAAAGATTTATGTTTAAATTTGTGTCGTAGAGTTGTGTTGTGATATTAACGTGAGTCACCATTCGTGATCGTGCATGATGCGTGTATAATTAGTGCACGGTTATTAATTGGGGGCATCAAAAGTTGGTATTAGATCCTACTGCTTGTACGAACCCCCCAAAACTCCTTTGGCCGATTTTGAGTCAAGTCTTGAAAAACTATTTTCAAACTACTAGGTGTGTTGTGTGGCTTACGGGCCCACATCGCATATGGATGGGATTAAGATTCTTTTATTCCAGATCTTTACTCTGGGTTCTGAACTTCTCTTTACTTCGGGTTATAGATTTTGCTAACTTTAGGTTCTCGCTATGACTTCGTTCCAGAGATCCAATTGTGTCCGCTACTCCTTTGGTACACCCGACATTCTAGAGACACTCTTCGATGTTCCAAGAATCCTTTGTGTCTACTGCCTTGTAGTTCCTTATCAGATGAATACACTTATGAATAATTACTCACCCTTATCGGGGAATTCGTTTATCCCCAGTTGCTCATGGGATTCACAAAATACTTCGAAATGCTAACCGATCTTCTGTGAATCCTCTGCAGCCTATTGCCCATGAAAGTCTTGCCTGCCTGCATTATGGTTAATTTCATATGTCTAGCAATATTCATTAACATCCTTGTCATTGTTATTTTGAGTCTATTGATTCAACATGTATGCGAATACTCACAATCATCAGTCAGATCTTAGAATTCATCCTTTCGGCTCAGACGTCATTCTGGACATGAGTTGGTTCTTGTCCAATCAAGCATTGATTGATTGTCCATCTGAGTCTATCCAACTTATTCATTCATTGATCAGAGTGTCTGCTTCTGATCCCCTGATTTGGAAATCGTAATTCCTTTGTATTTAAGCTTCGAATTATTCAGATGTTTCCATAAATTGATGCGCTTGCATTCTTCCCTCTTCCAGTTGAGTACTGATACTCACATCAGATTCTTTGCAGACCACCTGATCTTTTGGTGGATTACTATCTGATAGTTCCTTCGTGTAATAAATCATTGATGAATTTCCCCTGATACGAAATGCCTTTGGCGAATTGTATCATCTACTCCATGTCGTCAGCCCTCTGCTTTCGAGCATGTATCCTTTGCTCCTATAAGTGTGTTGTATAGCTTCCTAAACTCCTCTCATGAGTTGTATCTATGCTTTCTATAATCAGTGTGAGTCCAATAACTTCTACGGGTCATACTCTTCTGGTGTTTTACTAGATAAATTTTCCACACTAAAACTTTTGCAAAAGAGAAGAATGAAAAGCTATACATTGGAGAAGTGGGAGTCGACCTCGAACCTTTGCATTCATGCCCATGGACATGATGTAGATCTTATCATCGAAGTTCTCGTAAAGATAATTGTCCCCTTGGTATAAATTCAACTTGTATCTGTGATTTGGTCCTTTGCAATCGTGGTTCTGACCATGTCGTCCTCCATTGATTCCATTTCCCAGACAAGTTTAAGCACTTGTCTTCCACAAAACAATACGCCAGTCCAACCTCCATTATGATCTACCTTCAAGTATTACCCTCTGGTATCTCGAGAATATCACGGACCTGCATTACTTCTTGTGAGTTCTTCCTCAACTATTACTTCTCACCGTTTTAGTCACTCCACGGGTTTTTAGTTGTTTGTCAACCAAGAACACCGATAAGTGAATCGAATCTGCACTACAATTCAATACCCCTAATATTTTTTGTTGCTGGGAAATTTAAACTCAATCATGTCATTCCTAGCCTGATCGGCTACATCATTATCATGCTAATTTTAACTGTGCTACCTGGTCCTTCTTCCTGGAGCACAATTTTGACTATGAGCTAATCTTACCTCGAGCTCCTTCATCATATCATTTTGCCTTGCATAGCAAGATTGATTTTGAGTTTGTGTCGTATCTGTGGTTCCATTGACCTTCTGCTTCATCATATCTTTTGTTTTGATCATGTCACCTTGCTGTTACCTCATCGTAAAGCCCCTCGATAATTTAGGTTGTCGTTCACATCATCCTTGCCTTCCTTCCAACACAGACTTGGTCATGTTCTAGTTATACCCTAAGTTCCTTCCTCTTCATGAAATTGTTCCTTGTGTATTTCTTGTGATCTTCGGACCCAAACCTTACATAAACACCATATCATTGCCACCCCGAAGCATGACTGTGGTGCTCCGAACATCAAGAATAACATTGGAAGCGCAATGTTAAATGTTTCTTAATCGATTATCCAAACACCATTATACGGGTAAACATCATGATTCTCCTTGCCCCTTTTATCTAAAGGGTTACGTACTTGCTGTCCTGTTGATACGTCCATTTTGCATCATGTTTTCCTACTGTTATTTATTATGTTTTGGATTGTTATTTCACTTTATGATACAATTCTTATGCCTTTTCTCTCTTATTTTGCAAGTTTCACGTGAAGAGGGAGATTGCCGGCAGCTGGAATTCAGGACCGGAAAAGGCCAAAGAAGAGGTGGAAATTCTCTGAAGCTCCAAATGACCTGAAAATTTAAGGAGAATTGTTTTGGAATATATAAAAAATAATGGCATAAGAAATAACATCAGGGGACCCACCAGGCAGTGACAAGCCTGGGGGTCGCACCCTACCCCCCAGGGCGCGCCTCCCGAGCTTGTGGAGCCCCTGGCAGGCCCCCAGGGCCCATCTTCTCCTATCTGAAGGGTTTTGACCTAGAAAAAATCAAGAGGAAGGTTTCGGGATGAAGTGCCGCCTTCTCGAGGCGGAACTTGGGCAGGAGCACTTTTGCTCGTCGGCAAAGCGATTCCGCCGGGGAAGATTATATGTTCAGATGCTTAATGATATTCAATACTCCTCTGATCTTGAACATGAATATGATTTGTGAGTAGTTACTTTTGTTTTTAGGACATGGGAGAAGTCTAGTTATAAGTAATCATGTGAATTTAGTATTCGTCCGATATTTTGATGATATGTATCATGTTGCTTCTCTTAGTGGTGTCATGTGAACGTCGACTACATGACACTTCACCATCTTTGGGCCTAAGGGAAGGCATTATGGAGTAGTAATTAGATGATGGGTTGCTAGAGTGACAGAAGCTTAAACCCTAGTTTATGCGCTATTCCATAAGGGGCTGATTTGGATCCATATGTTTAATGCTATGGTTAGATTTATCTTAATTCTTCTTTCATAGTTGCGGATGCTTACGAGAGGGGGTAATCATAAGTGGGAGGTTTTTTCAAGTAAGAAGAGCACCCAAGCACCGGTCCACCCACATATCAAATTATCAAAGTAGTGAACGTGAATCAAACAAACATGATGAAAGTGACTAGATGAAATTCCCATGTGTCCTCCAGAACGCTTTGCTTATTATAAGAGATTGTTTTGGCCTGTCCTTTGCTATAAAAAGGATTGGGCTATCTTGCTTCACTTATTGTTACTATTGTTACTTGTTACTCGTTACAAATTACCTTGCTATCAAACTATCTGTTACCGATAATTTCAGTGCCTACAGACAATACCTTGCTGAAAACCGCTTGTCATTTCCTTCTGCTCCACGTTGGGTTCGACACTCTTACTTATCGAAAGGACTATGATTGATCCCCTATACTTGTGCTTCATCAAGACTCTTTTCTGGCGCCGTTGCCGGGGAGTGAAGCGCCTTTGGTAAGTGGAATTTGGTAAGGGAACATTTATATTACGTGCTGAAATTTACTGTCACTTGTCACTATGGAAAGTAATCCTTTGAGGGGTTTGTTCGGGGTATCTTCACCTCGACCGGAAGCAATAAGAGCTGCTCCTAAACCTACTGAACCTACTGAAAATATTTATTATGAGATTCCCTCGGTTATGTTAGAGAAACTGCTAGCCAATCCCTATGCACGAGATGGAACGGTACATCCCGATATGCACTTGATATATGTGGATGAAATTTGTGGATTGTTTAAGCTTGCAGGTTTATCTGAGAATGGAGTTAAGAAGAAGGTATTCCCTTTATCTTTGGAGGGAAAAGCATTGACATGGTATAGGCTATGTGATGATATTGGAGCGTGGGATTGGAACCGATTAAAATTGGAATTTCATCAGAAGTTTTATCCTATGCATCTGGTTCATCATGATCGGAATTATATATATAATTTTTGGCCTCGTGAAGGAGAAAGTATCGCTCAAGCTTGGGGAGGCTTAAGTCTATGATGCACACATGCCCCAATCATGAGCTCTCAAGAGAAATTATTATCATGAACTTTAATGCTCGGCTTTCTCATAATGATCGACCCATGCTCGATTCTTCTTCTACTAGTTCTTTTATGAAGAAAACTATTGAATTCAGGCGGAATATTTTGGAAAGAATTAAACGCAACTCTGAAGATTGGGAGTTCGACAAAGGTAGAGAGTCAGGTATAATTCATGAGTTTGATTGTGTTAAATCTTTTATGGAAACCGATGTCTTTCATAAGTTCAGTACTAAATATGGACTTGACTCTGAGATAGTAGCTACTTTCTGTGAATCTTTTGCTGCTCATGTTGATCTCCCTAAAGAGAAGTGGTTTAAATATCATCCACCTATTGAAGAAATAGTTGAGGAACCTATTAAGGTTAAAGATGAAATAATCGTTTAGAATGTTGATCCAGTTGTGCATGCTGCTTATATTGAGAAACCTCCTTTCCCTATATGGATTAAGGAACATGCTAAAGCTACAACTGTGGTTAATAAAAGTAATATTAGAGCACCTAGACCCTCTGAACAAATTAAGGTTGCACCTAATATTGCAATGGTTAAGGATCTCTTGGCTGATAATATTGATGGGCATGTTATTTATTTGGGATTTTTACATCTGTGCCCTTGGTTCCTTAGCTCTACTCATTCATCCCCACGCTCTTAACTTTGGCTCACTTTTCCCCACTCCCTTGTCTGAAACCCTCATAAATGGTCACAAACGGGTGGATGCCGTCGGGTCAGTGCTTTGACCGTTAACTCTGACGAGTGGGGTCGCATTGAGACACGTCAGATGAGCTTGTCTAAGGGATCCCCTTGTCTGAACTCTGAACCTCGAGCAACGACAGCACCAGGCCGCTCTGCCCCCTCCGCTGCCGTTGTGCCCTCCAACCACTAACCCCATTTCGCCTCCGCTGCCGTCGTGCCCTCCGCCAGATCTACCCCCACACCCCCCTCAGGATTAAGCAGCGATGTCAGGGGAGCAGGTTCTCAAGCCCATCGACCGTGGAGAGGATTGGGTCGAATCGGCGGTGGATAATTCATGGATTACATCTGGGTAAGCGTCGTTTCCCCTTTAACATATTGCTGATTCATACATTTGGCCCTATTGGACAGCTAGTCGCGTGAATCAATCAAATTTTGCTGAATTGTTCCCGGCCTAACTGTAACTTTTTCTTATTTGAACCGAATAGGATTGATCCTGCGCTTGCTTTCCGGCTGGCAGTTAGGATGGAAGTTAGTGTGCTGCGTGGTAGAAAACCACATATGATTATTGGATTTTTCTATCCAAAGGTGGTAGAAACAAGTATGTCATTGAAAGATTTGATCGCGGCACTCCAAAATTCTTCATATGGCTTCATATGGGTGGAGCCCTGCCGATGCTGTTGAACTGAAATTTTTCAGTAGTACCGAGCAAAAATTTCTCCCACTAACTTGCGATGAGCATCTTGGATTGCTCTTTAGTTTGAATGTTGAAAGATGCTTCGGTAAAATCCTTATCGAGGTGCTTCAGCCACGCAATGAACGTGACAAGGGGTAATCTTCTGTCTCTGCTAATAGCGAGTAGCCCGGCACTCCTTGTAGGTCAAAACCAAGCAAAGCTAGTGGTTCTTAAAGTCACAATATGTCTGTTGCCGCTTCTTGTGCCACTTCTCCTGTCGCTGATGCAGCCGATGTACAGCAAGATGCAGAGTCAGACGAAGAGGTGCCTCGAACTGATGACGAGGATGAGAATATGTTCCCTGATCTTATAGATACTGTTAGTAAACAAGCAATGGAAGATGAATATCAGGAGCAACCTATCAGCCGTGCTAGATTTGATGACACTGACGATGAAGAGAGGCAGGAGAACATTGACAGCCTAGTTTTAGATAAATATGATGGTGAGGACATGCCAACAATTGAGTGGAACAGGGAAGATCCTCAGCTAGCTGTCGGCGCCATATTCCGGTGGATGGTGGACTGTCGTAATGCAGTGACTACATATTGCATTCTCACTGAAAATACATATGTGGTTGATAGGAGTGAGCCAACAAGGTTCACTGTTCATTGCCCATATGATAGGTGTAGATCGATGTTGCATGCATCACATATGTTGAGGAGCAAGTTCATTCAGGTTTGTGTATTTTAGTTTATACTGATTAATTTTATTTTCAGATCATTGTGTAATGTTTTCTAACAATATTTTGTTTGGGTCCCATTTTGTTTCAGATAAAAAAGAACCCACACCAGCACACTTGTCCACCTGGAGGGGGAGGAGGGAAGGCTAAAACAAAGCTATCAAAGACTAGGTGGGTGGCAGATGCAATTTTGGATTGGTTGAGAGAAACACCAACACTTGGTCCAACAGCACTCCATGGGAAGCTATTTGAGAAGTACAAGATTGATATACCTTACTTGAGGATTTTCTATGCTAAGGAAATGGCTCTTGACAGGATTAATGGTCCTTGGAATGAGAGCTTTCAGTTGCTCTACACATTTAAATCTGAAGTAGAAGCTGCTAGTCCAGGGAGTGTTGTAGAGATTGACAAGCATACAGTTACATACAAAATAAAAGGGAAGTCATTTTAGAAGGAATGCTTCAGGAGGGCTTTTGTTTGTTTCAAGGCTTGTTGGCAGGGGTTTCTTGATGATTGCAGGCCCTATTTGGCTGTTGATGCAACTGCTTTGAATGGAAGGTGTAGAGGACAACTAGTGGCAGCTTCTGTAGTTGATGGACACAACTGGCTATTCCCAGTTGCATTTGGTGTGGTGGAGGCAGAGTCTGAGGAAAGTTGGGTCTGGTTTCTGCAGCAGTTGCGCAACCTTATAGGTACACCCCCAGGTTTAGCTATACACACAGATGCTTGCAAGGGTTTGGAGAGTGCAGTGGAAATTGTATTCCCTGGAGTAGAGCATAGGGAATGTATGCGACACCTAGCGCAGAATTTTAGAAACAAATTCAAAGGTAAAGTTTATGATGAGAACTTATGGCCAGCATCATACACATGCAGTGAGAGGAAGCATGAGCATCATTTCAGAGTGTTGTATGCTCACAATCCTCTGGTGAAGGAGTACCTAGATGCACATCATGGAAAGTTGTGGTCAAGAAGCAAATTCAATGAAATCTACAAAGTAGACTATGAACCAGTAACCTGGCAGAGTGTTTCAATGCAAAGATCAAGTCATTGAAAGGGCTTCTGATATGGCAAATATTTGATAAGATTCGGTAGATGATCATGATAAAGATGGCTCTTCGCAAAAGAATTGCAGAAACAGAATATGTTGGCCATCTTATGCTCCCATCTCTTATTAAGTCATTGCATGCCAAGGCAAGAGGACTGAACATGAAATACGTTTGAGCGGCGACACACGAGGCTGAGGTAACATATACTGACAGTAAAAATAGGGAATGGAGATATCCAGTTAACCTAGCAACTAGGGAATGCAGTTGTAGGCAATGGCAGCTCCGTGGGAAGCCATGCATACATGCCCTACATCTGATGACTGTTATAGGTGGTGAAGATGGTGAAGTTGATCAATACATCTCTGAATATTTTTCTGTTGCCAAATTCAAGGCTGCTTATGCTTCGAATGTGCCTGCACTCTTGGGAAAAGACCAATGGAACATAGTAGATCCAGGGTTCAAGCTACATTCTCCTGTACTGACTAGACCATCGGGAAGACCAAGGAAGAACAGGATCCGAAGAGGTGAAGAGGGTCGTGTAAAAAGACAGCGTAAGTGCAAAAAATGTGGAACCCTAGGGCACATTGCTAGGAAATGTACCAATCCAGTGGATGCTTCATTTGGAGAAGAGGAACAATGGGCAGCAACAAATGCATAATGCAGCATTAGAGCAGATTGAAGCTAATACAGAGGAGAATGCAGCATTAGAGCAGATTGAAGCTAATACAGAGGAGAATGCAGCATTAGAGCAGATTGAAGCTAATACAGAGGAGAATGAAGCAGCAAAGTAGATTGCAGCTAATTCAGAGGAGAATGAATCAGCAAAGCAGATTGTAGCTAATTCAGAGGAGAATGAACCAACTGAATTAGCACTGCCGGCAGCTTGGTATGTGTGCAACAACCTTCCCTTTTTTATGCATTTCTTCTCTTTTTATCAATGGCTTATAATATTTTTTTTGTTTGGCCTAGCTCTAGGAAAATTAGAGGAAAAGGAGAGAAAAGCCAAGAGATAAAGGATTTGAAGAATATGACGCCATGGCTTATGAAGGTTTTGAACCCCGTCAACCGGCCAGTGCAACTTCTCTGTCAGCACCTCGACAGCCACCACCCGAAGTGAAGATCAAAAGGAAGAAGAAAAAGGTGGATATCCCACCTAGGGAAACCAGAAGCAAGGCTGTTAAGCCGTCTCGGAACACAAGGAGCAAGGCAAAGATGTGGAATGCAAGTTGAATGCAAGTTGTAAACTTTCACTACAAGAAATATGTCAACTTTTGACCATCAATATTGGTCATCGAATGGTCATTGTTTTTCATTTGTGACCTATTCATGACCAAAAACAGTTGGTCAAAAGCTGACCGTCTTTAATGAAACTTAACGACCTTTTTTCTGAAATAGGAAAGGTCGTTGGTTCTATGACCAATTGTTTTGGTCACTGGCAGCTTGCCCAGGCAACGTCGGATCCGACATGGCAATCTGACGTGGCAACAATTGAATTGGTCGTTGATTAGAATCAGCCCGGTCCAATTCGGTGTTCTACATGGGCCTAGCCCAACAATCCAGCCTATTTATTTATTTAACAATTTTGGTCAGTTACATGGGCCAAGCCCAACATTTCAGCCTTTTTATTTCTGGGCCGTGGCCATTTTACAATGTTCCACCATTTAAATATAGAGTTGGCCCCACAAGTCAGATTAGTCCACTTGTCATAATCTCATACATTGGTCCCACATGTCAGATATTTAAAAATTGCCCAGATTAATTTCATAAGTTGGTCCCACTAGTCAGGTTTCCATTTCACACATTTTGAAATCACATACATAATCAATATTTTCAAACATAACAGAGGAAATATAGATCATCAAAGAACACTAAATTAGTCTACTACAATCTGTACATAGTCTATTACAACCCAGATATGCCTACTATTACAATATTACAATCTTTGCAGTCCAGTACAGTACGCCCCGAGCTCCTGTAAAAGAGAGAACACGAAGGAAAATCTCAGAGTTGACGAGGGCTGGAGACGCTGCCACACGAACGATTCCCAATGCTAGCATCAAGATTGATCAAGTTGACCTGTTGGTGGTTAAAACATTAGATTGGCCGGAATGTCCAAAAGTTCGGACACATGCAGGAAGAAATTTCTGTATGAAATGAAACAAGTCTTATTTCTAAGAGTTTGATTCAATATCAGTGGCACATGGGCCTACAGGGAAAAATAATCAGACTCATGTTTTGACCATGTGAAACTAAGTCAAAATAAGGGGCTTGACAAATTCATGTCAACAAAGCTTATGATCCATAGCACACTTTTGATCTTTACAAACAAGAATTTCCACACATATCATTATCAGACACCAAAAAGAAAGTAACATGTACAGAATGCGACTACATTTAGTTCACTTTATTGTACAAGTTGGGTCTAGTTTACTCAGTTTCATTTAATGTGTGTGCTCAGACAAGAAATCTGGGAACTAGGGACTAGGGAGTGACAGCAGCAGCAGCAAATACTCCTGTCAAGCATGTTTTCACTTTATTGTACAATTTAGAGCAGTAGCACTAGGGACTAGGGAGTGACAGCAGCAACTGCAACAAATTTAGAGCAGTAGAACTTGGCTTTTCACTAGATTCAATCAAGCATGAATGTTAACTTAGAGCAGCAGCAAAATCAGGGAGCGTGAAAGAGGTAGATGGAGGCTCGACCAAGAATTGCTGCTGCCCCATGGTTGGGTATGTAATTGTCGCCGCTACTCCTTTTGGATGCCGAGGTCGGAGACGTCGGAGACGTGCGGGCATCCACCGCCTCCCATCCTTTTCGCCAAAGCTCCGGTCAAGGCTCCACCCTCACGTCTGTGGTACCTGTAGAGAGAGACAATGACTAAGAGAGAAATCAGTGCTTACCTACAGAGATGAGATGGGAGTGGGGGAGAGGTAGATGGAGATGGATATGGAGATGGCTTACCACCTATGCCTGGTAGGGGAGGAAGAAGAACCCTTCACACGAGCTGAAGCAGACCGTAGCAGATCGGAGGGAGCAAACTGCAGAGACCGCACACACGCAGGAATCAAATGCAGGGATGAAGGAAACCAGAAGAAGAGAAGGGATTCATCATTGAGGGAGTTGTTCAACTTTGAGCTATCTACAAATTTCTGCAAAACAAACAGATAAAGGATTCATCATTTCTGTACAAAAAGAACAGTCACGTTAGGAATTACATTCTCCCATCAATAGCGAGGACACATATGACAGTTTTTTCATTTTATCAATATAGGACATAACCAAACATCTTACATGTATAGTTGTACTGAAACAAATCTATTGGGCCGTAACTCCATCAATAACTAAGCACAGCATAGGAAGGTCCTTGTGGATAATAAGAAAGATAAAGAGCTTAAATCCATTTCGCATCTCAGCATGAAAACACAGGGAAGTTCACCAACAGTAGTAAGCGGATAAGTTCACCAACGCTAGAGTAGGCACTGGTAAAGGCATGAAGTAATTTTCTTTTACTGGAGACACTTTCCCACAGCCGGGCTCCTGGCAAACATACTGCCGCTCGCCGTGCACGTGGTCATGCTTCCTCAAGGCAGCCACGTCGACGAAGGTCTTTCCACAGTTGTCATAGCTACAGAGGAAGAGGATCTCTGTGGTCGGCTCGACCTTGCGTGGCTGCACCTCCGGCTCCTGCCCAAAATTATAAGGTTGTTCATACAAGGAACAAAATTAACAAAAAAATTAGTGTGGATGACATTAAAAATGAGGACTAATCACAAAAGAGGCTAGCTAGGTGCTAGCTCAAAACATCAAATGATCTTAGAGAAATAGTAATGTCATTAAAAATGAGGACTAATCACAAAAGAGGCTAGACAATAATATGCTCGGAAGTATGGATAGCAGCACACTAAGGACAATAAGCAAAACGCTTACTGAAAGAGACACTCCACTACTAGAATCAGCTTCTTTGCCATCCGCCACGGCGGACGGCAAAGGCATAGATAACGGATGGCAAACCTCTTTGCCGTCCGCCAGCAGACGGCAAAATGTCCGGATGAACACGTGCCAGCAAAGGCCTTCTTTGCCGTCCGCTTCCTGGAAACGGACGGCAAAGCATTGTGCCGTCCGCCTCTGGTGGCCAGCAGATGGCAAAGATCATGGACGGCAGTGAGGTGGGGTGAGGGCCGTTAGGGGTTAATGGCGTGCTTTGCCGTCAGCTAGCGGACGGCAAAAAGGCTAACGTCTTTGCCGTCCGCTAGCAGACGGCAAAGTGCTCAAACATGCCAGTCCCAGGAATCACAGGTAGTTGCCACGTGGCATGTTTGCCATCAGCTAGCTAACGGCAAAGAGCCTGTACAGCCCTGTTTTTAATTGAATTCATTCAATTTGACAGCAATTCGCAGATATACATATATACACAATAAGCATATCCAACACACTAGTTTCATCATATATACATACATAACCAACACATATATAGTTCCATCCTTACATATTACAAAAGTTTCACATTGTTCATCCAACACCGTTATCCATCCATCCATATAACAAGTTCCAACCATGCAAGTTCATTGATACAAAATAGAAGCACAAATGGAAAAGAAGCATTCCATCCATGCAAGCTTCCGTGAATTAAATCAAATCTGCAGAATGATAAACAAGATGTTAGAAGAAGAAGAATAAAATGAAGAAGAAGAACAAGACTATAAGAAGTAAGCATACTTAAGTAAAATGGAGCTAACCTAGAAGAAAATGAAGAAGAAGAAGAAGAAGAATACTAGAAGAAGACTAGAAGAATAAGAAGAAGAAGAAGAAGAAGAAGAAGAAGAAGACTATAAGCTTATTATGTAAACTTGGTCATTTTGTGCTAACATAAGTAATTTTGGAGTTAACCTATAGGAAAGTAAGCATAGTAGAGATAACTTAGCATATTAGAGCTAACATAGGTAACTAAGCATATTAGAGCTAACATAGGTAACTAAGCATATTAGAGCTAACTTAGAGCTAACTTATGTCATTTCGGAGGAAACAAAGCTAAGTATATATAGATCATTTTGGAGATCAAACATACCTGACATAGTTCAGTTCTAATTGTTCTTCTCCTTCTCCTTCCTCAGCCTGATGCGCCAAGAGCGGCGAGGCGGTGGAGGCAGTGGGATGTAGTCTTCTACCACAATTGGCGTGGTCATGTCGCCCAGCTGTGGGATTGCCGGCGCCACCACCGGCGCGAGGTCATTGTCAGGCACCACCACCATCGCGAGGCCATCTTCAGGCAGGACAGGCACGACCATCGCTAGGTCATCCTCAGCCACCACCATCGCTAGGTCATCCTCAGCCTGATGCCCACTCTGCTCCTCTTCTTCCCCACTCCAGTCCGGATCATCCTCCTTGCTGTTGCTTTTGCTACAGCCAGAATCGCTGTTGCTTTTGCTACAGCCAGAATCGTTGCTGCTTTGGCTGTAGCCAGTGTCGCTGCTGCTGCTCCCATTGCCTGTCCAAATGCAATAATGACCGTTAACAATCGATGCGAGACTAAGCCAAATGTAGAGGAATAAGAAGAGGCAGAACGTACTGGCATCATCGTCGTCAGCGTAGCGCATGCGACACATAGTCGCGTTGAACACCTTCATGATGAGCATGGTGGCGTCGTCGTCATACCTGAAGAGAAGGAAGTACCCCTGCCGCAGGTCATAGGCACGGTAGAACTTCTCCCAGCCACGACACAGGTACATGTGGCCCTCCTTGATCACCAACTCCACGTCCCACAGCCTGCGAAACCCGCTGCCGGCCTGTCGCAGCTTCACATTATTTGGCGGATCTTCACCCAGCATGTTCATAAAAGTGTCAGGTAGCCTCTGCAGTTTGGGACAATGAGTGATGTAGCAAACAACAGAGTTACAATAATGAGATGGGTGAAGGGGAGATCTCTTCTTTTATATACCTGCCTCGTGGATGATACTGAAGTCCCAAGTATGATACTGAAGAACTCGAAAGCATCCAACTCGTACTCCGGTGTGGCAAAGCAGAGTCTGCGGTGGCGGCTTCCCCCCATCTCTGATAAGCAGCAGAAGATAATCAACTACACCAAGTTATCATTTCTCATTCAAAAAACAATGCACTTGTGGACATATGATGGCTCTAGTTGAATTTATTAGTAGCACTAGTCATCAAAAATGTTGACTTTAATTGAATTTCATATAATAACTATTTTAACTTCTTTGGGTCAGCAAACTAGGCAACTAGCTAGCAGTATAAAAACATTCAACTAAAGAAAAGAAAGAAACTGCAAAACTTGGCGGAACCCTAAATAAGAAAGTATAAAAACGTGTCTTTTTCTTCTTCTTCCCCTCTTCTTCTTTTTTCCTCTTTTTCGTTTTCTTCTTCTTCCTCTTCTTCCTTTTCTTCTTCTTCTTCTTCTTCTTCTTCTTCTTCTTCTTCTTCTTCTTCTTCTTCTTCTTCTTCTTCTTTTTCTTCTTCTTTTTCTTCTTCTTCTTCTTCTTCTTCTTCTTCTTCTTTTTCTTATTGTTTTTCTCCTCCTCTTTCTTTCTATCTTTCTCCTTTTCTTTTCATTGTCCTTCTTTCTATTCGGCTTACTTCGCTTCTCTCTCTTCTCTTTCTTCTCTTCTTCTTTCTTCTCTCCTTCTTGTCTGTTTTTTCTTTTTCTTTTTCCTTCTCTTCTTTTCTTCTTTTTTTTTCTTATTGTTTTTCCTCCTCCTCTTCCTCTTCTTTCCTTCCCTTTCCCTCTTCTTCTTTTCCTTCTTTTCCTTTTTTCTTTCCTTTTTTCCTTCTTCTTTTCTATAGGTAACTATCTAAACTATTTATTATCTAAAACTATATCTAAGAATGGCGGGGGGAGGTTTTATGTGATATGTTCTTTCTAGGGGGGACATTTTCTATGGTGCCCTTGAAGCCGACAATGTTATCTGGAAGTTTCACAAAACTTTCACAACATTCAACCAGTGCAGCATATTTGCAGATTCAATATCTCTTCTTCTTCTTCTTCTCTTTCTTCCTTCTCTTCTCCTTCGTCTTCTTCTTTCTCTTTCCGTTCTTCTTCTTCTTTTCTCTTCTCACTTTTTTCCTCTTCTCTTCTTTTCTTCTTTCCTTTCTTCTTCTTCTTCTTTTCTCCTCCTCTTCCCCTCCCTCCTCCTCCCGCCTCTCCCTCTTCTTCTTTCCGTCTTTTTCTTTTCCTTCCTTTCTTTCTTCTTCTTTCTCTTCTTCTTCTTCTTCTTCTTCTTCTTCTTCTTCTCTTCTTCTTCTTTATGTCTTTTCTTCTTCTTTCTTCTTCTCTTCTTCTTTTCATTATCCTTCTTCTCACTCCTCTTCCTCCCTCCTCCTCCTCCTCCTTCTACTCTTCTTCTTCTAAACTAAAACTAAAACTAATCTAAAATAACTAAACTAAAAAAAAACTAAACTGAAACTAAAACTAAAGTAAAAACTATAACTAAAACAGAAACTAAATTAAACTAAAAGAAACTAAAATAAACTAAACTAAAAAAGGGGGGAAAGATCACTCACCTGCAGGGAGGGGATCCGCCGGTGAGGGGAGGCGGTGCCCGTGGAGGGGGATGCCGCGGCGGGTGGAGTGGAGCGGCGGCCGGTGGAGGGGAAGCACGCGGTCTGTGGGGCGGTGGTGGCCCGGTGGAGGGAGGCGCGGCTGGGGCGCGGGGTCGGCTGGCCGTGGAGGGGATGCAGCGATGCGGGTGGGCGGGGCGACATGCCCGGTGCTGAGGAGGGGGAGGGGCCTGCGTCTAGACTGTCGGGGACGGTCCACACATTATGAG
Source organism: Thinopyrum elongatum (assembly GCA_011799875.1). Lineage (NCBI taxonomy): Eukaryota > Viridiplantae > Streptophyta > Magnoliopsida > Poales > Poaceae > Thinopyrum > Thinopyrum elongatum. The sequence continues at coordinate 561,431,003 of CM022302.1, forward strand.
TGGCGTAGTGGCTTCTAGACGTAATCCCGTTGTCTCGAGCTTTCCGGCGTGGAAGGGGCGCGGCGGTGTGGGGCACGGGCGATGGCGGCGGCGGGTGGGTGGGGCGACAATGCAATGAACGTCGTGGCCGTGGCGACGGGGCGACGGGCGGCGGCGGGTGGTGGGGGCGGCGGTGGTCTCATCGGGGAGAGTGGGACAGAAAGAGAGAGAGAGGGAAGGAGGGGTGGGGATCCGTTAGTTAGGTTATCTCTTTGCCGTCAGCCCCCATTTGCCGTCCGCTTTTTTTCTCTTTGCCGTCCACTAGCGGACGGCAAAGAGGGGACTGTTAGTTTTTTTCTAAGCAGCTCGTTAGTGGGGCCCACCTCTCTCTTTGCTGTCCGCCAACCGACGGCAAAGATTCTTTGCCGTCCGCTAGCCGATAGCAAAGAACTGGCTGATGGCAAAGACCTTCATTGCCATCAGCCAGTTCTTTGCCGTCCGTTTTTCGTAAGCGGACGGCAAAGACCTTCTTTGCCGTCAGCCAGCAGACGGCAAAGAAGTGGATTCCAGTAGTGTCACAGCAAGGAGATGCCCCAAAACCTTAAGATCAGTGTAGAATATGATTATATCAAGGTAAATATTATCATCTAATTTGCTAGATCAATGTACCCCAGGACTTCAATAGAAGTACTTGAAGCCAACAAGTAAAAAAGTACAGCACCGGTCAATTTAAGCTCTGTATGCATGGCAAATCAACATTTCAAAAGCGCTAAATGATACCATGACAAGATATGCAATCATTTTTGACACATGACCTACCACACAACCCAGTGCAGAAATCAGAGATACTGCATACACGAATGATTTCCCTCTCTCCGGCCAACCTATGGGCTAATCTGTCGGACAAGATCTTCTAGTAGCAGCGCAATTGCACGCAAATTACATCAGAGATCTGAACGGCTCTTTGCAACTAAGCGCAACCCAGCACCACAGGACTAGTAGACTAGAGACTAAGAACCTAACTGTGCGAGAGAAATGGGGAAGAAACTGTGGTACAAGTTTCTTTTGGCAGGGGGGAGAAGCTAAAGGTCATTCATAAAACCGCAGATGAAATCAAACAGGGCAGTTATAAGAAATAAATGATGGTCTTTCAGCAGCTAAATGGAAGTCAACCTTACAGTAGACTATACAGTGTCCGCTTAAACAGAAGCAAACATGGCTTCAAGACAACATTAATATGTATCCTACACCAGTCAGTACTGCATTACACAACTGAATCACCAACAACAGACCTATCCTTTTAGCATAAACAACACCAGGTAGAGGGGGAACATAAATGGAGGAACACCTAGAGGGGCATTTCTTTTCATTTCAATGTTTCATACATTTATCATTGTTTCACTCAGCAAATCGACAGCATCAATACCCCCACAACGATCTCGATATCCAGAGAGCAAACATACAACGCGAATAATAATCAAATTAAGCATTTCAGAGGGCCAAACCAACCGATGATTTTGTGGCCTACGAAGCTAATTTGCAGCACAAATCTCGATATTTGCATGACAAGTAACCCATGGCACACTACTACACCAGTAAGCAGCACCTCACATGGTGTATTTCCCGCGTGAGAATACTATCGCCCTCAGATCTAGTCTACCGCAACAGTGATGGAGATCGGAAGGGGAGGAGGGGGGCGGACCTTGAGCGCGGGGCGGTAGAGCCACTGGCGCCGGAAGTGGCGGATGCAGACGCCTACCTCTCACTTGAAGGCGCACTTGTGGCTGCCGAGGAAGCCGTCCACCTCCTCGCGCATCGCCTGCAGTGTCGACCCTCGCCGGAACAGCCGCCCGTAGAGCGCCTCCTCCACGTAATTCTTCGGTGACCGCCGCGCCAGGTCCTTCGCCCTCGTCGCCGTTGCCATCGCGCGGTCGGTGGCGTGGTTGGAAAGCGTGGAGGCGGCAGTGGCGACGAGGTGGTCGAGGAGCAGGTGGCCGGTGGGGAAGGCGAGGAGCGAGGCGAGGAGGAGCGGGTGGTGGCGCACGGGCGCGGGCGGCGGGAGCAGGTGGTTGTCGACGAAGGCGAGGTGGGAGGGGAGGTCGCGGCTGGATCGGCTTCAGGTAAGTGGCGGCGGCGGCTGGATCGGCTGGATCGGGGGAGAGGGGTCCAACGGGAGGAGTGGAGTTAGGGTTTGGGCTGCGTGTGGGTGGGTGGATGGGTGAATAGATGGATGGATGTGTGCCATGTCATCGATCCATGGCACAAACATTTCCACCAATTAGAATTTAGCTTATGTAAATGTGTTTTTTCTTTTTATTTCTCTTCTATGTTTTTCCTATGTGAATAACCTATCAAATATTAGTTATAAAATTGGACCGCAACAATTTTCAAGAATATTCGACCGTATTTGATGTACAAATTGATCAAATGGTTTCCTTTTAAAAGTTTTATGTCCACCTCTCGTCCATTTTTTGAGTGCTCAAGATGAGTTTTTTGTGAAGAACCTAGCAAATATTTGCTGCAAAATTGGACCGAATCAATTTTTAAAAATATTACGCCATATTTAATGTACAATTGACCAGATGGTTGGGTGTCAGAAGTTTTGATCCAATTCTCCTGAAAAAGACAAATTTCTGCCGATTTAGTAGGAAGTGGGTCAAATTTAAACTGCAGCTGCCTCATAGTTTGCTCGTGATTTTTTCCAAAAAACATTTGTAGGTACAAAAGTATCTATTTCATTAGAGAAACACCAAAAGTTTTCCAAGATTCAACCACTAGCTACGAACGGTCATGCCCGCCGTTTTGACCGCATTTTGAAATGGGCATGAAAAATTCACAAAAATCAAAAAATTGGAAAACCTTCGCATTGTGTCATTATATGTGACCAAGTTACCAGGAAAAATAATAAACTTATAGTACGACAATTATTTTAAAAAAGTGTTCTCAGAAACGAGCTATCATGTGTGAAGATCAATGACTTTCAAGCCAAATGATCAATGTTATGTTAGCATTCATGGCATAGTTTATTAAAATGATTTCATATTGTGCACAAGGGTGCATCTTAGAATGGCAAACAATGTTGCCTAAGAAAGCTTTCATTTTCTTTGGACGAAAAAATCATTTTCCATTTTTTGACTGACCAAAATGTGTTTTTTGTGAAGGTCCTACCATATATTTGTTGCAAATTTGGACCAAATCAATTTTCTAAAATAGTAGACCATATTAATGTACAATTGACCAAATGGTTGGGTGTCAAAAGCTTTGATCCACATCTCGTGAAAAAGACAAATTCCCGCCGATTCAGTTGAAGGTGGGTCAAGTTTGAACTACAGATGCCTCATAGTTTGCTCATGTTTTTTTCCAAAAATCATTTTTAGGTACAAAATTAAAGTATATATTTAATAAGAGAAACACCAAAAGTTTTCCAATATTCAACCACTAGCTAGGAATGGTCATGCCCGTCGTTTTGACCGCATTTTGAAATGGGCATGAAAAATTCAAACAAAATCAAAAAATTGGAAAACCTTCGCATTGTGTCATTATGTGTGACCAAATTACCAAGAAAAATAATAAACTTGTCATACAGTAATTATTTTTAAAAAGTGTTCCCAGAAACGAGCTATCATGTATGAAGATCAATGGCTTTCAAGCCAAACGACCAATCTTCTGGCCACATTCATGGCATAGTTTGTTCAAATGATTTCATATTGTGCACAAGGGTGCATCTTGTACTGGAAAACAATGTTGCCTAAGGAAGTTTTCATTTTCTTTGGATGAAAAAATCATTTTCCATTTTTTGAGTGCCCAAAATGAGTTTTTTTGTGAAGGACCTACCATATATTTGTTGCAAAATTGGAACAAATCAATTTTCTGAAATATTAAGCCATATTTAATGCACAATTGACCAAATGGTTTGGTTTAAAAAGCTTTGATCCACCTCTCATGAAAAAGACAAATTTCAGTCGATTCAGTTGGAGGTGGGTCAAGTTTGAACTACAGATGCCTTATTGTTTGCTCATGATTTTTTCCAAAAATATATTTTAGGTACAAGAGTATATATTTAATTAGAGAAACACCAAAAGTTTTCTAAGATTCAACCAGTAGCTACGAACGCTCATGCCAGCCGTTTTGACCGCATTTTGAAATGGGCATGAAAATTTCAAAAAAAATAAAAAAAAATAGAAAACCTTCGCATTGTGTTATTTTATGTGACCAAGTTACCAGGAAAAAAATAAACTTGTAATACGGCAATTATTTTAAAAAAGTTTTCTCAGAAATGAGCTATCATGTATGAAGTTTCATGGCTTCCAAGCCAAATGGTCAATCTTATGGCCACATGCATGGCATAGTTTGTTCAAATGATCCCATATTATGCACAAGGGTGCATCTTGGAATGGCAAACAATGTTGCCTAAGGAAGCTTTCATTTTCTTTGGACGAAAAAATCATTTGCCATTTTTCGAGTGCCCAAAATGAGTTTTTTTGTGAAGGTCCTACCATATATTTGTTGCAAATTCGGACCAAATCAATTTTCTAAAATAGTATACCATATTTGGTTGGGTGTAAAAAGTTTTTTGATCCAGCTCTCGTGAAAAAGACAAATTTCCGTAGATTCATTTTCCATTTTTTGAGTTCCCAAAATGAGTTTTTTGTGAAGGACCTAACAAATATTTGTTGTAAAAAAAAACTTCTACATTTTCAAGAATAAGACCACATTTTATGAAAAAAATTGTGCACACTAGAAACATTTTTATACATATTAAACGGTTGTTAATTACATCATTAACATTTTTAATAAATATTTTCATGTCTAATATTTTGAACAAATGTCTACATTTTTGAAGACACATTGTACATATTGCTTATGTATGTTTAACTTTTTTCAAATATACGATTAACATCTTTTCATATATTCCTAACAAAAACACATATTTTCATACATACGTTTTTACACATTGTACATTTTTGTATACATATAAAACATTGTTTATATAGGTTTGAAAATTTTAAATACATGATTAGCATTTTTAGAAAATCTTGTTTTATTATCTACTTTTCCATATATATATATTGTAAAATTTCCATATATACGTACGGATGACTATTTTTTTCATACACATGAAACTTTTTTATACATATCTAATATTATTTACGATTATCATTTTTTATATGCATGAAACTTTTCAAATACACACATTTAGTTTTTTAAACACATGATTACATTTTTTTGAAATACGTATTAACATTAACATTTTTTTGAATTACATGTTTAGTTTTCTAATAGCAAAACCATATAGCAAGATTCATGAAGGAGTTCATTATTTTCCTATTCTTATAATTTTATATTGTTTAATTGGTTTTGAGATTTTTCTATAAGGAAAAACCTTTTTAGAGTTATACAATGAAAAACCTGTTTTTTAGACAATAATGAAAACTTGTTTTTTCTTCAGATAACTGAGCATCCTTACCAAATGGTAATAATAAAAAACTTGTTATTTTCCCATTTTTTTGTTGGGCCGAATATATGTTTTTTTTTGAGAAATATGAGGGCATCCCACATTTCTTCCTGGATGGGCCGAGGCCTACATGGCACACGAAATTTTCAAGGAAAAAAGGAGGTGGCCTCGTTCCACCGAGGCCCAAGCCCACATGGAGCGACACCATAAGTACCAATGCATCCACGTTCACAACCTCATGACCATTTATATTAGTCATAATCAGGTAGAAATAAGGTCGTCAACCACTCTTGTCTGCTTTATGACCATTTGGTGTAAGGCAATTTCAGGGTTTGAGCCCTTCCAAGCGAATGGCCATGGATTTACGACCAATTCAGCTGGGGTCACTGAGAGAAGGTCAAAAGTTGACATATTTCTTGTAGTGTTTGAACTTTATGGATTTGTACTAGGGTTGTGAAAACTTGTAAGGTTTAATAATGCTATTCGTACTTCGATGTGAAATTTGAGGCAAAATAAATTTAAATATTAGGCAAAATTTGAATTTGAACCAACACTTGAACTCTGATATGTGGTGTGATGTTGCAATGTTTGCTGAACTATTATAAACATTAGGTGATCAATCTGATCTCTTTTGCATGTTAAAACTTATAGTCATGTGAAATGTGCTCCAAATGTGCTCCCAAGCTAGGGTAAACTGCCCCATTTGTAATCAAGTATTTTTTGGACCTACTCTAAATGAGCCAAATATTTTTTATTAACACCTATTCAATCTATATAGTATAGATTCAAAGTCTCACTATTTATTGAATTAATCATCATTTTTTTACATTTTTTTGAAAATAATGTGATTTAATAGAAAACCATTAAAAAGCACGTTTAAAATATGAAAAAAGAAAACTAAGTTTAGATCCTTCTTATTGACTTTGAAATGAAGCTTTGGTGATTTTTTTATTTTTTTTATTTTTCAAAAAACCTACCTCCTTTCCTTGAACTCTCTGCAACGTTATACGTGATAGCTCATCTGTGTGAAGGTTTTTTCATGAAAATGTCCATAGAACAAGTTTATGATTTTTTGTTGGTAACATGTCACATAAGACAACATTGTGCGCAGGTTTTATATTTTTTTGATTTTTTTAATTAATGGTGCTCATTTAACCATGATCGTGCCAGCAAATTGTTTTTTTTTAAAATGACCGTAGACCAAGTTTAGTATTTTTCCTCATTAGTGTGTCTTATAAAACAACGACTCGCGAAGGTTTCATATTTTTTGGATTTTTTATAAATTAGTTATGCTCAGTCAAACACTAGATAACCCCGTTGACCAACTCAAAACCCCTCTAAACCCCGCGGGGTTTCGCCTAACCCTAGCTCCGAACATCAGCCGTCCGATCATACCCTAGCGCCAAGCGACAGCCCTCATATATGGTCTTCTAGAAGGAATTCCGAGGCCAGGGTGCGTGCAGGCTCCGCACCGTTGGACCACTAGGACAGCTCCGCATCGTTGGATCCTTTGGCGATCCGCGAGACGTTGGTTGTGCTCGCCCACCATTGCCTCCCCTGTCTTCTTCTTCTTCTTCTGCGGCGACCAGAGGAGCCACTCGTCTGCTTCTTCTTCTCCGGCGACTAGATATGTCGAGCTCCAATTCAGCCTCCCGCCCCTCGTGGCCACAGTATAGTCCAGTGCCCATGGAGCGATGCCCTGACTGCCCACGCACTGCACCACTGAAAAGGTTCACTTCGAAGGAGGAGAAAAATGGCAACTTTGGGCGCGAGTTCGTGAAATGCGAGAGCAAGCCAGAGGGGCAGGTTAGATCTCATGATTTTTCTTTGACCCTTTCTTTTTCTCTTTGCTTCTAATTCTTTTTCGTTGGATCTGAGATTTAGGGTTCATGATTTCGTTTCAGATCATGAAGAAATGCACATGTTTTGAATGGATGGTTGACTACGTTCGGAGGCTTCAAGGGGTTGGCTTGCTTCAATTCAATGGGGCCGCAACCCGGGAGGTCAATCTGCCGTCAGCCACTCGGAATTTGGTCTCTGAAAGTGCTGCTCCGACAGTTGGGGATGAGGATCTGAAAGGGGAATTAAAGAAGATGAACAAGAACTTGAGGCAGATGATTCAGTTGAACAAGCAGGCGAATCTGATAGATTTAGGATTTTATTTTTGTATAGTTGCTCTAGGATTTGCTTACTTGCTGGTCATCACTCGTTAGAGATGTTATTTGTGTCGTGTCATGTGCTCTACGATTTGCTTAAGGGTTTGTGGATCATGTGCTCTCCGTGTTGCTTAATTTGTGGATCATGTGCTCTCTGTGTTGCTTAAACTATGTCTCTATCTCCATCTCTGAATCTCTGTAGGTGTTAGTTTTTGACACTTTCAGTTTCGTCAGACAACACCGAGGGCAAGAGAAAAAAACGTAGTTATTGAGCCCAAAATGAAACCAAGCTCTGGTTGGGCCGTCGCATTGCGTTGACTGTCGAAGGCCCACAAAGATTAAAGAGGCCTAGAAAAATAGTGCATGCGATGGCTCTGTTTTTCCTCTGTTTTTTGCACGTTGGTTACATTACAAGAATATGTTACATCGTTTGAAATTACACAACAATTGATATTGCCACCAAGAGCCACCAACAAGTAAACAATGGGCTACCCTTCAAAAATTATTTTCATCCTGCCAAATGGCCACAAACAATTCAAAAAATAGCTTCTTTTTGTTGATACAATATAGGTATCCTACAATATATATGGGCACCAACAATTCAAAAAATTTAGCTTCTTTTTCTTCTTTTCAACATCAACATGGCTCATATTTCCAGCTTTAATTTCCTTTTTGACACCTCAACTAGTCCATTAGCCGCCCGTGCCAAAACATGGAACCAATAAAACCTATAATATAAGGGCCACCATTAATTTCATCATGCCAAATGGCCACAAACTATTCAAAAATTAGCTTGTTTTTGTTCATACAATATACGGAATAGGGCCACCAATAATTCAAAAAAATTAGCTTTTCTTCTTCTTCTTTTCAACATCAACATGGCTCATTTTTTGAGCTTTAGTTTCCTTTTTTACACTTCAACTAGTCCATTATCCGCGCGTGCGAAAACTTGACCCTACTCTAAATGGGCCATTTAAACTTGACCTACACAAGTACACAACATGAATATAACAAGCCGAAAGGGCTACCCTCCAACCATTTTTACAAGGCTAACCCCAAAACTTGCTGGTTTTCATTGAGGGATACCCTTTCATTGATTGATTTAGCAGAAGGGCTCGTCTACGGCACTATATCCATCTAGCGATATCTCACGTCAAATAAGATAGAAATAGCAAGCAAAACACAGATAACCAACGACATATCAAATAAGGGTAGCAAGCATAACATAGTTCTTAGGGGATAACACGACAGAGATAAAAAGTTCACGGTACAACCAACGACATAATTAAGATAGAAATATATAAAATATAAAAAGCCCTAGCACCCTAGGGCAAGACAAGCTTCACAAGACCGGGCCTTCACCACCATCTTCACTATGCCTCCTCTTCACTGCTCCTCTTCACTGCTCCTCCTCCATGCCATCCTCGCCGATGTAGTAGGGGAGGATATGCATACCGTTGCGGGTGGGGAAGATGTTGTTGAAGTCCGTGAAGATGTTGTAGGTGTTGAATGCGATGAGCTCGCACCCACAACAAAACACCTTGCTGAGGAGGTTGTACGCATCGAATCTATTGGTGAAGTTGGCGATGAGCCCTATCACCGGAGTGGTGGAGTTTGGACGCACTTCCTCCAGTCGGAACATCACCGGCGAGCCCGCCGGGAGGTGGGCGAAGCACGCACCGAGGAACCACTGGGCAAACTCCTTTCCACCCCTCTAGCATGAGAACACCCACACGCGGAGCGTCATCTCCACGACGACACCGGCGGGATACCGCCTCTCCAACACGGTCGGTGGGAGCTGGAAGGTGGGGCCGTTGTACTGGATCCTCGCCTAGCTTTGAGAGTGCTATGGGTTTGGGTGAAGAAGAGAAGGGGGCGGCGCAAATGGATGTGTGGAGAATAGGTGGAGGCGTGGGTGGTTTAAATAGAGAAACGGGAAGGGGAGGGGAGTGGCACCGGCCGCACTTTGGATTTTCTATGTTCAAACGAGCGGCGTCGATCGATATGCCACTTTAATTGCCACGTTGAATAGATGTGAGTGGATCGAAAAGTTTGAAATGATGCTCTACATCAAGGAGACAAGCGTGCGAGATGAGACGAACCAGCAGCAGCGACCGACCCTGCGTCCGTGGCGGCTCGCGTGCAGAAAGAGGGGAGGCCAGCGCATCATGGCGGCAGGCATCAGCGCATGCAGGCAGGCTAGCTACATGCATGCATAGCAGGCTAGCTGGACATGTCGTGCATGCATAGAAGGCTTATGTCGTTGCGGCGCGCGCAGGGCCCAACAATCTAACCACGGCCCAACGGGCGAACAGCGGCACCGTCCGACACGGCCCCAATTGTTAGGTCCAACGGGCGACACAGTCCAGCGCTGCCCCACTCATTAGAGTTAAAGGTCAAAGCACTGACCCGACGGCATCCATCGTTTGTGACCATTTCAGAGGGTTTCAGACAAGAGAGTGGGGAAAAGTGAGCAAAAGTTAAGAGCGTGGGGATGAATGAGTAGAGCTAAGGAACCAGGGGCACAGATATAAAAATCCCTATTTATTTCTGTGATGATGCTGCTAGAATTGCTAAACCTGTTAGAAATGAGCATGATAAGCTAGATAAGAATAAACCCGTAGTGGGCATGCCTGTTGTTTTGTTAAAATTGGGGATCATTGCTATCATGGTTTATGTGATATGGGTGCTAGTGTGAGTGCCATTCCGTTTACTTTATATCAAAAAATTATGAATGATATTGCACCTGTTGAGATTGAAGACATTGATGTTACTATTAAGCTCGCAAATAGAGATATTATTTGACCACTTGGGATTGTTCGAGATGTTGAAGTATTGTGTGGTAAGATCAAGTACCCTACCGATTTCTTAGTACTTGGTTCACAACAAGATAATTTTTGTCCCATTATATTTGGCAGACCTTTCTTGAATACTGTTAATGCTAAAATTGATTGTGTCAAAGAAAAGGTTAGAGTTATGTTTGGTGATGTATCTCATGAATTCAATTTCTCTAAGTTTAGTAGACAACCACATGAGAAAGAATTATCTAGTAAGGATGGAATTATTGGTCTTGCATCTATTGTTGTTCCTCCTACCGATCCTTTAGAACAATATTTGCTAGACCATGAAAATGATATGCACATGAATGAAAGAAATGAGATAGATGATATATTCTTCAAACAAACACCTATTCTTACGCATAACTTGCCTGTTGACACTCTTGGGGATCCGCTTCCATCTAAGGGTGATCCTATGTTTGAATTAAAGCAATTACCTGATACGGTGAAATATGCTTCTCTTGATGAAAAGAAGATATATCCTGTTATTATTAGTGCTAACCTTTCAGAGCATGAAGAAAAGAGATTGCTTAAAACTCTCAGGAAGCACCGTACTGCTATTGGATATACTCTCGATGATCTTAAGGGCATTAGTCCCACTTTATGTTAGCACAGATTAATATGGAGCCATACGCTAAGCGAGTTGTTGATCATCAGCTTTGTTTAAATCCGAAAATGAAAGATGTGGTAAGAACTGAAATATTAAAGCTTCTGGAAGCAGGTATAATCTATCCCATAGCTGATAGTAGATTGGTAAGTCCTGCCCATTGCGTCCCTAAGAAAGGAGGCATCACTATTGTTCCTAATGATAAAAATGAACTTATTCCACAAAGAATCGTAACTGGTTATAGGATCGTAATTGATTTTAGGAAATTAAATAAAGCTACTAGAAAAGATCATTACCCCTTGCCTTTCATTGATCAAATGTTAGAAAGACTGTCTAAGCATACATGTGACGCCCCCGATTCAATCTTACACTAATCATACACGCAAATGTGTACGATCAAGATCAGGGACTCAAGGGAAGATATCACAACACAACTCTAGACACAAATTAAGGTCATACAAGCTTTATATTACAAGCCAAGGGCCTCGAGGGCTCGAATACGTAAGCTCGAATACGAACGAGTCAGCGGAAGCAAATATATCTGAGTACAGACATAAGTTAAACAAGATTACCTTAAGAAGGCCAGCACAAAAGTAACAATGATCGAAAAGGCAAGGCCTCCTACCAGGGAGCCTCCTAACTACTCCTAATAGTCTGTGGTCTCCACATAGTAGTAGGCTCCGTCGAGGTAGTAGTAGTCATCGGTGGTATCATCTGGCTCCTGGGATACGCCATCTGGTCGCAGCAATCGAGGTTGGGGGAAAGGAGGGGGCAAAGCAACCATGAGTACTCATCCAAAGTACTCGCAAGACTGACATCAGATCTATGCTAAGTATGCATTGGTATCAAATGGAAGGTTGTATCTGTGGACTAAACTACAGAATGCCAGAATAGAGGGGAAGACCTAGCCTATCGAAGACTAGCATCTTGCAGCAACAGAAGAGAGTAGAGTATCATAACATAATAGTAAGTATGTTGTATTACGCCCAGAGATCCTGTGACGACCCCGGCTTAATCATGCACTAACCATACACGCAAATGCACATGATCAAGCCTAAGGATGCACTTGAAGATATCACAAAACAACTCTAAAACATAAATAAAGTCATACAAGCTTTATATTACAAGCCAGGGCCTCGCGGGCTCGAATACATAGCTCGGTGGCATACAAGTGTTAGCGGAAGCATCAGATATCTGGGTACAGATATAACAGAGTTACAGATAGGGCTTTTAAGAAGGCGGGGTAAAATAAAATACTACGATCAAAAGGCGTAGGCCTCCTGCCTAGGACCCTCTGAATCTACTCCTGGTCGTCGGACGGCTCCTCGTAGTAGTACTCGCCGGGAGGGTAGTAGTAGTAGTAGCCGTCAGCTGGCTCCGGGGATCCGTCGTCTGGTTGTGACAAATGGATAAGGGGAGAAAAAGAAAGCAAAGCAACATGAGTACTTATCCGAAGTACTCAGCAAGCAAGGATCTACACTACATATGCAACATTATCAAAGGAGGCTATATATGTGGACTGGGCTGCAGAAATGCCAAAATAGAGAGGAAGTCCTAGTCCTATCGAAGACTAGCATCTTCATCATCTTCAGCGGTCTTGCAGCATTAGAAGAGTGCAGATTAACATAATGTAAAGTAGTAGTAATGTCATCAACCTCGCCCAGAGATTCTTCGTCGACTCCTTGCGAGAAAGTAATCCCAGAGCCATACTATCCAGTTCTCATCTCAAGTCACCAGTTCTAGTTGTACCGATCGGGATACAACTCCGAGTGTCCGTTACCATAGGACAGGCTATCAATAGATTGTTTCTTCCCTGCAGGGGTGCACCAACTTACCCACCACGCTCGCTTAACTCCAGCCGGACACACTTTTCTGGGTCATGCCCGGCCTCGACCAAACGATATGCCGCAACCCGACCAAATACTTAACAGAGTGGTCAGCACGCCGGGCTAACCTATGCCCCCAGGGGTCTTGGGCCATCGCCCCGGACGCTCCTGCACGTTGCATACACCGCCGGTGAGCACACCTAGCAAACCATTAATACAAGCGCGGTTGCGTTACCAGTCCAACCCAGCGGGTGCCACTCAGTTGCTGACGTCTATTAAGCTTCGGCTAAAGTATACGACGTAAAACGCCCATACTATGCCCACATGATGGTTAGTGCTATCAGGCCAGAGGCTTGTCGGATCAAATAACCAAACCGTTAGTGTGTTGGTAGTGCGGTAATGAGCAGAGACTCACGAAAGATGTGACCCCGTCGCCCCGTCTCAAGGACTTGCGGCAAGGGCTAAGAATGCCTGGCCACACCTCGTATTCATTACTCGGGCACCGTCCAGGTCCACCCGACTCTCGCAAGACCATAGGGAACTCAGGTCCACCTCTACGGGGTGGTACCGCCTGTCCCTCCAATCCTGCAGTACAAGTAACTCTCACGGGTACCCCTTAGGGCCGACCCGTCCTTATCTAGTTTAATCAGTATCAACAGTAATGTAAAGGCATCTGTGTGGCCACCACATCAAGAAGTAACCCGAGGTATCACCCTTGTTGGATTCCTACCTGATGTAAACATCAAGGTGGACAAAAGAGGCATCACCCTCGAGGTCCACGCTTGAGGTGTTGCACGACAGTGTCGTTATCGGGGGTGGTGTAGGAGGAATCACCCTCGCTGACCACGACCGATTAACTAACCTACAAGGTTATCATCAGAAGTGCTGACGAGGTATCACCCTCGGCACTCGATAGTAACCCAGTAGTGTCGAGCAACTAAGGGGAAAGTGATGTGCTGTGCCGGGGCCTGGTCTTCGATCCGGTTGATCGGGTCTTCTGATGATCCCGTGGGGCAGTCGGGATAAAGTGGGGTCTCTGCTTGGTCTCTACCCAACCTATACTAAACAGTTTAGGATAAGTAGGTAGGTAACAATAGCAGGTTACAATAAATAGGCTATGCAGCAGAAATAGGATAACAGCAGCAGCAGTAACTTCTAATGCAAGCATAAGAGAGAAGAGAGTGGGCGATATCGGAATGCTCAAAAGGGGGGTGCTTGCCTGGAAGCTCTGCGGCAAGGGTCTGGTCGTCAGGGGCGTAGTCGACCTCCGGAGCTGCGTTGGTCTCGGGAGCTACATCGACGTCGGGGTCTACCGAGAGAGAAGAGGGGGAGGAAACAAATAAATACACAGCAATATTGCAACACAGAGCATGCCATGCCTAGGATGCAGTGCAGGGTTGCCTAAAGATTTGTCTAAGTCATTTTAGTTATTTTTGGATTTAAGTTTGATTTATTAACCGATGAATATGCACTATTCATATACCGGAATCGGGCTAAAAGTTACGGGTTCGCCTACATAGGGGGTTCCGGGAAACGTAGGACACGATCAGATTCGCCTCGTCATTCTGAGCAACTTTCATGTTTTAAGTTTTTCGATCTGAGCTACGGTTTAAAAGTTATGAATTTTCAAAGATTTAAACATTTCCGGAATTATATAATATTAACAGAAATGGAATTATGATGTCAGCATGACAGGAGGATGATGTCAGCAGGTCAACTAGTCGGTTGACCAGGTCAAACCTGACCTGTGGGTCCAGTGGGATCCACATGTCAGTCTATGTTACTTTAACAGTGAATTAAACTAACTAAATGGATTAATTAGGGGGTGGGCCCCATATGTCAGTGAGTAATTAGGTTAACTAATTAGTTTTAATTATAAAACATTTTATTTAAACTAAATAACAGAGGGGGCCCACATGTCAGTGGCTGGAGCTGCCCAGTCAGCACGTTGACTAGGTCAACCCAGTCAACGGGGCCCCCCGGACCCACTGGTCAGCGACCCAGGGGCGGGGCCCACCGAACCACGTGTGGCACCCCGGCTTAGAGTAAACCGGAATGCACCGTATTCTAGCCCAAGGACAAGTCTTCTGGAATACGGCACTGTTGGCATAGAACAAATCAGCTCTTTATTACAATGGATATGGTTACAAAAGGGTACAAGGATTACATCCGCGAAGCAACACTGCGCCTGCCCAGGGTAGCTCTATGCTAACAGCGGAGTAACTCTCTCGGCAGCGGAACAGCGACGACGGTGATGGACTCCACTCCGCAGGGACTCTGGCTAGAACGCGTACCCTAGCTCGCAAACTCAGGATCCTCGACAAGCAAGCAACCACGGCATGACCTGCAAACTGGCATGACACGCCAGGTGAGTACTTTGAATGTACTCGCAAGCTCGCAATAAGCATCAGCATTAAGGCAAAACAACATCATAGCAAAGTACATGCAGTAAGGTAAAACATATTAAGTAGTTTAATCCATACTCCGAATAATCTCAGGATCCAATCCGAACCTGTGCCAAGTCCAATCCCAATCATGTGGTCATCCGACCATTCATCCCATTGCCATCCCATGGCTGGCATATCATATAACTGATTCCATCTGCACGACAAGTCTGACAAACTTACTCTCTTCTGGGTTGTCTCACAACCCTAAGAATACTCACGATCCACTGAGTACTTCTGATCTTACGATGAGTTCTTCCAACATTATCTCTACTATGGTTGACCACCTAGTGAGGTCTGGACGGACTGTCAATTACCATGCACATGGCTATTCGAATAGATTTTACCCTCTGCAGAGGTTGCGCACTTTACCCACACTATGGAGCACTGACCTCGTGATCCCATTCGGGTGGACCAGCGTTGCTCCAACGAAACCTGCCTGACCCGTGACTCTCCCATCGTACCATCGGCAATCGCACTCCCTCGGAGTCAAGCCTTGGGTGGCCCCTTTGTCACCTCACCGGTGAAAGAGCATGCGATCAGACCAAGTTAAGGCCGTCCCATACCGGCAAATGTGGCTGCACGGATAAGTCCGGACAGGTGACTCAAGGTCAACCATGAAATATCTAATCCCCGAATAATATTTCGGTCATGGCTGACACTCCGATAACTAGTATGCTTAAGCCACTGCAGCTAATTCATCTCTACGAACTGCCGGATGAACTCCAAAATAATCATAGACAGTGATCTCAACATCATGGCATCAACGAGAGGGTAAACTACTAGTCATTAATAATCATAGACTGACTGCCTTGCTTCGGGGTGGTTTGCTTCACTGGAACCTTTTTCTGGCAAATCTTACCTCATATGCTACTCTGACTCCAATCCTTTTATGTCTGCTATCCTGTCTGAGGCAATGAATTATCCTGACCCAACAATGTGCCCTGCTCGTAAGTCCGAGGGTGGTTCCTCATGGACGCGTCGTGACGAGGTCCAATATGAACGATTGTTCACTGAGTTGTGAACCAATTCTCTTGGTGGACACGGAATCTTTTACTCATTGCATTGGGTGACTTCAAATGGCTGTGTGTCCTCCAGGCTCAAACAGTACTGTGAATCGTACTGTTCTCCTGGCGGAATCTGACTTCTCGCACGGATTGCTGGGTCATCTTGGTTATCTTCATCGTCTTGGGTATAAAGCTCCTACCAAATATTTGACTGTCACCTGTCGTGACCAGCATAATGGTGTACAGTCTTATTGAGATATTATCCATAGACTTGACTGACAGTGGTTCTGACAGCAAAATCTTGTTCACAGCAGGTTAGTCTTTAACTGATTCCCATCTATAAAAACACAGGCTTAAGAACTGTTGTTCATCTTCTGATTACTCAGTCTGTGAGCATATCCATATGGATGGTAGGCCGTGTAATGCTTTAACATGATTGTCGAATTAGAACTGCTAAGTTATTCTTTCGGCTGACCTGACCAACTTGGTTGCCTTCTTCTGACAATTCTGAGCTTGTCCGGTTGGCTGGGCGGATTGTCTCGATATGGTGTCCTTGCGAATGGAATAGACCCCGTGGGTGTGTACCCATGGTAACTGGTATCGAACCCGACTGTTCTGAGTATCCGTACCATGTTGATCTTGCAATCATTATCATACATGTATGGCCAATCTTGCTCCTTCATTGTGGTTCTCTTTGCCTAGATCCTTAGCTGAAAGAACTTGGCCTAATATGCTCTTGATTCTCCGTGTGACCATGGGTGTGGTCAGGTACAGTATTTCGGCAGGCACATCACTTTACAAGTTGTAGCTGTAGGGTAACGACTGTCTGAACCCTTGGCTAAAACTGGCAAATAAACCAGTAGCCACCAGAACGGTCTTTACAACTCAGATCTGGGACATCACTGGAGTAACTCAACCCCGACTCAAGACGGCTGAAAACCAGCTCAGAGCATGAGACGGTGTTGATAAGAAGAAAGTAGTGGCTCCCTAAGACGGCCGAAAAACAGCTCAGAGCATAGGGTCACTGCTACGGAGTGAAATTCAATAGCTGCCCGAGACGGACGAAAAGCAGCTCAGAACATGGGCCAGTTGCTAATAAGAGAAATAAAAATCGGCATCCACCCCGGACGGCCGGAAATAGCTCAGAACACAGGCGTGGTGCCGTCACCAAAGAAAAACGGGCAAGGGTTCATCCGTGTCCCATACAGCTCACTATTATGCATACAGGTATGAGCATAATAATTTGAACATACCGGAATAACACAGAGCAATGCTATAAGTCATATATAAGATGGTCAGCTTGCTCCATAGGTTGTTGGTCATCACGCTGAAGTGTATAACTGGCGTTCTCTTCTTTTCACATAGCTCATGCGATAGTCAGATCCTTACCGGGCTGGCATCATTGTATGAGTAACCCATATGACCTTGGCAGCATGTCCACCATATCTATGGAAACTTGTGTAGCTAGCCACTTGATTCCTGAGACAAGCTTGTGTCCTGACTGATTTTTGCCTTCGGACCAACTGTTGCAGATCTGACCCTGGGGATGCATTGTCATATGCTGCTAGCTATCAATATATTAGCTTGTACTGGTGAGGATGTGACGCCTTACTGGCGAAGGTTGCTTAGCTTATGTTGGAAGCCACCGAGAGTATCTTGCTAAGTACTAAGTTCATAGCACATTCTGGCTTGCTTCCAAGACATGGCAGGGTTCAAATTGTACTCATAGCAGACTCAAACCTTGTATATATGAATCATACCTTCGGCACGGAATGCACTGTGGATCATGTACACAATTTGCCTTCTTGCTGATTTGATCATTGCCGCTATGAAAGTTGCACTGCTATATACTTGATTCTGATAACCAATCCGGCCAAGATATCATATGTATTCAAGCCCGATATTCCTGATATAATACAGTCTGCTGAAAATTTTATATTGCTGAGCTGAGCTTCCAAATGGCTGTCTCTTCACTGACTCTTTGGGTTCAGGGTCGGTGAGCAACTTTCATTAGGGGAAAATAAGGTAACACCAAGGGCCCAAATAAAGAAACAAAAGAAATGACCAAACAAAAGCAAACAAAGTAGCAAGATCACACACACAAGCAATAACACATACTACAGCTATTCACAGCAATAATATGCATTCCTACTTAAGCACACAAATCTCGCAAGAACTCCGGTATTACAGTCTAACATGCTGTGGCGATGTGCATGAAAGTGAATCAATGTGTGGAAGGAAATTGGTGTAAACAAGGCTACACCAAACACAGGCTTAACACGGATGGAACTGGTGGCGAGGACGAACTTGGTGATCGGGGGTCGGAACACAGAAGTTACGACCACATCATCATCAAGCGTACGGAAGAAAACCGTACACGTCCACAGAATAGGTGGCAGAATGAGATAGTGGTGGAGACAAAGGCTTGCAGGCATTGCCCTTTTCTGATAACAAGGATCAGTAAGGGTTGCCGAAGCGGCTAGTGGAATGGCACGATCCAGGATAGAACTTGTTTATCACCAAAACGATAGAGGTGGCTGAAGAGAATAAGTTGGTGTGGTACAGGTGCATCAATCCGACAAAGGATCGACATCACCAAGCACCTTGGCATCACTCTGCTGGGACGAAGATGACACCACACCAAGGAACAAATATGCAAACTAGAGAGCGCAGGTAGGGAATCGAAACCGATGCCACCTACACTCACCAGATCCATCGTTAGTAATAAAATGTCTAGCCTATATGCATGCTATGCACAAAAAAATGCAACAAACAAGTGCTGCAAACCAATTGGATCCAATACTACCGGTTACTAACGCTCGCGCCTGGACCACACGTCCTATAGCCAGACCTGCTCTGATACCAACTCTTGTGGCACCCCAGCTCAGAGTAAACCGGAACGCCCCGTATTCCAGCCCAAGGACAAGTCTTCTAGAATACGGCACTGTTGGCATAGAACAAATCAGCTCTTTATTACAATGGATATGGTTACAAAAGGGTACAAGGATTACATCGGCACGGCGACACTGCGCCTGCCTGGGGTAGCTCTATGCTAACAGCGGAGTAACTCTCTCGGCAGCGGAACAACGACGACGGTGATGGACTCCACTCCGCAGGGACACTGGCTAGAACGCGTACCCTAGCTCACAAAATCAGGATCCTCGACAAGCAAGCAATCACGGCATGACCTGCAAACTGGCATGACACGCCAGGTGAGTACTTTGAATGTACTCGCAAGCTCGCAACAAACATCAGCATTAAAGAAAAACAACATCATAGCAAAGTACATGAAGTAAGGTAAAACATATTAAGTAGTTTAATCCATACTCCGAATAATCTCAGGATCCAATCCGAACCTGTGCCAAGTCCAATCCCAATCATGTGGTCATCAGACCATTCATCCCATTGCCATCCCATGGCTGACATATCATATACCTGATTCCATCTGCACGACAAGTCTGACAAACTTACTCTCTTCTGGGTTGTCTCACAACCCTCAGAATACTCACGATCCACTGAGTACTTCTGATCTTATGATGAGTTCTTCCAACATTATCTCTACTATGGTTGACCACATAGTGAGGTCTGGACGGACTGTCCAATATAGTGGACACGGCTATTCGAATAGATTTTACCGTCTGCATAGGTTACGCACTTTACCCACACTATGGAGCACTGACCTCGTGATCCCATTCGGGTGGACCAGCGTTGCTGCAACGAAACCTGCCAGACCCTTGACTCTCCCATCATACCACCGGCAATCGCACTCCCTCGGAGTCAAGCCTTGGGTGGCCCCTGTGTCACCTCGTGACACCTACCACCATCGTGGCTAACAAACTGTCCCAAACGGGGACCTGGATCCAAATAACTCAACTGGGCTCACAAGGTTATCGCCGCCTACTGGGCCAGGGTAGCGCGCACACATAACCTTCCCTGTCGGGCGGTACCGGTGAAAGAGCATGCGATCATACCAAGTTAAGGCCGTCCCATACCGGCAAATGTGGCTGCACGGATAAGTCCGGACAGGTGACTCAAGGTCAACCATGAAATATCTAATCCCCGAATAATATTTCTGTCATGGCTAACACTCCGATAACTAGTATGCTTAAGCCACTGCTGCTAATTCATCTCTACGAACTGCCGGATGAACTCCAAAATAATCATAGACAGTGATCTCAACATGATGGCATTAACGAGAGGGTAAACTACTAGTCATTAATAATCCGGTACTCAACATGGTAGTCACCTATCCGAGAATTGCATAATCCAATTCATTTCACAGATAACTCATATTTGTTGTTAAAATAAAAAGTTAAACTATGACATTGCAATGCGATGATGCAGATGAGAGTTGTGGCTTGCCTGGGGAGGAAGGAATCATCGGGAAGGAGTGCGGAGAGTCCGTTGAAATGATCGCCGGAAACAGTTCTCTTTCGGAGGAGGCTGTTTACGGATAAGGGCAAAATGGTCATTTCCATAGTGGGATCACATAGTGAAAATGATACCAACAGATAGAGCTCAACGAGACGAAGAATTGGGTGTTGGATTCACCTCGATCGGAATTACAGTTAAAAAGTTATAACCCGACGAAGTTCAAGGACTAATCTATAAATAGAATCTTCACAAACTAGTCCCTGGCTGATAAAACAGAAGACGCTTTTCTGGAAATACGCTTTACAGAAGAGAAAGCGCACTTTAGCCTGAACAGCTCCAGAAATGCGTTTTTAGAAGAGGGAAACGTACTTTGGAAGTACGCTTCCACTTAATCTGACCGCGAGCCCGGCCGAGTCAAAGCCTGAGACACCGACTAGCGGGCCCCATCGCCTCCTTCTCTCTCCTCTCGCCCCCTGCCTTCTTCTCCCGCTCGCCCCCGATGCAGAGAAAGGGCGCCGGCGCCGGCAGCCATTCCAGCGCCACCGGCCACCTCCGGCGACGCTCGGCTACCGCAGAGTTCAGCGCGGCACGGCGCATCCATCCAGGTAGGAGGCGGAGCTCGGGGAAGGTGGGAACATGCGTGCCCAGGGCCGCGGCGGAGAGAGACAGTTGGCGGCGGCTCCGGTGAGAAGAGAGGTTTGGGTGGGGGAAACAGCTGGCCGAGGGCATGGGCAGGGTCGCCGGATAGCAGCGTGCTCGGTTGCGGGTTCGGACGGGGCCAGGGACGGCCAGACAGAGGTTATGGTCGCGGAGGCCGTGGGCGAGCTCCGGCTAAATTTCCGGGCTCTGGCAGAGGATTTGGCCGAGCGCGGGCGCTGCGAGGACTAGAGGGAGTGGGGAGGAGGCTGAGGGGTTTTGGTGAGCTCGGGGAGGCTCCGACCTCGGCTTTTATAGCCGGCCACGATGGTGGCAGGTTTCGTTGGAGCAATGCTGGTCCACCCGAATGGGATCACGAGGTCAGTGCTCCATAGTGTGGGTAAAGTGCGCAACCTCTGCAGAGGGTAAAATCTATTCGAATAGCTATGTCCATGGTATTGGACAGTCTGTCCAGACCTCACTAGGTGGTCAACCATAGTAGAGATAATGTTGGAAGAACTCATCGTAAGATCAGAAGTACTCAGTGGATCGTGAGTATTCTGAGGGTTGTGAGACAACCCAGAAGCGAGTAAGTTTGTCAGACTTGTCGTGCAGATGGAATCAGGTATATGATATGTCAGCCATGGGATGGCAATGGGATGAATGGTCGGATGACCACATGATTGGGATTGGACTTGGCAAAGGTTTGGATTGGATCCTGAGATTATTCGAAGTATGTATTAAACTACTTAATATGTTTTACCTTACTGCATGTACTTTGCTATGATGTTGTTTTGCCTTAATGCTGATGTTTGTTGTGAGCTCGCGAGTACATTCAAAGTACTCACCTGGCGTGTCATGCCAGTTTGCAGGTCATGCCGTGATTGCTTGCTTGTCGAGGATCCTGAGTTTGCGAGCTAGGGTACGCGTTCTAGCCAGAGTCCCCGCGGAGTGGAGTCCATCACCGTTGTCATTGCTCCGCTGCCGAGAGAGTTACTCCACTGTTAGCATAGAGCTACCCCGGGCAGGCGCAGTGTCGCCGTGCCGATGTAATCCTTGTACCCTTTTGTAACCATATCCATTGTAATAAAGAGCTGATTTGTTCTATGCCAACAGTGCCGTATTCTAGAAGACTTGTCCTTGGGCTGGAATACGGGGCGTTCCGTTTTACTCTGAGCCGGGGTGCCACAAGAGTTGGAGCTCTGGCGAGGTGGCAAACGGGGAGAGGTGCCGACCTGACGATGTTCAGAGGGAGGGGACGGCTCGAGGAGCTCGAGAGGCTTCGGGCTTGGACGGATACGGTGGTCACGGGTGAGCAGTGCCGTGGCGGCAATCGCTGTGGCATGAGGGGGAAGAATCCGGAGGGGCGAGGCTTCCAGAGTGAAGGCGGCGACGAGGGGAAGCCCCTGGACATGATTAAGTGGCGAGGGAGAGGAGGAACGCGACGAGACCGAGCGGTTTCATCACCAGAGCGCGCTGACTGACATGCCAGACGCGCGGTCACCACGTGCACTAGCTCATGTTATGCAGTCTGGTGTGCCAATTCATGTCCATAGTGTTGTCCTTCCAAGGCATAGTCTCAGGAAGGTGATGGATCGGTGAAAGTCACTGTGGTTAGATGGGAGTGTTCATCTGAAGTTTGTTGTCGCAAACTTGGGCATGAAGCTGTGATGAGCAGAGGACTTATAACAGCCAAACAAGATGTCTGGAAGGTTTAGGGTAGGAAGGAATACATTCCTGTGAAATTTGCAGAGAAACGGACCAATATTTAATAGGGTTGCTTTGCAACTGACCCATCTGGTCAAGAAACTAGATCTTGATGTGCCACTCACATGGAGTAGCCAATTGGGCTGAAATTTAGTATAGCATGATTGTTTGGTCATATCAGAGTGCCATAAAAACTTCATGCCATTTGGGCAAGCCAAAATGGTACTTCCTTCACAGCTATCGTCTCTGACCAGAATTTTAGAAAAATTCTAGGGAATTACTGGGAAGATGAAATGAGCCCAAATTTTGTGGAGATAGGTTACATGGGTAGGGTAATGCTCTGGTAAATTTTCAGCAATTATGGAGAAATATAAAATATAGTTCCTTCACAATGTGAAAATCTGACAAGAAAACAAGATTTGAGGCTGTGCTCACATAGATGATTGGATAGGGTTGCAACTTGGTGTAGAGTCATGAATTAAGCATATGAAGATGCTTGCAAAATTTCAACTCATTTAGATACTCCTAGCTAGAACTTGCTTCACAAAGCTTCCAATTGACCAGAAACTTTGGAAATTAGCCAAGGGAGTTTTAATATCCAAATAAAGTTGAATTTTGGCATGTTGCAATTATATGGACAGGAAAGAGTGCACAAAAAGTTTTAGAGCAAGCAAGCAAATATAAATGGTAATTGCTTCTCAACTTGGCAACTAGGGCAGAATCAGAAAAGGAATATTTGTGAAATATTTTTGGACATTGCAAGGAAGGGTTTGACATATTTGTGGAAAATATGACCAAAACAATTTATGAGAATTATTTGGGAATTTTGGGAATGATGGAAATGTGGGTTGCTTCACAACTCAGGGCAAACAGGGTTATTCCTTTAATAGCAAAAGGAATATTCCCAAGAAAAAGAATATTGGGGGTTGGTCCAAGATGGAAATGACATGGTCTTGGGATGATTTTGAGGTTGGCAAGCCACTCGGAAGAAGAAGGAAGGGTGATCCCTCCAGGTTGCAGAACTACCAAACCACAGAAAAGCAAATCCGGACCAAATCAAAAGAAAAAGAAAATGGGCAAAATCCAGGGTGTTACACCACGTCGGCGTCGGCACCAGAGACAACTCCGGCAACCAAAATCGTGGCGGCCGATCGCCGGAGTTGCTCGGAAACGCGCTACATAGCACCATTTAGCGTGCGGTTTGTTGTGTTCGAACGTGCGGAGAACGCCGCGTCGTTCTGTGGCGATAGTTTGGCCGGAGACGGCCGGAGACGGCGGTGGCGAGTGCCGGAGCGGACGCCGGAGTTCGGGCATCAATGGATTTGACGCTACATGGCATGGGGAGGAGTGCTAGGGGTCTCGCTGGACTTGCACGAGCTCTAGGAGCTCGATGCTGGGTTCGGCCACTCGTGATTGCAACGAAGTCCAGGGTGGCGAGGTGATTTACTGCGGTGAGCTCACGGGTGCGACGTTGAGCTAGCTACGGAACACGAGGGGATTAACAGTGAGGAGCAGGAGGCGGAGGAGCTCACCGTGCGGCACGCAAGATGGCCCTCGGAAGTTTAGTAGCTGCAGAACGTCGCCGGAGAAGAAAGGGGTGGCCGCGCCCCCCCCCATGGGCAGTCCGAATTGGACAAGGGGAGGGGGTGGCGCCCCCCTTTCCTTCTCCTCCTCCCTCTCCTTCCCCCTTTCCCCTTCCGGTAAAAGGAAAGGGGGGGTCCGAATTGGACGAGGAGTCCAAGTGCGACTCCTCCCACTTGGCGCGCCCTAGGGCCGGCCTCCTCCTCTCTCCATCCTTTATATACGGGGGCAGGGGGCGCCTCCAAGGACACACCAATTGTTCTTAGCCGTGTGCGGCGCCCCCTCCACCGTTTACTCCTCCGGTCATTTTGTCGTAGTGCTTGTGCGAAGCCCTGCGCGGATCACTTCACCATCACCGTCACCACGCCGTCGTGCTGACGAAACTCTCCCTCGACACTTAACTGGATCAAGAGTTCAAGGGACATCATCG
This sequence comes from Thinopyrum elongatum, assembly GCA_011799875.1. NCBI lineage: Eukaryota > Viridiplantae > Streptophyta > Magnoliopsida > Poales > Poaceae > Thinopyrum > Thinopyrum elongatum. The sequence goes on from CM022302.1 coordinate 561,456,042, forward strand.
AGCTGAACGTGTGCAGACCTCGGAGGTGTCGTACGTTCGGTGCTTGATCGGTTGAATCGAGAAAACATTCGACTACATCAACCGCGTAAAGCAAACGCCTTCCGCTTTCGGTCTACGAGGGTACGTGGACACACTCTCCCCCTGTCGTTGCTATGCATCTCCTAGATAGATCTTGCGTCAGCGTAGAGATTGTCTGAAATTGCATGCTTCGTCCCCAACACTCCTCGGCTCCCTCCAGCGGCTCCAGAGGACGTGGTAGCCCACGGCGATGCTCCTGGACACGAGCAGGTGACGCAGCGAGGCCGCTGGCCACGGCGGTAGCGAGGCGCGGCGACGGTGGCGCTCGGGCGTCGGTGGATCTGAGGGGGAAGAGGTGAGGAGCGAGCTAGGGAGAGGGGGAGAATGACAAGGAGGAGGCCAGGGGGAGGAACGGGGGGATCCTTATCCCCTCGGGCGTCGGCGGGCATCGCCGTGTTGACGTCTCGCCGGGGCGCGCGCGCGCAGCCACAGGCGAGCCGACACGGTGGCGAGAAGGACGACTACTGTGCGGTTAGCAGGCTAGGCCGTCTGGCCCTGCCACTATGCACTAGGGTCCAGCAGGTCCAGGCCTTTTCCTTTTTCTTCATTTTTGTTTCTTTTTTTATTTCCTGTTTTGTTAATTGTTTGAGCACTTAATGATTTTTGTAAAATGTGTGACCTAGCCCATAATTTGCAGTGCAATATATCCTAACATCAAAAACTAGTTTGGTTAAAATACTATTTCATTTTATTTTGTATTAATTTAAAAGGTTATTAAATGTTGTTTTCAGCCACTGTTTGAGGTGGTTAGAGTTACTTAACTAATTCTATAAATGTTGATTACAATTTCATAATCGCCTCTGGATTATTTGCTATTTATTGAGCATTTTTTCAACAGTGTTTGAGGAACTAAATTTTGCACTTTTGAATTTGAGTTGATTTTCAGAGAGAAATTTGACATGAGGTGTTTAAGCACTATGATGAAGTATTGCTAATGGAGATGACATGGCAAGTTTAGCTGAGGAACACAGTGCTTATTACACAGGGGTGTTACATATTCTTCTCCTCTAAAAGAAATTCTTGTCCCGAGAATTTAGGAGGTAGAATGAAAGAGGTCGGGATATTCTTCTCGGAGATGATCCTCGCGTTCCCAAGTGGCTTCATCTTTAGTGTCATTCGATCACTGCACTTTCAGGAACTTGGTCGTCTTCTGACGAGTGCGATGTTCAGCTTCATCGAGAATGCGGATCGGGTGCTCCTTATAAGAAAGATCATCTTGCAATTCGAGCATCTCGTGATCCACTGCGCGGTGCGGAGATTCCTTGAAGCATTTACGAAGTTGCGACACATGGAAGACGTCGTGGATATGAGAGAATTGCGATGGCAACTCCAATTTATAAGCCACCTGTCCACGTCTGGCAACGATGCGAAAGGGGCCGATGTAGCGTGGAGCTAGCTTACCCTTGATTCCGAAACGACGGGTTCCCTTCATGGGAGTGACACGAAGATAAGGTTGATCACCTGGTTGATAGGTCAAGCCCCATCGTTTGCGATCATAGTTGCTCTTCTCGTGGTCCTGAGACGCCTTGAGATTTTCTCGGACAATTCGGACTTGTTCTTCGGCATGTTGAATAATGTCCGGTCCCACGAGAAGTCGTTCCCCAGTTTCTGACCAATTCAGAGGGGTTCGACACTTACGCCCATAAAGTACTTCGAAGGGGGCCATTTTCAAGCTGGCTTGATAGCTATTATTATAAGAGAATTCGGCAAACGGGAGAGATTCTTCCCACTTCTTACCAAACGATATAACACTAGCCCGAAGCATATCTTCAAGTACTTGATTAACTCGCTTAACTTGGCCTTGGGATTGTGGATGATAAGCCGAACTCCAGGTAATGTGAGTTCCCATAGCTTCTTGGAAACTTTCCCAGAACTTGGATGTGAAAAGACCGCCACGGTCCGAACTGATCTCCTTCGGAATATCATGGAGCGAAACGATTCTGGAGATATACAATTCTGCTAGCTGACTAGCGGTGATAGTCTCCTTGACAGGCAGAAAGTGTGCAACTTTAGAGAGTTGGTCGACGATGACAAGAATAGCATCGTGACCCTTCTGAGACTTGGGAAGACAAGTTATGAAATCCATTTGAACCTTATCCCATTTCCACAAAGGAATAGGAAGTGGTTGAAGAATTCTAGCAGGCTTTTCATGTTCTGCTTTCACACGATGGCAAACATCACATTCAGCAACATATCGAGCAATGTCCTGCTTCATTCTGGACCACCAGTACCTTTGACGAAGATCGCGATACATCTTGGTGCTACACGGATGGATGGACAGCGGTGTATCATGTGCCTCCTTCATGACTTTGTCAGTCATTAGTTCGAATCGAGGTAGCATAATTCGATCTCTGAAATACAAGGTTCCGTCCTCAGCAATTGAGAAATCCCTGTACTTCTCAAGGTGAACTTCTTTCTTCATTAGATCTACTTCGGCATCTTTGGCTTGCGCAATCTTTACAGCTTTCTCAAGATCTGGCTGTACCACAAGGTTATTAAGAGAACCCTGTGGAATGATACAGAGGTTCAGCTTGCGCAGTTCTTCATATAGCTGGGGTTGAACTTGCTTAACCATGAGGTTGTTGCAATAGGACCTGCGGCTCAAGGCATCAGCCATCACATTGGCCTTGCCAGGGGTATAAGAAATACCACAGTCATAGTCTGTGATTATTTCCAACCATCGCTGCTGACGAAGATTGAGATCCGGCTGAGTGAAAAAATACTTCAGACTTTGGTGATCGGTATATATCTCACACCGGTTACCAAGAAGATAATGTCGCCACTGCTTCAAAGCATAGATCACAGCAGCGAGTTCGAGATCTTGCACTGGATAGTTTTCTTCATGCGGACGCAATTGTCGCGAGGCATATGCAATTACCTTTCGTTCTTGCATTAGGACACATCCTAATCCCTGACGAGAGGCGTCCCAATAAATTACAAAGTCCTTGCGAGAATCCAGAGGAGCAAGCACTGGAGCAGAAGTAAGCTTGTCCTTGAGGGTCTGGAAACTCTTCTGACATTTGTCTGTCCACTCAAACTTAACGCCTTTGTGGAGCAGGTTAGTCAGGGGCTTGGCAATCTTGGAAAATTTCTCGACGAATCGGCGACAATAACTTGCAAGGCCGAGAAAACTTCTGACTTGCTTGGCATTTTTCGGAGGAGTCCAGTCAAGAATAGCCTGAACATGCTCCGGGTTAACGGCGATACCGTCCTTGGAAATCACATGTCCAAGGTAGGTCACTTCAGAGAGCCAGAACTCACATTTGGAGTACTTGGCATACAACTTGTGCTCTCGAAGCCTCTCCAGAACAAGGCGGAGATGTTCGGCATGTTCTTCCTTATTCTTCGAATATACCAAAATATCATCCAGATATACCACGACGAACTAGTCGAGGTAATCCATGAATATATAATTCATCAGGCGGGAGAACGTAGCTGGAGCATTTTTTAAGCCAAATGACATGACGTTGTATTGATAGGAGCCATAACGAGAAACGAAGGCAGTCTTCGGAATATCCTCTTCACGGACACGGATCTGGTGATAACCCAACCTCAAGTCGAGTTTAGAAAACACCGAAGATCCAGCTAGTTGATCATATAAATCATTGATCCGATGAAGCGGATATTTATTCTGAATGGTTGCCTGGTTGGTAGGACGGTAATCTTGGACCAGCCTATTTGTACCATCTTTCTTCTTGATGAAGAGACACGGTGCTCCCCAGGCAGAGGAACTAGGGTAGATGAAACCCTTCTTAAGAGACTTGTCGATTTCATCCTTAAGCTCGAGAAGGTGGTGCAGAGGCATATTGTAAGGACGCTTCACAATAGGAGTGGTGCCAGGCTTCAAGTCGATAACAAACTCGACAGCTCTAGCAGGGGGTATTCCTGGAAGTTCTTCTGGAAATACATCCTGGAATTCGCAGACAACTGGAACCTTTTTGATCCCCTCAAGCGGAGAAGCGTTCAACACATTCAAGGCATAAATTTGGGCCTCGGCGTTCTGAGTGATATGAGTATGATAATTCACTAGCTCATTTGATGGGTGTAGAAGATGAACAACCTTAGTGGCACAATTGATTGAGGCATAGTGAGCCTTCAACCAATCCATTCCCAGAATGAGATCAATGTTGGAATTATTCAGAATTAAGGGGAAGGCCTCAAAATTCCTCTCTTCAATCACAACAGTGACTTCGGGGTTGAATAAGGTGGCTTGGCACCGACCCGCGGGAGTGTTTACTACTAACGGATGGTGTAGCGTTTCACATTTAACGTCATGCAAGAGTGCAAAATGTTCTGACATGAATGAATGCGATGCTCCTGAATCAAATAAAACAGATGCTGGTACTGAATTAACAAGAAGTGTACCCATCACAGTTTCAGGTTGATCCTGAGCTTCAGCCATGTTGACATGATAGTTCTTTCCACGACCATAAGAAGGTTTGGCATTGTTGTTACGCTGCTGAGGAATTCCACGGCCATTACCACGGCCAGCAGGAAGAGGCACTAGCTGATTCTGACTCTGAGAACAGTCTCTGGCATGGTGACCTGGCTGGCCACACTTGAAGCAGAGTCCACTGTCTGGACGTGGTGCAGGAGCTCGAGGTGGTGGAGCTCGAAGAGGCTGCCTTGGTGGTGGAGGAGGCAGGCGAGGTGCAGCATCAGCAAGCCTGTACACTGGAGCTGTTGGACGGTACATGCTTTGTGGAATCCAGATGCGGCGCTTCTGGGAAGACGAGCCCGAAGATGAGCCTGCTTCACGAGTGCGTCTGGTCGCTTCCTTATACTTCTTCAGACCAGTCTCGACCATAATAGCTTTATTCACCAAGGTGGCGAAGTCAGGAAAGTCTTGAACAAGCAGGGCTAACTGAATGTCATGGTGTAGCCCTTCACGGAACTTCTCCTACCTACAAGCATTAGTAGGGATGTCTTCTTCAGCGTGGCGAGACAAGTCAAGGAACTCTCGCTGGTAGACCTCCACAGTCTTGTTGCCCTGAACGAGGCTACGGAACTCGGCCTTCTTCTGATCTATAACTCCTTGCGGAATATACCGGGCACGAAAAGCAGCCTTGAATTCCACCCAAGTGACAACAGTTCTAGGAGGTAGAGTCTGTCTGTGAGTTGCCCACCATTGTGCTACAGGTCACTTCAGGAAGTATGTCGCGAATGTGACACAGCTGATAGGAGGAACATCAGCTGACTGCATCTCATAGAAAATGTCACGCAACCAGTCATCGGCATCCAGCGGATTAACTCAGTTGCGGAATACCGATGGGTTGAGTCGTACAAAGTCTGGCAGCGTGATTGAAGCTCGATGCTGGATGGCATTGGGATGAGGGAGTTGATCCATAATCCCCGTCATGAACTAACGGTTGAGTTCAAATTGTTGCATCATAGCGGCCATATAGTCAGGCGGTGGCGGCGGTGGTGGATTGTTATCACCCATCCTGCTAAATTCAACAGGGGTAGTTTAGCAGAAGCCATTGCGAGTGTTTAGCAACAAACTTGATGTAACACAATGGAATTTTAAGTAATGTAACAGATGCTTAATAGTAGTCATTTAAGACATACAGATCATTCAGAGTCGGTTACAATCGGATAGCATAACGGCGCAATTTCAAAAGCTAGACATGCTAGGCGGCACACAGGCACGCGGAAAGGAAGTACACAACGAGACATAGCAAAGGCTACATCAACGTCGAAGAAAACCACTGAAATGGGGTAGCTGCAAGTGCGGACGACGGATGTTCGTCACGGAAGGATCCTGCGCTCCATGTGCACTCTGATGCAGAACCCGGTCTCGAACTGAAAGAAGAGGTCCACGTGCAGGTGTGTAACCTCCCACAGTAGGCCAATCGATCCCTGGTGGCATCTCGGTCCTGCGCGGGTAAAGGAAGTGCTCCGGATGTATCCCTGCACAAACAGCTGGTAGCAAATGCGTCATAGCATCGTAGAGTCATGCTCGAGTGGAAAACAACTCGACGGCAAGAGCCCGAACAGTGCGATCCAGAGCCTGAGTGCACTGAATCAGAATCTACGGGTCGTAGCGTCGAGGCTCGTACGGGGCACAGATAGCTGTGTAGTATCCAGTAGCATCTCCAACAGGGGCATACGGAATGAATCGAAACTCAGAAGCATCCAGGCTAGCGCTGAGCTCTCCTCGGAGATGTGCGACAGTAGAGTTGGCGACATCATGGACTGCCATCTCAATCGTCAAGCCGACACCGTGAAAAAGGTACAGCTCAGTGTCCGAGTCATCCTGATGATCATAGATACGAACATCAGCATAGTACTGCTCCTGGTTGAACTCGCGGTAAACCTCGTAGACCATGTACTCGGGGTACTAGCGGTAACCCAGTCTGGTTAGAAGGGCGACCAAGACAGCTGGAAAACCAGGGGCATCACGAGCCCAAGTACGAAGCACAAGCTGCGTAGTAGGACGTGGCGGAAACAGACAATCCATCTGAAATAAAGGAAATTCAGGATTGTCATTTGACGATGGGAAGTAAAACAGATCTCGAAGAGAAAGGTTAAACAAAACAATGGAAAGGAAAATGATTATCAGACTAATCAGATCAATGACAGGGAAATCGCACAAATATCCAGCTCTCCGGGTGGACGGAATTTACGAGATCCTAAGTGTTGGCATTAGTAAATTTATTAAACCCAAATAGAAGAGTGATCAGAGTCCCAGAGTAAAGACGAGGAATAAAAGATCCTAATACCACCCAGTTGGCGACGTGGGCCCGTAAGCCACACAGTCAAGTTAGTAAAATAGTTTTGGACCACTAGACTCAACTTCGGCCAAGGAGATGGAAAGGGGAATTCCTAGAGGCAGTCGGCTCTGATACCAACCTGTGACGACCCCGACTTAATTGTGCACTAACCATACACGCAAATGCACATGATCAAGCCTAAGGACTCACTTGAAGATATCACAACACAACTCTAAAACATAAATAAAGTCATACAAGCTTTATATTACAAGCCAGGGCCTCGAGGGCTCGAATACATAGCTCGATGGCATACAAGTGTCAGCGGAAGCATCAGATATCTGGGTACAGATATAATAGAGTTACAGATATGCCTTTTAAGAAGGCGGGGTAAAATAAAATACTACGATCGAAAGGCGTAGGCCTCCTGCCTAGGACCCTCCGAATCTACTCCTGGTCGTCAGACGGCTCCTCGTAGTAGTACTCGCCGGGAGGGTAGTAGTAGTAGTAGCCATCGGTGGGGGCAGCTGGCTCCGGGGCTCCGTCGTCTGGTTGCGACAAATGGATAAGGGGAGAAAAAGAAAGCAAAGCAACGTGAGTACTCAGCAAGCAAGGATCTACACTACATATGCAACATTATCAAAGGAGGCTGTATATGTGGACTAGGCTGTAGAAATGCCAGAATAAAGAGGAAGGCCTAGTCCTATTGAAGACTAGCATCTTCATCATCTTCAGCAGTCTTGCAGCATTAGAAGAGTGCAGATTAACATAATGTAAAGTAGTAGTAATGTCATCAACCTCGCCCAGAGATTCTTCCTCGACTCCCTACGAGAAAGCAATCCTAGAGCCATACTATCCAGTTCTCATCTCAAGTCACCAGTTCTAGTTGTACCGATCGAGATACAACTCCGAGTGTCCGTTACCGTAGGACAGGCTATCGATAGATTGTTTCTTCCCTGCAGGGGTGCACCAACTTACCCACCACGCTCGCTTAACTCCGGCCGGACACACTTTTCTGGGTCATGCCCGGCCTCGGCCAAACGATACGCCGCAACCCGACCAAATACTTAATAGAGAGGTCAGCACGCCGGACTAACCTATGCCCCCAGGGGTCTTGGGCCATCGCCCCGGACGCTCCTGCATGTTGCGCACACCGCCGGTGAGCAGACCTAGCAACCCCTTAATACAGGCGCAGCTGCGTTACCAGTACAACCCAGCGGGTGCCGCTCAGTTGCTGACGTCTATTAAGCGTCAGCTGAAGTATACGACGCAGAACGCCCATACTATGCCCAAGTGATGGTTAGTGCTATCAGACCTGAGGCCCCTCGGATCAAATATCCAAACCGTTAGTGTGTTGGTAGTGCGGTAACGAGCAGAGACTCACGAAAGATGTGACCCCGTCGCCCCGTCTCGAGGACTTGCGGCAAGGGCTAAGAATGCCCGGCCACGCCTCGTATTCATTGCTCGGGCACCGTCCAGGTACACCCGACTCTCGCAAGACTGTCGGGAACTCAGGTCCACCTCTACGGGGTGGTACCGCCTGTCCCTCCAGTCCTGCAGTACAAGTAACTCTCACGGGTACCCCTTAGGGCCGACCCGTCCTTATCCAGTTTAATCAGTATCAACAGTAATGTAAAGGCATCCGTGTGGCCACCACATCAAGAAGGAACCTGAGGCATCACCCTCGTTGGATTCCTACCTGATGTAAACATCAAGGTGGACTAAAGAGGCATCACCCTCGAGGTCCACGCTTGAGGTCTTGCACGACAGTGTCGTTATCGGGGGTGGTGTAGGAGGAATCACCCTTGCTGACCATGACCGATTAACTAACCTACAAGGTTATCATCAGAAGTGCTGACGAGGTATCACCCACGGCACTCGATAGTAACCCAGTAGTGTCGAGCAACTAAGGGGAAAGTGATGTGCGGTGCCGGGGCCTGGTCTTCGATCCCATTGATCGGGTCTTCTGATGATCCAGCGGGGCAGTCGGGATAATGTGGGGTCTCTGCTGGGTCTCTACCCAACCTATACTAAAAAGTTTAGGATAAGCAGGTAGGTAACAATAGCAGGTTACAATAAACAGGCTATGCAGCAGAAATAGGATAACAGCAGCAGCAGTAACTTCTAATGCAAGCATAAGAGAGAAGAGAGTGGGCGATATCGGAATGCTCAAAAGGGGGGGTGATTGCCTGGAAGCTCTGCGGCAAGGGTCTGGTCGTCAGGGGCGTAGTCGACCTCCGGAGCTGCGTCGGTCTCAGGAGCTACGTCGACGTCGGGGTCTACCGAGAGAGAAGAGGGGGAGGATACAAATAAATACACAGCAATATTGCAACATAGAGCATGACATGCCTAGGATGTAGTGGAGGGTTGCCTAAAGATTTGTCTAAGTCATTTTAGTTATTTTTTGATTTAAGTTGGATTTATTAACCAATGAATATGCACTATTCTATTCTGGAATCGGGCTAAAAGTTACGGGTTCGCCTATGTAGGGGGTTCCGACAAAGAAACAGACAACACAATCAGATTCATCTCGTTGTTTTGAGCAACTTTCATGTTTTAAGTTTTTCGATCTGAGCTACGGTTTAAAAGTTATGAATTTTCAAAGATTTAAACATTTCTGGAATTATATAATATTAACAGAAATGGAATTATGATGTCAGCATGACAGGATGATGATGTCAGGAGGTCAACTGGTCGGTTGACCAGGTCAAACCTGACCTATGGGTCCAGTGGGACCCACATGTCAGTCTCTGTTAGTTTAATAGTGAATTAAACTAACTAAATGGGTTAATTAGGGGGTGGGCCCCATATGTCAGTGAGTAATTAGGTTAACTAATTAGTTTTAATTATAAAATGTTTTATTTAAACTAAATAATAGAGGGGGCCCACATGTCAGTGGCTGGAGCTGCCTAGTCAGCACGTTGACTGGGTCAACCAAGTCAACGGGGCCCCCCGGACCCACTGGTCAGCGACCCAGGGGCGGGGCCCACCGAGCCACGTCGGCGTCGGCGCCGGAGACAACTCCGTCTACCAAAATCGCGGCGGCCGATCGCCGGAGTTGCTCGGAAACGCGCTACACAGCACCATTTAGCGTGCGGCTTGTTGCGTTCGAACGTGCGGAGAACGCCGCGTCGTTCTGTGGCGATAGTTTGGCTGGAGACGGCGGTGGCGAGTTTTGGAGCGGACGCCGGAGTTCGGGCGTCGACGGATTCGACGCTAGACGGCACAGGGAGGAGTGCTAATGGTCTCGCTGGACTCGCACGAGTTCCAGGAGCTCGATGCTGGGTTCGGCCACTCGTGACTGCAACGGAGTCCATGGCGGCGAGGTGATTTACGACGGTGAACTCACGGGCGCGACGTTGAGCTAGCTACGACGTGCGAGGGGATTAACAGGGAGGAGCAGGAGGCGGAGGAGCTCACCGTGTGGCACGCAAAATGTCCCTCGGAAGTTCAGTTGCAGCAGAACGTCGCCAGAGAAGAAAGGGGTCGCCGGCGATCCAAGGAAGACGACGACGCGTGCGGGCGTTGCAGAGCTCCTTGAAGGAAATATGCCCTAGAGGCAATAATAAAATTGTTATTTTATATTTCCTTATATCATGATAAATGTTTATTATTCATGCTAGAATTGTATTAACCGAAAACTTGATACATGTGTGGACACATAGACAAAACACTGTGTCCCTAGTAAGCCTCTACTAGACTAGCTCGTTAATCAAAGATTGTTAAGTTTCCTAACCATAGACATGTGTTGTCATTTGATGAACGGGATCACATCATTAGGAGAATGATGTGATGGACAAGACCCATCCGTTAGCTTAGCATAATGATCGTTAAGTTCTATTGCTATTGCTTTCTTCATGACTTATACATATTCCTTTGACTATGAGATTATGCAACTCCCGAATACCGGAGGAATACCTTGTGTGCTATCAAATGTCACAATGTAACTCGGTGATTATAAAGATGCTCTACAGGTATCTGCGAAGGTGTTTGTTGAGTTGGCATAGATCGAGATTAGGATTTGTCACTCCGAGTATCGGAGAGGTATCTCTGGGCCCTCTCGATAATGCACATCATGATAAGCCTTGCAAGCAATGTGACTAATGAGTTAGTTGTGGGATGATGCATTACGGAACGAGTAAAGAGACATGCCGGTAACGAGATTGAACTAGGTATGAAGATACCGACGATCGAATCCCGGGCAAGTAACATACCGATGACAAAGGGAATAATGTATGTTGTCATTATGGTACGACCGATAAAGATCTTCGTAGAATATGTGGGAACCAATATGAGCATCCAAGTTTCACTGTTGGTTATTGACCGGAGAGGTGTCTCGGTCATGTCTACATAGTTCTCGAACCCGTAGGGTCCGCACGCTTAATGTTCGATGACGATTTGTGTTATGAGTTATGTGTTTTGGTGACCGAAGATTGTTCGGAGTACCGGATGATATCACGGACATGACGACGAGTCTCGAAATGGTCGAGAGGTAAAGATTGATATATTGGACGATAGTATTCGGACATCGGAAGTGTTTCGGAATGTATCGGGTACGTATCGGAGTACCGGGGGGTTACCGTAACCCCCAGGGGAAAGATATGGGCCATATGGGCCATAGGAGGGAGGCTAGGCAGCCCACAAGGGGTGGCCGTGCCCCCCCCCCATGGGGAGTCTGAATTGGACAAGGGGAGGGGGCGGCGCCCCCCTTTCCGTCTCCTCCTCCCTCTCCTTCCCCCTTTCCCCTTCCGGTAAAAGGAATGGGGGGCCGAATTGGACTAGGAGTCCTAGTGGGACTCCTCCCACTTGGCACGCCCTAGGGCCGGCCTACTCCCCTCTCCCTCCTTTATATACGGGGGTGGGGGCGCCTCCAAGGACACACCAATTGTTCTTAGCCGTGTGCGGCGCCCCCCTCCACCGTTTACTCCTCCGGTCATATTATCGTAGTGCTTAGGTGAAGCCCTGCGCGGATCACTTCACCATCACCGTCACCACGCCGTCATGCTGACGAAACTCTCCCTCGACACTTTGCTGGATCAAGAGTTCGAGGGACGTCATCGAGCTGAACATGTGCAGAACTCGGAGGTGCCGTACGTTCGATGATTGATCGTTTGAATCGAGAAGACGTTCGACTACATCAACCGCGTTAAGCTAATGCTTCCCCTTTCGGTCTACGAGGGTACGTGGACACACTCTCGCCCTCTCATTGCTATGCATCTCCTAGATAGATCTTGCGTGAGCGTAGAATTTTTTTGAAATTGCATGCTTCATCCCCAACAGTGGCATCCGAGCCAGGTCTATGCATAGATGATATGCACGAGTAGAACACAAAGAGTTGTGGGCGGTGATAATCATACTGCTTACCACCAACGTCTTCTTTTGATTCGGCGGTATTGTTGGATGAAGCGGCCCAGACCAACCTTACATGACCACGTTCATGAGACCAGTTCCACCGACAGACATGCAACTAGTTTTGCATAAAGGTGGCTGGCGGGTGTCTGTTTCTCCAACTTTAGTTGAATCAAATTTGACTACGGCCGGTCCTTGTTGAAGGTTAAAACAGAAAACTTGATGAAACACAATTGTGGTTTTGATGCGTAGGTAAGAACGGTTCTTGCCAGAAGCCGTAGCTGCCACGTAAAACTTGCAACAACAAAGTAGAGGACGTCTAAATTGTTTTTGCAGGGCATGTTGTGATGTGATATGGCCAAGACATGATGTGATATACGTTGTTGTAAGAGATGATCATGTTTTGTAAAAGTTATCGGCAACTGGCAGGAGCCTTATGGTTGTTGCTTTATTGTATGAAATGCAAACGCCATGTAATTGCTTTACTTTATCACTATGCGTTAGCGATAGTTGTAGAAGCAATAGTTGGCGAGACGACAACGACGCTATGATGGAGATCAAGGTGTCAAGCCGGTGACGATGGAGATCATGACGGTGCTTTGGAGATGGCGATCAAAGGCACAAGATGATGATGGCCATATCTTGTCACATATTTTGATTGCATGTGATGTTTATCTTGTATGCATCTTATTTTGCTTATTACGATGGTAGCATTATAAGATTTCAAGGTATAAGTGTTCTCCCTAAGAATGCACCGTTGCGACAGTTCGTCGTGTTGAGACACCACGTGATGATCGGGTGTGATAGAATCTACGTTCAACCTGATAAGCTCGAACCCAAATCGGAGAAGTGCATCTTCATAGGATACCCAAAAGAGACTGTTGGGTACACCTTCTATCACAGATCCGAAGGCAAGATATTTGTTGCTAAGAATGGATCCTTTCTAGAGAAGGAGTTTCTCTCGAAAGAAGTGAGTGGGAGGAAAGTAGAACTTGATGAGGTAATTGTACCTCCTCTCAATTTGGAAAGTAGCTCATCAGAGAAATCTGTTCCCGTGATGCGTACACCAATTAGTGAGGAAGCTAATGATGATGATCATGAAACTTCAGATCTAGTTTCTACAGAACCTCGTAGGTCAACCAGAGTACATTCCGCAAAAGAGTGGTATGGTAATCCTGTTCTGCAAGTCATGTTACTAGACCATGATGAACCTACGAACTATGAGGAAGCGATGATGAGCCCAGATTCCACGAAATGGCTTGAGGCCATGAAATCTGAGATGGGATCCATGTATGAGAACAAAGTGTGGACTTTGGTTGACTTGCCCGATGATCGGCAAGCCATAGAGAATAAATGGATCTTCAAGAAGAAGACTGACGCTGATGGTAATGTTACTGTCTACAAAGCTCGACTTGTTGCAAAAGGTTTTCGACAAGTTCAAGCAGTTGACTACGATGAGACCTTCTCACCTGTAGCGATGCTTAAGTCTGTCCAAATCATGTTAGCAATTGCCGCGTTTTATGATTATGAAATCTGGCAAATGGATGTCAAAACTGCATTCCTTAATGGATTTCTTAAAGAAGAGTTGTATATGATGCAACCAGAAGGTTTTGTCGATCCTAAAGGTGCTAACAAAGTGTGCAAGCTCCAGCGATCCATTTATGGACTGGTGCAAGCATCTCGGAGTTGGAATATACGCTTTGATAGTGTGATCAAAGCATATGGTTTTATATAGACTTTTGGAGAAGCCTGTATTTACAAGAAAGTGAGTGGGAGCTCTATAGCATTTCTAATATTATATGTGGATGACATATTCTTGATTGGAAATGATATAGAATTTATGGATAGCATAAAAGGATACTTGAATAAGAATTTTTCAATGAAAGACCTCGGTGAAGCTGCTTATATATTGGGCATCAAGATCTATAGAGATAGATCAAGACGATTAATAGGACTTTCACAAAGCACATGCCTTGACAAGATTTTGAAGAAGTTCAAAATGGATCAGTCAAAGAAAGGGTGCTTGCCTGTGTTGCAAGGTGTGAAGTTGAGTAAGACTCAAAGCCCGACCACGGCAGAAGATAGAAAGAGAATGAAAGTCATTCCCTATGCCTCAGCCATAGGTTCTATAAAGTATGCCATGCTGTGTACCAGACATATTGTGTGCCTTGCCATGAGTTTGGCAAGGGAGTACAATAGTGATCCAGGAGTAGATCACTGGACAGCGGTCAAAATTATCCCTAGTTACCTAAGAGAACTAAGGAAATATTTCTCGGTTATGGAGGTGATAAAGAGTTCGTCGTAAAGAGTTACATCGATGCAAGCTTTGACACCGATTCAGATGACTCTGAGTCTCAATCTGGATACATATTGAAAGTGGGAGCAATTAGCTAGAGTAGCTCCATGCAGAGCATTGTAGAGATAGAAATTTGCAAAATACATACGGATCTAAATGTGGCAGACTCGTTGACTAAACTTCTCTCACAAGCAAAACATGATCACACATTAGTACTCTTTGGGTGTTAATCACATAGCGATGTGAACTATATTATTGAATCTAGTAAACCCTTTGGGTGTTGGTCACATGGCGATGTGAACTATGGGTGTTAATCACATAAAGATGTGAACTATTGGTGTAAATCACATGGCGATGTGAACTAGATTATTGACTCTAGTGCAAGTGGGAGACTGAAGGAAATATGCCATAGAGGTAATAACAAAATTGTTATTTTATATTTCCTTATATCATGATAAATGTTTATTATTCATGCTAGAATTGTATTAACCGTAAACTTGATACATGTGTGGATACATAGACAAAACACTGTGTCCCTAGTAAGCCTCTACTGGACTAGCTCGTTAATCAAAGATGGTTAAGTTTCCTAACCATAGACATGTGTTGTCATTTGATGAACGGGATCACATCATTAGGAGAATGATGTGATGGACAAGACCCATCCGTTAGCTTAGCATAATGATCGTTAAGTTTTATTAGTATTGCTTTCTTCATGACTTATACATATTCCTTTGACTATGAGATTATGCAACTCCCGAATACCGGAGGAATACCTTGTGTGCTATCAGATGTCACAACGTAACTGGGTGATTATAAAGATGCTATACAGGTATCTCCGAAGGTGTTTGTTGAGTTGGCATAGATCGAGATTAGGATTTGTCACTCCGAGTATCGGAGAGGTATCTCTGGGCCCTCTCGCTAATGCACATCATGATAAGCCTTGCAAGCAATGTGACTAATGAGTTAGTTGTGGGATGATGCATTAGTGAACGAGTAAAGAGACTTGCCGGTAACGAGATTGAACTAGGTATGAAGATACCGACGATCGAATCTCGGGCAAGTAACATAGCGATGACAAAGGGAATAACGTATGTTGTCATTACGGTACGACTGATAAAGATCTTCGTAGAATATGTGGGAACCAGTATGAGCATCCAGGTTCCGCTGTTGGTTATTGATCGGAGAGGTGTCTCGGTCATGTCTACATAGTTCTCGAACCTGTAGGGTCCGCACGCTTAACGTTCGATGACGATTTGTTTTATGAGTTATGTGTTTTGGTCACCGAAGATTGTTCGGAGTCCCGGATGAGATCACGGACATGACGAGGAGTCTCAAAATGGTCGAGAGGTAAAGATTGATATATTGGACGATAGTATTCGGACACCGGAAGTGTTTCGGAATGTATCGGGTATGTATCGGAGTACCGGGGGGTTACCGGAACCCCCGGGGGAAAGATATGGGCCATATGGGCCATAGTGGGGAGGCTAGGCAGCCCACAAGGGGTGGCCGCGTGCCCCTCCCCCCCATGGGGATTGCGAATTGGACAAGGGAAGGGGGCGGCGCCCCCCTTTCCTTCACCTCCTCCCTCTCCTTCCCCCTTTCCCCTTCCGATAAAAGGAAAGGGGGGGCCGAATTTTACTAGGAGTCCAAGTGGGACTCCTCCCACTTGGCGCGCCCTAGGGCCGGCCTCCTCCCCTCTCCCTCCTTTATAAAGGGGGTGGGGGTGCCTCCAAGGACACACCAATTGTTCTTAGCCGTGTGCGGCGCCCCCCTCCACCGTTTACTCCTCCGGTCATATTGTCGTAGTGCTTAGGTGCAGCCCTGCGCGGATCACTTCACATTCACCGTCACCACGCAGTCGTGCTGACGAAACTCTCCCTCGACACTTTGCTGGATCAAGAGTTCGAGGGACGTTATCGAGCTGAACGTGTGCAGAACTCGGAGATGCCGTACGTTCGGTGCTTGATCGGTTGAATCAAGAAGATGTTCGACTACATCAACCGCGTTAAGCTAACGCCTTCCGCTTTCGGTCTACGAGCGTACGTGGACACACTCTCCCCCTCTCGTTGCTATGCATCTCCTAGATAGATCTTGCGTGAGCATAGAATTTTTTGAAATTGCATGCTTTGTCCCCAACACTCCTCGGCTCCCTCAAGTGGCTCCAGAGGACGTGGTAGCCCACGGCGATGCTCCTGGACACGAGCAGGTGACGCAGCGAGGCCGCTGGCCACGGCGGTAGCGAGGCGCAGCGACGGTGGCGCTCGGGCGTCGGTGGATCTGAGGGGGAAGAGGCGAGGAGCGAGCTAGGGAGAGGGGGAGAATGACGAGGAGGAGGCCAGGGGGAGGAACGGGGGAATCCTTATCCCCTCGGGCGTCGGCGGGCGTCGCCGTGTCGACGTCTCACCGGCGCGCGCGCGCGCAGCCACAGGCGAGCCGACACGGTGGCGAGAAGGACGACGACTGTGCGGTTAGCAAGCTGGGCCGGCTGGGCCTGCCAGTGTGCACTAGGGTCCAGCCGGTCCAGGCCTTTTCCTTTTTCTTCTTTTCTGTTACCTTGTTTATTTCCTGTTTTGTTAATTGTTTGAGCACTTAATGATTTTTGTAAAATGTGTGACCTAGCCCATAATTTGAAGTGCAATATATCCTAACATCAAAAACTAGTTTGGTTAAAATACTATTTCATTTTATTTTGTATTAATTTAAAAGGTTATTAAATGTTGTTTTCAGCCACTGTTTGAGGTGGTTAGAGTTACTTAACTAATTCTATAAATGTTGATTACAATTTCATAATTGCCTCTGGATTATTTGCTATTTATTGAGCATTTTTTCAACAGTGTTTGAGGAACTACATTTTGCACTTTTGAATTTGAGTTGATTTTCAGAGAGAAATTTGACATGAGGTGTTTAAGCACTATGATGAAGCATTACTAATGGAGATGACATGGCAAGTTTAGCAGAGGAACACAGTGCTTATTACACAGGGGTGTTACAGATCCTTCCTTGAATAACCTGAGAGAAAGCAATCCCGGAGCCATCATATCCATTTATCATCTCCAGTATCCAGTTCTAGTTGTATCAATCGGGATACAACTCCGAGTGTCCGTTACCGTGGATCCGGCTATTCGAATAGATATACTTCCCTGCAGGGGTGCACCAACTTACCCACCACGCTCGATAAACGCTGGCTGGACACACTTTTCCGGGTCATGCCCGGCCTCGGTCAAAATGACACGCCGTAGCCCTACCTAGGCTCAACAGAGAGGTCAACACGCCGGACTAACCCTATGCACGCAGGGGTCTTGGGCCCATCGCCCTTTGCACTCCTGCACGTTGCATACGCGGCCGGTGAGCAGATCTAGCCCCCTTAATACAAGTGCAGGCTTTCACAGTCCAACCCGGCACACGCCGCTCAGTCGCTGACATCTAGAGAGCTTCAGATGATACATACGATGCAGAGTGCCCATACTTATCCCCGCGTGATGGTTAGTGCTAAAAGGCTAGAGGCCTACTCAGATCAAATATCCAAACCGTTAGTGTCTTGGGAACGCGAGGTAACGAGCAGAGACTCACGATCCTGTGACCCCGTCGCACCGTCTCGTGGACTTACGGCAAGGGCTAAGAATGCCCGGCCATGCCATGTAGAGAACTCGCGGGTACCCTCCAGGTCAACCCGACCCAACATCACTCGCATCATTTACTCGCGCGGGAACCCCTCAGGGCCGACCCGACTTTATCATGGTTCTGGGTAAAGTCATAGTAACCGTGTGTCCATAACACCAAGGGGGAAAACCCGAGGAATCACCCTCGATGGATTCCCACTCGATGTAACCGACAAGGTGAACTAAGGAGGAATCACCCTCGATGCTTCACACCTGAAGGGTTGCACGACAGAGTCGTTATCGGGAGTGGTGAAGGAGGAATCACCCTCGATGACCATGACCGATTAGCTACTCTACAAAGTTAACATCAGAAGTGCTATACGAGGTATCACCCTCGGCACTCGATAGTAACCCTACGGAGTCGTACAACTAGGGGGGGTGTGGTGTGATGTGTCGGGCTCTAGACGTCGATCACGTTGATCGAGTCATCTGATAATCCAGCGGGGGCAACTGGGACAAGGTGAGGGGGTCACTGGTGGATCACTAACCAAGCTATACTAAGTAGTTTAGGCTAAGCAGGTAAGGTAACAAGTGCAGGTTACAAAAACAGGCTATGCATCAGAATAGGATCATACAAAAGCAGTAGCAGTTCTAATGCAAGCATAAGAGAGAAGGGAATGGGCGATATCAGAATGAGCAAGGGGGTTGCTTGCCTGGAAGCTCTGCAGACAGATACAGATCCTCGACGGTGAAATAGTCGATCACTGGTTCAGCCGCGGTCTCGGGGTCTACCGGAAAATAATAACGAAGGGGGAACACAATAAACAACAGAGCAATCAAAAGCATCACAAAGCATAACATGGCAATACGTGGTGCTAGAGGTGACCTAACGCAGTGCTACACGTTACAGACGGAGTGGGAAAATATCTTCCCGGCTTTGGCCATTTACCGGACAAACGATCTGGAGGGGAAGGTTCCATGCTCAATAGGTTAGATGGGTGTGGCAGGTATGTGGGTGACATATTTGGATTCGTCATATTTTCCTGATCGTTTTTAATATATAAATTATTTTCATCGGAGTTATGGTTAATCTTCTACGAATTTCCAAAGTTTTTACTATATTCTAAAATTCCTGGAATTGTTATATTTAAATAATCCGAATTGACCAAGTCAATTTGACTGGTCAAAGTGAACAGTGTTGGGCGGTCCCACATGTCATTGACTCAGGCAAATTTTAATTTAATCTAACATTTATCTTAACAGCAGGGTCTACATGTAAGTTAGACATTAGACTAAATAGATAATCAACTAGCCTAACCAAAACTAGTCCTAATCTAACCAAGGGCCGGTCCTTACTGGACAGCCCAGCCGAACAACTCACACACACACAACGCACACATAGCACACGGCCATGGGCAGCAAAAGGGCAGCGGCAGCAGCGGTAACAGCAAGGGAAGCACGCAGTAGCAGGCGACAGAGGCGGACGCAGGCGGGGCGAGCAGTGGCTGCAATAGCAGCGGAAGAGTAGCAGCAAGTAGAGGCAGCAGCAGCGGTACGCAGTAGAGCAGCAACAGGGAGAGCAGCTGGGCAGCACGGCTAGCAGCGACAGCGAGCAGAGTAGTAGCGGCTCGCGGGGGCGCAACCATGCGCGGCCGGGCGCACGGGGCTAGGCGGAGAGCCGCGACGGGCACGGCCAGGAGCAGCGGCAGCAGCACGCGGGCGCGCGCGCGGACGCAGAGCTCCAGCGGCCATGGCGGACGGAGCTCCTGGGGCGGGCGCTACGGGCACGGATCGAGCCGGAGAAAAGGGGCAAACGAAGGAGGGGCTCACCGAGGTGCCGGAGGTGAGCTCGAGGTGGCCGGGGACAGACCGGAGATGAGGCAATCGACGACGGCAACCGGCGATGTACGCGACGAAGAAGATGTCGATGGCGAACGTACGGGATGTCCAGGCTTGAGTCGATGCTCGGGGTGGGCGCAGTCGTCAGTGGTGGTCCTCCTGGACAACTCCTCAAGCGCCGAGGAGTACGCAGGCCGCGGCAACGGCGACGACGCGCGCGGTCACCGCGTGACCTTTCGAGCTCGATTTCGAGCAAATGAGGAGGGGCAAGAGGGGGAAGTGGAAGAGGACGAGCTAGGGTTTCCGGGGGACGAGTTTATAGGGTTCAGGAGGCACTCTCGCATGCGTGGCGACCATCGAGCCGTCGCGGCCGTGGATGGCCTCCACACCATAGCCTCTGCATCTTCCTGTACGTGAGGTACAGGAAAGGCTGGTAGTGGGCTGGGCCGCCTGCATTGTGCTACTTGGACCCAGTAGCACAGTAGCTCTTTTCACTTTTTCACTTATATTTCTGTCTTTCTTTTTCTGTCATGGTCTTCTATTTAATTGAGGCTCTAAATGATTTTATTAAAATATGAAACTTAGCCCACAATTCACATTGCATTTTTTTAGGCACTTCCACAAAAGTTTGAGATTTATTTAAAATAGTTTGTATTTTACATGATTTAGAAAAGTAATTAAAATATTGTTTTGGCCGCTGTCTTAATTTTTTTAGGGCATCTATCATTTTATTTAATGTTGGTTTCTCCATTACAATTACTCAGTGATTATTTGCAATATTATGAACATTTTTTCGACATTTGAAAACATTAATTTTTGACCTTAATTTAAATTTGAATTTGAATTGTGTTTGAATCAAAGTGAGATTAGCAACAGTAATGTGATGACATAGCACCATTAGTGTGTGATTACTGTAGATGAGCTACCAGGGTGTTACAAATCTTCTCCACTACAAGAAATCTCGTCCCGAGATTTAAGAGGTGGAGTAAGGGGGGAAAGATTTGGTTACAAATTTCTATCGAGTCTCCTCGGTCTTGGTTGCTCTTATCGAAGAGGTCGATCCATTACATTGATGTCTTCATTTCTCTGCTTCAATGCATCATGATGAAGTTGTCGTCCTTCCTTCAGGATCTTCACCGTACTTACGAAAGGATAAGATGGGAAGCTCTATAAGGACAGATTCTAACAAGATTGAGTATCGGACGGTTAACTCACGGGAAGAAGCATAAAGCATCTCTCGAGTTGACTACATGGAACACATCGAGAGCATTATAAGAGGGTACGAAAGATTCAAACGGGTAAGCAATCGTTCGATGCCAGAAGTAGAGTGTGAAGGGGGTTCAGAGCAACGAAATAAGTATTGCGGCTGAAACCAGAATAGATCATCTCTAGGAAGGTGGCTCATGATCTACATTCGGAGCCAAGTGTGAGGAATAACTTTGGAATCAGGGGGTGTACAGGAGAGTCAGGTTTCGAACCTGTGGAACAGTGGGTTATGGGCCCACCATGTGGGTTAAAAGTAGGAAGGGCGCTAACATCTTGCACAATCATGATAGCAAGGCATATCAGAGGATAGCCTGTCAGTAATGTCGGCAAGAACGTTGGTACCAAGGGCGAGGGACGAAGAGAACCATTTTCCTGCTCGTTGAAATGAGGCGGACCATTAGGCAAAGTTCTCGTCCATCGGTGGTTACCGGAATGTCATCAACAATAGTAACATGGTCGTACTGACAGAGTTGTACACTAAGGTGTTTACATAAGCAGAGAATTATCACTGCACAACTAACTTAGCCTTCAAGAAAGGCTAAACAAAACAATGGAAAGGAAATTGATCAGTCCAATGGAAAGGAACAATGTGTTTATACCCGAGTATCAAGAGTATATCCTTCCCAAGGAATGGCAGAGCATGATATACATGACAGGACATCGGGTACATAACCCTTTAGGTAATGGGGCAAGGAGGATCATGATGTTTACCTGTACATCGGTGTTTGTATAATTGATCAAGGAACAGTTATCCTTGCGCTACCAATGTTCTTGTTGGTACTCAGAATACCGCAGTCATGCTTCGGGATAGCATTGACATGGTCATCAGTCAAAGGTCAGACTTTGAATACACAAAGGTGAAGGAAATATGCCCTAGAGGCAATAATAAAGTTGTTATTTTATATTTCCTTATTCATGATAAAGGTTTATTATTCATGCTAGAATTGTATTGATCGAAAACTTAAATACATGTGTGAATACATAAACAAACACCGTGTCCCTAGTGAGCCTCTACTTGACTAGCTCGTTGATCAAAGATGGTTAAGGTTTCCTAACCATGGACATGAGTTGTCATTTGATAATGGGATCACATCATTAGGAGAATGATGTGATGGACAAGACCCACCCGTTAGCTTAGCATAATGATTGTTCGGTTTTATTGTTATTGCTTTCTTCATGTCAAATACATATTCCTTTGACTATGAGATTATGCAAGTCCCGGATACCGAAGGGATGCCTTGTGTGCTATCAAACGTCATAACGTAACTGGGTGATTATAAAGATGCTCTACAGGTATCTCCGAAGGTGTTTGTTGAGTTGGCATAGATCGAGATTAGGATTTGTCACTCCGAGTTTGAGAGAGGTATCTCTGGGCCCTCTCGGTAATACACATCATAAGCTTGCAAGCAAACGACTAAGGAGTTAGTCACGAGGTGATGTATTACGGAACGAGTAAAGAGACCTGCCGGTAACGAGATTGAACTAGGTATGAAGATACCGACGATCGAATCTCGGGCAAGTAAACATACTGATGGACAAAGGGAATTACGTATGTTGTAATTACGGTTCGACCGATAAAGATCTTTGTAGAATATGTAGGAGCCAATATGAGCATCCAGGTTCCGCTATTGGTTATTGACCAGAGAGGTGTCTCGGTCATGTCTACATAGTTCTCGAACCCGTAGGGTCCGCACGCTTAACGTTCGTTGACGATATAGTATTATATGAGTTATGTGATTTGGTGACCGAATGTTGTTCGGAGTCCCAGATGAGATCATGAACATGACGAGGAGTCTCGAAATTGTTGAGAGGTAAAGATTGATATATAGGACGATGGTATTCGGACACCGGAAGTGTTCCGGAGGGTACCGGGTACATATCGGGTCACCGGAAGGGGTTCCGGGCACCCCCGGCAAAAGATATGGGCCTAATGGGCCAAGAGGGGAAACACCGAAGCCAGCAGGGGCTGCAGCTCCCCCCATATGGGCCGCACCTGAGGGGAAGGAAAGAGGGGAAGAGAGAAGGAAGGGCATGGATTCGGCCTCCCCCTTCCTTCCCTCCTCCCTCCTCCTTCCTTTCCCCTCCGGTGAATAAGGAAGGGGGGGAGGCCGAATTGGGTATGCGCCCAAGTTAGATTCCTCCTACTTGGGGCCCCCCCTGCTGCTCCCCTCCCTCTCCCACCTATATATACATGGGGAGGGGGCGCCTAGAACACATAACAACATCTGTTAGCCTTGTGAGGCGCCCCCCTCCACAGATTACACCCTCGGTCATATTCTCGCGGTGCTTAGGCGAAGCCATGCACGGATCACTTCACCATCACCGTTACCACGCCGTCGTGCTGACGGAACTCATCTACTCCCTCGACACTTTGCTGGATCAAGAGTTCGAGGGACGTCATCAAGATGAACATGTGCAGAACTAGTAGGTGCCGTACGTTCGGTGCTTGATCGGTCGGAACGAGAAGAAGTTCGACTACATCAACCGCGTAGTCAAACGCTTCCGCTTTCGGTCTACCAGGGTACGTAGACATACTCTCCCCCTCTCGTTGCAATGCATCTCCTAGATAGATCTTGCGTGAGCGTAGGAAATTTTTTGTAATTTCATGCTACGTTTCCCAACAGTGGCATCCGAGCCAGGTCGGAACGAGAAGAAGTTCGACTACATCAACCGCGTAGTCAAACGCTTCCGCTTTCGGTCTACGAGGGTACGTAGACATACTCTCCCCCTCTCGTTGCTATGCATCTCCTAGATAGATCTTGCGTGAGCGTTGGAAAATTTTTGTAATTGCATGCTACGTTTCCCAACAGTGGCATCCGAGCCAGGTCTATGCGTAGATGATATGCACGAGTAGAACACAAAGAGTTGTGGGTGGTGATCGTCATACTGCTTACCACCAATGTCTTATTTTGATTCGGCGGTATTGTTGGATGAAGCGGCCCGGACCAATCTTACATGACCACGTTCATGAGACCGGTTCCACCGACAGACATGCAACTAGTTTTGCATAAAGGTGGCTGGCGGGTGTCTGTTTCTCCTACTTTAGTTGAATCGAATTTGACTGCGGCCGGTCCTTGTTGAAGGTTAAAACAGCAAACTTGATAAATCACGGTTGTGGTTTTGATGCGTAGGTAAGAACGGTTCTTGCTAGAAGCCCGTAGCAGCCACGTAAAACTTGCAACAACAAAGTAGAGGACGTCTACAAATTTTTGCAGGGCATGTTGTGATGTGATATGGTCAAGACATGATGTGATATATGTTGTTGTATGAGATGATCATGTTCTGTAAAAGTTATCAGCAACCGGCAGGAGCCTTATGGTTGTCGCTTTATTGTATGAAATGCAAACGCCATGTAATTGCTTTACTTTATCACTATGCGTTAGCGATAGTTGTAGAAGCAATAGTTGGCGAAACAACCACGACGCAACGATGGAGATCAAGGTGTCGAGCCGGTGACGATGGAGATCATGACGATGCTTTGGAGATGGAGATCAAAAGCACAAGATGATGATGGCCATATCATGACACATATTTTGATTGCATGTGATGTTTATCTTTATGCATCTTATTTTGTTTAGTACGGTGGTAGCATTATAAGATGATCCCTTCACTAAATTTCAAGGTATAAGTGTTTTCCCTGAGTATGCACCGTTGCGACAGTTCGTCGTGTTGAGACACCACGTGATGATCGGGTGTGATAGATACTACGTTCACATACAACGGGTGCAAGACAGTTTTGCACATGCGCAATACTCGGGTTAAACTTGACGAGCCTAGCATGTACAGACATGGCCTCGAAACACTGGAGACCGAAAGGTCGAACGTGAATCATATAGTAGATATGATCAACATAGAGATGTTCACCATTGATGACTACCCCATCTCACGTGTTGATCGGACATGGGTTAGTTGATTTGGATCACGTATCACTTAGATGACTTGAGGGATGTCTATTTAAGTGGGAGTTCTTAAGTAATTTGATTAATTGAACTTAATTTATCATGAACTTAGTCCTGATAGTATTTGCATATCTATGTTATAGATCAATAGCTCGCGTATAGCTCCCCTGTTTTATTTTTGATATGTTCCTTGAGAAAACTAAGTTGAAAGATGATAGTAGCAATGATGCGGACTGGGTCCGTGATCTGAGGATTATCCTCATTGCTGCACAGAAGAATTATGTCCTTGATGCACCACTAGGTAACAGACCTATTGCAGGAGCAGATGCAGACGTTATGAACGGCTGGCAAGCTTGGTATGATGACTACTTAATAGTTTAGTGCACCATGTTTTACGGCTTAGAACCGGGACTTCAAAAATGTTTTGAACGCCACAGAGCATATGAGATGTTCCAAGAGCTGAAATTGGTATTTCAGACTCATGCCCGTGTTAAGAGGTATGAGACCTCTGACAAGTACTTTGCCTACAAGATGGAGGAGAATAGCTCAGCCTGTGAGCATGTGCTCAGAATGTCTGGGTACTACAATCACTTGAATCAAGTGGGAGTTAATCTTCTAGATAAGATAGTGATTGACAGAGTTCTCTAGTCACTATCACCAAGCTACTAGAACTTCGTGATGAACCATAATATGCAATGGATGACGAAAACAATTCCCGAGCTCTTCGCGATGCTCAAATCGGCGAAGGTAGAAATCAAGAAAGAGCATCAAATGTTGAAGGTTAAGAAGACCACTAGTTTCAAGAAAAAGGGCAAAAAGGGAAAGAAAGGGAACTTCAAGAAGAATGGCAAACGAGTTGCCGCTCCCGTGAAGAAGCCCAAAGCTGGACATAAGCCTGAAACTGAGTGCTTCTATTGAAAACGGAATGGTCACTAGAAGTAGAACTGCCCCAAATACTTGGCGGATAAGAAGGATGGCAAAGTGAACAAAGGTATATTTGATATACATGTTATTGATGTGTACTTTACTAGTGTTCATAGTAGCCTCTGGGTATTTGATACCGATTTAGTTGCTAAGATTAGTAACTCACAACAGGAGTTGTAAAATGAACAGAGACTAGTTAATGGCGAGGTGACGATGTGTGTTGGAAGTGATTCCAAGGTTGATAAGATCACCATCGCACACTCCCTCTACCTTCGGGATTAGTGTAGAACCTAAATAAATGTTATTTGGTGTTTGCGTTGAGCATGAATATGATTGGATCATGTTTATTGCAATACGGTTATTCATTTAAGAAAAAGAATAATTGTTGTTCTGTTTACATGAATAAAACCTTCTATGGTCATACACTCAATATAAATGGTTTATTAAATCTCGATCGTAATGATACACATATTCATAATATTAATGACAAAAGATGCAAAGTTGATAATGATAGTGGAACATACTTGTTGCACTGCCGTTTAGGTCATATTGGTGTAAAGCGCATGAAGAAACTCCATGCGGATGGACTTTTGAAATCACTTGATTATGAATCATTTGATACTTGCGAACCATGCCTCATGGGCAAGATGACTAAAACTCCGTTCTCCGGAATAATGGAGCGAGCTAATGACTTATTGGAAATAATACATACTGATGTATGCAGCCCGATGAGTATTGAAGCACGCGGCGGGTATCGTTATTTTCTGACCTTCACAGATGATTTGAGCGGATATGGGTATATCTACTTAATGAAACACAAGTCTGAAACATTTGAAAAGTTCAAAGAATTTCAGAGTGAAGTGGAGAATCATCGTAACAAGAAAATAAAGTTTCTATGATCTGATCACAGAGGCGAATATTTGAGTTACAAGTTTGGCCTTCATTTAAAACAATGTGGAATAGTTTCACAACTCACGCCACCTGGAACACCACAGCGTAATGGTGTGTCCGAACGTCGTAACCGTACTCTATTGGATATGGTGCGATCTATGATGTCTTTTACCGATTTACCACTATCGTTTTGGGGTTATGCATTAGAGATAGCTGCATTCACGTTAAATAGGGCACCTTCTAAATCCGTTGAGATGACCCCGTATGAACTGTGGTTTGACAAGAAACCTAAGGTGTCGTTTCTTAAAGTTTGGGGTTGTGACACTTATGTTAAAAGACTTCAGCCTGATAAGCTTGAACCCAAATCAGAGAAGTGCGTCTTCATAGGATACCCTAAGGAAACAATTGGGTACACCTTCTACCACAGATCCGAAGGCAAGATCTTTATTGCCAAGAATGGAACCTTTCTAGAGAAGGAGTTTCTCTCGAAAGAAGTGAGTGGGAGGAAAGTAGAACTTGATGAGGTAATTGTACCTTCTCTCGAATTGGAAAGTAGTTCATCATAGAAAACTGTTCTCGTGATGGCTACACCAACTAGAGAGGAAGCTAATGATAATGATCATGAAACTTCAGATCAAGTTACTACTGAAACCTCGCAGGTCGACCAGAGCACGATCCGCACCAGAGTGGTATGGTAATCATGTCCTGGAAGTCATGTTACTAGACCATGACGAACCTACGAATTATGAAGAAGCAATGATGAGCCCAGATTACGACAGATGGCTTGAGGCCATGAAATATGAGATAGGATCCATGTATGAGAACAAAGTGTGGACTTTTGTGGATTTGCCCGATGATCGGCAAGCCATAGAGAATAAATGGATCTTCAAGAAGAAGACTGACACTGATGGTAATGTTACCGTCTACAAAGCTCGACTTGTCGCAAAAGGTTTTCGACAAGTTCAAGGGGTTAACTACGATGAGACTTTCTCAACCGTAGCGATGCTTAAGTCTGTCCAAATCATGTTAGCAATTGCCGCATTTCATGATTATGAAATCTGGCAAATGGACGTCAAAACTGCATTCCTTAATGGATTTCTCAAAGAAGAGTTGTATATGATGCAACCAGAAGGTTTTGCCGATCCTAAAGGTTCTAACAAAGTGTGCAAGCTCCAGCAATCCATCTACGGGCTGGTGCAAGCATCTCGGTGTTGGAATATACGCTTTGACGAGGTGATCAAAGCATATGGTTTTATACAGACTTACGATGAAGCCTGTATTTACAAGAAAGTGAGTGGGAGCTCTGTAGCATTTCTGATATTATATGTGGATGACATATTGTTGATTGGAAATGATATAGAATTTCTGGATAGCATAAAAGGATACTTGAATAAGAATTTTTCAATGAAAGACCTCGGTGAAGCTGCTTATCTATCGGGCATCAAGATCTATAGAGATAGATCAAGATGCTTAATAGACTTTCACAAAAGCACATACCTTGATAAAGTTTTGAAGAAGTTCAAAAATGGATCAGTCAAAGAAAGGGTTCTTGCCTGTGTTACAAGGTGTGAAGTTGAGTAAGACTCAATGCCCGACCACGGCAGAAGATAGAGAGACAATGAAAGTCATTCCCTATGCCTCAGCCATAGGTTCTATAAAGTATGCTATGCTGTGTACCAAACCTGTTGTGTGCCTTGCCATGAGTTTGGCAAGGGGGTACAATAGTGATCCAGGAGTAGATCACTGGACAACAGTCAAAATTATCCTTAGGTACCTAAGAAGACTAAGGAAATATTTCCCGGTTATGGATGTGATAAAGAGTTCGTCGTAAAGGGTTACGTCGATGCAAGCTTTGACACCGATTCAGATGACTCTAAGTCTCAATCTGGATATATATTGAAAGTGGAAGCAATTAACTAGAGTATCTCTATGCAGATCATTGTAGACATAGAAATTTGCAAAATACATACTGATCTGAATGTTGTAGACCCGTTGACTAAACTTCTCTCACAAGCAAAACATGATCACGCCTTAGTACTTTTTGGGTGTTAATCACCTAGCGATGTGAACTAGATTATTGAATCTAGTAAACCCTTTGGGTGTTGGTCACATGGCGATGTGAACTATTGGTGTTAATCACATGGCGATGTGAACTAGATTATTGACTCTAGTAAACCCTTTGGGTGTTGATCACATGGCGATGTGAACTAGATTATGGACTCTAGTGCAAGTGGGAGACTGAAGGAAATATGCCCTAGAGGGAATAATAAAGTTGTTATTTTATATTTCCTTATTCATGATAAAGGTTTATTATTAATGCTAGAATTGTATTGATCGGAAACTTAAATACATGTGTGAATACATAAACAAACACCATGTCCCTAGTGAGCCTCTACTTGACTAGCTCGTTGATCAAAGATGGTTAAGGTTTCCTAACCATGGACATGAGTTGTCATTTGATAATGAGATCACATCATTAGGAGAATGATGTGATGGACAAGACCCATCCGTTAGCTTAGCATAATGATCGTTCAGTTTTATTGCTATTGCTTTCTTCATGTCAAATACATATTCCTTCGACTATGAGATTATGCAACTCCTGGATACCGAAGGAATGCCTTGTGTGCTATCAAACGTCACAACGTAACTGGGTGATTATAAAGATGCTCTACAGGTATCTCCGAAGGTGTTTGTTGAGTTGGCATAGATCGAGATTAGGATTTGTCACTTCGAGTTTCGGAGAGGTATCTCTGGGCCCTCTCGGTAATACACATCATAAGCTTGCAAGCAAACGACTAAGGAGTTAGTCATGAGGTGATGTATTACGGAACGAGTAAAGAGACTTGTCGGTAACGAGATTGAACTAGGTATGAAGATACCGACGATCGAATCTCGGGCAAGTAAACATACCGATGGACAAAGGGAATTACGTGTGTTGTCATTACGGTTCGACCGCTAAAAATCTTCGTAGATTATGTAGGAGCCAATATGAGCATCTAGGTTCCGCTATTGGTTACTGACCAGAGAGGTGTCTCGGTCATGTCTACATAGTTCTCGAACCAGTAGGGTCCACACGCTTAACATTCGTTGACGATATAGTATTATATGAGTTATGTGATTTGGTGACCGAATGTTGTTCGGAGTCCCGGATGAGATCACGTACATGAACGAGTAGTCTCGAAATGGTCGAGAGGTAAAGATTGATATGTAGGACGATGGTATTCGGACACCGGAAGTGTTCCGGAGGGTACCGGGTACATATCGGGTCACCGGAAGGGGTTGCGGGCACCCCCGGCAAAAGATATGGGCCTAATGGGCCAAGAGGGGAAACACAGCAGCCAGCAGGGGCTGCAGCGCCCCCCATATGGGCCGCACCTGAGGGGAAGGAAAGTCGGGAAGAGAGAAGGAACGGGGGGGCGGGGGGGGTGGGGGATTTGGCCTCCCCTTCCTTCCCTCCTCCCTCCTCCTTCCTTTCCCCTCCGGTGAATAAGGAAGGGGGGAGGCCGAATTGGGTAGGCGCCCATGTAGGATTCCTCCTACTTGGGGTGCCCCCTGCTGCTCCCCTCCCTCTCCCACCTATATATACATGGGGAGGGGGCGCCTAGAACACATAACAACATCTGTTAGCCGTGTGCGGCGCCCCCCTCCACATATTACACCCTCGGTCATATTCTCGCGGTGCTTAGGCAAAGCCATGCGCGGATCACTTCACCATCATCGTCACCACGCCGTCGTGGTGACGGAACTCATCTACTCCCTCGACACTTTGCTGGATCAAGAGGTAGAGGGACGTCATCAAGCTGAACGTGTGCAGAACTCGGAGGTGCCGTACGTTCGGTGCTTGATCGGTCGGAACGAGAAGAAGTTCGACTACATCAACCGCGTTGTCAAACGCTTCCGCTTTCGGTCTACGAGGGTACGTAGACACACTCTCCCCCTCTCGTTGCTATGCATCTCCTAGATAGATCTTGCGTGAGCGTAGGAATTTTTTTGTAATTGCATGCTACGTTTCCCAACAAAAGCATCTATCCGAAACAACTTATAAAATAAGTCATAGAATTTCAGCAAGGAAAAGATGAGGATGTGGCCGACGGGCTCAGCAACAATTCATCTAGATTCCCATAAACTGGATTTCCACAATCAGGTGGACAAGGTGATAGCATTGGACACACCAAAGTATATAATGAAGTATGTTCGAGGAGAACATCCACAATTAACATTGAACAAAAGTGCACCTGGAAATATGGACCATGTAGCACGATCAATGTTAGAATGGTAATCCAATAACCAAAAGACTTAGAATGAAACCATCGACCAATCACTTCAAAGCAATAGGGTTGCTAGAAGTTTTGAATTCACCCATCATAGTTCAATTGTCGGTATTCCTGTTAGAAACAACACGGGGACCAAGAAATGAACGGAGATGGTGAGAAGTATTACTATATCAAGAATTCTTAAGAGGTGGTGAAATTCTCACTACCTCCTTGACATAAGAGACGGTAATACTCCAAGGTAGAACATAACATAAGTTGGATAGTAAGGAGCTCCATAGCAAGAACAAGTTTGTGTTGGAGGGAAAGCAAGAACGTTGTCGATGTTAACACAAATCATCGAGGGGCAAGAATGGTATTTCTCATCATGAATTCAATTGATATCCTGGAAGAGCTCAGAATGTTGATGATGATCACGACACATTTGTCGAGAGGTTTCTTGAAGATGTAATCGATCAGCGCCGACATCAAGCAAAAGGAATGGTGAAGCGAAAGGTTATCGGAACTACAGATAGGATTGCAAGATCAGCATCAAAATTGTCTTTCAAGACAAACTATATGATGTTGAAAGCTCGATGTCTACTTAGCGCACTATTGGGATTGTGTTCCGGGGATGAAATACATAGGTAGCATGGTCAGGCATTCACATGACGATGATGGTGTAGTCAAACGGCTGGGAATGAAATGATCGAGTACCACCTCGTAAGAAAAAGATTACTAAGAGTTGTTGAATCGCAGCGCGGACTCGATTTAGGTATGGGTGTCCTCGGGCGACTATCAACTCAGAACCCAGGGAAAAATTGAAACTGGTGATAAATAATAGTTGATGAAGAACTCATAAGAAGTTATGTAGTTCCTGTGATATTCGTGAGATACCAGAGGGTAATACTCGAAGGCAGATCAGAATAGAGGTTGAAGTGGTGTATTTACCTGCAGAATACGAGTGCTTTAACTGGTACGAGAAAAGGAAGCGAAGGAGGACAATATGGTTGGAACCACATTTGTAAATGATCAAACCACAGATACAAGATGATGTTATATCAAGGGGATAACTATTGTTACGAGAAGCTTCGATGATAAGCTCTACATTGTGTCCATGGGCATGAACGCAAAGTTCAAGGTCGACTCCCACTTCTCCAATAGACAGCTTCTCATTCACTGCTCTCTATTAAAAATGTTTAGACTTTCAATGTTTAACTGGTAGAATACCAGAAGAGTATGACTCGTGATAGCTCTCGGGTTCACACGGATTAGGGAAGACATAGGTTCAACCCATAGGGGCATCTTAGGAACTTATACCAAAAACTTGAAGAGTAAATATCACAAGCTCGAAGGTAGAGCATGATTGGCAAAAGCAGAGGATACAGTTTACCAAAGGCATTACGTATCCGAGGAAAGACTCACAAAGTTTAATTCATATAAAGGACAATGTCGGATATTAATCCAGCTGTGGGTCTAGCGGACCGCAAAGAATCTGATGTGGGTACCGATGTTCAATCAGAAGAAGAAATAATGCAAAGGCATCAGATTATAGAAATATCTGGATAATTTCAAAGCTTACAAAGGAATTATAATTTCCAATTCGGGGATCAGAAGCAGAGGCTCTGATCAAAAGATAAGTATGTTGAGTAGACATAGATCGACAATCAATCAAGATTTGATTTGCAGAGAACCAGCTCATGTCCGGAGTGACATCTTAGCCGGAAGGATGAATTCTAGGATTCAACTGAGGAGTGCAAGCATTCGCAAACATATCGAATCGAAGGCTCAAAATGACAATGACAAAGGATACTAATGAATATTGCTAGACATATGGAAAGTAACCATAATGCCAGCAGACAAGTATATTGCAGAGCAATAGTTGGCAGAGGACTATCGAATTATTGGATAGTATTCATAGTATCTTGTGATAACAAGAGCAGCTAGGAATAAAAGTAGGAATGACAGGTGTATGTATTTATCCATAGGGATATATCGGTGGTAGGGAATTGCAAAAGCGACGGGCAGAAAGTCTCGGGAGAACATCGGAGAGTATGTTCGGAATCTTCCGGTGCACCAAGCTATCATCTAGAGTGAGGGGCTCTCCGGGAGGAAGTAGTTACGAGAACCTAGAGTCAGAGTTAGTAAAATCGTTTTAACCTGAATAGAAGAGAGATCAGAGTCCCAGAGTATAGACGAGGAATAAAAGATCCTAATACCACCCATTGGCGACATGGGCCCGTAAGCCACACAGCCATGTTAGTAAAATAGTTTTCATAGGCTAGACTCAACTTCGGCCAAGGAGTTGGAAAGGGGGGGGGGGGTTCCTACAGGCAGTTAACTCTGATACCAACTTGTGACGCCCCCGATTCAATCGTACACTAATCATACATGCAAATGTGTACGATCAGGATCAGGGACTCACGGGAAGATATCACAACACAACTCTAGACACAAATTAAGGTCATACAAGCTTTATATTACAAGCCAGGGGCCACGAGGGCTCGAATACGCAAGCTCGAATACGAACGAGTCAGCGGAAGCAAATATATCTGAGTACATACATAAGTTAAACATGTTTTCCTTAAGAAGGCTAGCACAAAAGTAACAACGATCGAAAGGGCAAGGTCTCCTGCCAGGGAGCCTCCTAACTACTCCTAATAGTCTGCGGTCTCCACGTAGTAGTAGGCTCCATCGGGGTAGTAGTAGTCGTCGGTGGTATCGTTTGGCTCCTGGGATACGCCATCTGGTCGCAGCAATCGGGTATGGGGGAAAAGAGGGGGCAAAGCAATCATGAGTACTCATCCAAAGTACTCGCAAGACTGACATCAGATCTATGCTAAGTATGCATCGGTATCAAATGGAAGGTTGTATCTGTGGACTAAACTACAGAATGCCAGAATAGAGGGGAAGACCTAGCCTATCGAAGACTAGCATCTTGCAGCATCTTGCAGCAACAGAAGAGAGTAGAGTATCATAACATAATAGTAAGTATGTTGTATTACGCCCAGAGATCCTTCCTCGACTACCCCGCGAGGAAGCAATCTCGGAGCCATCATATCCATTTATCATCTCCAGTATCCAGTTCTAGTTGTATCAATCGGGATACAACACCGAGTGGCCGTTACCGTGGATCCGGCTATTCCAATAGATATACTTCCCTGCAGGGGTGCACCAACTTACCCACCACGCTCGATTAACTCTGGCCGGACACACTTTTTCGGGTCATGCCCGGCCTCGGTCAAAATGACATGCCGTAGCCCTACCTAGGCTCAACAGAGAGGTCAACACACTGGACTAACCCTATGCGCACAGGGGTCTTGGTCCCATCGCCCTTTGCACTCCTGCATGTTGCGTACGCGGCCGGTGAGTAGACCTAGCCCCCTTAATACAAGTGCAGGATTTCACAGTCCAACCCAGCGCGCGCCGCTCAGTTGCTGACGTCTAGAGAGCTTCAGCTGATACATACGACGCAGAGTGCCCATACTTATCCCCGCATGATGGTTAGTGCTAAAAGGCCAGAGGCCTACTCAGATCAAATATCTAAACCGTTAGTATCTTGGGAACGTGCGGTAACGAGCAGAGACTCACGATCATATGACCCCGTCGCCCCGTCTCGTGGACTTATGGCAAGGGCTAAGAATGCCCGGCCGTGCCACGTAGAGAACTCACGGGTTCCGTCCAGGTCAACCCGACTCCACATCACTCGCAACATTTGCTCGCGCGGGTACCCCTCAGGGCCGACCTGACTTTATCATGGTTCAGGGTAAAGTCATAGTAACCGTGTGTCCATAACACCAAGGGGGAAAACCCGAGGAATCACCCTCGATGGATTCCTACTCGATGTAACCGACAAGGTGAACTAAGGAGTAATCACGCTCGATGGTTCACACCTGAAGGGTTGCACGATAGAGTCGTTATCGAGAGTGGTGAAGAAGGAATTGTTGGGAAACGAAGCATGCAATTTCAAAAAATTCCTACGCTCACACAAGATCTATCTAGGAGATGCATAGCAACGAGAGGGGGAGAGTGTGTCTACGTACCCTCGTAGACTGAAAGCGGAAGCATTTGACAACGCAGTTGATGTAGTCAAACTTCTTCTCGTTCCGACTGATCAAGCACCGAAAGTACGGCACCTCCGAGTTCTGCACACGTTCAGCTCGATGACGTCCCTCGAACTCTTGATCCAGCAAAGTGTCGAGGGAGTAGATGAGTTCCGTCAGCACGACGGCGTGGTGACAGTGATGGTGAAGTGATCCACGCAGGGCTTCACCTAAGCACCGCAAGTATATGACCGAGGGTGTAATCTGTGGAGGGGGGCACCGCACATGGCTAATAGATGTTGTTGTTTGTTCTAGGCACCCCGTCCCCATGTATATATAGGTGGGAGAGGGAGGGGAGCAGCAGGGGGCGCCCCAAGTAGGAGGAATCCTACTTGGGCGACTCCCCAATTCGGCCTCCCCCCTTCCTTATTCACCGGAGGGGAAAGGAAGGAGGAGGGAGGAGGGAAGGAAGGGGGAGGCCGAATCCCTCCCCTTTCATCTCACTTCCCCTCTTTCCTTCCCCATAGGTGCGGCCCATATGGGGGGTCCAGCAGCCCCTGCTGGCTGCTGTGTTTACCCTCTTTGCCCATTAGGCCCATTTCTTTTGCCAGGGGTGCCCGGAACCCCTTCCGGTGACCCGATATGTACCCGGTACCCTCCGGAACACTTCTGGTGTCCGAATACCATCGTACTATATATCAGTCTTTACCTCTCGATCATTTCGAGACTCCTCATCATGTTCGTGATCTCACCCAGGATTCCGAACAACATTCGGTCACCAAATCACATAACTCATATAATACAAAATCGTCATCGAACGTTAAGCGTGCGGACCCTGCGGGTTCGAGAACTATGTAGACATGACCGAGACACCTCTTCGGTCAATAAACAATAGCGGAAGCTGGATGCTCATATTCTCTCCTACATATTCTACAAAGATCTTTATCGGTCGAACCGTTATGACAACATACGTAATTCCCTTTGTCCATCGGTATGTTACTTGCTAGAGATTCGATCGTCTGTATCTACATACCTAGTTCAATCTTGTTACCGGCAAGTCTCTTTACTCGTTCCGTAATACATCACCTCATGACTAACTCCTTAGTCGTTTGCTTGCAAGCTTATGATGTGTATTACCTAGAGGGCCCAGAGATACCTCTCCGAAACTCGGAGTGAAAAATCCTAATCTCGATCTATGCCAACTCAACAAACACCTTCGGAGATACCTGTAGAGCATCTTTATAATCACCCTCTTACATTGTGACGTTTGATAGCACACAAGGCATTCCTTCGGTATCCGTGAGTTGCATAATCTCATAGTCGAAGGAATATGTATTTGACATGAAGAAAGCAATAGCAATAAAACTGAACGATCATTATGCTAAGCTAACGGATGGGTCTTGTCCATCTCATCATTCTCCGAATGATGTGATCCCGTTGTCAAATGACAACTCATGTCCATGGTTAGGAAACCTTAACCATCTTTGATCAACGAGCTAGTCAAGTAGAGGCTCACTAGGGACACGGTGTTTGTTTATGTATTCACACATGTATTTAAGTTTCCGATCAATACAATTCTAGCATGAATAATAAACCTTTATCATGAATAAGGAAATATAAAATAACAAGTTTATTATTGCCTCTTGGGCATATTTCCTTAAGTCTCCCACTTACACTCGAGTCAATAATCTAGTTCACATCGCCATGTGATCAACACCCAAAGGGTTTACTAGAGTCAATAATCTAGTTCACATCGCCATGTGATTAACACCCAAAGAGTACTAAGGCGTGATCATGTTTTGCTTGTGAGAGAAGTTTAGTCAACGGGTCTACAACATTCAGATCCGTATGTATTTTGCAAATTTCTATGTCTACAATGCTCTGCATAGAGCTACTCTAGTTAATTGCTCCCACTTTCAATATGTATCCAGATTGAGACTTAGAGTCATCTGAATCGGTGTCAAAGCTTGCATCAATGTAACCCTTTACGACGAACTCTTTATCAACTCCATAACCGAGAAATATTTCCTTAGTCTCCTTAGGTACCTAAGGATAATTTTGACCGCTGTCCAGTGATCTACTCCTTGATCACTATTGTACCCCCTTGCCAAACTCATGGCAAGGCACACAACAGGTTGGTACACAGCATAGCATACTTTATAGAACCTATGGCTGAGGCATAGGGAATGACTTTCATTCTATCTCTATCTTCTGCCGTGGTCGGGCATTGAGTCTTACTCAACTTCACACCTTGTAACACAGGCAAGAACCCTTTCTTTGACTGATCCATTTTTGAACTTCAAAATTTTATCAAGGTATGTGCTTTTGTGAAAGTCTATTAAGCATCTTGATCTATCTCTATAGATCTTGATGCCCAATATATAAGCAGCTTCACCGAGGTCTTTCATTGAAAATTTCTTATTCAAGTATCCTTTTATGCTATCCAGAAATTCTATATCATTTCCAATCAACAATATGTCATCCACATATAATATCAGAAATGCTACAGAGCTCCCACTCACTTTCTTGTAAATACAGGCTTCACTGTAGGTCTGTATAAAACCATATGCTTTGAGCACCTCATCAAAGCATATATTCCAAGTCTAAGATGCTTGCACCAGTCCATAGATGGATTGCTGGACCTTGCACACTTTGTTAGCACCTTTAGGATCGGCAAAACCTTCTGGTTGCATCATATACAACTCTTCTTTGAGAAATCCATTAAGGAATGCAGTTTTGACGTCCATTTGCCAGATTTCATAATCATAAAATGCGGCAATTGCTAACATGATTCGGACGGACTTAAGCATCGCTACGGGTGAGAAAGTCTCATCGTAGTCAACCCCTTGAACTTGTCGAAAACCTTTTGGGACAAGTCGAGCTTTGTAGACAGCAACATTACCATCAGCGTCAGTCTTCTTCTTGAAGATCCATTTATTCTCTATGGCTTGCCGATCATCAGGCAAATCCACCAAAGTCCACACTTTGTTCTCGTACATGGATCCTATCTCATATTTCATGGCCTCAAGCCATCTGTCGGAATATGGGCTCATCATAGCTTCTTCATAACTCGTAGGTTCGTCATGGTCTAGTAACATGACTTCCAGGACAGGATTACCGTACCACTCTGGTGCGGATCGTGCTCTGGTCGACCTACGAGGTTCAGTAGTAACTTGATCTGAAGTTTCATGATCATTATCATTAGCTTCCTCTCTAGTTGGTGTAGGCATCACGGGAACAGTTTTCTGTGATGAACTACTTTCCAGTTCGAGAGAAGGTACAATTACCTCATCAAGTTCTACTTTCCTCCCACTCACTTCTTTCGAGAGAAACTCCTTCTCTAGAAAGGTTCCATTCTTGGCAACAAAGATCTTGCCTTCGGATATGTGGTAGAATGTGTACCCAATTGTTTCCTTAGGGTATCCTATGAAGACGCACTTCTCCGATTTGGGTTCGAGCTTATCAGGCTGAAGCCTTTTAACATAAGTGCCGCAACCCCATACTTTAAGAAACGATAGCTTAGGTTTCTTGTCAAACCACAGTTCATATGGTGTCGTCTCAACGGATTTAGACGGTGCCCTATTTAACGTCAATGCAGCTGTCTTTAATGCATAACCCCAAAACGATAGTGGTAAATCGCTAAGAGACATCATAGATCGCACCATATCCAATAAAGTACGGTTACGACGTTCGGACACACCATTACGCTGTGGTGTTCTAGGTGGCGTGAGTTGTGAAACTATTCCACATTGTTTTAAATGAATGCCAAACTCGTAACTCAAATATTCTCCTCCGCGATCAGATCGTAGAAACTTTATTTTCTTGTTACGATGATTCTCCACTTCACTCTGAAATTCTTTGAACTTGTCAAATGTTTCATCAAGTAGATATACCCATGTCTGCTCAAATCATCTGTGAAGGTCAGAAAATATTGATACCCGCCATGAGCCTCAACACTCATTGGACCGCATACATCGGTATGTATTATTTCCAATAAGTCATTGGCTTGTTCCATTGTTTCGGAGAACGGAGTTTTAGTCATCTTGCCCATGAGGCATGGTTCGCAAATATCAAATGATTCATAATCAAGTGATTCCAAAAGCCCATCTGCATGGAGTTTCTTCATGCGCTTTACACCAATATGACCGAAACGGAAGTGCCACAAATATATTACACTATCATTATCAACTTTTCATCTTTTGGCATCAATATTATGAATATGTGTATCACCACAATCGAGATTCAATAAAAATAGACTACTCTTCAAGGGTGCATGACCATAAAAGATATTACTCATATAAATAGAACAACCATTTTCTCTGATTTAAATGAATAACCATCTCGCACTAAACAAGATCAAGATATAATGTTCATGCTCAACGCTGGCACCAAATAACAATTATTCAGGTCTAAAACTAATCGCGAAGGTAGATGTAGAGGTAGTGTGCTGATGGCAATCACGTCGACCTTGGAACCATTCCCGACGCGCATCGTCACCTCGTCCTTAGCCAATCTTCGTTTAATCCGTAGCCCCTGTTTCGAGTTACAAATATGAGCAACCGAACCAGTATCAAATACCCAGGAGCTACTACGAGCATTAGTAAGGTACACATCAATAACATGTATATCAAATATACCTTTGTCCACTTTGCCATCCTTCTTATCCGCCAAATACTTGGGGCAGTTCTGCTTCCAGTGTCCAGTCCCTTTGCAGTAGAAGCACTCAGTTTCAGGCTTGGGTCCAGCTTTGGGCTTCTTCCCGGGAGTGACAACTTGCTTGCCATTCTTCTTGAAGTTCCCCTTCTTTCCCTTGCCCTTTTCTTGAAACTAGTGGTCTTGTTAACCATCAACACTTGATGCTCCTTCTTGATTTCTACCTCCGCAGCTTTGAGCATTGCCAAGAGCTCGGGAATTGTCTTTTCCATCCCTTGCATATTATAGTTCATCACGAAGCCTTTGTAACTTGGTGGCAGTGATTGGAGAACTCTATCAATAACACTATCATCTGGAAGATTAACTCCCAGCTGAGTCAAGTGATTATGATACCCAGACATTTTGAGTATGTGTTCACTGACAGAACTGTTCTCCTCCATCTTGCAGCTATAGAAGTTGTTGGAGACTTCATATCTCTCAACTCGGGCATTTGCTTGAAATATTAACTTCAACTCCTGGAACATCTCATATGGTCCATGACATTCAAAACGTCTTTGAAGTCCCGATTCTAAGCCGTAAAACATGGCACACTGAACTATCGAGTAGTCATCAGATCGAGCTTGCCAGACGTTCCTAACATCAGCATCTGCTCCTGCAGCAGGCCTTTCACCTAGCGGTGCATCAAGGACATAAATCTTCTGTGCAGCAATGAGGATAATCCTCAAGTTACGGACCCAGTCCGTGTAGTTGCTACCATCATCTTTCAACTTAGCTTTCTCTGGGAACGCATTAAAATTCAAGGGAATGGCAGCACGGGCAATTGATCTACAACATAGATATGCAAATACTATCAGGACTAAGTTCATGATAAATTAAGTTCAATTAATCAAATTACTAAAGAACTCCCACTTAAATAGACATCCCTCAAGTCATCTAAATGACACGTGATACAAATCAACTAAACCATGTCCGATCATCACGTGAGATGGAGTAGTCATCAATGGTGAACATCTCTATGCTGATCATATCTACTATATGATTCACGTTCGACCTTTCGGTCTCCAGTGTTCCGAGGCCATGTCTATACATGCGAGGCTCGTCAAGTTTAACCCGAGTATTCCGCATGTGCAAAATTGTCTTGCACCCGTTGTATGTGAATGTAGAGTCTATCACACCTGATCATCACGTGGTGTCTCAACACGACGAACTGTCGCAATGGTGCATACTCAGGGAGAACGCTTATACCTTGAAATTTAGTTAAGGGATCATCTTATAATGCTACCGCCGTGCTAAGCAAAATAAGATGCATAAAGATAAACATCACATGCAATCAAAATATGTGACATGATATGGCCATCATCATCTTGTGCTTTTTGATCTCCATCTCCAAAGCATCGTCATGATCTCCATCGTCATCGGCTCGACACCTTGATCTCCATCGTTGCGTCGTGGTCGTCTCGCCAACTATTGCTTCTACAACCATCGCTAACGCATAGTGATAAAGTAAAGCAATTACATGGCGTTTGCATTTCGTACAATAAAGAGACAACCATAAGGCTCCCGCCGGTTGCCGATAACTTTTACAAAACATGATCATCTCATACAACAATGTATATCACATCATGTCTTGACCATATCACATCACAACATGCCCTGCAAAAACAAGTTAGACATCCTCTACTTTGTTGTTGCAAGTTTTACGTGGCTGCTACGGGCTTCTAGCAAGAACCG
Organism: Thinopyrum elongatum; assembly: GCA_011799875.1. Taxonomy (NCBI): domain Eukaryota; kingdom Viridiplantae; phylum Streptophyta; class Magnoliopsida; order Poales; family Poaceae; genus Thinopyrum; species Thinopyrum elongatum. Next base: position 561,497,570 of record CM022302.1, read on the forward strand.
TTCTTACCTACGCATCGAAACCACAACGGTGATTTATCAAGTTTGCTGTTTTAACCTTCAACAAGGACCGGCCGTAGTCAAATTTGATTCAACTAAAGTAGGAGAAACAGACACCCGCTAGCCACCTTTATGCAAAACTAGTTGCATGTCTGTCGGTGGAACCGGTCTCATGAACGTGGTCATGTAAGGTTGGTCCGGGCCGCTTCATCCAACAATACCGCCGAATCAAAATAAGACATTGGTTGTAAGCAGTATGACGATCACCGCCCATAACTCTTTGTGTTCTACTCGTGCATATCATCTACGCATAGACCTGGCTCGGATGCCACTGTTGGGAAACGTAGCATGCAATTTCAAAAAAATTCCTATGCTCATGCAAGATCTATCTAGGAGATGCATAGCAACGAGAGGGGGAGAGTGTGTCTACGTACCCTCGTAGACCGAAAGCGGAAGCGTTTGACAACGCGGTTGATGTAGTCGAACTTCTTCTCGTTTCGACCGATCAAGCACCGAACGTACGGCACCTCCGAGTTCTGCGCATGTTCAGCTCGATGACGTCCCTCGAACTCTTGATCCAGCAAAGTGTCGAGGGAGTAGATGAATTCCGTCAGCACGACGGCGTGGTGACGGTGATGGTGAAGTGATCCGCGCAGGGCTTCGCCTAAGCACCGCGAGAATATGACCAAGGGTGTAATCTGTGGAGGGGGGCACCGCACACGACTAACAGATGTTGTTGTTTGTTCTAGGCACCCCCTCCCCATGTATATATAGGTGGGAGAGGGAGGGGAGAAGCAGGGGGCGCCCCAAGTAGGAGGAATCCTACTTGGGCGCCTCCCCAATTCGGCCTCCCCCCTTACCTATTCACCGGAGGGGAAAGGAAGGAGGATGGAGGAGGGAAGGAAGGGGGAGGCCGAATCCCTCCCCTTCCTTATCTCTTCCCCTCTTTCCTTCCCCTCAGGTGCGGCCCATATGGGGGGCGCAGCAGCCCCTGTTGGCTGCTGTGTTTCCCCTCTTGGACCATTAGGCCCATATCTTTTGCCGGGGGTGCCCGGAACCCCTTCCGGCGACCCTATATGTTCCCGGTACCCTCCGAAACACTTCTGGTGTCCGAATACCATTGTCCTATATATCAATCTTTACCTCTCGAATATTTCGAGACTCCTCGTCATGTCCGTGATCTCATCCAGGACTCCAAACAACATTCGGTCACCAAATCACATAACTCATATAATACAAAATCGTCATCGAACGTTAAGCATGCGGACCCTACTGGTTCGAGAACTATGTAGACATGATTGAGACACCTCTCCGGTCAATAACCTATAGCAGAACCTGGATGCTCATATTGTCTCCTACATATTCTACGAAGATCTTTATCGGTCGAACCGTTATGACAACTTCCGTAATTTTCTTTGTCCATCGGTATGTTACTTGCTCGAGATTCGATCGTCAGTATCTACATACCTAGTTCAATCTCGTTACCGGCAAGTCTCTTTACTCATTCCGTAATACATCACCTCGTAACTAACTCCTTAGTCGTTTGCTTGCAAGCTTATGATGTGTATTACCGAGAGGGCCCAGAGATACTTCTCCAAAACTCGGAGTGACAAATCCTAATCTCGATCTATGCCAACTCAACAAACACCTTCGGAGATACCTGTAGAGCATCTTTATAATCACCCAGTTACGTTGTGACGTTTGAGAGCACACAAGGCATTCCTTCGGTATCCGGGAGTTGCATAATCTCATAGTCGAAGGAATATGTATTTGACATGAAAAAAGCAATAGCAATAAAACTGAACGATCATTATGCTAAGCTAACGGATGGGTCTTGTCCATCACATCATTCTCCTAATGATGTTATCTCGTTATCAAATGACAACTCATGTCCATGGTTAGGAACCTTAACTATCTTTGATCAACGAGCTAGTCAAGTAGAGGCTCACTAGGGACACGGTGTTTGTTTATGTATTCACACATGTATTTAAGTTTCCGATCAATACAATTCGAGCATGAATAATAAACCTTTATCATGAATAAGGAAATATAAAATAACAACTTTATTATTACCTCTAGGGCATATTTCTTCAGGAATCACCCTTGATGACCACGACCGATTAGCTACTCTACAAAGTTAACATCAGAAGTGCTATACGAGGTATCACCCTCGGCATTCGATAGTAACCCTGTGAAGTCGTAGAACTAAGGAGGGTGTGGTGTGATGTGTCGGGCTGTAGACGTAGATCACGTTGATCGAGTCATCTGGTAATCCAGCGGGGGCAACTGGGACAAGGTGAGGGGGTCACTGATAGAACACTAACCAACCTATATTAAGCAGTTTAGGGTAAGCAGGTAAGGTAATAAGTGCAGGTTAAAAAAACAGGCTATGTATCAGAATAGGATCATGCAAAAGCAGTAGCAGTTCTAATGCAAGCATAAGAGAGAAGTGAATGGGCGATATCGGAATTATCAAGGGGGGTTGCTTGCCTGGAAGCTCTGCAGACAGATACGGATCCTCGACGGTGAAATAGTCGATCACTGGTTCAACCGAGGTATCGGGGTCTACCGGAAAAGAAGTAACGGAGGGGGAACACAATAAATAACAGAGCAATCAAAAGCATCACAAAGCATAACATGGCAATACGCGGTGCTAGAGGTGACCTAACGCAGTGCTACACGTTACAGATGGAGTGGAAAAATATCTGTGGATATTTCCCCCGCTTTGGGCATTTACCGGACAGACGATCCGAAGCGGAAGGTTCCATGCTCAGTAGGGTAGAGGGGTGTGGCAGGTATGTGGGTGACATATTCGGATTTGTCATATTTTTCTGATGGTTTTTCATATATAAATTATTTTCATCGAAGTTACGGTTAATCTTCTACGAATTTCCAAAGTTTCTTCCGACCGATCAAGCACCGAAAGTACGGCACCTCCAAGTTCTGCACACGTTCAGCTCGATGACGTCCCTCGAACTCTTGATCCAGCAAAGTGTCGAGGGATTAGATGAGTTCCGTCAGCACGATGGTGTGGTGACAGTGATGGTGAAGTGATCCGCGCAGGGCTTCACCTAAGCACCGCAAGAATATGACCGATGGTGTAATCTGTGGAGGGGGGCGCCGCACATGGCTAATAGATGTTGTTGTTTGTTCTAGGCACCCCGTCCCCATGTATATATAGGTGGGAGAGAGTGGGGAGCAGCAGGGGGCGCCCCAAGTAGGAGGAATCCTACTTGGGCGACTCCCCAATTCGGCCTCCCCCCTTATTCACCGGAGGGGAAAGGAAGGAGGAGGGAGGAGGGAAGGAAGGGGGAGGCCGAATCCCTCCCCTTTCATCTCACTTCCCCTCCTTCCTTCCCCTTAGGTGCGGCCCATATGGGGGGCGCAGCAGCCCCTGCTGGCTGCTGTGTTTACCCTCTTTGCCCATTAGGCCCATTTCTTTTGCCACGGGTGCCCGGAACCCCTTCCGGTGACCCGATATGTACCCGGTACCCTCCGGAACACTTCTGGTGTCCGAATACCATCGTCCTATATATCAGTCTTTACCTCTCGATCATTTCGAGACTCCTCGTCATGTTCGTGATCTCATCCGGGACTCCAAACAACATTCGGTCACCAAATCACATAACTCATATAATACAAAATCGTCATCGAACGTTAAGCGTGCGGACCCTACGGGTTCGAGAACTATGTAGACATGACCGAGACACCTCTTCGGTCAATAAACAATAGCGGAAGCTGGATGCTCATATTCTCTCCTACATATTCTACCAAGATCTTTATCGGTCGAACCGTTATGACAACATACGTAATTCCCTTTGTCCATCGGTATGTTACTTGCTCGAGATTCGATCGTCGGTATCTACATACCTAGTTCAATCTTGTTACCGGCAAGTCTCTTTACTCGTTCCGTAATACATCACCTCATGACTAACTCCTTAGTCGTCTGCTTGCAAGCTTATGATGTGTATTACCTAGAGGGCCTAGAGATACCTCTCCGAAACTCGGAGTGAAAAATCCTAATCTCGATCTATGCCAACTCAACAAACACCTTCGGAGATACCTGTAGAGCATCTTTATAATCACCCTGTTACATTGTAACATTTGATAGCACACAAGGCATTCCTTCGGTATCCGTGAGTTGCATAATCTCATAGTCGAAGGAATATGTATTTGACATGAAGAAAGCAATAGCAATAAAACTGAACGATCATTATGCTAAGCTAACGGATGGGTCTTGTCCATCTCATCATTCTCCGAGTGATGTTATCCCGTTATCAAATGACAACTCATGTCCATGGTTAGGAGACCTTAACCATCTTTGATCAACGAGCTAGTCAAGTAGAGGCTCACTAGGGACACGGTGTTTGTTTATGTATTCACACATGTATTTAAGTTTCCGATCAATACAATTCTAGCATGAATAATAAACCTTTATCATGAATAAGGAAATATAAAATAACAAGTTTATTATTGCCTCTTGGGCATATTTCCTTAAGTCTCCCACTTACACTAGAGTCAATAATCTAGTTCACATCGCCATGTGATCAACACCCAAAGGGTTTACTAGAGTCAATAATCTAGTTCACATCGCCATGTGATTAACGCCCAAAGAGTACTAAGGCGTGATCATGTTTTCTTGTGAGAGAAGTTTAGTCAACGGGTCTACAACATTCAGATCCGTATGTATTTTGCAAATTTCTATGTCTACAATGCTCTGCATAGAGCTACTCTAGTTAATTGCTCCCACTTTCAATATGTATCCAGATTGAGACTTAGAGTCATCTGAATCGGTGTCAAAGCTTGCATCAATGTAACCCTTTACGACGAACTCTTTATCAACTCCATAACCGAGAAATATTTCCTTAGTCTTCTTAGGTACCTAAGGATAATTTTGACCGCTGTCCAGTGATCTACTCCTTGATCACTATTGTACCCCCTTGCCAAACTCATGGCAAGGCACACAACAGGTTGGTACACAGCATAGCATACTTTATAGAACCTATGGCTGAGGCATAGGGAATGACTTTCATTCTATCTCTATCTTCTGCCGTGGTCGGGCATTGAGTCTTACTCAACTTCACACCTTGTAACACAGGCAAGAACCCTTTCTTTGACTGATCCATTTTTGAACTTCAAAATTTTATCAAGGTATGTGCTTTTGTGAAAGTCTATTAAGCATCTTGATCTATCTCTATAGATCTTGATGCCCAATATATAAGCAGCTTCACCGAGGTCTTTCATTGAAAATTTCTTATTCAAGTATCCTTTTATGCTATCCAGAAATTCTATATCATTTCTAATCAACAATATGTCATCCACATATAATATCAGAAATGCTACAGAGCTCCCACTCACTTTCTTGTAAATACAGGCTTCACTGTAGGTCTGTATAAAACCATATGCTTTGATCACCTCATCAAAGCATATATTCCAAGTCTAAGATGCTTGCACCAGTCCATAGATGGATTGCTGGACCTTGCACACTTTGTTAGCACCTTTAGGATCGGCAAAACCTTCTGGTTGCATCATATACAACTCTTCTTTGAGAAATCCATTAAGGAATGCAGTTTTGACGTCCATTTGCCAGATTTCATAATCATAAAATGCGGCAATTGCTAACATGATTTGGACGGACTTAAGCATCGCTACGGGTGAGAAAGTCTCATCGTAGTCAACCCCTTGAACTTGTCGAAAACCTTTTGGGACAAGTCGAGCTTTGTAGACGGCAACATTACCATCAACGTCAGTCTTCTTCTTGAAGATCCATTTATTCTCTATGGCTTGCCGATCATCGGGCAAATCCACCAAAGTCCACACTTTGTTCTCGTACATGGATCCTATCTCATATTTCATGGCCTCAAGCCATCTGTCGGAATATGGGCTCATCATAGCTTCTTCATAACTCGTAGGTTCGTCATGGTCTAGTAACATGACTTCCAGGACAGGATTACCGTACCACTCTGGTGCGGATCGTGCTCTGGTCGACCTACGAGGTTTAGTAGTAACTTGATCTGAAGTTTCATGATCATTATCATTAGCTTCCTCTCTAGTTGGTGTAGGCATCACGGGAACAGTTTTCTGTGATGAACTACTTTCCAGTTCGAGAGAAGGTACAATTACCTCATCAAGTTCTACTTTCCTCCCACTCACTTCTTTCGAGAGAAACTCCTTCTCTAGAAAGGTTCCATTCTTGGCAACAAAGATCTTGCCTTCGGATATGTGGTAGAATGTCACCCAATTGTTTCCTTAGGGTATCCTATGAAGACGCACTTCTCCGATTTGGGTTCGAGCTTATCAGGCTGAAGCCTTTTAACATAAGTGCCGCAACCCCATACTTTAAGAAACGACAGCTTAGGTTTCTTGTCAAACCACAGTTCATATGGTGTCGTCTCAACGGATTTAGACGGTGCCCTATTTAACATCAATGCAGCTGTCTTTAATGCATAACCCCAAAACGATAGTGGTAAATCGCTAAGAGACATCATAGATCGCACCATATCCAATAAAGTACGGTTACGACGTTCGGACACACCATTACGCTGTGGTGTTCCAGGTGGCGTGAGTTGTGAAACTATTCCACATTGTTTTAAATGAATGCCAAACTCGTAACTCAAATATTCTCCTCCACGATCAGATCGTAGAAACTTTATTTTCTTGTTACGATGATTCTCCACTTCACTCTGAAATTCTTTGAACTTTTCAAATGTTTCAGACTTGTGTTTCATCAAGTAGATATACCCATGTCTGCTCAAATCATCTGTGAAGGTCAGAAAATATTGATACCCGCCATGAGCCTCAACACTCATTGGACCGCATACATTGGTATGTATTATTTCCAATAAGTCATTGGCTTGTTCCATTGTTCCGGAGAACGGAGTTTTAGTCATCTTGCCCATGAGGCATGGTTCGCAAATATCAAATGATTCATAATCAAGTGATTCCAAAAGCCCATCTGCATGGAGTTTCTTCATGCGCTTTACAGCAATATGACCTAAACGGCAATGCCACAAATATATTACACTATCATTATCAACTTTGCATCTTTTGGCATCAATATTATGAATATGTGTATCACCACAATCGAGATTCAATAAAAATAGACTACTCTTCAAGGGTGCATGACCATAAAAGATATTACTCATATAAATAGAACAACCATTTTCTCTGATTTAAATGAATAACCATCTCGCACTAAACAAGATCAAGATATAATGTTCATGCTCAACGCTGGCACCAAATAACAATTATTCAGGTCTAAAACTAATCCCGAAGGTAGATGTAGAGGTAGTGTGCTGACGGCAATCACATCGACCTTGGAACCATTCCCGACGCGCATCGTCACCTCGTCCTTAGCCAATCTTCGTTTAATCCGTAGCCCCTGTTTCGAGTTACAAATATGAGCAACCGAACCAGTACCAAATACCCAGGAGCTACTACGAGCATTAGTAAGGTACACATCAATAACATGTATATCAAATATACCTTTGTTCACTTTGCCATCCTTCTTATCCGCCAAATACTTGGGGCAGTTCTGCTTCCAGTGTCCAGTCCCTTTGCAGTAGAAGCACTCAGTTTCAGGCTTGGGTCCAGCTTTGGGCTTCTTCCCGGGAGTAACAACTTGCTTGCCATTCTTCTTGAAGTTCCCCTTCTTTCCCTTGCCCTTTTCTTGAAACTAGTGGTCTTGTTAACCATCAACACTTGATGCTCCTTCTTGATTTCTACCTCCGCAGCTTTGAGCATTGCCAAGAGCTCGGGAATTGTCTTTTCCATCCCTTGCATATTATAGTTCATCACGAAGCCTTTGTAACTTGGTGGCAGTGATTGGAGAACTCTATCAATAACACTATCATCTGGAAGATTAACTCCCAGCTGAGTCAAATGATTATGATACCCAGACATTTTGCGTATGTGTTCATTGACAGAACTGTTCTCCTCCATCTTGCAGCTATAGAACTTGTTGGAGACTTCATATCTCTCAACTCGGGCATTTGCTTGAAATATTAACTTCAACTCCTGGAACATCTCATATGGTCCATGACATTCAAAACGTCTTTGAAGTCCCGATTCTAAGCCGTAAAGCATGGCACACTGAACTATCGAGTAGTTATCAGATCGAGCTTGCCAGACGTTCATAACATCAGCATCTGCTCCTGCAGCAGGCCTTTCACCTAGCGGTGCATCAAGGACATAATTCTTCTGTGCAGCAATGAGGATAATCCTCAAGTTACGGACCCAGTCCGTGTAGTTGCTACCATCATCTTTCAACTTAGCTTTCTCTGGGAACGCATTAAAATTCAAGGGAATGGCAGCACGGGCAATTGATCTACAACATAGATATGCAAATACTATCAGGACTAAGTTCATGATAAATTAAGTTCAATTAATCAAATTACTTAAGAACTCCCACTTAGATAGACATCCCTCAAGTCATCTAAATGATACGTGATCCAAATCAACTAAACCATGTCCGATCGTCACGTGAGATGGAGTAGTCATCAATGGTGAACATCTCTATGCTGATCATATCTACTATATGATTCACGTTCGACCTTTCGGTCTCCAGTGTTCCGAGGCCATGTCTGTACATGCCAGGCTCGTCAAGTTTAACCCGAGTATTCCGCATGTGCAAAATTGTCTTGCACCCGTTGTATGTGAACGTAGAGTCTATCACACCTGATCATCACGTGGTGTCTCAACACTACAAACTGTCGCAATGGTGCATACTCAAGGAGAACGCTTATACCTTGAAATTTAGTTAAGGGATCATCTTATAATGCTACCGCCGTACTAAGCAAAATAAGATGCATAAAAATAAACATCACATGCAATCAAAATATGTGACATGATATGGCCATCATCATCTTGTGCTTTTTGATCTCCATCTCCAAAGCATCGTCATGATCTCCATCGTCATCGGCTCGACACCTTGATCTCCATCGTTGCGTCGTGGTCGTCTCGCCAACTATTGCTTCTACAACCATCGCTAACGCATAGTGATAAAGTAAAGCAATTACATGGCGTTTGCATTTCGTACAATAAAGAGACAACCATAAGGCTCCTGCCGGTTGCCGATAACTTTTACAAAACATGATCATCTCATACAACAATGTATATCACATCATGTCTTGACCATATCACATCACAACATGCCCTGCAAAAACAAGTTAGACGTCCTCTACTTTGTTGTTGCAAGTTTTACGTGGCTGCTACGGGCTTCTAGCAAGAACCGTTCTTACCTACGCATCGAAACCACAACGGTGATTTATCAAGTTTGCTGTTTTAACCTTCAACAAGGACCGGCCGTAGTCAAATTTGATTCAACTAAAGTAGGAGAAACAGACACCCGCTAGCCACCTTTATGCAAAACTAGTTGCATGTCTGTCGGTGCAACCGGTCTCATGAACGTGGTCATGTAAGGTTGGTCCGGGCCGCTTCATCCAACAATACCGCCGAATCAAAATAAGACATTGGTTGTAAGCAGTATGACGATCACCGCCCATAACTCTTTGTGTTCTACTCGTGCATATCATCTACGCATAGACCTGGCTCGGATGCCACTGTTGGGAAACGTAGCATGCAATTTCAAAAAAATTCCTACGCTCATGCAAGATCTATCTAGGAGATGCATAGCAACGAGAGGGGGAGAGTGTGTCTACGTACCCTCGTAGACCGAAAGCGGAAGCGTTTGACAACACGGTTGATGTAGTCGAACTTCTTCTCGTTTCGACCGATCAAGCACCGAACGTACGGCACCTCCGAGTTCTGCACACGTTCAGCTCGATGACGTCCCTCGAACTCTTGATCCAGCAAAGTGTCGAGGGAGTAGATGAATTCCGTCAGCACGACGGCGTGGTGACGGTGATGGTGAAGTGATCCGCGCAGGGCTTCACCTAAGCACCGCGAGAATATGACCAAGGGTGTAATCTGTGGAGGGGGGCACCGCACACTACTAACAGATGTTGTTGTTTGTTCTAGGCACCCCCTCCCCATGTATATATAGGTGGGAGAGGGAGGGGAGCAGCAGGGGGCGCCCCAAGTAGGAGGAATCCTACTTGGGCGCCTCCCCAATTCGGCCTCCCCCCTTACTTATTCACCGGAGGGGAAAGGAAGGAGGATGGAGGAGGGAAGGAAGGGGGAGGCCGAATCCCTCCCCTTCCTTCTCTCTTCCCCTCTTTCCTTCCCCTCAGGTGCGGCCCATATAGGGGGCGCAGCAGCCCCTGCTGGCTGCTCTGTTTCCCCTCTTGGCCATTAGGCCCATATCTTTTTCCGGGGGTGCCCGGAACCCCTTCCGGCGACCCTATATGTTCCCGGTACCCTCCGAAACACTTCTGGTGTCCGAATACCATTGTCCTATATATCAATCTTTACCTCTCGAACATTTCGAGACTCCTCGTCATGTCCGTGATCTCATCCGGGACTCCGAACAACATTCGGTCACCAAATCACATAACTCATATAATACAAAATCGTCATCGAACGTTAAGCATGCGGACCCTACTGGTTCGAGAACTATGTAGACATGATCGAGACACCTCTCCGGTCAATAACCTATAGCAGAACCTGGATGCTCATATTGTCTCCTACATATTCTACGAAGATCTTTATCGGTCGAACCGTTATGACAACTTACGTAATTTTCTTTGTCCATCAGTATGTTACTTGCTCGAGATTCGATCGTCGGTATCTACATACCTAGTTCAATCTCGTTACCGGCAAGTCTCTTTACTCGTTCCGTAATACATCACCTCGTAACTAACTCCTTATTCGTTTGCTTGCAAGCTTATGATGTGTATTACCGAGAGGGCCCAGAGATACTTCTCCAAAACTCGGAGTGACAAATCCTAATCTCGATCTATGCCAACTCAACAAACACCTTCGGAGATACCTGTAGAGCATCTTTATAATCACCCAGTTACGTTGTGACGTTTGAGAGCACACAAGGCATTCCTTCGGTATCCGGGAGTTGCATAATCTCATAGTCGAAGGAATATGTATTTGACATGAAAAAAGCAGTTGCAATAAAACTGAACGATCATTATGCTAAGCTAACGGATGGGTCTTGTCCATCACATCATTCTCCTAATGATGTGATCCCGTTATCAAATGACAACTCATGTCCATGGTTAGGAAACCTTAACTATCTTTGATCAACGAGCTAGTCAAGTAGAGGCTCACTAGGGACATGGTGTTTGTTTATGTATTCACACATGTATTTAAGTTTCCGATCAATACAATTCGAGCATGAATAATAAACCTTTATCATGAATGAGGAAATATAAAATAACAACTTTATTATTGCCTCTAGGGTATATTTCTTCAGGAATCACCCTTGATGACCACGACCGATTAGCTACTCTACAAAGTTAACATCAGAAGTGCTATACGAGGTATCACCCTCGGCACTCGATAGTAACCCTGTGAAGTCGTAGAACTAAGGGGGGTGTGGTGTGATGTGTCGGGCTCTAGACGTAGATCACGTTGATCGAGTCATCTGGTAATCCAGCGGGGGCAACTGGGACAAGGTGAGGGGGTCACTGATAGAACACTAACCAACCTATATTAAGCAGTTTAGGGTAAGCAGGTAAGGTAACAAGTGCAGGTTAAAAAAACAGGCTACGTATCAGAATAGGATCATGCAAAAGCAGTAGCAGTTCTAATGCAAGCATAAGAGAGAAGTGAATGGGCGATATCGGAATTATCAAGGGGGGTTGCTTGCCTGGAAGCTCTGCAGACAGATACGGATCCTCGACGGTGAAATAGTCGATCACTGGTTCAACCGCGGTATCGGGGTCTACCGAAAAAGAAGTAACGGAGGGGGAACACAATAAATAACAGAGCAATCAAAAGCATCACAAAGCATAACATGGCAATACGCGGTGCTAGAGGTGACCTAACGCAGTGCTACACGTTACAAACGGAGTGGAAAAATATCTGTGGATATTTCCTCGGCTTTGGGCATTTACCGGACAGACGATCCGAAGGGGAAGGTTCCATGCTCAGTAGGTTAGAGGGGTGTGGCAGGTATGTGGGTGACATATTCGGATTTGTCATATTTTTCTGATCGTTTTTCATATATAAATTATTTTCATCGAAGTTACGGTTAATCTTCTACGAATTTCCAAAGTTTTTACTATATTCTAAAATTCCTGGAATTGTTATATTTAAATAATCCGAATTGACCAAGTCAATTTGACTGGTCAAAGTGAACAGTGTTGGGGGGTCTCACGTGTTATTGACTCAGGCAATTTTTAATTTAATCTAACATTTATCTTAACAGCGTGGTCTACATGTAAGTTAGACATTAGACTAAATAGATAATCAACTAGCCTAACCAAAACTAGTCCTAATCTAACAAAGGGCCGGTCCTTACTGGACAGCCCAGCCGAACAACTCACACACACAACGCACACATAGCACACGGCCATGGCCAGCAAAAGGGCAGCGGCAGCAGTGGTAACAGCAAGGGAAGAACGTAGTAGCAGGCAGACGCAGGTGGGGCGAGCAGCGGCTGGAATAGCAGTGGCAAGAGCAGCAGCAAGTAGAGGCAGCAGCAGCGGTACGCAGTGGAGCAGGAACAGGGGGAGCACGGCTAGCAGCGGCAGCGAGCAGAGTAGTAGCGGCTCGCGGGGACGCAACCATGCGCGCGGGGCTGGGCGGAGAGCCGCGACGGGCACGGCCAGGAGCAGCAGCAGCAGCAGCACGCGGGCGCGCGCGCGCACCCAGAGCTCCAGCGGCCATGGCGGACGGAGCTCACAGGGCGGGCGCTACGGGCACGGATCAAGCCGGAGAAAAGGGGCAAACGGAGGAGGGGCTCACCGAGGTGCCGGAGGTGAGCTCGAGGTGGCCGGGGACGGACAGGAGACGAGGCAATCGACGACGGCGACCGGCGATGTACGTGACGAAGAAGATGTCGATGGCGAACCTACGGGATGCCCAGGCTCGATTCGATGCTCGGGGTAGGCGCAGTCGTTAGTGGCGGTCCTCCTGGACAACTCCTCAAGCGCCGAGGAGTACGCAGGCCGCGGCAACGGCGACGATGCGCGCGGTCACCGTGCGACCTTTCGAGCTCGATTTCGAGCAAATGAGGAGGGGGCGCGTTGGGGAAAGAGGGGGAAGTGGAAGAGGACGAGCTAGGGTTTCCGGGGGACGAGTTTATAGGGTTCAGGAGGCACTCTCGTGTGCGTGGCGACCATCGAGCCGTCGCGGCCGTGGATGGCCTCCACGGCATGGCCTCTGCCTCTTCCTGTACGCGAGGTACAGGAAAGGCTGGTAGTGGGCTGGGCCGCCTGCACTGTGCTACTTGGACCCAGTAGCACAGTAGCTCTTTTCACTTTTTCCCTTATATTTCTGTCTTTCTTTTTTTGTCAAGGTCTTCTATTTAATTGAGGCTCTAAATGATTTTATTAAAATATGAAACTTAGCCCACAATTCACATTGCATATTTTTAGGCACTGCCACAAAAGTTTAAGATTTATTTAAAATAGTTTGTATTTTACATAACTTAGAAAAGTAATTAAAATATTGTTTTGGCCGCTATTTTAATTGTTTTAGGGCATTTAACATTTTATTTAATGTTGGTTTCTCCATGAAAATTACTCAGTGATTATTTGCAATATTATGACATTTTTGTTTTGACATTTGAAAACTTTAATTTTTTACTTTAATTTAAATTTGAATTTGAATTGTGTTTGACTCAAAGTGAGATTAGCAACAGTAATGTGATGACATGGCACCATTAGTGTGTGATTACTGTAAATGAGCTACCGGGGTGTTACAATACACATATCTATTTTCTAGATGGTTATTCTGGTTTTTCTCAAATACCTGTGTCACAAGAAGATCAAGAGAAAACCGCCTTTACCTGTCCCTTTGGAACTTATGCTTATAGACGTATGCCTTTTGGTTTATGCAATGCACCTGCTACCTTTCAAAGATGTATGACAGCTATATTCTCTGACTTTTGTGAAAAGATTGTTGAGGTTTTCATGGATGATTTCTCCGTTTACGGAACTTGCTTTGATGATTGCTTAAGCAACCTTGATTGAGTTTTGCAGAGATGTGAAGAAACAAATCTTGTCTTCAACTGGGAGAAGTGCCACTTTATGGTAAATGAAGGCATTGTCCTTGGGCATAACATTTCTGAAAGAGGTATTGAAGTTGATAAAGCTAAAGTTGATGCAGTTGAGAAAATGCCATGTCCTAAAGATATCAAAGGTATAAGAAGTTTCCTTGATCATGCTGGTTTCTATAGAAGGTTTATAAAAGATTTCTCTAAAATTTCTAGGCCTCTTACCAATCTTTTGCAAAAAGATGTTCCATTTGTTTTTTATGATAAATGCGTAGAAGCCTTTGAAACATTTAAGAAAGCCTTGATTTCTGCACCTATTGTTCAACCACCTGATTGGAACCTACCCTGTGAAATTATGTGTGATGCTAGTGACTATGCTGTTGGTACTATTCTAGGACAAAGAGTTGATAAGAAATTGAATGTTATTCATTATGCTAGTAAAACTCTAGTCAGTGCCCAAAGAAATTATGCTACTGCTGAGAAAGAATTTTTAGCAGTTGTGTTTGCATGTGATAAATTCAGATCTTACATTGTTGATTCTAAAGTAACCGTTCACACTGATCACGCTGCTATTAAATATCATATGGAAAAGAAAGATGCTAAACCTAGGCTGATTATGTGGGTTCTCTTGTTACAAGAATTTGATTTGCATATTATTGATAGAAAGGGAGCTGAAAATTCCATAGCTGATAATTTGTCTAGATTGAAAAAAGTTCTTGATGACCCACTACCTATTAATGATAGTTTTCTTGATGAACAATTAGCTGTCATAAATGCTTCTCGTAATACTCCATGGTATGCAGACTATGCTAATTACATTGTTGCTAAATATATACCCACGTAGTTTCACATATCAACAAAAGAAAAAGTTTTTCTTTGATTTAAGACGTTACTTTTGGGATGACCCACATCTATATAAAGGAGTAGATGGTGTTATTAGACGATGTGCACCTGAGCATGAACAGGAACAAATCCTACAGAAGTGTCACTCCGAGGAATATGGAGGACACCATGCGGGAGACAGAACTGCACACAAGGTAGTACAGTCTAGTTTTTATTGGCCTACTCTCTTCAAGGATGCATGTAAGTTCGTCCTTTCTTGTGAGGAATGTCAAATAATTGGTAATATTAGTAGACGTCAGGAAATGCCTATGAATTATTCACTTGTTATTGAACCATTTGATGTTTGGGGTTTTGATTATATGGGACCTTTTCCTTCCTCTAACGGGTATACACATATTTTAGTTGCTGTTGATTACGTTACCAAGTGGGTAGAAACTATTCCAGCTAGTTGTGTTGATCGTAACACTTCTATTAAGATGCATAAAGAAGTAATTTTCCTGAGGTTCGGAGTCCCTAGATATTTAATGACTGATGGTGGTTCACATTTTATTCATGGTGCATTCCGTAAACTTCTTGCTAAATATGATGTCAACAATAGAATTGCATCTCCTTATCATCCTCAGTCTAGTGGTCAAGTTGAATTAACTAACAGAGAAATAAAGTTAATCTTGCAAAAGATCGTTAATAGATCTAGGAAGAATTGGTCTAAGAAACTTGATGATGCATTGTGGGCATATGGAACTGCTTATAAAAATCCTATGGGTATGTCTCCATATAAAATGGTTTATGGGAAAGCATTTCATTTACCTCTTGAGTTAGAACATAAAGCATATTGGGCAATTAAAGAACTTAATTATGATTTCAAACTTGCCGGTGTAAAGAGGTTGTTTGATATTAGCTCCCTAGATGAATGGAGGACACAAGCTTATGAAAATGCCAAATTGTTTAAAGAAAAAGTTAAAAGATGGCATGATAAGAGAATTCAGAAATGGGAATTCAAAGTAGGTGATCATGTTTTATTATACAATTCTCGTTTAAGATTCTTTGTAGGTAAGCTCCTCTCTAAATGGGAAGGGCCGTATATCGTCGAAGAAGTTTACCGCTCCGGAGCCATCAAGATTAACAACGCCGAGGGCACCAATCCGAGGGTGGTTAATGGTCAAAGAATTAAACATTATATTTCAGGTACCCCCATAAATGTAGAAACCAATATTATTCAAACTATGGAAACAGAAGAGCAAATAAGGGAAACCTCCCGGAACGCTCCAGAATCCTGAGAAGGAGTAGGTACGTGGTACGATAAGTAAACCGACTCCAAAAGTTCCATAAAAGCATTTTTTATCTGTTTTGGAATATCTAAAAAATCAGGGAAATAATAAACAGTCCGAAAAGTAAACGAGAGAGCAACAAGTCCAGGGGGCACGCCCTACCCCCAGGGCGCCCCTCCCAGGCTTGTGGCTCCCTCGTGGACTTTCCTGACTCCGTTTTCTTCCCATATTGCTTGTCATGCACAAAAAAATTCATTATATATACTCCCAGATGTTTTGACCACCGTATCGCAAGTTTCTCCTCTGTTCTTGTTTCGAGCTGTTTTTTTGACACATCTAGATCGCTATGGCACCTTCAAGCTCATCCAAGGACAAGTTCTACGAGAAGGTCATCAACCCTTACCTTCCGGAAGTGATGAAACACCCTCAGGAGATCGAGATGCGTGAGGGGGTGCTTCACATCCGGGACGTTCAAAGGCCTAAGAAGACTAGAAGCAAGAAGGCCAGGCTTGAAGCGGTGGAACAGGAGATCTTCAAGTGTCAGGGGATGGTGGAGCATGGACTCAACGCCAACCACTCCATGATCACGGAATTCACCCATGAGCACAAGTTGGACAGTAAGGAGATTGGAGATGCCATCTTCAAGCTCAATGACAGGATCGATCACCTTCATGCCCAAATTTATGATTTGCAAAACCAAAATTTTGAGTATGAGGCTTGATTTAAAGGTATGAGTTTAGCTGCAAGTTTCAGGACCCTGGAGACACGTTCTTCCTTTTATGATGGGGAGCCTATGCCTTGGAAGCCGAAGGACAAGCCTACATCATCATCACCACCACCATCACCTAAGAAGGAGACTTGAGTACATGGGTATGGGCACCACCCTTGGCTTGTGCCAAGCTTGGGGGAGGTGCCCCAGTATCGTATCACCATCACTTTTACCATAATCATTTATTTTAGTTCGATCCCTAGTTATTTCGTGATTTAGAAGAATAAAGTTTTAGTTTGATCTATTTTCGACTGCTTGCTTAGTGATCTATCTATCTATGTAATCGAGTGTGAGAGTTATATAATAAAGATTAGTTTGAGTTGAGTTGAGTTATTTTAGTTTCTTGTTGCAATTAGAATGAATAAAGAGAATAAAAATATCATATGCTAATCCCATGGGGAGTGATGACTTCACATAAAAGAAGTATAATTGATAAAACTTGTTGGAAGTTGACAAAGCAATGGTCATTGTTGCAATTCAGGAAAAAGTAATAAAGGAAGAGAGGTCTCACATATAAATATACAATCTTGGACATCTTTTATGATTGTGAGCCCCCATTAAAATATTCTATGTCAATTAGTTGACGTTGGACAAGGAAGACAACGTAATGAGCTATGACTGCTTATATTCACATAGATGTTATATTGTCATGGATCCTCTAACATGTGGTGCTTGCTCAATATCTTTTTGCTAGCCAAAAATCCATACTAAGTAGAGATACTACTTGTGCATCCAAAAACCCTTAAACCCAGTTTCATGTCATGAGAGTCCACTATATCTACCTATGGATTGAGTAAGATCCTTCAAGTAAGTTGTCATCAGTGCAAAAGCAATAAAAATTGCTCCTAAATATGTATGATTTTTTATTGTAAGGGAAAATAATCTTTGTACGAACTTGTGATGGTGAAGAAATAAAAGCAACAGACCGCATAATAAAGGTTGCTATCACAAGGGGCAATATAAAGTGACGTTCCTTTGCATTAAGAGCTTGCACATCCAAAAAATAAAAAGCGCATGACAACCTCTGCTTCCCTCTGCGAAGGGCCTATCTTTTACTTTATGTATTTACTTCTATGCAAGAGTCAATAGTATTCCTCTCTATTCTGTTTTTATTTTCTCTATTTGCAAGCATCATGTGTTGGGGAAAGATCTAGGCACATATATCCAGCTGAATGTAGGTGATCATGAGTTATTATTGTTGAAATTACCCTTGAGGTAAATGAGTTGGATGGCAAAAAATATGAGCGCCTATGTTTCTATGTGTCTGACTGAAACTTTTGCTCCATAAGTATGACATGAGTGTCAGCAATCATAGAAGACTAAATCATAGTTGAGTATGTGAACTTGCTAAACAAAAGTTCTTACATAGACTCTTTCTGATAATATGATAGATTGCAATTGTTTCGATGACAGAGATCATAGTTTGTTAGTTTTCAATGAGGTTTATGGTTTATGGTTCATACTTTATCTTGTGAATGAATTGTTACTTGTTCATGAGAAGTTTTATGATGATATATTACTGTTATAATAATGATCATGATGCCTTCATGTCCGTATTTTATTTTTTATCGACGCCTGTAACATCCCAAAATTTCAATTTGGAATGTTTTACAATTATTAGCTAAGCATCTATGCATTTTGTTTGAAATGAGTGGCATTTGGAAATTTCAGAGGCATTTGAGTTTTTATCTGACTTTGAATTCAACTTGGTATTTGAAATTTATTTCCAAAATCCCTGACAAATACTTGTTAAAAAGTACGAGAGGAGCTAACATGACACTCCGAAAAGTCAGAAGAAAATAACGCAAAAGTTTTGAATTCAAATTTGAGTTTCATTTGGATTTTTTTCTGAAAAATGTTTTTTATAAAGTTTTTATTTAGCCTCTGAAAAATAGTTCATCTTGTAGGATTTCTTTTTCTGAATTTTTTGATATATATATATCCTATATAAAAATATTTTTAATTTCTATCTATACATTTTTTTTTCTATGTCTAAAAAAAAGAAAAAAAAACAGCCACGGGCCATGGAAGGCCCAGCCTTCCTCACGACCACTGGTCGTCTTCTTCCTTGAGCGTTCATGGCAGAGGCAGGACGCATCACATCTCCACCCTGCGCCCCCACCCCTCCCCTCACCCCGAAACTCCTCTGAACGGAACCCCCTCGCCTCCCTCTACCCCTTCCCCTTCACTAGTGCGCCTTAATGCCCCCTGTAATGGCCATTAGAAGCTCAAGTAACAGCCACCATTAACGTCATAAAATCCGACGACGTCCTGCTCACCTCTGGCTTCCTCTGACCCTCTATAAAAGCCCACGGAGACGCCCAAGTTCCCCTCGTCCGAAGCCCTCTCCTTCTGGAGCTTTTCCCCCTCCCTAACCTCGCCAATTGCTCGCCAGAGTTCCTGGATTCCGGCGGCGCCAGGAGACGAGACCGACCCCGTCGCACTGCTCCCCGGGTCTGTCTCACGCTGCTCTTCACCGTCCCGCACGCGTCCTTCACCGAAGCACACCGGAGCCGCCTTCTTCCTCGTCACCGGCGACAAGTCCGGTGAGCAATTTTTTTTCTCTTTTTCCAGTATTTTTCTAATCTCAGATTCTATACCAATTCTTCTTTCTAGTATATCTTTTAATCTACAGATCCGATTTAGTTGATTCTTTGTCCTACGGTTTCATAAAAATATCCTCTATCCAGAGAACTAAACGAAAAATATTTTTGAAAGTTTTAAAATTTGAATTCAAACATATCTGAACTCAAACTTCGTTAGGCCATAACTTGAGTTTCGTAACTCCGTTTTGGGTGATTCTTCTTGCAAATCGAAGCTTGTGACATGTACTTTCTGTTAAAACCAAAACCATTTATTTTTGTTGCTGTAAAAATTATGTTTTGTACAGAAACTTTATTTGGTTGTTTTTGAAGTTTTCCGAAGTCTTTTATTTGGTTTTCTTTTTGGATCTTTGCTTGTATGCTTATGTATGTTATTGCTTACTTACACTAGATCATCCGGAGTGCGAAGCTTGCTACTACGAATCTTTAGAGTTCAATGAATGTCAGCAAGGCAAGTTCACACTTTGATCATAATTTTCAATACCCAATTTTTACTATGCATTAGTTTCACCCTCAAAGATTGCATGAGTAGGATTGGGAACATGTGGTTATGCTTTGTAGTTCATGTGGTAGGAACCTATGACCTTTGATCACCCCGGGAATATTCGTTATGTCATATATTGCTTAGCCATGCTCGTAGAAGGGGATTGGTATGTGTGATCCATGCAAGTTGCGAGAGTTAATAATTTTGGGATAACATAAGGTGGCAACTTTAATACACATCTGGGTGGATTGTTTGGGGCACCTGGAGAAACCAGTGCTTGCCCAAGGGGATCCCGGAGTACCCGTGCGATTACCCTAGGTCCGCCACCCAGGCTCAAAGGGATCATCAGATATTTCATGCCTAGAAACTTCCGTGTGCAGCCACAAGCCATTATGGGCTCTGGCATAGTTGAGTAAGTTGTGTGACCTCTTTCTGTGGTAGACTAGCTGATGTAGGGGAATGTAGGTGTACCGGTCTACCCAGGGTTTGGAGGAAATACTTCAGAAAGGCTATGTCTCGATCTTCCGATCATGGAGGTGGTCGAGTCTTGTGGGGAAAAGTGCGCAAACCTCTGCAGAGTGTACAAACTAATCATGATTAGCCGTGTCCCCGGTTATGGACAACTTGAGTATCTAGAAGTGAATTATTGGTTGATCTCATCACTCTTTTTAATGAAATTATTGGGTTACTAATAACTTGGGAATTTTGGGATTTAGTTGGAGGAACCTTCTCAATAATGG
The DNA here is from genome assembly GCA_011799875.1 of Thinopyrum elongatum. Classification (NCBI taxonomy): domain Eukaryota; kingdom Viridiplantae; phylum Streptophyta; class Magnoliopsida; order Poales; family Poaceae; genus Thinopyrum; species Thinopyrum elongatum. Next base: position 561,518,345 of record CM022302.1, read on the forward strand.
CATTTTAATTTAGTAGTAATTAAAAATGTATTCCTTTGTTGTAGGGAAAAATTAGCTTTATGCAGAATTAAACTTAGAGCCTCCACCAGCCAGATATGCATGTAGTGATAAATATTGTTCATTATTATTCTATGGTGTGAAATTGCCAGCATATTCCATGTGCTAACCTACACGGCTGCAACGTCTCATGTTGCAGACTTTTCCGACGAGGATTTAAGGTGCGATAGGTCGTTGTTCTGCACTTAGTTTGCCATGGAGTTAGATGGACTCATTTACCTTTGATGCTTCCGCAGTTATTTTTATTTAGATGGCCTTTGGCCATGTTATTGTAATAAATACTCTTTTGAGGACCTCAATGTAATAAAGTATGTGATTGAACTCTGTTATAATTCCTCGAGTACTGTGTGTGTCAGCATACCGATCCAGGGATGACACTTAAGCACAGAAACTTCGATCCATTTGGGTTGGGTCACTACAAGATGGTATCAGAGCACACGTTGACTGTAGGACGTGACCACTAGGTAATGGAAAGCCATAGGAAGAAAACTCTATTTTACGACTTCCTTATATATCCGTTGGTTTATACTCTTCTCTATTCATTTCTATCTCTTCTCTACTTCAATAAAATAGTTGTTGAACCCCATCACCAAGTTGCTCAGCCCGATGAGACCATGACCTATGAAGACAACATTGACGAAGAAGAAGCTAGAATTGACATTGATTTGAGGAGATTTAGTTCAGACCACCACTACCAAGTTGAGTCCAACTAATGATTTGCGGTAGTATGAAGAGATCATATCTCTTGTGGATATGATCTTACCTGTAGGTTTTGCTTGTGTGGTGTGATCTGTGTGAATTGCTTGATTTGAAGTTTTCTTGCTATCATAAGCATATGGGTAGTGATTTCTCTCATTAGGCCCTTATTCTATTCTAATTTCTCATCCACCCTAAACCGAACAGATGCCTCCGAGACGTGACCCAGAATTCCCACCGGAACTTACCCAGTTGATCCAGAACCAGAATGCCCTCATGCAGATACTCATCCAGAATCAGAACCAGAACAACAACAACAACCCACCGCCACCACCCCCGGTCGACAACCTTACCCGTTTCCTGAGGTTGAACCCACCTGTGTTCTCTAGCAGCACGGAGCCGATCATCGCAGATGACTGGCTTCGCAAGATCGGAAGGGAGCTGACCACCGCAGGATGTTCTGACGCTGAGAAGGTGCGCTTTGCCGCACATCAACTGGATGGACCAGCAGCTTCGTGGTGGGAGAATTACACCACCACTTTCCCCATAGCCAATGTGACTTGGGATCAGTTCCAGCAGGCGTTCTGTACCACACATGTTTCAGCTGGAGCTATGAGTCTGAAGAGGCATGAGTTCCGCAACTTACGCAAGGGGAATCATTTTGTTGGTGATTATGTGGAGGAATTCAGCAAGTTATCCAGGTATGCTCCCGGAGACGTGGCTGATGATGCCACTAAGCAGGAGAAATTTTTGGAGGGACTAAACGATGATCTGGGACTTCAGTTGACCGTGGCTACCTTTAACAATTATCAAGAGTTGGTCGACAAGGCTCTCATTCTGGAAGGCAAGCAACAGCAGGTGGAGAATCGCAAGAGGAAGTACGGATAGGGAAAGTACAACTCTGGAGTTCAGCAGAAGCCCCGCTATACCCCGTACTCGGGAAATAATGGACCAGGATCCGGCAAGTATGGTGGACACACTCACCATAACCATGGAGGACATTCACATCATGGAGGGAATGGACACAACCATAATGACCATAGGAATGGCAATGGGAATGGAGGACACAACATTCAGAATCGTTCCAGCCCCGCAACACCCACAAAGAAAGATCTGAGCCACATTACCTGCTTCAAGTGTGGGAAAACCGGAAACTACGCCACCGATTGCCTTGAGGCCAAGAACGGGAACGGCAATGGAAGCTCTGGAGGAAAGAAGCCTAATCCCTTCACCAGAGGTCAGGTGAACCATGTCGATGTGGAGGAAGTTTATGACCAGCCTGACATCGTTGTTGGTAAGTTCTTGATTAATTCATTTATAGCCCTTGTTCTTTTTGACACTGGTGCATCACATTCATTCATATCAAGGGGGTTTGTGGATAAGTTTAAGTTGCCGACCGTAGCGCTTAAAACACCAATGTTAGTGAGTTCCCCAGGACCAGAGTCTACGGCTAGTCGGGGATGTTTTCAATTGCCATTGACCATAGGGAGAAAGGTTTTCCCCACCGACCTCATCATCCTAAAATCACAAGGATTGGACGTAATTCTAGGCATGGACTGGCTATCCAAGTACGAGGGAAACATCGATTGTGCCCGTAAGTCGATTCTTCTCACCACCCCAGATGGAAAACGGATCAAGTATGTGTCGAGGCATATGCCAAGGAGGACTCAGATGAATTCTCTTTCGGGAGTTGTTCAGGAGGAAGTACCAGTTGTGAAGGATTATCCCGATGTTTTCCCACAGGAATTGCCCGGCATGACACCGGATCGAGACATTGAGTTTTTGACTGAGCTATTGCCAGGCACAGGACCGATATCCAAGAGACCGTATCGGATGCCCGCCAATGATTTGGAGGAAATTAAGAAGCAGATTAAGGAATTATTGGAGAAAGGGTATATCCGACCGAGTTCATCACCTTGGGGAGCCCTAGTTCTTTTAGTGGAAAAGAAGGACGGAACCATGAGAATGGTTGTGGATTACCGTTCGTTGAACAAGGTGACCATCAAGAACAAGTACCCCTTACCGATGATTAATGACCTATTTGATTAGGTAGTCGAAGCTAGTGTTTTTTCCAAGATTGATCTTCGCTCAGGATATCACCAGTTGAAGATCCAAGAGTAGGACATACCCAAGACGGCCTTTACCATGAGATATGGACTCTATGAGTACACGGTCATGTCTTTTGGTTTGACTAACGCCCCTGCCTATTTCATGAGCATGATGAACAAGGTATTCAGGGAGTTTTTGGATAAGTTCGTCATCGTGTTCATTGATGATATACTGGTTTACTCGAAGAATGAAGAGGAACACAAGGAACATTTGCGCTTGGTGCTGGAGAAGCTCAGAGAAAATCAGTTATATGCAAAGTTCAGCAAGTGCGAATTCTGGTTGAAGGAAGTCGAATTTCTCGGACATGTTATATCAGGGAAAGGAATAGCAGTGGACCCTTTGAAGGTTGAAGCCGTCACCGAATGGAAGGCACCCACCTCAGTCGGAGAGATTCGCAGTTTCCTTGGACTTGCAGGATATTACCGGAGGTTTATCGAGAATTTCTCCAAGATCGCGAAGCCCATGACGGGGCTATTGAAGAAAGACACTAAGTTTGTTTGGACCAATGAATGTGAGGCCAGTTTCTAGGAGCTGAAGAAACGTTTGGTCACAGCCCCAGTGCTAATCCTTCCGAATATACGCAAGGATTTTCAAGTATATTGCGATGCTTCTCGTCAGGGACTTGGAGGTGTTCTTATGCAAGAAGGAAAAGTAGTATCCTATACCTCACGTCAGCTTCGACCTCATGAGCTGAATTATGCCACACATGATTTGGAGTTAGCAGCCGTAGTGCACCGCACTCAAGACCTGGAGACATTTTCTTATCGGAAGTAGTTGCGATGTTTACACGGATCATAAGAGTTTGAAATACATCTTCACGCAGAAGGAGTTGAACCTCAGGCAGATGAGATGGTTGGAGCTCATAAAGGATTATGACATGAGATTGCATTATCACCCAAGAAAGGCCAATGTCGTGGCAGATGCATTGAGCCGCAAGAGCTATGTTAATACCCTCACAGCAGGAGGATTACCTCAGGAGTTAGTCGATGATCTCAGAGATCTCCGATTGGAGATAGTCCCACAAGGTTTTCTTGCCGCAATGGAAATTCAATCCACTTTGTTGGGAAAGATCCGAGAAGCCTAGAAGTTAGACAGAGGTATTTCGGAGATAAAGGGAAGGATGAACCAAGGAAAGGCATTAGGATTTCGTGAGGATGAACATGGAACCTTATGGTTTGAGCAGCGTATTTACGTGCCAAATGACCCAGAGATCAGGAAGTTGATTCTTCAGGAGGCTCATGATTCACCTTACTCAGTACACCCAGGCAACACCAAGATGTATTTGGACTTGAAGGAAAATTTCTGGTGGACAGGTATGAAGAAGGATATTGCCGAGTATGTAGCAGTATGCGACGTATGTCAGAGAGTTAAGGCAGAGGACTAGAAACCAGCAGGATTACTTCAGCCTTTGCTGATACCAGATTGGAAGTCGGACAAGCTTGGCATGGACTTCATTACAGGATTCCCCAGGACTCGTTCAGGATATGATTCCATCTGGGTTATAGTTGATCGCTTGACCAAGGTAGCGCACTTCATCCCCGTGAAAACCACATACATAAGTGCTAAGTTGGCCAAGATATAGATGACCAGGATCGTATGTCTGCATGGAGTTTCGAGGACCATTGTATCAGATAGAGGAACACAATTTACCTCAAAGTTTTGGCATCAGTTACACGAAACTTTGGGTACCAGGCTAGAGTTCAGTACAGCCTTCGTCCGCAGACAGATGGGCAGACCGAGAGAGTCAACCAGATTCTGGAGGACATGTTGAGAGCTTGTGCGCTAGATTATGGATCTAGTTGGGATGATAATTTGCCTTACACAGAGTTCTCATATAACAACAGTTATTAAGCTAGTTTGAAGATGGCCCCTTTTGAAGCTTTGTATGGAAGGAGGTGCAGGACACCATTGATGTGGGATGAAGTTGGAGACCATAAATTATTCGGACCAGATTTAATCACAGATTCGGAGGAGAAAGTCAAGTTGATCCGTGACAGACTCAAAATAGCCCAATCCAGACAGAAAAGTTATGTCGATACTAAACACAAGGAAGTAACTTATGAAGTCGGAGACAGAGCATATCTTCGTGTGTCGCCACTTCGAGGAGTTAAACGATTTGGAGTTAAAGGCAAACTAGCACCACGATTTGTGGGACCATACAGAGTTTTGGAACGCAGAGGAGAAGTTGCATATCAGGTGGAGTTACCCGAAGCCTTGTCTGGAGTTCATGATGTGTTTCACGTTTCCCAGTTGAAGAAGTACCATTTGGAGATGGCCGATATTCCTTTGAGAGATACAGTGCCACTGGAGGCCATACAGTTGGATAGTGATCTGACCTATGAGGAGAAACCGGTCAAATTCTCGAGTTTGCCAACAGAGTTACTCGCAGCAAGGTCATCAAGTTTTGCAAGGTTCAGTGGAGTCACCATACCGAGGAGGAAGCCACCTGGGAACGCGAAGAAGATCTTCGACAGGACCACCCACACCTTTTTGCTAGCCAACCCGAATCTCGAGGGCGAGATTCATCTTAAGGGGGGTAGGTTTGTAACATCCCAAATTTTCTATTTGGAATGTTTTACAATTATTAGATAAGCATCTATGCATTTTGTTTGAATTGAGTGGCATTTGGAAATTTCAGAGGCATTTGAGTTTTTATCTGACTTTGAATTCAACTTGGTATTTGAAATTTATTTCAAAAATACTTGACAAATACTTGTTAAAAAGTATGAGATGAGCTGACATGACACTCCAAAAAGTCAGAAGAAAAGAACGCAAAAGTTTTGAGTTCAAATTTGAGTTTCATTTGGATTTTTTTTTAAATGTTTTTTATAAAGTTTTTATTTAGCCTCTGAAAAATAGTTTATCTTGTAGGATTTCTTTTTCTGAATTTTTTGATATATATATATGTCCTATATAAAAATATTTTTATTTTCTATCAATACATTTTTTCTCTGTCTAAAAAAAGAAAAAAAAACAGCCACGGGCCATGGAAGGCCCAGCCTTCCTCACGACCACCTGGTCGTCTTCTTCCTTGAGCGTTCATGGCAGAGGCAGGATGCACGTACGCATCACATCTCCACCCAGCACCCCCACCCCTCCCCTCGCCCCGAAACTCCTCTGAACGGAACCCCCTCGCCTCCCTCGACCCCTTCCCCTTCACTAGTGCGCCTTAATGCCCCCTGTAATGGCCATTAGAAGCTCAAGTAACAGCCACCATTAACGTCATAAAATCCGACGACGTCCTGCTCACCTCTGGCTTCCCCTGACCCTCTATAAAAGCCCACGGAGACGCCCAAGTTCCCCTCTGTGACGCCCCCGGCTCAATCGTGCACTAATCATACACGCAAATGCACACGATCAAGCCTAAGGACTCACAGGAAGATATCACAACACAACTCTAAAACATAAATAAAGTCATACAAGCTTTATATTACAAGCCAGGGGCCTCGAGGGCTCGAATACATAAGCTTGCGTACAAGCGTCAGCGGAAGCATCAGATATCTGAGTACAGATATAAAAGAAAACACAGATAAGCCCTTAGAAGGCAGGGCAAAAGAAAACACTACAATCGAAAGGCGCAGGCCTCCTGCATGGGACCCTCCGAACCTACTCCTGGTCGACGGCAAGCTCGAAGTAATATCCACCCTCGGGGTAGTAGTAGCGATCGTCGGCGGGGACAGCTGTCTCAGGGGCTCCGTCATCTTGGTCACGACAAACTGATATGGGGAGAAAAGGAAAACAAAGCAACCGTGAGTACTCAGAAGTACTCAGCAAGCAAGGATCTACACTACATATGCAACATTTTCAAAGAGAGGCTGTATATGTGGACTGGGCTGCAGAAATGCCAGAATAGAGGGGAAAGCCTAGTCCTATTGAAGACTAGCATCTTCAGCGGTCTTGCAGCAATAGAAGAGAGTAGCACAGTACAATATAATGTAGCAGTAATGATATCAACCTCACCCAGAGATCCTTTCTCGACTCCCTGCGAGAAAGCAATCCCAGAGCCATACAGTCATCAATCTCGTCCTGAGATCCCTTCTCGACTCCCTGCGAGAAGCAATCCCAGAGCCATAGTATCCAAGTATCCAGTTCTAATTGTATCAATCAGGATACAACTCTGAGTGTCCATTACCGTAGGACAGGCTATCAATAGAAGTTTTCTTCCCTGCAGGGGTGCACCAACTTACCCACCACGCTCGCTTAACTCCGGCCGGACACACTTTTCCGGGTCATGCCCGACCTCGGCCAAACGACACACCGCAACCCTACCTACAGCTCAGCAGAGAGGTCCCCGCCGGTCTACATCCTAAGCGCAAGGGGGTCTTGGCCATCGCCCCTTGCCCTCCGGGTCGTTGCGCACACGGTAAAGCCAGGCACCAACACTACAGGAAGGCGCCGGTCCGTCCGTGCCGCCATGCTGAACTAAACGTCTAACAGAGCTTTCGGCTGATGCATACGATGCAGAACGCCCATACTATGCCCACGTGATGGTTAGTGCTATTAGGCCAGAGGCCTGCTCGGATCAAATATCCAAATCGTTAGTACCTTGGGCTTGTGGTAATGAGCAGAGACTCACGAAAGATGTGACCCTGTCGCCCCGTCTCGAGGACTTGCTGCAAGGGCTAAGAATGCCCGGCCGCGCCTCGTATTCATCACTCGGGCACCATACAAGCAACCCGTCTTCACATCACACACGGGTACCCCTCAGGGTCGACCCGCCTTTCCAAGTAACAATAGTACAGTCCAAGTATCCGTGTGCCCATAACATTAGGGGAATCCGAGGAATCACCCTCGTTGGATTCCTACTCGATGTATCCGTCAAGGTGAACTCGGAGGAATCACCCTCGCTGGGTTCACACTTGAGGTGTTGTACGACGGCGTCGTTATCGGAAGCGGTGAAGGAGGAATCACCCTCGATGACCATGATCGAATAGCTACTCTACAGAGTTAACATCAGAAGTGCTACACGAGGTATCACCCTCGGCACTCGATAGTAACGCTGTAGTGTCGTTACAACTAAGGGGGTGATGTGCGATGCCGGGGCCTGGTCTTCAATCCCGTTGATCGGTTCTTCGGATAATCCAGCGGGGGAATTGGGATAAGTGGGGCCACTGATAGGTCTCTACCCAGCCTATACTAAGCAGTTTAGGATATGCAGATAATTATCAACAGCAGGTTACAATAAATAGGCTATGCATCAGAATAGGTAAAGCAGTAGCAGCAGCAATTCTAATGCAAGCATGAGAAAATAGAATGGGCGATATCGGTATGCTCAAGGGAGGGGGCTTGCCTGGTTGCTCGGCGGCAAGGGCAAGGTCGACAATGGTGTCTTCGGTCTCCGGAGCTGCGGCGGTACCGGGAACTGCGTCAGGGTCTAACGAGAGAGAAGAGGGGGAGGAAACAGTAATTACTAAGCAAACAAGTGCATGACATGTCAATAAGCAGAGCTAGCGGTGTTCTATCGTAGTGCTAGGTAATCCCGGCGAAGGGGAAAAACGTCCGGGAAAGTATTCCCAGTGCCCGGCATTTCGGACAGACAAAAAGAGGGGAACGGTTGCATGTTCGGATAGTTAGGGACGTGTGGCGGACGAACGGACCGCTTATTCGGATTCGTCTCGTCGTTCTGAGCAACTTTCACATACAAAGTTTTTCGATCTGAGCTAAGGATTATTTTATATGATTTTCTAAAGATTTTAGCAATTTCTGGAATTATTTAATTAATTAATTTCGAATTATCCAGAATAGTGAATGCTGACATCAGCCTGACGTCAGCATGAGGTCTGCAGACTATTAGGGTTAATTAGGGTTTGATTAATTCATTTAATTATAGATTAATTAGGTTAATCAGGTCATTAGGTTAATTAAACTTAATCATTCTAATTAATCAGAATTAATTAGGTTAATTAATTAATTAATTATTATTAACTATTTTTATTTTTAATATCTATTTTTTTGTTCTGGGCGTGGGCCCGTTTCGTCAGTGGCCCAGGGGCAATAGAGCGCCGGGGTTGCGGCTACGGGTGCGGGCAGGGCGTGCGGGTGTCGGGCGCACGCCCAGGCCGGCCGCGACTCGGCGAGCAGGGGAGGCGCTCGCCGGGCGGGGCAAGGAGACGCGCCGGGGCTACGGCGGCTACGGCCTGGTGCGGCGCAGGCAGTAGCGGGGCGTAGGCGGTGGAGCCGTGGCGAGGCAGCGAGATGGCGAGTTGGGGCGCGAGGTGGGAGGTCGCCGTGGTTCGGTGGACAGACGAGTGTGCGCGGGCGGGAGCACGGTGCGGCGAGCGACGGCGATGGAGCACGGCGGCGAGGGCTGCACGGGAGCGGCCGCAGGCGCGGTCAGCGGACACGGGGATGCGAGGAGCGGGTGCGGGCAGCGCGTCAGGAGAGCGCATTGCGGCGCAGTTGGGTGTCGGGGGCGCACGCGGCAGGGTAGCGGCAACGCGGGGCTGGGCGCGGTCACGGTCGCGGTGAGCGTGCCCACTGGCCGAAGACCGGACGACGCGTACGGCGGCCTACGACGTTGAATCGAGGAGGGTGAGAGGGGGAGTAGCCGCGGGAGCTCACCCCGGAGCTGTTGGCGTGCTCAGACGCGTCGGGGGCGACCAAAGTGTGCAGATCGAGCGGCGGCGTAGGCGACCGTGGTCGGAGGGGATGGGTCGAGGGCGAGGGAGAGGCGGTGACGGGGCAGTCCGGCGGTGAGGCGGCGCCGGTGAGGTGGCGACGTAGGGCGGCGAGGCGCCGGGGCGATGGCGTCGGGGTCGTCGGGTTCGATCCCCCTTCCCGATCCAGATCGGGGTCGAGAGGTGGGGGGAGAGACGAGGGAGAGTAGGGGGGATCGTGGGGGGGGGGGGGGCTGGTTGGGCTAGGTTTGGGTGTGGCCTAATAGGCCAAGGGCAGCGGGGGTGGGCTGGGCCGCGTGGGTGGCCAGCTGGGCCTGTTGGCCCAGATGGCCAGGGGTCTTTTGTTTTTCCTTTTTTTTTCCTTTTTCAATATTTTCTGTTTTCTCTTTTCTTTTTAAACCAAATGACTTTTGTAAAACATGTGACTTGCACCATTAAATGTTAGGCATTATTTACTACTGCCAAAAATTATTTTGGAGACAAACGGAGTTCACACAAATTTTATATTAAATAAAATGTATTAAACCTTACTGTTTTGGTAATGTTAGAGTCACCTAATTTATTTATTTATTGTTGGTTATAATTTTAGTATGGTCTCTAGAATATTTATTATTTAATGAACATTTTAGTTTCTAAGTTAAGCAACTTTTATCTTCCACTTTAATTTAATGTGAAGTTTGAATTAGGAGTTTAAATGCAATATGATGCAAATGATGATTAGGCACTGATAATCATGATGACATGGCATAATCAAAAGGGGATTACTGTAGTTAACCACTAGGGGTGTTACACTCTCGTCCGAAGCCCTCTCCTTCTGGAGCTTTTCCCCCTCCCTAACCTCGGCAATTGCTCGCCGGAGTTCCTAGATTCCGGCGGCTTCTCCACCGCGCGAGGAGACGAGACCGACCCCGTCGCACTACTCCCCGGGTCTGTCTCACGCTGCTCTTCACCGTCCCGCACGCGTCCTTCACCGAAGCACACCGGAGCCGCCTTCTTCCTCGTCACCGGCGACAAGTCCGGTGAGCAATTTTTTTTTTCTCTTTTTCCAGTATTTTTCCAATCTCAGATTCTATACCAATTCTTCTTGCTAGTATATCTTTTAATCTATAGATCCGATTTAGTTGATTCTTTGTCCTACGGTTTCATAAAAATATCCTCTATCTAGAGAACTAAATGAAAAATATTTTTGAAAGTTTTAAAATTTGAATTCAAACATATCTGAACTCAAACTTCATTAGGCCATAACTTGATTTCGCAACTCCGTTTTGGGTGATTCTTCTTGCAAATCGAAGCTTGTGACATGTACTTTCTGTTAAAACCAAAACCATTTATTTTTGTTGCTGTAAAAATTACGTTTTGTACAAAAACTTTATTTGGTTGTTTTTGAAGTTTTCCGAAGTCTTTTATTTGTTTTCTTTTTGGATCTTTGCTTGTATGCTTATGTATGTTATTGCTTGCTTACACTAGATCATCCGGAGTGCGAAGCTTGCTACTACGAATCTTTAGAGTTCAACGAACGTCAGCAAGGCAAGTTCACACTTTGATCATAATTTTCAATACCCAGTTTTTACTATGCATTAGTTTCACCCTCAAAGATTGCATGAGTAGGATTGGGAACATGTGGTTATGCTTTGTAGTTCATGTGGTAGGAACCTATGACCTTTGATCACCCCGGGAATATTCGTTATGTCATATATTGCTTAGCCATGCTCGTAGACGGGGATTGGTATGTGTGATCCATGCAAGTTGCGAGAGTTAATAATTTTGGGATAACATAAGGTGGCAACTTTAATACACATCTGGGTGGATTGTTTGGGGCACCTGGAGAAACCAGTGCTTGCCCAAGGGGATCCCGGAGTACCTGTGCGATTACCCTAGGTCCGCCACCCAGGCTCAAAGGGATCATCAGATATTTCATGCCTAGAAACTTCCGTGTGCAGCCACAAGCCATTATGGGCTCTGGCATAGTTGAGTAAGTTGTGTGACCTCTTTCCGTGGTAGACTAGCTGATGTAGGGGAAAGTAGGTGTACCGGTCTACCCAGGGTTTGGAGGAAATACTTCAGAAAGGCTATGTCTTGATCTTCCGATCATGGAGGTGGTCGAGTCTTGTGGGGAAAAGTGCGCAAACCTCTGCAGAGTGTACAAACTAATCATGATTAGCCGTTTCCCCGGTTATGGACAACTTGAGTATCTATAAGTGAATTATTGGTTGATCTAATCACTCTTTTTAATGAAATTATTGGGTTACTAATAACTTGGGAATTTTGGGATTTAGTTGGAGGAACCTTCTCAATAATGGCATTTTAATTTAGTAGTAATTAAAAATTTATTCCTTTGTTGTAGGGAAAAATTAGCTTTATGCAGAATTAAACTTAGAGCCTCCACCAGCCAGATATGCATGTAGTGATAAATATTGTTCATTATTATTCTATGGTGTGAAATTGCCAGCATATTCCATGTGCTGACCTACACGGCTGCAACATCTCATGTTGCAGACTTTTCCGACGAGGATTAAAGGTGCGATAGGTCGTTGTTCTGCACTCAGTTTGCCGTGGAGTTGGATGGACTCATTTACCTTCGATGCTTCCGCAGTTATTTTTATTTAGATGGCCTTTGGCCATGTTATTGTAATAAATACTCTTTTGAGGACCTCAATGTAATAAATTATGCGATTGAACTCTGTTATAATTCCTCGAGTACTGTGTGTGTCAGCATACCGATCCAGGGATGACACTTAAGCACAGAAACTTCAATCCATTTGGGTCGGGTCGCTACAACGCCTCTCTCTCTAAACATGTGGTCATGATTATCGATTTTGGCTTTTGCTTGAGGACAAGCGAGGTCTAAGCTTGGGGGAGTAGATACGTCCATTTTGCATCATGTTTTGCTACTATTATTTATTGTGTTTTGGATTGTTATTTCACTTTATGTTACAATTCTTATGCCTTTTCTCTCTTATTTTGCAAGTTTCACATGAAGAGGGCGATTGCCGGCAGCTGGAATTCAGGACCGAAAAAGGCCATAGAAGAGGTGGAAATTCTCTGAAGCTCCAAATGACCTAAAAATTTACGGGTAATTGTTTTAGAATATATATAAAATAATGGCAGAAGAAATAACATCAGGGGACCCACAAGGCAGCGACAAGCCTGGGGGCGCGCCCTAACCCCCAGGGCGCGCCCCCTGAGCTTGTGGCGCCCCTGCCAGGCTCCCAGGGCCCATCTTCTCCTACATGAAGGGTTTTGACCTAGAAAAAAAAATCAAGAGGAAGGTTTCGGGACGAAGCGCCGCCGTCTCAAGGCGGAACCTGGGCAGGAGCACTTTTGCTCTCCGGCGGAGCGATTCCGTCGGGTAAACTTCCCTCTGGGAGGGGGAAATCGAAGCCATCGACATCAGCAACGATCCTCTCATCGTGGGAGGACCAATCTTCATCAACATCTTCACCAGCACCATCTCATCTCATACCCTAGTTCATCTCTTGTACTCAATCTTTGTCTCAAAACCTCAGATTGGTACCTGTGGGTTGCTAGTAGTGTTGATTACATCTCGTAGTTGATGCTAGTTGGTTTATTTGGTGGAAGATTATATGTTCATATCCTTAATGATATTCACTACTCCTCTGATCTTGAACATGAATATGATTTGTGAGTAGTTACTTTTGTACTTGAGGACATGGGAGAAGTCTAGTTATAAGTAATCATGTGATTTGGTATTCGTTCGATATTTTGATGATATGTATGTTGTTGCTTCTGTTAGTGGTTGTCATGTGAACGTCCACTACATGACACTTCACCATCTTTGGGCCTAAGGGAAGGCATTGTGGAGTAGTAATTAGATGATGGGTTGCTAGAGTGACAGAAGCTTGAACCCTAGTTTATGCGCTATTCCGTAAGGGGCAGATTTGGATCCATATGTTTCATGCTATAGTTAGATTTATCTTAATTCTTCTTTCGTAGTTGCGGATGCTTGCGAGAGGGGGTAATCATAAGTGGGAGTTTGTTCAAGTAAGAACAGCACCCAAGCACTGGTCCACCCACATATCAAATTATCAAAGTAGTGAATGCGAATCAAACAAACATGATGAAAGTGACTAGATGAAATTCCCATGTGTCCTCGAGAACACTTTGCTTATTATAAGAGATCGTTTTGGCCTATCCTTTGCTATAAAAAGGATTGGGCTATCTTGCTGCACTTACTGTTACTATTGTTACTTGTTACTCATTATAAATTACTTTGCTATCAAACTATCTGTTACCGATAATTTCAGTGCCTACAGACAATACCTTGCTGAAAACCGCTTTTCATTTCCTTCTGCTCCTCATTGGGTTTGACAATCTTACTTATCAAAAGGACTACGATTGATCCCCTATACTTGTTGGTCATCACCTGTCATGTATAGCATGCTCTGCTTGTTCTTGGGAAGGGTATGCTCCCAATACTTGTGTATAAATGCCTTTTCCTTTCCATTGATCTATTCAATCTAATAAACACATTTTACTTTCCATTGGTCTGTTTAACCTTTCTTATCATTTATATGACCTAAGCAGTAATAATTCACTGCTTATGTAAACACCCCGATGTACAACCCTGTCAGTAAAACCCTATTACTTTTGTTGTTGACATTCTGGTAACCACCGATGGACGAGAGCTCTGCCTATTGGTCCGCCTCATCTCAACGAGCAGGAAAATGGTTGGTTGCCAACATGGCTGACAAACTATTCACTGAAAAGCCTTGTATCATGATTGCAGAAGATGCCACCCCCCTTCTTATTCATCATGGTGTTATGAATGCTTGATCATTTTGATTTTGATCATCCTAATGATTCAGAAATGTTTGAGTCCACAAATACATACTGGTGCAGTGAGCTTTGTCTTTCTGTAGCATTTGCGACTATATCTCCTAGTTACACATGTAATCGATTACCATTCTACAATGAGCCTGTTGCTACTTGTAAGCTGTGTTGGTAATTCCCCGAAGAGGAGGGGATGATGCAGTAAAGTAGAGATAAGTATTTCCCTCAGTTAAGAACCAAGGATATCAATCCAGTAGGAGAATCACATAGAACCTCGTGGGCAGCACCTACACACACGAAAAGCAAATACTTGCACCCAACACAAAACAAGGGGTTGTCAATCCCTTGGCGGTTAATTGCAAGGATCAAATCTCGTATTGATAGATGAATAAAGTAAAACACAAAAGTAAAAAAACAGTAAATAAATTGCAACAAAGTATTTTTGGTTTTATATATGATGGAAGATAGACCCGGGGGCCATAGTTTTCACTAGAGGCTTCTCTCTTGAAGATAGCATACGGTGGGTAAACAAATTACTGTTAGGCAATTGATAGAAAAGCGCATAGTTATGACAATATTCAAGGCAATGATCATGTATATAGGCATCACGTCCGAGACAAGTAGACTGACTCCTGCCTGCATCTACTACTATTACTCCACCCATTGACTGCTTTCCAGCATGAATCTAGAGTATTAAGTTCATAGACGGAGTAACGCCTTAAGCAAGATGACATGATGTAGACAAAGTAAATCCAATCAATATGAATAACCCCCATCATTTTACCCTTAATGGCAACGATACAATACGTGTCATGTCCCTTTCTATCACTGGGATTGAGCAATGCAAGACCGAACCCATCACAAAGCACCTCTCCCGTTGCAAAATAAATCAATCTAGTTGGCCAAACCGAACCGATAGATCGAAGAGAAATACAAAGCTATAACAATCATGCATATAATAATTCAGAGAAGACTCAAATAATATTCATGAATAATCTGATCATAAACCGACAATTCATCAGATCCCAGTAAACACACCACAAAAAGGAATTACATCGAATAGTTCTTCAAGAAGATCAAGGAGAACATTGTATTGAAGATCAAAGAGAGAGAGGAAACCATCTAGCGACTAGCTATGGACCCGTTGGTCTATGGTAAACTACTCATGCATCATCGGAAGGACAGTAAGGTTGATGTAGATGCCCTCCATGATCGATTCCCCCTCTGGCGGAGTACCGACGAAGGAACAAAAGCTTGTGGCAGCGGAAAAAGTGTTTCTGGTGGCTCTCTATTGGTTTGGGAATATTTGAGAATTTATAGCGCTGGAATTAGGTCAAAATGTGCCACGAGGGGCCCACAAGCTTGGGGGGCGCCCCCTAGGGCGCACCTGGCAGGCTTGTCGCATTGTCATGGCACTTCAGGTCTTCTCCCGAACCTTCTAGTGTTTCTTCTGGTCGAAGAAAAATTAATCCAAAGTTTTTTCTCCGTTTGGACTTCGTTTGGTACTGTTTCCCTAAAAAGCCAAAAACATGCAGAAAAAAGCAACTGGCACTGGGCACTGAGTTAATAGGTTAGTCCCAAAAAATGATATATAATTGCATAATAAACTTCCAAGATTGATACTATTATAGCATGGAACAATCAAAAATTATAGATACGTTGGAGACGTATCAGCATCCCCAAGCTTAATTCCTGCTCATCCTCGAGTAGGTAAATGATAAAAACATAATTTTTGATGTGGAATGCTACCTATCATATTCATCATGTAATCACTTTGTGGCATGAATATTAAAGATCCGAATGATTCAAAGCAATAGTCTATAGTTTGATATAAAGACATCAATACTCAGGCATACCAACAAACAATCATGCCTTTCAAAATAAAAATGCTAAAGAAAGTTATCCCTACAAAATCATATAATCCTGTCATGCTCCGTCTTCTTAACACAAAATACTTATCATGAACATCCCCGGTTTTAGCCAAGCAATTGGTTCATACTTTTAAAAGTGCTTCAGCTTTTTCAACCCTCACGCAATACATGAGCGCAAGCCATGGATATAACACTATGGGTGGAATAGAATATGGTAATAGAGATCAATAAGGGGAAGTCAAAAAGGAAGAAAGTCTCACACCGACGACGGTAATCAACGGGCTATGGAGATGCCCATCAATTGATGTCAATGCAAGGAGTAGGTATTGCCATGCAACGGATGCACTAAGAGCTATAAGTGTATGAAGCTCAACAATGAAAACTAAGTGGGTGTGCATCCAACTTGCTTGCTCATGAAGACCTCGGGCATTTGAGGAAGCCCATCATCGGAATATACAAGACAAGTTCTATAATGAAAAATTCCCACTAGTATATGAAAGTGAAAGCATAGGAGACTCTCTATATGAAAAACATGGTGCTACTTTGAAGCACAAGTGTGGAAAAAGAATAGTAACATTGCCCCTTCTCTCTTTTTCTCTCTTTTTTTTCTCTTTTTTTTCTCCCTTTTTTTTTGTTGTTCTCTTTTTGGCCTCTTTTTTTTTCTTCTTCTTTTTAGTTCCTCACTGGGACAATGCTCTAATAATGATGATCCTCACACTTCTATTTACTTACAACTCGATACTAGAACAAAATATGACTCTATATGAATGCCTTTGGCACTGTACCAGGATGTCCAATGATACTAGAGTAACAAGTATGAAAATGATGAACGGTGGCTGAGCCACAAATACTATGTCAGCTATATGATCATGCAAAGCAATATGACAATGACAATGTGTGTCATATAAACAGAACGGTGGAAGTTGCATGGCAATATATCTCGGAATGGCTATGGAAATGCCATAATAGGTAGGTATGGTGGCTGTTTTGAGGAAGATATAAGGAGGTTTATGTGTGATAGAGCGTATCATATCACGGGGTTCAGATGCACCGGCAAACTTTGCACCAACTCTCGATGTGAGAAAGGGCAATGCACGGTACCGGAGAGGCTAGCAAATTGCAGAAAGGTGAGAGTGCGTATAATCCATGGACTCGCATTAGTCATAAAGAACACACATACTTATTGCAAAAGTCTATTAGCCCTCAAAGCAAAGTACTACTACGCATGCCCCTAGGGGGTAGGTTGGTAGGAGTTAACCATCGCGCGCCCCCGACCGCCACACAAAGGAAGACAATCAATAATAAAGCATGCTCCAACTTCCTAGCATAACGACAGACCATAGGTGCATGCTTCGGAAATAACAAACCTTAACACCAATATTCTTACTAAACCACAATCATTCACTAGTACCACCGACATATCACCACCTTAATATCGCAAAACTATTGCAAGGAATCAAACTTATCATATTCAGTGGTCTACATGAAAGTTTTTATTATATCCTTCTTGAATACCTATCATATTAGGATCAATTTCATAACCCATGCAAATTGCCATTACTATTTATTAGACTCTCAAAAAGATATAAGTGAAGCATGAGAGTGCAACTATTTCTTTAAAATATAACCACCGCCGTACCCTAAAAGATATAAGTGAAGCACTAGAGCAACTGCATAGCTCAAAAGATATAAGTGAAGCACATAGAGTATTCTAACAAATCACGAATAAATGGTGTCTCTCTAAAAAGGTGTGTCCAGCAAGGGATGATTTCTGCAAAATAAAAAGCAAGCATGCAAAAGAACACTATAATACACGACGCTCCAAGCAAAACTCATATCATGTGATGAATAAAAATATAGCTCCAAGTAAGTTACCGATGGTTGGTAGACGAAAGAGGGGATGCCGCTCAGGGGCATCCCCAAGCTTAGATGCTTGTGTCTCTTTGAATATTATCTTGGGGTGCCTCGGGCATCCCCAAGCTTAGGCTCTTGCCACTCCTTATTCCTTCATCCATCATGATCTCACTCAAAACTTGAAAACTTCAGTACACAAAACTCAACAAAAACCTTCGTGAGATCCGTTAGTATAACAATCAAATCACAAACTCTAGGTACTGTTATGAACCCATTCATATTTTATTATTGCATAATACCTACTGTATTCCAACTTCCCCATGACTTATACCCCCCGATACAAGCCATAGATTCATCAAAACAAGCAAACTATGCAACGAAAACAGAATCTGTCTAAAACAGAATAGTCTGTAGCAATCTGAATAAAACTCATACTTCTGTATCTCCAAAAATTCTGAAAAATTAGGACAACGTGGAAAATTTGTATATCAATCATGTGTAAGAAACTCAGAGCAAAAACACATTCCAGTGATTTTTAGATTTTTATGGACTGAGTGTAAAAGTTTCTGTTTTTTCACAGAATCAAAACAACTATTATCCCGCATCATCCTAAAGGCTTTACTTGGCACAAACACCAATTTAAACATAAAAACACAATCATAACAGTAGAATAATTGTGTGCACATTCCAAAATAGAAAAAGAACAAGAAAATAAAGATAACTATTGGGTTGCCTCCCAACAAGCGCTATTGTTTTACGCCCCTAGCTAGGCGTAATGCATAGTTTCAAGTGTTGTCATCTTTCAAATGAATTCCATAGGTGGCCCTCATAATAGATTGATATGGTGGCTTAATTTTATTTCTAGGAAAATGCTCCATTCCTTTCTTTAATGGAAACTGAAATCTTATATTACCTTCTTTCATATCAATAATAGCACCTATGGTACGCAAGAACGGTCTACCAAGAATTATAGGACAAGACGGATTGCAATCAATACCAAGCTCAATGAAATCAACAGGTACATAATTTCTATTTCCAAGAATAAGCACATCATTTATTCTACCCAAAGGTTTCTTAATAGTAGAATCCACCAAGTGCAAATTAAGAGAACATTCATCAATATTGGTAAAACCTAGCACATCACATAAAGTTTTTGGTATGGTGGAAACACTAGCACCCAAATCACATAAAGCATTGCACTCATAATCTTTAATTTTAACTTTAATACTTGGTTCCCACTCATCATATAATTTCTTAGGTATAGAAACCTCCATCTCTAATGTTTCTTCATATGCTTTCATCATAGCTTCTACGATATGTTTAGTAAATGCTTTATTTTGTTCATAAGCATTGGGTGAATTTATCATGGATTGCAACAAGGAAATACATTCGACCAACGAACAATTATCATAATTAAAGTCCTTGTAATCCAAAGTAGTGGGTGCATCACTAGCTAAAGTTTTGCCTCTCCAAACCCACTTTTGCAATTTTTTTCTTTAAGATCATCACCCTCCGAACAATTGGGACGCCTTCTAGCTAAAGTTCACTCATCTCCAGTCCCATTATCATCAATTTTTATATCAGTAAACAAAGATTCAATAGGAGAAACACCAATCATTTTAATTTCTTCATCATGATTATGATAAAAACCGGGTGGAATCGCTTTTTCTAGAAATTCTCGCCTAGACCCCAACCTAGCGGTTCTTTCTTTACTTTCATTAATGGAAACATGGATAGATTTAATAGACTCACCAATGTCAAGCTTGTGTGGCAAAATTTTAATTTTGAGAGTATCCACATCATGAGCAATTCTATCCATATTCCTAGCCATATCATCAACTTTACTCAATTTTTCTTCTATCGTAGCATCGAAAATCTTTTGAGAATTTATAAATTCTTTAATATTGTTCTCAAGATCAGAAGGTATCCTATTATTATTACTATAGGAATTGCCATAATTATTAGAGTAATTTCTAGGAAATGGTCTAGGATTGAAATTACCCCTATAAGCATTGTTACCGAAATTATTCCTAGCAATAAAATTAACATCAATGGCATCATTATTTTGCTCAATCAAAGTAGACAATGGCACATCATTAGGATCAACATGAGAACTTGACTAGCAACCAATTTCATAAGAGCATCTATCTTATCACTCAAAGTATTAATTTCTTCAACAGAATTTATTTTCTTTCTAGCGGGAGCTCTTTTAGTATGCCATTGAGAATAATTAGACATAATATTATCAAGCAATTTTGTAGCTTCTCCTAATGTGATTTCCATA
Source organism: Thinopyrum elongatum (assembly GCA_011799875.1). Lineage (NCBI taxonomy): Eukaryota > Viridiplantae > Streptophyta > Magnoliopsida > Poales > Poaceae > Thinopyrum > Thinopyrum elongatum. The sequence goes on from CM022302.1 coordinate 561,538,624, forward strand.
AAAGTACCACCCGTGGCGGAGTCCAAAGATTTCTAGAAACAAAGTTCAACCCCGCATAAAAAAATTGTATGATCATCCATAAACTTAACCCATGAGTAGGACAATTTCTTATCATTAATTTCATTCTCTCCCAAGCTTGTGCAACATGTTCATGCTCAAATTGCTTTAAATTCATGATTTGATTTCTAAGAGAAATAATTGTTGCGGGAGGAAAATACTTGGCAATGAAAGCATCTTTACACTTATCCCAGTAATCAATACTATTTCGAGGCAAAGATGAATACCAAGTTTAAGCATGATCTCGTAGCGAGAACGAAAATAATTTCAATTTGATAGTATCATTATCCACATCTTTTTTGTTTTGCATATCACACAATTCAATGAAAGTATTAAGATGGGATGCAGCATCTTCATTAGGACTAACAGAAAATTGTTCTGTCATAACAAGATTTAGCAAAGCGGCATTAATATCATATGAATCCGCACTAGTGGCGGGAGGAGCAATTGGGGTACTAATAAAATCATTATTATTAGTATTGGAAAAATCGCACAACGTATTATTCTCTTGAGACATCGTGACTAAGCAAGCAAGCAAATAGGAAAACAAGCAAACAAACAAAAAGGCAAATGAAAAATATTTTTGTGTTTTTTTGTAAAACTGTTTTAGAAGTGGGGGTGATGAAAAAGAGAGGCAAATGGCAAATAAAGTAAATGCAAGTAGATGATAGTTTGCGTGTCTGTACCTGGTAGATTTTGGTGATGTCTCCACGGCAACGGCACTAGAAATTCTTCCTACTACTTGTAAGTTGCGTTGGTAATTCCCCGAAGAGGAGAGGATGATGCAGTACAGTAGAGATAAGTATTTCCCTCAGTTAAGAACCAAGTTTATCAATCCAGTAGGAGAATCACACAGAACCTCATTGGCAGCACCTACACACACGAAAAGCAAATACTTGCACCCAACGCAAAACAAGGGGTTGTCAATCCCTTGGCGGTTAATTGCAAGGATCAAATCTCGTAGTGATAGATAAATAAAGTAAAACACAAAAGTAAAATAACAGTAAATAAATTGCAGCAAAGTATTTTTGGTTTTATATATGATGGGAGATACACCCGAGGGCCATAGTTTTTAGTAGAAGCTTCTGTCTTGAAGATAGCATACGGTGGGTAAACAAATTACTATTGGGCAATTGATGGAAAAGCGCATAGTTATGACGATATTCAAGGCAATGACCATGTATATAAGCATCACGTCCGAGACAAGTAGACCGACTCCTTCCTGCATCTACTACTATTACTCCACCCATCGATCGCGATCCAGCATGCATCTAGAGTATTAAGTTCATAAAGAACGGAGTAACGCCTTAAGCAAGATGACATGATGTAGACAAAGTAAATCCAATCAATATGAATAAACCCCATCATTTTACCCTTAATGGAAATGATACAATATGTGTCATGTCCCTTTCTATCACTAGGATTGAGCAACGCAAGACCGAACCCATCACAAAGCACCTCTCCCATTGCAAGATAAATCAATCTAGTAGGCCAAACCAAACCGATAGATCAGAGAGAAATACAAAGCTATAACAATCATGCATATAAGAATTCAGAGAAGACTCAAATAATATTCATGAATAATCTGATCATAAACTCACAATTCATCAGATCCCAACAAACACACCACAAAAAGGAATTACATCGAATAGTTCTCCAAGAAGATCAAGGAGAACATTGTATTGAAGATCAAAGAGAGAGAGGAAGCCATCTAGCTACTAGCTGTGGGCCCGTAGGTCTGTGGTAAACTACTCATGCATCATCGAAAGGGCATTAAGGTTGATGTAGATGCCCTTCGTGATTGATTCACCCTCCGGCGGAGTACCGGCAAAGGCGTCCAGATGGGATCTCGAAGGAACAGAAACTTGCGGTGGCGGAAAAAGTGTTTCGGGTGGCTCTCTGTTGGTTTGGGAATATTTGAGAATTTATAGCGCTGGAATTAGGTCAAGATGTTCCACGAGGGGCCCACAAGCCTAGGGGGCACGCCCCTCCCCAGGGCGTGCCTGGCAAGCTTGTCGCCTCCATGTGGCACTTCAGGTCTTCTCCCAAAGCTTCTAGTGTTTCTTCTGGACCAAGAAAATTTAATCCAAAGTTTTTTCTCCATTTGGACTTCATTTGGTACTGTTTCCCTAAAAAGCCAAAAACATGCAGAAAACAGCAACTGGCTGATAACCCACAAGTATAGGGGATCGTTTGTAGCCTTTCTCGATAAGTAAGAGTGTCGAACCCAACGAGTAGCTAATGGTAGAATTAATATTCCCTTCAAGTTTTATCGACCACCGATACAACTCTACGCTTACTTAACGTTTGCTTTACCTAGAACAAGTATGAAACTAGAAGTACTTTGTAGGTGTAGTAGGATAGTTTTGCAAGAATAAAACTAGGAGTACTTAGTGAGAATAAAACTACGAGTAATTTGCAAGATAATAAAAGTTAGTTGTTTAGTAGAATGCTTTTTGTAACACAAGAGAAGGATTTGTCCCTAGGCAATCTATAACTAGACCGGTAATCATTATTGCAATTTTATATGAGGGAGAGGCATGACCTAACATACTTTTCATACTTGGATCATATGCACTTATGATTGGAACTCTAGCCAGCATCCGCAACTACCGAAGATCATTAAGGTAAAAGCCAACCATAGCATTAAGTATCAAGTCCTCCTTACTCCCATACTCAATAACCCCCTTACTCGGGTTTGTGTTTCAGTCACTCACGCAACCCACCATAAGCGAATTATGAACGTATTGCAACACCCTACAACAGTAGTCCCACACGCGTGTGCGACACAGAGGGCACCATAGGACAGCACCAAAATAAAACATACAACTCAAACCAATCACGATCATCAATCAACCCATAGGACAAAATGAATCTACTCAAACATCATAGGATGGCAACACATCATTGGATAATAATATGTAGCATTAAGCACCATGTTTAGGTAGAGATTATACCTGGAAGAAGAGGTGTTACACCACTGCATAGACTGGAAGAGAGTTGGTGATGACAGCGGCGAAGTTGTTGGTGTAGATCGCCGTCACGATGGTTGCCCCGGCGGTGTTCCGGCGCCACCGGGAGAGAGGGGGAGAGATCCCTGATGACCCACAAGTATAGGGGATCAATCGTAGTCCTTTTGATAAGTAAGAGTGTCGAACCCAGCGAGGAGCAAAAGGAAATGACAAGTAGTTTTTAGCAAGGTATTCTCTGCAAGCACTGAAATTATAAGTAACGATTAGTTTGATAGCAAGGTAATTTGTAACAAGCAAGCAACGGTAACGGTAAAAAAAGTGCAGCAAGGTAGCCCAATCCTTTTGAGGCAAAGGACAGGCCAAAACGGTCTCTTATGATAAGCAAAGCATTCTTGAGGGTACACGGGAATTTCATCTAGTCACTTTCATCATGTCGGTTTGATTTGTGTTTGCTACTTTGATAATTTGATATGTGGGTGAACCGGTGCTTAGGTGCTGTTCTTGCTTGAACAAACCTCCTACTTATGATGAACCCCCTAGCAAGCATCCGCAACTACCATAAAAGTATTAAGAATAAATCTAACCATAGCATTAAACTTTTGGATCCAAATCAGTCCCTTATGGAATAGCGCATAAACTAGGGTTTAAGCTTCTGTCACTCTCGCAACCCATCATCTAATAACTAATCCACAATGAATTCCCTTAGGCCCTAATAAGGTGAAGTGCCATGTAGTCAATGTTCACATGACACCACTAAGGGAATCACAACATACATATCATCAAAATATCGAACACATATCAAGTTCACATGATTACTTGCAACAAGATTTCTCCCGTGACCTCAAGAAGAAAAGTAACTACTCACAAATGATAATCATGCTCAAGATCAGAGGGGTATTAAATAGCATAATGTATCTGAACATATAATCTTCCACCGAATAAACCATATAGTAATCAACTACAAGATGTAATCAACACTACTAGTCACCCACAAGCACCAATCTATAGTTCTGATACAAAGATTGAACACAAGAGATGAACTAGGGTTTGAGAGGAGATGGTGCTGTTGAAGATGTTGATGGAGATTGCCCTCCCCAAGATGGGAGAGTTGTTGGTGATGATGATGACGATGATTTCCCCCACCGGGAGGGAAGTTCCCCCGGCGGAATCGTTTCATGATGCTCTCTTTGTGTTTCAATTCTTATATTTTATGTGAGCATCATTGAAATCATCATGGCATTAAAGAAAAGCGCTTGTTGGGAGACAACCCAATATTTATCCCTACTGTTTTTGTGTGTTCACATGATTAAGCTACTGTATTAATCATGTTTTATAGTTTTTGTTTGAATAAAGTGCCAAGTAAAGCCTTTGGGATAGTGTGGATGATAGTTGACTTGATTCTGTGCAAAAACAGAAACTTTTGCGTCCAGTAACAGAATTGTTAAAATTCACTGAAACGTGGAAAAACTCTGAAGTTTTTTACAGAGGATTGATATTCAAATTGTCTACGTTTTCCTAATTTTTAAGAATTTTTCAGTAACAGTAGTATGATATCAATTCAGATCTTCACAGACTGTTCTGTTTTTGACAGATCTGTTTTCGATGCATAGTTTGCTTCTTTTCTAGTTTCTACGGCTTATATTGCTTAATATAAATTGTAGATATGATAGGGTACAGTAGGTATCATGTGAGAAAAGTTATGAATCTTGTCTTGACAGTACCAAAGTGAATGATTTGTTTTATTATACTAACGGATCTCAAGAAGGTTTTGGTAAGTTTTGTGTGATTGAAGTTTTCAAGTTTTGGGTGAGATATCAATATGAGGAGAATAAGGAGTGACAAGACCCTAAGCTTGGGGATTCCCAAGGCACCCCAAGGTAATATTCAAGGAATATCCAAGCAACTAAGCTTGGGGATGCCCCGGAAGGCATCCCCTCTTTCGTCTCCAACATCATCGGTAAATTTACTTGAGGCTATATTTTTATTCACCACATGATATGTGTTTTGCTTGGAGTGTCATTTTCTTTTATTAGTATTTGCTTGCTGTTATTTAGAGTAATGTTTTTCATCTTTTAGTTCAATAAAAAGGTCAAGTGTAGCCTTTACCATGCTTATTTTGCAAGTCTACATGTAGCTGTATTGAAAACAGAAAGTTTTCTATTGTTGTCTGAATTCTTCTGGAAAGTCAAAACATGATAAAATCTTGAAATTTTTGCACGTTCAGCAATAACAAATTTTACAGTGTGGTAATGTTTCAGAACTTTTGAAGTTAGGGAAGTATGAGTACAATTGCACTCTTTACAGACTGTCCTGTTTTGACATATTGCTGTTATGTTTGCATTGTTTGCATATGTTTGCTTGTTTAATGATTCTATTTGAGGATAGGAGTATTAAATATGCTGAGTCATTTAGTATGCAATGTTAAATAATAATTTTAGTGATTTTCTACAGTAGAGAATGATAAGGTTTTGCATTTGATTTATACTAACTTTTCTCACGAGTTCTTGTTTAGTTTTGTGTGGATGAAGTTTTTAAGATTTAGGTAAACCATCATATAAAAGGAATTAAGGAGACACAAAAGCTCAAGCTTGGGTATTCCCAAGGCATCCCAATATAATATTTCAAGAATTCTCAAGCATCTAAGCTTGGGGATGCCCCGGTAGGCATCCCACCTTTCTTCATCAAGAATTATCGGTTAGTATCGGTTGAGCCTAACTTTTTTTGCGTCTTCACAAGATGTGTGCTATTTTTAGAATGTCATTTTTTTTGTTTTGCTTGCTGTTTGAATAAAGTACTTAAGATCGAAATTTTCTTTATGAGAGAGAGTCTTCACATAGCTACTTAATTATTTGACTACTCATTGATCTTCACTTGTATCTTTTTGGAGTAGTTAGTCATTTACTCACGTGCTTCACTTATATCCTATGAGTAAATGGTTGAATGAATTGAATATCATAAATCTGAAATTAAATATGCTTCATATGCTTATAACATGGGGAGTAATGACTTCACATATAAGAAGTAGAGGTGGTAAAATTATTGAAAGTTAGCAAACATAGTATTGGTCACTTGAACAATTCATGAAAGAATATTGAAGGAAGAGAGATTTCACATATAAATATACTATCTTGGACATCTTCTATGATTGTGAGCCCCATTAATTATTTTCAAACTTGAGCATATTAGTTGAAGTTGAACAAGGAAGACAACGTAATGAGTTATGCTTTGGTATATTTGTATAGAAGTTATATTGTTATGGATCCTCCAACATGTGGTGCTTGCTATTTAGAATCTTTTGCTAGCCAAAATTTCTGTACTAAGCGGGAATACTGCTTGTGCATCCAAAATCCTTGAACCAAGTTTCTTCCATGAGTGTCCACCATATCTACCTATATGCGGTATTTACCTACCGTTCCAAGTAAATTTGCATGTGCCAAACTCCAAACCTTCAAATAATAATCTGTTTTGTATGCCCGAATCGCTCATGTAGCGACTAGGGGCTGTCAGTATCTTCCATGCTAGGTGGGTTATTCTCACGATGAGTGTTTATACACTTGTCATTCACGAGAGAGTGGCTGGTAATTGGGATGCCCAATCCTATGATCAAAAGATCAAAAACAAAATTTCAAATAATTAAACAAAACTCCCCCAGGAAAGTTGTTGGTATGGACGGCACCCATGAATTCGGCTAGCCGTGGAGTGTGATTGTTGGTGGAGGGGGAGTAAAAACTTTACCACTCTATTTGGGAACCGCCTATAATGTGTCTAGCATGGAAGATATTGAGAACTCTCGGTCGTTATGTTGACAATGAAAGCATACCTCTCAAAATTATTTTCATCTCTGGTTTAAAAGCTTCGAGCTCTGGCACCTCTGCAAATCCCTGCTTCCCTCTGCGAAGGGCCTATCTTTTACTTTTATTTTTTTGTTGAGTCAATTTCTTATTCCAACCTATTCTTTAGTTGGCAAGCATCATGTGGTGGGGAAAGATCTAAGCATATATGGCCATTCAAATATATTTGATCATGAATTATTATTGTTGACAATTATCTATATGATAAATAAGTTGGGAGGCGAAACATTAAGCCCCTATCTTTCTCTGTGTTCAATGGATGCTATTTGTTCTAAAAATATGCTTTAAGTTGTAGCAATCATGAAAGACTGTATGATAGTTGAGTATGTGGGATTTGCTAAATCAAAGCTCTTACGTAGACCCTTCCTAAAAATAAGATGAATTGCAATTGTTTGATGACCGAGAACCCAGTTTGTTAATTTTCAAGAAAGTTTATGATCTATGCTTTAACATGTGAATAGCTTGCTACTTGATCATGAGAAGTTTTATGAGATGAGCTACTGGTTATGATTTATAATGATGCTAGAAAAAGTGATTGAAATTATCATTGATCAAACTTATGCACCTGCTATCATTCCACATCAAAAATTCTGTTTTTATCATTTACTTACTCAAGTCCGAGAAGGAATTAAGCTTGGGGATGCTTGATACGTCTCTAACATATCTTTAATTTTTGATTGTTCCATGCTATTATATTATCTATCTTGGATGTTTTATATGCATTTATATGCTATTTTATATGATTTTTGGGACTAACCTATTAACCTAGAGCCCGGTGCCAGTTTCTGTTTTTCCCTTGTTTTTGAGTTTCACAGAAAAGGAATATCAAACGGAGTCCAAATGACCTAAAAATTTACGGTGATTTTTTATGGACCAGAAGAAGCCCCCGAAGCAAAAGAGTTGCGCCAGAAGAGCCACGAGGCCTCCACAAGGGTGGAGGGCGCGCCCTCCGGTCTTGTGGGCTCCTCGTGGACCCCCCTGACTTGTTCCCGACGCCAAAAATTCCTATAAATATAGAAACCCCCAGAAATAAACCTAGATCGGGAGTTCCGCCGCCGCAAGCCTCTGTAGCCATGAAAAACCAATCGAGAGACCGTTGCGGCACCCTGCCGGAGGGGGAAACCATCACCGGAGGCCATCTTCATCATCTCGACGGCCTCCATGACGAGGAGGGAGTAGTTCACCCTCGGGGCTGAGGGTATGTACTAGTAGCTATGTGTTTGATCTCTCTCTCTCTCTCTCTCTCTCGTGTTCTTGATTTGGCATGATCTTGATGTACCGCAAGCTTTGTTATTATAGTTGGATCATATGGTGATTCTCCCCCTCTACCTTCTTGTGATGAATTGAGTCTTGCTCTTTGAGGTTTCGTTATGTTGGATTGAGTATTGGATTTGAGAACACTTGATGTATGTCTTGCGATGGGATATCTGTGGTGACAATGGGATGTTCTATTGATTCACTTGATGTATGTATTGGCACTCAACTCGCGGATTCCCGAGGTGACATTGGGGTAATCTATGCATAGGGGTTGATGCACGTTTTCGTCCTACGTTCTCCGATAGAAACTTTGGAGTGATTCTTTGTTGCATGTTGAGGGATTGTTATACGATTCAATTATGTTATCATTGTTGTGAGAACTTGCACTAGTGAAAGTATGAACCCTAGGCCTTGTGTTTCAAGCATTGCAATACCATTTTTGCTCACTTTTGTTACTTGCTACCTTGCTGTTTTTATATTTTCGGATTACAAAAACCTATATCAACCATCCATATTACACTTGTATCACCATCTTTTCACCGAACTAGTGCACCTATACAATTTACCATTGTATTGGGTGTGTTGGGGACACAAGAGACTCTTTGTTATTTGGTTGCAGGGTTGTTTGAGAGAGACCATCTTCATCCTACGCCACCCATGGACTGATAAACCTTAGGTCATCCACTCGAGTGAAATTTGCTATTGTCCTACGAAACTCTACGCTAGGAGGCCCAACACGAGTCTACAAGAAGAAGGTTGCGTAGTAGACATCAAGCTCTTTTCTGGCGCCGTTGCCGGGGAGGTGAGTGCTTGAAGGTATATCTTTAGATCTTGCAATTGAATCTTTTAGTTTCTTGTTTTATCACTAGTTTAGTTTATAAAAGAAAACTACAAAAAAATGGAATTGAGGTTACCACATATTATTCATCTTTTTAATGTCTTTCGTGAAAATGATGGAAAGGAAAATTGTGCTCAAGTGTTAGAAGAAGAAGTTAATAAAATGTTTGGCACTAAATCTTTGAATGATGTGCATGATTGGAATGTTGTTAGTATGCTTTCCTTGAATATCCATGATGCTAATGATATGCAAAGCCATAAGCTTGGGGATGCTATGTTTGATGAAGATGATATTTTTTGTCCCCCAAGTTTTGATGAGAAAATTTATTATGATGAAAGCATGCCTCCTATTTATGATGATTATATTGATGAAAGTGGGTTTGGAAGAGTGTCAACTCTAGGTACTAATGATCCCACTATTTTGGAGGGTGTTGTATCTTTTCACAATATTGATAAAAGTGGATTTGGAGAGGTCATGACTTTATTTTGTGATGAATCCACTATTTTGGAAGAGGTTCCAATTGATTATGAGAACAAAGTTGCTATCTATGATGATTATTGTGATGACATCTATGCTATAAAGAATAATGATAACCATGAAACTTGTCATCAAGATTTTAATTTTCAATTGGATTATGCCTCACATGATAGTTATTTTGTTGAGTTTGCTCCCACTACTTTTCATGAGAATAAATTTGCTTATGTGGAGAGTAATAAAATTTCTATGCTTATGAATCATGAAAATAATGCTTTATGTGATGGTTATATTGTTGGATTCATTCATGATGCTACTGAAAATTATTATGAGAGAGGAATATATGCTTTTACATATTGCAATAATATCAAGTTTCCTCTCTATGTATTGAAAATCTTGAAGTTTTATTTGTTTTGCCTTCCTATGCAAGTTGATTCTTGTTCCCATAAGTTGTTTCCTCACAAAATACCTATGCATAGAAAGTGGGTTAGGCTTAAAAGTGCTAGTCATATGCTTCATGATGCTCTCTTTGTGTTTCAATTCTTATATTTTATGTGAGCATCATTGAAATCATCATGGCATTAAAGAAAAGCGCTTGTTGGGAGACAACCCAATATTTATCCCTACTGTTTTTGTGTGTTCACATCATTAAGCTACTGTATTAATCATGTTTTATAGTTTTTGTTTGAATAAAGTGCCAAGTAAAGCCTTTGGGATAGTGTGGATGATAGTTGACTTGATTCTGTGCAAAAACAGAAACTTTTGCATCCAGTAACAGATTTGTTAAAATTCACTCAAACGTGGAAAAACTCTGAAGTTTTTTACAGAGGATTGATATACAAATTGCCTACGTTTACAAATTTTTCAGAATTTTTTCAGTAACATAAATATGAGCTCAATTCAGATCTTCACAGACTGTTCTGTTTTTGACAGATTCTGTTTTCGATGCATAGTTTGCTTGTTTTCTAGTTTCTACGGCTTATATTGCTTAATATAAATTGTAGATATGATAGGGTAAATTAGGTATCATGTGAGAAAAGTTATGAATCTTGTCTTGACAGTACCAAAGTGAATGATTTGTTTTATTATACTAACGGATCTCACGAAGGTTTTGGTAAGTTTTGTGTGATTGAAGTTTTCAAGTTTTGGGTGAGATATCGATATGAGGAGAATAATGAGTGACAAGACCCTAAGCTTGGGGATTCCCAAGGCACCCCAAGGTAATATTCAAGGAATATCCAAGCAACTAAGCTTGGGGATGCCCCGGAAGGCATCCCCTCTTTCGTCTCCAACATCATCGGTAAATTTACTTGAGGCTATATTTTTATTCACCACATGATATGTGTTTTGCTTGGAGTGTCATTTTATTTTATTAGTATTTGCTTGCTGTTATTTATAGTAATGTTTTGCATCTTTTAGTTCAATAAAAAGGTCAAGTGTAGCCTTTACCATGCTTATTTTGCAAGTCTACATGTAGCAGTATTGAAAACAGAAAGTTTTCTATTGTTGTCTGAATTCTTCTGGAAAGTCAGAACATGATAAAATCTTGAAATTTTTACACGTTCAGAAATAACAAATTTTATACAGTGTAGTAATGTTTCAGAACTTTTGGAGTTAGGGAAGTATGAGTACAATTGCACCCTTTACAGACTGTCCTGTTTTGACAGATTGCTGTTATGTTTTCATTGTTTGCATATGTTTGCTTGTTTAATGATTCTATTTGAGGATAGGAGTATTTAATATGCTGAGTCATTTAGTATGCAATGTTAAATAATAATTTTAGTGATTTTCTACAGTAGAGAATGATAAGGTTTTGCATTTGATTTATACTAACTTTTCTCACGAGTTCTTGTTGAGTTTTGTGTGGATGAAGTTTTTAAGATTTAGGTAAACCATCATATAAAAGGAATTAAGGAGACACAAAAGCTCAAGCTTGGGGATTCCCAAGGCATCCCAATATAATATTTCAAGAAGTCTCAAGCATCTAAGCTTGGGGATGCCCCGGTAGGCATCCCACCTTTCTTCATCAAGAATTATCGGTTAGTATCGGTTGAGCCTAACTTTTTTTGCGTCTTCACACGATGTGTGCTATTTTTAGAATGTCATTTTTTTTTGTTTTGCTTGCTGTTTGAATAAAGTACTTAAGATCGAAATTTTCTTTATGAGAGAGAGTCTTCACATAGCTACTTAATTATTTGACTACTCATTGATCTTCACTTGTATCTTTTTGGAGTAGTTAGTCATTTACTCACGTGCTTCACTTATATCCTATGAGTAAATGGTTGAATGAATTGAATATCATAAATCTGAAATTAAATATGCTTCATATGCTTATAACATGGGGAGTAATGACTTCACATATAAGAAGTAGACGTGGTAAAATTATTGAAAGTTAGCAAACATAGTATTGGTCACTTGAACAATTCATGAAAGAATATTGAAGGAAGAGAGATTTCACATATAAATATACTATCTTGGACATCTTCTATGATTGTGAGCCCCATTAATTATTTTCAAACTTGAGCATATTAGTTGAAGTTGAACAAGGAAGACAACGTAATGAGTTATGCTTTGGTATATTTGTATAGAAGTTATATTGTTATGGATCCTCCAAAATGTGGTGCTTGCTATTTAGAATCTTTTGCTAGCCAAAATTTCTGTACTAAGCGGGAATACTGCTTGTGCATCCAAAATCCTTGAACCAAGTTTCTTCCATGAGTGTCCACCATATCTACCTATATGCGGTATTTACCTACCGTTCCAAGTAAATTTGCATGTGCCAAACTCTAAACCTTCAAATAATAATCTGTTTTGTATGCCCGAATCGCTCATGTATCGACTAGGGGCTGTCAGTATCTTCCATGCTAGGTGGGTTATTCTCATGATGAGTGTTTATTCACTTGTCATTCACGAGAGAGTGGCTGGTAATTGGGATGCCCAATCCTATGATCAAAAGATCAAAAACAAAATTTCAAATAATTAAACAAAACTCCCCCAGGAAAGTTGTTGGTATGGACGACACCCATGAATTCGGCTAGCCGTGGAGTGTGATTGTTGGTGGAGGGGGAGTAAAAACTTTACCATTCTATTTGGGAACCGCCTATAATGTGTCTAGCATGGAAGATAGTGAGAACTCTCGATCGTTATGTTGACAATGAAAGCATACCTCTCAAAATTTTGTTCATCTCTGTTTTAAAAGCTTCGAGCTCTGGCACCTCTGCAAATCCCTGCTTCCCTCTGCGAAGGGCCTATCTTTTACTTTTATTTTTTTGTTGAGTCAATTTCTTATTCCAACCTATTCTTTCGTTGGCAAGCATCATGTGGTGGGGAAAGATCTAAGCATATATGGCCATTCAAATATATTTGATCATGAATTATTATTGTTGACAATTATCTATATGATAAATAAGTTGGAAGGCAAAACATTAAGCCCCTATCTTTCTCTATGTTCAATGGATGCTATTTGTTCTAAAAATATGCTTTGAGTGGTAGCAATCATGGAAGACTGTATGATAGTTGAGTATGTGGGATTTGCTAAATCAAAGATCTTACATAGACCCTTCCTAAAAATAAGATGAATTGCAATTGTTTGATGACCAAGAACCCAGTTTGTTAATTTTCAAGAAAGTTTATGATCTATGCTTTAACATGTGAATAGCTTGCTACTTGATCATGAGAAGTTTTATGAGATGAGCTACTGTTTATGATTTATAATGATGCTAGAAAAAGTGATTGAAATTATCATTGATCAAACTTATGCACTTGCTAGCATTCCACATAAAAAATTCTGTTTTTATCATTTACTTACTCAAGGATGAGCAGGAATTAAGCTTGGGGATGCTTGATACGTATCTAACGTATCTTTAATTTTTGATTGTTCCATGCTATTATATTATCTATCTTGGATGTTTTATATGCATTTATATGCTATTTTATATGATTTTTGGGACTAACCTATTAACCTAGAGCCCAGTGCCAGTTTCTGTTTTTCCCTTGTTTTTGAGTTTCGCAGAAAAGGAATATCAAACGGAGTCCAAATGACCTAAAAATTTACGGTGATTTTTTATTGACCAGAAGAAGCCCCCGAAACAAAAGAGTTGGGCCAGAAGAGCCACGAGGCCTCCACAAGGGTGGAGGGCGCGCCCCCCCTAGGGCCGCCCTTCAGTCTTGTGGGCTCCTCGTGGACCCACCTGACTTATTCCCGACGCCAAAAATTCCTATAAATATAGAAACCCCCAGAAATAAACCTAGATCGGGAGTTCCGCCGCCGCAAGCCTCTGTAGCCACGAAAAACTAATCGGGAGCCCATTGCGGCACCCTGCCGGAGGAGGAAACCATCACCGAAGGCCATCTTCATCATCCCGGCGGCCTCCATGACGAGGAGGGAGTAGTTCACCCTGGGGGCTGAGGGTATGTACTAGTAGCTATGTGTTTGATCTCTCTCTCTCTCTCGTGTTCTTGATTTGGCACGATCTTGATGTACCGCGAGCTTTGTTATTATAGTTGGATCATATGGTGTTTCTCCCCCTCTACGTTCTTGTGATGAATTGAGTCTTGCTCTTTGAGGTTTCGTTATGTTGGATTGAGTATTGGATTTGAGAACACTTGATGTATGTCTTGCGATGGGATATCTGTGGTGACAATGGGATGTTCTATTGACTTGATGTACGTTTTGGCACTCACCTCGCGGATTCCCGAGGTGACATTGGGGTAATCTATGCATAGGGGTTGATGCATGTTTACGTCCTATGTTCTCCGATAGAAACTTTCGAGTGATTCTTTGTTGCACGTTGAGGGATTGTTATATGATTCAATTATGTTATCATTGTTGAGAGAACTTGCACTAGTGAAAGTATGAACCCTAGGCCTTGTTTTCAAGCATTGCAATACAGTTTTTGCTCACTTTTGTTACTTGCTACCTTGCTGTTTTTATATTTTCAGATTACAAAAACCTATATCTACCATCCATATTACACTTGTATCACCATCTCTTCACCGAACTAGTGCACCTATACAATTTACCATTGTATTCGGTGTGTTGGGGACACAAGAAACTCTTTGTTATTTGGTTGTAGGGTTGTTTGAGAGAGACCATCTTCATCCTACGCCTCCCACGGATTGATAAACCTTAGGTCATCCACTTGAGGGAAATTTGCTATTATCCTATAAAACTCTGTGCTTGCAGGCCCAACACGAGTCTACAAGAAGAAGGTTGCATAGTAGACATCAGGGGCAAGCACCACATGTTAAAGGATCTATGACAATATAACTTCTATGTGAATATGAACAAACATAAATCATTACGTTGTCTTCCTTGTCCAACGTCAACAATTTTGGCATATAATATTTTGATGGGGGCTCACAATCACAAAAGATGCCCAGGATAGTGTATTTGCATGTGCATATTCTCTTCCCTTATTAATTCTTTCATGAATTGCATTATTGACCAATACTATGTTTGTAAATCTCCAATAAAATTTTCTAGTTATACTCTTCCTTATGTGATGTCATTACTTACCATAATATTAGCATATGATCCCTTTTTATTTATTTCCTTTCTTTTATCGAACATGAAAACAAAGAGAACAAAACTTCAAACAAAACTTTATTATATATAACTTGCACACGATTACAATGATAGGACACTAAGCAAACTTTCGAAAAGAAAGGATCGAACTAAATTTTTATTAATCTAAAACAAAAGATAACTATGGATCGAATTAGGATAAGTAAAGGTAAAAGATAGTGGGGGTGATACGATACCGGGGCACCTCCCCCAAGTTTGGCACAAGCCAAGGGGAGTGCCCATACCGGATGCTCAATCTTGCTTTGGTGATGAAGAAGGAGGTGGTGGTGATGAAGTAGTAGCAATCTTATCCGCAGGTTTCCATGGCAAGGGCTCACCATTATAGGAAGAAGAGTGAGTCTCGCGGGTCCTGCAACTGGCAGCCAAACTAGTACCTTTAAATCTTGCCTCATATTCAAAGACTTGGTTTTGGAGATCATAGATCTGGCTTTGGAGAAAGTTGATTTGCTCGTTGAAGGTAATGACGATGTCCTTCATGGACTTGCCCTCCACCTTGAGATCACGGGTATAGTCCGCGATCATGAGGTGCTTGGCATTGAGCCCACGTTCCACCATCCCCTTACACCGGAAGACCTCCTACTCCATAGCTTCAAGCCTAGCCTCCACGGATCCCGTCCCTTTGGGGCCTTGCACATCGCGGATGTGGAGCACCCCCTCATGCATCTCAATACCTTGAGGGTGCTGCATCACCTCCCGCAGATACGGGTTGATGACGTTCTCGAAGAACTTGTCCTTGGAGGAGCTCAAAGCGGCCATGGTGGATTAGATCTGTCAGAAAATAGCAAGGAAAAGAAAACAGAAGTTTTCTCCGTGATACGGTGGTCAATAGGTTCGGGGGGTATATAAAGATTTTTTATCTTGGGAAACAAGCGAACGGAAGAAAAACGGAGTCCGAAAGGTACCCGAGGTGGGCACAACCCACCTGGGCGCGCCTGGCAAGCCAGGCGCGGCCTGGTGTCTTGTGCCCGCCAGGGGTGCCTTCCTGGTTGTTTCTTATTTTCCTAATTTTTGATAAATTCTAAAACTGACAGAAAATATTTTTGCGGATTTTTCGAAGTCCGTTTACTTACCGTATCACGTACCTCCTCTTTTTCACGATTCTGGAGTGTTCCAGAAGGTTTCCTTTATGTGTTCTTCTGGTGTCATAGTTTGGATAATATTGCTTTCAACATTAATGGGCGTACCTGAGATATAATGTTTTGTTCTTTGCCCATTGACAACCTTCAGGTTAGTACCCTCGGCATTATTTATTTTGATGGGTCAAGATCGGTAAACCTCCTCGATAACATAGGGTCCTTCCCATTTGGAGAGGAGTTTTCCTGCAAAGAATCTGAGACGAGAGTTGTACAAAAGAACATATTCTCCAACTTTGAACTCACGCTTTTGGATTCTTTTGTCATGCCATCTTTTAACATTTTCTTTAAATAACTTGGCATCTTCATAGGCTTGGGTTCTCCATTCATCTAGTGAGCTAATATCAAATAACCTCTTTTCACCGGCAAGTTTGAAATCATAGTTGAGTTCTTTAATTGCCCAATATGCTTTATGTTCTAACTCAAGAGGCAAATGACAAGCTTTCCCATAGACCATTTTATAAGGAGACATACCCATAGGATTTTTATATGCTATTCTATAAGCCCAAAGTGCATCATCTAATTTCTTAGACCAATTCTTCCTGGACCTATTGACAGTTTTTTATAATATTAATTTTATTTCTCTATTGCTAAGTTCAACTTGACCACTAGACTAAGGATGATAGGGTGATGCAATTCTATGGTTAACATTATACTTAGCAAGCATTTTACGGAAAGCACCATGAATAAAATGTGAACCACCATCAGTAATTAAATATCTAGGGACTCCAAACCTTGGGAAAATAACTTCCTTAAGCATTTTAATAGAGGTGTTGTGATCAGCACTGCTAGTCGGAATAGCTTTGACCCACTTAGTAACATAATCAAAAGCAACCAAAATATGAGTATACCCATTAGAGGAAGGAAAAGGTCCCATGTAATCAAATCCCCAAGCATCAAATGGTTCAACAACAAGTGAATAATTCATAGGCATTTCCTGATGCTTACCAATATTACCAATTTTTTGACATTCATCACAAGATAAAACAAACTTACGGGCATCCTTGAAGAGAGTAGGCCAATAAAAACCAGATTGTAGTACCTTGTGAGCAGTTCTATCTCCCGCATGATGCCCTCCATAAGCTTCGGAGTGACATTTTCGTAGGATTTGTCCCTGTTCATGCTCAGGTACACAACGTCTAATAATACCATCTACTCCTTCTTTATAAAGATGTGGGTCATCCCAAAAGTAATGTCTTAAATCATAGAAGATTTTTTTTCTTTTGTTGGTATGTGAAGCTAGGCGGTATGTATTTAGCAACATTGTAATTAGCATAGTCAGCATACCAAGGAGAGTTATGAGAAACATTTATTGCAGCTAATTATTCATTAGGAAAACTATCATTAATAGGTTGTGGGTCATCAAGAATATTTTCTAACATACACAAGTTATCAGCAATGGGGTTCTCAGCTCCTTTTCTATCAGTGATATGTAAGTCAAATTCTTGTAGCAAAAGAACCCACCTAATGAGTCTAGGTTTAGCATCTTTCTTTTCCATAAGATATTTTATAGCAGCATGATCAGTGTGAACAGTAACTTTAGAATCAACAATGTAAGATCTAAATTTGTCACAAGCAAACACAACTGCTAAGAATTCCTTTTCAGTAGTAGCATAATTGCGTTGAGCACTGTCTAGAGTTTTACTAGCATAATGAATAACATTTAACTTCTTATCAACTCTTTGTCCTAGAACAGCACCAACAGCATAATCACTAGCGTCACACATAATCTCAAAGGGCAAGCTCGAATCATGTGGTTGAACAATAGGTGCAGAAATTAAGGCTTTCTTATGTGTTTCAAAGGCTTCTACACAATCATCATCAAAAACAAATGGAACATCCTTTTGCAAAAGATTTGTAAGAGGCCTAGAAATTTTAGAGAAGTCTTTAATAAATCTCCTATAGAAACCAGCATGACCGAGGAAACTATGAATACCTTTGATATCTTTAGGACATGGCATTTTCTCGATTGCATCAACTTTAGCTTTATCCACCTCAATACCTCGTTCAGAAATTTTATGTCCCAAGACAATACCTTCATTTACCATAAAGTGGCACTTCTCCCAATTCAAGACAAGATTAGTTTGCTCGCATCTCTGCAAAACTCGATCAAGGTTGCTTAAGCAATCATCAAAAGAAGTTCCGTAAACAGAAAAATCATCCATGAAAACCTCAACAATCTTTTCACAAAAATCAGAGAATATAGCAGTCATACATCTGTGAAAAGTGGTAGGTGCATTACATAAACCAAAAGGCATACGTCTATAAGCATAGGTTCTGGAAGGACAAGTGAAGGTGGTTTTCTCTTGATCAGGTTGTGACACAGGTATTTGAGAAAAACCAGAATATCCATCGAGAAAACAAAAGTGTGTGTTCTTAGATAATCTTTCAAGCATTTGATCAATAAAAGGTAGAGGGTAGTGATCCTTTCTAGTAACTTTATTTAATTTTCTAAAATCAATTACCATTCTGTAGCCAGTGACAATTCTTTGTGGAATAAGTTCATTTTTATCATTAGGAACAACAGTAATACCTCCCTTCTTAGGGGCACAATGAACGGGGCTTACCCATCTACTATCAGCTATAGGATAGATTACACCTTCTTCCAGAAGCTTCAATATTTCAGTTCTTACCACTTCTTTCATTTGGGGATTCAACCGTCGTTGGTGATCAACGACGGGTTTAGCATCAGGTTCCATATTAATTTTATGCTGATAGAGAGTGGGACTAATGCCCTTTAAATCATCCATAGTATACCCTATAGCAGCTCTGTGCTTCTTCAGAACCTTCAATAATCTTTCTTCTTCATGTTCTGAAAGGTTAGCACTAATAATAACAGGATATATCTTTTTCTCATCAAGATAAGCATATTTCAAAGTGTCTGGTAATTGTTTTAATTCAAACACAGGATCACCTTTAGGTGGAGGAGGACCTCCTAGAGTTTCAATAGGCAAATTGTGTTTAATCAGAGGTCGTTGTTAAAAGAAAATTTTATCTATTTCATTTCTTTCATGCATATGCATATCATTTTCATGGTCTAGCAAATATTGTTCTAGTGGATCAGTAGGAGGCACAACAATAGAAGCAAGACCAATTATTTCATCCTTACTAGGAAATTCTTTCTTATGATGTTTTCTACTAAACTTAGAAAAATTAAACTCATGAGACTCAACACCAAAACTAACACCGATGATTTGTTTCTCACAATCTATTTTAGCATTAACGGTGTTCAAGAAAGGTCTACCAAAGATAATAGGACAAAAGTCATCTTGTGGGAACCAAGAACGAGAAAATCAGTAGGATATTTTATTTTCCCACACAAGACTTCAACATCTCTAACAATCCCAAGTGGTGTGATGGTGTCTCTATTAGCAAGTTTAATAGTAACATCTATATCTTCTATTTCAGCTGGTGCTATATCATTCATAATCTCTTGATATAAGGTAAAAGTAATAGCACTCACGCTAGCACCTATGTCACATAAAACATGACAACAGTGATCTCCTATTTTAACTGAGACAACAGGCATGCCAACAACATGTCTATGTTTATCTTTTTCATCAGGTTTGGTAATTCTAGTAGCTTCATCACAGAAGTAGATAACATGCCCATCTAAATTTTCTACCAGGAGATCTTTAACCATAGCAACACTAGGTTCTACTTTGATTTGTTCAGCAGGCTTGGGTGCTCTAATATAACTCTTATTGACCACAGTTGAAACTTTAGCATGCTCCTTTATCTTAACAGGGAAAGGTGGTTTTTCAATATAAGCAGTAGGAACAACTGGATCAACATTGTAAATAATAGTTTCATCTTTAGCTATTACCGATTCTTTAATTTCTTCTTTAATAGGTGGGTGATATTTAAACCACTTCTCCTTAGGGAGATCAACATGAGTAGCAAATGATTCACAAAAGGAGGATACTATCTCAGAGTCAAGTCCATATTTAGTGCTAAACTTTTGAAAAGCATCGATATTCATAAAAGATTTAACACAATCATACTTAAGCTTAATACCTGACTCTTTACCTTCGTTGAGCTCCCAATCTTCAAAGTTGCGTTTAATTCTTTCTAAAAGGTCCCACCTGAATTCAATAGTCTTCTTCATAAAGGAACCAGTACAAGAAGTGTCAAGCATGGATTGATCATCACGAGAAAGCCGAGCATAAAAATTCTGAATGATAATTTCTCTTGAGAGCTCATGATTGGGGCATGAATATAACATTGACTTAAGCCTCCCCCAAGCTAGAGCGATACTTTCTCCTTCATGAGGCCAAAAATTATATATATAATTCCGATCACGATGAACTAGATGCATAGGATAATTTTTTTGGTGAAATTCCAATTTCAATCGATTCCATGTCCAAGATCCAATATCATCGCATAGCCTATACCATGCCAATGCTTTTCCCTTCAAAGATAAAGGGAAAACCTTCTTCTTAGCTTCATCTCCAGGTAAACCTGCAAGCTTAAATAGTCCACAAATTTCATCCACATATATTAAGTGCATATCAAGATGTTCAGTTCCATCTCCTGCATAAGGATTAGCTAGCAGTTGTTCAATCATACCAGAAAGGAATTTCATAACTGATATTTTCAGTAGGTGCAGTAGGTTGAGGGGTAACTAATTGTGGTTCCGGTCGAGGTGAAGATACCCCGAACAAACCGCTTAAAGGATTGTTCTCCATAGTAACAAGTGACAATAAATTTCAGCACGTAGTAATAATTTTTCCTTACGGATTTCCACTTACCAAGAGCGCTTCACTCCCCGGCAACGGCACCAGAAAAGAGCCTTGATGACCCACAAGTATAGGGGATCAATCATAGTCCTTTCGATAAGTAAGAGTGTCGAACCCAACGAGGAGCAGAAGGAAATGACAGGTAGTTTTCAACAAGGTATTCTCTGCAAGCACTGAAATTATAAGTAACGAGTAGTTTGATAGCAAGGTAATTTGTAACAAGAAAGCAACAGTAACGGTAACAAAAGTGCAGCAAGGTAGCCCAATCCTTTTGAGGCAAAGGACAGGCCAAAATGATCTCTTATGATAAGCAAAGCATTCTTGAGGGTACACGGGAATTTCATCTAGTCACTTTCATCATGTTGGTTTGATTTGTGTTCGCTACTTTGATAATTTGATATGTGGGTGGAGCGGTGCTTAGGTGCTGTTCTTACCTGAACAAACCTCCTACTTATGATTATCCCCCTCGCAAGCATCCGCAACTATGAGAAAAGTATTAAGAATAAATCTAACCATAGCATTAAACTTTTGGATCCAAATAAGTCCCTTAAGGAATAGCGCATAAACTAGGGTTTAAGCTTCTATCACTCTCGCAACCCATCATATAATAACTACTCCACAATGCATTCCCTTAGGCCCTAATAAGGTGAAGTTCCATGTAGTCGACGTTCACATGACACCACTAAGGGAATCACAACATACATATGATCAAACTATCGAACACATATCAAGTTCACATGATTACTTGCAACAAGATTTCTCCCGTGACCTCAAGAACAAAAGTAACTACTCACAAATGATAATCATGCTCAAGATCAGAGGGGTATTAAATAGCATAATGGATCTGAACATATAATCTTCCACCGAATAAACCATATAGTAATCAAATACAAGATGTAATCAACACTACTAGTCACCCACAAGTACCAATCTATAGTTTTGGTACAAAGATTGAACACAAGAGATGAACTAGGGTTTGAGAGGAGATGGTGCTGTTGAAGATGTTGATGGAGATTGCCCTCCCCAAGATGGGAGAGTTGTTGGTGATGATGATGACGATGATTTCCACCTCCGGGAGGGAAGTTCCCCTGGCGGAATCGCTCCACCGGAGGGCAAAAGTGCTCCTGCCCAAGTTCTGCCTCGAGATGGCGGCGCTTCGTCCCGAAAGTCCTCTCCTCTTTTTTTCTAGGTCAAAATGACTTATATACCAGAAGATGGGCACCGGAGGTGGGCCGAGGGGAGCACAACCCACCAGGGCACGCGTGGACTCCCTGGAGCACCCAGTTGGGTTGTGCCCACCTGGTGGGCCCCCTTTGGTACTTATTAGCTCCAATAATTCTTATATATTCCATAAAAATTCTCTGTGAAGTTTCAGCTCATTTGGAGTTGTGCAGAATGGGTGGCCTGATGTAGCTTTTTCAGGTCCAGAATTCTAGCTGCCGGTATTCTCCCTCTTTGTGTGAACCTTGCATATTATGAGAGAAAAGGCATTAGAATTACTCCAAAAAGTAATATTATATCAAAAACAATATAAATAACAGTAGGAAAACAGGATGAAAAATGGACGTATCAAGCCCCGGCCCCCTCCTTCTTCTTGCTTGGCCTCCCCCTAGATGGGAGGAGGGTTTCCCCTCTGGTCCATGGCCTCCATGGCGGTGGAGGGGCGGGAGCCCCTCCGAGATTGGATCTCTCTCTGTGTGTTTCTCTTCTGTTTCGCGTTGCTATTTTCTAGCCCTTCACCGTTTCTTATATTCCCGTAGATCCGTATCTCCGATTGGGCTGAAATTTTGAGGAGAGTTTTATCCGGAAATTATCTTTCTTGCAGCAAAAGTAGGGCACCAACCGCCTTACAGGGGCCCCACAAGCCTGCCCGGCGCGCCCTGGGTAGGGGGCGTGCCCTCCGGGCTTGTGGGCCCCTCGAGCATCGTCTCGCATTGATTCTGTTTCCCAAAAATCACATATATTCCAAAATAAATCTCTGTAACTTTTTATCATGTTTGTACTTTGTTTGATATGGATTTTCTGTGAAAGAAAAAACATGCAACAAACAGGAAATGGCACTGGGCACTGGATCAATATGTTAGTCCAAGAAAACCATATAAATTGTTGCCAAAAGTATGTGAAAGTTGTAGAATATTAGCATCAAACAATAAAAAATTATAGATACGACGGAGACGTATCAGCATCCCCTAGCTTAATTCCTGCTCATCCTCGAGTAGGTAAATGATAAAAAGATAATTTTTGATGTGGAATGCTACCTAACATAATCTTGATCATATAATCTAATCATGGCATGAATATTAAGATACAAGTGATTCAAAGCAATATTCTATAATTTGATATGAAGACATCAATACTCAGGCATACCAACAAACAATCATGCCTTTCAAAATAAAAATGCTAAAGAATGCTATCCCTAGCCCATCATGCTCAATCATTGATCTAGTCATGATGCACACAACATTAACTATACTCAATGCATAAGAATGACAATAGTGCTCTCCAACTAGTTCTTTAATTGAGAAGGTGATGACTCAACAATAAAAGTAAATAACTGATACGTCTCCAATGTATCTATAATTTATGAAGTATTCATGCTGTCATATTATCTTTCTTGGATGTTTTACAATCATTTTATAGCAACTTTATATCATTTTTTTGGGACTAACCTATTAACCAAGTGCCCAGTGCCAGTTGTTGTTTTTTGCTTGTTTTTTACGTCGCAGGAAATCAATATCAAATGGAGTCCAAACACCGCGAAACTTTTTGTGGATTTTTTATGGACCAGAAGACATCCAATGGGCCAGAGCTGCACCTGGGGGTGCCCCGAGGGGGGCACAACCCACCAGGGCACGCCTGGGGGCCCAGGCGCGCCCAGGTGGGTTGTGCCCACCTCGGTGAGCTCCCGCACCCCCTCTTTAACCTATAAATTGACAAATATTCCAAAACCCTCGGGGGTAACCCTAAATCAGAAGTTCTGCCGCCGCAAGCCTCTGTAGCCACAAAAAACCAATCTAGACCCCGTTCCGGCACCCTGCCGGAGGGGGAAATCATCATCGGTGGCCACCATGATGAGGAGGGAGTAGTCCACCCCCAGGGCTGAGGGTTTGTACCAGTAGCTATGAGTTTAATCTCTCTCTCTCTCTCGTGTTCTTGATGGCACGATCTTGATGTATCGGGGCTTTGTTAATATAGTTGGATCATATGGTGTTTCTCCCTCTCTATCTTGTTGTGATGAATTGAGTTTTCCCTTTGAGATTTCGTTCTTATCGGATTGAATACTTTTATGGATTTGAGAGAACTTGATATATGTCTTGCATATGAATACCCGTGGTGACAATGGGGTATTATATTGATTCACTTGAGATATGTTTTGGCACTCAACTCGTGGATTCTCGAGGTGACATTGGGGTAATCTATGCATAGGGGTTGATGCACATTCTCGTCTTTTGTTTCTCCGGTAGAAATCTTGGGGCACTCTTTGAGGTTCTTTGTGTTGGATTGAGTATTATGAATCTGAATTTGCTTTGGTGTTACTCTAGTACGAACTCTTGATAGATCGATCGGAAAGAATAACTTAGTGTTATTTTTGTATGAACTCTTGATAGATCGATCGGAAAGAATAACTTGGTGTTATTTTAGTACGAACTCTTGGATAGATCGATCGGAAAGAATAGCTACAAACAATTTCTTCTTATGTTCTCTGCTAGATAAGAACCTTGGAGTGATTCTTCATCGCACGTTGAGGGATGTTTATGTGATCCAATTAGATTAGCATTGTTGAGAGATTGCACTAGCGAAAGTACGGACCCTAGGCCTCATTTTCAAGCATTGCAATACCATTTGTGCTGACTTTTCTTACTAGCTACCTTGCTGTTTTTTATTTTTCCTATTACAAAAATCAATATCTACTATCATTACTACACTTTTATCACCATCTCTTCGCCGAACTAGTGCACCTATACAATTTGCCATTGTATTGGGTGTGTTGGGGACACAAGAGATTTCTTGTATTTGGTTGCAGGGTTGTTTGAGAGAGACCACCTTCATCCTACGCCTCCCACGGATTGATAAACCTTAGGTCATCCACTTGAGGGAAAATTGCTACTGTCCTACAAAACTCTGCGCTTGGAGGCCCAACACGAGTCTACAAGAATAAAGTTGCATAGTATACACCAATAACATAAAAGTAAATAGATAGGCCCTTTGTAGAGGCAAGCATTGATTTGCAGAGGTGCCAGAGCTCTAAGCTTAAATTAGAGATGAATACATTTTGAGAGGTGTACTTTTCCTGTCAACGTCACGACAGAGGGTTCTCAATATCTTCCATGCTAAACACATTATCGGCGGTTCCCAAGCGGAAAGGTAATTTTTGACTCCCCCTCAACCATTCAAACACAAGCCATGGCTAGCCGAATCCTCAGGTGCCGTCCAAACTTTAAACTTTCCGAGGGAGTTTGTTTCATTATTATTATATTTTTTACGGGACTGGGCATCACAATTACCAGCCTCTTTTGTGCAATGACAAGTGAATAAACACTCATCGTGAGAATAACCCGCCTAGCATGGAAGATACTGACCACCCCCTGCCACTTCATGAGTGGTACCGACACACAAAACAGATGCTTATTTTAATGTTTAGAGGTGGCACATGCAAATTTACTTGGAACAGTAGAGTAATACCGCATATAGGTAGATATGTTGGACTCATTTGGAATAACTTGGGTTTAAGGGTTTGGATGCACAAGCAGTAATCCTGCTTAGTACAGGTGAAGGCTAGCAAATAGATTGAGAAGCGACCAGCCAGAGAGCTACAATGGTCATAATCATGCATAGCGAATAATTAACATTGGATACTAACATGAGTAGGATATAACTTCGTCGCACAACTGAAAACTTATATGTTCATGCTTTGGGAATCACAAACCTTAACACCAATATTCTTACTAAAGCACAATCATTCACTAGTACCTCCCACATATTACCATCTCAATATCGCAAAACTATTACAAGGCATCAAACATATATATCATATTCAATGATCTACAAGTTTTATGTAGGATTTTATGACTAACCATGTGAATGACCAATTCCTGTTGACTCTCTAAATAGATATAAGTGAAGCATGAGAGTTTAATTCTTTCTACAAAAGACTTGCCCATGCTCTAACAAATATAAGGGAAGCAAAAGAGCATTCTACAAATAGTGGTTTTCTATATGTAGAGAAACAGGCATCCAAACTTCAAATGATATAAGTGAAGCACGTGAAGCATTCTATAAAGCCATACTCAAAAGATATAAGTGAAGTGCATGAAGCATTCTATAAATCAACCAAGGACTATATCATACCATCATGGTGCATTATTAAAAGAAAAATAAAAGGCACAGGACGCTCCAAGAATTTACGCATATCATGTGAACAAAACAAAAACCGAAACATACCGATAATTGTCGAAGAAAGATGGGATGTCTTCCAGGGCATCCCCAAGCTTAGACGCTTGAGTCTCCTTGAATATTTACTTGGGGTGCCTTGGGCATCCCCAAGCTTGAACTCTTGCCTCGCCTTATTCTGCTCATATCGATATCTCCTCGATCTTCGAACACTTCATCCACACAAAACTTAACTGAACTTTTTATTAGAGAGGTTAGTACATATAACATCAAATCCCATCATGTCCTGCTATAACATTATTGTATAATTATAATCAAACATTACCCACCGTATGCTATCACAATTCTATGGCTCCCAAGTCGATGGGGCTCAACAAGATTTCAAACATAAGCAAATAAAGAAACTATAACAGAAATCTGTGAAAACAAAACAGTCTGTAAGATGCGGATGGTACATATACTTCTGTAACTCCAAAAATTCTGAAAACTTAGGAAAAAATAAAAAAACTTTCATAGAAGTAATGTGTAAAAATTTCATGTTCTAGTTAAATATTGAAATTCAAATACTACGGCAAAAGTTTCTGTTTTTGCACTGCACACACCAAACAAGCAATTTAAACATCCTAAAAGTAAATCTTGGCACATTATTATTATAATACAATGGATTTGTACAAGGGGATAATTATTTTTGTTGAAAAGTTTCTGTAATCAAGGTTCGCAAAGTTTCCATGGGCATGAACAAAGTTCAAGGCTAGCCCCCACTTCCACATTGCTCATCTGTCTCACTTTCACTTTTCTTTTTGTAAAAGTTTTTGGTTCCCCTCTATATTTTTTTGTTTTTAAATATTTTAAAAGCACACAATAGAAATAAATGACTCCCTAAAACTTTTGGGTTGTCTCCCGGGTAGCGCTTTCTTTAAAGCCATTAAGCTAGGCATAAAGTGCTCAAGTAATTGATCGACCCGGATCCCAACTCAATGCACAAAGCCAATTTTAATTAACAATGATTTGTAATTTAGTAGTGAGCACAAAGCAACATATTTCATGCAATGACGAAGTCTAACTCTCTTCCTATGCATCGGCATGTCATAAAAGAACAACTCATGCACATCAATTAAAGGCCAATGCATAGTATAAACAATTTCTTGCAATTTTATCGTATTGGAAACATAGAGAGGTGGTGATGTAGTTCCTCTCTCATAATAATTGCAATTAGGACCAGCAAGAACATGCATATTATATTCATCAAAATCATCATGTATAATAGTAAAATGCAACCCATCAATATAATCCTTAATAAGTGCAAACTTCTCCGATATAGTGTAGTTAGGAGAATTCAAAAAGATAATAGGACTATCATGTGTGGGTGCAATAGCAACAATTTCATGTTTAACATAAGGAACTATAGCAAGTTCATCTTCATAAGCATAATTCAAATTGGCATCATGGCCACAAGCATAGCAAGCATCAAGTTCATCAAAAAGGGATATTTCAAACGAATCAAAGGGATCAAAGCAATTATCATAGCATTCATCCTTCGGTAAGCACGAAGGGGAATTAAACAATGTATGGAATAAAGAGTTACTCTCATCAGAAGGTGGGCACGGGTGATCAACCCGCTGTTCCTCCTTTTGTTCTTCGCTCTCCTCCTCATCTTTTTCATCTAATGAGCACACAGTTTCAACAATTTCTTCTTCCATAGACTCCTGCAAAATATTTGTCTCTTCTTGGATAGCAGAGGCATCCTCAATATATTCTTTAACATAATCATTAGAAGCATAGTTTTCATAGCAATATTTAAGTATGGCAAAATTTTCAGATTTGTAAAGAGTAGCATCATACTTTTCAATCAAAGAAACAATTTCATAAGCCCCCTTAAAAGAAACAAATTCTTCAATTTGTTCACTATCATAGTAATTATAAACACCTTTGGCATAAGAAGATAAGATTCCATTATCCTTAAACTCACATTGGAATGGAAGGTGTTTTTTAGGTTCTTCAGAACAATAAGTAAAATCATATAATTCGCATAAATTCCAATCATAGCATTACTAACAATTAATTTGATACCTTAAGAGTTTCCCTTTTTAAGACAAGCGGCATCGCACAAAATAAGCATGCTCATCTAATGATTTTCCCTCAACTAAGCTAGTTGGGTTTTCAGCATGAGCACAAAGGGATCGAAGATGTTCCAAGTAGAAAGCTTCAACAGTATGAAAGATTTTGGGTGGTTCTTCAACCATTGGGTTAGCAAGTACAACTATTTTGTTTTGGTATTTTACATTTCCTACCCATAACTAAAGAAAGAAAACAAGTGCACAAAATAAAATCTACTTAGTGATAAAGCAAACAAGCACACATGAGAATATCAACCCCACGCTATTGCTCCCCGGCAACGGCACCAGGAAAAGGTCTTGATAACCCACAAGTATAGGGGATCGTTTGTATCCTTTCTCAATAAGTAAGAGTGTCGAACCCCACAAGGAGCTAAAGGTAGAATTAATATTCCCTTCAAGTTCTATCGACCATCAATACTACCCTACACACACTTAACGTTTGCTTTACCTAGAACAAGTATGAAATTAGAAGTACTTTGTAGGTGTAGTAGGGTAGTTTTGCAAGAATAAAACTAGGAGTACTTAGTGAGAATAAAACTATGAGTAATTTGCAAGATAATAAAAGTTAGTTGTTTTGTAAAACCTTTTTGTAACACAAGAGAAGGATTTGTCCCTAGGCAATCGATAACTAGACCGGTAATCATTATTGCAATTTTATATGAGGGTGAGGCATGAGCTAACATACTTTCCGTACTTGGATCATATGAACTTATGATTGGAAATCTAGCAAGCATCCGCAACTATCAAAGATCATTAAGGTAAAAGCCAACCATAGCATTAAGTATCAAGTTCTCTTTACTCCCATACTCAACAACCCCCTTACTCGGGTTTGTGTTTCAGTCACTCATGCAACCCACCATAAGCGAATTATGAACGTATTGCAACACCCTACAACAGTAGTCCCACACGCTTGTGTGACACGGAGGGCACTATAGGATAACACCAAAATAAAAGATACAACTCAGACCAATCACGGTCATCAATCAACCCATAGGACAAAATGAATATACTCAAACATCATAGGATGGCAACACATCATTGGATAATAATATGTAGCATTAAGAACCATATTTAGGTAGAGATTACAGCGGGGAGAAGAGGTGTTACACTGCTGAATAGACGGGGAGAGAGTTGGTGATGACGGCGGCGAAGTTGTTGGTGTAGATCGCCGTCACGATGGTTGCCCCGGCGGCGTTTCGGTGCCATCGGGAGAGAGTGGGAGAGAGCCCCCCTCATTCTTCTTCTTGTTTGACCTCCCCCCTAGATGGGAGGAGGGTTTCCCCTCTGGTACCTGGCCTCCATGGCGGTGGAGGGGCGGGACCACCTCTGAGATTGTATCTCGCTCTCTGTGTTTCTCTTCTGTTTCGCGTTCCTGTTTTCGGGCCCTTCATCGTTTCTTATATTCCCGGAGATCCGTAACACCGATTGGGCTGAAATTTTGAGTGGATTTTTATACAGAAATTATGTTTCTTGCGGCGAAAGAAGGGCACCAACCGCTTTGCAGGGGCCCCACAAGCCTGCCCGGCGTGCCCTGGGTAGGGGGGCACGCCCTCCGGGCTTGTGGTCCCCTCGAGCATCATCTCATGTTGATTCATTTTCCCAAAAATCACATATATTCCAAAATAAATCTCTGTAACTTTTTATTGCATTTGGACTTCGTTTGATATGGATTTTCTGTGAAACAAAAAAACATGCAACAAATAGGAACTGGCGCTGGGCATTGGATCAATATGTTAGTCCAAGAAAATCATATAAATTGTTGCCAAAAGTATGTGAAAGTTGTAGAATATTGGCATGAAACAATTAAAAATAATAGATACGATGGAGACATATCACTGGCACTGGGCACTGAGTTAATAGGTTAGTCCCAAAAAATGATATATAATTGCATCTAATTGCATAATAAAAATCCAAGATTGATATTATAATAGCATGGAACAATAAAAAATTATAGATACATTGGAGACGTATCACCTGTCATTCTTTAGAATTCCTTTCGGAAACTCTCTCATTAGTTATGACCTTTCATGTAAATGACTGTGTCATCCCTGTATCTGAATTTGCCCTTGTAGTTGGCTTCGTATGCGTTTCCGCGAGCCACCTTCCTTGAGATGATCCATTCCGGTATCAGACGCAAGATTCATTCTTCGACACTCTGAGCCCTTTTCACATTTTGCTTCAGGCCTTAAATGATTGCCTACCCAAATGAAGCAATCCGTATCTTCTTAACTCACTCTCGCTATGATTCCTGTGTTCCAAAACTCAAGAGATACTTATGTCTGTTTTATTCATGAGATAACCCCAGATGATTACCCCTTGTAGAATTCCAACGTTGCCGAGTTGCTACTTATCGTATCCGTAAGTATGATGAAGATTCCGAAGGAAGGATGATGACTTCGTCATGATGCCCTGATTCAAAGAAATGAAGACATCAATGTAATGGATCAATCTCTTCTAGAAGAGTAACAAGGACCGAGAAGATTCGTTAGATCCGTAACTAGACCTTTTTCACCTTACTCGACCACTTAAATCTCGGGACGAGATATTCTTTTAGTGGAGGAGAGTTGTAACACCCTTGTAATTAAGTGAAAGTAATATCACCCTAATGATGCCATGTCATCTTGGTTTGCTAAGCTTAATTGCCACTTGATCAAAACACAAAGTCATATTCAAATTGCAAGTCAGAATAATATTTCTTCAAACAGTAAAACAAAAATGTTGGTGGTGTTGCAAAAATTCCCTAAGTAGTTGTCATAATGAAACCAACATCATTTGAATTACTAAAATGCCCATAACACCATTTAAATAGACCAACATCATTTAAATTGGGCCATTTCACAAAATATGCAAATGTTTTAACATTTCAAAATGATTTGAAATGTTGTGTGCTTGTTGAAAATATAGCCTAATATTTATGTGCCAAATTTCATGTTCATAAAAAATCATTTGGCATTAAAATAAAATAGAAAACCTCAACAGAAAAATAAAATAGAAAAAGTTAAAAGAAAATTAAAAGCCCCCATCGTGCACTTGGGCCTCAAGTGCACAATGGGGCCCAGCCCACCGACACCTCCCCTTCGACCTCCCGCTACAGGCGACAGAGGAGGGCATGGCAACCATCCATGGCGCCATGGCCATGGATGGCCACCACCTCGCCCCCCTCGACCCTATAAGTTTGTCCAAACGAAACCCTAGATCACCCTTTTCCATTCCCCCCTCTTTCCCATCGCCCCCTTCCTCTTCTGCTCGATTTCGACCTTGGGAGCTCCGCGGTGACCGTGCTCATCGCCGTCGTTGCCGTGGCTACCATCGTCGCCGTCGCTCAGGAGTACGTCCAGGAGGTCCACCACAGTCACCTTCATCCGTCCCGAGCATCGATTCAAGAAGGGGCACCGCGAAGCCGACGCCATCGCCGTCTTCTCCGCCTCGGCCGTCACCACCTCATCGTCGTTGCCACTACTCTGGTCCGTCCACGGCCTCCCTGAGTTTCTCTCCTGAATCCACACTTTCCCTGCCTCGATCTATCGCTATTGAGGCCTGCCCCGTGCTTGGCCGCCATGGCCGGAGCTCGCTCCATGCGCGCTATGCTCTGCCCCTGCCGCACCTCACGCCCGCCTACGTGTGCGCCCGCCACGCCCGCCTACGTGTGCGCCCGCCACGCCCGCCTCTAGCTGCCTCTGCCCACTCACGCACTCCCACTCTGTGCCTCCCCCTGGCCGTGGTCGCCGGTGCCTCTGCGACCGTGCGTGCCCATGGCGACCACAGACAGAGGGGTTGGCATGTGCCGCTGCCAATGGGCCTGACCTTTTTTTTATTAATTAGGGCTTAATTCTGTTTTAGATTAATCCCCGCTCTAATAGCTGATGAGTCGAATTTATGTGATAATTTTGCTATGTATTTTGTGGCTACATAGTAGGCTTTATGGAATTTTACCGTGTTCACACACCTATTTTTGTTGATAATCCCCCAGATGACACCTTTTGGACCATTTATCATATAATGGAGGAAATCCCTAGAAATGGTAGTGGAATCACGTATTTAAAGTGATAATCGCCTACCATAAAATAATCAGGGGAGAAGGCCAAAGAAGAAATCACTAGCACAAACGCCCGTGCAATGCAACAGGAAAAAAATCCGCTTCACGACACGTCATGGGAAAGCTTTTGATCCATTCATAATGGGACAACAGTTGCTTATGAAAAAAATGTATCATTTGAGGAGCACGAGTTCACGCCATGGGGCTTAGGAAATGCGGTATGATTCGTAGTAAATTGATCTGATTGAAAATGTTTTCTGATGAAAAGCTTTTGATCTATTCATAACATCATGACAATATAAAGAACATCAAAAGTAGTGAAATTGAATAAGTAATTAAAATTACATTGTGCGCTTCAATGGAAAATAAAATCGATGCAAATTTAGTAAGGAATATTAATGCCTATGGCAACATTTGGGAAAAAATATTCTAGTTCATGTTGGCCGGGTCCAGGAATTATGTCACGGGACAACGGACGCAAAAAAGATGCATCATTTGAAGATCACGACAGAGAGCTTAGAACATGGGGTACGATTCGAAGTAAATTGATCTTATTGACAACATTTTGTTATGAAAAAACTTTTGTTTTATTCATAACATCATGACAATATAAAGATAACTAATAGTAATAAAATTTAGTAAGTAATAAAAATTACATCGGGTATTTCAACGAAAAATAATATTAACACAGATCTAGTAAGGAATATTAATGCCAATTGCAACATTCTACCAATCATTAAATCATTGTGCGTCCTCTCCTTTGATTACGGGGACTCCTTCCTATAAATTCCTTCTTTTTGTTTAATGCAATTCCTAATCATTGTGCAACATCCTCCTTTTATTCTTTAGATGCGGAAACGCTCCTTCGCGAGCGAGCGTCGCAACGAGCGACCTCTTTTCCTCATGCTATCAAAAGCCAAGGATAGATGGGCCCACCCACGTTAACGCAGCAGCCCACATGTGCCTGTACAGCGCTGGACCCTCCCTGCTCTCTCTCTCCCGGGAACCATAATCTCATCCCCCCCTGATTTCAATGGCTGGGCCCGGGGTGGGGCCCAGATTTACCTCAAACTATGTCCCATACTTACTAAAAAAAGGCAACTACAGCCTGTCTGAAATCGCGCGTTGCAGCGCGCGCGCGAGATAGCAGCGCCCACCTTTAGATGTTATACACTTGTGCGCCTATCCATAAATGGTACTACTTTCTTTCTTTTACCTGATGTCAAGCCTCATAATTAGCCCCACAATCCTGGGATTTAATACCTACCCCAATCGACGGTGCAACTTCCTTCTTTTAGATGCATGGCAAGCTGCACTTAATCCTCCGGATTTATATTTATATTTCCTTCATATTAGCAATACAGGCTGGCAACTAAAATAGACATATGGGCCGGCCGTCACGGTTTCCTTTCACGTACGTCCTTAGCGCTTAGTTTTCTGTTTCCTGTGCACGTGGGCCAGACGTCCCGGTTTCCTTTGTACATACGTTCTCAGCGGTTTCCTTTGCACGTACATTCTCAGCGCTTTGTTTCTAATTTTTTTTCTTGTTTTTCTTGCAAGTACGTCATACGTTCGTTAAAACGGACCAAATCAAAAGCATACATCAAAACGGGACGAAACAAAGTGGAACCAAACCAAGAATATCACCTCCCTTTAATAGTAGGTATAGATTAGCGCGCATACAGAGCAAAAGACGGCGTTCCATACGACCGTGCCCACTCGTATGGCTGGTCGTATGCAGTGCCGCTGCCACCGCCAGATCAACTATTTTCACCCCGTCGAATCGGATCATGGATTAGATACCCAGAGAGACTAGAAATTCGTCCAGAAGGCAGAACCCTAGCATCCGGAATTCATCCGAAGGAGGGATTGGCAAGGAGAAGAGGGGGATCTTCCTCACTGCGTGTAAGGGGACTACAACATCATCTCCACCGTCATCATCATCATCATCCACATCTTCATCATCATCATCATCATCCACATCCTTATAATTTGCAGCATCAAGAAACCTAGTGGATAGCCTTGTGTGTTGTTCGGATCATTCATCCATGTATTCCATTACCCTTGTCATGATGTTTGTTATCCTCATGTGTGAGTAGAAACCTAGTTCTCGGGGATATGGATGAACCTTGGTATGTGTAGGATCTGAAACATTATTTTGGATATGAGCTTCCCTGTTGAATGCTTAGTTTAATAACTTCATGAATGTTGTGAAGGGGCCCAACTCAGCATTTGTGCCTATCGGTTACGAAGTATATCACTCTCATTGTAAAGGGCTAGGATGTGAAGGTGATTTGAGGTGATAGTAAAAGCCTATCGCTCCTAACCTTTGCAATTGACCGGGGAATTACGGAGAACCCTTAGAGAGGCCACATCCATGGGGCAACCCTTCATTATCATGAGTTGTAACCCTCTGGGGGAGACTATGATAGTGGCGTGCGTGGCACGAAGTCTACTTTGAGTAGAACGTGTACTGTACCCGGCTACGCCCAGCATAATCGTCAACAGTGGCTCAAGTATCCATCTCATACTATGCCTATGCATAGGTGCGCTAGAAACATACCAATGGGGATTCCGAACTCCCTGAGAACGCCTTACTACTCTGCTGTTTCGTCAGTCACTTTAGTCATTGCTCTTTATTTACTTTTATGTTATTTACTTTGAAGCTTGCTCCATTACTCAATCACAATTCATTACCGCCCTCACTTTGCTTTAAGTCTACAATTATTTGCAGGCATAAAAATACATAATTCACTTCAAGAGGCAAAAGTCAGATTCCTATGCTCCCTGTGGGATCGATACTCTTACTCCGAAAAGGCTACAACCAAACCCTGTGCACTTGCAGGCCGTCAAGATTTTTCTGGCGCCATTGCCAGGGAGCTGAGCGCTTTTGGGCTTTGCCTTAAGTTTTGTATTATTTTGTGTTCTAATGGTTTCTGTAGATTGTAAGCAACCATGGTCCTTCAAGAACAAATTTGTCAGGTAGGAGTGGAGTTAGTAGCAGGACCGGTCAAGGAGAAAATCTTATATCTATTGGTCCTGACCTACCTGGTAAAATTTATAAGATAAATTATCGGTTAATCGAGATGTTGAAACAGGAAACAGTCCGAGGTGATGCAACTAAATGTCCTTATAAACATATTGAAAGCTTTAACACTGTATGTGGAACTTTTCAGTTGCTAGATTTGACTAATGAGGAGATAAAAGCGAGAATATTTCCGTATTCCCTTGAAAGGGAAGCTACTAGATGGCTATCATGCCTGCGCATAATTACCTTGATTAATTGGCCAAAGTTACTGGCTGCATTCTGTGCTTGTTATTACCCTGAAGGAAAATTATATACAATAAGAAGGAAGATTAGCAGCTTTGGATAGCGACCAGGTGAGAAGCTGGTAGACGCATATATAAGGTATCGAGATATACTATCTGCTTGTCCTGAGCATCATTATCCCGAGTACTTAATTGTGAATTTTTTTATGGTGGACTCGATTCCCAAAGTAAACAAGCCTTAGATCTTGCTTCCCAAGGTTCTTTTATGGGGACCGAGATCTCACAAGCTTGGGATCTACTTGATAGAATTCGGCATAATGCTGAGAGTTGGTACTTATGCTCTAAGGAAAAGACTAAGGTTGATTCTGTTTATGATAGTATTAAGTCTTTCCTTAAAACAAAAGAGATGAAAAATCTTCGTCATGAGCTAAATATTGGAACTGACCCCATCTTACATATCTTGAAAGACTTTTATGAGTTTTTGCAGATACCAGACAAAAAGTATGTGAAACATACCAAGGAAGCTAAAGCGATCTGAATGGTAGAAGCAATTAAGAAGAAAACTACTCTGCCTCAAGATCGAAGAGAAGCTTATTTTGAACTGAAAAGCAAGAAGAAGGGTGAATTACTTTCGGCTAAGCATAAGAAGAGTATTAAGGCAAAACAATATGGGACACCACCACATGTGCATATTGTGCAAGAACTTGCTACACCTATATCAGTGGTTAATAAAGAAGTCTTCTTAGACCAAGATACCACCTCTTATCTTAAAGGGCGTACCGAAGGTAGGAACACAGGTAAACAAATTTTATCATGCTCCTTCAGAAGCAAGCCTTACTTTGGGTTGTGTGACCGAGGATCTCCAGTTAATATTATTCCTTATACTCTTTACGCAAAAATTTATGATGACATTTCCCCTTGTACTCTTGAGCCAACAGATGTTGTTATTAGGCTTGCAGATAAGACTGATAGAAAACCTTGTGGCATCCTCAAGGATATCAACATTATAATAGGCTCACTCATTTATCCCATTGATGTTTATGTACTAATGATTTCGGAGGATAAAGATTGTCCTATTGTTTTTGGAAATTCCTTTTTGAATGTTGCAGGGGCTTACATAAAAAAGAAGACCATCTCCATGAAATGGTGA
Organism: Thinopyrum elongatum; assembly: GCA_011799875.1. Lineage (NCBI taxonomy): Eukaryota > Viridiplantae > Streptophyta > Magnoliopsida > Poales > Poaceae > Thinopyrum > Thinopyrum elongatum. The sequence goes on from CM022302.1 coordinate 561,575,496, forward strand.
GAAGAGATGGTTAAAATTCAATTTTCTTCTGTCTTAAGAAAACCATTTCAAGAAGAAGCCCAGGATGAGGAAGAGCGAAAATTAAATCAATTAGCTGAGATTCATCACCAAATCCTAGAAGATGAAATTGAAAGGGTCCTGGTAAGGCCTGAGTCCTTATTTGAAGATGAAGAAAAAGAGGAAATTGAGATGATAATGGATGCTACTGCCGTAGTCTGCCCATGTTTCAATAAAGTATATGAAGTACTAGAAAGGAAATGTTATGAAGAGCTACCTCCACCTATCCTAAAACCATTGCCTAAAGGTCTAAGGTATGAATTTATGGATGACACCAAAAGATTTCCTATTATTGTTCATGCTGACCTTTCAGGAAAAGAAAAGGAGAAGCTATTGGCGGTGTTAACTAAACAATGTAAGGCTTTGAGCTACTCAATGAAAGACGTAAAAGGGATAGATCCATCTATTTATTCTCATGCTATTCCCATTGAAGAAGGAGCTAAACCAGTAATTGAAAGTCAATGAAGACTACATCCTACCTCCAAGAATGTGGTAAGAAAAGACCTAATATGTCTTCTTGACGCTGGGGTGATATACCCTATTTCTGATAGTAAGTGGGTAAGTCCAGTTCATTGCATTCCTAAGAAAGAAAGAGTTTCTTTAGTAACTAATGAAAATAATGATCTAGTCCCTACTAGGACTAATGTTGGATATGGAGTGTGTGTTGATTTCAGGAAATTAAATAAATGGACCTTGAAGGATCACTGCCAACTACCATTCATAAATGAGATATTGGAAAGGTTGGGTAATAACTATTACTTTTGTTATATCGATGGGTATTCTATATTTTCGCAGATACCAATCCGACCTGGAGACCAAGAAAAGACCACCTTCACTTGTCCCTATGGTACATATGCATATCATAGAATGCCATTTGGGTCATGTAATGGGCCACCCTTTTTTCACAAATGCATTTCCAGAATTTTCCCTGACTTTGTGGAGAAAATTGTCAACGTGTTTATGGACAATTTTTCTGTCCAAGGCACTTCTTTTGATAACTATCTCTATAATCTCACAAAAGTTTTTCAGAGATGCAAAGAAACAGGTTTCGTACTGAATTGGGAAAAGAGCCACTTCCTGGTAACCGAGGGAGTAGTAATGGGACATAGAGTTTTAGGAAGGAGTATCGAAATAGACCAAGAGAGGATTGAGTTAATAGAAAATTTACCTTACCCTCAAGATGTAAAAGCTATGCAAATTTTCTTGGGTTATGCTAGTTTCTATAGATGGTTCATTAAGGATTTTTCTAAATTGTCCAAACCTCTGATTAACCTTTTGCAAAAAGATGTGCCCTATTCTTTTGAAAAGAGCTGTGTGCAGGCCTATGAAAAATTGAGAGATGCCTTGATTATAGCCCCAATCATCCAACCTCCAAAGTGGGATGAACCCTTTGAAATCATGTGTGATGCTAGCAACTATGCTATTAGAGCCGTCATGGGACATCGTGACAATAACAATCTTAATGTTGTTTTTTTATGCTTACAGGAGTTTGGATGAAGATCAAAGGCATTTAGCTACCACAGAGAAAGAATTACTTGCTATTGTCTTTCCTTGTGATAAATTTAGACCGTATATTATTAATTCAAAAGGGATAGTCCACACGGATCATCGTGCCTTACATTATCTTCTTGCTAAGAAGGACGCTAAGCCTCGATTGATTCGATGGATATTACTACTTCAAGAGTTTGACTTGCAGATAGTAGACCGCAAGGGAGAGGACAATCCAGTAGCAGACCACCTATCATGCATGGAAAGGATACCGTATGACCCAGTTCCTATAAATGAATCATTTCCAGCTGAGAGTTTGGCTATGATAAAAAAGATAGAGCCTTGGTTTGCAGATTATGCTAACTTTCTTGCAGGAAAGTACATGCCACCTGATATGAATTATCGTCAAAGGAAAAAGTTCTTCAATGATCTGAAGTACTATTTCTGGGATGATCCTTTTCTTTATCGGCATGGACCGGATGACATGATTAGGTGATGTGTACTCGAGCATGAGATGAATGCTATCTTTGAAAGTTGTCATAGCAGCCCTTAAGCAGGACATCATGCATGTGATCGAACCGCCGCCATGGTGCTTCAATCAGGATTCTACTGGCCTACTCTCTTTAGGGATGTGCACAGGTTTGTTAAAAGTCGTGATGCTTGTCAACACACAGGTAATATAGGTCGGAGACAAGAAATGCCTATGAATTATAGTCTAGTTGGTGAACCTTTTGATGTTTGGAGATTGGACTATTTGGGACCATTTCCTGTTTTAGATAGGCATACTCACATTCTTGTGGCTGTAGACTATGTTACGAAGTGGGTTGAAGCCATCCCAACTCACCATGCAGACGCGGTTACTTCACTGAAGATGATAAAGGACATCATACTACACAGGCTCGGAGTTCCTAAAGTTCTTATTACTCACTGTGGATCTCATTTTATACAGGGAATTTTCGGTAGAGTACTCCGTAAGTATGGGGTAACTCACTGAATAGCTTCACCGTATTATCCTCAAACTAGTGGTCAAGTGGAACTCGCGAACCGAGAGATAAAAACAATATTGCAGAAGACGGTGCAGAAGTCCAGAAATGATTGGGCAGGAAAGTTAAACGAAACATTATGGGCTTACCACACCGCTTACAAGAACCCCATGGGTATGTCAACATACAAGATGGTCTATGGTAAGGCATGTCATTTGCCCTTAGAACTAGAACATAAAGCTTTTTAAGAAATCAAAAATATCAATTTCAATCTTAAGGAAGCAGGTGAGAAAAGATTGCTAAACATAAATGCCTTAGGAGAGCTTCATAACAGTGCTTACGTGAGTGCCCGTTTGTTTAAAGAAAAAGTTAAGATGTGGCACGATCGTAAGATACTGAAGCGAACTTTTGCTGCGGGGGACAAAGTCCTCCTATCTAACTCTCATCTCAAGTTGTTTCCAGGGAAGATCGGGTCTCGTTGGGAAGGACCTTATGAGATTGAAGAAGTATATAACTCCAAAGCTATTTGGTTAAAAGGAGGAAAAGATGGGCCCTGGATCTTGAATGGACAATGCTTGAAGCTATACCTCGCTGATGAATAGAAGGAAGAACGGGAAGGAGAGGAGGTAAGTTTTATAACGATCAAGCAAGCTGAATCTCTCCGAAGGAAACTAAAGGTATGAAAAAGGAATTATTGTAAAATAAATGTGAATATTATTATAGTAGTAATTTTGATTGAGTTCCACCTATTTAATCTTGTGCCTAAATCATTGGAGTTTCCGTCTATGGTTGGAGGCTTTCGACATTAACCTTTCAGGGAGATAAAAATTTCTAAGGAAGAAACTGACGAAGCGGCCAACAGAGCAAAAGACGACGTCTCATGCGACCACTACTGGTCGAATGGATGGAGGCCAGGAATGACAAAGATCACAGAGAGGTTGACAGTGTTCCATGTAGGTGCTCGCAGTCGTCTCACTGGTCGTATGACTCCTCTCCAGCGAAGAGCTTGGCAACAGAGCAGACGACGGTGTATCATGCGACCGTCTGTGCTCGCATGACCTATCACATGGAAATACCAATGTAATAGGTTAGTTATAAAAAAGGAGAAGCTCAGCAGCAGGCTATACGACCGGCCGTACGAGCGCCTCCGCTCGTATGGAAGGCCGTTGATCGGTCTGTCTTCGCGATTCTTTCCCGATTTTGTTTTGATTTCTTTCTAACTAAATTTTTATCTTTGATCTCATGATTATCTAAGGATCTAACATTTACAAGAGAGGATGGGGCACGTTATTAAGCCCTAAACCATTTAATGTCACATCTTCTTTGCTTGCCATCTCCACTAAGAGTTTTAGCTGCAGATAACAAGCACGGGCGCTGCAATGAACAACAAGTCCTCATCCACCTGTGCTCGCATCATCCCCTTCCCCAACTTGGATGATGTGGTGCCCATAGGATGGGAAGACTTGAGGAAGCTAAGCCTCCAGGAAGAACCACGTCCAGTGAAGAAGGATCTCGACAAGAAAGTCTAGGTGGTGGATTTCAAGGAGGAGAAGCTGGAGAAGGAAGGGGTTGATGACACCTCTCCAGATGAGTATCCTCCTAATCCCTACCAATTCAATATCTGTGTATCTATTCCATTATTTCCTCTGGGGCCCCCTCAGAATGAGTGGGGAAAGGAGCCACTGACCCCAGAGGAGATGAAGGAAAAGATCAGGGGGTTGGAGAAGATTTCGAAGGCTTGTGTGAATGTGATTGGAGAAGGGATTGACTCCTACTTGTTGATGAGAAAAGACCTAGTGGCAAGGGTCGATGGGCTCTTCCACAAGATCGGGCTTATGATCGATACTCTTAAACAGAACACTACACAACTTGAGTTTTTAAGCCAGGTTGTAGATGATCAGCAGGCCGTGATCGAGGACATGAGGAAGCATTTCAGGAGCATCTTTGCCGCCTGCCAGGATACCCAGGAGTGAGCATGAAACACTTAGTGCCTGGATCTCCCCGGCTTGATTGTAAGCTTGGGGGAGATTCACGTGCACTTTGTATCTTTACCTTTCTGCATTTCTTTCTCGCAAGTTGAGATTAGGTTGTAAGTTTTATTTACAATAAAGTTGAACTATCAGCTCCTTTGAATAAGTGATGATCATTTCCCATGAGTATTTGGATACCTTGATGTGTGTGATCATTATTGCGTACATGAGAATGTAAAGGATGATAGTTGTGATCCAAATAGTAACACATATTTACTTGCATGATGATTATAAGTACTCCACATTATAGTTATGAAGTTTTTGAAGGGAGAAGAAATAACTATATATGCTAGTTCATTGATGGTTTAACTTAGTGGGGCAAGCAAAATGATAAATCCTCTCAAGCTAAAATAAGAGCCTAAATAATAGATTTCTCCCAAGAATCATGTTTAGCTTGCATATCACATGAAAAGTGAAATGAGCTCTTAACATGTCCCAGTGACAGGAGATAAAAATACTTATAGAAAATTCAAAAAAGAGAAGAGAAGAAGGAGTCTTCAATTGCTTGCCCGGTTGAAACAACGATGAATTAGGTTATGAAGTTGTTACCTGTCCATAAAAAAATTAATTGACAAGATGTGGATGCCTGCATGATCATTATCATAGTAAGGATGAGCCATCATTTGTCACAAACTATTTTATCCCCATTCATTCCTATAAGCAATAATGGACTCATGCTTCTTCCATATTCGTATCTGATAAAACCAAGTTAACCTTGTTCTTTACAAGCCACGGTACTTGCTCGGGGACGAGCAAGACTTAAGCTTGGTGGAGTTGATGAGTCCAATTTATGTGATAATTTTACTATGTATTTTGTGCCTACATAGTAGGCTTTGTGGAATTTTACTGCGTTCGTGCACCTCTTTTTGTTGATAATCCCCCAGGTGACTCATTTTGGACCATTTATCATATAATGGAGGAAATCCCCAGAAATGGTAGTGGAATCACATATTTAAAGTGATAATAACCTACCATAAAAGAATCAGGGGAGAAGGCCAAAGAAGAAATCATTAGCACGCATCCAGAGCATAAGATGGCGTTACATACGACCGTGCCCGCTCATATGGGTTATCGTATGGAGTGCCGCCGCCACCTCCAGATCAACTATTTTCACCCCATCGAATCAGATCATGGATCAGACGCCCAGAGAGACCAAAAACTCATCCAGAAGGCAGAACCCTAGCCTCCGGAGTTCATCTGGAGGAGGGATTGGCAAGGGGAAGAGGGGGATCTTCCTCACCGCGTGCAAGGGGACTACAACATCATCACCACTGTCATCATCATCATCCATGTCTTCATCATCATCATCATCATCATCATCCACATCCTTATCATCTACAATGTCAAGAACCCTAGTGGATCACCTTGTGTGTTGTTCGGATCATTCATCCATGTATTCCATCACACTTGTCATGATGTTTGTTATCCTCATGTGTGAGTAGAATCCTAGTTCTCGGGGATATGGATGAACCTTGGTATGTGTAGGATCTAAAACATTATTTTGGATATGAGATTCCCTATTGAATGCATAGTTTAATAACTTCGTGAATGTTGTGAAGGGGCCCCACTCAACATTTGTGCCTATTGGCCACGAAGTATATCACTGTCGTTGTAAAGGGCTAAGATGTGAAGTTAATTCGAGGTGACAGCAAGAGCCTATCACTCCTAACCTTTGCAATTAACCAGGGAATTACGGAGAACCCTTAGAGAGGCCGTGTTCACGGGGCAACCCTTGATTATCATGAGTTGTAACCTTCTAGGGGAGACTCTGATAGTGGCATGTGTGGCACGAAGTCTACTTCGTGTAGAACGTGTACTGTACCTGGCTTCGCCCAGCATAATCATCAAAGTGGCTCAAGTATCCATCCCATACTATGCCTATACATAGGTGCGCTAGAAACATACCAATGGGGATTCCGGACTCCCTGAGAACACCTTACTCCTCTGCTGTTTCGTCAGTCACTTTAGTCATCGCTCTTTATTTACTTTTATGTTATTTACTTTAAAGCTTGCTCCATTACTCAATCACCATTCATTACCGCCCTCACTTTGCTTTAAGTCTACAATTATCTGCAGGCATAAAAATAAATAATTCACCTCAAGAGGCAAAAGTCTGATTCCTGTGCTCCCTGTGGGATCGATACTCTTACTTTGAAAAGGCTACAACTAAACCCTGTGCACTTGTAGGTCATCAATAGCCATTGCCACTGGGCCCCCACTTGCTAATTAAATTAACTAAAGAAAATTAATAAACTCTGTCAATAACTAAGTCAATGACAGGTGGACTGTAACACCCCAATTTTTCCTTTGATCTGTTTCTTTCGGTGTTATTAGATTTTCTTTTGCTCTTGGGTATTGGAAGATGGTTATCTGGCAATGCCTTTCCCCTCAGCCCAGAGATTCTCCTCAAACCATCCTTGCCTTCACAAATATATTCTCAGGGTTTTGCCACCAAAACCCTACTTTCCGAAGTATTGGGAAGGAAACCTTAATTCCTTCAGTTACAAAGGAACCCTAATTTCCTTTGACCTGTTGCCTCCCAAATTTTTCCCAGAGACTCTACTATATCTATCAAACCTGGATATGCAAAAATATTGCCAAGTCATATGCAATATTTTCATTGAAAATTAATTCCTTCTTCTGTCATCTGAAGGAATTAAATCCAGATAAATATCTATACATCTCTGAAGTTCATGAAAACTTGTATAGATGTTCCTTGTGACCATATTGATCTCTCATAAAAATATTCGCCAAAACTAAATATGGGAAATTGCATTTTCCTTTATATATAGAGCCAATATTTCATTTCTGCCCCTTCCAAAAGGAGCTACATTTTGGTTGCTCTACTAGTGCCCAAATAATTTGTGGAGCTTCTCCTATCCAAACCTTCACCATTTCCATCAAAACCTCAAGTTCGATAGTTCAAATTTTGAGCAAAACATCCATTTGCAAATTCTTTCCAGAATTCCAATTTGCAAAGGAAGTGCTTGAACCCTTGATCCTTTTGAGCTGCAATTTTGCAGGGTGATTCACATTTATAAATCAATCATGTAAACCAAAAACAAGCTCAATCCATCTAGCCAATTCCTCCACAACCATTTTCTAAAGTTTCTGTCCAGCAAAGAGCATTTGAAGGAAGTACATTCAACAAGTGCTCAAATGGATTGAAATTTATCCAGGACATTAAACCTTCCATATCATATTCCTATGCCAAGTTTCACTCAAATCTACCAAGTGGTTTCTTCCAAACAATTCAATCTAGTTTATAAACAGATCTAATGGGTTGTGAAGAAACTATATCCAAATCTTGTCAAATAATTCAAGGATTGTTACAGGGTATGAACTGTACTGCATCATCAACATTGGACAAGGTTTCTGCCTCAATTACCCAACAACTATATCCCAGTAATCCATCAAAGTTTCTGACCAGAAACAATTTCTTGTCAAATCTCTCATGTCTCAGCCGTCCAGATGATTCTGGTGATTGGGGTCAACTCAGGAGCAGTGAGGAACATGTTTCACAAGGGTTGACATGCAAGCACGCGCTAGAGCACACAATGCACGTGGTGACCACGCGAGCAGCATGCAGAAGCGGTGCTCTGCATACGGGACCCCTCGGGAGGTCACTTCCGGCCGGACCCTACTTGTCCATTTATGCTGACGAGCTTCCCACCATCCATTTGTCCCTCCTCCAGCAGTTTCCCCCTCGGCAGGTTCCTTGCCAGAGAATGGCCAGCTTCGCCTTGGCACTGTATGCCCATGATCCGCCGCTGTCTTCTTCCCCTTAATTTCTTTGTAGTTGCGCCACGTCGTCCTATTCCTCACGTCAGGTCGGCACCGCCCGGAACTTGCCACCTCTCTTGGAACTGCCAGGGCACCGATAAGCATGACACGGCGGTCGTGCCTATCCCTTCCGTCATGGGGCTATAAATAGCCATTCTTCGAGCTAGTCGAGCACGCCATCCACTCCCTCTCCCTCTCCCTCTCAGTGCCTTCCTGCAAGAAGAATTTGAGCCGGGGTGCTCTAATTCGCTCTTATGTCCGCCATTGCCACCGCCCACCTCTGCTCGAATTTGAGCCGTCGGAGCTTCCCCTCCCCCTCTGAACCACCCCAGGAGACCCACCTCACCACCTCAAAGCCCCCCATGGCCACCATTTACTCGCGGGGTACCTGTGGTCTCAAAATCAAGTTCAGCCGATGGCCTCCTCCGTAGGCATCCAAGCCGCCGCCGTTACGGTCCTCCCGGTGTTTGTGCGATGTCAGGATGGATGCAGCGTTCCATCCTGAGCTCGCCGGTGGCTAGAGCATCACGGGAGATGGCCGGAGTCACCAGCACGAAGCTCGGCTGGGCTCCTCTACTTCTGCTCGTCGGGAGGTAGAAAAAGGAGGGCAGGGGAGAGAGAGAGCCGGCGGGGCCCACGTGTAACATCCCAAAATTCTAAATTTTGGAATGTTATATTAAATAAATAATTATGATTGTTTGCTTGATTGTTGTATGATTGACTGTGTGAAATTGAGTGAAAATTTGAAACTTTTGAAAGTTGAATGTGAGGGAATAAAAGGACATTCCCAAAACTTTCATTCTTCCATCTGATTTCCATGAATTAAAATTCAATTCAAACATAAAACCCTAGAGTGAAGATGACATGACTTCTTCCATCAATGAAATGAAAAAGGTTTTGGAAAAGATTTGAATTCCATCTGAATTTTTTTTCAAATTCAGAAACTTTATGCAACTCAATGATTTTCATGAGAGAAAATAAAATGACTTCTTCAAATTAATTGAAATATGAGTTGGAAGTTTAAAAGAAGGATTTGAAGGTCCTTTTGAAGTTATTTGAATTTCCAAACTTCCAATTTCTCTAGAAATATTCAAAATGGGAGAAGAAATATGACACTTCAAAACCAGAGAAAATAATTGGGAAAAGAAATTAAAAACAGAAAGATTTGACACAAGTTTGAAATTTCAAATTTTATTTGGAATATTCAAATAAGTGTTTTTTTAGTATTTTATTTGGATAAGTAAAATATTTCATAATAATATATATAATATGTATATACATATTTTAGTTTATATTTTTTTATTGCTATTTTTCTTGTTGTCTTTATTTAATTTTTTTTTAGAAAAGGCCGAAGCCACCCTAGCCACTAAGGCCCATCCAACAGGCCCACCTAGCAATCTCCCTCGCTCCCGAAAAGGCTCCGAGCCGGTCACCCACTTGCTTGCCTGCTCCATCTCTCTCTCTCTCTCTCTCTCTCTAACCTCCCGGGCCCACTGGCCGATTGCCCCTCGCCCGCGCCTTCCTTCTTCCTCACCTCCCCTTTCCTTTTTCGTCACCGGCGCCGACCGGAAACAGATCCCGAGCCAGATCCGCGTATCCCCTCATGATCCCCATTCCTGACCCCCTCTCCAAGACTCTTAGTCTATAAAAGGCCCTCGCCCACCTTCATTTTTGCCATTAGCCACCACCGTCGCCCCTCCTTCTCGCTGAATCGCTCACTGGAGAAGAGCTAGTGCCGCCGCCGCCATTCGCCTCGCCCCGCTCGCCTAGCCGAAGCCACCCCCGAGATTCTCTCGCTCCGCCGCATCGCTTGGAGCTTCTCGCCGTTGCCCTCGACCACTTGAGCACCTCCCCGCACAAACCAGAGCCGCCACCCTCGCCGTCGAGTCACCGAAGATCGTTTCCACTGCCGCTTTAGGCCCCTACCCACCGCAATCGTCCGATTCAGATCCATCGCACTAGATTACAAGTTTTAAAACGACGAACCATTTTCTCCTAAGCCTCGGCCAACCTCCCACTTTTCAATTTTGGTCGCTGGCTCACCCAACCAGAGCACGCCATGTGTACAGTAGCCGATCCATAGTTTCTTCCAATTTTTGTTTTCTATTTTAATTTTTAGAATAGTTTCTGTATTAGAAATTCAATATCTTTTATTTTATAGATCCAAATTGAGTGATTCTTTATGATATAGTTTCAAAATTTTATGAAGTTTCTGATGGTGTACTTAGTTTTCAAATTTGAGTAGTTTAAATTTGAATTTGATGAAATTTATTCAAATCATAAATTTGGCCATATCATGAGTTTAAAAATATATTTTTGATTGATTCCTTTTGCTACTGTTTTCTTAGTGATCTATTTATGCAGTAGCATTTAGTGATTTATTTTTAGTTTAATTTAATTATGTTTATTGCAAAAACAGTATAGTTTAGGTATAGTTTTGATTTATTTTAATTTCTTTTTGTTTAAATGATTTCAAATATTTTCTTTTTGTCACTTTTGGCAAAATTTGTTAGGTTTATGGTAGTCTATAGTGGACAAGTATTTTATTGTGTTTTACTTTAGTTTTATGCTAAATCTTGTATAGGCCATAGTGTGAGTTTTATAAAAGCTTTGTGGTTGATTATTTTTGCTAGGGACAAATATTGTAAAATACTTTCTATTTATTATTTATTTTTATATTTTGTTTTCTCTTAAGTTATTATTTTAGTGTTTTCTTTGTTGTTAAGTTTTATTTAGGACAAAACTATTTTTGTTGGTTGTGGTTAAGTCATAGAGTTTCTTTAGTAGTTTTCTTTAGTGCTTTTCTGTTGGAGTTTCTCTTTGAAATTTATTTGGGTTTTCATATTGATTTTCTTTATTGATTTCTTTATTACTATTATTTGATTGGTTGTTATTTTGAGTGTTAGTATTGCTTGCTAGAGTGAATGCTTATGTGTATGCATTGCTTGCTTGTATAGATTTTCATCTGAGAGTGACAACTAGTATTATCAAGTTTTTGAGTGGGATACTACCTTCACCAACTTACCAGGCAAGTTCACTTTGATCATGTATTTCAATTACCCATGTTTTATTGCATTAGTAGTTTCTTTCCACCTAGAACAAGTAGGATATTGAGCATGAACATGAGGTAGTATCACGATGTAGGAGATAACCCAACACCCCTGTTACCATTTCCCGGTAAGGGATGTTACTTCATAATTGCTACACTCTAGTAGACGGGGGTTGGTTGTGTGATTTCAAGAGTGTTGTGAGGTTAAGAAATTCAAGACCCACATGATGATCAGGACTCCAAGACTTCAAGGACTCAATATACCTCTGGGTGGAATGGAATGTATCCGGCAGCCTAATATCTATCATGGTTATGCCCGGGAATCCTGGTATCTACCTATGATCATCCCGACAGAATGCCACCCAAGCTCAAAGAGAGGGATGGATACTTCAAGGCCGGAAAGCTTACGTGTGCAACCGCAAGTCATTATGTGCTCGGGCTTGGTTGACCTTAGTTGTGACCCTGGCTAGGACGGACGGTAGGGGTGGATGGGCACGAGACGGTGGTCAGGGAAACTCTTTGGAAGATGATGTTTCGATCGTGCTGTTCTCAAACACTATAAAGTGCGAGGACTTAAAAGGAGGGATTGAATCTTGCGGGTAAAGTGTACAAACCTCTGCAGAGTGTTAAACCTAATCGATTAATCGTGTCCCCGGTCACGGATAACATGAGCACCGGAGATGATACTATCAGCCAGTCTCAACACAATTAATAATACTGAGAGGGTATATTAATATTTTGGGATATGAGAATTGGTTGGCGGAAACATATCATTAACAACCATCTTTTGTAGTAATATTTTCATTTTACTCCTTTGTTGTTGGGAAAAATCATCTTTTCACAAAATTATAACTTTGAGCTACCACAACCATATTGCATATAGAATAGACTTTTCATCTGCCTTCTATTGTGATCTTGCCGGTACATTCAATGTACTAACCTACACGGCTGCAACGTATCATGTTGCAGGTATTTCTATGACGAGTAAGAGTTACGATATAGGATTACGGTCTACACTCAACTTTCCGTTGGCGTTGATGGGACTCCACACCCCTATTGCTATGTTCCCACTGTGACATATATAAGGCATACTTTGGATCTATGGTATTTATTTACATGTGATGTTATGGTATTTCATCGAAGTACTGTGTGTGCCAGCACACTTATCCAGGGATGGCACTGAAAGCACAGAGACTTGACCGTATTGGCTCGGGTCGTTACAGAGATGGTATCAGAGCACATGTTGGCTGTAGGACGTGACCCTAGAAACTGGAAAGCCCCTAGGACAGGATAACACTATAACTTTATTTTCAAAAAGATCCATTACTTCTCATCTTTTCTGATTTTATCAAATAGTCCCTCTTACCTCAAATAGTTAGAATACACCCCTTTCCCTTTTGACCGCATGGAGAATCAACTGAGAACCACCTCAGAGTACAAGGATTGTAGCTACAACAATTGAAGACTCCAAAGACTCGAAGAAATTGAAGACCCTGAAGAATTCCAAGATTTATATGACCCTATAGAAGACCAAACCCCTGTTGTATACTCATGTTAGATACGATGTTTTGTGAGCTGTCATTTGTGTGTGTTTTCCATCAGCCACAAGTAAAACCTTTTTTTTAAACTATTGTTTGTATTGTGTGTATCTCTCTCTATCCCTCTCTCGTATCTCATCCTAAAACCCTTTGACCAAATAGATGATGAATGAAGATGGACTCGTATGCTCTGGACCGATGACTGAGCTGGAGGCAGAGGTATGGATTCAGAACATGGAGAATCACTTTGGGAACAAATTTGGTTGCAAGGAAGTATGAGGTTCAATGCACTCTTCAGTACTTTACAGACAATGCTGCAACCTGGTGGAAAATGCATCAAGCCATACAAGGATGTAATGGAGCAAAAACTTGGGAGGAATTCTAGAAGACTCTGTTGAGATCCCGTCTTATCCGGAAGCACTATGATAACCAATGAAGAAACTTTGTGTCTGCAAGATTTGTGGAGAAATAGGACACACCCAGGAAGAACACAAGGATGGATGCAGTCATTGTCAAGAAAATCACCTAGCTGAAGAATGCCCAACTAGGCAGGTGACATGTTTCTTGTGTGAAGGAACTACTCATTACCCAGCTCAATGCCAAATTTACCCCAAGTTACAAGAAATTAACAAGCAGTAGAAGAAGGCAATGAAAGAAGCATTCAGGGAAAGTTTAAAAGAACCTATGATGAAGGAAGAAGTTGACGATCCTGATGGAGAAGGCGTAACCAGATTTTACTCCCATGCATGCTATTCATGCGGAGAAGAAGTACATTTTTCATAGTATTGCACGAAGGAAAGCCAAGAGTATCTGGGAGACTTCCCGACCGAAGAAGTGGAGTTTGATCCACAGGAGATAGAAGAAGTGATCGGAACGAAGAAGTCCAGGAAGAAAAAGAGCATGTATCCCCTTAACAACCCATTTTCTGCAAAGAAGGACCGGAGTCATATCACATGTTTCAAGTGCAAGTATATAGGTCATTACGCTAGCAAATGCCCAGAAAGGAAGCCAAGGACCCAAGGAGCCAAGATAATCACAAGGAAGCCCCTGGATTTGTCTGACGTCATTTGTTTATGCTGCAAGGAAGTAGGACATTTTGCCAGAGAATGTTCAGACTTGAGAAAAGCTTGACTGAGTAGTTTAGATTTTGATACTGGAATAAAGAATGCAACAAAGGTGGAACGGACTTTTATTTTCATTGGGGATGTTGAGTTGAGTTATGTAATGGAGATTGTAATAATTCATGAAGCAATAAAAGTTGATATGTTTGAAATCTCATACGTTGAAATGTTATGAGCTGTTTGTTGATTTTGGGTGCCTCTCTCACTATCTCACCAAGTTTTAAACCTTGAACCCATGGACAAGCTGACCACAAAACTTTTCCGGAAAGCAACCACATTTCACCCAAGGAGATAGATACTTTATTCTGAGCACCCCTTTTATCTTACAACTGCAGATGACTACCCTATACGAGTCTTTTCTCAAGGGCCCAGAAACGATAATGAACCTGACAAGTGATCATGATTACCCAAAAATCTTGAAGGACATGATGAAGCATATTCATCTTGAAGGAGATGCAGTCTACGAGGGTTATCCTTTCATGGAGAATGGAGTAGAACTTTGGTATGTGGAGGTACACCTCCACCGTGTGAAAGGAGTTTGCCCAAAGACTATAGGGCAATACTTTTTCATTTCTAGAGTACCACGAGCAACTTTCTTCGACTCTGTTCGTGAACCTACTATGGAAGCCATACGTCAGATTGGAGAAATACTTGAAGCAAGACTTCCCCATACTCAGGAATACCTGAGAGAAGTGCATGCAGAGATGATGGAGATGAAGCTCATGGCCACCATGATGAAACAAAAGATTGATGATTTCAAGGAGTACATCGCACAATTCCTGTGGGATTAAGCATCTTCAAGAAGGACAAATGAATAAAGATGGAAGTAATGCTTGACCATACCAAACTATGTGGATGGCAGCATTTGTAATAAAGTACTTTTGAAATTTGAGTTTTAAGAAGTGGTTAAGGATGTAATAAAGGATTTGATATGAAAAAGAATATGATTTATGGATAAACCAGTGCATTTTATTTTAATGGTGATACTCTTCTATGTGAACACTAGACCAATGGAAAGGAAAATGTATTCCATAGAGTGGAGTTTGGACAAAATAAGTTGGAGTTTTGTTTTTGATATGTTGGTTACCCCAAGAGCATGAAGGAATGAAGTAATATTGGAATTAAGAGAGGTGTAATGTTGGAATATGGAAAAAGAGTAACTCCAAGGATGAGTTAAGGTTGTACAAGTGATGAAGTGGGCCTGTAACCCACAAGCCCAGGAGTTAATAATGATAAAGCACTACCTTGTTGAAGGAAGAAATTTGGAAGAAGCTGTGATTTCATCAGCAAACGTTCCATAGGAGGTTACACAAAAACCCGAGAGTTGTGAAGAAACGATAGATGTAATGTTTGGCTTGCAGAACCAATGGTTTTACCCAAACCTAGTTCGAGGGCAAGAGAAATTCTGCAATGCTTGGCAGAATGCCCGAGTGTTAGAAAATGCGAGATTCGCTAAACCTTATACATGGTAATGATTTGGGTGCGGAATGGATTGATCACCATACCGACTTACTCTTATCATTCGCTCTTGCTATTTGGAATGGTAAATCTAGAGTGACTTACCCATAGTAGAGAGACGACGATGTCAAAACCTTCTTAAACCTTAGAATGGTAGGACGATGAATTCCTGTACAGGCAACCGTTGCCAATCGTAGGTTATACGGTGAGATTCAACCCAGGCCCTTTTTCCTACAGGAAAACCAGAAATTGTTGACCACCATGAGATTTTCTTGTCTAGCATTGGCGATAGACCTGTCAGCTAAGAAGACCCAGTCTCGGAAGAACCTTGTTTTGATGTAAGGACACGGGATTTTGAGGAAAAGGTTACGCTTTACCGGCAGACCACCGTTGAAAGAGTTATCTCAGAGAATATGAGAAGACCGACACCGTCAACCCAAGGGATGGGGTACATGAGTTTTGTTGGAACCATAACCCTATTTTTAAGTGTGGTAGCACCTCGTACCTTTCCGATCAATGGCTTTGCTAGAAGACCCCCAAACCATAACCTTTTCTTCCTAGCCTCTCCGAACCTCGAGGATGAGATTCATTTTAAGTGTGGTAGGTTTGTAACATCCCAAAATTCTAAATTTTGGAATGTTATATTAAATAAATAATTATGATTGTTTGCTTGATTGTTGTGTGATTGACTGTGTGGAATTGAGTGGAAATTTGAAAATTTTGAAAGTTGAATGACAGGGAATAAAAGAACTTTCCCAAAACTTTCATGCTTGCATTTGATTTCCATGAATTCAAATTCAATTCAAACATGAAACCCCAGAGTGAAGATGACATGACTTCTTCCATCAAAGAAATGAAAAGGGTTTTGGAAAATTTTTGAATTCCATTTGAAATTTTTTCAAATTCAGAAACTTTATGCAACTCAATGATTTTCATGAGAGAAGATAAAATGACTTCTTCAAATTAATTTAAATATGAATTGGAAGTTTAGAAGAAGGATTTGAAGGTCCTTCTGAAGTTATTTAAATTTCCAAACTTCCAATTTCTCTGGAAATATTCAAAATGAGAGAAGAAATATGACTCTTCAAAACCCGAGAAAATAATTGGGAAAAGAAATTAAAAATAGAAAGATTAGACACAAGTTTGAACTTTCAAATTTTAATTGGAATATTCAAATAAGTGTTTTTTAGTATGTTACTTGCCTAAGTAAAATATTTCATAATAATCCTCTCAAAATTCTAGGAATTTTGATATATAATACGTATATACATATTTTAGTTTATATTTTGTTTATTGCTGTTTTGCTTGCTGTCTTTATTTAAAAAGAAATTTA
The DNA here is from genome assembly GCA_011799875.1 of Thinopyrum elongatum. Taxonomy (NCBI): domain Eukaryota; kingdom Viridiplantae; phylum Streptophyta; class Magnoliopsida; order Poales; family Poaceae; genus Thinopyrum; species Thinopyrum elongatum. Next base: position 561,592,336 of record CM022302.1, read on the forward strand.
GAAAAGGTCGAAGCCACCCTAGCCACTAAGGACCATCCAGCAGGCCGGCCCAGCAACCTTCCTCACTCCCGAAAACGCTCTGAGCCGGTCGCCCGCTCGCTCACCTGCTCCCACTCTATCTTTGACCTCCCGGGCCCACTGGCCGATCGCCCCTCACCCTCGCCTTACTTTTTCCTCCCATCCCCTTTCCTTTTCCATCGCCATCGCCCACCGAAAACAGATCCCGAGCTGGATCCGCGTATCCCGTCGTGATCCCCTGTGACGCCCCCGACTCAATCGTGCACTAATCATACACGCAAACATGCATGATCAAGCACAGGGACTCACGGGAAGATATCACAACACAACTCTAACACAAATAAACGGAGATCCACAATATTACAGACCAGGGATCACGAAGATTTGAATACACAAGTCAGTCATACAAATATTATCTGAGTACACACATAGTTAGACAAGTTTTGCCTTAAGAAGGCTAGCACAAACAACGACTCTAGATCGAAAGGCGCAGGCCTCCTGCCTGGGATCCTCCGATCCTACTCCTGGTCGGCTGGCTCGATCCAGTAGTACGTGCCGTCTGGACCCTCCTGGTAGTAAGCTCCTGAGGTGGCATCTGGCTCCGGGGCTCCATCGTCAGATGTATCATCAAGGTGGGGTACTGAAAAAAAGAAGTAACAAAGCAACCGTGAGTACTCATCTGAAGTACTCAGCAAGCAAGGATCTACACTACATATGCAACATTATCAAAGGGGAAAAGGCTGTATATGTGGACTGGGCTGCAGAAATGCCAGAATAGAGAGAAGGCCTAGTCCTATCGAAGACTAGCATCTTCAAACATCTTCACGAAGCCACCATCTTGCAGCAATAGAAGAGAGTATAATAGCATTTTATTAAGAAAACATGTTGAAGTACCGCTTAAAGATCCTTCCACGACTCCCTGCGAGAAAGCGATCCTGAAGCTTCAATTAAGTAATCAAGTATCCAGTTCAAGTAGTAGATCGGGATATACAAACTGAGCGTCCTTTACCATAGGACCGGCTATCGATAGATTTTTCATCCCTGCAGAGGTGCACTACTGTTACCCAACACACTCAATCAACTCTGGTCAGACACACTTGCTGGGTAATGCCCGCCCTCGGAAGATCAACACGAAGCAGCGCCCTACCAAGGCTCAGCACAGAGGTCAGCACGCCGGACTAACCTATGCACCCAGAGGTCTTGGGCCATCGCCCTGGGCACCCTGCGCGTTGCGAGACTGGCCGGGGTGCAGGCGCGACACTGAACTCGTCAGTGAAGTATCCAGCCCATTCCCCACAATCAGCCCGCACGGTGAACCGTGACGTCTGATGAGCTTTTGGGAGAAACGTACGACGTAGAGGGCCCCATAAACCATAATCCCGCGTGGTGGTAGTGCGTATAGGGCACGTTGACCCACTCAGATCAAAAACCCAAATCCGATATGCTGATTTAGTAACACGCGGAGACGTTCAGAGTTTCTGAAGCTCCGCCACAATATCACACTCGAGTGCCCTACCGGCACACCCGACAACATAGATCCCCTGTGGGTACCCATCAGGGTCAACCCGCCTGTAACAAAGGTCAAAGTAACCGTGTGGTCACAACATCAAGGGGGAAACCCGAGGAATCACCCTCGGTGAATTCCACTCGATGAAATCATCAGGTTGAACATATGAGGCATCACCCTCGAGGTTCACACTGATGGTTGCACGACAGAGTCGTATCAGAAGTGGAGGAGGAATCACCCTCGATGACCACGACCGAACAGCTACACTGCAGAGTATTCATCAGGAGTGCATTACGAGGTATCACCCTCGGCACTCGATAGGAACTATGCAGAGTCGTACAACTAAGGGGGTGAAGTGATGTGTCGGTCTCTGGTCGACTATCACTTTGATCGAGTCATCGATGATCAAGCAGGGGCAACAAGGGTAAGGTGGTGGGGGTCACTGATGGTTCACTTCCAACTTATACTAAGCAGTTTAACATAGGCAGGTAAGGTAGCAATAAATAGGTTACAAAAGCAGGCTATGCATCAGAATAGGAACAAATAGTAACAATAGCAAAATCTAATGCTAGCAGGAGAAATGGAATGGGCAATATCTGGATGCTCAAGGGGGGGGGGGCTTGCCTGGTTGCTCTGTTGCACGGGAAGAAGGGTCGTCGGTGACGTAGTCGCCCTCAGTGGCATCAGCGCCGGTCTCGGGGTCTACCGGAGAAGAAGAGGGGGAGAGAAATGGTAAATACGGATCAAACAAAGCATCACAAAATATAACAAGGCAATACGCGGTGCCAGGGGTGATCTAACGCAGGGATAGGTGATACCGACGAAGGGGGAAAACATCCGGGAAAGTATCCCCGGTGCTTGGCATTTTCGGACAGACAAACCGGAGGGGGATTGTTGCATGTTCGCTATGCTAGGGACGTGTGGCAGACGAACGGACTACAAATTCGGATTCGTCTCGTCGTTCTGAGTAACTTTCATGTACAAAGTATTTTCATCCGAGGTACGGATTATTTTATATGAATTTACAAAGTTTTAAACATTTTCTGAATTTACAGAATTCTTTTAATTCAAAATAAATCCGCAAAATACTTTTGTCACATAGTGCTATTCTAGCCGTAGTGTATGACGGTGGGGCCAATGGGGTTGGGTTGACCCAGTCAAATGTTTTGACTAGTCAACATAAGAATAGTGTAGGGGCCACATGTCATGTACTATTTTACTTAACTAGTACTACTAATTAGACTAACTAAATTAGTCCCTAAACTAGCACTTTGGCCGGCCGGACACACACAGCACACACACACACACGCGCGCGCGCGCGCTACACGCACACGCACCGCACGGCCATGGCTAAGCAACGGCAGCAGCGTAGAGCTTCAGCAGCGTAGAGCAACAGAGCAGCAGCAGCAACGAGTAGAAGAACAGTTGCGGCAACAAGAAGCAGTAGTAGCAGCGAGGAGGAGCGGCAGGGGCCACGGTAGCGGGTAGCAGCGGCAGTAGCCGAGCAGCAACAGCAGCGCAGCAGCAGCACTACAAGGAGAAGAAGCAGCAGGGCGAGCGCGCGGCCAGGGTGTGGCGGGTGCACGCACGTGCGGTCGGACGCGGCCAGGGGCGCGACCATCGGCGGGTGAGCATGGCTGCGGGCATGGAGCTTCGGGCACGATGGGACGAGAAGTTTACGGCGTCGGATCGAAGGGGAAAACAGGGGGAGATGGAGGAGAAGCTCACTGCGAGCTCGATGGTGAGGTCAGGGAGGCCGGGGACGGACCGGAGTAGCGGCAAACGACGTCGGATGCCGGTGATGTACGCGACGAAGATGTGCTTGATGGCGAGCACACGGGGTGGCTCAACTCGATTTGGTGGGCGTAGTCGAAGGAGACGAAGGTGGGGAAGCTCCTCGACAGCTTTTCAGGCGCCGGGGAAGTCGGTGGCCGCGACGACGACGACGACCAAGGCGGCAACGACGCGGTGGGGTACTGTGAGGGAGAGAGCGACGCGAGGGGTGAGGGGAAAGCATCTAGGGTTTGTCCAGGGTGTGCAGGGTGTTCTTATCCATCGTGTGGTTCCGTCGGATGCTCGACACTGCGTCAGTTGTCGGCCTTGATGGCGGGCACGCGTCAACCACGCCATGGCCTCCATGACTCTGTACAGAGGTGGGGGAAAAGGCCATTGTGGTCTTGGGCTGGCACTGTAGCACTGGGCTACAAGTGCACAGTAGTGCAGGCCTTATCTTTTTATTTTATTTACTGTTTTGTAGTTTTCTCCAATATTTGCATTTACCTTTTGCGGTCAGATGATTTTTGTTAATTGCGAGACTTAGCACATAAAGACTAGGCAATCTTACAGGGCTGCACAAAAAAAAGGTTTTGAGGTCAATTGGAACTGTTCAAATTTATATTTGAATTAAAATGTGTTTATTTAATTCCGCTGATCCACTAAAATATTTCTAGGGGTAATTTAAAATTCCATTTAATGTTGGTTCCTCTTCGACAAATACCAGGGGATTATTTATAGTATTGTAAACATTTTTGTTTGACCATTTGAAGAACCGTTTTCTCACTTGCAATTTGAATTTTGAATTGACTTGAATCAACGTGGGACTTAGCAACAGTAAAAATGATGACGTGGCAACATTAGCATGGGATTACTGTAGTTTAACTATCCGGGCATCACAATTCTCCTCCACTACAAGAAATCTCGTCCCGAGATTTAAGAGGTGGAGTAAGGGAAAAAATCTAGGTTACGAAATTCTAGCGGTTCTTCTCGGTCTTGGTTGCTCTTCTCGAAGAGATCGATCCATTACATTGATGTCTTCATTTCTCCGCATCAATGCTCCATGATGAAGTTGTCGTTCTTCCTTCAGTATCCTCACCGTACTTACGAAGGGTCAAGGGGTAACTCGAAAATGATAGAATGCTTAAAGGGGTAATCATATGGGGGTTATCCCATGAATGAACACATGGGTATCTCTCGAGTTAAAACATAAGAAAACATCGAGAGCAAGGTAAGAAGTTACAATAAAGAGTTTCAAGTGTATAGACAATCGTTCGAAGTCTGAACCAGAGTGAGAAAGGGGTTTAGAGCAGTGAGAGTAAGTATTGCGTCTGATACCAGAATAGATCGCTAGGAAGGTGGCCCGTGAATTACATACGAAGCCAAACTTGAGGATTGACTTTGGGAACAGGGGGTGTACAGGAGAGTCAGTTTTCGATCCTGTGGAACTGTGGGTTATGGGCCCACCATGTGGGTTAAAAGTAGGAATGGCGGTGACGTCTTGCACGGTCATGATAGCAAGGCATGTCAGAGAATTACCAGTCAGTTATGTCGGCAACAACGTCGGTACCAAGAGCGAGGGACGAAGAGAACCGTTTGCCTGCTCGTTGAATGAGGCGGACCAAATAGGTAAAGTTCTCGTCCATCGGTGGTTACTGAAATGTCAACAACAATAGTAACATGGTCTTACTGACAAGGTTGTACACCAGGGTGTTTACGTAAGTAGCGAATTATTACTGCTTAGATCATATAGACCACGAGAAAGGTTAAACAAAACAATGGAAAGGAAAATGTGATTATGAGATTAAACAGAACAATGGAAAGGAAAATGTGTTTAAACACGTATTCCAGGGGTATATCCTTCCCAAGGACAAGCAGAGCATGATATCCATGACAGGATAGAAAGTAGAAAACCCTTTAGGTAAGGGGGAAGAAATTTCATGACATTACCCATACAACGATGTTAGGATAATTGATAAAGAAAATTTAGCCTTGTGCTTCAAATGTTCTTATTGAAGATCGGAGTACCACAGATATGCTTCGAGATAGCATTGACATGGTCATCAAGTAAAGGTCAGACTTTCAGAATACAAAGGATCCATCAGGAACTTCCTTATAGAATAAGTCTTACAATTTCCGCATGGATGAATGGCTGACCTTGCTAAAAAGGAAACTATAACAATAGGTCCTGCGGCCAGGTGTGCTAGGCATGACGTCACCTTACAGGTTCATATAAAGGCCAGTGTTATAACTCTTGGAAATATATTCCAACCATCATATATGACCAAGATTCAGATCTGGTTGGTGTCAGGATACCGCAGACTCAGGATGCCTGAGAAGAAAAGGTGCACACAAATTGACGAGATGGCATTTTAAGATTCTCGGGAAATGAACTATAGAAGCAAGTTCCAAAACAAGAGTTCATCATTAACCAAGGAGAGGATGAGTAGGTGGCTGATGAACTCAGCGACAATTCATTGAGATTTCCAAAAGATGGATTTCCTCAATTATGTGAACAAGGAGATAACATTTGCCAGATCAAATGATATAATGAGGTATGCTCGAGGAAAACATACACAATTAAACATTGGTTGAAAGGTGCACCCGAAATATGGGCCAAGTAGCACGATCAATGTTCGAATTGGGATTCAATATCCAAAAGACTTAGAATGAAACTATCGACCATTCACTTCAAACCAATAGGGTAGCTAAAAGTTTGAATTCACACATCATAGTTCAATTGTCGGTATTCCGGTTAGAAACAACACGGGGACCAAGAAATGGTTGTAGATGGCGAGAAGTATTACTTGTATCAAGAATTCTTAAGAGGTGGTGAAATTTTCACAACATTCTTGATATATAAGATGGTAATACTCCAAGGTAGAACATAACATAAGATGGATAGCAAGAAACTCAAGGTACAACACAAAACAAAAACAAGTTTTTTGTTGGGAGGAATGCAATAATGTTGTCGATGATAACACAAATCATCGATGGGCAAGGATGATATTTCTCACCATGAATTCAATAGATATCTTCGAAGAGCTCAGAATGTTGATGATGATCACGACACATTTGTCGAGAGATTTCATGAAGATGTAATCGATTGGCGAAGACATCAAGCCAAAGGAATGATGAAGCGAAAGGTTATTGAAACCATGGGTACGGCACAAACTCGGAATCAAGCTTGCTTGTTCAAGGTAAAAAGATATGACGATGAAGATCGATGTAAGATTAACTCATCGTCGAAATTGTGCTCCGGGAAGCAGTACTAGGTAGCACAGTTAAGATAGTGATGTAGCCGATTAGGCTAAGAAGGACATGAGTTGAAAGTTAAATTTCCCAGCAGTACATTATTAGGAGTATTGGATCACAGGGTGTATTCGATTCACTTATAGATGTTCTCAGTTGACAAACAACCCAAAACCCGTGGAATACTGAATCAGTGAGAAGGAATACTTGATGAAGTCTCATAAGAAGTATTGCAGCCCCGTGATATTATCGGGATGCCAGGGGGTAATACTCGAAGGGAGATCAGAATAGAAACTGAGCTGGATCGTTGACTTGAGATAGCGGATACTATAATCTCATCAAAATAGACGAGGTACTGGAATAGTTTCCTTCTAGATATAATGAATAAGGTTAGCATGGTAGGGACCATAACTGCAAGGGATCCAATTTATTGACACCGGAAGAATTATTCAAATGATTCAATATTGTTGCAAGAAGCTTTCATGATAAGTTCCACATCGGGTCCATGGGCATGAACACAAAGTTCAAGGTCGACTCCCACTTCTTCAATGCCTAACCTTTCATTCACTTCTCGTCTTCGAAGAAGTTGTAACATTGAAATTTCATATGGCGAAAAGCCAGTAGAGTATAACCCGCATAACTTTTTGAGTTCACACCGATGAGGGCAAGCATAGGTTCAACCCATCGGGGCATCTTAGGAACATATACCACGAACTCTAGGAGTAAATAACTCAAGCTCGGAAGCAGAGCATGTTTGACAAAAAGGAGAGGATACCATTTACCAAAGGCATTATGTATGAGGGAAGAATTCACATGGCGGTTAAATATGAAGGACACTGTTGAATAATAATCCGACAAAGGATCTGACGGTCCATAGCGGAGCTGATGTGAGCATCGGCACACAACCAGACAAAGAAAGAATGCAAGGGCATCGGATTATAGAACGTCTGAATAATTCGGTGCTTAGGTAACAAAGGAATTATGAATTCCAAAATGAAGGATCAGAAGCAGACGCTCTAACCAAGGATGGGTAACTTGAATAGACCTAAGGGTACGATCGACGACAATTAGTTTGGTCAAGAACCATCTCATGTCCAAAATGACGTCTGAGCTAGAAAGATAATTTAAAAGGATCAACTGATGTTTGCGTGCATCCGCACTCATGTTGAATCAATAAGATCAAAATGACGGTGTCAAAAGGAAACTAATGAATATTGCCAGACATATGGGAAGCATCCCTAATGCAAGCAGACAAGTATTTGTAGAGCAATAAGCTGCTAAGGATCTTCGGAAGATCAAATTGTATCTCAAGGTAACTTGTGAATCATATGAACAAAGGGAGGGAGAACGGATAATCGGTAAGTGTGAGAAATTATCCGTAGGGGGTATTCATGAGGAAAGAACTGCAAGGCAGTAAGCTCAAAGGATTGTCGGAACAATGAAGAGCCGTTCGGGGCATCTTGTAATAACAAGACCAATGGGGTTGAATGCAAGAGTGGCTAGTGTATGTAGTTATCCATAAGGATATAATAGCGGTAGGGAATTTGCAAAGGCGGTGGACACAGGTGTCTCGGGAAAACAACAAATAGCATCTTCGGAACCTTCTGGTGAAGCAGTCGATCATCTGGAATGAAGCGGCTCTCCGACAGGAAGTGGTATCGAGAACCTAGAGTCGGCGTTAGTAAAAATCATTGACCCGAATAGAAGAGAGATCAGAGTCCTAGAGTATAGACGAGGAATAAAAGATCCTAATACCACCCAATTGACGACGTGGGCCCGTAAGCCGCACAGCCAAGTTAGTAAATTAGTTTTTCGATGTCTAGACTGAACTTCGACCAAGGAATTGGAAGGGGGCTTCCTACACGTAGTCGGCTCTGATACCAACTTGTGACACCCCCGACTCAATCGTGCACTAATCATACACGCAAACATGCACGATCAAGCACAGGGACTCACGGGAAGATATCACAACACAACTCTAACACAAATAAACGGAGATCCACAATATTAGAGACCAGGGATCACGAAGATCCAAATACACAAGTCAGTCATTCAAATATTATCTGAGTACAGACATAGTTAGACAAGTTTTGCCTTAAGAAGGCTAGCACAAACAACGACTCTAGATCGAAAGGCGAAGGCCTCCTGCCTGGGAGCCTCCGATCCTACTCCTGGTCGGCTGGCTCGATCCAGTAGTACGTGCCGTCTGGACCCTCCTGGTAGTAAGCTCCTGAGGTGGCATCTGGCTCCGGGGCTCCATCGTCTAATGTATCATCAAGCTGGGGTATGGAAAAAAAGAAGTAACAAACAACCATGAGTACTCATCCGAAGTACTCAGCAAGCAAGGATCTACACTACATATGCAACATTATCAAAGGGAAAAAGGCTGTATATGTGGACTGGGCTGCAGAAATGCCAGAATAGAGAGAAGGCCTAGTCCTATCGAAGACTAGCATCTTCAAACATCTTCACGAAGCCACCATCTTGCAGCAATAGAAGAGAGTAGAATAGCATTTTATTAAGCAAACATGTTGAAGTACCGCTTAAAGATCCTTCCTCGACTCCCTGCGAGAAAGCGATCCCGAAGCTTCAATTAAGTAATCAAGTATCCAGTTCAAGTAGTAGATCGGGATATACAAACTGAGCGTCCTTTACCGTAGGACCGGCTATCGATAGATTATTCATCCCTGTAGGGGTGCACTACTGTTACCCAACACGCTCGATCAACTCTGGTCGGACACACATGCTGGGTAATGCCCGGCCTCGGAAGATCAACACGAAGCAGCGCCCTACCAAGGCTCAACAGAGAGGCCAGCACGCCGGACTAACCTATGCACCCAGAGGTCTTGGGCCATCGCCCTGGGCACCCTGAGTGTTGCGAGACTGGCCGGGGTGCAGGCGCGACACTGAACTCGTCAGTGAAGTATCCAACCCATTCCCGACAATCAGCCGGCATGGTGAACCGTGACGTCTGATGAGCTTTCGGGAGAAATGTACAACGTAGAGGGCCCCATAAACCATAATCCCGCGTGGTGGTAGTGCGTATAGGGCACGTCGACCCACTCAGATCAAATACCCAAATCCGATATGCTGATTTAGTAACACGCGGAGAAGTTCTGAGTTTCTGAAGCTCCGCCACAATATCCCACTCGAGTACCCTTCCGGCACACCCAACAACATAGATCCCCTGCGGGTACCCATTAGGGTCAACCCGCCTGTAACAAAGGTCAAAGTAACCGTGTGGTCACAACATCAAGGGGGAAACCCGAGGAATTACCCTCGGTGAATTCCACTCGATGAAATCATCAGGGTGAACGTATGAGGCATCACCCTCGAGGTTCACACTAAGGGGTTGCACGACAGAGTCGTATCAGAAGTGGGGGAGGAATCACCCACGATGACCATGACCGAACAGCTACACTGCAGAGTATTCATCAGGAGTGCGTTACGAGGTATCACCCTCGGCACTCGATAGGAACGGCTGTCCGGACTCACACAGCACACACACACGCGCGCGCGCTGCACGCACACGCACCGCACGGCCATGGCTAACAACGGCAGCAGCGTAGTGCTACAGAGCGGCAGCAGCGCATAGCAGCCTAAGCAAAAGCAGCAGCGAGCAGAAGAACAGCTGCGGCAACAAGAAGCAGTAGTAGAAGCGAGGAGGAGCGGCAGGGGCCATGGCAGCGGGTAGCAGCGGCAGTAGCCGAGCAGCAACAGCAGCGCAGCAGCAGCACTACAAGGAGAAGAAGCAGCAGGGTGAGCGCGAGAGCCACGGGAGCCGCGGGCGCGCGGCCAGGGTGGGGCGGGTGCACACACGCGCTGTCGGATGCGGCCAGGGGCGCGACCACGGGCGGGTGAGCATGGCTGCTGGCATGGAGCTTCGGGCACGATGGGACGAGTAGTCTACGGCGTCGGATCGAAGGGGAAAACAGGGGGAGATGGAGGAGAAGCTCACTGCGAGCTCGACGGCGAGGTCAGGGTGGCCGGGGATGGACCGGAGTAGCGGCAAACGACGTCGGACGCCGGTGATGTACGCGACGAAGATGTGCTCGATGGCGAGCACACGGGGCGGCTCAACTCGATTTGGTGGGTGTAGTTGAAGGAGACGAAGGTGGGGAAGCTCCACGACACCTTTTCAGGCGCCGAGGAAGTCGGTGGCCGCGACGACGACGACGACCATGGTGGCAGCGACGCGGTGGGGTACTGTGAGGGAGAGAGCGACCCGAGGGTTGAGGGGAAAGCATCTAGGGTTTGTCCAGGGCATGCGGGGTGTTCTTATCCATCGCGTGGTTCCGTCGGATGCTCGACACGGCATCAGTCGTCGGCCTAGACGGCGGGCACGCGTCCACCAGGCCATGGCCTCCATGACTCTGTACAGAGGTGGGGGAAAAGGCCATTGTGGGCTTGGGCTGGCACTGTAGCACTGGGCTACAAGTGCACAGTAGTGCAGGCCTTATCTTTTTATTTTATTTACTGTTTTGTAGTTTTCTCCAATATTTGTAATTACCTTTTGCGGTCAGATGATTTTTTTTAATTGCGAGACGTAGCACGTAAAGACTAGGCTATCTTACAGGGCTGCACAAAAAAAAGGTTTTGAGGTCAATTGGAACTGCTCAAATTTATATTTGAATTAAAATGTGTTTATTTAATTCCGCTGATCCACTAAAATATTTCTAGGGGTAATTTAAAATTCCATTTAATGTTGGTTCCTCTTCGACAAATACCAGGGGATTATTTATAATATTGTAAACATTTTTGTTTGACCATTTGAAGAACCGTTTTCTCACTTGCAATTTGAATTTTGAATTGACTTGAATCAACGTGGGACTTAGCAACAGTAAAAATGATGACCTGGCAACATTAGCATGGGGTTACTGTAGTTTAACTATCCAGGCGTCACATCCCCTTTCCCGACCACCTCTCCAATACTCTCAGTCTATAAAAGGCCCTCGCCCACCTCCATTTTCACTGTTAGCTGCACCATCGCCACCTCCCTCTCGCTGAATCGCTCGCCGGAGCAAAGCTACTTCCGCCGCCGCCATTCGCCTCGCCCCGCTCGCTCCGCTCAACCCTAACCCTAGCCGAAGCCACCCCCGAGATCCCCTCGCTCCGCCACATCGTTTCGAGCTTGCCGCCATCGCCCTCGACCACCGGAGCACCTCCCCGCATGAACCAGAGCCGCCACCCTTGCCGTCGAGTCAGCGGAGATCGCTTCCGCCGCCGCTGTAAGCCCCGACCCACAGTAATCGTCCGATTCAGATCCAACACACTAAATTACAAGTTTTAAAATGGCGAACCATTTTCTCCTAAGCCTCGGCCAACCGCTCGCTTTTTTTTGCTCACTGGCTCGCCCAACCAGAGCACACCACGTGTACAGTAGCCGATCCATAGTTTTTTCCAATTTTGTTTTCTGTTTTAATTTTCAGAATAGTTTCTATTTTAGAAATTCAATATCTTTTATTTTATAGATCCAAATTGAGTGATTGTTTTTGCTATAGTTTCAAAATTTTACGAAGTTTCTGATGGTGCACTTATTCTTCAAATTTTATTAGAATAAATTCGAATTTGATGAAATTTGTTTAAATCACTAATTTGGTCATATCTTGAGATTAAAAAAATATATTTGATTGATACCTTTTGCTACTATTTTCTTATTGATTTATTTATCAAGTAGCATTTAGTGATTTATTTTTAGTTTATTTTAAATTAGGTCTATCTCAAAAACAGTAATGTTTAGGTATAGTTTTGATTTATTTCAATTCTTGTTGTTTAAATGATTTTAATACTTTCTTTTTGTCACTTTTGCAAAATTTGTTAGGATTAGTTATCTACAGTAGACAAATATTTTATTGTGTTTTACTTTTGTATTGTGCTAAATCTTGCATAGGCCATAGTGTGAGTTTTATAAAAGCTTTGTTGTTGATTCGTTTTGCTAGGAAAAATATTGTAAAATCCTTTCTGTTTATTATTTTGTTTTCTGTTAAGTTATTAGTTTAGTGTTTTTCTTTGCTGTTACTTTTTTAATTTGGACAAAACTATTTTTTTTCGTTGTGGTTAAGTCATAGAGTTTCTTTAGTAGTTTTCTTTAGTGATTTTCTTTTGGAGCTTCTCTTTGAAATTTATTTGGGTTTTCTTATTGATTTTCTTTATTACTTTTATTTGATTGGTTCTTATTTTGAGTGTTAGTATTGCTTGCTAGAGTGAATGCTTATGTGTATGCAATGCTTGCTTGTATAGATTTTCATTGGAGAGTGACGACTAGTATTATCAAGTTTCTGAGAGTGATATTACCTTCACCAACTTACCAGGCAAGTTCACATTGATCATGTATTTCAATTACCCATGTTTTATTACATTAGTAGTTTCTTTCCACCATGAACAAGTAGGAGATTGAGCTTGAACTTGAGGTAGTATCATGAAGTAGAAGAAAACCCAACACCCCAGTTACCATTGCCCGGGAAGGGATGTAACTTCATAATTGCTACGCTCTTGTAGACGGGGGTTTGTTGTGAGATTTCAGGAGTGTTGTGAGGTTAAGAAATTCAAGACCTGCATGATGATCAAGACTCCAAGACTTCAAGGACTCAATATACCTCTGGGTGGAATGTAATGCATCTGGCAGCCTGATATCTATCATGGTTATGCCCGGGAATCCTGGTATCTACCTGTGATACTCCTGACGGAATGCCACCCAGGCTCAAAGAGAGGGATGGATAATTCAAGGCTGGAAAGCTTACATGTGCAACCGCAAGTCATTATGGGCTTGGGCTTGGTTAACCTTAGTTGTGACCCTGGCTAGGACGGACGGTAGGGTTGGATGGGCACCAGACGGTGGTCAGGGAAGCTCTTTGGAAGATCATGTTTCGATCGTGCTGTTCTCAAACACTCTAAAGTGCAAGGACTTAAAAGGAGGGATCAAATCTTGCAGGTAAAGTGTACAAACCTCTATAGAGTGCTAAACCTAATCGATTAATCGTGTCCCCGGTCACGAACACCATGACCACCGGAGATGATACTATCAGCCAGTCTCAACACAATTAATAATATTGAGAGTGTCTATTAATAATTTGGGATATGAGAATTGGTTAGCAGAACCATCTCATTAACAACCAACTTTTGTAGTAATATTTTCATTTCACTCCTTTGTTGTAGGAAAAAATCAGCTTTTTGCAAAATTATAACTTTGAGCTACCACAGCCATATTGCATATTGAATAGACTTTTCATCTGCCTTCTATTGTGATCTTGCTGGTACATTCAATGTATCATGTTGCAGGTATTTCTACGATGAGTAAGAGTTATGATATAGGGTTAGGGTCTACACTCAACTTGCCGTTGGCGTTGATGGTACTCCACACCCCTATTGCTATGTTCCCGCTGTGACATATATAAGGTATACTCTGGATGTATGGTATTTATTTACATGTAATTTTATGGTATTTCATCGAAGTACTGTGTGTGCCAGCATACTGATCCAGGGATGGCACAAAAAGCACAGAGACTTGACCATATTGGGTCGGGTCGCTACACCGCGTGTAAGTGACCTAGCAGCCGGGTCGGCGCTGATAAGTGGAAACGTATTCCTATAGAATACACTTGCATTTCAGAAAAGCGCCCTCGGGCACAGCTTCAGGCAGAAATGCACTTTCCTTTTCCTAAAAGTGTATTTTTAGAAATATGCCTTCTGTTTTCAGTCCAGCGCCCGAATGGTTAGATTGCGGGCATTCGTCCTTTAAGAGCAGAAATGAACATGTCTTTGTTTGTTTTCTGCCTAATAGGTCAACAACCGCAACTCCGAATCAGGTGATTCCAAAGCCCATGTTCTCTATTCGTCGAGGCCGTTCTGATGGAATCACTTTCACGATGTTGACACATTCTGAAAATGACCAGTTTGCCCCTGCCCTATATTCAGCCTCTTTTGGAGAGAATCTTTTTCGACGAATCTTTCCGCGAGATGATCGCACCTCCTTCCGATGAACTCTTCAACATCCAGGCAAGCCGACCATCTGCTATATGCCATAAAGCATTGCTTCTGTGTTATTCTTGTGTGTTTGAGTTAACGAATATGTTTATGGTAGAAGTAAATGAACAATCAACTCCTGCTAGTTTAGCCCTGTTGTATACATTACTCACTAAGTTTATCATGACTATCACCGCACTAATGACTTGTATGTTATACTATGAAGATTGGTTGTTATGTTTTTATACTTGTCTATATCATGGGTTATCATTATCGTTGCAATGTTAAGAATGAAATTTAACAACAACAACCTCCTCCTTCGGCTGGATCAAGTCATAGTGCCACTGAATCGAACTTACCTGTGCAGCCACATTTTCCTTTATGGGAAGGCCCTGACTTGGTCTACTATTATGCCTTTTATCGTTATCACCAAAGAGGGGATATTATGCGTGTGTGCTACCCTGATCAGGTAGGCGGCAACAATCTTGTGAGTCCGGTTTGGTTATTGTGCACAGGTCCCCGTTTGGGATAGTTTAGCCATGAGATGGCGTGTGTCGAGAGATGACACAAGGGGCCACCCAGGACATGACCTGAGAGGGTGTCGGTGATACGGTAAGAGTGTCATAAGGTAGACAAGTTTTGTTGGAGTAAAACTGGCCCGCCCTGAGAAATCGACACTGTCAACCAGAGCAGCTCCATGGTGTGGGAAAATTGCGCAACATCTATAGAGTGTAAAATCTATTCGAATTGTCACATCCTCGGTCACAGACAGTTCGTACTAGGTCACACTATTTGGTCTGTGTCATGTCTGGAGGAATAAACCATATAATGTTATTGCTAAGAATGAACCAGAGAAAGGTAAGATTTATCAGATTTGCAGTGCAGATGCATGGACATCAGGTCATGTTAGGAATATGAGATGTTAGCCATGGGATGGCTATGAGAGAGATGGTCGTATGACCAATGGATTTGGATAGAATTATGAGAATATTTGGAATAAGAATTCATTACTTGATATGCTTTATCTTTGCCATACTGTATTTACTTTGGTAGTTATCATGCTAGATAATCATTCCATGACATGAGAATTAATATTGTTAAGGTAGTAAATGCATGCTTGAATGCCATGGATTGCTTTACTTGGCGTGTATGTTATATGGTTTGCTTGCGACTACATTCAAATGTACTCAGCGGCTTTTAACGTGGCTAGGTTCAGCTAAGGATCCGTCTTCCCCTAGCGAGAGGCCAGAGTGTTCGCGGGCTAGAAGAGTAACCCAGTCAGAACCCTATGGATTGGAGCCGCTCCGAGTCCGTGCTGCCTTAGATAGTATTTTCTGCTGCCCCCATCCCAGTAAGACACCATTTATGGCTTATAAATCCATTTGTAGATGGGCCTGTGTTCATGATACATGTTGTAAACACGCGCACCAGAATGATTCCCTGAGCTGGCATGTACGGCGATCGTCTGGCTACAGTGGTATTCAGGCGGGGCACCACAACTAATGGTATCAGAGCAGGCAGGCTGGCTGCAGGTTACCCTTGCCGGATTTCATTGTCTCTTGCTCAGTAGAGAGCCCGGATGGATTTCAGCCATCTTAGCCAAATCGGCATGGCTACTACTAATCAAAAGGCAATCCCATAGGTTTTCCCCATGACAGACCCCAACTCTCGTGGCCTTTCCTCCGGTGTGAAATGTCCGCACCAGGCAACGACCCATGAGCGCTCAACCTCTAAGTGGGTGATACGTCCCAAATGTATCTACTTTTCCAAACACTTTTGCTCTTGTTTTGGACTCTAATTTGCATGATTTGAATGGAACTAACCCGGACTGACGCTGTTTTCAGCAGAATTGCCATGGTGTTGTTTTTGTGTAGAAATAAACGTTCTTGGATTGACCTGAAAATTTACAGCGAATTATTTCAAAATATATAAAAAATACTGGCGAAAAGATCTACTGGAGGGGGGCCACCCAGGCACCACAGGCCCAGGGGGCGCGCCCACCCCCCCAGGGCGTGCCTCCCAGGCTTGTGGGCCCCTGGCAGCTCCTACAAGCCTAATTCCAATGCTATAAGTACCTATTCATCCAGAAAAAAATAGAGAAAAAAGAATCATCATGTTTTACGATACGGAGCTGCCGCGACCTCCTGTTCTTCATCGGGAGGGCTGATCTGGAGTTCGTTCGAAGCTCCGAAGAGGGGGATTCGACACCGTCGTCATCATCAACCATCCTCCATCACCAATTTCATGATGCTCACTGCCGTGCGTGAGTAATTTCTTCGTAGGCTTGCTGGACAGTGATGGGTTGGATGAGATTTAGCATGTAATCGAGTCAGTTTTGTTAGGGCTTGATCCCTAGTATCCACTATGTTCTTAGATTCATGTTGCTATGACTTTGCTATGCTTAATGCTTGTCACTAGGGCCCGAGTGCCATGATTTCAGATCTGAACCCTTTATGTTTTCATGAATATATTTGAGTTTTTGATCCGATCTTGCAAGTTATATGCACTTGTTATCGTTCTGATCCGTAGACCCCATAGTGACAATTGTTGGGGTTACACTCCGGGGATGACGGTAATTCGAGGAGTTCATGTATTCACCATGTGCTAATGCTTTGTTCCGGTTCTCTATTAAAAGGAGGCCTTAATATCCCTTAGTTTCCTTATGGACCCTGCTACCACGGGAGGGTAGGACAAAAGATGTCATGCAAGTTCTTATCGCAAGCATGTATGACTATATACGGAATACATGCCTACATTACATTGATGATCTGGAGCTAGTTTTGTGTCGCTCTAGGTTATGATTGTTACATGATGAATGTCATCCAACATAATTATCCATCACTGATCCAATGCCTACGGCTTTCTTATATTGATTCATGCTAACTTACTTTCGTTGCTGCTTTGTTACAACTATCATACTACTGTGCTACTGATCACTCTACTACAGATATTTAGTTCTCCAGGTGTGGTTGAATTGACAACTCAACTGGTAATACTTGCAAATATTCTTTGGCTACCCTTGAGTCAAATCAATAAATTTGGGTTGAATACTTGTCGGTGCAACAAACCTTGGGTCCGTTGCCCAGACTGTGAACAGGTACAAGAGCAAGACCACATCACCAATGTTAGATCGGAGCACAAAGGGTCAGTTCTTTGAAGGACCAACATGCAGCACTAGAAGACCAAGACTAGCCAGAGAAGCAAGATACTACTAAGGAAGATACCTCCCTTGACGGGCAGGCGAGCCTGGCAAGGATGGGGTTACCCCCGGAAGCAAGCCTTCAGGGCATCCCGGCAGGCCTGCCGGGGCCTGCGGAGGCAAAACCACCTCACCGCACCACCTCATCACGACCCAAGTCATTGATCGGTGCGGTGTCAAGCCGCAAAGTGACTAAGTGGCCGCTATATGCCACATGGCAGCCACTTCCTACAAAAAATACCTACGAGCGACACCCGTCCTGCGATGTGTCAAGCAAGCAGGCACAAAGCTGGCGAAGCAGCCCGGCAGGGCTTGCCGGGCAAGCTACGATGTGACGTTGAGCGGCGCATTTAATGCACCCTGTCAGCCGGAAGAGTTAGGTATGATAGCACTATTTGCTATCTAATCAGTGCATAATGACTGATTTGCACTGTGGTGACCCCTTGATCTATAAAAGGAGGCCCAGGGCAACCGTAGGGGAGGTTGGCTGATCCAGACCCTTGTACACCCGTACGCGCGTCGCCGTTCTCGCCCCAAGGCAACCTTGCCGGGCAAGAACGCTGCGTTTTTGCCACCACAATCCACCAAAGCAGGAGTAGTGTTTTATGCCTCACGGTGGCCCGAACCTGGGTAAAGACTGCCTGTGTGATCCCTACCGTGCTGTCTCACGCTCCTTTGCTCTTTGTGCAACATGCCATCCCCCCGCCGAACCAGCAAGGGGCCGTTGGTCCCATAGGTGGCCGTGGTTTCCCGTGACATCTTTGGCGCACCAGGTAGGGGGATCACTTGCGCGAACCTGAAAGCATGAGCAGCGCGTCATCTTGATCGCCATTTTCATCACCGACGGTGTCATCGACTATGGCGCCCAAGAAGAAACCCGGTGCTTTAGCTCAGCCGTCCACCTCGAAGGCTCCCCCGCCCGCGGCCATCAATGCCACGGGGGATACGGAGGCGCACGAGGGTGTGGGCATTGCGGGGGACGCGGTTGGCGCAGGCGGCGTTTTCACCACCTCCCCCGCGACCAAAGCAGGAGCGGGAGGCCCCGAAGGAGAGCAGCATCCCAGTGGCCATGCTCCACGAGGTACGAGCGGAGGGGTTATCCCGTCTATGCCTCCTTCCCTCGCCGAAGGGCACAGTCACAGTGGTTGTTGGGGATATAACTATTGAGTATAAACCGCCCAGGAGGGGCCGGGTTATGCTCGTAGTGATTTACTTGTGTTGAAGCCCATGAAGACATAGAAGATGGCGACTTACGAAGGAGACTTAATAAGAAGGCCCAAAGCCCAAAGGCGAGTTAGGGCCCATAGATATAAACCGCCCTAAGTATATGACTTGTATTTTAAGATAGGAAAGAGTGGATACCGAGACGGACACGTTTATTAGCCGGCCGGGATTCTGTGAACCGCCGGGCGTCAACTTGTGTATATAAAGGGACTATCCAGCGGCGGTTTAGGACAGGTAACAAACAATCGGGAACTAGGTCAAGCGTATTCGCTCCCTGGTAATCGAAACCCTAGCAATACAACACAAAGCAGGAGTAGGCTTTTACCTCATTAAGAGGGGCCGAACCTAGGTAAACTCTCTGTGTCTTTGGTCCCGTTTAACCCCTTCAAGTTAACCTAGTTGCGATGGCTCCACGACTAAGTCCTTCCGCTAGGACATCTGCCGTGTCAAGTCCACGACAGTTGGCGCCCACCATGGCGCCAACGCACGGTTGTTTCGAGTTCTTGAAGGGCAACTTCGAAGGGATCAAGGGATACACTGTGGGCCGGATGACCAAGAGTCGTCGCGGCAAGCTCTACATCGACAATGAAGGTTGGGGCCCCGAGGCCGGCTCAATCGAGTACGGATACCGGGTCCCCTTCGGTGGAATTCACGTCTTCATTGGCAAGATTGGCGAACCGGGCCCTGAGCCGGACACCTGCACCGACATCATCGAGACGGCTCAGCGTGCAAAACCTGCCCGAGTTCAGCCCGCCATGAGTCGTGCCTTCGTGGGATTCATAAATGGTGCGGGATCTGAGGATAAATCGGTATTTGACGGTGAGACAGTTGTCTACTCTGATGGCGAGTCATCCACCGGTGAAACCGAGTCATTGTACGAACTGCAAGACGGTCGGCTTGGGGGCGGTTCCGATGGCGATAGTATTCCGGAACCCTACGAGCCGCCGAACTGGGTTGCAATCTTCATGACCGGTACGCAGCCAGTGCAGCACTCTTCAACTGCAGCGGTGACAGCAGCCGGCTCAAGTCTTGTCCGGGTTACTAGACGCCTTGGCAACACTACTGACGACGGATGTTAACCTGGGTAATCAAGATCAGCATAACGCGGAAGTCGTGAAATTGCGAGACTAGATAGCTCAAGCTAAGGAAGACCTAGCAGCTGAAGAAGCCAGGATGGCTGCGGAGCGGGTTACGTTGGATGCACAGGCGCAGCGGATTCAGTCGGAGTCTTACCAGCTCATGCTAGATCAGAACGCTTCAAACAAAGTCATGAGGAGGAGGCATCAGTCTCGGCTGCCACCGATTTACGATGCGAGGAACCTCTTTAACACACCAGGAGCAGGAACCAGTAACCCGCCAGTGGCGGACCGGGTTGAAATGCCTGGGATGGGAGCGCTGGTTCAGCCGCACACCACGGATCCGCCTCGTCAGAACAATATCCCGCCGCAACACATGCCAACACCACCGGGTCATTACTCTAACCCTTTGGACAACATGATGGCTGCAGCATCACGATTGGCGGCTATCCCGGTTGAAGGCGAGTCTCCAACGGCGGTTGAGATGCGGAGGGCTAGAGAGCTCCTTCAGACAGCATTGGTTCAGCAGCAGGCTTATTCTTACAGTCGAAGCCGGATTCATTCCACCCCTCGCCCAAGCCGGAGTTACAGTAGGCATATTGATGAACCAACTGTGTCAAGCAGTGGGCAGAACCATAACCAGCCTCGTGGGCATAACCCGGCGGGCGGTGGTGCTGATGTTCAAAACGTGGTGGATCAAGGTAGAGCGCGTCGAGAGGCCGAGCTGGCGGCGCAATATGCGGTCCGTCAACCTTCTCTGGTTCGTCCGACAACTTCGGTGGAGCCAGGTGTAACCTTTAGGAATTTGGGCGTACCATGTTTAGTGTCGGCCATACGTAATGAGCGTCTGCCCAAGGATTTTAAGGGTCCTCGCAAGGTGCCTAACTATAGAGCCGATTTACCTACTGAACCATGGATCGAGAGTTATGAGATGGCCATGGAATTGCTAGATGTTAGCGATGCGGCATGTGCCAAATATTTTCCCCTGATGTTGGATGGAACGGCTCGCACTTGGTTGAAGGGGCTCCCTGCTAACTCCGTTGGGTCATGGGCCGAGTTAAAGGCCCGTTTATCCAGAATTTCAAAGATACGTGCAAGCAGCCAATGTCAATTATGGATCTAGATTCCTGTGTCCAAGAAGAGGGTGAGTCCACAACCCATTAGGTGAGCTGAGTTTCAACCATCTGACATTCATCGGATCGCATCAATGCCGGTTCAGCAGTCATAATGTTGGAGAAGAATTGCCGGTTTACGCCTCTTAAGCAGAAGTTGGGTCGGCTCAAGCGCCACTGCAATGACATGGGAGAGCTGATGGCGGCTCTGGTTAAGTACGCTGACTCTGATGGTACCAAGGACCCCGAGTCTGATGATGACAAGCCGGGAAAGGGAAAGAAGAGCAGCAGCACCAGAGGACAACAGCATAATCTGACGAATCAGGGAGGCAATGATAAGCGCAAAGCTGATATTAGTTTGGACTTTGTGGCTAACACCAACGCACAGAATAATGGCCAGCGTCGTAAAGGTAAACCGCCCCCACGGGCCGGAGGGTCAGGCTTTAATCTTGAGCAGATGCTAAATCAGCCCTGGCCAAGGCATGGGACGCGAGAAAGACCGTCTGGCCACCTCTCGAAGAATTGCTACATCATGAAAGAGTATAAAAATTCCAATCTTTTTCAAGACAATCATGGACCGGGTGGTGGTTCAGGGTCTGGTTCTCATGGGCCGGGTTACGGCGGTGGCAGTTCTAGTTCTGGATTCCAAGGTAATCAGGGCAATCAAGGCAATCAGGGTGGCCACCATCAACAGTCAGATCAAGGGAATCAGCAGCGGCAATCTGGGTATCAGAGTAACCCAAAGCAGTTGAATAGTGGGCAGTACCACGTCTTCACCACAAATTTATGCAAACGGGATCAGAAGCTTCACAAAAGGGTACTGAACACCGTTGAACCGGCGGTTCCCCGTTACTTGCGCTGGTCTGAGCAGCCCATCGTGTGGAGTCAGGAAGATCACCCACCCCGGGTTGATAATCTGGGTCACCTAACATTGGTGGTTGCACCCCAGGTTGGAGGGTATAAGTTTACCAAGGTACTCATGGACGGAGGGAGCAGCATCAATATCCTTTATTACGAAACTTTCCGTCGCATGGGGTTGACAGATAAAAATCTTAAACCGTCGAATACAGTCTTCCATGGTGTGGTGCCTGGTAAGTCGGCGTACCCTGTCGGTAAGATAGCTCTGGAAGTTTCCCTTGGAGATGATCATGAATCTAGGTCAGAGACATTGACCTTTGAAGTAGTCAAAGTTCACAGCCCATATCATGCTCTGTTTGGACGGCCAGCTTATGCCAAGTTCATGGCACGGCCTTGTTATGTTTATCTGCAGCTCAAGATGCCGGGTTACAAGGGGACCATCACAGTACATGGGAGCCGAAGGATAGCCTTGGAATGTGAAGAGGGTGATGCGGCTTATGCTGAGTCGGTTTCTGCAACAGAGGAGTTAAAATTTTACAAGGACAATGTTGATCCGGCGGATATGACGTCTTTGAAAAAGCCAACTACAGAGCATGATCCGGTTTTGAAGTTTAAATCGGCAGATGACACTAAGATGGTTGATTTTGTTCCTGGCGATTCATCCAAGCAGTTCAGCATCAGTGCTAATATGGATCCGAAATAGGAAAGCACGCTCATCGAGTTCATCCGTGAGAACCGGGACATCTTTGCATGGAAACCTTTTGACATGCCAGGTGTACCGAGGGAACTCGCTGAGCACACTCTCAATATTGATCCCAAGTTTAAACCGGTCAAGCAGTTTCTTCGTCGTTTTAATGAAGAAAGGCGTAAGGCCATTGGTGAGGAGGTAGCCCGGCTCTTGGCCGCTGGGTTTATTGTTGAAGTTTTTCATCCTGAGTGGTTGGCTAACCCGGTGCTGGTACTTAAGAAGAACGGCACTTGGCGCATGTGTGTGGACTACACGCATTTAAACAAGGCTTGTCCGGCTGATCCTTTTGCTCTCCCTCGTATTGATCAGATTATTGATGCTACGGCAGGTTGTGAGCGTTTGAGTTTTTTGGATGCTTATTCTGGTTATCATTAGATCAAGATGGCAGTTAAGGACCAGGAGAAGACATCTTTCATAACTCCCTTTGGAGCCTTCTGCTATGTGTCTATGCCTTTTGGGCTCAAGAGTGCCCAGGCGACTTACCAGCGATGAGTGCAGAATTGTCTTCATAATCGGATTGGACGCAATGTGCATGCTTATGTGGATGATATTGTGGTGAAATCCAGAAAGAAGGAGACGTTGATAGACGACTTGAAGGAAACCTTTGATAATCTCTGAGTTTATACGATGAAGCTTAATCCGGCCAAGTTTGTTTCTGGTGTGCCGGCGGGCAAGCTTTTGGGTTTTCTGGTGTCTAACAGGGGCATTGAAGCTAATCCGGAGAAGACCAAAGCCATTACTTCTCTAGCTAAACCGGCGTGTATCAATGATGTTCAACATCTGGCGGGTCGTATTGCGGCGCTAAGACGGTTCATAAGCCGCCTCGGTGAGAAGGCCATCCCTTTGTATCAGATGATGAAAAAGATAGATGACTTTGTCCCAGGTAACGCTGCTAATGAGGCATTTGAGGCGCTTAAGAAGCAGCTGGCTGAGCCGCCGGTCCTAGCTGCACCAGTTGATAAGGAGCCATTGTTGTTATATGTGGCTGCTAATAGCCGGGCTGTCAGTGTGGCTATTGTGGTTGAAAGGAAAGAGGCAGGCAAGGAATATCCGGTTCAACGGCCAGTTTATTATATCAGCGAAGTGCTTATTGAGTCCAAATAGAGATACCCACATTGGCAGAAACTTGTATATGGGGCTTTCATGGCAAGCCGGAAGCTCAAGCAATATTTTCAGGGTCACCCCATTACTGTGGTTAGCTCTGCTCCTTTAGGAGATATCATACAAAACAGGGAAGAAACAGGTCGGGTTGCCAAATGGGCCATTGAACTTCGGACTCATGGTTTGAAGTATATGCCTCGTACGACCATCAAGTCTCAAGCACTGGTGGATTTCATCAATGACTGGACAGAGCTGCAGATGCCTGAGGAAAAACTAGATAAGATGTACTGGACTATTCACTTTGATGGGTCCAGGCAATTGGAGGGCTCGGGGGCTGGAGTTATGCTTGCTTCCCCTCGAGGTGATAAATTTTGTTATGTGCTCCGTTTGATGTTCCCTTGTACTAACAATGCAGCTAAATATGAGGCCTTCCTCCACGGTCTTCGGATGCCTAAGGAGATGAACTTAAGCCGGGTAAGGTGCTTTGGTGACTCAGACTTGGTGGCTCAACAAGTCTCTGGTACTTGGGATTCTAAGGATCCCCTCATGGCGGCATATCGACGAGAGGTGGATGTTATTGCTGGTCACATCAAGGGTTATCAAGTTGAGCAGGTTGATCGGAGGAAAAATGAAGCGGCTGATGCCTTAAGCCGGTTGGGTTCTCAACGTAAACCGGTGCCACCTAATGTCTTTTTTGACGTTTTGCATAACCCGTCGGTCAAGTTACCTACAGAGGAGGATTTGGCTATTCCTGACCCGGAAGCTCAGTTGGTGGCGGCTCTTCATGTTATTCCTGATTGGACAATTCCATATTTGGCATATATGACCCGGGGCGAGTTACCTGAGGATGAAACCTTGGCCAGGCAAATAACCTGGCGGTCCAAGTCAATGACAATTGTCAATGGAGAGCTGCACCATTGCAGTGTTACCGGTGCATTTCAGCGTTGTGTTTCTCCTGAAGAAGGCTGTGAGATTCTGCGTGAGATCCATGAAGGAGATTGTGGTCATCACGCCGGCTCTAAATCTCTTGTAGCCAAGGCTTTTCGTCACGGTTTTTATTGGCTGACGGCTCATGCTGATGCTGAGGACTTGGTCAAAAAATGTGACGGTTGTCAGAAGTTTTCACGTCGAGCTCATGTTCCGCTCAGGAGTTGAGAATGATTCCAATCACTTGGCCGTTTGCAGTTTGGGGGCTTGATATGGTTGGACCTTTTAAGAGGTCCAAGGATAAGAAGACCCACCTCTTGGTGGCGGTTGATAAATTCACTAAGTGGGTAGAGGCAGAGCCAGTCAGTAAGTGTGATGCAGCAACGACGGTTCAATTCATGAAGAAGGTGATCTTCCATTTTGGCTTTCCACACAGCATTGTAACAGACAATGGCAGTAATCTCTCCAAGGGTGCTATGAAAGAATTTTGTCAACGTGAGCATATCCGGCTTGATGTATCATCGGTGGCTCACCCCCAATCTAATGGTCAAGCTGAGAGAGCCAATCAAGAGATTCTGAGAGGCATCAAGCCCTGGCTTATGGTTCCCTTACAGAGGACGCCGGGTTGTTGGGTAGAGGAGTTACCCTCGGTGCTATGGAGCATCAACACAACGCCCAACATATCTACGGGTTACACGCCTTTTTTCATGGTTTATGGATCAGAGGCGGTTCTCCCCAGTGACATCCGTCACGACTCACCCCGGGTGGCATCTTACGTTGAAGCTGACAATGAAAAGGCACGTCAGGATGCACTTGACCTGTTAGACGAGGCGCGTGATCTCGCAGCGGCTCGTTCGGCGATTTACCAGCAAGATCTACGTCGTTATCACAGCCGCCGGTTCAAGACCAGAGCCTTTCAAGAAGGCGACTTGGTGCTCCGGCTTATCCAGGATCAGACTGATATGCACAAGTTATCCCCACCTTGGGAAGGACCCTTTGTGGTCAGCAAGAATCTGAACAACGGGTCATACTACCTTATTGATGTTCGAGACCACCAGGACTCACGCACGTCGGAGGAAGAGACTCGCCGGCCGTGGAATATTGCTCATCTTCGGCCTTACTACACCTGAGCCATTGGCTCTTTTGATGTACATATTTTTGATAATGTATATATTAAACCGGCACCCCTGCTAAAGCAGGGCCTCTGTCGTCTTTTCTTAATGAGGTTTTGGTTACTTGGGGGCTTCCGGCTTATGAGCGAAGTTATGATTACCCTTTGAACCGGCTTATAACCCAACTGAAAAAAAAAACTTGGGGGCTTGCTACCCAGGTTAAACGTACCAAAGAGAGTCTGTTGCAAAATCACAGCTCAAACATAGGTGCCCCTTGAGCACAGCTCAAAAATATTTCTTGGGGGCTCCTTGATTCTAAAGAACAAAGAGTTTGTATAACCCTTGTAATAGGCTTAAAAGCCAGGCTTGGAAGCCAGGTGTATTCACCTAAAACCCCGGGTTATCCTGCCTTTTTAAGTAAGCCACTCCGCCCAGGTATTCCTGGAATGACCCGCCGAACATTTGACAAGTCAATCTTATACAGACCCTGAACTTGTCAAAGTTAAAACGACGATTGGTTATGTGAGGTCCATCTTATAAGGTTTGTATATAGGTTTAACTCAGTGGCTGTGCAGCCCGTGAAAGCACTCGATTTTCGGCCTGGCAGCCCATGAAAAGCCTCGTTTTGTCCTTTGTTTTATTCCACAGTTTTTGAGGTTTATTTGATGAGGCTTATAATGCTTTATGATCATAATTCATCCGGTGTTTATTAACCTGGCCTGGCTTTTGACTATAAGTCGACAGTATGAGATAAGATAATATCTGGTGTTTATTAACCCGGCCTGGTTTTGTTCATAAGCCAAACAATCTATGATAATTACCAGTGCTCAAGGTTTGGGTTCTCCCCCTTACACCGGTTTGGTAAACCAACAGTGTGATCAAATATCACAGGTATGATATATTTCAAATTTGGTTATTCTGAAAGTCCAGCCTTGGGTATAAGCTATGTTAGTTTCCATGGTTTTATATTGGGCATTATGACCCATCCAGCAGTAAACCGCCAGGACACTTTTAATCCGTTGCATGCAGGAGCAGATTCCACATTGTTAATATTATAAGCATAAGTGGCATATCTTAAATGGTGGATTAGCAGTGTCAGGCAAAGTAAATATGCACGATGGCATAGCAGAACAAGAGTTTAAGCTAGCCTATTACAAGGCGTTTGGTGCCCAAAAGAATAGTTGTTTTAACAAGTCTTAAGGAAAGCAGCTGCTAAACCGGCCTCCGGTTTACGAGTCCTGGCCTGGCTGACTTGAAGGTTGCGGATCGTCCAGCGCCGGTTCATCTTCCTCCTCTCTACCCAGTGGCTGGAAGTCAATGGTGGTCCAATCCATCCTAGTTAAGGCCTTGAATACAACTTCATCGCTTATAAGTGTGGAGGGGTCAACATCAGGGGCATAGGTATGCTTACGGATTGGAGGAATAAGGTTTGGAGCATCATAAGTTGGCGCGTTAACTCTCTTGTTGTTGGCATCATAAATCGACTGATAATGTGAAAGATCGGTTTCTTCAGCCAATTGGCTAGCCAATGGGCGCATTTCCCTCGTCAAGGCTCTGAGGTCATCGTTATTAAACTCTGACCCGTCCTCCTTTATGCTCGGGTAGACGTTTCCCACTTTGGCCGGATCAAGATCGGATATCCAAGCTTCGGCCCGAGTCAGTGCAGTAAGAGCACCCGCCCTGGCAGCTGACTTCTTTAGCTCTTCAAACCGTGCAGGCATCATCGCCAGCCTTTCCAAAGTCTCCTTGATCAAGGTTGGGGCGGTTTATTATGGGAAGCTGTGCAGATAACCTGTTGTACGCCGGTATATAATTGCTCTATAAGTGTATAGGCGGCCTTCAGTTTTTGCCGCATATCTGAGCCAAGATGAGCAATGCGAGTTCCTGCATCATCAAAAACATCAGTAAACCGGCAGTCTCTTACATAATACATGTTCAAAGCTTATGAACAAGTTATTTACCAAATACGGCAGCGGTCATGGCATTTATTTGCTGTTTCAAGCCAGTCAGCTCTTCAGCTACCGGTTTAAGTGCAGCCTCAGCATCCTCAGCCCTCTTCAGCAGAGTTGACTTTTCTGTATCCCAACCTGCCCGCTCGTTCTTGAGGCTCTCCTTCGGTTTCTCCATTGCTATTAAGGCACTGGTCAGTTCCTCCTTGGCTTTGGAGGTCTCGGCTTGTTGCGACTTGATATTTTCTTGAATGTCGGCGATTTGAGATTCCTTCTTGTTAAGATCAGCCTGCAGGAGACATGTAATTAATTGCATGGCAGTGCATATTCAAAGTCCCAAGCACATAACAAGTAATATACTTGGCACTTGGGGGCTAATGTCTATTGCTTCTTATAAAAAAAAATTACAAGTCCCAAGCACGTAACAACTATCAGCTTGATGGTCAACCGGATTATAAAGGTCCTAAGTAAGAATTTTGAGCCTTACAGCATAATTAGTCTCAACTTAACATATTTGTTAAGTCGACCCTTGGGGGCTACACAGGCAAAATTGAAGATATATTATTCTAAAGTCCCGGTTCATATTGACATTATAAACCGGCCCTTGCGGGCTAGTGGAGTTGATCTATATGGCTCTTGAAAGTTTGCAGAACATTCTATTCTTTTATGTCCAGTAAACTTGGCGGCTAAGGGAAGAATATATATGCAGAGTTAACAGCAGTTACCTCATATCGCTCCTTCATCATGTTCAGTAAACCGGCTTCATAATCACGGCTTGTGTGCAAATGGTTTAAAAACCCAGAATGAAGATCTTGGGCGCCGAGGTGGGTATAACTTTCCAAGTCCACCTTCCACATGCCCTTGTCAACAGCAGAAAATTCTTCTTTGGCACTATGTTTTGATAGAACAGTGGGTTTGCCTGGGGTTGTACACCCGACACCGGTAACTACAACATCGTCGGCTTTATCATCAGCAGCCTTAGTTGGGCTTGGCGGTTTATCAGCATGATCCATCGAATCAATTTCCATCTGTTCAACAAAGGTTTCATGATCTTGCGGTGGCGGATCATCAAGAATAGCTTCAGTATTTGGTTCAAACTGTTCCGCGTTCTTTTCCGGATCAGTTGGTGCGCTGTCATCAGCCGGTTTGTTCAATTTGGCCTTTTTACTGGGTCTGGCCTTGTCTCTGACAGAGACGCAAATAACAGGTTAGTATAATGATCAAGCATAAGGTATAAAGGGGTTAGTTAAAAATGCTCACCCAGGAACAGTTTTGAGGGTTGGAATTTGTGTCCCTATGGACTCGCCAGATGATGAATGGGAAGTTCCCTGATAGTTTGAATCAGACAGATTAAGAGGTTGTCGGAAATAGCCCGCCTTGGGATAAGATGTGTCAGAAATAGAAGAGACCTCTGGGCGCCGTTTATGAACTGGCGAGTTCGGTAAACCGGAAGAAGTGATCACATGGCCGCTATGCCGGGTTGTGCGGCGAGCGTCGTGTTGCTGCTTCTTCAAAAGAAAGTTTGGATCCAAGTAAGCTAGGGGGTGAGAAAATCTTATTTTCCGGCTTGCTTGTCGGGTTTTCTGTGTGGGCAGAGGTTCTGAACCGGATGAGAGAATAGTTACCTCTACGTCGTTTGCACGGCTAGCTTCTGCGTCGTCCTGATAAAAATCATCGTCAATGAGATGTATGAAAAAAGAGCCAAGTGAATCAAGTTCTACCTCTGACTCCGGATTATCATCGTCAATGTCTAACTCGGTAGGCTCGGTGTTTTTCTTCTTGGCGGGCTTCTTGTTGACCTTGGTCTTGACACGAAGTGTTTTGGCCGGTTTATCCTGCGGTTTCTTCTTCCAGAACGGATCATCACCCTGTTTAAAGATTGAAAAAATCATAAGGGAGTATTAAGAATGTGGATTAAAGTAGGAGTGGAGCAATTCTTACAGCTGGCGGTTTATTTGAAGCGCAGAAAGGACTAAGTCCTATTTTGCTACAGTCGGTCACCGGTTCATCCAGCATCTTCTTGACAGATTTAGTAATTTCAGTATCATTCAGCTGAATATCAATGTGGCATTAAGGGTCTTTCACATCCCCTGTGTACTCACACAATAAACCGGGGTGACGGCTTAAAGGCAAAATGCTCCAAGATACCCAGCAACGGACAAAATCAATGCCTGTCAAACTGTTTGCCATAAAGGCTCTGAGCTTTGAAAGCTGTGGTGCATATTTGGACCTTTCCTTTGCGTTGAGTCTTTGGGGGAATCGATGTGCATCGGTAAGCTGGTGAGCACGGTAACCCGGAAGAGGATTCTCGCCAGCTGGAGATGTATCTTGGCAATAGAACCAAGTTTGATTCCAATCTTTGGGATGGCTATGATGCTTAGCGTGAGGGAAGCTGACGTCTTTTCTCTTCTGAATTGAAACCCCGCCAAGTTCAGTATTGGGCCCATCCGTAAATTCAGTACGGCAGTTTAAATAGAAGAAATCTCTGAACAGGTCGATTGTGGGCTCTTCTTGCAGGTAGGCTTCACAAAACACTTGAAAATTGCAAATATTGGACACGGAGTTAGGCCCAATATCTTGAGGGTGAAGTTGGAAGAAGTGAAGCACGTCACAGAAATTTTTTGATCCGGGAGGGCTGAACCCTCGACTCAGATGATCAACAAAAATGATCACTTCCCCATCCTTGGGCTCAGGAGGATTTTCTGGACCGGGGGCTCTCCAGCAGATGTCTTCCTTTTTCGCTAAAGCGCCGGTTGCAACACACCCGTTCAATTCTTCTTCTGTAACTCGGGATTGAACCCAGTTATAGGAATAAAAGGATTTGGCCATTTATACGATAACCTGGAAAACATTTGTGCCGGTTTAAGGTTCATGTTTAACAGGCAGAAAGTGTTGAAGCATGCATAAATGTTAAACCGGACTGTGACGTTATCAAATCACAAAGACGAGCACTTGGCGGTTTAAGAGGGGACTAATGGTACCTGGCAGGTTATTATTTTCTGAGGTTAAACCGCCTACGCGGATATTGAAAGTATAGATCTGAAGTTGGAAAATGGCTAAGTGTTGGAAAAACAGGTTTCACAGATTAATGCTATAATTGTGGATCTACGGCAGTTCAGATAATGGAAAAATCTAGACCTAAAAAGTTTCAGTACCTGAGCAGTTCATGTATTCAGATTGGATTTCTTATGCAAAAGGAGATGTTCTAATAAGCAAAAGTAAGTACCACGACCACTGCCGCACAGGAGGAGTGCCAAGTTTGAATAAAAAATTACAAGCTACAACGAAGAACGAGGATGAACTCCGATGAACTTGTGGAAACCCTAATGGGATCTAGGGGAAAAGGAAGGAAGAGGACTCACCAGAACTGTTGCGTAGCGGAAGTGCGCGGATGAACTCTGGTCGATTCAGGTTGATGCAGCGGCCGTTGTTGAGGCAGTGGCAAAGGTCGACGACGGCGGCGGAGCTCGGGCGCTGAGACGATCCGAGGTGGAAGACAGAGACGAGGAGGCAAGGAGGGAAAGTGAAAAGGACCCCTGGCCCTATTTATAAGGTGAATGGATAAGTGGCATGTGCGGGAATCGAGGAGATCCAAATTAGGTGATGCCATGGCGGGTTATCATGATCTCGGAAGATGACGTCACGGCGAGTTACAAATTTTTGCGAAGGTAATGAAGAAGGAATTTTCCTAAGTGTTGAATATTGACATCAACAAGTTCAAATCAACCTGGGGCCTAATGTTGGGGATATAACTATTGAGTATAAACCGCCCAGGAGGGGCCGGGTTATGCTCGTAGTGATTTACCTGTGTTGAAGCCCATAAAGACATAGAAGATGGCGACTTAAGAAGGAGACTTAATAAGAAGGCCCAAAGCCCAAAGGCGAGTTAGGGCCCATAGATATAAACCGCCCTAAGTATATGACTTGTAATGTAAGATAGGAAAGAGTGGATACCGAGCCGGACACGTTTATGAGCCGGCCGGGATTCTGTGAACCGCCGGGCATCAACCTGTGTATATAAAGGGATGACCCGGCGGCGGTTTAGGACAAGTAACAAACAATCGGGAACTAGGTCAAGCGTATTCGCTCCCTGGTAATCGAAACCCTAGCAATACAACACAAAGCAGGAGTAGGCTTTTACCTCATTAAGAGGGCCGAACCTGGGTAAACTCTCTGTGTCTTTGGTCACGTTTAACCCCTTCAAGTTAACCTAGTTGCGATGGCTCGACGACTAAGTCCTTCCGCTAGGACATCTGCCGTGTCAAGGCCACGACAGTGGTGGTGCCCGATCCGGGGTGAATCGCCGCCCTCCGGCCGCCCCCGCCACGAGCACGACCGCAGTGCGTGCACCTCTCCCGGAGCGGGTTGACCCCACCACCGTGCCCAATGAAGCCGCTGGCCCACCAGCGCCTTCACCGCGTCACCATTCCATCCAAGTGGCCGGCTCGCAATAGCGAGGGCGTGACACTGCCGCCACCGGCACTGCCAGAAGCCGAACGACGGTGCGATCTACATCATCATCTCCAATGCCGAGCACCGCTACTAAGGCCTTGGCGCGGGCCCAACTGTTGTTGAGATTCCACCGGCGGCCGATCAGATGGATGAGTGGAGAGCCACAATTCAGAGTCTGATTGACTTTGCCAAGGCTAGGGGCCCAAGCGGCAACAACGGCCCGTGCTGCTGGTTGTACGGAAGGGGCCACCCCCATGGTGCAGTCCCCACCATGGCAACCAGCGTGGGCACGGCAGAATTAGGAACCCAATGACGTCTCGATGGCCTCCTCTGACCCTTTAGCACGTTCAGGCCAACGGCGAGCCCCTGGAGGATAGGCGGAGGGGAGACGTGTGCGTCGTCATCGAGCGACGCCGCGACGACCGCCGCCGGACCAATGGGTGCGATGGTCCCGACGTCGATGAGCCTGCGCTCGAGGACGGTGTGTGCCTACCTTTCGAGCTTGGGTGCCCTACCTTTACTCGTGAGCTACGGCAAGTCCGTTGGCCATCCGCTCGCACGTTCAAGCCAGAGATACCCGAGAAGTATGATGGGAGGCTGAACCCGGTAGAGTTCTTGAGCATCTACAACATCGCTGTTCAAGCTGCCGGAGGAAGAGATGAGAAGGAGTTTGCCAACTACTTCCCATTGGCACTCAAATCCAACGTGAGGTCATGGCTGATGCACCTATCGGAGAACTCCATTTTGTCATGGGCAGACCTGTGCCATGAGTTCATCGGCGCTTTCACCGGCGTCCATCAAGAACCAGGACGGCCCAGCGACTTGCAGCTTCTCCAACAGAAAGAAAGAGAGACTCTCCATAAGTATTTGCATAGGTTCAACAAACTCCACAGAAATATCCCAAATATCCACCCAGCAGCTGTGATAGCTGCCTTCCAGTCCAATGTGTGCAACTGCAGAATTCGTTCCAAGATGAACGTGCGGTTGCCCAAGACCGTGAAGGAGCTTTACACCTTGGTGGACAAGTGCGCTCGGGTGGAGGAGGGAAGGAAACTCCCTGGAGAGGAGGATTGCGTCGACATTGACTCAGAAGATGATGATGAATCCGCCAGTCAGAGAAAGAAGAGCAAGAAGCGCAACAAGAGGCGCAAGGACAAGGTAGTGATGACTGTCGAAGGATCAGGCACGCTTAGTACAGGCAAGAAGGCTAAGGCCGAAACACCCGGCAAGGAAGCTGCCGCGTGCGCTGACTGCCGGGAGGCTGCGGCTGCTGAGAAAGCCGGGAAAGGCGATGGGCCGTACTGCAAGATCCATCGGACCAAGGGTCACAATCTCCAAGAGTGTCATCAGGTTGAGTAGCTCGTCAAGAGGCAGAGGGCTGAGTATGAGAAGCGGGACAAGGAAAAAGGTCAGAATGGCGCTGGAGGGAAGGGCCGAGGCGGTGAAGTAAATCGCCCCGGCAAGCCCTTTTGGAACCAAGGAAAACCCGCCAGGGGCCAAGAGAAGGGAGTCTGCAATGATGAGAGTGATGAAGGGGATGAAGAGGAAACCAGTGAGCAGGAATTCCAGAAGGCCACTGACGCCCAATGCATTGTCGGGGGTGCATCTTTGCACTCCTCTCACCGCCAACTTAAGCGGTGGGCGCGTGAGGTCAATGCCGTGGAGCCAGCGGTAGAGTCTCAGAAGTATCTCAAATGGTCATGCACGCACATTATCTTTGACGAAGAGGACCATCCTGACCGCACCACTACGGTAGGGTGCTTGTCGTTGTTGGTCTCTCCAACAATTCGCAACCTCAAGGTCACAAAGATGCTGCTTGACGGCGGGGCCCGGTTGAATCTGATTTCCCCAAAGGTTACCAGCAAGCTTCAGATAACAGAGGAGGAGCTAAAAGTCACGGGCACGTTTCAAGGAGTTAATCTGGGCAGGAGTCATCCCAAGGGAAAGATCACGTTGCTGGTGACGTTTGGGGGAGAACTGAACTATCGGACTGAGAAGATTGTGTTTGATGTGGTCGATCTCCCCCTGCCGTACAATGGGATCCTTGGACGCCCAGCTTTGGCCAAATTCATGGCAGCGTCCCATTATGCCTACAATACCCTGAAGATGCCAGGGCCGGTAGGAGTCATTTCCATCCCATCGGATGAGAAAAACGCAATCATTTGTGTGGATAAGATGTACCGGGACGCAGTCACGGCAGAGGCAGCGGAAAGAAGAAGGATAACAGGGACACGAGCAAGGAGTCCGGGAAGTGTACCTCTTTGGAGTGCACTATGCATGTTGACGACTTGCTGGAAAGTTCCAACAGCAAAAGATCCAAGGTCACTGCACCATCTGTGAAGAAGTTCCCAGCAGGGCTAGCTAGCATTGATGGTACCCTCACAATCAGCGCCACCCTTGATGACAAATAGGAAAGCGCACTCGTTGCCTTCTTGCGGATGAATATCGATGTGTTTGCCTGGCAACCATCTGATATCCCTAGTGTTCCCAGGGAGGTAATTGAGCACCACCTTGCTGTCTGCCCACATGCCCGACCTGGTAAGTAGAAGGTTCGAAAGCAGGCCTTGGAGAGGCAGCAGTTCTTTGCCGAAGAGATTAAGAAGCTAGAGGCAGCTGGTCTAGTCAGAGGAGTAGTGCATCCAACATGGTTAGCAAACCCAGTGGTTGTTCGCAAGGCTAACAAGAAATGGAGGCTTTGCATAGATTTCACGGATCTCAACAAGGCTTGCCCGAAGGACCCATTTCCCTTGTCGCGCATCGACCAGATCATGGACTCGACTTCAGGTTGTGATTTGCTCTCCTTTCTAGATGCATACTCTAGATATCATCAGATCTTCATGTCCAAGGAAGACGAAGAGAAGACCTCGTTCATCACCCCATGTGGTACGTAATGTTTCGTGCGCATGCCTTTCGGGTTAAAGAGTACCGGGTCCACTTTTGCAAGAGCAGTCTAGATTGGTTTTGAGCCACAGTTACACAGAAACATTGAAGCTTATATGGATGATATTGTGGTCAAGACCAAGGACAGATCAACCCTTATCCAGGATTTGGAGGAAATGTTTGCTAATCTGCGCAAGATCAACTTGAAGATAAATCCAGAGAAGTGTGTGTTTGGTGTTCCCTCTGGCAAGCTACTTGGGTTCTTCGTATCCCATCGTGGGATCGAAGCCAACCCCGACAAGATCAAAGCTATCAAGCAGATTCAGGCACCCAGGACAGTTAAAGATGTGAGGCATCTGACAGGGTGCGTTGCCGCACTTAGCAGATTCATCTCCAAGTCTGCCGAGCGTGCCCTGCCGTTCTTCAAAATCTTGAAGAAGGCAGGGCCCATGAAGTGGACCCCAGAAGCAAATGCAGCTTTACAAGATTTGAAGGTCTACTTGTCTTCTGTGCCCACCTTGGTTGCCCCAAGCCACAAGAGTCGTTGCTGCTGTACTTAGTGGCAACTAATCAAGTGGTCAGTGCAGCCCTGGTGGCACAGCGGGAAGTAGAAGAAGCAGAGAGTGAGCAAAACCTGGTAGGATCAGATGGGGATCAGGATAGAGAGATGCACGGCAGCAGAGGCAACCCCAAGGACGCGGCAAGGAAGAAAGTGGTGCAGCGCCCAGTGTATTTCATCAGTTCCCTCTTGCAGGGGGCTAGATCGAGGTACTCTGGTGTGCAAAAGTTAATTTTTGGCCTCATCATGGCCTCAAGGAAACTGCGCCACTACTTCCAAGCCCACGAGATTACGGTTGTCACTCGCTTTTCGTTGCAAAGGATACTCCGGAACCTTGAGGCTACCGGCAGAATAGTGGAGTGGGCTTTGGAGTTATCCAGCTTTGGCCTAAGATTTGAGAGCATATCAACAATTCAGAGCAGGGCATTGGCAGAGTTTATTGCAGAATGGACGCCAACCCCTGATGAGGAAGTAATGGAAACGGTTATTCCCGATAAGGAAGCGCCCCAAGAATGGATCATGTATTTTGATGGTGCTTTCTCCCTGCAAGGTGCAGGGGCTGGCGTGCTTCTTGTTGCTCCCACTGGAGAGCACCTGAAGTACATCGTCCGGATGAATTTTACCCGGGAGGAAGCAACCAACAATACAGCAGAGTATGAAGGGCTCCTTGCCGGGCTCAGGATTGCCACAGAATTGGGAATCAAGAAGCTGATCATTCGAGGAGATTCACAACTTGTGGTGAGACAAGTCAACAAGGATTACCAAAGTCCATTGATGGAGGCATACATTCAGGAAGTGGGAAGATTGGAGGAGCACTTTGACGGATTGCAAACAGAGCACGTACCCCGTGCGGAAACAGCATAGCTAATCATCTGTCAAAGTGTGCTGCGCAAAAACTTCCTGTGGAACCAGGAACTTTTGTTCTCCATCTTACTCAGCCCTCCGTATCCCCAGCAACAATGGCCCGAAAGAGGAGGAAATTGGACTCCGGTAAGCCTCTCCCGGTAGAGCCTCCCGGGGCTCCTGGCAGGGACCCTGCCGGAAACAACTCCCCATCACTTGCCTGGCTGCACCCTCCTGCTGGGCCACTGGCCCCCGCAGTCGAGGAACGCACCCCCGCGAGCGGGGAGGTGTCGTTAGTCCTTGTTGCTGAGTCCCAGGCTCCAACTTGGGCAAGGCACATAGTCCACTTCCTCCAAACCGGAGAACATCCTGATGAGCAAGATGAAGCTGAAAGAGTAGCCCGAAGGTCCAGTATGTATCAGTTTGTCGATGACACTCTGTGCAGAAGAAGGCCCAATGGTGTGAAATTGAAGTGCATCTGCCGGGAAGAAGGAAAGGAATTGCTGGCTGAAATTCACAGAGGCAAGTGCGGCTCCCACATTGGATCAAGGGCATTACTTGGGAAAGCATTCCGGCAAGGATTCTATTAGCCCATAGCCCTCCAAGATGTGGTCGAGATGGTCACCAAGTGGGAAGCCTGCCAGTTCCACCCCAAGAATATCCACCTGCCTGCACAAGCACTTCAGACAATCCCTTTGTCATGTCCGTTTTCTGTCTGGGGGCTCGATATCCTCGGCCCTTTCCCCCGAGCTGCCGAGGGCTTTGAATTCTTGTTCGTTGTTGTCGACAAGTTTACAAAGTGGCCGGAAGTAGCTGCCGTGAGAAAGGTGACCGCTCAGTCAGCTATCAAGTTCTTGAAAGAATTGGTGTGCCGCTTCGGGGTCCCTGCCCGGATCATCACCGACAACGGTACCCAATTCACGAGCCGCGCCTTCATGCAATATGTTCATGCCCTCGGAAGCAAGATCTCATTTGCCTCTGTTACACATCCCAGAAGCAATGGACAAGCTGAGAGGGTGAACGCAATGGACAAGCTAAGAAGGGAGGTATTACTGTTGTTCCTAATGATAAGAATGAATTGATTTCGTAAAGAATTGTTACAAGTTATAGAATGGTAATTGATTTTTGCAAATTAAACAAAGTTACTAGAAAAGATCATTACCCTCTACCTTTATTGATCAAATGTTAGAAAGGTTGTTCAAACATACACATATTTGCTTTCTAGATGGTTATTCTGGTTTCTCACAAATACCTGTGTCAAAAGAGGATCAAGAAAAGACCACTTTTACTTGCCCTTTCGGTACCTTTTCTTATAGATGTATGCCTTTTGGTTTATGCAATGCACCTGCTATCTTTCAAAGATGTATGACTGCTATATTCTCTGACTTTTGTGAAAAGATTGTTGAGGTTTTCATGGATGATTTCTCCGTTTACGGAAGCTCCTTTTATGATTGCTTGAGCAACCTTGATCAAGTTTTGCAGAGATGTGAAGAAACTAATCTTGTCTTGAATTGCGAGAAGTGCCACTTTATGGTTAATGAAGGTATTGTCTTGGGGCATAAAATTTCTGAAAGAGGTATTGAAGTTGATAAAGCTAAAGTAGATGCTATTGAAAAGATGCCGTGTCCTAAAGATATCAAAGGTATAAGAACTTTCATTGGTCATGCTGGTTTCTATAGAAGATTTATTAAAGACTTCTCTAAAATTTCTAGGCCTCTTACTAATCTTTTGCAAAAAGATGTTCCTTTTGTTTTTGATGATGGTTGTGTAGAAGCATTTGAAATACTTAAGAAAGCCTTGATTTCTGCACCTATTGTTCAACCACCTGATTGGAATCTACCCTTTGAAATTATGTGTGATGCTAGTGATTATGCTGTTGGTGCTATTCTAGGACAAAGAGTTGATAAAAAATTGAATGTTATTCATTATGCTAGTAAAACTCTAGACAGTGCCCAAAGAAATTATGTCACTACTGAAAAAGAAATTTTAGCAGTTGTTTTTGCTTGTGATAAGTTCAGATCTTATATTGTTGATTCCAAGGTAACTGTTCACACTGATCATGCCGCTATTAAATACCTTATGGAAAGGAAAGATGCTAAACCTAGACTTATTAGATGGGTTCTCTTGCTGCAAGAATTTGATTTGCATATTATTGATAGAAAGGGAGCTGAGAACCCTGTTTCAGACAACTTGTCTAGGTTATGAAATGGTCTTGATGACCCACTACCTATTGATGATAGCTTTCCTGATGAACAACTAGCTGTCATAAATGCTTCACGTAATGCCCATTGGTATGCTGATTATGCTAATTACATTGTTGCTAAATTTATACCACCTAGTTTCACATACCAGGAAAAGAAAAAGTTTTTCTATGATTTAAGACATTACTTTTGGGATGACCCACACCTTTATAAAGAAGGAGTAGATGGTGTTGTTAGACATTGTGTACCTGAGCATGAACAGGAACAGATCCTACGCAAGTGTCACTCCGAAGCTTACAGAGGACACCATGCTAGAGATAGACCTGCACACAAGGTATTACAATCTGGTTTTTATTGGCCTACTCTCTTCAAGGATGCTCGTAAGTTTGTCTTGTCTTGTGATGAATGCTAGAGAATTGGCAATATTAGTAGACATCAGGAAATGCCTATGAATTATTCACTTGTTATTGAACCATTTGATGTTTGAGGCTTTGATTATATGGGACATTTTCCTTCCTCTAATGGGTATACACATATTTTAGTTGCTATTGATTACATTACTAAGTGGGTAGAATCTATTCCAACTAGTAGTGCTGATCATAACACTTCTATTAAGATGCTTAAAGAAGTTATTTTCCCGAGGTTTGGAGTCCCTAGATATTTTATGACTGATGGTGGTTCACACTTTATTCATGGTGCTTTCCATAAATTGCTTGCTAAATATGATGTCAACCATAGAATTGGTCTAAGAAACTTGATGATGCATTATGGGCTGATAGAACTGCTTATAAGAATCCTATGGGTATGTCTCCGTATAAAATGGTTTATGGAAAAGCTTGTCATTTACCTCTTGAACTAGAACATGAAGCTTACTGGGCGATTAAAGAGCTCAACTATGATTTCAAACTAGCCGGTGACAAGAGGTTATTTGACATTAGCTCGCTTGATGAATGGAGAACCCAAGCCTATGAGAATGCCAAGTTGTTTAAAGAAAAAGTTAAAAGATGGCATGGCAAAAGGATACAAAAGCGTGAGTTTAATGTAGGTGATCATGTTTTGCTATACAACTCCTGTTTAATATTTTTTGCAGGAAAGCTTCTCTCTAAATGGGAAGGTCCTTACATTATCGAGGAGGTCTATCATTCCGGTGCCATCAAAATCAACAACGCCGAAGGCACAAATCCGAAGGTGGTAAACGGTCAAAGAATCAAACAGTATATTTCAGGTACTCCCATAAATGTCAAGACAAATATTATCAATACCGTAACACCGGAGGAGTACATCAGGGACACTTTTCAGAATGTTTCAGACTCCAAAAAGGAATAGGTATGTGGTACGGTAAGTAAACCGACTCCAAAATGTTTCCAATGGCAATTTTTCTCCGTTTTGGAATATTTAAAAAAATAG
This sequence comes from Thinopyrum elongatum, assembly GCA_011799875.1. Lineage (NCBI taxonomy): Eukaryota > Viridiplantae > Streptophyta > Magnoliopsida > Poales > Poaceae > Thinopyrum > Thinopyrum elongatum. Next base: position 561,632,496 of record CM022302.1, read on the forward strand.
GAAAATTAAAAGTAGTCCAAAAGTTGCACGAGGGGACCACAAGGGTGGAGGGCGTGCCCTACCCCCTGGGCGCGCCCCAATGCCTTGTGGCCACCTCATGTGCCTCCGGACTCCATTTTCTTGCACAATACTTCTTTTGTTCGGTAAAAATTCATTATATAATCTCCCGAAGGTTTTGACCACCGTACCACGGCAAAATCTCCTGTTTTTGTTTTGAGCTGTTTTCTGCCATAGTTTTCAAGGCCAGGCATCATGTCATCCTCCTCCTCCAACAATGCGGACGGCGATGCTTGGTTGATGCAGATGGAACTTATAAGGGAGAATGCCGAGGAAGCCACGATGGAGGAGGATGAAGGAGAATCGCTTGAGGAACAGCCTCCGGCATTGGAGAGAGGTACTCTGGCGGGTATCTCCACTATTCCAAATCCCCATCAAGCAATAGGTACTACAAACAACCATGAAGACCAAGAGGTTCGAGAAGGGCTTCCCCCTAGGAGGCCCTTACACAGGTTACGTCGGAACAACTTCAATAATTTGGTTCATAATTACGGAGTGGAGAACACCCCACGTACGCATATACCCTCCAATTGGGACATATCCCGTCCAAGTGAAAGCAATGCAGGGAAAGGTTCTTGGTGGCCTGAAAATAAACATCTTTTGGAGGAGATCTAGAAGAATGTAAATACGCTCCAACAAGTGCTCCGAGAATTACAAGCCCTGAAAGGTGCCTTAATAAAGCTGACGGACACATCAACAACTCCATCATCACCACCTCCGAAGAAAGAGATCTAAATACATGGGTATGGGCACTCCCCTTGGCATCTGCCAAGCTTAGGGGAGGTGCCCCGGTATCGTATCACTATCACACCTTTACTTTTACCGTTTTTCTTAGTTCGGTCCTTTTGGTTATGTCTTGATCTAGTAGAATAAAGTTTTAGTATGATCTAGCTTTGAGTTTTGTTTTGAGATCTATCTATGTAATCGAGTCCATGAGTTATATATAATAAAGAGTAGTTTTGAGTTGAGGGCTTTGCTTTCTTGCTATGATCTTGAGGTAATAAATAAATAAAAATATAATAAAAAGAAATAAAAAGATTATATAATGATCTTATGGAGAGTGATGACTTCACATATAAAGAGTATGATGAATAAAAATTGTTGAGAGTTGACAAACATAGTTTTGGTCATTGTTGCAATTAATAGGAAGTAATAAAGAAAGAGAGGTTTCACATATAAATATACTATCTTGGACATCTTTTGTAATTGTGAGCACTCTTTAAAATATGACATGCTAAAAAGTTGATTTTGGACAAGGAAGGCAACATAATGGGTTATGTTTTCTTATATCCGAATAGAAGGTATAGTGTCTTGGATCCTCCAACATGTTGAGCTTGCTTTTCCCCCTTTTGCTCGCCAAATCCTTTGCACCAAGTAGAGATACTACTTGTGCATCCAATTATCCCTTAAACCAGTTTTGCCATGAGAGTCCACCATACCTACCTATGGATTGAGTAAGATCCTTCAAGTAAGTTGTCATCGTTGCAAGCAATAAAAATTGCTTTCTAAATATGTATGATCTATTAGTGTGAAGAAAATAAGCTTTATACGAAGTTGTGATATGGAAGAAATAAAAGTGACGGACTGCATAATAAAGTTCTTTATCACAAGCGGCAATATAAAGTGATGTTCTTTTGCATTAAGATTTTGTGCATCAACCATAAACGCGCATGAAAACCTCTGCTTCCCTCTACGAAGGGCCTATCTTTTACTTTTATCTTCTAACCTTATATAAGAGTCATGGTGATCTTCACCTATTCCTTTTTACACTTTTTCTTTTTGGCAAGAACTATGTGTTGGAGAAAGATCCAGATATATTTATCCACTCGGATGTAGGTTATCATAAACTATTAGTGTTGACATTACCCTTGAGGTAAGAGGTTGGGAGGCGAAACTATAAGCCCCTATCTTTCTCTGTGTCCGATTGAAACTTTGAACCCATAAGTATCGCGTGAGTGTTAGCAATTGTGAAAGACTAAATGATAGTTGAGTATGTGGACTTGCGGAAAAGCTCTTGAATTGACTCTTTTCGATGTTATGATAAATTGCAATTGCTTCAATGAATGAGATCATAGTTTGTTAGTTTTCAATGAAATTTCTGATTCATACTTTATCTTGTGAACGAATTGTCACTTTAGCATAAGAAATTATATGACACAATATATGTTGCTGTTCTAAAGATGATCATGATGCCCTCATGTCTGTATTTTATTTTATCGACACATCTATCTCTAAGCATGTGGACATATTTTTCGATTTCGGCTTTCGCTTGACCACAAGCGAGGTCTAAGCTTGGGGGAGTTGATACGTCCATTTTGCATCATGCTTTTATAGTCATATTTATTGCATTATGGGCTGTTATTACGCATTATAGCACAATACTTATGCCTTTTCTCTCTTATTTTACAAGGTTTACATGAAGAGGGAGAATGCCTGCAACTGGAATTCTGGGCTGGAAAAGGAGCAAATCTGAGAGACCTATTCTGCGCAACTCCAAAAATCCTGAAACTTCACGGAGAATTATTTTGGAATATATAAAAAATATTGGGCGAAGAAAACACCTAAGGGGACCCACCAGGCAGCCACAAGGGTGGGGGGCGCGCCCTACCCCCCAGGGCACGCCTCCCTGCCTTGTGGGCCACCTGGCAGGCCCCCGATGCCCATCTTCTGCTATATGGTGTGTTTTGACCTGGAAAAAATTAGAGAGAAGCTTTCGGGATGAAGCGCCGCCGTCTTGAGGCGGAACCTGGACAGAACCAATCTAGGGCTTCGGCGGAGCTGTTCTGCCGTAGAAACTTCCCTCCGGGAGGGGCAAATCGAAGCCATCGTCATCACCAACGATCCTCTCATCAAGATGGGGTCAAGCTCCATCAACATCTTTACCAGCACCATCTCCTCTCAAGCCCTAGTTAATCTCTTGTATCCGATCTTTGTCTCAAAACCTCAGATTGGTACCTGTGGGTTGCTAGTAGTGTTGATTACTCCTTGTAGTTGATGCTAGTTGGTTTATTCGGTGGAAAATCATATGTTCAGATCCTTAATGCTATTCAATACCCCTCTGATTATGAACATGAATCTGCTTTGTGAGTAGTTACGTTTGTTCCTGAGGACATGGGAGAAGTCTTGTTATAAGTAATCATGTGAATTTGGTATTCGTTCGATATTTTGATTAGATGTATGTTGTCTTTCCTCCAGTGGATTTACGTGAACGTCGACTACATGACACTTCACCATTGTTTGGGCCTAGGAGAAGGCATTGGGAAGTAATAAGTAGATGATGGGTTGCTAGAGTGACAGAAGCTTAAACCCTAGTTTATGCGTTGCTTCGTAAGGGGCTGATTTGGATCCATATGTTTCATGCTATGGTTAGATTTATCTTAATTCTTCTTTCGTAGTTGCGGATGCTTGCGAGAGGGGTTAATCATAAGTGGGAGGCTTGTCCAAGGAAGGACAGCACCCAAGCACCGGTCCACCCACATATCAAATTATTAAAGTAATGAACGCGAATCATATGACCATGATGACAACTAGCTTGATAGTAATTCCCATGTGTCCTCGGAAGCACTTTGTTTTATATAAGAGTTTGTCCAGGCTCATCCTTTGCTACAAAAAGGATTGGGCCACCTTGCTGCACCTTAGTTACTTTTGTTACTTGTTACCCTTTATGAATTATCTTATCACACAACTATCTATTACCGATAATTTCAGTGCTTGCAGAGAATACCTTGCTGAAAACCGCTTGTCATTTCCTTCTGCTCCTCGTTGGGTTCGACACACTTACTTATCAAAAGGACTACGATAGATCCCCTATACTTGCGGGTCATCACACTCCGCAAACCCGTCAACCCACGGAACAACGCCTTTGCCTCGTGTTCATCCTGGGTGTTCAGGCTTCTTGAGGGCGTGTGTAAGCTCGTCGTTCTCTCTCTCTTGGGCTGGAATGCCTCCGTTCGAGCCTCTTCTATTGTTTCAAGTAAGGTGTCTGAGGCTTCTTTAAGACTTGCCTATTCAATAATCACCCCTGTCTTTGGGTCCAACTTCCCCCATGCGCATAAAACCAAGTCCTGCACCTGTCGGGCCAACCCACTGTTTTTGGAGTGACCCCTACAGCAATCATCTTTTCCTCTGATTCATCCCACTTAGGCAACCCATTCTTGTAGCCACCTGGATCCCGAACATGGTGAATTTTTTTTCTCAGCATTTATCTTGTTTTTCCTCGACCGTTCCTTAGCTGCTTCCGATTCCTTGAACTCCACAAATAAGTCCCAGTGATCTTTTACCTTCTCTAGTGGTCCAGTGAATTCTGGAGTCTTCTTTTCTGCGTTGACGTAGTTAGCCCATAATCTTTTCTTCCAAGGCTGGAATTGTGTGGCCATCTTATTAAGAGCACACTTCTTGACTTTCTCCCGTTTGGGATCTGTGAAACCCTCTGATAGGGTGAAATGTGACATGAGCGTATCCCAAAGCAGATTTTTTGCTCTTTCGTCGACAAAACTAACTCCTCGATCTTCCTTTGGCTTATTCCATTCTTGAACGGTGATCGGGATTTGGTCCCTAACAATAACTCCGCATTGACGTATAAATTTGTCCGCATTCTTTTTAGGAGCAATTGGTTCGCCATCTTCTTTGATTTCATCGATGTTGTACTTCATGCCATCGGGCAACTTTTTGGCCGGGCCTTGTACTACCCTTGTAGAAGATTTGCTCGATCCGGAGGGCTAAAAGAAGAAAGATTTGTTAATATATATATATATATATATATATATATATATATATATACACACACAAATCAATTAATACATGTAATGATCACCAGAGGCCTTATATATATCTAATTAACATTCATCTACACACAAAAATTACATACTCCCAAAATCTCATGTCTCATCCACAATGTCGTTATCAAAATTAACCATCTGCTCACACTAATAATTAAAATTAACATGACTTGAAAAATACAAGGACATTTTCAAACTCATCGATCATTGGTTGTCCATGGCGGCGGCCAAGCTCAGGGTGTGCGGGGGGTAGTTAGAGGCCATGCGCGGGCCAGGGGAGAGCGGGGGAAGACAAGGGCGGTCACAGCGAGGTCGTCGCGAGCTCGGGGAGGGCTCAGGGAGGTCGTGGATGCGTCGGTGCTTGAGGGCGAGGTCGAGGCAGTGGCGGCGACCGGCGAGGAGGAAAATGATGGTGCGGGCGCTGTGGGGCTCTTCGCTCGCTCCCGTGGTCGAGGAAGATGTAGCGGGTTGCGGGATCAGGGAGGGGCCGGAGCGAGCGGGACGGCGTCGGCGATCTTCGGCATCGGAGGTTGAAGACAAGTGGCCTGGCGGCGTGTGGTGTTCGATCTGTCTCCTGGGTAGTGGAAAACAATAAGTGACAGTTATATAGGATCGACCTTTAGTCCCGGTTGAATCCATGCCCCAGGACTAAAGGACCTTTAGTCCCAGTTGAATCCACACACCGGGACTAAAGGACATTTAGTCCCAGTTCGTGGCTGCAACCGGGACTAAAAGGTTGGCCTTTAGTCCTGGTTACGGCCACGGGCCAGGACTAAAGTTCTGTTTTCGGGGCCCAAATTAAGCACGGGAGGAGGACCTTTAGTCCCGGCCGGTTGTGCCAACCGGGACTAAAGGTTTTTTTTTCATTTTTTCTATTTTTGCTTTATTTTTTCTTTTGTTTCTACTTACAGCCAAATATTTAGAGTTTTTGAGTGAATCTTTTTTGCTTTAGGTCACAAAAATTATAAACTTTTTGTTAATGCCAGTAGTTTTCAAATTTGAATAGTTTAAATTTGAATTCTTTGAAATTTGTGTGAATCACTAGTTTGTGAATAACTTTAGTTTAAAAATAGATTTTTGACTGATTCTTTTCCTGCTGTTTAATATTAGTGTGTTTTATGAGTATGTTCAATTTGGTAAATTTTAGGTTATTTTAAATAGGTGTTTTAATCAAAAACAGATTCTGTTTAGCTCTTTTAGTTTGATACCTTCATTTGTTTTAAATATTTTAGTTTATATGTTTTCTTGTTATTATTTTGCCAAATTATATTATGTTTCTGTTAGTCAGCATCAGGAGTTTTAATTTTCAACCCTTACTTCCTTCATTTGTTATTTTTCAAGCATTTAATGATTTTTTGCGCTGAATGACCCTGAAATTGAAAAGCACTACAAATGAACTATGAAAAGGTTGAAACTTGGCATGGTATCATCATTTCACCCACATAGCATGTGCTAAAAAGTTGAGAGAGTTATGGCCAAAACCGAATGCACTTCGTGTACAAACTCGACCATCTCTTTCGAAGTATCAAGGTTTCAGACGAAAACTCATCTGTTACAAAGGCATTTCATTTTTTTAAACTTATTTCAACTCCAGACTTTTTGTGCATTCAATATGCACCATTCAAAGCCACATCCTCAAATTTCAACACTTTCTCACTTCATTTGCTATTTTTCATGCATTTAATGATTTTATTGAACTAAATGACCCTGAAATTGAAAAGCACTACAAATGACCTCTGAAATGGTTGAAACTTGGCATGGTATCATCATTTCACCCACATAGCATATTCTAAAAAATTGAGAGGGTTACGGCAAAAACTGGATGCACTTCGTGTACAAACTGGACCATCTCCGTCGAAGTATGAGGGTTTCGGAAGAAAACTCAGTTGTTACAAAGACATTTCATTTTTTGAAACTTATTTCAACTCCAGACTTTTTGATTGTTCAATATGAAGCATTCAAAGCCATATCCTAAAATTTCAACCGTTTCTGACTTCATTTGTTATTTTTTTCATCCATTTAAAGATTTTTTTTAGCTGAATGACCCTGAAATTGAAAAGCAGTACAAATGAACTCTGAAAAGGTTGAAACTTGGCATGCTATCATCATTTCACACACATAGTATGTGATAAAAAGTTGAGAGGGTTACGGCAAAAATCGGATGCACTTCATGTACAAACTCGACCATCTCTTTCGAAGTATCAAGGTTTCAGACGAAAACTCATCTGTTACAAAGGCATTTCATTTTTTTAAACTTATTTCCACTCCACACTTTTTGTGCATTCAATATGCACCATTCAAAGCCACATCATCAAATTTCAAACATTTCTAACTTCATTTGCTATTTTTCATATATTTAATAAATTTTTTGAGCTAAATGACCATGAAATTGAAAAGCACTACAAATGAACTCTGAAAAGGTTGAAACTTGGCATGGTATCATCATTTCACCCACATAGCATGTGCTAAAAAGTTTAGAAGGTTACGGCAAAAATTGGATGCACTTCGTCTACAAACTGGACCATCTCTGGCGGAACACGAGCAGAGCGGCACATGCGAAGGATGATAACATGGTGCATGCAAGTGCCACAGAGCTCACTTGGGTTTACAGCTGTTGCCCCTTTTTATCCAAGCGGCAGGAGAGATCCCCCTCGACTTCACTGACATGACAGCACCTCTAGCGCTTAACTTCTCTCTCAGGCCTATCTCAGCTACTCACTAGAGAAGAAAGTGATGACGGTGAAGCCAGTCACATCCCAGAGTGGGATCTTGGGGTATAGATTTTTTTTTCTCGTGTGTCCCTTTGCGCCGTAACCATGGACAATCTTCATCATTTAACAGGATGCTTGGGTCAGTCTTCACTGTGAAGGGAGCAATTTCATGAAACTTTTCATAATCTTCTGACATGTCTATCTTGTCCTCCACTCCCATGATGTTTCTTTTCCCTGAAATAACTATGTGGCACTTTGGCTCATCATATGATGTATTCGCTTCCTTATCTTTTCTTTTTCTCAGTTTGGTAGACATGTCCTTCACATAGAAAACCTGTGCCACATCATTGGCTAGGACGAATGGTTTGTCTGTGTACCCAAGATTGTGGAGATCCACCGTTGTCATTCCGTATCGTGGGTCTTGCTTTACCCCGCCTCCTGTCAGATTGACCCATTTGCACCGAAACAAAGGGACCTCAAAATCACGTCCATAGTCAAGTTCCCATATCTCCTCTATGTAACCATAATATGTGTCCTTTGCCCTATTGGTGTTTGCTGCATCAAAGTGGACACCACTGTTTTGGTTGGTGCTCTTTTTAGCTTGGGCGATCGTGTAAAATGTATTCCCATTTATCTCATACCCTTTGAAAGTCAATATAGTCGAAGATGGTGACTTGGCCAACAAATACAGCTCATCTCCAATAGTGTCATCATTCATGAGACGTGTTTGCAACCAACCGCCGAAAGTCACCATGTGTGTACATTTAATACAGGGCTCAGACTGCTCCGGGTTCATGGAGCGTACACTATCCATTTGTTCCTCGATATACGAAGCCACCAAGGTGGAATTTTGTAGAACTGTGTAGTGTGCTTGCGCCCAAGAATGCCCATACCTACATATTATTGCTTTTGATCCTAGCGTGCCTTTTCCACCCAGTCTCCCCTATGCTGCGATTTAGGAACACCAATCGGCTTAAGGTCAGGAATAAAGTCAACACAAAATGCAATGACCTCCTCTGTTTCATGGCCCTTGGAGATGCTTCCTTCTGGCCTAGCATGGTTATGAACATATTTCTTTAAGACTCCCATGAACCTCTCAAAGGGGAACATTTTGTGTAGAAATACAGGACCCAGAATGGCAATCTCGTCGACTAGGTGAACTAGGACGTGCATCATGATATTGAAGAAGGATGGTGGGAACACCAACTCGAAACTGACAAGATATTGCACCAAATCATTCTGTAACCTTGGTAGGATTTCTGGATCGATTACCTTCTGAGAGATTGCATTGAGGAATGCATATAGCTTCATAATGGCTAATCTAACGTTTTTCGGTAGTAGCCCCATCAATGCAACCGGAAGCAATTGCGTCATAATCACGTGGCAGTCATGAGACTTTATGTTTTGGAATTTTTTCTCTGCCATATTTATTATTCCCTTTATATTCGACGAGTAGCCAGACGGGACCTTCATACTAAGTAGGCATTCAAAGAAGATTTCCTTCTCTTCTTTGGTAAGAGCGTAGCTGGCAGGACCTTGATACTGCTTTGGATGCATGCCGTCTTTTTCGTGCATACGTTGCTGGTCCTCCTGTGCCTCCGGTGTATCTTTTGTCTTCCCATAAACGCCCAAGAAGCCAAGCAGGTCGATGCAAAGATTCTTTGTCACGTGCATCATGTCGATTGCAGAGCGGACCTCTAGGACTTTCCAATAGGGTAGGTCCCAAAATATAGATTTCTTCTTCCACATGGGTGCGTGTCCGTCAGCGTCATTCGAAACAGATTGTCCGCCAGGACCCTTTCCAAAGATTACTTTTAAATCCTTGACCATACCAACTATATGATCACCAGTACGGTGGTCAGGCTTCTTCCGGTGATCTGCCTCACCTTTGAAATGCTTGCCTTTCTTTCTTAAGAGATGCTTGATCGGAAGAAATTGACGATGTCCCAGGTACACATTCTTCTTACATTTATCCAAATATATACTTTCGGTCTCATCTAAATAGTACATACATGCGTGGTATCCCTTGTTTGTGAAGGGTAACGCAGCAGAAAACAAAAAATTTCCGACCTACGCACCAGCCCAGGACCACTATGGAGACTGCATACAAGGTTTGATCATTTTCGTTACCGACTCGTAGCGCAGCGGAAGTAGAGTCGATGACGATCGGCGGTGCAGATCCCCGCAGCTAGGATTTACAACCTCCCAACCGCGAGGATGTATACCCTCGTCTTCCCTTCGGACAGCCCTCCTGGAGGCGGTCGAACAGTCCCCCGGACGGTGTCGCGGACAGCCCTTCGGGAGGACCTTCAAAACTCGGACAGTCACTCGGACAGCCCTTCGGGAGGACTCACAGAACTCGGACCGTCACTTGGACAGCCCTTCGGGAGGCACTCACGAACAGCCCCTCGGGCACTAAGATCGAAACTACGACCTCTCTACAGAGTTGCACACATACGGTGTCATCTATCCGGCAGAGCTTCGCCGTCCAGAACTAGTTCCCACCGGAACCCAGACAGCCTTTCGGCTCTACGAAACTCTTTTCGTGGGAGGGAGAGAGAAGCCAGATCATTGCAATGGCACTTGTATGTGAGAAGGGATCAAGGATTGAGCAGCCCCCTCTCCTCCTTATATAGGAAAACCAAGGGGTAGGATGGGCATTCAAGAAATACCAAAATACCCATGAAGGAAACTCTTTCCAAGGGCATAAGAGAGAAACCAAAGGACATGTGGAGCTCCAAGGAGGAGCTCCACATGTGGCCGGCCACCCCCTAGGGGTCCCCCCCAAGGGGGCTCTCATCCATCCACATCACCTTCTAGAAGCCTTTAGCAAAAAGCCCTAAAAGGTGGCTTTCCAAAAAATTCCAAAAAGCACTTTCACTATTCACGACGATATTTTTCAGCGTCCGTTCGAACTGAAAATATTTATGTGGGCTTAGAACTTTTCCAGTACCCACTAAAATAATTTTCAACGCATTTTGGAACAATTCCAGTTTAGTGATTTCATCTGCGAAAAGCATCTGAAGCGGTTCCGGCAGCCCCGAAACATTTCCGGTTTTTTCTTCCAGAAAATTCCCAGAAGTTTCCAGAATGATTCTGGCATCCTCCAAGAATTATCAGGCATGTGCCGAAACCATTTTGACTTAATGGTATCCCCTGAAACAACTTTTCAGTTTCACCGGAACTCATCCGGTGACCTCTCTCTACGGAACTTTTCCGCTGTCCGAAACTTTTCGGTGTCCGAAACTTTTTCGGTGATTTTCTCTCAGACTCCCTGTCTAGTATTCAGTAGATAGATGACCCTTAAGCGTGTGACCCTATAGGTTCGGTGAAGTATAGACATGACACGGAACCCCTTCCGATCAATGATCAACATCGGAGCCGTGGACACCCATATTGACCCCTATACCCACACGAATGAATCTCATAGCATAACATCAATCGGGTCGATTCAACACAAATGTTCTTCTAACATTGTGCCCTCAAAGCTGCTGGCATAGACATGTCCATGATTGGGAAAACATAATCATCATGCAACACTTGAGCTAGTCTTAGAGGCATGACTAGGAATACTTTTTACCGTTTATTATTCCACACGTGCACATGGGTTTTCCCCAGAGCCTTTATGGATATACGGGCTCGGGATCCACAGCAGTTATAGCATGGAACATAAGCATAATTATGAGCAAGGAGATAAATAATAACATTTATTATTGCCTCTAGGGCATATCTCCTACAGACTCCTACTAGCACTAGAGTCAATAATCTAGTTAATGTTAATGCACTTTACACCTATGGCACATTGGTGTAAAATATGCTTCGCATGTGGTATAGCCTGATGTCCAACGGATCTGACGACTTCAGATCCGTGTGTATCTTTGCATATCCTCGCGTTTTCACGCTTTCACAAAATTCATATTTTGTGTACACCTTGCTTTGTATATGTGTGAATCATTGGTCGAAACCTGATTCCTCAGACTGAGCTATGGAGCAACTATCTGCAATAGTGTCCCATTGACCAAGCCTTCTTGGAACCATACTAAGTTCATGAATGAACTATATGATTCAACAACTTCTTTGTCGCTTCTAAAGCGTCAACATACTTAGCCTTTGTTATAGAATTCGCCTCAGTATCTTGTTTGGAACAATTTCCAACTACCGTGCCACCATATTGTGTATTGCACAAAACCCTTAACTTTAATCGAAAATCGCTTGGAGCATGGATAAAGACTATATCGATGTAACCTTTTACAACGAACTCTTCATGATCTCCGCTTGCGAGAAAACATGTCATCAGTGCTACTATAGTACTCAATGACCTTTTTTCACTGTTGTCCCATGATCAGTACTTTTGATCACTTTGGTATCTATACTCGCAACAACTTTGGAGTATTGGACATATCTGGTTGTTTTTACATACCATGGAATACATGATTAATCCAAACATGAAGGTGTGTGGAATCTCCATCATGTATTTTGCTCATCAGTGTTTTTGGGACACCGAGTCTTGCAAAAACTCTTTCCATGTGACTTCGGCAAGAATCACTCCTTGACGTTTTTAATGCTAAAAGGTTTTAGCATCTTGTCAATATGTATCTTTGCTCAGCCCCATTAGGTAAATCTATCTCCATAGATCATCATGCCTAATATAAAGGCTATTTTGCCCAAGCACTTCATCGAAAAACTATTTTCAAATGAAGTCCTAATTCGTGTCAAGAAATTTATTTCCAATTAACAATGTGTCAAGCACACAACATTTCTAGAAATATTATTATGCTCCCACTTACTTTCTTGAATCACAAGCATCTTCGTTACCCATTGATGAAGTCAAAACCCTTTTAACCATTTCATCAAAACACGAAGATTCCAACTCCATTTTGCTCTCTTCTGTCCATCGCTGGAACTCTGAAGTTTGCATACTTACTAGCATCCTCTGGACTGACAAAATACCTTGGACTGTAACACATGCAAGTCCTTGGTTTTATTTCCGTCAGATGGAAATCCTTTTGTCATCCTTGTTTTATATCTCATGATTGAAATATGTATCAATTACTAGTTCAACCCGAACCGACTTTAAGATTCGCTATGATGAAACAACCTCATCATAGTCAACTCCTTGAACTTGTTATTGCAACAAGTCGAGCTTTATGGATAAAATATTTTATCCACATCAGTTTATAGTTCCATAAAAGTTCGTTAGACTCTAAGTCTTCCGAAGGGGTCATCAAGATATGATCTTGAATCATTTATATGGAAACTATCTCGGATTATATTGGCATTTAGCCAATCCCGGAGTCAGGGCCCATCAACGCTTCCTTGTGTATCGTAGGTATACTGTTGTCTAACAACAATATCTCGTATGCGCACCTGAGAGGTTTGCACAAGCCTTGCCTACGTGGTTTAGCTGCAAGTTCGACCGAAGTCCATACATTTTATTGTAGAGACTTCCGTATCAGTCGCAGTAGGAAACTCCAGAATCACTTCCAAGGTTCCTTTCCTTTGACCTGATGACGAAGATACTGGTTATCTTGTCGAGTTGCACTGTCCTCCCACTCACCTTTTGCAAGAACAATTCTCTTTAAAAGCATACCGTTTTGTGGCAAAAACTTTTGCCTCGGTATAGTGGTGGGGGAATACCCAATGACTTGGGATAACCTACAAAGTAGCACTTGTCTGATTTGGAATAGGTTTGTAACCTTTTACACAAGCCCCATATTCCAAATGTTAAGAAAAGATATAACATGGTTGGGCGTACCATACCATGGTGTCATTTCAACAGACCCGATGGAGCTCTTTTCAGTGTAAAAGCCACAGTCTCTAAAGCATCACTCTTTAAAAGGGATAATGGCAAATTTATTTATGTCATCTTTGATCTTACCATGTCATAAATGGTTCGATTACATTTTCACGGACTTTCCACTTGAAGTGGTGTTCCGGGAGGTGCAAGTTATGAAACCCCTTTCACAACTCATCAGACATTCGCTAAACTTGTAACTCAAATATTCTTTTCTGCAATCGAATTGTAGAAACATAATCTTCTTGTTACAATAACTTCTACTTCATATTTGAAAACCTTTTGAATGAATTCAAAAGATCCAGACTTACGTCTCATCAAGTAAATATCCACATATCTACTTGAGTCATTTCTGAAGATAGATAAATCCACTACTTGCAATAATATTTATTGAACTACATACATCAAAATGTATGATCACCAATAAGTTATTTGCTCGTTCCTTATGGCCTGTGAACGGTATTTCAGTCACTTCTCTTTCCGGAGGAAAGTTGCAAGTGTCATATGATTCAAAATCAAATGACTTCAAAATCCATCATAATGGAATTTATCCATGCGGGTTTCTCCAATGTGACCAAATGCAGTGCCACACTTGTGTGGTATTCTTTATGATATTTAGCATCAGTGTTATGGATGTATCATATTACCATCAATATTCATAACATACGTCCCATCGAGGATGGAAGCATGGTCCTTCATGTTATTCATAATACTGAACAACAATTGTTCTTTTTATGAACAACCTTTTTGCAACAACATTGTGCAAGGGGATAGAGTGTAAAACTCTAAAATGAATTATGAATGTAAATCCAGAGGTAATATATTATTATCAATATTCATAACATACATCTCATTCATAATGAAAGTATGGCCCTTATGTTATTCATAACACCGAACATCAAAAGTTCTCTTATGAACAACCTTCTTGCAAGATACCTTATGCAAAGGGCTAGAGTGTGAAACTCTAAAATGAATTATGAAAGTAAATACATAGGTAATACACCGATGGAAGGTATAGTAGAATTTACTATGTCCCATGTGTGTATCTCAACCTCATTCCTGGCTAGTCTTTCAGGCCATAGTAGTTCTTACATCGAGTTGCAACAGAATGCAATCGAGCGGGTATCTTTGTGATTGTCTCACAATACCCAAGAATTAGTGATTAACATGTTTAACCATAATTCCCAAGAACTATATCTTTGACCAGCCTTCTATACATTAAAAACTTTGTATGACATTCATACATGAGCTGGATATTCCAGTCTTCTTTCTTATTGCCTTTATACTTCTAACAGTTTTAACTTTTAGTATTTCTCCTACTCTCAGAAGAAGCACCCAACTTAAGAGTGGCGTTAGCCTCGGACTTCCTAGGCGTGAAAGTTTCACTAACACCCTTCGGACACTTCCTTTCTCTTAAGTTGTTGTTTTATTCACCTTTTATCATATGACAGGCGTTCTTCTGGATCCCTCTCTTATCAGTCTAATGCATAGTAAACTCTTTTACTAATAGTTTGCAAACAAACATTGCTTTGGATATCTCATATCTTTTAGCCTTTGTCTGTCTCTGAAAATGATTTTCAGATTCCATGAATATCACATAACTATCCAAACTTTCGAAGTTCGGGTCTCATGGAAGCAAACATATTGCACTTGACTGAAACGGAATTCTAGTTTTTGGATCGAAGGACGAGAGTCACATGATCCATAGCATAAGTGAGAGAATACCGAAAGTATGCGATAGGACAAAGTCCTTCTCGGCACTCTTGAGGACAATCCTCACATTACGTTACCAACCGTAAAGTTTTAACCAGATATTTAACAGCTATTCAATTTTAATAGGGAAGGTGGAAACGCGAGCCATTATTCTACAACTATTATGCAAACCACACTTAGACAGTGTTCATAATTAATTGCACTGAGAATTAAACAAGATAATTCTACAGTGCGCTCCCACTCAAATCAATATCTCTCATAATTGATTGTGAGTGATTCAAGACCCGTGTTTTGATTATTCGTCATTGATGTTAGTCACCACTGATGACGAAAATCTCAACCGGTAGGCCAACCTGCCAATCACATCTCTATGCGACTCTTGTTCATCTTTCGATGGGCGTGTTCTGAGCTCATGACTGTCATGCCTGAACGTCAAAGACAACCAAGTGATCTCGCTGCGAGGTCTGAACTCACCCGCCTCACACATCCCTAATCGTTCGTACCCATGTTAGTCATGGCGCACCCCGAAAAGTTAGGTGCCGTGACGGTGCTACACTTGGGAGAACACTATCAACTATGATATTTTTGTGAGAGATCACCCTAATAAAAAGCGACTACCGCGCAATCAAGAAGGGTGCATCATAAGGGATAAACATCTCAGGAAATTCATAATAGCATGATATGGTATAGCCCTTTCTGACGGAGAAGTCTTGTATTTCTTCGTCTTCGGCATTCGCGTCGGTGTTCACCTTCGCGAAGATTGCCACCACCTTGTCGATGCACCAGATAATATTGCTATCTCTATAGCTAATAAAATAAGTGCATTACACAAGGTTGACACGCAGGTCATTTAAACTGCAATCATATGGCTCCAGCCATCATGCCGAATCATGACACGCAGGTCATGTTAATTAATTTACATCATATAGTCATCTCATACATAATCAAATTATTATGAGCACTGCTATACCACATCACATGCACATGCAAACCCTCCTACAAAACCAAGTTAGACGCCTCTAATTTGTTCATGCAAAAACTTGTTTTTCGTGGCTTCTAAGGTTTCGAAACAAACCGAAGCTACCAACGTCCATCATCAAGTATGATAATTCAAGTCGCTAGATTAACAATGCGGGGTGTATGAAGCACGAGATAATAAAATCTTGAACCCCATACTAAACTTCGTCATACGCATGACCCCTGTGCAGATCATATCTGCATTGCCCTTTTGTCTGCGAAATTTCATCTTTCTTTTTAACTACGGTGGAATTCAATGAACTGTTAGCACTTCGTTGATCAATCAGGATCACGGATTGCCAGAACATTGAAACTCCACCATGCTGTTATCAAGATCAGAAATATGCAAATTCCAGGGAAGCAACAAGAACATCGGGTAACAGATTTCATCTGCTACCTGCACAAATAATTTTCAGTAATAGAACTCATCTACTACCTAATTATATTGTGCAACACCCATACATCTCATGTATTCTAGATCGCAACCTGCATCTACGCATAGCACGGCTCATGATGCCACTGAAGGGTAACGCTGCAGAAAACAAAAATTTTCCGACCTACGCACCAGCCCAGGACCACTATGGAGACTGCATACAAGGTTTGATCATTTTCGTTACCGACTCGTAGCGCAGCGGAAGTAGAGTCGATGACGATCGGCGGTGCAGATCCCCGCAGCTAGGATTTACAACCTCCCAACCGCGAGGATGTATACCCTCGTCTTCCCTTCGGACAGCCCTCCGGGAGGCGGTCGAACAGTCCCCCGGACGGTGTCACGGACAGCCCTTCGGGAGGACCTTCAAAACTCGGACAGTCACTCGGACAGCCCTTCGGGAGGACTCACAGAACTCGGACCGTCACTTGGACAGCCCTTCGGGAGGCACTCACGAACAGCCCCTCGGGCACTAAGATCGAAACTACGACCTCTCTACAGAGTTGCACACATACGGTGTCATCTATCCGGCAGGGCTTCGCCGTCCAGAACTAGTTCCCACCGGAACCCAGACAGCCTTTCGGCTCTACGAAACTCTTTTCGTGGGAGGGAGAGAGAAGCCAGATCATTGCAATGGCACTTGTATGTGAGAAGGGATCAAGGATTGAGCAGCCCCCTCTCCTCCTTATATAGGAAAACCAAGGGGTAGGATGGGCATTCAAGAAATACCAAAATACCCATGAAGGAAACTCTTTCCAAGGGCATAAGAGAGAAACCAAAGGACATGTGGAGCTCCAAGGAGGAGCTCCACATGTGGCCGGCCACCCCCTAGGGGTCCCCCCCCCAAGGGGGCTCTCATCCATCCACATCACCTTCTAGAAGCCTTTAGCAAAAAGCCCTAAAAGGTGGCTTTCCAAAAAATTCCAAAAAGCACTTTCACTATTCACGACGATATTTTTCAGCGTCCGTTCGAACTGAAAATATTTATGTGGGCTTAGAACTTTTCCAGTACCCACTAAAATAATTTTCAACGCGTTTTGGAACAATTCCAGTTTAGTGATTTCATCTGCGAAAAGCATCTGAAGCGGTTCCGGCAGCCCCGGAACATTTCCGGTTTTTTCTTCCAGAAAATTCCCAGAAGTTTCCAGAATGATTCTGGCATCCTCCAAGAATTATCAGGCATGTGCCGAAACCATTTTGACTTAATGGTATCCCCTGAAACAACTTTTCAGTTTCACCGGAACTCATCCGGTGACCTCTCTCTGCGGAACTTTTCCGCTGTCCGAAACTTTTCGGTGCCCGAAACTTTTTCGGTGATTTTCTCTCAGACTCCCTGTCTAGTATTCAGCAGATAGATGACCCTTAAGCGTGTGACCCTATAGGTTCGGTGAAGTATAGACATGACACGGAACCCCTTCCGATCAATGATCAACATCGGAGCCGTGGACACCCATATTGACCCCTATACCCACACGAATGAATCTCATAGCATAACATCAATCGGGTCGATTCAACACAAATGTTCTTCTAACATTGTGCCCTCAAAGCTACTGGCATAGACATGCCCATGATTGGGAAAACATAATCATCATGCAACACTTGAGCTAGTCTTAGAGGCATGACTAGGAATACTTTTTACCGTTTATTATTCCACACATGCACATGGGTTTTCCCCAGAGCCTTTATGGATATACGGGCTCGGGAACCACAGCAGTTATAGCATGGAACATAAGCATAATTATGAGCAAGGAGATAAATAATAACATTTATTATTGCCTCTAGGGCATATCTCCTACAGTTTGTTTGTCCTGAAAGGTTACTAAGAGCAGGCCAATCATTGATGGTTACAAATAGGAATGCTCGTAGGTCAAATTCCTGTTGTTTGTGCTCATCCCACACACGTACACCTTTTATGTCCCACAGCTGTAAAAGTTCTTCAACTAATGGCCTTAGGTACACATCAATTTCGTTGCCGGGTTGCTTAGGGCCTTGGATGAGCACTGGCATCATAATGAACTTCTCTTCATGCACAAGCAAGGAGGAAGGTTATATATACATAGAGTCACAGGCCAGGTGCTATGATAGTTGCTCTTCTCCCCAAAAGGATTAATGCCATCTGCACTTATACCAAACCATAAGTTCCTTGCGTCCCCTGTAAACTCCGGCCACTTTCTCTCAATTTTTCTCCACCGCGACCCATCAGCGGTAACTCTCAACTTCCCGTCTTTCTTACGGTCTTCTTTGTGCCATCGTAACAACTTGGCATGCTCTTTGTTTTGGAACAAACGTTTCAACCATGGTATTATAGGAGCATACCACATCACCTTGGCAGGAATCCTCTTCCTGGGGCGCTCGCCCTCAACATCATTGTGACGCCCTCGATTTGACCGTACACTAATCATACACGCAAACATGTACGATCAAGATCAGGGACTCATGGGAAGATATCACAACACAACTCTAAACACAAATTAAAATAATTCAAGCTTTATATTACAAGCCAGGGGCCTCGAGGGCTCGAATACGAAAGCTCAAGCACAAATGCCAGCGGAAGCAATATATCTGAGTAAAGACATAAGTCCAACAAGGTGCCATAAGATGGCTAGCACAAACAGGGATACAGATCGATGAGGCGCAGGCCTCCTGCCTAGGATCCTCCTAACTACTCCTGGCCGTCATCGTCCTGCACGTAGTAGTAGCCACCCTCGGTGTAGTAGTAGTCGTTGTCGGCGGGGGCAGCTCGCTCCTCGGATCCACCATCTGATTGCAGCAATCGGGTATAGGGGGAATAGAAGTAGCAAGGTAACCGTGAGTACTCATCCAAAGTACTCGCAAGACTGACATCAGATCTATGCTACATATGCATCGGTATCAATGAAAGGGATAGTATATGTGGACTAAATTGCAGAATGCCAGAATAAGAGGGGGAGAAGCTAGTCCTATCGAAGACTACGCTTCTGGCAGCCTCCATCTTGAAGCAGTAGAAGTGTGTAGTTGGTAAGTTAACCAAGTAACAACGTATAGCATAATCCTACCCGACAATCCTCTCGTCGCCACCCTGCGAGAGAGCTATCACCGGGTTGTATCTGGCATTTGTCTGGGTGTGTTTTATTAAGTATCCGTTTGTAGTTGTCAGAGGTCGGAATACAACTCCGGGTCGTCCTTTTATCGAGGGACACGGCTATTCGAATAGATAAACTTCCCTACATGGGTGCACCATCTTACCCAACACGCTCGACTCCTCTAGCTGGACACACATTCCTGGGTCATGCCCAGCCTCGGAAGATGAACACGTCATAGCCCGACTTAAGCTTAACAGAGAGGTCAGCACGCCGGAATAACCTATGCGCGCAGGGGTCTGGGCCCATCGCCCATTGCACTCCTGCATGTTGCGAGGGCGACCGGGAGCAGACCTGGCAACCCACACTTCAAGGCGGTTGCTTAACGAGGTCCAACCCGGCGTGTGCCACTCAGTCGCTGACGTCTAGGAAGCTTCAGCTGATACCACGACAACGAGTGCCCATAACTGTTCCTGCGTAGTTGCTTAGTGTGTATAGGCTCGTAGCCAGACTCATATCAAATACCCAATCTCATTAAGCATGTTATTAAGAAATAACCGCGAACAACGACCAGGGGCCAGGCCCACCTCTCTCCTGGGTGGTTACAACCTGCACTGTCGCTCCGCCACAAAGTATCACTCGGGGGCCGTCGGGAACCCAGGCCCACCTCTACCTAGATGGAACCACCTGCCCCTTCAGCCCCCACATTCACGAATCACCCGCGAGTACTCTACGAGCCGACCCGACTTTAGTCTCAATTTGTAACATGTATAATATGTATATATATGCCCGTGATGACCACCCGCGGTGATCACAGCCTGGTAGTATAGCATCGCAGACGGACAAGAATGTAGGGCCACTGATGGAATACTAGCAACCTATACTAAGCATTTAGGATTGTAGGTAAAGGTATCAATAGTAGTATCAAAGATAGGCTATGCAGCAGGAATAGGATCAACCGATAAACAGTAACAGCTACACTACTCTAATGCAAGCAGTGGAGAGAAGGAGTAGGCGATATCGGGATGATCAAGGGAGGTTTGCTTGCCTGGAAGCTCTGCTGAGAAGGAGGGGTCGTCTGGAGTGTAGTCATACTGGGGGTCGCCGGCAATCTCGGGGTCTACCAGAGAGAAGAGGGGGAAGAAACAGTAAATACAATGAAAACAGATGCATTACAATGCATCACATGACAATATGCAGTGCTAGGGGTGATCTAACGCAGTGCCGGTTGATACTGGCGAAGGGGGAAAACATCCGGGAAAGAATTCCCGGTGTTTGGCATTTTCGAACAGATGAAACGGAGGAGGACAGTTGCATGTTCGCTAAGCTAGGGACGTGTGACGGACGAACGGACTGCGTATTCGGATTCGTCTTGTCGTTCTGAGCAACTTTCATGTACAAAGTATTTTCATCCGAGTTACGAATTATTTTATATTATTTTTTAAAGATTTAATCAATTTCTTGAATTAATTTAATTAATTCAGAAAATCATTTATTCCATCATTATGACATCAGGATGATGTCAGCGGTCAACTCTGACCATTGACTGGTCAACAGGACCAGTGGGTCCCACCTGTGAGCGCCTGTTTAGGTTAATTACGGTCTAAATAAATTAATTATAGATTAAATAAGTTAAATAATTATTAATTAATTAATTATAATTATAATTATAATTATTATTTTATTTTATTTTATTTATTTATATTATTTATTATTTCTTTTCTTTTTAATTTCCCTTTTTTTGTTTAACAGGGGCGTGGGCCCCAGAGGTCAGTGGCACAGCCGCCACCGGTGCGGTGCTGGGCACGCACGGGCGCTCACAGGCAGGGGGCGTGGGCGGCCACAGTGTGGGCGAGGCCGCCGGCAGCAGCAGCGGCGAGTGGGGCGCGGCCGGCCGCACGCGCGGAGGCGTGGCCGGGCACGGTCGGCAGCAGCATCGGCCGGAGACGGGCGACGCGGGGCAAGGCGAGCGAACGGAGCAGGGGAAATGTCGGGCGCGGCCAAGGCGGGGCGAGCCGCGGTGGTTGGCTGGCGCGGGGAGTAGGGCCGGCCGGGCGACAGGTGGGCGCGGCCCGCGGCGATGCTCGCGTGCGGCGCAGGGCAGAGGTGGCTAGAGGCGCGGCGGGCATAGCGGTGGGTGGCGGGGCCGCGTGGCTGCGGGCGAAGGACGGTGCAGCACGGCGACGGGGTGAGCCTACGTGGTGAGGAAGGCTGAGGCGTCGTGAACGGCGCCGGCGATAGAGGGAAAAAGGGGAGAGGAGGAGCAGGTCCTCACCCTCACTGCCGAGAAGGGGAGGCGAGGCTCGACGTCGGCCGACGAGGAGGCATTTCAACAAGGAGGCAGACGGACGGCGTGGCTCCGGGCGGCGGCGGCGGCAGGATCGGGTCGATCCTAATTTCGATCAGGGGAGGGGAACGAGCGACGCGGGGGGAAGTGGGGTGACCGGTGGGCTAGGGTTGGGGTGAGGGGGTTATGGGGGAAGGGGAGGGCCGGCTTGGCTGCTTGGACAACTGGGCCAAGGCCCGGGGAGGAACCTTGTTTTTCTCTTTTTTTTGTTTCTTTGACTATTTGTTTTCTTTGTATTTATCTCTGCTCTACTGTTTTCTTTTTAGTTCCATTTTATTTTGGTTTTATAAAATATACAACCAACTCCTAAATTAGTTTTATAACCTAGCCCACTGCCACAAAATGTTTGACCACAAAATAAAATAGTTTAGTATTTTATAAAATACAAAAGGCATTTAATTAATGGTTTTAGCTATTATTTTAATCATTTTAGAGCCGGAATGTCATCACCAATAGTAACAGGGTTACATTGACCAAGTTGTACATTGGGGTGTTTACATAAGCAGGAGAATATTACTGCTTAGATCATATAGATCACAAGAAAGGTTAAACAAAACAATGGAAAGGAAAATGTGACTAGCAGATTAAAAAGCACAATGGAAACGAAAATGTGTTTAAACACATATCTCAGGGGTATATCCTTCCCAAGGACATGCAGAGCATGATATCCATGACAAGATAGCAAGTAGAAAACCATTTAGGTAAGTGGAGAGGAATTTCATGACGTTACCCATACAACGGTGTTTGGATAATTGATAAAGAAAATTTAGCATTGCGCTTCCAATGTTCTTATTGATGATCAGAGTTCCACAGACATGCTCCGAGATAGCATTGACATGGTCATCAAGTAAAGGTCAGACTCTGGATATACAAAGGATCCATCAGGAAACAACTTATAGAATAAGTCTTACAATTTCCTCATGGAACAATGGCTAACCTTCCTAAAAATGAAGAACTATAACAATAGGTCCTCCGGCCAGGTGTGCTAGGCATGACATCACCTTATCGGGTCAAAGACCAATGTTTTAACTCTTGGGAATATGTTCCAACCATCATATCTGACCGAGATTCAGATCTGATTGGTGTCAGGATACCTCGGACTCAGGATGCCTAAGAAGGAAGGGGTGCAACACAATTTGATGAGATGGCGTTGCAAGATTCTCGAGAAATGAACTACGGAAGCAAGTTCCGAATCATGAGTTCATCATTTAACCACGGAGAGGATGAGGAGGTGGCTGATGAACTCAGCGACAATTCATCGAGATTTCCTAAAGATGGATTTCCACAATTAAGTGAACCTAAGGTGATAATATTGGACATACCGAAGTATATAATGAAGTATGTTCAAGGAGAACCTTTACAAGCAAACATTGATCAAAACGTGCACCTGGAAATATGGACCAGGTAGCACGATGAATGTTAGAATGGTGATTTAATAACCAATGGACTTTAGAATGAAACTATCGACCATTCACTTCAAAGCAATAGGGTTGCTAGAAGTTTTGAATTTACACATCATAGTTCAATTGTTGGTATTCCGGTTAGAAACAACACGGGAACCAAGAAAGGATGGTGATGGGGAGAAGTATCACTATACCAAGAATTTTCAAGAGGTGGAGCAATCCTCAATACATCCTTGACATTACAGACAGTAATACTTCAAGGTAGAACATAATACAAGCTAGATAGCAAGTTGCATCCATAACATGACCAAGTTTGTGATGAAAGGAAGGTAAGGATGTTGTCGATGGTAACTCAAATTACCAAGGGACGAGGATGGCACTTACCATCATGAATTCGATTGATATCCTGGAAGGAGTCAAAATGTTGATGATGATCACGGCAAATTTTGTCGAGAGGCTCCACGAAGATGCAATCGAACAGCGATGACATCAAGCAAAGGAATGATGAACCGAAAGGTTATTGGAACCACGGGTACGACACCAATTCGGAATCAAGCTTGTTGTACGAGGCAAAACGATAAGACGAGTAAATCGATGTAAGCTTAGCTCACCGTCGAAAGTTATGCTCCAGGAATAAGGAGCAGGTAGCACAGTTAAAATTGCCACGATGATGATATAGCCAATCAGGCTAGGAATGACGTGATGTAGTATCAAACTTCCCAGCAATCAAAGTACTAGGAGTACTGAATCACAGGGCGGAATCGATTCATTGGTCGGTGGTCTCAGTTGACGACAACCCAAAACCCGTGGAGTGACTATGACAGGGAAAGGTATCACTTCAACAGAAAATTCATAGGGCGTAGTGCAATAGCATGATATCCTCGAGATAGTAAGGGGGGCAATACTCGAGGTAGTTCAGTAAAGAGGTTGGACAGGCATGTTGATTTGCAGAAGACAAGTGTTCTAACTCGTCCACGAAATGGTATCAAAGAAGAACAATCATGGTCGGAACCACGATTGCAAAGGACCAAAGCAAAAACACAAGATGAAGTTATAACAAGGGAATAATTATTATTACAAAAATCTTGCATGATAAGATCTACATCGTGTCTATGGGCATGAACACAAAGTTCAAGGTCGACTCCCACTTCTCCAATGCATGACCATTCATTCACTGCTCTATTAAAAATGAGTTGAGTGTGAAAACCTACCTGGTGAATTACCAGAGGAGTATGACCCGTGAAAACTTTAGGGTTCACACACATTAGAAAAGGGCATTGGTTCAACCCATCGGGGCATCTTAGAAACATATACCACAAGATTCAAGAGTAAATAACACCAGCTCGAAAGCAGAGCATGGTTGGCCAATTCAGAGAATAGGATTTAACCAATGGCATTATGTATCAGGGAAAGAACTTCCAAAGTGATTGAATATGAAGGACGCTGTCGGATAAAATCCAACAAAGGATCTGGTGGTCCTCAAGGGATCTGATGTGAGCATCGGTACTCAACTAGAGGAAGAAAGAATGTAAGGAGATTGGATTATAGAAACAACTGACTAATTCAAAGCTCAAATGCAAAAGAATTGTAATTTCCAAATTAAGGGATCAGAAGCAAATGCTCTGATTAAGGATGTATAAGCTGAGTAGGCTTAGGGGTACAATCGACGACAATTTCATTGGTCGAGATCCAGCCCATGTTTAAAATGACGTCTTAGCCGGAAGGATGAATTCTAGGATCTGATTGAGGATTGCGAGCATTCACAACATATTGAATCAATGGACTCAAAATGATAATGACAAAGGATGCCAATAAGATTACCAGACTTATGGGATTAATCATAATGCAATCAAGCAAGAATTTAAAGAGCAATAGGCTATTGAGGATTTTCAGAAGACCGAATGGTATTTCAAAGACTTTTGTGAAATTCATGAATCAACTGGGGATGAGCGGATATTTGGTAACTGCAAGAAATTATCCGTAGGGGTATTCATGTGGCAAAGAACTGCAAGGCAGTGAGCAAAAGGTATTCTTGGAACAATAGAGAGAATTTTCGGGGTATCTTGTAGTAACAAGATCAACGGGGAATGATTGTATGAATGACAAGTGTTCGTGGTTACCCATAGGGGGTTTATCGATGGAAGGGCCAAAAGT
This sequence comes from Thinopyrum elongatum, assembly GCA_011799875.1. NCBI lineage: Eukaryota > Viridiplantae > Streptophyta > Magnoliopsida > Poales > Poaceae > Thinopyrum > Thinopyrum elongatum. The sequence continues at coordinate 561,657,959 of CM022302.1, forward strand.
GATGGCACAAAGTCTCGAGAGAACATCGTAGAGCATCTTCCAGATTTTCTGGTACCGCAGGTGGTCATGTGTAATAAGGGGCTCTCCGGGTGGATGCGATCACGAGATCCTAATGTTAGGGTTAGTAAATTCATTTAAACCTGAATATAAGAGAGATCAGAGTCCCAAAGTATAGACGAGGAATAAAAGAGCCTAACACCACCCAATGGCGACGTGGGCCCGTAAGCCACACAACCATGTTAGTAAAACAATTTTCATAGACTAGACTCAACTTCGGCCAATGAGTTTGGAAGGGGGATTCCTGCAGGCAGTCGGCTCTGATACCAACTTGTGACACCCCCGATTTGACCGTGCACTAATCATACACGCAAACGTGTATGATCAAGATCAGGGATTCACGGGAAGATATCACAACACAACTCTAAACACAAATTAAAATAATTCAAGCTTTATATTACAAGCCAGGGTCCTCGAGGGGTCAAATACGAAAGCTCAAGCACAAATGCCAGCAGAAGCAATATATCTGAGTATAGACATAAGTTCAACAAGGTGCCATAAGATGGCTAGCACAAACAGGAATACAGATCGATGAGGCGCAGGCCTCCTGCTTGGGATCCTCCTAACAACTCCTGGCCGTCAGCGTCCTGCACGTAGTAGTAGCCACCCTCGGTGTAGTAGTAGTCATCGTCGGCGGGGGCAGCTGGCTCCTGGGATCCACCATCTGATTGCAGCAATCGGGTATAGGGGGGAAAGAAGTAGCAAGGCAACCGTGAGTACTCATCCAAAGTACTCGCAAGACTAACATCAGATCTATGCTACATATGCATCGGTATCAATGAAAGGGGTAGTATCTATGGACTAAACTGCAGAATGTCAGAATAAGAGGGGGAGAAGCTAGTCCTATCAAAGACTATGCTTCTGGCAGCCTCCATCTTGAAGCAGTAGAAGAGAGTAGTTGGTAAGTTAGCCAAGTAACAATGTATAGCATAATCCTACCCGATGATCCTCTCGTCGCCACCCTGCGAGAGAGCGATCACCGGGTTGTATCTGGCATTTGTTTGGGTGTGTTTTATTAAGTATCCGATTCTAGTTGTCAGAGGTCGGAATACAACTCCGTGTCGTCCTTTTACCAAGGGACACGGCTATTCGAATAGATAAACTTCCCTGCAGGGGTGCACCATTTTACCCAACACACTCGACTCCTCTGGCCGGACACACTTTCCTGGGTCATACCCGGCCTTGGAAGATCAACACGTCGCAGCACTACTTAGGCTTAACAGAGAGGTCAGCACGTCGGACTAACCTATGCGCGCAGGGGTCTGGGCCCATCGCCCATTGCACTCCTGCACGTTGCGAGGGCGGCCGGGAGCAGACCTCGCAACCCACACTTTAAGGCGGTTGCTTAACACGGTCCAACCCGGCGCGCGCCGTTCAGTCGCTGACGTCTAGAAAGCTTCAGCTGATACAACGATGCCGAGTGCCCATAACTGTTCCCTCGTAGTTGGTTAGTGTGTATAGGCTCTTAGCCAGACTCAGATCAAATACCCAATCTCGTTAAGCATGTTATTATGAAATAACCGCGGACAACGACCAGGGGCTAGGCCCACCTCTCTCCTGGGTGGTCTCAACCTGCCCTGTCGCTCCGCCACAAAGTATCACTCAGGGGTCGTCGGGAACCCAGGCCCACCTCTACCTGGATGGAACCACCTGCCCCTTCAGCCCCCACATTCACGAATACCCGCGGGTACTCTACGAGCCGACCCGACTTTAGTCTCAATATGTAACATGTATAATATGTATATATATGCCTATGATCACCACCCGCGGTGATCACGACCCGGTAGTATAGCATGGCAGACGGACAAGAATGTAGGGCCACTGATGGAATACTAGCAACCTATACTAAGCATTTAGGATTGTAGGTAAAGGTATCAACAGTACTATCAAAGATAGGCTATGTGGCAGGAATAGGATCAACCGATAAACAGTAACAGCTACACTACTCTAATGCAAGCAGTAGAGAGAAGGAGTAGGCGATATCGGGATGACCAAGGGAGGTTTGCTTGCCTGGAAGCTCTGCTGAGAAGGAGGGGTCGTCGGGACTATAGTCGTAATGGGGGTCGCCGGCAGTCTCGGGGTCAACCGGAGAGAAGAGGGGGAAGAAACAGAAAATACAATGCAAACAGATGCATTACGATGCATGACATGACAATATGCAGTGCTAGGGGTGATCTAACGCAGAGCCGGATGATACTGGCGAACGGGGAAAACATCTGGGAAAGTATTCCCGGTGTTTGGCATTTTTGGATAGATGAAACGGAGGGGGACGATTGCAAGTTCGCTATGCTAGGGACATGTGACGGATGAACGGACTGCGTATTCGGATTCATCCCGTTGTTCTGAGCAACTTTCATGTACAAAGTATTTTCATCCGAGTTACGAATTATTTTATATTAATTTTTAAAGATCTAATCAATTTCTGGAATTAATAAATTAATTTAATTAATTTATAAAATCATTTATTGCATCATTATGACATCAGCATGACATCAGCGGTCAACTTTGACCGTTGACTAGTCAACAGGACCAGTGGGTCCCACCTGTCAGCGCCTGTTTAGGTTAATTAGGGTCTAAATAAGTTAATTATAGATTAATTAAGTTCAATAATTATTAATTAATTAATTATAATTATTATTTTATTTTATTTATTTATATTATTTATTATTTCTTTTCTTTTTAATTTCCCTTTTTTGTTTAACAGGGATGTAGGCCCCAGAGGTCAGTGGCACAGCCGCCACCGGTGCGGTGCTGGCACGCACGGGCGCTCATAGGCGGAGGGCGCGAGCGGCCACGGCATGGGCGAGGTCGCCGGCAGCAACAGCGGCGAGTGGGGCGGGGCCAGGCGCGGTCGGCAGCGGCGTCGGTGCAGCAGCAGCGTCGGCCGGAGCCGGGCGACTCGGGGCAACGCGAGCGAATGGAGCAGGGGAAAGGTCGGGCGCGGCCAATGCGGGGCGAGCAGCGGCGGTTGGCTGGCGCGGGGAGCAGGGCCGACCGGACGGAGCATGGGCGCGGCCCGCGGCGGTGCGCGCGTGCGGCGCAGGGCAGAGGTGGCCAGAGACGCGGCGGGCGTAGCGGTGGGTGGCGGGGCCGCGCGGCTGCGGGCAAAGGACGGTGCGGCGCAGCGATGGGGTGAGCCTATGGGGTGAGGGCGGCCGAGGCATCGCGAACGGCGCCGGCGACAGAGGGAAAAAGGGGAGAGGAGGAGGGGGTCCTCACCCTCGCTGCCGAGAAGGGGGGCGGCGAGGCTCGACGTCGGCCGGCGAGGAGGCAGTTCGACGGGGGGGGGGGGCACATGGACGGCGTTGCTCCGGACGGCGTCGTCGGCAGGATCGGGTCGATCCTGATCTGGATCAGGGGGGGAACGAGCGACGTGGGGGAAGTGGGGTGACCAGTGTGCTAGGGTTGGGGGTGAGGGGGTTATGGGGGAAGGGGTGGGCCGGCCTGGCTGGTTGGCCAACTGGGCCAAGGCCCGGGGGGAACCTTTTTTTTCTTTTTTTTTCTTTTACTGTTTATTTTCTTTTTATTTATTTCTGCTCTACTATTTTCTTTTTAGTTCCAATTTATTTTGGTTTTTATAAAATATACAACCAACTCCTAAATTAGTTTATAACCTAGCCCACTGCCACAAAATGTTTGACCCCAAAATAAAATAGTTTAGTATTTTATAAAATACAAAAGGCATTTAATTAATTGTTTTAGCTGTTGCTTTAATCATTTTAGAGCCTTTAAACATTTTATCAAAGTTTGGTTTCTCCACCACAATTACCTATGATTTATCCGACACATTTAGAACATTTTAGTTTTAATGTTTGAGAACTTTTGTTGTTTGCAATGATTTTGAATTTTGAATTCGAACGGGATTGAATCATCGCGGGGTTAACAACAGTAATCGCGGTGATGTGGCATCATTAGCAAAGGTTCACTGTGGCTTAATTATCCGGGTGTTACAATCATCACCAGGGTCATCGCAGCTGATCTTATAGCGCAATGCACCACATACCAGGCATGTATTCAAATTCTCGTACTCCTCACCGCAGTAGAGGATGCAGTCATTAGGGCATGCATGTATCTTCTGCACCTCTAATCCTGGAGAGCAGACAGCCTTCTTTGCTTCGTACGTACTATCAGGCAACTCGTTGTCCTTTGCAAGCATCTTCTTTAACATTTTCAGCAACTTTTCAAATCCCTTGTCAGATACACCATTCTGTGCCTTCCATTGCAGCAATTCCAGTGTGGTACCCAGCTTTTTCTTGTCATCTTTGCAATTTGGGTACAATAATTTTTTGTGATCCTCTAACATGCTATGCAACTTCAACTTCTCCTTTTCACTTTCACAGTTTCTCTTTACATCAGCAATGGCCCGACCAAGACCATCAGCGGGCTCATCTGATGCCTCTTCTTCAGCTTCTTCTTCTTCATTCTCTTCCCCCAATGTACTACCATCGTATTCAGGGAACCTAGGATAGTTTTCATCATCCTCTTCTTCTACATTCTCTCCATGCTTGGTCCAATAGTTATAGCCGGACATGAAACCGGACGTAAACAGGTGGACGTGAATGACTTTTGAGCTAGAGTAATTCCTATCATTCTTACATACACCACATGGACAACACATAAAACCATTCTTCTTGTTTGCCTCAGCCGCACGCAGAAAACTATGCACGCCATTAATGAACTATGGAGAGCGTCGGCCATCGTACATCCATTGCCGACTCATCTTCATTACACAACAGCGAAAAGAACAAATTAATACAAATTCATACATAAATTTCATACACACTTATTCTCATAAAACAACATAAAACTATCTAGTTAAAGCATTTAAATGCAATAACAAATGTGATCAAAATCGTAAATTGATCCAACAGCATAATGATACCAAGCCTCTTTATTAACGGCATATTTTCTAATCTTTCTAACCTTCAAGTGCATTGCATCCATCTTGATTTGTGATCATCAACGACATCGGCAACATACAACTCCAATTTCATCTTCTCTTCTTCAATTCTTTTCAATTTTTCTTTCAAATACTCGTTTTCTTTTTCAAATAAATTTAACTTCTCGACAAGAGGGTCGGTTGCAATTTCCGGTTCACATACCTCCTAGATAAAAATATCTATGTCATCTTGATGGGCATAATTTTCATAAACACGAAATGCAACAAATAGTTATAAAAGAGAATATACCACATCTGAATCATAAACCGGACGAGGGACGACGGGGACGGATATCAAAACCATGGCACTATGTATAACAAGCAATCATACAAGTAAGAAAATTATACAAGTAACTATCTAAATCATACAAATAAGATTTTTTTTATAAAAAGGATAAGAACAAGAGGCTCACCAAGGTGGTGCCGACGACGGGACGGTGCGGGCGATCGACGGTGGTTAGGACGGGGATGGGAAGGCACTAAGTAAACCACACCTACACATATGCAAACTCAGAAGTTAATTTGAGCTCAAATTGCATATAAATCAAATAAACTCCCACATAATTACTCCCAAACTAAAACCCACAAATCACTATACTTATAGAGCATTGCACGAGCTAATCTAGCAATGAGAGATGAAAGGACAAAGTTGCTAACCTTTGTGAACACTTGGATAGATGGGGTGCCTCAAATCTTGACAAATCTTGTCAAAAATGGAGGATGAGCTCGAGCAAGGGAAAGAGAACAGAGGAGAGAAAGGAGAAAACGGAGAAAAAAGAGCTTGGGCTCGGGCTGGACGAAGCACTATATATAGTGATATCTTTAGTCCCGGTTGGTGATACCAACCGGGACTAAAGTTCCATCTCTGGTCCCGGTTGGTGATCACTAGTAGAAAACAGGGCTTTGGTCCAGGCTGGCTGAGCCCATTAATCCCGGTTCACTCACGAACCAGGACCAAAGGGGGCATCAGTCCCGGTTCATGAAGCCAGGCGGCTGGCCGGGCCTCGTGGTGCATTGGTCCCGGTTCGTCTGGACCCTTTGGTCCCGGTTCCAGACAAGAACCGAGACCAATGGGCCTCGCTCCTGGCCCACAACCATTGGTCCCGGTTCATGGCTGGGTCCTTTAGTCCCGGTTGCAGCCACGAACCGGGACCAATGAGATGCCTATATATACCCCCCTGCCCGCGAGCAGGGCAGTGGAGTGCTCTGTTTTTTTTGGCCGGCCGTGGGAGAGCTTTGTGGTGCTCTAGCTCACCTCCTATGCACATGAGGTGTTCGATGAAATGCCCGAGCCACACTTAAGCTTTCTCCTCTCGAAGCTCCTTGTCCAAGCTCCATTTTCTTCAAGATTTGTCTAGGTTTGGCGGTCCGTCCTATCCCGTCCCCATCCTCACCATCGTCGATCGCCCTCGCCGATCTCGTCGCCGGCACCACCGTGGTGAGCCTCTTGGTCTTATCTTCTTTGTAAAAGAAAAAAAGTTCTTACTTGTATGATTTAGATAGATACATGTGTAATTTTCTTACTTTTATTATTATTTTTTATTATATAGTGCGATGGTTTTGGTATCCGCCTCCGTCGGCCCTCGTCCTGTCTATGATTCGGATGTGGTATATATTATCTTTTATAACTATTTGGGTCATTTAGTGTTTATGACAATTATGCCGACCAACGTGACATAGATTTTTTTATCTAGGAGGTATGTGAACCGGAAATTCCAACCGACCCTATTGTCGAGAGGTTAAATTTAGTTGAAGAAGAAAACAATTACTTGAAGGAAAAATTGAAAAAAATTGAGGAGGAGAAGATGATATTGGAGTTGCATGTTGCGGATGTCGTCGATGATCACAAGATCAAGATGGATGCAATGCGCTTGAAGATTAGAAAGATTAGAAAATATGCCATTCATACCGAGGCTTGGTATCATTATGTCGTTGGATCAATTGTTACCTTAGTTGCGATTATGATCGCATTTGTTGTTGCATTGAAATGTTTTAGATAGTTTCAATGTATGGTTTAATTAGATGCTATGGAGAGCTATATGTTGTTCAATGAGAACTATGTATGTACTTTGGTTTTAATGCGACGATGAACTTCTATTAATTAATTTGGTCACTTCTATATTGATGATGTTCTGTAATGGTTTTTAACACACTTAATTATATATAATGCACGCAGATGAACCGGCAATGGATGTACGGTGCCAGACGCACCTCCGAGTACATTAAGGGCGTGCATAATTTTCTCCAAGTGGCTGAGGCAAACAAGCAGAATGGTTTTATGTGTTGTCCATGCCCTATATGTGGGAATACGAAGTCTAACTCTGATTCGAAAACCCTTCACACCCACCTGCTTTATAAGGGTTTCATGCCACACTATAATGTTTGGACCAAGCACGGAGAAAGAGGGGTTATGATGGAAGACACTGAAGAAGAAGAGGATGATGACAACTATGTGCCCCCTGAATACGGTGATGCTACAACGGGGGAAGCTGAAGATCAAGAGGAACCAGACGATGTGCCCAATGATGATCTTCGCCGGGTCATTGTTGATGCAAAGAGACAGTGCGAAAGTGAAAAGGAGAAGCTGAAGTTCGATCGCATGTTAGAGGATCACAAAAAGGGTTGTACCCCAATTGCGAAGATGGCAACACAAAGCTCGGTACCACACTGGAATTGCTGTAGTGGAAGGCAGAGTATGGTGTACCTGACAAAGGATTTGAGAAGCTACTGAAAATATTGAAGAAGAAGCTTCCAAAGGATAACGAATTGCCCGACAGTATGTACGCAGCAAAGAAGGTTGTATGCCCTCTAGGATTGGAGGTGCAGATGATACATGCATGCCCTAATGACTGGATCCTCTACCGCGGTGCGTATGAGGATTTGAATGCATGCCCGGTATGCGGTGCATTGCGGTATAAGATCCGACGAGATGACCCTGGTGATGTTGACGACAAGCACCCCAGGAAGAGGGTTCCTGCCAAGGTGACGTGGTATGCTCCTACAATACCACGGTTGAAACGTCTGTTCAGAAACAAAGAGCATGCGAAGTTGATGCGACGGCACAGAGAGGACCGTAAGAAAGACGGGAAGTTGAGAGCACCCGCTGATGGGTCGCAGTGGAGAAAAATCGAGAGAAAGTACTGGGAGGACTTTGCAGGTGACACAAGGAATGTATGGTTTGGTTTAAGCACGGATGGCATTAATCCTTTTGGGGAGCAGAGCAGCAATCACAGCACCTGACCCGTCAATCTATGTATCTATAACCTTCCTCCTTGGCTGTGCATGAAGCGGAAGTTCATTATGATGCCAGTTCTCATCCAAGGCCCTAAGCAAGCCGGCAACGACATTGATGTGTACCTAAGGCCTTTAGTTGAAGAACTTTTATAGTTGTGGAATGGAAATGGTGTACGTGTGTGGGATGAGCACAAATAGCAGGAATTTGACCTGCATGCGTTGCTGTTTGTAACCATCAATGATTGGCCTGCTCTCAGTAACCTTTCAGGACAGACAAACAAGGGATACCACGCATGCACGCACTATTTAGATGACACCGAAAGTATATACCTGGACAAATGCAGGAAGAATGTGTACCTGGGGCATCGTCGATTTCTTCCGACCAACCATCATTGTCGAAAGAAAGGCAAGCATTTCAAAGGCGAAGCAGATCACCGGAAGAAGCCCGCCATCCGTACCGGTGATCACATACTTGCTATGGTCAATGATTTACAAGTAATCTTTGGAAAGTGTCCAGGCGGACTATCTGTTCCGAATGACGCTGAGGGACGCGCACCCATGTGGAAGAAGAAATCTATATTTTGGGACCTACCCTATTGGAAAGACGTAGAGGTCCGCTCTGCAATCGACGTGATGCACGTGATGAAGAATCTTTGCGTGAACCTGCATGGCTTCTTGGGCGTGTATGGGAAGACAAAAGATACACCGGAGGCACGGGAGGACCAGCAACATGTGCACGAAAAAGACGGCATGCCTCCAAAGCAGTATGAAGGTCCTGCCAGCTACGCTCTTACCAAAGAAGAGAAGGAAATCTTCTTTGAATGCGTGCTCAGTATGAAGGTCCCGTCTGGCTTCTCGTCGAATATTAAGGGAGTAATAAATATGGCAGAGCAAAAGTTCCAGAACCTAAAGTCTCATGACTGCCACGTGATTATGACACAACTGCTTCCGGTTGCATTGAGGGGGCTTCTACTGGAAAACGTTCGATTAGCCATTGTGAAGGTATGTGCATTCCTCAATGCAATCTCTCAGAACGTGATCAATCCAGAAATCCTACCAAGGTTAAGGAGTGATCTAGCGCAATGTCTTGTCAGTTTCGAGCTGGTGTTCCCACCATCCTTCTTCAATATCATGACGCATGTCCTAGATCATCTAGTCGACGAGATTGTCATTCTGGGCCCTGTATTTCTACACAATATGTTACCCTTTGAGAGGTTCATGGGAGTCTTAAAGAAATATGTTCGTAACCGCGCTAGGCCAAAAGGAAGCATCTCCACGGGCCATCAAACAGAGGAGGTCATTGGGTTTTGTGTTGACTTCATTCCTGACCTTAAGAAGATTGGTCTCCCTCAATCGCGGTATGAGGGAGACTGACTGGAAAAGGCACGCTAGGAGCGGACTCAATAATATGTAGGGATAGGCTTTCTTGGTCTCAAGCACACTACACAGTTCTATAGAATTCTACCTTGGTGACCCCGTATGTCGATGAACACAAGAATATTCTGCGCTCCAAACACCCGGAGCAGTGTGACAACTGGATTACATGTGAACACATCAGGACTTTTGGCAGTTGGTTGCAAACACGTCTCATGGGTGACAACGCTGTTTCTGATGAGCTGTACTCATTGGCCAGGGGGCCATCTTCGACTATATTGACTTACAAAGGATACGAGATAAATGGGAATACATTTTACACGATCTCCCAAGATCAAAAGAGCACCAACCAAAACAGCGGTGTCCGCTTTGATGCGGCAACCAAGATGGGAAAGGACACATATTATGGTTACATAGTGGACATATGGGAACTTGACTATGGACATGATTTTAAGGTCCCTTTGTTTCAGTGCAAATGGGTCAATCTGTCAGGAGGCGGGGTATAGGTAGACCCACAGTACGGAATGACAACAGTGGATCTGAACAATCTTGGCTACAAAAACGAACCATTCGTCCTAGCCAATGATGTGGCGTAGGTTTTCAATGTGAAGGACATGTCTACCAAACCGAGAAAAAGAAAAGATAAGGAAGCGAATACATCATACGATGAGCCAAAGTACCACATAGTTCTTTCAAGAAAAAGAGACATCGTGGGATTGGAGGGCAAGACAGACATGTCTGAATATTATGAAAAGTTTCATGAAATTCCTCCCTACAAAGTCAAGGCTGACCCAAGCACCCTGTTAAACGATGAAGATTATCCATGGTTACGACGCATTAAGCAAAGGACACAAGCAAAGAAAAAGTGAAGACTTTCTCTCCACAACTATTATGATGATGCCTTTAATCTAGAATATCACTACAGTTACATGTGAAGAAATGAAATGCCTTTTGTAACAGATGAGTTTTCGTATGAAACCCTGATACTTAGAAAGAGATTGTCCATTTTGTACACGAAGTGCATCCAGTTTTTGCCGTAACCCTCTCAACTTTTTATAACATGCTATGTGGGTGAAATGATGATACCATGCCAACTTTCAACCCAGAGTTCATTTGTAGTGCTTTTCAATTTCAGGGTCATTTAGCTCAAAAAAATCAATAAATGCATGAAAAATACCAAATGAAGTCAGAAAAGGTTGAAAATTGATGATGTGGCTTTGAATGGTGCATTTTGAACACACAAAAAGTCTAGAGTTCAAATAAGTTCAAAAAAATGAAATCCCTTTGTAACAGATGAGTTTTCGTCTGAAACCCAGATACTTCGAAAGAGATTGTCCATTTTGTACACGAAGTGCATCCAGTTTTTGCAGTAACCCTCTCAAATTTTTAGCACATGCTATGTGGGTGAAATGATGATACCATGCCAACTTTCAACCTTTTCAGAGTTCATTTGTAGTGCTTTTCAATTTCAGGGTCATTTAGCTCAAAGAATGAACTAATAGCAAAAAGAATGAACTAAAAATAATCAATTAAAATATTCTGTTATGATCAACTAAAACAAAACTATAATATTCTTCAATAGCAAAAAGAATCAACTAAAAAGCTTTTATAAAACTCTAATAGCAAAAGGAATCAACTAAAAAGCTTTTATAAACCTCAAGTATTTTTGAAACTAAAATTATATAAAATTTATGCAACTAAAATTATCAAAGTATTTTCTATTCAAAACAATTAATAGCAAAAGAATTTTCAAAAGAAATTTTTTGTTAGAAAATTTATAGCAAATAAAATAACAAAATCTGTTTTTGATTAAAACAGACATTTAAAATAACCTAAAAATTCCCAAATTGAATATAGTGATAAAACACAGTAATATTAAATAGCAGGAAAAAGAATCACTCAAAAATCTATTTTTATAGTAAAGTTATTCACAAACTAGTGATTCACACAAATTTAAAAGAATTCAAATTTAAACTATTCAAATTTGAAAACTAATGGCACTAACAGAAAGTTTATAATTTTTGTGACCTAAAAGCAAAAAGAATCACTGAAAACTATAAGTATTTAGTTAGTACAAAAAATAGCATCAAAGAAAACAAATAAAAAGGAAAAAAATTAAAAAAAATGCCGCCTACGGGGCCACCAAGGCCTGAATACGACTAGAAACCCATTGGGCCAGGATTCAAGCCCGCAGCAGGCCCAGTAGGCCCACAAACAGAGGAGTGTGCTTTTAGGCCCATAAGCCTGCAGTTGAGAGGAGCTCGAGAGGGTCAGCGCAGCAGCGCTTATAAACAACTCTTGAGCCCTCTCAGCTAGCGAGGTGGGACTAAACTTTTGGCCCCGGGCAGCAGCACAAGGCCATTGGTCCCGGTTCGTGCCACCAACTGGGACCAATGCCCACCTTTAGTCCCGGTTCGTGCCACCAACCGGGACCAATGCCCACCTTTGGTCCCGGTTCGTGCCACCAACCGGGACCAAAGGTCTCTGCTTCCCGCCCTTTGGGCTGCTGAAAAGAGACCTTTGGTCCCGGTTCGTGCCACGAACCGGGACCAAAGGGGGGCATTGGTCTCGGTTGGTGCCACGAGCCGGGACCAAAGGGTAGGGTATATAACCAACACTTGTGAAAATTTTCATTTTCATCTCGCAGTTGCCGCCCCCGACGACCCCGACCTCCTCGACGCCGCCAGGCTGCCCCGACGCCGTCGCCGTCGCCCGTGCTCGTGCCCCGCCCCCGAACCCACGCCGACGTCGTGCGCCGCCCACGCCGTCGCCGTCCGCCGCCCCCGAGCGCGCCCGGCCGCGCCCCTGCGCCCCGGCCCGCCCCCACCGTTGCCGTCGTCGCCGCCCCCGAGCGCGCCCGGCCACGCCCTGCCCCGGCCCGCCCCCACCGTCGCCGTCGCCGATGCCCTCGCCACCCCCGCCGTCGCCCTTGCCGGCCGCTCCCGCTGTGAGCCGCCGCCGCCCGTATTTTTTTTCATTTTTGATATGATGTTTTTTTGTTCATATATATATAATGTTTATATGTATGTGTGTGGCTATATGTATGTATGGATGTTCATATATATATGTATTAATTTTTTTGTTCATATATGTATTTTTTTTGTTCATATGTGTATTAATTTTTTTGTTCATAGCATTTTTTTGTTCATATATGTATTTTTTTTTTTCATAGCATTTTTTTTCCATGTATATATGTATGTGGTTATGTATTTATAGATGGATATCATTTTTTTCCATGTATGTATGTCGTTGTCGATATACCCCCTCCCCGATAACTTCGACATGAGGGGGGGGGTCGATATACCCCCTCCCCAATAACATTTTTTTTCTAAGTTTCTAAGGTAAAATGTTCACCCCCCTCTCAATATACCGGGCGACCAACTCTCGAGGCCACCCAAACCCTAAAAAAAAACATTGTCGATCTCCTACCCCCTCCCGCCCCTACCCGACAAACTCTCGAGGTCACCCAAACCACTAGAAGAAAACGCCGGTAACTTCGACATGAGGGGGACGTCGATCAACCCCCTCTCGCCCGAACAAGTCTATTTATCATTTTATATCGCGGTGGACATATATCAAAGTTTGATCATATGTCAAAGTTTGAATTTTGACATATGCAACATTTGATCATATATCAAAGTTTGATCATATGTCAAAGTTTGAATTTTGACATATGCAACATTTGATCATATGTCAAAGTTTGATCATATGTCAAAGTTTGAATTTTGACATATGTAACAATATTTGATCATATGTCAAAGTTTGACTTTTGCCATAGATTTATCAAGAATGCCCCCATTACGGATGTCCACAAGTTGATCCAATTTTTTTCTGATCTCATCTATATATATATTCTTCTATATGTCACGTTGTCTGTCATAGTATTGAAGAAATCCATGGCTTCATCATTAGCCGGAAGTAACAGGCGTATGATGCTACGAAGCTCTTCAAAGTTGTTTTGGAACGGAGTTCCGGATAGAATAATTCGCTTTTTGGTACGAATTTCAGCAAAGGCCTTCCAAATGGCGATATTCGGAAGGCTCTTGCTGAACTTCATACCAAAAAACTAATTATCCTATCCCGGACTCCGTTCCAAAACAATTTTGGAGATCTTCGTACCATTATGCGTCTGTTACTTCCGGCTAATGATGAAGCCATGGTTTTCTTGAATCCTTTGACACTGACAACGTGACATATAGAAGGGTAGATGATATCATGAAAAATATGGACCATTTTCTGCACATCCAGAATGGCGCCATTTTGTTAAATCCCTTGTTTGACATTCATGAGAGAGGCGGTCCGGACTCAGACATTCATGAGAGAACTTCGATAACTCTTCAACATGAGGGGGGACGTCGATCAACCCCCTCTCGCCCGACCAAACCCTAGAAGCATCGAGGCCACCCCAAACCCTAGAAGCGTTGCCGAGGCCAGCCCAAACCCTAGAAGCGTCGAGCCCACCCAAATTTACCAAGTTAAAAGAGCGTTGTCGAGGCCACCCCAAACCCTAGAAGCGTTGTCGAGGCCACCCCAAACCGTAGAAGCGTCGAGGCCACTAATTAATATTCCTTGTTGTGATTAGCTAGCTAGGTCTATGTTTGCCACTAATATATCCATCTCTCATGTTTGTATATTAATTGCCATGTTGTAATATTTGTAGAAACTATGGATCAAAGAGACTTAGAACAAGAAGAGTTGTTGGGGGACATAATCCGCGACGAACGTGATGTCTTGTCGTTTCTCAACGACACCGATGGTCTGGAAGGAGAGGATGAAGGCTCCGGTGATCGAACAATGGAGGAGGAAAGACATCATCATGATGTCTCCCGTGACCGAATGCCGGTGGAAGAAGGAGACCGTGATGACGGCTCCGGTGACCGAACGGAGGAGGGAGCTGTTGCAAAGTCCGACGAGGTATATATATTAATTAAGCCTGTGCTGACTAGCTAATTGATGAATTAATTGTTTTGTTATGTACATATATTAACTCTTCTTTCTTCTTTTATAGCTCTCTGGATCGAGCCAAACTTCGGTAATGAGATGAGGCCCGAAGAAAAGGTTGCGCCAGGATGAAAGGCTCACGATCATAGCAATCGCGGACAATGGCCAACTGATTGAACCCAGGCGGACCAAGGAAGCATTTTCTGCTCAGTACGGAGCTATTGTTAGGGACAACATCCTGATCAGCATCCAGCTATGGAATAAGCCTAATAACGAAGACCCTCAAGTTTCTTATTTCACCGATAGACAGAAAGATGATCTTTGGACCTCGCTGAAGGCAAATTTCAACCTACCGCCAGAGGACGATCCAAATAATCCAGTTATAGAGCCACTGGTCAAGGCGTGTGCTCTTAAGAAGATGGCAGATCTATTCAGGAGGTGGAAGAATGAGTTGAAATGAACGTTTGTCGACAAAGGGAAGACTCCAGAATTCACTGGCCGATTTGAGAAGATAAGAGATCACTGGCCCGCATTTGTGGCCTACAAGACATCGGACAAGAGTAAGAAAATGTCAGAGATAAACAAGATAACTGCTGCGAAGAAGCTGTATCACCATCGCACGGGGTCAGGCGGCTACCTCAAAGCCCGGCCGTTGTGGGACAAAGCTGAGAATGACCTGATTGCTAAAGGGGTCGAACCAGAGACATTGAACTGGCCAGAACGTTCAAGGACTTGGTTCTTCGGGGTTGGGGGAACTTTGGACCCTGAAACAGGGAAGTGCCGTTGGACGGACGAGCAACTTGCAATACCCGTCAAGAAGCTTCAGAAGTATATCGCCGCAGCGCAGGCAGGGACGTTCATTCCCGACAGAGAGAAGGACGAGCTGACTAAGGCCCTCGGGAATCCTGAGCACCCTGGACGAACACGAGGCACGCCAGGCTCCGTTGTGTGGAAGGTTGGGTTTCCCGGCGCAGGTGGTTACAAAACTCGGGAGAGGAAGAGGAAACAGGAGCTGAGCGAAATGCAGAAGCTCAATGCAAGAGTACTAAAGCTAGAGGAACAAGTTGAGAGCCAGCGAGCTGCCGACCAACCATCTCAGCGGCACGAATCTACCCCAGAAGCTACCCCGCCATCTCAGCGGAGAAGCAGCGTGGCTTCCACGGAGCTCGTTCAGCAGCCTGACTTCACGGCTCCTAGCTACCCCGTGGATGCTATCACGGAGGCTCAACATTGCCAGCTTATGACGAAATGTCGGAACCTCACCTTGAAGGCGGCTGTCGGCTCTGCTGCACCTCCTGAACCTGACGAAACTTTTCACTGCTGTCCGATTCCACATGGCTATGCTGTTGTGACGGTGGATGAAGTAATGGAGGGATTTGACGAGCTCGAGCTTGACCACCCTACAAGTGAAGGGGAGACTCAGCTGGTTTATGCTCTAAGGACTACATGTCTATGGCGGAAGGAGTACATCAAGCTTCCGAACTGGACGCCTCCGCCTCCTCCTCCTCCTCCGGCGAGTAAGAGAACTCCTCGTCCTCCTCCTCCTCCTCCGGCGCGTGAGGGCACTCCTTCTCCGCCTCCTCCGGTGCGTGAGGGCACTCCGCCTCCTCCGGTGCGTCGGAGCACTCCACCTCCTCCTCCGCCTTGTCAGCAACGGTGGAAGAGAGCCGCCGCCGCTCCGGCGGCTAGCAATACAAGTAGAGGCGGGAAGCAATTCAGATACGGTCCATCTCTCAAGCCTCTGGAAAAGTTACCATATGAGAGGACCGACGAGGAAACCGCGAAAATCAGTGCTGCCGAAGTGCATGAACATTTTGCATGGAAACCTCCACCTCCGAAGGAGATGATAGATTCGGTGAAACGGAAGCGCACTATCGATGCCCTGAAGCGACCACCACCGTCTCCGCCGCAATCCAACTATGAGCGCATTATTGAAAGGACATATAAGGAAGCGGAGCGGTCGGGAAGTACTTGCATGCATGCAAGGTTAGCAGAACGAAGAAGTGGGAAAAAAATTCCCTAGCTCGGCGAACAGGCAAACCAATCGTGCCCCCCGCTCAAGGTGTCTAGCGATATCGTCGCTAATCAGCCGGGGATGGTGCCCGGTACCAATCCTGCTG
Organism: Thinopyrum elongatum; assembly: GCA_011799875.1. Classification (NCBI taxonomy): domain Eukaryota; kingdom Viridiplantae; phylum Streptophyta; class Magnoliopsida; order Poales; family Poaceae; genus Thinopyrum; species Thinopyrum elongatum. Next base: position 561,674,624 of record CM022302.1, read on the forward strand.
ATTACCTGAGCGATGATGTAGAGTTTGAAATAATGGAGGTGGAAGAATTCAGATACCAGTATGGGCAGCCTCTCGTCAAACCTGATCATCCTCCTCTAACAACGATGATGCGAAGATTCCATGAATGGTACATGAAAACCTGCAGCGAGTCTGGGAAGGATACTTTGACGCTGAGAATTAAAGAGGAGCACGACCTCGTTGGAATGGATCTGTTGTCTGTTGAATTTGACGAGTTATTCCAATTATACAATCAAAAGGCCCTCGACAAAACACTCGTGACTTGCTACTGTCTGTAAGTACTACTTTTGTAATTAAGTCTCTATATATAGCTTAGCTCTTTCATTGCATGTATATATAATTATCCTCACTATATTATGTAGATTGAAGATCGTCGAATGCAGAAATGCACAAATCTACGACATTGGGTTCATTAACCCAAATATCATACATGAATGGACGGTTCAAAAGAATTTCACAGAAACCGAGGACAACTTGCTATAATCGTTGCTTAAAAATCAAAAAAAAGAGAAAATACTCTTTCCTTACAACTTCAAGTGAGTGTTACTGTCTTGTGCATATTCGGTTTCCCTTATTACTCGAGGTTATAGTAATGTAATTGATGAGTTATGCATGCGTGCGCAGGTTCCACTTTATTCTGCTAGAGATTAAGCTTGAGCGGGGAGTAGTAACCGTCTTAGACTCGAGACGAAAAGATCCCCAAGACTATGCGGACATGACTGAAATGCTCCAGAGGTAAGTTCAATCGATCATTATTGCACCATATCGGCAACTTTGTTCATTTCCTGATATCAAGTAATTATTTTCTTTGTCTGGCAGGGTTTGTAAAGAGTTCACCGCAATTGCTCCGGGACTGCCGAGGGAGCTGCTATTTACACACCCGAAAGTAAGTACTACTAGCTAGTTCCGCGCATCTCCCATTGATTCTAGCTAGTTTCATCAATACCATTTATCATGCTTGATTATCAGTTTGATTGAACTCTATTTCTCGTAAAGTGCTTGTGGCAGGAAGCCAGGAATGATTTTTGTGGATACTACGTTTGCGAGTTCATCCACCACTCGACCTCTGAGCGGGGCTACTCTGACAAACAATATGAAGTGCGTAAGTAATAATATTCACAATTTTGTTTTATTACCATCATTTGTGTTGAGTTTCATTCATATATATGTATTGACCCCCTTCTTCAAATTAGATGTGGCAGATGCGGGATGAATCCCTACCACATGATCGCATACGAGCAATTCAAGAGGAATTGGCAGGTTTCTTTCTTGACCATGTCATAAATCCAACCGGAGAATACCATGTGAAACTTGACATTAGATGTTAGGGATTGTAAGAGATCTTATATTGTATATATGTAGCTAGTAGCGTCGGATAGATATACGAAAACTTGTTGTTCGACCAATCTCTCGGAGAAAGAGATGTCGATAACTTCTCTCTGTATATGTTCATGACGATTTTGTGTACTTGATGGTTCCTTCATCTGCTTACTAGCTAGCGTGTCGAGTTCTCTCTATACGTATAGTAACTAGCGTCGACCAAGCATGGAGAAAAAGATGACACTTGTCTCTATTAGCTAGCTAACACAATATGAAACCCCTAAATTAACCCTCCAAAACCCCCCCCCCCCCCCCCCCCCCCCCCCTCAAAACAAAATTAAAAACCCCACCTATTGCCAAATGCTGACGCGTGGATGCCTTTTGGTCCCGGTTGGTGTTACCAACCGGGACTAAAGGCCCTCCTGCCTGGGCTCCCCGCAGCGGCCATGTGGAGACCCTTCTGTCCCGGTTCGTAAGCGAACCGGGACTAAAGGTTTTGGGCTTTAGTCCCGACCCTTTAGTCCCGATTCCAGAACCGGGGCTAATGGGCCTCTGAAACCGGGACAAATGGGCATTTTTCTACTAGTGGATACCAACCGGGACTAAAGGTCCGTGGCATGCTGGCGTTAGTCCCGGTTGGTATCACCAACCGGGATTAAAGGGGCTCGCAGGGGCCCCAGCCTGCCACCACCCCTTTAGTCCCGGTTGGTAACACCAACCGGGACCAGAGGTCACAAATGAACCGGGACTGAAGCCTAGCCGTTGGAACCAGGACTAATGGTCACATTAGTCCTGGTCCAAAACCCGACCAGGACTAATGCTCCGGACGAAAGGCCTGTTTTCAACTAGTGGCGTGTGCGTCCACGGGCATGCCATGTAACCACTTACCAGTGACGAGACAGCAGTGGCGTGCGGAGGGAATGCCACTAGTAAGCCATATCGGCACGCCACGAATAGGCTCTCCTGCAGTAATTATTCAATGTTAAATAAAGTAGAGCAGCTCATGGTTTGTAAAGATTGAATCAAAATAGGAAAAATCTATCCAAGGGGACATCAATTTAGAAATTAGCTGAGTTAAAAAGGTATCTGAATAGTATCTTGCAAAAACTAATTTGCTGTTAGAACAAAGCGTGAAAAAGATCAAATGTATATACTTAGACTCTGTATCAGTTTCATAAGTTCTCAGGCCCTAGCGTATTACTGACTAGGAACAAAAAGCGTAAGCTGGTGTAAATCTTGGAGGGATGAATGCGACATTTAGTAAGGATGAAATATTACCTATTCTGGGGTGCCAAGAAGGGACCTCCAAGATTACTGATCTTGAAGATTGCATACTGGAGCGTAAGCAGCAATGGGTGAGTGCGATGGGCGGATGTGGTCGCGGCCAACCATGCAGGAGCCAAGGCGTGAAAGCTTAGAATAACGAAGGAATGATTGGGCTCGCCGAGGGTTTCATGGTATAGACAGATGCATCCACCGACCAGCTAGACGCGTGTAGCCGGGAGCAGGACGTGTTTCTTATACACGTAGTACTACCTTCCACGTTAAAAAGGCTTAAGACCTCACACAGTTGAAGTATCATAAGAGTATCATGCATTACCACCTATGCGAAAAAATGATGAGGCACTGTGATTAAGGATGTGAGAGAATGCTATAGTATCATAGCATGTGAAACGAGAAGAGTTAGTAAGAAATAAATCATAGCCGCTACTTTGTATTGGGATTATATACAAATGAATAAATTAAGTGACAATATGATACTCCATCCGTTTCTTTTTACTCTGTGTATTAGATACGTGTCAACTTCGTAAAAATCCCCCAATCGGCCCAAAACTAGAAAACGGCAAACTTACGTAGTTTAGTTTATGTATAGTTATTATTATGCTAACAGCTTAGCGCTGGCTTATTGCCAGTTGGCCGCCAAAGCCAAAAAACTCGGATCATTATAAACTCGTGAAGACACTGTTTCCTAAAAAAAAACTCATGAAGATATTGGAGCGCGCGGTTTACCAAATCATCGGTAGCCGTGCAATGCACCAGTTCACTTTACCAAATCATCGTATGTGCACGTGTCCAGCCCGCGAAGACGTTGCCCACCGAAATTCTTAGCGCGCGACAGCCACCCCGCAACTTCAAACCTTTTCCGGCCCTTTTCCTGGATCTGGACCTTGACCCCACACACACCCACCCCACGCGAGTACACTTCGCGAAACACGATAAAACGAGCCACTTTTCTTCTTGGGTCTGTTCGTGAGCCTACCTATAGATGCGCGCTCGTGTACCGCTCTCGATTTGCCTTGTGATTCAGAAAGACACACCGCGCAGGCACGGGGTACGTTCGGCTGCCTTTTGCGCTCCAATTTCTCCCCGCCTGCCGCTCGTGTTCGATGACCTTCCCTCTGATGTGCTACTGCAACGCGGTTCCCCGCCCCATCGCCGCCGTGTTCAAGTTCTTCCACGCCGCCGTGCTGGCTTTCGTGCTGACACTCTGCCTGCTCGGCCTCTACGAGTTCCCCTACTCCCCCGAGGACCACGCGGCGCTCATCAACGGCCGCCGCCGTCGTCCCAACCGGGACGGCACGCTTCCGGAGACGGTGAAGCAGCGGCTGCCCCCCGTCCAGTTCGTCGCGCACCTGGCGGAGCGGTCGCAATCGTCGACGTCCAAGAGGACGGCCGTGGGCTGCCACGACGACGACAGCTGCGGCGCGGCTAGTACCTGCAGGGTGTGCCTGGAGCCGCTGGAGCTGACGGACGAGGTGAGGCGGCTGGGCAACTGCAGCCACGCCTTCCACAGAGGCTGCATCGACCGGTGGATCGACGTTGGCGAGGTGACGTGCCCGCTGTGCCGGTCCAACCTGCTGCCTCGTCAGCGCGGGGGCTGGCTAGCCTGGGCGCGGTTCAGCTAGTTCGCTCTCCGTACGTGCACGACAGACATTTTTGGGAGCAGTACCAGTGCTAATCAATGGACCCAAAAGAAATTATTGACACGAACTGGATGGCCACGGGTATACCAGTACCGTCTGTGTTTCGGTAAGACATCGAATCATGATCAAAATAAAGATTGGGCGAATGTCCAGCACACTGTTCTGGCATTGGGTACAAAGGTGCACCCTGTGTTGACATCATGTTATCGATGATTAATTTCTTCTCATTGCTCAGCTTCAACTGCATGGATCGATGTGTAACTAATCATCATTATTTTCCACGGAAAAAAGAAGAAGACCAATCATCATTATATTCACAAACAAATATACAGTGTAAGCTGATGGTTAAGGTTAGAAAATCTAACGGGGGAGATGTTTTGGAACTAGGCACACCGGAACCCCTTCCTAAAACTTAATGCTTAGCCACAACACTCTTATAATCTGTTTCGAGATAATAAGAGATCCATAAGGTTTGAACTAGTCATTTGCAAACGCCTACTGTTCGCAATGGCTTTTCATAGCCTAACGATTGCTCTCTTTTTTTTCTTTCCTTTTTTCCTTCTTTTTGTCAGGAGGAACGATTGCAGATGCATTTTACTGTTAAAGTTTCATTTATTATGTGATATTACTTTTGAAAGTGTCCTTAAGTTTAAAAAAAAATTGTGATCCTTTTGGCACAGCCGAATCATATACACCAACTGGTGCCATAAATTAGCGGGTCTAATGGACGACTGGAATGTTTAAAATTGCAACTGCATTCTGGTTCACGCATCACGCCTTAAATGTCGGTACCTGAACCAATCATGGAAAAAGAAAAGAAGACACACACAATAAGTAGCTGGCCACTTACTTTTACTCGCGCACGTACCCGCGCGGTTAGCTTGTCCACGTAAGAAGTTTCTACATCAGCCGTGTGATTTCACCTCGACAGCTTGCATCCTTTGTCCTGGCCGTGCGATTCGGACGAGAGTTGCTGACCGTTGGGCCCGCCAAACAATCTAATCCCACTTGCAGTATCCGAAATCGGTAGCCCGCAAATGTGAATGAACGTAATCTACTACTGTAGTTGTCAGGTATTTTTTTACTAATTAGATTAAGTTATAGGTGACAACTACGACATACATAAATTGGTGATTCAGCTGTACTTTTTTTTTTGCGGGAATTCAGCTGTACTTCTTTACTTGGTGGTATCGGATAATTTATCTGATTTTATCGGTGGTGTTTCCAAACTTTTCTGTTACTCTTATCTCTTCACGCTCCTTAAGCCCATAAAATATTCCGTTCTTACATTTTTAGCTTGTTTTACGCATCTTTTCCACACAGGCCACCCCTGTGTCTAGGTATTTATCTGTTTTCAATCGCATAATTGGTTATAAACCAGTTCTCAACTTATCCTAATATTATTGAGTCCATGGCCAACATCAACAACAACATGTCTATTTTAAAATGTTTGAAGTTAGATCTTGGATATATCTTCCGTTCCTACGTGAGATGGTGTTTTCAGGGAATGCTTTCTGCATTTGGCAAAAACTTGATGACTATTTTATTTCAATCTGAAATGTGTAGCAGGCTATTCACGGAAACAAATGTATATTCTAATATTTCCAATTATGGATAGACATGAAGAGTGAACATATGCTTATGTACTGCACCAGAGTCCATTGCTAAGCAACTTATTGGCACTAAATGTACTTTTTATATTTAATTGATGGCAAGTATGCATGCATCTGGCTATTTCACCTCTGAATGGCGAAAGTACTTTTTTTGCTCTATGTGTTTTTGTTTCCCTTTGGAAATGACAAAGTGGGTTTTTGTTTTGCAGGTTGCTAACTTTCTTAATCGGGCAAAGTTTGTTTCTGGGGAGAGGTTGAGCATCCAGGCAACTGAACACTTGCAAACCGTTGGTGTCTACCCATTCAACAATGATAACGACTCCTCCAATGGGAACAACATCAGCCACTATGACATGGAACCCTGGTCGCCAATCGAACCAACCACCAGCAACCTCGGCGACGATAAAAGCATCAGCTAGCTACTATAGGGCCGGCTGACATCAACGACTGAGGCGTCATCTCCTCCGCTAGCCTAAATGCGCCTGCAAAATATTGTGTTGTAGAAATGTCTCCTCACTATGCGTATTTCAGTAGCTATGAACTACCGAATTCCTTGTTCCGATTGTGCTAAGATGAATGTAATCATAGTTAAGTTATTTAGACAGCGATTCCTTCACAGTCAAAATTGCCAGCAAATTGTCTAGGGGCCGTGCGCCAAGGCCCACTTTGCACACTACTATCATTGGTACTTGGAAACATCTCTGCTTCCGTCGTTACTTTCTGAGGAGGGTCAACTAGGGGCAATCTAGTGGTTACCCGCGTGAGGGAAGTCCCATGGTTACTTTAGAAAACTATATTGAGCTGCCGCAATAGCACATGTTGTATGTGGATTACTAAATTTTAATAATGGAATGGGCATTCAAAGTTTTCACATGGAGGTCTCGACATATTGAGAATTAACTTTCTCCCCTAACAAAAGATTTTGAGAACGAACTGTCAAAAATACATGCTGGCTTTCAAAACCATACAATTGGGTTACCAAATAATTAGAAGAAGTTTAAAAAAATGCAAGGACGAACTTCTAGAAATTTACAAATTAGCTTCCAAAAACATAGAACCAGGATTACATAAAATAGGGATAGTTTAAAGGTACAAGGATGAAATTCTAAAAATTCACAAAGCAACTTCCAAAAATATACAACTTGGCTTCCTAAAAATTCTTCATTCATCTTTCCACCACGAAAAGACCAAAAAAGTGAAAAAGAAAAAAGACGCACCTACCTCTCGCTAGAGGGGAAATATCAGGTGCTCCCATCCTTGGGGTGCTCCCCATGCTCCAACTTCAAAAAAACAATTTTAAATGTTTCAAAAATTCTGGAAAAAAAATGTGAATGTTCACAAGGAATGTGACTACAACCCCTAAACATTTCAGATCCAATCTCGAAATGCACATTGAGAAAAAAAAAACAAATCCAGATGTGAATAGTGTCAATGTTGCTTCTGTCTTTTTTTCACTATTCATTCTAGATTTCACATTTTTGTTTCTCAATGTGCATTTGGAGTTTGGACCTGAAATTTGTAGAAGTTGTAGTCATATTCCTTGTCAACATTCACATTTTTTTTCAGAATTTTTTTTGAAACATTTAAAATTGATTTTTTGAAGTTGGAGCATGGGGAGCACCCCAAGGATGGGAGCACCTGATATTTTCCCCGCCGGCAACATCGAGAGAGGTCACATGGCAGCGGCCCACCTCGCCGGTGTGGATCCCTGACAAGATTCATGAGTTAGGAGATAAGGATTGCGATTTGAGGGTGGGCCCTAGATGATAACAACATATGCTATGTGGATTTGCTGCTCGGCGCTGTTACATGTTGATGAGCCTTTTCTGATTTTTTTAAACATTTTTGGAATTTTGATACCATTCAGTTCATATGAAGCTACCGAAATTCTTTTTTTTTAATACCATTCAAAAGGTAAACTACATTTTTTATATATTGTCAAGCAACAAACAAAATATATGTGCCCCACACACTATGCAATCAACAATGACGTCCTCGCAGAACAATCTACAATTGCCGTTGCATATATGTCCTCAAGCATCTCAATGGCGTATATTACAAGACTGGCTCCAATAGTCGGCCTGTTCACCATTGATGTGTGGCAACTTTGTTAGCTGGCCGGCCGGGTTCAGCCGCCCAAGACGCTGCAAGGAAACTCGGTCCACATCGATTGCACAGTTTACTGCTGTACTAAAAATTAAGACTGATTTATGCGGTGCAAAGGAGCATAACACGGGGAAGAAATGGTGAAAACAGCCTGTGTCCTCTGCTTCTGGGCTGCTCAACATAGCAGCCGCCGCCGCGCCAAGGTAGATCCGAGTATAGTGAAGGTCCTTGGTCTGTACTGTTTCTGCTGGTACCCCACTAGTACCACGAGTGGCTCCTGGCTAGCATTGGAGCAGATAGCAGTGTAGAGTGTAGTCATAATCCTACCGGTACATACATCTCGTCTACCACGTGCGACTAGTACATAAATTTACACAGAGGGCGCAGTCACACGTCACTCCCGATAAATCTTTTAGGTTCATCTTGACAAGAAGGGGGCGCACGCCTTTAAGGTTATGAGTCGAAGGGTAGGTTTTTTAGGAGTAAATTATTAAAAACCATCACATTTGGCGCTAGATCATCACATAACCACAATCCTTGCAAAAAATAACAAAATACCACCACGTTTGGGGCAGGTGTGTAACACATAATACTACGTTTGGGGCAGGTGTGTAACACATAATACTGAAACATGGGTTAGCGCCTTTTGACAGCGATTCTGACAGGTGGGGTATAGACGTAAGGCCTCGGTTGTGGCGGCACTACAATAGCGTGGCCAGAGGAGGCATGAGCCCGACAACGCTGAAGGCGCAGGGGCACGGCATCCAGCAGGAGGCCATGCGCTGCTCACCCGGTGCCCGCGGTGGAGTTTCCGCTGTTAATCCAGGTCCGGGAGTGACGGCCCGCTATCGGCCACGGCGGTGCAAACGGCCTTCTCGAGCACCCAAGATCTCTCCCGGGCCGTCACCCCTTCTGCCACTTCTGCAAGCCCGCACTCACTATCGCGATCTTCAACTACGGCGCCCACCATGCCCGTCCCCTATAGCACCGTGAACAACGCCCACCGCCGTCTCGCTGCCCGCGCGACCGAGGAGGATGGCGGCAGCACCAGTGCACTCCCCTTGTCGTCGAGTCATGCCACTTTCTGCCCGAGGCCGCCGCCTCGGATCCTGAAGCCCCTGCGCGCGCGGACCGTGGAGTGGCGAAAGCCTCACCGCCACCTTCATCGGCGGACACAAGATCTTGCCCGATGACTACATCTAGCAGCGGCTAGACGATAGGGAGGAAGGGAAGGGGTCGCGGCGGCGCTCCCTCGTGTCGCCCCCTGGGGAGGGGTGTTCTTTATTATCTGTAGCAGTGCTATTTTATTTTGTTGCAACCTTTTCCCATAAGTGTACTTTGCAGCTGTATTTTATTTATCCATTATTCTCTCTTTGGCGGTGCAGTGCTGATCTAGGGTGCACATCCGTGCACCCAATTTTTGGCCCATTTTAAAGCCAAATCCATAATAAATCCCTGCCCAACTCAAACGAAGCACTGCTCATTTAAGGCTGAACACTGCGCAACCCAGAACTACTCACCCCAAAATTCCGCCAACGCTAGTCATCCATTTTTTCTGTAATCACTAGAGTACCACAAAATGTAGCAACCGGCTACTGTAACGACCAAACACTGTAGTACCGAACATTGTTCTGAATCGTCCTACTGTCACAATTTGTTGTAGTAGCCGATTAAATACCCCTCTCCTCAGTTCATTTGATTTTCCCCTAAAAAAAGTTCATTTGATTTCAAAACGGGACGGCGCGGCCGGAAAACTACTGCCCTGCCCTCTGTCCCAACAATCTTTACAAAAATAGATTCCCCATAACCCGTTTGTCCCAACCGTTCCTTTCCCCTGTTTCAACCAGCCTCACCAGATAGCAGACACCACACCGATGAAATAGTACCAGTCAGCCCAATGAATAGCAACCTTTTGTCAGTCCATTACCAGCCCACTGCTATCATACCCGAACCTAAAACACTATTCACCAGAAGCCCAAAACCATATAGTATACCGATTTCGATCGTCTCGGTGCGAGAGGTGAACACTCAGAAGATGTGGACTCATCATACATAGCGAGATAGTCAGCAAGTCACATTTTCTTGTTCATGTTGGTCCTTCATGCCGCATATATTAATTATTTAATAGTTTAGTTAACTATTTCCTGCATGCTATTTAATTATCGCTCTATTTTTTAATGACATGATAATTAGTTATTACCTACCACTGATAAACCTGATATTTTTGTAGGTCATCGAAGGATCAAAAATGTCGACTAGGGGGGGGGGGGGGGGGGGGGTCAAGGGGTCAAGGGGGTCAATAAGCGACTACAAATTTTAATCTTTTCTAAGCAAATTTGGGGATTGTGGATAAAGTAAGTTCTCTAAGTGTGTAACTAGGTGAGTCAACCTGTATGGCAAGAAACTTCTAGCACAAGACAATAACAAGGTAAAGAGAGCTAGCTATCACAAGCACAAAGTAAAGGTGTGGATAGAAATAACCATCAGTTGGAGACCCATGTTTATCACTAAGTTCACACTCTTGGGGAAGTGCCAATCTTCGTTCGAGAGGCGTGGGGAACACAAAGTACCCCTAAAGAAACAAAGTCTCACCTTCTTCTCCTTTGTGCCTTGGCAAACAAAGTTCGAGCTCAAATCACTAGTGCTTCTTGAAGTGACCTCCAAAACTTCACAAACTCTTCCGTAGCACAAATCCACATTTCGGAAGCTTCTGGGCGACATCAAACCGCCTAGGGTTCCCCACAAACCTAAGAGTAATGGGAAACATGAAGAACTCAGGGGAATTCAAGATTGGCTCGGTGGAATCACAAATCTAGGGTTCCCCTTTCTTTTCCACTCAACGAATCAAAGTTTGGTTGGCTAGAGAGGGAGGAATGGAAGCTCAAAGGTGTCAAAAATGGTGGAAAACTCAGATCTGGCCACTGCCCTCTAGTTGGGGAAGAAGGATGTATATATGGGTCCACTTGAATCAGCCTGTTACCCAGCATTCTGGCAAATAGGGAGTCTTCGGGGCAGTCTAGAGGTCCGGTCTCCCAGAGCTCCGGGATCCATCAGAGAATTACTCCGGGTTACCCAGTACCGACCTGGCCCAGTCCGGAGCCTGGTCCGGAGGCTCCAGGCCAGAACTGCTGGTAACAATCACATTCAAGATGAAATACTTTTTGGCTTTGGCACAGGGTATATTTGGTTCATGGGATTTGCTTACAAGGCAAGAATCCCCACTTGTTCCTCGTGCGACCCATCTTAATATTGCGGTGTTCCTATTGACTCAAAATAAAAGCAAACATATGCATAAATCAAATAAACATTCTCTTCATTTATCCTTTTTCATATGGGAGGGGGGGTGTCTCCTAGCACCTTTTCTTAACTTTCAGTGAGACTAAACCTATCCATACACTTAGCATAGCAATTACCCCCCTAATCACTTGTCATTGTCACCAAAACCTACATAAGGGCTAAGATGCCCTTTCAATTTCCCCCTTTTTGGTGGATGATGACAATATGATTAGAGCTTCAACTTAAAGATTTGAAAATGAATTGTTGTTTGGGTTTCTATGGATTTAGAGTGGGCTCCCCTAAGTTTGTGTATTTTTTAACAACGTTGCTTTGAATGCAAAATGCACAAACAAGGGTTACAGAACTCCCCCAAATCCTCGAAATCCTGGTGGAGTGCAAAGTGAACAACAATAGGACACTAAAGCATGCTTTGCACCAAGCTAGTGTGTGAGGAACATTATAGCAAGTAAAGCACATTCGCAAAAACACTAGTGGTGTGTGTGTGTGTGATATAAGTAGGTATGAGACATAATAGTGATAAATCATGGAGAGATATGAGGAACAAGATATAGCATAATAAGCAACAACTCAAGCTTAGACCGATGATGTAAACAAAGCTAAGCTTAACATGGCCTCATAAAAAGCATAATAAAGGTAGCAAGCACACGTCACACACCACATAGTCTCATACAATAATTTAAAAGTTTCACAAGCCCACGATGCGAATGGGAAAGAGCTTGTGATCTCCAAACACCCTAACGATAACACCACGGGGAACCTAATAGAACCAACTTCTTACCCTTTGGCATCAAGAAACCAAACTGAGAGAAGAGGCGATGCTAATGACCACCCTAGAAGATCTCGTTGCCTTCATCATCGTCATTGTCTCCATCATCACCGGGGGCACTTGGAAGAGAATTTTCATCAAGGGAGCTCACAAAGGCTTCATCATCAAACACTTCAAGATCACTCTCAACATCTTCATAACCATCCTATTGCTCAAAACCCCAAGCACGACGATCCTCCTTGATCATACGGATGTCTTTCTTGGTTCTCTTGGAGTTCTTTTGATCCCTCACATGGATGGCCCTGCAAATGCCAAAAACTTACTTGAATGCACAAAAGAGCTTGTTATCCTTCTTCCTTGAGCTAGATGTACCCGAAGTATCGTAAGCTCTAGCACGGGTCTTCCATGAGGGAGCTTCAACTTCACTAGGAGTAATGCCAATGGTTGGTTGAATAGGATTATGCTTGCACTTCAAAACATTGTTCATTAAAGCTTTGGAGGTGGGATTGCTCGATGAAGGAATGAATATAAGGAGTATAGATGCATGACTTCCTATCTTGAATGTTGTCCCTCAACTCATGATACATGAAATCAACCAAATCAAGTGGCTTGGATCCATTGCGATGTTATATTACATTTATCAACCTTTCTCTTATCATAGTAGAGTCATCAACTTTAGGAGCAATGGATTGGTGAAACATCTTGTGCATAGAGTCATAGAATGAAAGAAGGCCATTGGTTGAACCAATCTCTTCCTCGGTGTAGGAGGGATAGTACCTCCCAAGACACACTTTCCAATTTTGATCTTCATTATGAATGTAGAGAGAGTTGGGGTGACCTTGAGGAGTGAAATTGTAACCCAACACAAGTCCCAATAGCCTCAATGGAGCACTAAAATGCTCCATGCCCATTATTATGAATGTAGAGAGAGTTGGGGTCACCTTGATCCGTATGAAAGTAGATAGTTGCAAAGAATTGAATGATTACCTGATACGTGTCAAATGTATCTATAATTTTTGCTATGTTCATGCTACTTTTATACCATTATTACATAGTTTCGGCACAATTTTATATCAATTTAATTGACTAACATATTAATCCAGTGACCAGTGCCAGTTGTTGTTTTCTGTTTGTTTTTTTACTTTACAGAAAAATAACTTTTCGGAGGCCAAAAAAATAAAATAAAAATATGTTGCAAAGATTGGAGCTAGGAGTGACGCCAGCGGGAGCCCTGGTGGGCCCACGCTATGGATTGGCGTGGTCCAGACCTAGGCCGCGCCGCCCCCACGGGCACCTCTCTGCCTCCTCTCGGTCCCTACACCTTTATATACCCCTAAAACTTCCAGAAAGATTTATTGAGGAATTTTTCAACCGCAGCCACCACGCGTTTCGAGTCGATCCAATCTGGTGGCCTTTTCCGGTACCCTACCGGAGGGGGAATTTGTTGCTGCAGCTATCTTCGTCAACTTCGTTGCTCCGATGATAATGTGTGAGTAGTCCTCCTTGGATTGTGGGTCCATAACAGTAGCTATGTGGCTTCTTCTCTCCCTTGTTCTTCAATAGAAAGATCACATGAGCTGCCCTACATGATTGTGATGCATCTGATGTAATTCTTGGTGTGTTGGTTGCGGTGTGATGAATTGTCACTTTATGATCAGATTATATATGGATTTCTATTTGGATTCTTTGAGTTCTTTGCTGCATGATTTATGGACATATGCTCTCCGATCTATTAGTTTTTCACTGTCCATGATTAGATGAATGTTCTCCAAGAGGGAGTTGTGTATGTTAGTTTGATTTAATCTTGCAAGTAATCTATCCCAGTGACAGAAAGGGAAAAAGACTTGTATTGTGTTTTTGCCACTAAGGATAAAAATGTAGTTGCTAGTTTTCTTGGTGATGAACTAGAGGTAAAGAGAATACACAATCTACATTATGTCACTTTGCTTAATGCAATGCTATGTTTTTCCTTAATACTTTGAGATGCATGCTGGATAGCGGTCTCAGGTGGAATATTGGCTATAGATGTAGTTGGATAATGTTCTATGGATACAAGTATGTAATACCTATATGCAATCATGACATGTATGATCCTAACATAAACACTGCAATTTAATCGATATGCAACTGTAATTTGTTCACCACACCTATGCTATGCTTTATGGAGAGATGCCACTAGTGAAGTTATGGATCCTGGTCCTTTATTCCTCATAATCTCAACTTCGGTCACTTTATTTTATGTTCGGTTACAATCTTAACTTTAACTTTTATTGCTTACAAAAATCATTTCCAACCACACTATATGTTAATCCTTGCAACTAGCAAAGCTAATGAGACTAGCAATCTCACTAGTCTAAGTTGGGGACCAAGAGAAGTTTTCTACTTGTGTGCATGTACTAATCATTGGATGTTAAAAGAACTCCATGGGTTGATACCTTGGTTTTCAAATGAGGCAAACTTGCTTCATACTACAAACCCTTGCACTTCAGGGTCCAACAGATATTCATCTAGCAGGAATAGTACTAGCCAGGGATATCAGGAAGCAGATTTCTGGTGCCGTTGCCCGGGAGTGTATTCTTTTAGTCATAGGTTCTACATTTAATTACTTTACTCCCTTTTTATTTATTTTGCATAGTTACTTTTTATTTGTCATTAGTTAACTTTTCTGCACTTTGAAAATCTCAAAAACCACAAAAAGATTTAAATTCCAGCAAGTAGTAACTTTCGTTTTTGCTTAGTTATCATGGCTACTTTAGCTAAAAATACCAAACTTTGTGGCTTTACAAGTACTAATAATGATGATTTCATTAGTACACCTATTGCTCCACCAACTACTAAGGTTGAATCTGATGAAATCAGTCATGCTTTACTTAATTTGATAATGAAAGATCAATTTTCTGGTTCTTATAATGAAGATGCTGCCTCTCACTTAATATTTTTTATTGAGCTATGTAATATGAAAAATATATAAAGGGGTAGAGGCAGATATTGTCAATTTTAAACTTTTTCCATTTTAATTAAGAGCTAGAGGAAAAGAATGGCTAATATCATTATGTAGGAAGAGTATTGATTCATGGACTGAATGTAAAGATGCTTTCATTGGAAAATAATATCCTTCTACAAAAATTATAAAATTGAGAAATCTTATCATGAATTTCAAACAACTTAATCATGAGAATGTAGCCCTAGCTTGGGAAAGAAAGAAAATTATGACTAAGAATTGCCCTAGTCATTGTTTGAATGATTGGATTGTATTGCAAACTTTCTATGCTGGACTAACCATATGTCTTGGAATCTATTACACTCTGCTATAGGTGGTGTTGGGAATATGCCCTAGAGGCAATAATAAATGTATTATTATATTTCCATATTCAAAATTAAAGTTTATTTTTTAGTGCTATAATTGCATTGGCTCTTGAATATGAGATTCAGAGGAAAACTCAATTGCATGTGTGGAAATACAAACAGCAAATGGATCCCTAGTCATGCCTCTAGGACTAGTTCATGAATTGATGATGATTTGGTTTTCCTGATCATGAGCATTGTTAAAGTAACAAGGATATCAATAATAAGATCACATTGTTATCAGAACAATGGTGTTGGATAGACCCAACTTATGAATTACTGCGACATCACATCATCATTATGTTGTCGGTATTTTCATATAAGATGTTAAAATCCACTTACATCCTTAGACCATGAGAATATCGTATACCAACATACCGGATGGTTACTTTGGGGTTACCGAATGTCACACTGTAACTGGGTGACAATAAAAGTAACTTACGGGTATACCGGAAAAGTATGTCTTGGTATCGATAGTTCAAGACTAGGATTTGCTCCTCCGACGATGGAGAGATACTCTTCGGCCCACTCAGTATTACGGTATCATCATCGTCTAGCTAGACACATGTGATTGAGATCACAGGGAATCCAGAATATAGAAATGAGTAAAGAGAACAAAACTGATAACGAGGATATCTAGTATAGTGATCAAGGTGTTGATCATGGGGATAATGATAAAAGTCTCGGCCC
The DNA here is from genome assembly GCA_011799875.1 of Thinopyrum elongatum. Classification (NCBI taxonomy): domain Eukaryota; kingdom Viridiplantae; phylum Streptophyta; class Magnoliopsida; order Poales; family Poaceae; genus Thinopyrum; species Thinopyrum elongatum. Next base: position 561,690,703 of record CM022302.1, read on the forward strand.
GAGTTTTGTAATGTATCGCCAAGCAAAGGGAATAGTATGTGGGAACAAAAGGTTCGCTCGATAAAGATCTTCATAAATATGTGGTAGTTAACAAGGGTGTCTAGATCCCATTGTTAATTATTGGCCGAAAAGTGTTTCGGGTCATGTCCACTTATTTCCAAACCTGTAGGGTCACATGCTTAACGACTAGTAATTTATATGAGAACTAGGAGATCAAAGAGAATGAGATAATGAGCTCCAAAAGTGTTTCGAATGGTTCTTGAATTGTTCCGGATGGCCTCGAAAGCATTTTGGGAATTCTGCAAAGGTATAATATGTGTCCAAAAAAGTTTTGGTCTATATATGAAAAGTTCGGAAGGTTCCGAAAAGTTCCTGGAAACTTCCAGAAATTTTATGGAATAATATTTCAGTGAAAAGCCCCTAGGCTAGGCCCAAGGGGGCAGCCTCCACATGGGCCACAAGGGGCCCAAAAGGGGGCGCCACCTATAGATGGCAGGGGGGCCGAATTGGAGTAGGGGAGGAATCCCTCCTCCCTAGTTTTGCCGAACTAGGAGGAGGATTCCTCCTCCTGGTCGACTGCCCCTTGGCCCCTCTCCTTGGTCTATTCTAGTAACATTAGCAGAATAATATTCTGCTAACACTTCCAAACTGCATGCTCAATGCAAGTGCACGGCATTTTCGAAGCAAGAGTACTGCAATGCTAGGATGAGGGAACTGCGTGTCGCCAAAAAACTGCACGCGTTTTTTACTACTGTTTTCAACCCAATTTTTTAACCATTTGTCGGAACGAGGCATATGATATACCGTTGAAAAGCTATGAATTAGGCACAACTTCGCCATGTTGAACACTTTTTGAGATTCCTCATGGTTTTAAGAGCAGTTTTGAAAACGGTGCGGCCCCCGACGAGTGGCAGCGAGCGTATTTTCATGATTTTTTTCCAAACCGCTTGTCAGAATGATGCAAATGGTACGCCGTTGGAAAGATATCATTGAGGCACAACATTTTCATATAGAACACTCTCTCTAATTCCTTATGGTTTAAGAGCTGTTTTAAATTTACCGAAACGCGGAAACTCTGTTTTTTTGCGGACTCAAAATGGATGAAGTGAATTGCATCAGACGGAAAACCACACTGCAATGTCAACGAAGGGGACTGCATGCGGTTTTTGGGTACTATTTTAGTCGTAATTTTTGAACCATTTGTCGAAACAAGGCATGTGATATGCCATTGGAAAGTTATGAAATAGGCGCAACTTATTCATGTAGAACACCTTTTGAGATTCTTTGTGGTTTTAAATGAATTTCAAAAATGGTGCGGTAGCCGATGAGTGGAGCAAGCGTTTTCCATGATTTTTTCCAAACCATTTCTCGGACTGATGCAAATGATAAGCCGTTGGAAAGATCTTGTCGAGGCACAACTTTGTCATGTAGAACGCTCTCTCTAATTCATTACGGTTTAAGAGTAATTTTGATTTTACCAAAAAGCGGACACTGTTTTTTGTGGATCCAAAAATCGACGAAGTGAACTACATCAGATGGGCGACCGCACTGCTTTAGACGGAAAACTGCACTGCATCCGACGGGCAAGTGGACTGCATGATTTTTTTTCTTTTTTTAAACTTTTTTATGAACGAGAATGGACTGCCGAGATGAGGGCAAGTGAACAACATCAAGAGAAAAGTGAACCGCAACACAAGTTTAAGTGAATCGTATGACTTTTTTTCTTTTTAAAATTTGCATCGGGACTACATGATGGAGGTCCGGGAACTACTTTCTTCTGTCGGAGAAAGTGAACCTCAAGGCAGAAATAAAAGGAAGTGAACTTCTTGCAATGTTAATTTTTTCTGGAACTACATTTTTTTGCATGTTATTTTCTTCAAAATAAAAAGAACTGCATCGGACAGAGGAGCGAACCTCTCAGAAAAACAAAGATTCAATGGCACATTTTTTATGAACTGCATGTTTTTTGAGCAATTTACACAACAGAAAGGCAAAATTAAAAAGAATTACAATCAAGTTTTTTGCATTTCAACAAAAAATATCCTTCCTGTGCACTCGCGCACTGCACCAATGCGCCTGCTGTACTGCAAGAATAAATGCCGCAAACTACAAGGGGAGGCTTTACCGTGTGAAATGCACAGGGTCCGGCTGGTGCTGGAGTCCTCATTCTCCCTACGGTGGAAGGCTTGGGACTAGAGAAGGGCTCGGCGGTGAGGGAGAGGAAATGCCGGTGAACCAGTGCATTCACACTGACTGCACTGCAAGCCTACACTTCCGGACCGCAATGCCCAAACTTTCTGAACCACAACTCTCGTGATGTGTACTGCAAAGGGTTGAGTGCATCCACCATGGAGTGGATCCATCGGGCTGTCGTGCTGGCGGACTACAAGCATGTGCCTGCTGCACCTCACCCGTACATGCCACAAACTATAGAGGCTTCGTGCGACCACCGTTGGGGTAGGGGCCCGTTTGGTTGCCGGGGTTCACCGCCATCAGAGGAGGAGGTTGGGGCAAGGAGCGGAGCCTCGTACGTGGTGCGGTAGGATGAGGACGGATGGCTGCAGTGCTAGCCGAACTACACGCCCTTCCTGCCACCCTCCCCCGCTACCGCGCACGCTGCACAGCTTCCAAGCCCGACGCATCTCGATCCAGCGCGGGGCTACTACTCCATGGCTCAAGAGCAGGGGGAGGCCAGACTAGATCAGGACTGGCCATCGATTGACGGGATCCGCTGTGCCGGGGAGGCTCAAGAGAGGAACCAATGATGGTTAGTGATGGGCTGGTGCCCACAGGGAGGCCCGTGGCGGCAGGGATCGGGGGGGCCCGATCATGGCGCTCTGCTCGAATCTGACGATGGGAGACGGCAGGGAGGAACGCGGCTCACTGGGGACCCCTTTAGGAGGGCCGATGAGGCGCGGTGGGAGGGGAGGACGGAGGCGCACTAACCGACAGTGGGGCTGGCATTGGAGATTAGTCATGGGGAGTTGTTGGACAGGGAAGGTGGGGCACCGGCGCCGGCCTGGCAGTGGGAGGCCGGGTTGAGATCCGTCGTGGGGAGGAGGGGTGGCAGGTGGGTTGGATCGGGGGTGTTAGCCGGGAGGAAGAAGGTGGAGGGGATCGGGGAAGGAAGAACATGGAGAGAAGTGAGGTCGTGGGAGGAGAGGCTAAATTTCGTGTTTTGACCCTTTTGAGTACTTAAGCAGGATCTGACCCTGTTTCTAAAAAAAATCAGGATCTGACCTTTTGCTACCGCCAAGGCCCCCGGCGTTAGGATTGGACAACCTACAGCCGCCAAGCCCGGCGGTTGGCTGGTAACGGCTGTTAACAACTGCCTGCATGGCAAAGGGCTCACCGCCAGAGGGGATGGTGGTAGGTCCACACACCGCACCGCCATCACTACAAGAAATACGTCAACTTGCGACCATCACTATTGGTCACTGAATGGTCATTGTTTTCCCTTTGTGACCTATTTGTGACCAAAAACTGATGGTCAAAAGCTGGCCGTCGTAAACTGAAATTAACGACCTTCTTTGTGATAAGGTCGTTGAAAGCAACGACCAAAACAAAAGGCCGTTGATCATACGACCTTCTATTTTGGTCGCTAGCTGTCTGCCCAGGCCATGTCGGATCCGACGTGGCAAGCTGACGTGGCAAAATTGCGACCAAATGAAAAGGTTGTTGATAAGAATCAGCCCGGTCCGATTAGGTGTCTATATGGGCCGAGCCCATTAATTAAGCCCATTTATATTATTTTTTTCTTGTTAATTCTGGTCGGCTTCATGGGCCAAGCCCAACATTGCAGCCTTTTTCATTGTTGGTCCATGGCCTTTTTAGTCCATTGATTTTCTAGTTTCGGCCATTATATATTGTAGCTGGTCCCACTAGTCAGCCAAGCCCCACATGTCATAATCTCATACACTGGTCCCACACATCAGATATTTCAACATTGCTCAGATTATTTTGATAAGTGGATCCCACTAGTGAGGTTTCCAATTTTCAAACTTTTTAAATCACCATTTCAAACAAAACAGAACAAACATAATTTATCAAATAACAGTAAATCTGGTACAATGTCACAATCTCGACATTCTATTACAGTCAAACAGAATAAACAAATCTCTCGCAAGTAAGGCATCACGGCTTTGCACTTGGCTTCATGGCTTCACACTTCAAATTTTTCCTGGCGCTCCTGTAAAAGAGTGAACACAAATTCTACCAGCATTAGTGTACTGCTGCTGAGGCCAGAACCAAACAAATGCAATGGCAACACTAATATAAGCAGCATGGCAGATCCACCCAGTAGTCCTAAATTTGGACACTATCATACAATACTAGAAAGGGCAAATAAAACAACAGACTTGCATAGTGAAATGTTTGCTTTTACATATCTTATACAATAATTTGTTTATGACAGGAATGCATCAGTTTGTACAATACTAGAAAGGGCAAATAAAACAACAGACTTGCATACGGCAAATAAAACACGTTAACCCGTTGTTGTTCTACACTTCCACTACAGCATTCAAGCTCATGTTAGGCACTAACAATACTAACCTATAGGTACCATCAAGGTATATTGGTACAAGTGCAGGTCATGCAATGAACGTCACTACAACACATTCACCTGAAGAAAAGTACAGTACTACTCTACTACCACGACCATCCATTCAAGACAACATCTACAATACTAGTAAGCCCACACAGACTAACATCACAAGGCAGGAGAGAATAAAGGGAACCAAGAACTGATGATGATAGTGTCAACGATGATCTGATTGGGATACCGTCGCTGAGGTGGATAATCTATACACATTTTTAATCAAAAGTAATAGCTGCATGATTAAAAAAAACTAAGTATTGTTCTTAAAGCACAAGAACATTAAGAAACCCCGAAACAAAACACTAAGCGATTAACACTAGAGGAGCAAGCATACTATCAAACTGAGGTGTCTCAATCTCATGGGAATATTGAATTGCAAATTTCATTCAAGATTATCAAATTGTGATCATCCCTAACATGTTATTTTTCATACAGCTAGCTGGGTCGCGCTTGATTAAAGGGCAGGTGAGCCCAGGATAAGTAGCAGTAGGACAATAATGGTACATTCACAACTTTGGTTCAGTTCAATATCACCAAATGTATCAGTATACAGGCAGCAATAGTATCCTCGAGCACAGCAAAACAGCAGCTTGACCCATATAAGTCATAGCTCTGAAGAAAGAAAGAAAGAACAGGTAGGTTTAGCTAGCTAAGTATTCAGAGTTGAGAGCTAAGCAATTTGTTTGTTTATGATGTAACTGACAGACCTAGTACGAGAAACAAGCATAGTGAAACAGTATTGACTGATTCGATGGCAAAACAAGCTAAGCTACTTAGCTAGTAGGTGACCATCCAATCAATGATGCAGCAGCAGGTGCAAATATAATATGATGTGAAGAAGAAGCTAGCTGGAGTGGTGGGGGATGAAACCAAAATTACAAAGCATAGTCGGACCTCACATCACCACTGTTTTATGGTTTTATAACCAACTGGAAACTATGCAGAGCAGAGCAGGTCAGACAGTAAAAGAATTATCAAGCGGAGCAAAGCAGTAGCGTGACCATCAAGTCGTAGCCCTGAAGAAAGAAAGAACCAATAGGGTCAGCTACTTATTTATTCAGAGTTGAGAGTTGAATAATCATCAGAAAACTAAAGATACTGCTCAGCCAACTAAATAACACATGATTCAGTCACACAGTATAATTCTGACTATAATATAACAAGAGAACTAAAGATACTACATACTTAGAACTCAACTAACAAGTGAGAATGATCCAATCCGATGCAAACAACTGATTTTATTTGTTGATATTACTAAAGGAAGTGAATAAAACAATCTACAGCAAACAAGCTTTGATTTGGTGCTCCCAATAGAGGACCCTGGGATTGGGGTGCTGATCACATAAGTAAATAATGGTGAATGACAAACGATCTGCACTTAAGATCGCACACACACCAACCAGCACCAAAAAAGTAAAGGGTAAATAACAATCTCACACTATTATCACTAGTGAACAGTTCTTCATAGAAGAAACACTGCCTAATACAGACCTACCTAGGAAATCAAAACATTGTAGGAATAGGTATATCCATATATTTTGAAGATGAATAGCAGCAAATTGATATACTTACACGCACACATGCAGTTTTAATTAATTAAATGAGCAGGCAACTAAGGCAATTGGAAATCTAGGGGCAGGAGGTAGTGACAGCAACGCAAGATATACACTACTAGAGGGATCGACAAGATGTAGGCGATGGAGGTGTCTCACTTGGTTTCAAAATAAGATGCACACAAAGACAACCACATAAATATAGAAGTGCATAGTACTGAGGAAAACAGGGACATCTCTTTGCCAAGATGAGAGGGAGATGGAGATGCTACCTGTCGTGGTGGGTCGGCGTGGACGTGCTTGAGCTTGGGGCAGGACCTCTTGGTCGCCCTAGGAGCAGAGGAGAAAACCCCTCATGGCCCTCCTGCTCACGATGCCGTACAAGCCCGCCACCTAAGAATACCAAAATATGAGTCTGAACCAGGATATGGATTCAGCAACAATAACCATCGTCAACAAGCACACTTCCTTTCATGTAGGTTGAAAATATGAAACAAACTCATGATTCAGTTATATATGATAAAACAGAACATATGGTTCAGTTATAGTCATACCACCTATACAAAGATCAGGCAAAGATATATTTTGACCTGAGGACCAGATGGTCTGCCTCAGCAACTATCTAAAATTATCAAATATGCCAATAATTATTTATTGATGCTTCCCACTAAGCTTCATTAGCTACAGGTGAAATGATGAGAGGTCCAGGAAGAGCTAACACCTCATATAATCAACACACCATGATAATAATAATTAAAAGGAGAGAACCTATCAGATAAAGCACGCAATTTCATCGGCGTAGTACACGACAGTCGTGAGGTCCACTCGCGGATGGCGGGGTCAGGCGGGCTGAGGTCGCGGATGTCTTCCTTGGTGGCGGGGGTCATGTTGATGCTGACGCTCTCCAGCGGCTCGATCACGTCCTTGTACACCTTGTCCTGCCCTTGCACAGACACCTCCTGCACACACCCACACACACATTCATTCATTCAGCAGCATCACCAAGTGTATGCATGCGTATGGAGCAGAGTAGAGGAGAGGATTCATGGAGGAGTACCTGCCATCCGAATGGGTAGACGAAGGAGTAGCCGGCATTCCTGTAGATGACCGGCATGAACTTGCCGTCCGCCGCCGTGACTGCGCAGTACCTTTGCTGGGGCTGGCTGGCGCCATGGCCCTAATGGTGGCGGAGAGCAGCCTCCGCACTGGCGTCTTGGCGGTCGGGGAAGGGAGGCCGAGGCCATGGCCGTGGAGGGATAAGGAGGTCGTGGACGGAGGGGGCTCGATTCCGCGAGGCTGGGGCGTGGGGGCAGGCCATGGTCGGGATCGACGACGCCGGGGACGCCCCTGCTGCTCGGCTGCCCGAGTTTGACAGTGGGACACAGGAGCTTCAAGTGGTGGGAGGGAGAGGGGAGGGAGACGGGGAGCTCGATGCGATCTGAGATCGAGGGGAGGGTCGGGCACCGTCAGTGGCGGCAGCGAGGGCGTGAAGGGGACGGTGCTGGATTGAGAAACCCTGGGGAGAGGCGGGGGTGCGGGGGACGGCGACGGTGTGAGGGGAGGGGTGGATCGAGAAACCCTAGGATTTGGGGGCGGGGGAGAGGCGGTGGCAGTGGCGGCGGGAGGGGATCGGGAGGGGAGTGGTGATCGGCGGGAGTGGATCGGGGGAGAGAGGAGGGGATCTGAGTTAGGGTTTGGGTAGTTGGCCTGCGGTTGGGTGAGAGTGTGAGGGGGTGAGGGCTGCCATTGGATCCAAAAGCATCCGACGGTGATTGATGCATGATCCGTGTGATATGCCTATGGACCAATCAGAATGCACCAAACAATTTGAAGACCTTTTGACCATATAAATTGGTCGTGATTGATTAAAGACAAATTTTTCATTCCATTTTTCAGTGCTCAAAATGAGTTTTTTTGTGAAAGACCTATCAAATATTTGTTTAAATGATATCATATTTTGCGCAAGTTTACATCTTAGATTGGCAAACAATATTGACAAAGGGAGTTTTTATTTCTTTTGCACCAAAAAACAATTTTCCATTTTTTGAGTGCCCAAAATAAGTTTTCTTGTGAAGGACTTACCATATATTTGTTGCAACATTGTACCAAATCAATTCTCTAAAATACTAGGCCATATATAATGCACAATTGACCAAATGGTTGGGTGTCAAAAGTTTCGATCCACCTCTCATGAAAAAGACAAATTTCTGCCGATTCAGTAGAAAGCGGGTAAAATTTGAACTGCAGCTGCCTCATAGTTTGCTCTTTATTTTTCCAAAAATCATTTCTAGGTACATATGTATCTATTTAATCAGGGAAACACAAAAAGTTTTCCATGATTCAAGCCAAATGATCAATCTTATGGCCACATTCATGGCATAGTTTGTTCAAATGATCTAATATTATGCACAAGGGTGCATCTTCGAATGGCAAACAATGTTGCCTAAGGAAGTTTTCATTTTCTTTGGACGAAAAATTCTTTTTCTATTTTTTGAGTGCACAAAATGAGTTTTTTTTGTGAAGGACCTACCATATATTTGTTGCAAAATGGGACCAGGTCATTTTAATAATATTTTAGGCCATATTTAATGTACAATTGACAAAATGGTTGGTTATCAAAAGTTTTTATACACCTCTAGTGAAAAAGATAAATTTCCGCCGATTCAGTTGGAAGTGGGTCAAATTTGAACTGCAGCTACCTCATAGTTTGCTCTTTATTTTTTCCAAAAATCATTTCTAGGTACATAAGTATCTATTTAATCAGAGAAACACAAAAAGTTTTCCAAGATTCAACCACTAGCTAGGAACGGTCATGCGCGCCGTTTTGACCGCATTTTGAAACGGGCATAAAAAATTAAAAAAAAATCAAAAAATTGGAAAACCTTCGCATTGTGTCATTATATGTGACCAAGTTACCAGAAAAAATAATAAACTTGTAATACGACAATTATTTTAAAAAAGCGTTCTCAGAAATGAGCTATCATGTGTGAAGATTCATGGCTTTCAAGCCAAATGATCAATCTTATGGCCACATTCATGGCATAGTTTGTTCAAATGATCTAAAATTATGCACAAGGGTGCATCTTTGAATGGCAAACAATGTTGCCTAAGGAAGTTTTCATTTTCTTTGGACGAAAAACTCATTTTCTATTTTTCGAGTGCACAAAATGAGTTTTTTTTGTGATAGACCTACCATATATTTGTTCCAAAATGGGACCAGGTCATTTTTATAATATATTAGGCCATATTTAATGTACAATTGACAAAATGGTTGGTTGTCAAAAGTTTTTATACACCTGTGGTGAAAAAGATAAATTTCCGCCGATTTAGTTGGAAGCGGGTCAAATTTGAACTGCAGCTGCCTCATAGTTTGCTATTTTTTTTTCTAAAAATCATTTCTAGGTACATAAGTATCTATTTAATCAGAGAAACACAAAAAGTTTTCCAAGATTCAACAACTAGCTAGGAACGGTCATGCCCGCCGTTTTGACCGCATTTTGAAACGGGCATAAAAAATTCAAAAAAAATCAAAAAATTGGAAAAACCTTCGCATTGTGTCATTATATGTGACCAAGTTACCAGGAAAAATAATAAACTTGTAATACGACAATTGTTTTAAAAAAGTGTTCTCAGAAAAGAGTTATCATGTGTGAAGATGCATGGCTTTCAAGCCAAATGATCAATCTTATGGCCACATTCATGGCATAGTTTGTTCAAATGATCTAATATTGTGCACAAGGGTGCATCTTAGAATGGTAGACAATGTTGCCTGAGGAAGTTTTCATTTTCTTTGGACGAAAAATTCATTTTCTATTTTTCGAGTGCCCAAAATGAGTTTTTTTAAGGACCTACCATATATTTGGTGCAAAATGGGACCAAGTCATTTTTATAATATATTAGGCCATATTTAATGTACAATTGACAAAATGGTTGGTTGTCAAAAGTTTTTATACACCTCTGGTGAAAAAGACAAATTTCCGCCGATTCAGTTGGAAGCGGGTCAAATTTGAACTGCAGCTGCCTCATAGTTTGCTCTTTATTTTTTCTAAAAATCATTTCTAGGTACATAAGTATCTATTTAATCAGAAATACATGGTTTGGTGGTGATACGTTGAGGTTTGGATGGTGGCCGAGGGCCCAAACTCCAGAGCGCATAAACTCGCATGCCCGCCGCGTGGTCACCGCATGACCGTGGCATTGCCACATGTTCTGGGCAGCCTAGGCATGTCTAGTGGGTTGGGCACTCCCCCGGTAGGTGTCAGGAAGAAGAAGGCAATAGAAGATTCTCACGAGGAGACTGAACTGAGCTCAAACATGAATTAGCACCCAAGTGTTTGATTAGTGGTGGGGAAAATGCACATGGCCATTGGGCTTGAGTTTTGGCCGAGGATGATCATCTACTAAGGACACTGTCTTGGAAAATTTGCAGCTCAAATGAAGGAGCCTAGGTGTCACTTGCTTTGCAATGTACCACACTGGACAAAAATATGAATGTTGAAGCTAGACTCAAATGAATGAATGGATTGATCTGAAATTTTGAGGAGGATGATAATTTGGGCATATGAAGGCACTTTAAAATTTTCATACCATTTGGATAAATAAAAATGGTACTTCCTTCACAGTGCTCTCCACTGAACAGAAAATTGGGAAAAATGCCGAGGGAAATTGGCTAGAATAAATGAGCTAAAATTTGGTGGAGGGAGGTTCTATGGGTAGGGTCATGTCGTGGTAAATTTTCAGCAATTATAAATTAACATAAAATATAGTTGCTTCACAAACTGAAAATATCACCAGAAACAAAGATTGGATGCTGAGCTCACATGGATTGTTAGATGGGGCTCAAATTTTGTGGAGAGCTATCATTTGGGAATATAGAAGATGTGGCAAAAATTCAGCTCATTAGGATATGCTTAGCCAGTACTTCCTTCACAACAGTTTGAGCTGAACAAAAGCTTTGGAAATTTGCTGAGGAAGATTTACCAGGCAAATGGAGTTGAATATTGTCATGAGGCAATGATTTGGATAGTAAAGAATGCCCAATTTTTTTTGGGAGTTTTGGGAATGACAGAAATATAGGCTGCCTCACAACCTAGGGCATAGACATGACACATAGGCAAAACTGATGAGGTGGCGCCTAGTCATAGCAATGCACCACAATTTACAAGGCTATGACCGTCTATATTGGTCGTTATCAGCTAGAAATAAGGCAGCAGACCAGTGTTGTTTGCTTGACGACCATTTCGTGTAAGGAAATTATGACCTTTCTAACCAAAATGGTCGTTATGGTTTAGGGTTTGGAGCCCCCCGTACAGCTTTTGACCAATTGGTCTCAAATGGTCGTAGATTTATGACCAATTCTTCCAGGGTCACTGACAGAAGGTCACAAGTTGACATATTTCTTGTAGTGCATGGACCCTGACGGTTGGGTCGCAGGGTGGATAATGTTGTGGGGCCCACCCACCACCCACCCACTCGAATCATCTTCTTCCCCGAGCTCATCTCTCTCCCCCTCTTCTCCCCCACCAAAGCACCCACTAGATCCCCCTCCATTGCTTGAGATTTATCCGGTGGATCTGGGGCATTTGCATCACCCAATGTACCTCTCCCACTCCCCCTTCATTTGGTTGGTTGGAATCACCTAATTTGCTTGGAATCAACTAGTTTTGCAAACCCTAGGTGCACCTCAAGTTCTTGCATTTATGGAGCATTTATGATGCATTTATGGTGCATTTATGGTTTCCTTAAATATTTTGTGTCAATCCTTTTTGTTGGAAGCTAGATTTTCTGTAAGGGTTAGTGATTTAGTTAGGGAATGGTTAGGGTTAGGGTTTGGGTTAATGCTATGATTAAGATATACTAATTGTTTGATTCATAATATGCGTAGTTTAGGTAGTTCATCCATATAAAATGGCCGGCCAATGGATGACTCAATTTATTTCCATTATTTTTAGATGGATAAACTAGTGAATGTGCATTATTTGGACAAGGTGGCTTTTATGAGTGGAAATGCCGATGAAGGGGAGGAGGCCATGGTTTTTGACACAAGCCTGAGCTATGATGATATTGTTGTGAGAGTGAGAAGCGTCCTCAATTGGATTAACGCAAGTGATGAGGTAAAGCTTATTGGGAGGTATGATGTGGGAGTGGGAGTAAAGTCCCAATTAAAGAGTATGCCCATCACCTCTCAATTGCATTGGAATGTTTATAAGGATAAAGTTGAGGAATCGCAAGACAAGTCACTTGAGTTATTTGCCACGAAGGTTGCAGTTCCTCGGCTACTACTTGATTTGAACCGGAATGTGTCCTTCCCAATACATGATGGTGTGTGTATGACCACAATGCTTGTAGCCAACCACCATGTAGCCAACCAAATGAAAAGGTCATCAATGCTAGAGCCATAGTTGTTCGAGGTGATGATATTGATCTGGTTGGAGATGAGGCCATTGCTCATGTTGATGAACATGCCATTGTTCATGTTGATGAAGATGCCATTGGTCATGTTGATGAAGATGCTATTGCTCAAGATGATGTGTATGCGGAACGAGAAGAGATTCATTACAATCCTATTGGTGACTTTGATGTCATTGTGCATCGACAAGACATGGACCATAACCTCCCTTATAGCCGTATGTGTAGGTATGAGTCGGATGATGAGGGTCCGCCGAATGAATTGGACGAGGATGGATTCACGGCGCAAGAAAATCATGTCTACAAGAGGGTCAATGGCAAGGAAAGAGGCCCCTCTTTGTTTCATGATCTTAGTCTTGCCGACAAGGCCGTTGTTGATGGAGGCATGAGGTTGTGTTTGGTCGAACCATCAACTTGCCCGAGGATGGGTGATCCAAGGCCACCGGGTGAGGACGAGAATGCTCATTTCAAGAAAGGGATCAAGTTTGGTTGTTTTCAATAGTTCAAGATATGGTTGAGTGACTATGCAATTCAGAACCATAGGCCATTCATTGTTGGTCATTCCAACCAAAATGTGTGCTACACCATCAAATGTGACAAAGAAGGTTGCCCTTGGAAGGCCGTGGAAGAAAGATCAACAAAACCGGGCAATGGGAGTTGAAGAGTTGTGTGGCCACCCATGAGTGCATACCACCGGACAAAGCAGACCGAAGCAAGGGACACCGTCAACTCATGTCCGAGTATCTAGGCTACAAATTGTTGAATGACATATCCCACGATCCAACGGTGAAGGTGAAGTTTCTCATGAGTTCGGTCTTCGAACGATTCGGGGACGAGGTCAAGTATGGAATGGTGTGGATGGCCAAGGCAAACACTATAAGGATGTTGTATGGTGATTATGCCACCACATACAATATTCTTTCGAGAATGTTGGGAGCCATTGCTCATCGGAACCTGGGCATGCGGCATAGGGTCGAGTCAATTGAGGGAGTGTCTCACCGAGCTTTTTGGAGCTTTGGGAAATGCATCGAGGCATTTAGGCATTGTCGCCCCGTCTTGTCAATTGATGGCACATTTTGACCGACAAGTTCAAGGGCACGTTGATGGTGGCAATGGCCCACTCGTCCAATGACAACGTGTTGCCGGTGGCATTTGCGTTGGTGCCTTCCGAGCACGATGACAATTGGGAGTGGTTTATGGATCATGTGAGGACGAAGGTGATTGGCCTGAAAAGAGAGGTGTGCATCATATCGGATCGCCATCATGGGATTCTCAAAGCAATAGAAGTTGACATTCCAGGCTATCCAAAACTCCAACACCATTTGTGCATGAGGCATTTCGTGGCAAATTTTTATCGGGCATGCAAGACTAAGGAGTTTTGCAAGGATCTTACCCATGTTTGTGTGGTATTCAACACCGACACATTGCAAAGCCGCTGTGATAAACTATTCAAGGCGTTGGAGAAGAACAAAGGAGGGCAAGAATTCTTGACAAGGCATCTTCCGGAGAAGCATAAGTGGTCACGTGCTTACGACGAAGGAGGTTTCCGATATGGAGACATGACAAGTAACATGCTGGAATGCTGCAACAATGTGCTCAAGGTTGTCCGTTCCTTGCCGGTAACTGCAATAGTGAAATATACTTTCTTCAAGCTCAACGAGTATTTTCTGAGGCATTCCAAAGTCACCGCCGATTGGATAGGTGAAAAGATGGAGTTTCCCTTCAAAGTTGAGGATTGGTTGAAGCATCAAGCGCGCGAGTCCTCGCGTCAACAAATAATTAGTTTCAATGAAAAAGAACAAATCTACCAAGTCGATGAGCCGGGTGGCACAACAAAGGATGGTGTGACGTACGGTGGATTTGCCTACGAGGTTCACCTCAAGAACCGGTGGTGTCAGTGTGAGAGACCTCACAAGTATCATTGGCCTTGCTCGCACGTGATGACCGCGGCAAGGTTCAGAAACTTGAATGTATCTGATGGTACCACCGTGCGGTTGCATGAGTTCACATTGGAACAAACGAGGTTGACATGGGCTCCTAGGTTTCAGCCCTTCCTCGCCCAGTCGCACTGGCCTGAGTATGATGGGCCACACATTGTCCCAGACCCCGAACTCATGGTGCCTACAAAGGGAAGAAGAAGAAAGAAGAGGTTTAGGGGTGACATGGATGATCTAGCTGGATACACCGGAATGAAACAATTTGGTAGCGGCCATTTCATGGAGGTACCGGACATCAACAGTTGTGGTCAATGCGACGAGCCGGGACACAATGTTAGAAAATGACCAAAAGACCACGGACCGATGCCAACACTCCCACTAGTCAAACGGGTGGCCGAAGAGGAGGTTCCGGTGGCACACGAGGAGGCAGGAGTGGTGGCCGTGGAGGACGGACGACTCTTAGAGGTAGTGGACGAGGAGGCACTATTGTTGCATGTGGAGGACGGTCGAGTCTTAGAGGAGCCGGTGGAGGTGGTCGTGGTTCCGGTGGTCGTAGGATGCGAAGGATTGATAGAGGAAGGCCTATTGACATTTTTACTTAACCCGGATGGTTGAAATAATATGAATGGTGACTACGTTTTTTAGGCTAAATTCATTCTTGTTTATTGTTTTTCTTGCTTCTAATACATGCTTATTTACTTTACTAAAAACCAATTTTTTCTTCATAGGCATGGCTTCATCCGGTTCCATGACGAGGCGCCCGTGTACTAACCGGGAGGACATGCCGGGCAAGTGGGGAGACGCCAAGTTGGACAAGGTGAAGGAAAAAGATATGAAAACTCCATCATGCTGGTGTGGAGATGTTTGCAAAGTGAAAGTATCCACCGACCACAAGAAGTCATGGACCAAAGGAAGAAGGTTTTTTGTTTGTCCCAACTATGCATACGATCGTCCTCGTCCAACTCACGCGTATGATGTATCGCCGGTATGTTGTGCAAGTTCAAAGAGTATTTCCAAAGTTGCTTGAACCTATATTACTAATAACCAAATTTGTTTTTTATATGTAGTCGCCGCCTCCACTTTGCAAGTACTTCACATGGATAGATGAAGATGTGCTAGAAGATGTTAAAAAGGATCAATATCAAGATTGTCCTAGGAGGCAGCGGTTGTCTGAAGAAGCATTTCATAGAGGCTTGGATGAAGAGCATCGTCAAAAGGAGAGGATGGAGCGAAAGAAGCGTGAGGAGGAGAGGGCACGTAAAGAGATGGTCGCTCGTGAAGAGGAGAGAGCAAGAAAGCTTGCAAGGGCTCGTGAAGCCCAAGAGGAGGATGATGCGCGTGACAAGAAAGGAAAATAGCCTTGTCTGACCCAATAAGGCTCTATCGTGCAAGATGGCATGAACTATGTCTTCGATTCGAGAACTTGTCATGAACTATGTTTGAGTTGAAACTTGTCACGGACTATGTCGTCGAGTCGATAACTTGTCAAGAACTATTCCGTCTTTGAATTGAAAACGTTTCACGAACTCATGTCTTAGCATTAATTTTTCCATGCATGTGCACTTAATTTATTGTGCTATGTGTATATGTTCTTGATGATGTTTATACAAAAGGAAAACAAAGGAAACTCTGTTTCAACACCTACTGCCAAGGGGCCTGGTGGTAGGGTTAGACAACCTACCACCGGGGGGGCCAGCGGTAGGGTAGGATCCGTCCTAGTGAAATTCACTATAACGAAAGTTGATTTTTTTTCCAGCGGTAGGTTGTCTAGCCCTACGCCAGAGCCTCCGGCGGTAGGGTAGGCTCCGTCCTTGTGAAATTCACTGTAACAAAAGTTAATTATTTTACAATGGTAGGGTTACATACCCTACCGCCGGGGTCCCTGGTGGTAGGGTTAAATAACCTACCGCCGGGGGCCTTGGCGGTAGGATATCTAACCCTACCGCTGGAAATCAAATTTTTATCGTAACAGAGAGTTGCGCTGGATGTAGCCTACCCTACCGCCGTAGACCCTGGTGGTAGGTTTAGATACCCTACCGCCGGAGGCCGTGGCGGTAGGGTAGGCTACGTCCCCAGCACAACTCTCTGTTACGATAAAAATTTGTTTTCTAGCGGTAGGGTTAGATACCCTACCGCTAAGGCCTCCGGCGGTAGGGCAGCAGTTTTCCCTTTTTTCATCCTTTAGCATACATGCCCATTAAATCATTACATCAAACAGACTCCAAGATGTTCAAATACCACGGAAATGCATAAATAACATCACAACAGGAAGTTCATTACATCAAGTTCCATCTACCAAATGACTTAGAGCATTGGTTCAAATGACAAGTGTTCTACCAGGAAAGGAGCCCTAATAAGCCGGAAAGTACTCCCTAATCACCTTAGTACATTCGACCATTGCATCACGCTCTGGATTAGGCTTCGGTCGATACTCGGCAGAACCCGCCCAATGGATCATTGAACCCAGTTCCTCGCGGAACCAGGCCCATCGAGCACGTCGGGTTGGATTGTTCGACACTCCTTGATCGATTGCCCATCCAATGATCTGCCCGCGCTTTGCCATGTCCAACTCCTTGAATTCATCAATGCCTACGGAGAACGCTATCTCCATTGCCAAAGTCCATCTACACTCGTCTTCCTTCTCCTGCAAATCGTCAACTATCTTCCATTTTTCTTTCTCGAGCTCTTCAGGGAAGTCACAGAACTCATACTTGTTGAAATCACTCATAGCTGTGTTTGCCTCTTCACAACTCTTAATCCATTTTTGAAGCTCCATCATCATCCTACGGCGTCGTTCTCCTTCACACTTCTCATATGCTATCTGCACCCCCGGGGTCTTGTTTTCCATGCTACATCAAATGGAACAAACCAAAAATTAAATCAAATGATATAAGCCAAACACAAAACATAGCTTATTTAGAATGACCTAAGACACGAAGTTCTCACGGGTTCAAATGACATAAGGTACATAACATAGGAACGACTTCAAATGACATAGCTTACATAACATAAGTAGAAGTTCAAATGTCTTAGGTTACATAAGAAAGCAAATGGTAAGGGTGCATGCCATTATAGTCCAAATGACACTACGACATCATGTATTTCAACCCCCTTTATTCGTCCATCAACACGACATCGTTGTCATATGGTCCCGGGTTACAACAAATGACATCATTTCTTTCACGGACCCAAGCCCAACGAGAAGCCCGACTAGCTATCGAAGTTGATGGTTGCCTAACTAGCCAATCAATGATCTGGCAAGAGTTTTTCAAGTCCATCTCATGCACTTCATCCCTTGTTCCGCACAATGCAATTTGCCTTGCAAGAGCACGTCTATGAAATTTCTCTTCCTTCTTGAGCTTGCTTATACTTTTCTCTTTAGCTTGGTAGAACTTAACTTTGTCATCGTCACACTTGGACACATAGTACTTTGAAAAGTCTCTACAAGCCGCATTCAACGCATCAACGGCTTCGACCCACAGGTCCATCTTTTCCTCAATGACTGCACGTTCACGCTTCACCACCGCCTCCGCAGAAGTCTCAACCAAGATTATCGATCCCATCCTACAAGTCGAGGGATTACTACAACGGTCATCCAAGGCAAAAATCCTAACCATCTCTTGACAAAAACTCTAACTGTACGACTAGATCGAACTACAATTCAAGGGGTAACTACTATAACGGTCATCATAGGCATATACTTAAGCATAACCCTAACGATAACCTTCACCCTAATCATAACATTAAACCTAACCCTAACAAAACCCTAAATGCTAGTTCTTAGTACACCAAACAATGCAAGTCACACAATACATTGTCAAAGCACAAACATTACCCTAAATGCATCATATACATTGATTTCACCACAACAAAATCATGAATGAGGGTTTGAAACAAAATGAGCAAAATACATGATTCCAACCAACTAAAATTAGGGGGAATGAGGGAGGTACCTTCGGTGATTAAAGTGCTCCGGATCCACCGGACAAATCTCAAGCAAATGAGTGAGATTTGAGAGGGCCTTGTGTGAGGAGAAGAGGGGAGAAGAGGCCTTCAGCTAAAATGGGGAATGTGGGTGAATGAGTGGGTGGGGGAGCACAGCCCCCACCACTCACAACCTTATCCAGTACCCTACAGCCATGGAACCCGGTGGTAGGTTCTGATACCCTACCGCCGTAGGCAATGGCGGTAGGGGTACTTAGCCACGTCATCGGCCGTTACCGGCCAAACGGCCGTCTATGCCACCTACCGCCAGGGGGTCCGGCGGTAGGCTATCAAAATCTACCGCCATGGTTGGCGGCGGTAGCCAAAAGGGTCAGATCCCGAAATTTTTCAGATACGGGGTCAGATTCTCCAAAGGTATCCCAAAAGGGTCAAAACACAAAATTTAGCCTAGAGGAGAAGGAGGAGTGGGTGTGGTGGGCCGGTGGGGTGGGTTCCTTTAATTTTTTTTGTTGCGTGCGGTTCAGATAACTTCGGGGTGGCTTTGTGGTGCACGTCGGGCCGGCTCACTTGGTTAGGTGGTGTGTTAGCAGAATAAGGCTAGTGTTAGTAGAATTAGGTCTTAAGGGTTCTTAGTAGAATAGACCCACCCTATATAGATACACTACAGGAATCCACTTATTTGCCGTCTGCTAATTATTTGTCGTCCGCTTGCTGACGGCAAATAAGCTCTTTGCCGTCAGCCACAAGAAAATGGACGGCAAAGATATGGCTGATGGCACACAAAGTCTTTGCCATGAGCCTGTTCTTTGCCGTCCGCTGGCTGACGGCAAAGAATCTTTGCCGTCCGCTAGCAGACGGCAAAGAGGTGGGTGGGTCCAGTTATTATTTAACCAACTCAAGCCCACCGGCCCCACCTCTTTGCCATCCGCAAGCGGACGACAAAGAAACTTTGCCGACCGTTGGCTGACGGCAAAGAGGCGGGTACATTAACGGTCGTCCCGCCCCCCTCTCTTGTCTCCACTCCCTCATTCCTCCCCACCCACACCCGCGCCACCGCCGCCGACCCCATCTGCCGTAGCCGGCCGCCCCGCCGCCCCGCACCCCTCTCCTGTGCCCCCCGACCTCCACCACACCGCCGCCGCCCCTTCCACGTCGCCCCGCCCCCCCGCCCCCTCCCCTCCGTCGCCATCCCACCCACACCGGCCCACGCCGCCGCCGCCGACCCGTCCGGCGTAGCCGGCCGCCCCGCCGCCCCGCACCCCTCCCCTACCACCGCGCCCGGCGGCTTTCCACGTCGGGCAGCTGCGCCGTTGCCGTCCCCGCCCGTCGCCGTCCCCGCCCCGTCCCGCCGCGGCGTCGGCCTCCCCCTCCACCGGTCGCGCCTCCTCCAGCGGCCGTCCGGAGCCGTCGGCAGCCTCCTCCACCAGGTGAGCTCCTCCCCTTTTTTTGTTTAATTAGTTTCTTTTGTTTCTTTTCGGGGAGGGAAGGGGGAGGGTAGGTGTCGTTGTAGTTGTGAGTTGGAGGGGAGGGTGGGAGGATCGGCACCGAGGAGCGGGAGGGGGAGGGGAGGTGATTGTAGATGAGGTGTAGGGTACGGCTGTAAAGGGAGCGGGGACACGGAGGAGAGGAGGGGAGGGGGAGGGGAGGGTGTAGAAGAAACGAAAGGGAGAAGGACGGAAGGAGGAAACAAGGCCAGAAAGGGGAAGAAGAAAGAAGAAAAGAAAAGAAGAGGAAAAAGGGAGAAGAAGAAGAAGAAGAGGAGGAGGAGGAGGAGGAGGAGGAGAAGGAGGAGAAAGAAGAAGAAGAATAAGAAGAAAAAGAAGAAGAAGAAGAAGAAGAAGAAGAAGAAGAAGAAGAAGAAGAAGAAGAAGAAGAAGAAGAAGAAGAAGAAGAAGAAGAAAGAGAAGTGGAGGAGAAGAAGAAGAAGAAGAAGAAAGAGGAGAGGAGGAGAAGAAGAAGAAGAAAAGAAGAAAAGGAAAAAAGATACCCCGACCCCCGACACCCGACACTTAAATTATGTTCATGATTATGATACACTTAAATTATATACATATTATTATGTTCATGTCAGGTATCCAAATTTTTTATGTTCTACTAATTTCGTTTACTTTTTGTCATTGCAGGTGTTGACAGGATGGTGGGCAAGGGTCCAGAGCGCCCCGAGCCTCCTGCGAACGCTACAGGGAGGGGTGGTTCCATTATTGCAGCGCAGCCCCTCCGGAGAGCGGTGCAGGATGGTATGCCGACAGCTGCGGCGGGCGCTTCTTCTACGGCTGGGAGAGGTCGAGGGAGGACGAAGAAGGCTGGTAGAGGTGGACGTGGTAGTGGGAGAGGTAGGAAGGCTGCTACGCCTTCCTCGCCGCCACCCTCAGCTGATTCACCCGACCACAGGAGTGCTCCGTCTTACGTGGACCCTCGGACTCCGGTCCATGAGCCTCCGGTCGCTGATCCTTCGCCCCACAAGACTCGGGTCACCGACCCTTCGCCCCACGTGAGTCCGGTCCTAGAGTCTTTGTCCGAGAAGACTCCGGTCACGGGGTCTTCGTCCCAGAAGACTCCGGTCACGGGGTCTTCGTCCCAGGTCCCGGAGTCTTCGTCCCAGAAGACTCCGTTCCCAGAGTCTTCTACCCACGAGACTCTAGAGGCTAGTGGCTGGGAGGATGGTAGCGAGGACACCTTTTCAGAAGATAGCTACAGTGATGACGAGCTGGTTGAGAAGGGCAAGAAGGTCTACATGCGTGGCTGTACAAAGCTCCCGCCCGTGCCGGTGACCCCCGACCAGAGGTGGTTGATTGCGCCTAAAGGGTTGAAGTAATTGCATTTACTATTTTTTAACCTTTTGCCTTCATGCTCCTTCAAATTAATATCTAATGCATTGGCCTTGTCATACTGCAGGGGCTGGGTACACCCCCGTGGTTCCCGTAGGCCCAACCAGGTCCTTGGTGTGCTTTGCCGGTAGCACTTCCCTGGGTGGGTCATGTTGCCTGGTGAGGGTCAGGTTCCACAGCTAGCACTGACCTGGGAGCTGTACTCGGTTGCCCCGGCCCCGCCGGAGGAGAGGGTCGACGGTGTCTTGTGCGAGACGGTGGCCGACATTGTGTTCCGTCGGTTTTGTGTAATTTCTCCTTTAGGGAATTAAAAATCAACAGTACCTAGTGATTGTACTAATCAGTGTTGTCTTGTTTGATTGTAGACCTTCTACAGGGTTTCAGAGGGAGAGCAGGAGGCCGCGTGTATGGTTGTCGAAAACGAGTGCAAGCGCCTACTTCAGAACTTAAGGCACGAGGCTCGGGTGTAGGCTGTTCGAGACTACTATGCCTCGAAGGGTATTAGGAGGGGCAAGCAGAAGTGTCGCGGCAAGTTTCTGAGTAAGGAGAAGTACATGCAAGTAATTACCTATTCTTAAGGCCTTGAACTTAGTTTTCTTGATTTGATTCGTAGGCGTAGCGCTGAAATTTCTCTGAACTCACTTAGGTGCCCCCGAGAAGGTGTGTGGATAAGATGGACTGTTGGGAGGCCTTGGTGGATGCGTGGTGCTCTACCCAATGGAAAGTCAAACACCAAAGGGCCAAGGATAAGCGCGACCAAATGGAAGGTGTGCCACACCATCAAGGGAGGTCCAACCTGTTTGAGTACGGGGATAACTGGGTATGTGGTTTGCTACATGATTCATGCAATTCATTCTTCATGCTAGATAGTTCATTTATGACATATTTAGCTCTAAAATGACATAATAACCTTAGATACCTCTATAAAATGACTTAATATGCTTTAGTCAGTTAAAAAATGGCATAACTACCTTCGATAGCTCAATAACGACCTAAACTAATCTTAGCTAGTTCATTCATGACATAATTAGCTCTAAAATGACATAATAACCTTAGATAGCTCTATAGAATGCCTAAATATGCTATAGTTAGCTCTAAAATGACATAATAACCTTGGATAGCTCAATAATGACATAATTAGCATACTTTGGTCAAAAATGGCATAATAATCTTGGTTACCTCGAAAATGACCTAAACTTAGCTTATTTTCCTCGAAAATGACATAATAACCTTTCTTAGCTCCAAAATGACCTATTTACATAGCAATATCATTCTTCATGCTAGCTTGAGCCCTTAACTAATATTTTGTTCCTCTCTCTCAGGCGCACCACCACAAGAAGCCTGTGCCAGGTCTGTTCGACCTCTATGGCATGGCCCATATGGCCCCGTACAAGAAGGCCAAGCCATTCACGGAGTCTGACATAGATGATCCACAGAACTTCACCAACAAGACCTCCCACCACAAGCTTGTGAAGTACAGACACGAGGGGAAGGCAAGGAAAGGGGAGGACTTTAACCCGAGCCAGGATCCTTTTGATACAGCGCTGGTGATGATATCTGGTGGCGGGAGGTCCCATGGCTCTCTAGCCATTAGTGATGGACTGATACGTTGTCCTAAGACTCTCCCACAAATCAAGAAGCACCTGAGAAGCTCTGATCCTAAGATAACGCCTCGTGCATGGCCCGCGGAGATCGCCATGGTGGTTAGTTATACGGACTCTCTCACCTTTCCTCCATTACATTGTGTGTGCGTCCGTCGATGATTACAATGCTAACGAGGAGTGGTGTGTTGCAGGCTATTGTTGAGAAAGAGAGATTGAAGACGAAGGAGCTTCTAGAGGAGGCAAAAAGGGAGGCACAAAGGGAGGCGGCGGAGAGGGAGAGGGAGATGGAGGAGAAGACGGCTAAGCTGTTGGAGGAGGAGAGGAACCGGAACGACAGCGCTAACCGGGCCATATACGAGCTTATCGTGGTACGTTTCTCGTGCATATTAGCCCAATCATGCACGTAATGTTCGCATTACTATCTAATATGACTGACTCGTGACAACCAAATGTGTAGAGCTTGTGCGAGAAAAATGGTCAGGCCCCTCCGCCGATGCCCCAGATTGCTCCGACGACCACGGTGAGTTTGATTTGAATGGTCGTTGCTTATTACTATTCACATTTCAGTTTCCGAACTTGCTAACGAGACATTATGGGAAATGATCTTTGGTGCAGCGTGGCTCCCGACAAGCATCGACCACTCCTTCTGCCAATGCCGGAACCCCGACCGGTCCTTCACCTCCGTCTGGCACTGGCGCAGCCCCGACCATTCCTACATCTCCGTGATAACGGTATTTTTCTTCTTAATTAGCGTGTTTAGTCCATTTATGACATAATTTAGCCTATTTAGTCCACAAATGACATAATAACATGAAGAAAATCAAGGAAGAGGAAGGAAAGAAGGAATAGGAAGCAAAGAAGAAGAAGAAGAAGAAGAAGAAGAAGGAGAAGAAGAAGAAGACTAGAAGAAGAAGAAGAAGATCTTCTTCTTCTTCTTCTAGTCTTCTTCTTCTTCTCCTTCTTCTTCTTCTTCTTATAGTTTTCTTCTTCTTCTTCTTCTTCTTCTTCCTCTCAACCATGAGTTTCTCTAAGTTTATCAAAATGGCATAATATGCTTAGTTAGGTGAAATGGCATAATTAGCTAGGTAAGCTCAAAAATGGCATTTTTCTTCTTATTTATCCTATTTATTCCATTTGACATAATTTAGCCTATTTAGTCCACAATACATAATAGAATGAAGAATCAAGGAAGAGGAGAAAAGGAATGGAAGAAAGAAGAAGAAGAAGAAGAAGAAAAAAGAAGAAGAAGAAGAGAAGAAGAAGAAGAAGAAGAAGAAAAAAGGAGAAGAAAAGAAGAACCTTCTTCTTCTTCTTCTAGTCTTCTTCTTCTTTTTTCTCTTTTTCTTCTTCTTCTCTCTTCTCTAGTTTTCTTCTTCTTCTTCTCCAAAATAAGTAAGCTCTAAGTTATATCTCATAATCTTTGTTAGGTCAAAAATGGCATAATTAGCTAGGTAAGCTCAAAAATGGCATTTTTCTTCTATTTTAGTCCATTTATGACATAATTATCTTTTTAGTCCACAAATGACATAATAAGATGAAGAAATCCAGCAAGAGGAAAAAAGAAGGATAGCAGAAAAGAAGAAGAAGAAAAGAGAAGAGAGAAGAAGAAAAAAGAACTTCTTCTTCTTCTTCTTGTTCTTCTTCTTCTTCTTCTAGTCTTCTTCTTCTCTTCTAGTATTCTTCTCTTCTAGTTTTTCTTCTTCTTCTCCAAAATGAAGTTAGCTCTAAGTTATATCAAAATGGCATAATATAGCTTAGTTTTCACTCAAAAATGGCACAATTAGCTAGGTTAGCTCCATTTTACCTAAGTATGCTTACTTCTTCTTCTTCATTTTCTTCTTCTTCTTCTGATTCTAGTCTTCTTCTTCTAACTTTCTTGTTTCCATTTTGCAGATTTAATTCACTATATGGAAGCTTGCATCGATGAAAAATGTGGAACTTGTTATATGGATGCATGGAACAATGTGTTGGATGAACATTGTGATATGTAGTATGTATATATGGATGGAACTATGTTTCATATGTATATATATATGTTGTCATGGATGGAGATAGATATGTATATGTCTATCTGTGTGTTGGATACATCATATATGTATATCTGTGTGTGGCTGTGAAAAAAAAAAAATATGTATATCTATGTTTGAAACATTGTCAAATTAAATGGATTCAAATAAAAACAGGGGATACATAGCCACTTTGCCGTCTGCTAGCGGACGGCAAAGAGCTTTGTCGTTCGCTAGCAGACGGCAAAGAGGACACGTGGCAGCTACCTGTGAAACCTGGGAACACTGGCTGCCTATTTGGTCACTTTGCCGTCTGCCAGCGGATGGCAAAGATTCAAATCACTTTGCCGTCTGCCAGCGGACGGCATAGCTGGCCACATGTCAGCTTCCCAGTACTGCCTAGCTGAGCTGTTTGCCGTCTGTCAGCGGATGGCAAAGAGCGCCGTTAACCCCCTAACGGCTCTCACGCCACCGCACTGCCGTCAGCTGTCTTTGCCGTCTGCTGGCCTCGGATGGCGGACGGCGTAATCCTTTGCCGACCGTTTCTAAGAAGCGGACGGCAAAGAAGGCCTTTGCTGGCAGGCTTTCATCCGGACAGTTTGCCGTCCGCTAGCGGACGGCAAAGCATTTTGCCGTCCGTGATCTATGCCTTTGACGTCCGCCATGGCAGACGGCAAAGAAGCTGATTCTAGTAGTGATATATATATGTATGTGTGTGTGTGTGTGTGTGTGTGTGTGTGTGGGAGGGCTCCCCCTAGACACACTAATCCTTTGGAGGAGCCCTCCCACATAGTTACGCTGTAATCTCTCTCTCCTGATCTAATTGGTCTAATAGAATTAGACATCTAATTGGATGGGTTCTCTCCCGGTATAATTGGTCTAATAGAATTAGACTCTTAGTTAGACAGTATCGCCTCTAGGCTAATCTCCCCCTAGTTTTCTCAAAGCTCTTCTCCCTGGATGGCGGAGCACTGCGGGATTACTACTTCGGAATGCTTGGTTACATTGGAGGGGTCATCTATCTCGACTCTAGATCAGCGGATCATCTCGAAGAAATTCTCACGACTGGGAGGTATAACCTAGCTGCGGGAATCATCGCATTCACCAACTTTTGCACTGCTTTTGGTACTCTGCTCATTGGTGAGTTTAATCATTACCCACACCTTCATAGTGTTCTTGGGTGTGATCATGTAAAATATATTTTTTATTGAGTAACACGTTCCCCTATAGTGGTATCAGAGAATATCTATGAGTAGATGCAGGTACAATTAGAGCATATGGTGATATGCGGCATTGCACTTTTTTAGCCAGAGTGATTAAAGAGCTCTAGTTACTGGACGTTCATGTTGTAACGCATCTAATTGCATAGTTTTGATCTTGATAGCATGGAGGAATTTTGTTACAAAGGTCTGGCTTTCTAAGGTGCTTTTATGCTGCTCTTGGGTATGCTGATCGCGGAATGAACTTATGCTTCAGATTCTTTGGGTTCCACCATAGTTTAGATTTTTTTTTGCTATGAAAGAGGGCTTGTATATTTTGATCTACACGAGTGTCACGTGTATCGACAAAGTTTACTATGGGGCTCAAGATTTTTAATTAAGTCTCATGTTTCATACACCACGCAAGTTAAAACAACAATGTGAAGTGCCATGCTTAATGGTTTTGTAGGAAAATAAAATTTTGCCAACTTAACCATAACAACCACAGTAATTAGCAAAAGCGATTAGAGGCATCTGACTTGTTTTTGCAGGAGGTTTGAATGTGATGTGCTATAGCCTTCATGATTCAATATGTTTGTATGAGATGCAATATGTTGTAATTTTTATCTTGACCAGCGAGTCATGGTACGACATGATGGCTGGAGCCATATGATTGTCTTTTCTTTTATTTATTGACCTGCATGTCAACCTCAGTGACATTGAGAAGATGATCAAGCTCCGATGGACCTTGACGTTGTGCCATGCATGAAGAAGGTGTTCTCCACAGGAAGCGTTGAAGAAAGGTGGACATGGCGTCCGGATAATGATTTGGCGCGGAGGGGCTGTGCCATATCACAAATATTAACTGCATGTGATGTTAATCCTTTTTATGCACCTTATTTGATGCACGATAGATGTATTTTATAGGGTGATCCCTCACTAAAATATCAAGTTGATAGTGTTCATCCAACTACACCATTTGTAATACACACTCCTCCAAATACACCATGTCACATGGGTATTATAGATGTGTTGTGTATGAAACGGGGATGAACCATTCATGCTGCAAGTACATTTGGTTGTCTTGATGATATAGCAAGATCGCCTTGATCTCGGAACACGCCCATCAAAAGATGAACAAAAATCATATGGGGATATGATTGGTATGTTTACCTACCGGTCTTTTTACTATTCCATAAGTGATTTCACATCAATGGTGTTGTAAGTGAGTCGCGCATCTTGAATCACTAGTAATCAATTATGAGGGATATTGATTTTAGTGGAAGCACAATCTTATTAATTATTAATTTGAGTTGCATTAATTATGAACAATGTCTAAGTATTTGCATTATCATTGTTGAATAGTGGCACACATTTCCACCTTCCTTGTTTATTGAATTTTGATTAGCTGTGTTTAAATATCTGGTTAATACTTTATAGATTGGTACCATGTGAGGATTATTCTCAAAGAAGTGCCGAGAAGGACTATGTCCTATTGCATACTTTTGGTGCTCTCTTGCTGATGCTATGGATGATGTGACTCGTGTCCCTCGATCCAAGAGCTTGAATTCCATCACAGTTCAGTGCATAATGCTTGCCTCCATGAGAACCAAACTTCAAAACATTTGGGATAATTATGTGATATTCTTGGAGCTGAAAAGATTGTTTTCAGAAACAAACAATGGCTAAAAGATATAATATATCCAAAGATTGCAAGTATAAGTGAAGTGTTCACTATGCTTTAGACTGATAACAGTGGGATCGAGAAGAATGCCCATCACGTGATGATGGTGAATAAAATGACAACTTAAAGAGAAAGGGCAAAGGGTTTTAGTGAGACTTACATGCCTAGGAAAGGCTAGCGCCACTCTTGAAGTTGGATGTTTCTTCTGTGAGTAGGAAAGACATTAGAAGTAAGACTACAAGAAGTATCTGCCAGAAAAGAAAAGTCTGGAAAGTCCAACTCACATATGAATGTCATAGATGTTCTAAATGAATTCCGTGCTGGTGCACAATGTACTTCTTGAGTATTATGACTAAGTGTTAGTCACAAGGATATTGGATCAGTTGCTCTTTTTCTACTCGATACAAGAACTACTAAGTCCTAAAAGACTAGCTAAGGATGAGGTTTTGGTACACGTTGGGAAATAGTAAAAGTTACTAAACTCGCCATCAATGTATTATCTCAGCATTTATCTTCATAATTCATTTTAGAATTTAGTAAGTGTTACTACATTCTAGCCTCGTCCAACAACAATATTTCAAAATCATGTTTGTTGCGAAAGGTTGTTCATTTAAGTCAAAGAAGAATTGTGGTTCAATGATATGAATAACATAAGGGCCACACTTCTTCTATTGTGAATGGATTGTATGTTATGAATCTTGATGGTAATGTTGACATCTATAGCACTAACGCT
This sequence comes from Thinopyrum elongatum, assembly GCA_011799875.1. Classification (NCBI taxonomy): domain Eukaryota; kingdom Viridiplantae; phylum Streptophyta; class Magnoliopsida; order Poales; family Poaceae; genus Thinopyrum; species Thinopyrum elongatum. The sequence goes on from CM022302.1 coordinate 561,719,200, forward strand.
AAATGTTGCAACACTGATACGAATACCACATGATTGTGGCACTGCCGTTTGGGTCACATTAGCAAAAACTGCAAGAAGAAACTCCATAGTGATGGGTTTTGGAGTCATCTTGATTTTGAATCATTTGACACTTGCAAACTTTTGTATAAATGGAAAATTGACTAAGACACCATTCACAGGCCATATGGAATTGGTACTAACTTATTGGTAATCATACATATAGATTTGTGCGGTCCAATGAGTGTAGTTGCGCATAGTCGATTCTTCTACTTTATTACTTTCACCTATGATTTAAGTAGATATTAGTGTATTTACTTAATGAGACATAAGTCTGAAAGCTTTGAAAAGGTCATGGAATTTCATAATAAAGTAGATAATAATTGTAACAAGAAAAATTAAGTTTTTGCGATCGGACTATAGAAAGGAATATTTAAGTTACAAGTTTACTGAACATCTGATGAGTCATGAAATAGTTTCATAACTTGCAACTTCCGGAATGCCACTAGGGAGTGGAGTGTCCGAGAGACGTAATCGAACCTTGTATCACATGGTAAGATCAAATATGTCGCTAACTAATTTGCCATTATCATTTTGTGGTTATACTTTAGTGACTGCAACTTTTACATTGAAAAAAGCGTCATCATATGTGTTGAAATGACATCATATGTGTTGAAATGACATCATATAAGATAAGGCTTGGGAAGCCAAACCAAATTGTCTTTTCTTAAATTTTGTGAATATGAAGCATATGTAAAATGTTTACAAGCTCAAATCTCAAATCATATTAGTGCTACTTTGTTGGTTATCCCAAAGTGTTGGGAATTTCTTCTATCACTACACCGAAGACAAAAGTGTTTGTCACTAAGAACGATGAATTTTTCAAAAAATAGTTTCTTGCAAAAGAGTGAGTGGGAGGACATTGCAGCTTGACAAGATTAAAGAATCTTTGTCATCAGGTTAAACTAACGAAATGACAGAAGTAGTTCCTAAGTTTTCGTACTGCGACTGATATGGAAGCCCCTACATGTGATGTAGAGACTTTGGTCAAACTAGCAACTGAACCATGTAGGATGGACAAAACTCATCCAAACCACTATGGTATGCGAACGAGATATTGTTGTTAGACAATAGTAAGCCTGCGACATACAAAGCGGCAATGATGGGCCCTGACTCCAAAAATTGGCTTAATGCCAAGTAATCTGAGATTGTATCCATGTATGAAAATCAAGTTTGGAACTTGGTAGACCCTCCGGAAGGTGTTAGACCTAATGAACATAAATGGATCTATAAACATACGCAGATTAAATTGTTTACATCCATAAAGTTTGACAGGTTGCAAAGTGTTTTTAACAAGTTCAAGGAGTTGACTATAATGAGATCATCTCACCATAGCGATGCTTAAGTTAGTTCAGGTCATTCCAGCAAATCGTGACACATTTCAATTACAAGATGTGGTAGATGGATGTCAAAATGGATTTCCTTAATGGAAGTTTAACCAAGGATGTGTGTATGATACATCCCAAGGGTTTTGATGATCTTAAGGATGCTGAAAGGTTGTGCAAACTTCAGAGGCTGAGTTATGGACGAAAGCACGCATCAAGGAGTTGGAATATGTGTATTGATTAAGTGGTCAAAGTGTTTGTCTTCATCAAGAATAACGAAGATTCTTGTGTTTACAAGAAAGTAAGTGGGAGCTCAATAACATTTCTAATATTTTATATGGATGACATATTATTGATTGGAAATGATGTAAATTTCTTGACACAAATTAAGACTTCATTGAAAATAGTTTTTCCATGAAGGACTTGGGCTAGGAGCGTACATATTGGGTATAATGATCTATAAATATAGATTGAGGTGCCTAACAATGCTGAGCCAAAATACATATTGACAAGATAATAAAAGGTTTAGTATGAAAACGCCAAGAAATGTTCTTGGCGAGGTCACATGGAAAAGGTTTGAGCAAGAATCAGTATCCTAAGAAGGACTGATGAGCAAGAACACACGAGTGAGATTCCATATACATATGTGTATGGATTTATCATGCAAGCCATTGTATGTACACAACCAAATATGTCTTGTGCTATAGGTGTTATGAGCAAGATACCAATATGATAAAGGTGTTGATCCATGGTCTACAGCAGAAAATATCCTTAAATACTTGAGAAGCACTAATGACATATTTCTCGTAAATGGACATGATGAAGAGCTTCGTTGTAAAGTGTTACACCGATGCATGATCTTTGTAAGTAGTTACACTGATGCAATCTTCACCATTGATTCGGACGATTTTTGATTTGAATCAGGGTTTTGTGAATAAACAAAATGGTGGCACAGTAATTTGGAATTGTTCCAAGTAGGATACTGTGGGGAATTTTACAACAGAGGCTAAGTATATCACAGCCTTGGAAGTGGCAATGGAGGGTGTTTGGACCAAGAAGTTCGTCACCGAGCTTGGTGTGATTTCAAGTGCACTGCAGCCAATGGAGCACTATTTAGGATAGTCATGCCATAGCCCAGGCCAAGGAGCCAAGGTCCTGCCATGAGTTCAAACATATACAAAGACAATTCCACATAATTTGTGAATTTTTTGTGTGGAGCGTGGAGACGCAAAGATATGCAATATACAGATGGACCTAAAAGTGGCAGATCCATTGATGAAGTCTATACCATGAGCAAAACATGAGTAACACTGGAATGCCATTGGTGTTAGGGAACTCATGTAACTAGATTATTGACTCTAGTGCAAGTGGGAGAGTATTGGAAATATGCCCTAGAGGCAATAATAAATGTATTATTATATTTCCATGTTCATAATTAAAGTTTATTTTTCGGTGCTATAATTGCATTGGTTATTGAATATGAGATTCAGAGGAAAACTCAATTGCAGCGTGGAAATATAAACACCAAATGGATCCCTCGTCACGCCTCTAGGTCTAGCTCATGTATTGATGATGATCTTGTTTTCCTGATCATGAGCATTCTTAAAGTAACAAGGATGCTACCAATAATGAGAACACATTGTTATTGGAACAATGGTCTTGGATAGACCTAATTTATGAATTACTGTGAGATCACATCGTCATTATGTGTCGGCATTTTCATATAAGAAGTTAATGATTACTTACGTCCTTAGACCATGAGAATATCATATACCAACATACCAAATGGTTACTTTGAGGTTACCGAATGTCACACCATAACTGGGTGGCAATAAGAGTAACTTACGGGTATACCAAAAAAGTATGTCTCGGTATCGATAGTTCAAGACTAGGATTTTCTCCAGGGACGATGGAGAGATACTCTCCGGGCCAACTCGGTATTATGGTATCATCACCATCTGGCCAGACACATGTGATTGAGATCACAAGGATACCAGAATATGGAAACGAGTAAAGAGAATAAAACCGGTAATGATGATAACCGACATAGTGATCAAGGTGTTGATCACGGGAATACCGATAAAAGTCTGGCCTCAAGTTTTGAAATGTATCACGAAGCAAAGGGAATAGTATGTGGGAAGAAAAGGTTCACTCGATAAAGATGTACGTAAATATGTGGGAGTTAACAAGGGTGCCCAGATCCCGCTGTTAATTATTGACTGGAAAGTGTTCCGGGTCATGTCCACTTATTTTCGAACATGTTGGGTCACATGCTTAACGACCAATAATTTATTTGAGAACTAGGAGATCAAATAGAATGAGAGAATGAGCTCCGAAAGTGTTTCGGATGGTTCCAGAAGTGTTCTAGATGGTCTCGAAAGCATTTCGGGAAAACTTTTGGTCTATATATGAAAAGTTTGGAAGATTCCGGAGAGTTCCTAGAAACTTCCACAAATTTCTGGAATAATATTTGGGTGAAAACCTTTCACCCCCTAGGCTAGCCCCAAGGGGGTTGCCCCCACATGGGCCACAAGAGTCCCAAAAGGGGGTGCCACCTATAGATGGCAGCGGGGCTGAATTGGACAAGGGGAGGAATCCCTACTCCCTAATTCGGCCGAACTACATGGAGGATTCCTCCTCCTGCTCGGCTGCCCCTTGGCCCCTCTCCATATATATATGTAGGAGGGGTCCCCCTAGACACACCAATCCTTTGGAGGAGCCCTCCCACATAGTTACACTCTAATCTCTCTCGCCCATTCTAATTGGTCTAATACAATTAGACTTCTAATTAGATTGGTTCTCTCCCAGTCTAATTGGTCTAATCGAATTAAACTCCTAATTAGATAGGATCACCGCTAGGCTAATATCTCTCTAGATTTCATGGAGCTCTTCTACTTGGACGGCGGAGCACTGCTTGATTACTACCTTGAAACTCATGCTTACCTTGGAGGGGTCGTCTACTTTGACTCTAGATCGGCAGATCGTCTCGGAGAAATTCTCATGGCTGGGAGGTATAACCTAGGTGCGGGTATCATCATGCTTCACCAACTTTTTCACTTTCTTCTGCTACTCTGCTCGTTGGTGAGTTTAATCATTACCCGCACCTTCATAGTGTTCCTAGGTATGATCGTGTAGCATATTTTTTGTTGTTGCATAACATGTTCACCTACAGGTGGAACCTTCCTGGCAAGTACTTTGGAAAGAGCTACTAAGCTACTTGTTGATATGATGTTTAATTATGCCCAATGGCATGCTAAAATAGCTTCGAGTGGGAAGAAGGTAAATTCTGTTGAGGAAATTGCTTGCTTGAATGATAAGGTTGATATGACTATGTCTATGCTTGCTTCTAAACATGTTCCTACTGATCCTAAGGATGTTTCTGTAGCATCACCTATTGAACAAAATAATGATCAAGTTGATGTGAACTTTATTTTAAGGAACAATTTTAATAACAATGCTTATATCAATAATTTTGGTGACAACTATGCTAGACCATATCCTCATAATGCTCAAAAATCCTATGGAAGCTCTTATGGCAATAAAAAAATTTATCCTGTGGGATCAAAAGTATGTCTAGAGGGGGGGGGGTGATTAGACTACTTGACCAATAAAAAACCTAACATTTTCCCAATTTTAGTTGTAGGCAGATTTTAGCAATTCTACCAAGTCAAGTAACACCCTACAAATGCAAGTCTAAGAGTTTGGGCAGCGAAAAGTAAAGACAATGCACATGTAAGTAAAGGAGGGGTCAGAGAAATCAAACGCAATGAAGACACGGTGATTTTTGGCGTGGTTCCGATAGGTGTTGCTATCGTACGTCCACGTTGATGGAGCTTCAACCCATGAAGGGTAACGGTTGCCTTAGTCCATGGAGGGCTCCACCCACGAAGGGTCCACGAAGAAGCAACCTTGTTTATTCCATGATGGCTTACATCCACGAAGGACTATCCTCACTCGGGGTAGATCTTCACAAAGTAGGCGATCTCCTTGCCCTTACAAACTCCTTGGTTCAACTCCACATGATCTTGAAGGCTCACAAGTGACACCTAACCAATCTAGGAGACACCACTCTCCAAAAGGTAATAAACGGTGTTGTTGATGATGAACTCCTTGCTCTTGTGCTTCAAAAGATACTCTCCTAAACACTCAATTACTCTCTTACAGATTTGGTGTGGGTAGGAGAAGGATTGGACTGGAAAGCAACTTGGGGAGGCTAGAAATCAAGGTTTAAATGGTTGGATTGGAATCTCTTGATCTCAACACATGAGTAGGTGGTTCTCTCTCACAAATATGTATGGTAGAAGTGTAGTTTCGTTCTGATGGCTCTATCACTGAATGAGAGGGGGTGGAGGGGTATAAATAGCCAGCACCAAGAATCCAACCGTTACAACCTTTTGACTCAACTCTGTGACACCGAAATGAAATCTCGGTGAGACTGACCTGTGTAAAAGATTTGAACTTCAAGCTTCTCGGTGAGACCGAATGGAACAACTGAATGAGACTGAAGTGCGATGTCCTAAGAAAGACCTCGTCTTGGTAATTCTGATCAAACCAACTCGGTGATTCCAAAATGGAGTGGAAGGGTTATAGAAACTTGGTCAGTGCAACTCGGTGAGACCGATCGTCGTCTCGGTGAAACCGATTTGTTAGGGTTTGGTTGTGGCTCTGTCTAGGATAAACTCGGTGGGTCCAGATGTGGAGATATCGATGGGACCGAGTTTGACTTTTAGGGTTTGGACATAATGGAGTGTGGGAAAGTGGCTGAGGGTTTTGGAGCAATATCTTCAAGCACTTGAGGAATTAAGTCATGATCAAAACCTCATCCACTTTTAATAGTATTGGCTTTCCTACGGACTCAATGTGATCTTTGATCACTTAACCAAAAATGTAGAGTCTTGAAGCTTTTGCCAATCCATGTCCTTAGCATTTTGAGGGGTCCACAATCTCATGTCCTTGCTAGGCCAACATTGAACTTTCCTGAAATCTATCCTGAATAAGAATTAGTTCAATGACATATATGTTGTTATAAATTACCAAAACAGCGCGAGGATTAGTTGCACTTTCATATCCACGGGTTCAAATGATATTAATTGTCACGAGGATTAAAAGGCAACTAAAGAATTCTTGCATAAATAATATGACCAAAATCAGTTTTTTTCCAAAGAGATTAAGGAACATTCTTCAATTCTAAAAGGATTAAGCCAAGGACTTGATAGTATGAACATGGATATAACGAATTTGCAATGTCAATTAGCAAATACTGAAGCTATCTTAGCCAATATGGCTGATAAACAGTTTAGTTTGGTCAGTAAAATGGCAGTAAAGCATGAATCAAATCCTAGTGCCACATTACACTCTACATTTACTTCTGAAGATGATTTTGTTTCTCTTGCAAAAAGGTGAGGGCTCTAAAAGTTTCTAATGATTTTGTATCATCATATAATGGGCTCCCTAAAAGTGAACCTTTCACTTTTGATTATACCAATCTTAATAGATTAGTGAAAGGTGTGAAGGACACTCAAAAAGTTGCTATGAAATTGAATTTAATCCCTCCTAAAAGGCATTACTTGTATGATTTGGGGATAGATGAAAATCTTGATTTGCAAAAACCACCCATATATGATGATTATTGTGACAAAATATATGCCTTAAAAAGAGAGAGAGAGATTACAAAGAGAAGCTAGAAATGCTGAATTTTTTGCTCAAATTGGTATTGAAGAGGTCAAACCTTTAGGTCTTGTTGAAACCAGTATTACTAAGGAACTTCTTAAAGGATTATATGTTTGCAATGTTTCTAAAAGTGGGCTTGGAGAGGTCATGACTTTATGTAGTAATGATCCCACTATTTCGAAGAGTGTTCAATCTGATTGAAGAAATGTGAAAAGTGGGTTTGGAGATGTCAAAACTTTAGGTAGTGTTTATCCCACTATTTTGGATTGAAATACTTTCAATTATGATGATTGTACTCTTACTAAGGTGATAAAGGTTCCTAATGCAAACATTGCAGAAGCTGTCATAAAAGCTAGAGAAGAAAAACTTGAACAAGAAGTTTCTATTCCAATAAAATGAGAAGATGGATGGGAACCTACTATTAATATCACAATTAATAACTTTTAATGTACTGCTTTATGTGATCTTGGAGCTAGCGTTTCTACCCTGCCAAAAGCTTTATATGATCTGCTTGGTTTAAAACCTATGTCTGAATGTTCTTTGAGTTTACACTTAGCAGATACAACTATCAAAAAGCCTTTGGGGATAGTAGATGATGTCCCTATTATAGCAAACATGAATTATGTTCCCATTGACTTTATAGCAATGGATATTGAATGCAATCCTTTGTGTCCCATTATACTAGGAAGACCGTTCTTAAGAACAATTGGGGCTATTATTGACATGAAGGAAGGGAACATAAAGTTTCAATTCCCTATGGGGAAATGGTTGTAACACTTTCCAAGGAAGGAAATCAAATTATCATGTGAAGCTATTATGAGAGCAACATATTCCTTGGGGAGCAATGATGAGAAAACTTGAAAACTACCCCAAAAACACTATGCCTAGCTAAAAGGCATTAAAGAAAACCACTTATGGGAGGCAACCCACAATTATATTTTATTTTGAATTGTGTTAATAAAGTTGTTACTCTCTGTAACAACATTTTTAATACTTTTTCCTTAATAAAGTGCCAAGAATTGCTTTTAGCATGTTAAGTTTGTCATTGTATGAGTTGCTGTGCTGAAACAAAAATTTTGCTGCTATTGTGGAAAATCTAGAAAATAAACAATGTGTGATAAAATCATGGCATTTTAACACAATACACCTATATGCATGCTGTCTTACGTGCAAAATTTCTAGATTTTTTTAGTTACATAAGTATTTATTGCATTTTTTCACTTTACGTACTGTCCTGTTTTGACAGATTGCTGTTATAATTGTCCTATTTTGACAGGAATGCATGATTAGAATCAAATGCTATTTATACTAACCTATCTCATGAGTTCTGTGTAAGTTTTGTGTGGATGAAGTTTTTAAGACCCAGGGGAGACAGCGATATGATAAGAATAAGAAGATGCAAGTGCTCATGCTTGGGGATGCCTAAGGCACCCGAAGAAATATTTCATGCGATTTCATGGTTCTAAGCTTTGGGATGCCCAAGGCATCCCCTTTCTTCATCAACAACTATCGGTTTATCTCGGTTGGACCTATGTTTTTATTCATTCATAGAGCATCTGTCTACTTTACTTTTTGATCATTACAATCATCACATCTAAACATTATGAATGGAGAGAGTATATGCATGGCTACTTATTTAGAGAATTACTCTATTTCCTCGGTTATATCTTTTAGAGCACCACCTAGAAACACTTTAAACTCTTTATGCTTCTGTTATATCTTTTAAATGAGTTGGATAGCAATTCATTGTTGGCATGACATTAGTATGTTACCACTGAAATGATTAGTATGTGTAGGTGGTATAATAAAAAACTTGCATGAACAATCTCTAGAAGTTATAAAATTGAGAACTGGATTCTTAGCAATCGTTTTGAGGTAATTTGAGGGTAAAAGATGAGCATGGCAATGAATGAGCTAGCGTCTAGTACTAGTGATATGTTATTAAAGTTGACTGCACATGAGCCTTTCTTCCATTAATAAACCAAAAGTTGGGAACTTAAGTTGAAACTCGCATTGACCAAAGTGTTGAAGTTGTGTAGTAAGTAAACTAGCGGCTTTGGTTTAGGTCGGGATGCGTGATGGTTAACTCCTACCAACCTACCCCCTCAGAGTATGTGATTGCATGGTTCTATGTTAATTCCACAAAGCACTTGTGTAGTATCTTATGTTCTTTATGATTAATGTGAGCTCAAAAACTTTATGCACTTCATTTCATCTTTTATTGCTATCCTCTTTGGTATCATCCATTACCCAGTCTCACACTAAGACTTGGTGCATACTTCGCTGATACACCAAATGCCATGAGAGGACTTCCTCTTGTTCTCCTAAGCATAAGCCAATATAACTTCCTCAAAACAACCACCATAGCTACCTATCACGGCATTTCCAAAACCATTCCGAGATATATTGCCATGCAACATTCATCATCATTTACATTACATTACATGACATGACTAGAGATGTGATCCTTCACTGTCATTTTGCTTTGGATGATCATATATGTTGGCATGATATTTATCTGGCACATCCACCGTTATTCATTATCATATATGCTACGCTAGATCATTGCACATCCTAGTACACTGCCAGAGGCATTCAAGTAGAGTTTCTACATCATGTTCATCATCATATTGATTAGTTGAGTTGAGTATGAATAAATTCAAAAGGTGTATTGTTCAACATCACAGAGTGTTCCTTCTACCTTGAGAGATCAAATAAAAGATGCACCATGGAGGTGTCACATAAAAGAAAGAATGAGAGAAGGTGCAACACTACTATTTCTTTTTAGTATACACTTGTGCTTCAAAGTAGCACTTGGTTTTAGCAGATATCATAAAGTGATTCAAAGTAGCACTCCTGCATTATAATAGAGATTTTTCAGGTACTTCATGTTTTTCATAGACTAGTGAGGACTTTTACATTATAGAACTTGGCTTGTATATTCAAATGATGTGCTTCCTCAAATACTCTAGGTCATCATGAGCAAACAAGTTGGATGCACCCCCACTAGTTCCTAGGAGAGCTTTCATACATTCATAGCTCTAGTGCATCCATTGCATGTCAATCCCTTCTCCTTGCATTAACATCAAGTATAAAGCCTTAACACTGCCTAATAATCATGTTACGTTGATGCAAGACTTTCTTGATTTTTACTTCTCATAAACCCCCATCATTATTATCTTTTTCCCATAAGTGATAAGGTCTGGACTCACATTTGAGTATTGCATGAGTAAATTTCATGGATAATATAGAAATACTATGTGGTTATTGTACTTGGTCGACCTTGGGTTGGTTTATGATAAGATTGCCATCAAACATAGAGAGAAACAAAAGTTGACATAGAGTTGCCAACATAAGATTGACCTTCTTTCTAAACCTTTGGCAAAGGGAATGTTGGCTTAACGCAATGATTCATGAAAAGCAAAAGCAAATTTATTTAAGTGCTTTGATATTTCTTGAGTATTATCAACTATAGACAATTGCTTTGCATCGCTATTTTTTGAGTTAAACTTTTATGAGACTACATAAGATAATCATGTTCATGTTAAGTTAGCATTCACAATAAAAAAATATTTCTTTTATCATCTACCAACTTGAGGACGAGCAGGAACTAAGCTTGGGGATGCAGATGCCTCTCAAACATATCTATAATTTTTGCTATGTTCATGCTACTTTTATACCATTATTACATAGTTTTGACACATTATTATATCAATTTATTGGACTAATCTATTAATCCTGCGCCAAGTGTTGCATTCTGCTTGTTATTGGACTTTACAGAAAAATATCTTTTCGGTGACCCAAAAAATAAAAATAAAATATGTCACGAAGATTGAAGCCAGGAGGGATGCCGGGAGCCAGAGGGCCACCGAGGGAGCCCTGGTGGGCCCACGCGGTGGTTTGGCATAGTCCAGGCCAGGGCTGCACCGTGGGGCCATGCCGCCCCCTTAGGTCACCTCTCCATCGCCTCTCTGTCCCTACGCCTTTATATACCCCTGAAACTTGCAAAAAGATTTATTGTGGATTTTTTCCGCTGCAGCCACCACGTGTTCTGAGGCAATGCAATGTGGAGGACTTTTCCGGTACTCTGCCAGAGGGGGAATTCCCGTCAGAGCTATCTTCATCAAGCTCGTTACTCTGATGACCATGTGTGGGTAATCGTCCTTGGACTATGGGTCCATAACATTAGCTATGTGGCATCTTCTCTCCCTTGTTCTTTAATACAAATATCACATGAGCTACCCTACATGATTGTGATCCATCTGATGTAATTCTCGGTGTGTTTATTCTTGTGTGATGAATTTTCACTTTATGATCAGATTATATATTGATTTCTATTTGGATTCTTTGAGTTCCTTGCTGCATGATTTATAGACATATATGTTCTTTGATCTATTAGTCTTTCACTGGCCATGATTAGATAAATGATCTCCAAGAGGGAGTTGTGTATGTTAGTAGGATTTAATCTTGCAAGTAATATATCCAAGTGACAAAAAGGGAAAAAGGCTTGTATTGTGTTATTACCACTAAGGATAAAATGGTAGTTGCCTAGTTGTCTCGTTGATGAACTGGAGGTAAAGAGAATACACTATCTACATTATGTCACTTTTCTAAATGCAATGCTCTGTCTTTAATTAAAACTTTGAGATGCATGTTGGATAACGGTCTTGGGTGGAGTATGCTATAGATGCAGTTGGGTAATGGTCTATGCAAACTAGGATGTAATGCCTATATGCAATCATGACATGTATGATCATAACACAAACACTACAATTTAATCGACACGCAGCTGTAATTTGTTCATCACACCTATGTTATGCTTATGCTTTATGAAGAGATGCCACCAGTAAAGTTATGGATCCCATCCTGTTATTCTTCATAATCACAACCTCTGTCACTTTATTTTTTGTTCTTTTACAATCTGAACCTTTACTTTCATTGGTTACAAAAATCATTTCCAACCACACTATACATTAATCCTTGTAACTAGCAAAGCTAGTGAGATTGACAATCTCACTTGTCTAAGTTAGGGACCAAGAGAAGTTTTTTAGTTGTGTGTACGTACTGATCATTCGCTCTCAACATAACTCCACAAATTGATACCTTGGTTCTCAGCTGAGGGAAACTTGCTTCGTACTGCAAACCCTTGCACTAGGGCCCAACAGATATTCATCTAACAGGCACAATAGTAACTGGGGATATCAAGAAGCAGATTTTCTAGCACCGTTTCCGGGGAGTGTTTTCTTTTAGTCATAGGTTCTACCTTTAATTATTTTACTTTGTTGTTATTTACTTTGCTTAGTTACTTTTTTTTGTCTTTACTTTGTTTTATGCACTCTGAAAACTCAAAAATCACAAAAAGATTTGAATTCTAGCAAGTAGTTACTTTTGTTTTTACTTAGTTATAATAGGTACTTTAGCTGAAAATACCAAACTTTGTGACTTTACAGGTACCAATAATGATGATTTCATTAGTAAACCTACTGCTCCACCAACTACTAAGTCCGAATCTTATGAAACCAGCCTTGCTTTACTGAATTTGGTGACGAAAGATCAATTTTCGGGTTCTTAAAATGAAGATGCTGCCCCTCACTTATTTTTTTATTAAGCTATGCAATATGTAAAAATATAAAGGGGTAGAGGCTGATATTGTCAAGTTGAAACTTTTTCCACTTTCATTAAGAGCTAGAGCAAAAGAATGGTTGCTACTTTACCTAAGAATAGTATTGATTCATGGACTAAATGTAAATATGTTTTCAATGGAAAACACTATCCTCTTGCAAAAACTATACAATTGAGAAATCTTATCATGAATTTCAAACAACTTGATCATGAGCATGTAGCCCAAGCTTGGGAAAAAATGAAAATTAGGACTAAGAATTGCCCTACTCATGGTTTGAATGATTGGACGGTATTGCAAACTTTCTATGCAGGACTAAACCATAAGTCCAGGAATCTGTTAGAATTTGTAGCAGGTGGAACCTTCATAGCAAGTACTTTGGGAACAACTACGAAGCTACTTGATGTGATGATGGCTAATTATGCCCAATTGCGCACCGAAAGAGCTCCATGTGGTAAGAATGTAAATTTTGTTGAGGAAATTGCTTGCTTGAATGACAATGTTGATTTGATTATGTCTATGCATGCTTTTAAACATGTTCCTACTGATCCTAATGATGTTTCTATAGCATCACTTGTTGAACAAAATAATGATCAAGTTGAATTGAACATTATTGCAAGGAACAATTTTAATAAAAATGCTTATAGGAATAATTTTTGGAACAACTATGCTAGACCATATCCTTAGAATGCTCAAAATTCCTATGGAAGCTGCTATGGTAATAAAAATGTATCCACTGGTTCAAATGATATTAATTTTCAGGAGTTTGAAAAGGCAACTAAAGAATTCATGCATAAACAACATGATCAAAATCAGCCTTTTTCTAAAGATATTAATTAACATTTTTCAATTCTGAAAGGATTAAGCCAAGAACTTGATAGTATGAACATGGATATAAGGAAGTTGTAAAGTCAATTTGCAACTACTAACGCTATCTTAGCAAATATGGCTGATACACGGTCCACCTTGGTCAGTAAAATAGCATTAAACTCTATATTTACTTCTAAAGATGGTTTTGTTTCTCTTGCAAAAAGGTGTAACACCCCCAGTGGTTAACTACAGTGATCACCCTTTTGACAATGCCAAGTCAGCATGATTAACAGTGCATGATCATCAGTAGCATCATATTGCATTTCAACTCCTAAGTCAAAATTCAGATTTAAACTAAAGTGGGAAATAAAAGTTGTTCAAACTGGAAAACCAAAATGTGCCTCATGTTGCAAATATTCCCATAGCATTTGTAAAAATGATTGCAACATTAGTTGAAATTGTAAAAGGACTCGAACAACTAGAATCAGCAGCAACATAGCACTATTCAATCCTTTTTCAATTTAAATAAAATCCAAACAAAAAGATATGGATCCCAAACCAATTCCTAGCAGTGACAGATAATGCCCTGTAAATAATGGAGCAAGTCTCATATTTTACAAAAGTCTTTTGAGACTTAAAAATAAAAGACAAAAAAAAAAGGAATAAAGAAAAACAGAAAAAAAAAGGAAAACCTCCCTTCCCCCCCCCCCCCCGCCCGACTGGGCCAAGCCCAGCTGGCCTCAGCCAACCAGGCCGGCCCAGCAGCCCCTGGCTAACACCCCCCCCCGAACCCTAGCCCAGGTCACCCCACTCCCCCCCCACTCGATCCCCTTTTCCCCTGGATCGGATCGGGGCAGAGGCGCCCCGATCCCGACCCCGCCGCCGCCCGCCCGCGGCCCTGACGCGCGCCGCCCGCTCCGTCGCCGCCTTCTCCTCGCCTCGCCCGTCCGCCTCCTCGTCTCCTCCCCGACGCGTGACCGGACGACTCGCGTCGCCGGAGCCACCCCGACGCGCCCGAGGACCTCCCGCCGCCGACGGACCTCGCCGCCGTCGCTTTCTCGCTCCTCCTCACCGGACGCCATCAAGCCTCGCCGCCCCCCCCCCCGTTCCTCTACGCGGCCGTGAGCCCCTCTCCTTCACTCCTCTCCTCTGCAGCTCGAACGCGCCCCGCTCCCCGCAGCTGCACCGCCACTCGCCGAACCCCGTCCTGGCGCCGCGTTGCCTCTGCAGCGGACCGTGTGCTGCTGCTCGCTGCGCGCTCGCGTCCATCCCCCATGTGCCTTGCCGCACATCCGCGCCACGCCGCGCTTCCCCTCGTCGCCACGACCTCACCCCCCCCTCACCCGCGCTGCAGCTGCTCGTCGTTCGCGGCGCCTTCCCGCGCCTCCACCCGCTCCGGCCACCGCGCCGTCGCCCGCGCCGCGCCCCTAGGCGAGCGCCCGTGCGCCCGTGCCGTGGGTGGCCCGGATTGTCCGGCCCCACGCAGCCGCGCCGCGGACATGTCCGCCCCTGGGCCACTGACCCCAGGGCCCCACCCGAAACATTTTTTTGAAAAATTAAAAATTATAATTAATAAAAATAATTAATTAATTAATTAGTTAATTAATTAAGTTAATTAACCCTGTTTAGATTAGTCTAATTTAATTAATTAGTTTAATTAAATGTTAATTAATTAGTTAATCACTAATTAGCCTAATGTGAGTATGACAGGTGGGACCCACTGGTCCTGACGTCATGCTGACGTCATGCTGACGTCAGCAAGACACTGTTTCGGATAATGTTAATTTAAATAATTAATTAAATTCCAGAAATTAATAAAATCTTTAGAAAATCATATAAAATAATCCGTAGCTCAGATGAAAATACTTTGTACATGAAAGTTGCTCAGAACGACGAGACGAATCTGAATACGCGGTCCGTTCGTCCGTCACACGTCCCTAGCTATCCGAACATGCAACCGTTCCTCTCTGGTCATCTGTCTGACAAATGTCCGGAACCGGGAAAACATTCCCGGATGGATTCCTCCTTCCTCGGTGACGTGCAACCACACGTTAGAACACACCCGGCACTGCATATTGTCATGCCGTACTTTGCGTTGCTCATGGTTTGCTGTGAATTTATACTGTTTCCTCCCCCTCTTCTCTCTCGTTAGACCCCGACACCGACGTCGTCCCCGAGACCGACGCAGCTCCGGATCCCGAAGACACCATAGACGACCTTGCCCTTGCCGCCGAGCAACCAGGCAAGCCCCTCCCTTGAGCATACCGATATCGCCCATTCTAAATTCCTCATGCTTGCATTAGAATTACTGCTGCTGCTGCTTTACCTATTCTGATGCATAGCCTGTTCATTGTAACCTACTGTTAATAATTACCTACATATCCTAAACTGTTTAGTCTAGGCTGGGTAGAGACCTATCAGTGACCCCACTTATCCCGACTGCCGCGCCGGATCGTCAGAAGACCCGATCAATGGGATTGAAGACCAGGACCCGACACCGCACATCACCCCCCTTAGTTGTAACGACACTGCAGCGTTACTATCGAGTGTCGAGGGTGAAACCTCATGTAGCACTTCTGATGTTAACTCTGTATAGTAGTTATTCGGTCGTGGTCATCGAGGGTGATTCCTCCTTCACCGCTTCCGATAACGACGCTGTCGTACAACACCTCAAGTGTGGACCCAGTGAGGGTGATTCCTCCTAGTTCACCTTGACGGATACATCGAGTGGGAATTCAATGAGGGTGATACCTCGGATTCCCTGATGTTATGGACACACGGATACTTGGACCTTACATTGTTACTTGGAAAGGCGGGTCGACCCTGAGGGGTACCCGCGTGTGATGTGAAGGCGGGTTGCCAGTGTGGTGCCCGAGTGGTGAATACGAGGCGCGGCCGGGCATTCTTAACCCTTGCCGCAAGTCCTCGAGACGGGGCGACGGGGTCACATCTTTCGTGAGTCTCTGCTCGTTACCGCAAGCCCCTAGTCCTAGCGATTTGGATATTTGATCCGAGCAGGCCTCTGGTCTGATAGCACTAACCATCACGTGGGCATAGTATGGGCGTTCTGCATCATAGCATCAGCCGAAAGCTCTGTCAGACGTCTAGTTCAGCCTTGCGGCCGGGACGGACCGGCGCCCCCCTGGTGCCTGGCTTCCCCCTGCACGCAACGACTCGGAGTGCACAGGGCGATGGCCCAAGACCTCTGAGCGCTTAGGATGTAGACCGACGGGGACCTCTCTGCTGAGCTGTAGGTAGGGTTGCGATGTGTCGTTTGGCCGAGGCCGGGCATGACCCAGGAAAGTGTGTCCGGCCGAAGTTAATCGAGCGTGTTGGGTAAGTTGGTGCACCCCTGCAGGGAAGAACATTACTATCGATAGCCGGTCCTACGGTAAAGGACACTCGGAGTTGTATCCTGATTGATACAATTTAGAACTGGATACCTGTGATGAGACCTGTATACATGGCTCTGGGATTGCTTCTCGCAGGGAGTCGAGAAGGGATCTCAGGACGAGGTTTGAAGACGTTACGGCTCTGGGATTGCTTTCTCGCAGGGAGTCGAGAAAGGATCTCTGGGTGAGGTTGATATTATTACTGCTACATTATATGGTATTTTTCTACTCTCTTCTACTGCTGCAAGACCGCTGAAGATGCTAGTCTTCGATAGGACTAGGCCTTCTCTCTATTCTGGCATTTCTGCAGCCCAGTCCACATATACAGCCTCCCTTTGAAAATGTTGCATATGTAGTGTAGATCCTTGCTTGCTGAGTACTTCTGAGTACTCACGGTTGCTTTGTTTTCCTTTTTCTCCCCATATCAGTTTGACGTGACCAGAGGACGGAACCCCCTGAGACAGATGCCCCGACGATCGCTACTACTACTACCCAGAGGATGGATACTACTACGAGTTGACTGACGACCAGGAGTAGGATCGGAGGGTCCCAGGCAGGAGGCCTTCGCCTTTCGATCGTAGTGTTTTCTTTTGCCCCGCCTTTCTGTATTTTCTTTTATATCTGTACTCAGATATCTGATGCTTCCGCTGACGTTTGTTCGCAAGCTTATGAATTCGAGCCCTCGAGGCCCCTGGCTTGTAATATAAGGCTTGTATGACTTATTTATGTTTTAGAGTTGTGTTGTGATATCTTCCCGTGAGTCCTTAGGCTTGATCGTGTGCATGTGCGTGTATGATTATTGCACGATCGGGCCAGGGGCATCACAAGTTGGTATCAGAGCCGACTGCCTGTAGGAGTCCCCTTTTCAACT
Source organism: Thinopyrum elongatum (assembly GCA_011799875.1). Classification (NCBI taxonomy): domain Eukaryota; kingdom Viridiplantae; phylum Streptophyta; class Magnoliopsida; order Poales; family Poaceae; genus Thinopyrum; species Thinopyrum elongatum. Next base: position 561,736,945 of record CM022302.1, read on the forward strand.
CCTTGGCCGAAGTTGAGTCTAGTGGTCCAAAAACTAATTTACTAACTTGGCTGTGTGGCTTACGGGCCCACGTCGCCAATTGGGAGGTATTAGTATCTTTTACTCCTCGACCTTTACTCTGGGACTCTGACCTCTCTTCCTTTCGGGTTAACTAAAGTTTACTAACGCCGACACTTAGGATCTCGTAATTCTCGTCCACCCGGAGAGCTGGATATCTGTGCGATTTCCCTGACATTGATCTGATTAGTCTGATAATCATTTTCCTTTCCATTGTTTTGTTTAACCTTTCTCTCCGAGATTGGTTATACTTCTCCTTGTCTTTTGACAATCATGAGTTTCCTCTGTTTCAGATGGATCGTTTGTTTCCACCACACCCTGCGACGCAGCTACTAGCTGTTCGAGCAGGGATACATCCAGAGTACATTCTTTATCCACTGGGGCAGATGTCAATCCGTTACAATACCCCAGTACTATCTCCTCCAGATACCCGCAAAGACTTTGTGATCTATTGTGACGCATCCCGTGAAGGATTAGGCTGTGTCCTAATGCAAGAGCGTAAAGTGATTGCTTATGGCTCTCGTCAGTTGCGCCCACATGAAGAGAATTATCCGGTACATGATCTAGAACTAGCTGCTGTGATCTATGCACTGCAGTTGTGGCGACATTACCTCCTCGGTAATCGTTGCGAGATCTACACGGATCATAAAAGTTTGAAGTACTCGTTCACTCAGCCATCTCTGAATCTCCGTCAGCAAAGATGGATGGAGACCATTGCAGACTATGACTTGGGTATTTCTTATACCCCTGGCAAGGCTAATGTGATGGCTGATGCGTTGAGCCGCAAATCCTATTGCTGCGAACTTGAGGTTCAGCTACAGCAACCCCTTCTGTATGAAGAGCTTCGAAAGCTAAATATCGAGATAGTTCCTCAAGGATATCTAAAAACCTTGGTTGTTGAACCAGACCTTGAGAAAGCTGTTAAGAACGCGCAAGCTAAAGATGCTGAAATTGATCTGATGAAGAAAGACCTTCACCTTGTAAAGTACAGGGATTTCTCGCTGTCTGAAGATGGATCCTTGTATTTCAGAGACCGCATTGTCGTACCTCGCTTCGAGCTTATGACTGACAAAGTCATGAAGGAGGCACATGATACCCCGCTGTCTATTCATCCGGGTAGCACCAAGATGTATCGTGATCTCCGTCAAAGGTACTGGTGGTCTAAAATGAAGCAGGACATTGCTCGATATGTTGCTGAATGTGATGTTTGTCGTCGCGTTAAAGCAGAACATCCGAAGCCTGCTGGAATTCTGCAACCACTTCCTATTCCTTTATGGAAATGGGATAAGGTTCAGATGGATTTCGTTACAGGACTTCCCAGGTCACAGAAGGGTCACGATGCTATTCTTGTCGTCGTCGACCAACTCTCTAAAGTTGCACACTTTCTGCCTGTCAAGGAGACGATCACTGCTAGTTAGTTAGCAGAGTTATATATCTCCAGAATTGTTTCACTCCACGGTATTCCGAAAGAGATCAGTTCAGACCGTGGCAGCATATTCACTGGTCATTTCTGGGAAAGTTTCCAAAAGGCTATGGGAACTCATATTACCTGGAGTTCAGCTTATCATCCTCAATCCCAAGGCCAAGTTGAACGAGTTAGTCAAGCGCTTGAAGCCATGTTGCGAGCTTGTGTTATATCGTTTGGCAAGAAGTGGGAAGAATCTCTTCCATATGCCGAGTTCTCCTATAACAACAGCTATCAAGCCAGCTTGAAAATGGCCCCCTTTGAAGTTCTCTATGGACGTAAGTGTCGAACCCCTCTGAATTGGTCAGAAACTGGGGAACGACCGCTCGTGGGTCCAGATATTATTCAACACGCCGAAGAACAAGTTCGTATCGTCCGTGAAAATCTCAAGGCGGCTCAGGACCGCCAGAAGAGCAACTATGATCGCAAACGATGGGGTTTGACTTATCAACCTGGTGATCAAGCTTATCTACGTGTCACCCCTTCTGGCATTTCTGCAGCCCAGTCCACATATACAGCCTCCCTTTGAAAATGTTGCTATGTAGTGTAGATCCTTGCTTGCTGAGTACTTTTGGCGCCGCGTTGCCTCTGCTCTGCCACATCCAGCCGCGCGCCGACCCGTGCTGCTGCTGCTCGCTGCGCGCGCTCGCCCGTCCATCCCCCATGTGCCTTGCCGCACATCCGCGCCACGCCGAGCTTCCCCTCGTCCGCCACGACCTCACCCCCCCTCACCCGCGCTGCAGCTGCTCGTCGTTCGCCGGCGCCTTCCCGCGCCTCCACCCGCTCCGGCCACCGCGCCGTCGCCCGCGCCGCGCCCCCCTAGGCGAGCGCCCGTGCGCCCGTGCCCGTGGTGGCCCGGACTTGTCCGGCCCCACGCAGCCGCGCCGCGGACATGTCCGCCCCTGGGCCACTGACCCCAGGGCCCCACCCCGAAACGTTTTTTTTGAAAAATTAAAAATTATAATTAATAAAATTAATTAATTAATTAATTAGTTAATTAATTAAGTTAATTAACCCTGTTTAGATTAGTCTAATTTAATTAATTAGTTTAATTAAATGTTAATTAATTAGTTAATCACTAATTAGCCTAATGTGAGTATGACAGGTGGGACCCACTGGTCCTGACGTCATGCTGACGTCAGCAAGACACTGTTTCGGATAATGTTAATTTAAATAATTAATTAAATTCCAGAAATTAATAAAATCTTTAGAAAATCATATAAAATAATCCGTAGCTCAGATGAAAATACTTTGTACATGAAAGTTGCTCAGAACGACGAGACGAATCTGAATACGCGGTCCGTTCGTCCGTCACACATCCCTAGCTATCCGAACATGCAACCGTTCCTCTCCGGTCATCTGTCTGACAAATGTCCGGAACCGGGAAAACATTCCCGGATGGATTCCTCCTTCCTCGGTGACGTGCAACCACACGTTAGAACACACCCGGTACTGCATATTGTCATGCCGTACTTTGCGTTGCTCATGGTTTGCTGTGAATTTATATTGTTTCCTCCCCCTCTTCTCTCTCGTTAGACCCCGACACCGACGTCGTCCCCGAGACCGACGCAGCTCCGGATCCCGAAGACACCATAGACGACCTTGCCCTTGCCGCCGAGCAACCAGGCAAGCCCCTCCCTTGAGCATACCGATATCGCCCATTCTAAATTCCTCATGCTTGCATTAGAATTACTGCTGCTGCTGCTTTACCTATTCTGATGCATAGCCTGTTCATTGTAACCTACTGTTAATAATTACCTACATATCCTAAACTGTTTAGTCTAGGCTGGGTAGAGACCTATCAGTGACCCCACTTATCCCGACTGCCGCGCCGGATCGTCAGAAGACCCGATCAATGGGATTGAAGACCAGGACCCGACACCGCATATCACCCCCCTTAGTTGTAACGACACTGCAGCGTTACTATCGAGTGTCGAGGGTGAAACCTCATGTAGCACTTCTGATGTTAACTCTGTAGAGTAGTTATTCGGTCGTGGTCATCGAGGGTGATTCCTCCTTCACCGCTTCCGATAACGACGCTGTCGTACAACACCTCAAGTGTGGACCCAGTGAGGGTGATTCCTCCTAGTTCACCTTGACGGATACATCGAGTGGGAATTCAATGAGGGTGATACCTCGGATTCCCTGATGTTATGGACACACGGATACTTGGACCTTACATTGTTACTTGGAAAGGCAGGTCGACCCTGAGGGGTACCCGCGTGTGATGTGAAGGCGGGTTGCCAGTGTGGTGCCCGAGTGGTGAATACGAGGCGCGGCCGGGCATTCTTAACCCTTGCCGCAAGTCCTCGAGACGGGGCGACGGGGTCACATCTTTCGTGAGTCTCTGCTCGTTACCGCAAGCCCCTAGTCCTAGCGATTTGGATATTTGATCCGAGCAGGCCTCTGGTCTGATAGCACTAACCATCACGTGGGCATAGTATGGGCGTTCTGCATCGTAGCATCAGCCGAAAGCTCTGTCAGACGTCTAGTTCAGCCTTGCGGCCGGGACGGACCGGCGCCCCCCTGGTGCCTGGCTTCCCCCTGCACGCAACGACTCGGAGTGCACAGGGCGATGGCCCAAGACCTCTGAGCGCTTAGGATGTAGACCGACGGGGACCTCTCTGCTGAGCTGTAGGTAGGGTTGCGATGTGTCGTTTGGCCGAGGCCGGGCATGACCCAGGAAAGTGTGTCCGGCCGAAGTTAATCGAGCGTGTTGGGTAAGTTGGTGCACCCCTGTAGGGAAGAACATTACTATCGATAGCCGGTCCTACGGCAAAGGACACTCGGAGTTGTATCCTGATTGATACAATTTAGAACTGGATACCTGTGATGAGACCTGTATACATGGCTCTGGGATTGCTTCTCGCAGGGAGTCGAGAAGGGATCTCAGGACGAGGTTTGAAGACGTTATGGCTCTGGGATTGCTTTCTCGCAAGGAGTCGAGAAAGGATCTCTGGGTGAGGTTGATATTATTACTGCTACATTATATGGTATTGTTCTACTCTCTTCTACTGCTGCAAGACCGCTGAAGATGCTAGTCTTCGATAGGACTAGGCCTTCTCTCTATTCTGGCATTTCTGCAGCCCAGTCCACATATACAGCCTCCCTTTGAAAATGTTGCATATGTAGTGTAGATCCTTGCTTGCTGAGTACTTCTGAGTACTCACGGTTGCTTTGTTTTCCTTTTTCTCCCCATATCAGTTTGACGTGACCAGAGGACGGAGCCCCCTGAGACAGATGCCCCGACGATCGCTACTACTACTACCCAGAGGATGGATACTACTACGAGTTGACTGACGACCAGGAGTAGGATCGGAGGGTCCCAGGCAGGAGGCCTTCGCCTTTCGATCGTAGTGTTTTCTTTTGCCCCGCCTTTCTGTATTTTCTTTTATATCTGTACTCAGATATCTGATGCTTCCGCTGACGTTTGTTCGCAAGCTTATGAATTCGAGCCCTCGAGGCCCCTGGCTTGTAATATAAAGCTTGTATGACTTATTTATGTTTTACAGTTGTGTTGTGATATCTTCCCGTGAGTCCTTAGGCTTGATCGTGTGCATGTGCGTGTATGATTAGTGCACGATCGGGCCAGGGGCGTCACAAAAGGGCAAGGGCTCTAAAACTTTCTAATGATTTTGTATCACCATATAATGAGCTCCATAAAATTGAACCTTTCACTTTTTATTATAGCAATCTTAATAGATTAGTGAAAGTTGTAAAGGACACTTAAAAATTGCTATGAAATTTAATTTAATCCCTCCTAAAAGGCTTCACTTGTATGATTTGGGGATAGATGAAAGCTTTGATTTGCAAAACCACCCATCTATGATGATTATTGTGACAAAAGATATGCCTTAAAAGTGAGAGAGTGATTATAGAGAGAAGCTAGAAATGCTGAAATAATTGTGGAAAGTGGTATTGAAGAGGCCAAAACTTTAGGCCATGTTGAATCCACTAGTACTAAGGAACTTCTTAAAGGACTATATGTTTGCAATGTTTCTAAAAGTGGGCTTGGAGAAATCATCACTTTAGATAGTAATGGTCCCACAATTTCGGAGAGTGTTTAATCTGATTGAAGTAATGTCTTGTATAGACAATTGCTCTGCATCACTATTCTTTGAGTTAAACTTTTATGAGACTACATCAGATAATCATGTTCATGTTAAGGTAGCATTCACAATCAAAAATTATTTCTCTTATCATCTACATACTCGAGGATGGGCAGGGATTAAGCTTGGGGATGCTGATACCTGTCACATGTATATATAATTTTTGCTATGTTCATGCTACTTTTATACCATTATTACATAATTTTGGAACATTTTTATATAAATTTATTATTCTAATTAATTAATTAATTAATTAATCTAGTGCCCAGTTCTAATTGTTTTCTGCTTGTTTTTGGAATTTACAGAAAAATAACTTTTTGGAGACCAAATAAATTAAAATAAAAATATGTCGTGAATATTGAAATCAAGAGGGACGCCGGGGGGAGTCCTAGTGGACCCATGTGGTGGTTGGCCATGGTTCAGGCCTAGGCCACACCTCCCCCTAGGGCCCCTCTCCACCCCCTCTTAGTCACTATGCCTTTATATATCCCTGAAACTTCCAAAAATATTTATTGAGAATTTTTTCCGCCGCCGTCACCACGCGTTCGGAGGTGATCCAATCCGAATGCCTTTTCGGTGCTCTACCAGAGGGGGAAATCTTCGTCGGAGCTATGTTCATCAGCCTCACTGCTCCAATGACCATGTGTGAGTAGTCCTCCTTGGACTATGGGTCCATAATAGTAGCTATCTGGCATCTTCTCACCCTTGTTCTTCAATACAAAGATCACATGGGCTGCCCTACATGATTGTGATCCATCTGATGGAATTCTCGGTGTGTTTGCTACGGTGTGATGAATTTTCACTTTATGATCAAATTATATATGGATTTTTATTTGGATTCATTGAGTTCTTTGCTGCATGATTTATAGACATATATGTTCTCTGATCTATTAGTCTTTCACTAGCGATGATTAGATAAATGATCAGCAAGAGGGAGTTGTGTAAGTTAGTTGGGTTTAATCTTGCAAGTAATATATCCAAGTGACAGAAAGGGAAAATGCTTGTATTGTGTTATTGCCACTAAGGATAAAACAATAGTTGCCTAGTTGTCTCGGTGATGAAATGGAGGTAAAGAGACTACACTATCTACATTATGTCACTTTGCTTAATGCAATGCTCTGTTTTTACTTAATACTTTGAGATGAATGCTAGATGTCGGTCTCTGGTGGAGTATTAGCTATAGATGTAGTTGGGTAATGGTCTGTGGATACAAGGCAATAATGTCTATATGCACTCATGAAATGTATGATCATAACATAAACATTGCAATTTAATCAATACGCAACTGTAATTTGGTCATAGACACCTATGCTAATGCCACTAGTGAAGTTGTGGATCCCGGTCCTTTATTCCTTATAATCACAAATTCGATCACTTTATTTTCATTTCTTTTATAATCTAAACTTTTACTTTCATTGCTTACAAATATAATTTCCAACCATACTATACGTTAATCCTTGTAACTAGGAAGGGTAGTGAGACTGACAACCTCACTAGTCTAAGTTGGGGACCAAGTGAAGTTTTGTAGTTGTGCCCAGGTACTGATCATTGGCTGTTAAAAGAACTCCATGGATTGATACCTTCATTCTCAATAGAGGGAAACTTGCTTCGTACTATAAACCCTTGCACTTCAGGGCCCAATAGATATTCATCTAACAGGCTCAATACTAGCCGGGGATATCAAGAAGCATTAACTCATCACTATAGTCTTCACGGAATTGCATTATTTTAGTAAGGTATAGCTTGAAACACACATTGGAAGTACTCATTAGTTAGAATGTACGGTGAGTCAATAGCCTTTTGATGGATACTCTTGTTTGTCTTGGAAGAAATGACATCATCATATAAGAGCATTTGAGACACATTCCAAAAATGATCATGAACACAATTATGATATTTCCTATATAGGTTGTGGGCCATTCTTTTCCTGATCTATTCATTTAACTTCATGGTCTTGAAATCCAAACTAGGAACATCTAGGAGAGGTTGATTACCTTTCTTTTTCTTGCTGGTTGCCTTGCTAGTCTCGGTTGCGGTCTTTCTAGAATGGGTATGCTTGGGGTTGCGTCTCACACTAGAACCTTGACCAACATCTCCACCTTGGAGTTTCTTTGATCTAGCAAGCTCTCTTGAAAAAAACTTCATCAACACACTTGAACCTATGAAAAGCACATAGGAACGAGGGACAATATAAGTATGCAAACATCTCAGAGGAGGCCAAGCACATTGCCCCTTAGAGATAGGATAGAGAAGCAACAAGTTCTGCCCTAGAGTAGGTCCGAAGATTCCAGGCCTGATCTAGGCTCGAACTTGAAGTTCGGTTCTCCAATCCCCAATGCACAAAAGGGAATTATGTTCATGTCAAGATGGGCTACATTGGACGCATGAACTAGGCATTGCTTCTACTTGGCCCTAAGAAAGCTTTAAATCCCAAAATCACATATAATAGCAAAAGGGGATCTCGAGGGGTGAGAGGAGCAAGGAGATACCAAATCTGGATGACATCCTCCTCCTTAACTCGATGGAGGATGGTGGCTACAGCGAGCTTACAGGGTAGACACTCGAGGACGATGAGAGTATGGCCGAGAGGATGAATCAAGATGGTGAAGTTGAAGCCTTGATGAAGAATATCCCAATCTCAGAAGGGATATGGAGTTCTGATAGTCCAGAAGGCTCTGAGAACGAATGGAGCAGTGGCGCCGGCGCTGTCTAGGGTTGGGAAGTTAGGGGGAAAGAGATGGGAGTGAAAAGGTAACTCCCCCGACCTAGCCTTATCCCACAGAAAACAACCACCCCAGAGGTTTCAGGCAAGTCCAAAACTACGGGCACCCGGTGGTCTAGGCCTGATTCGAGAAATACTCAAGATTTAACATAAGTGTTTGTTTCCAAAATTGGAATGACCTTGGAGAAGATTCAGAGGCTTCGGCCTCCAATAGGCAGAAAACCCATTCTAAGTGTAGGAATTATGTTTGCAAGGTACTAGATTAATAGATGTAGGGATATAAGCATAGAGGGGGTCTAGAGGTGGTCCTTAGAGATTCTAGGCATGATCCTTGGAAGAGAAAGAACCAAGATAGCTACAAAGATCATGATTTGAATATAAATTAACCAAGTAAATATAAGACCAAATAAGATCCAAAGGTGGGGTTACCACCATATAAGAGAATGTTGATCAAGGACCGCGTATTATAGTGGGAGAAGTAGGTACAAAGAGTCAAACTCACAAAACATCTATTTATACACAAGTAAGGTATGCAAATGACAACTAATTAATGTATGCTCCCCCTACAATGTGTATATGCATGTAAACAAGACAACAAGGCAAGTATACATGTGTATGCAATAGATGAAGCCAAGTTTTGAGGATCAATGATATTAAGCTTATGCCTTAACTCACAAAACCTAGCTTCATCCAGGGGTTTGGTGAAGATGTCTGGTAATTGTTTATCCATCCTCACATGTGAAATAAATATTTCACCTCAAACAACATGATTCCTAATGAAATGATGATGTATATCTATGTGTTTGGCTTGGGACTATTGAATGGGGTTATTGGCTATCTTGATTGCGCTTTCGTTATCACATAATAGAAATACTTTATCAACAATCAAACCATAATCCCTCAAGGTTTGCCTCATCCACAAAAATTGAGAGTAACAACTACCGGTGGCAGTATATTCAGCTTCCATGGTGGATGGGGACATTGAGTTTTATTTCTTGGAATACGAATTAACTAACAAACTATAAAGGAATTGGCATGTTCTGAATGTGAACTTCGTATTGACCTTCTTACTGGCATAACCCAAATCGAAGTACCCAACAAGATTCAAGGTATCTCCCTTAGGATACCAAAGCCCTAAGTTTGGGGTATGAATAAGCTATCTAAGGATCCTCTTAACAACCAATATGTGGCACTCTTTTGGAGCGGCTTGAAATCTTGCACACATGCACATAGTTAACATGATATCTAGTCTAGATGCGCAAAGATAAAGCATGGATCCAGTCATGGAGCAATATACCTTTTGATCCACGGCTTTACATTCTATGTTGAGGTCAAGGTTTCCATCGATTTCAATATGCATCTTGATTCCCTTTGCCTTTTCCATCTTGAACTCCTTGATAATGTTGGTGGTGTACATGGCTTGGGAGATGAAGGTTGCTTCTTTGAGTTGCGTGATTTGAAATTCGAGAAAGAACTTCAACTCTCCAATCATGGACATCTCAAACTTGTTTGACATTAGCTCACCATATTTCCTCACTAAAAGCTTTTTAGTGGAATCAAAGATAATGTCATAAACATATATTTGGCATTCAAACAAGTTGCCTTTAATCCTCTTGGTGAAGAGAGTTGTATCAATTTTTCCAATCTCAAAATTGTTCAAGACTAAAAAACCCCTAGGATACTAATAACAAGTTTGTGGTGTTTGTTTAGTCCATTGAGAACCTTATGGAGTTTATACACATCATTGATGTGACTAGGGTCCTCAAAACCTAGTGGTTGTGCAACATGTACCAACTCATTAATAGGTCCATTAAGAAAAGCACTTTGAACATCCATTTGATATAACTTGAATGATGGTTATCATATGAAAGTGAGATGGGGATGGCCTCTAAATGTGCAATAGGGGCATAGGTTCCACCAAAATCCAAACCTTCAGCTTGGTTGCATCCTTCTGCTGCGAACCTTCCTTTGTTCCTTATAACTTGGTCATCTTCATCCTGCCTTCTCTAGAATATATGCTTTGTCCCAATGACATTGTGGTTCTTGTCCTTTGACCTCTCCACTAAAGACTGCACCTTGTTGCCGGTGAAGTTGTTCAATTCTCCATGCATTGCATTCACCCGATCTGGATCTTTGAAAGCTTCTTCCACCTTAAGGGGCTCAACATAAGAAACAAATGAGTGATTTTCACAAAACTTTGCTAAGCATCTACGAGTGATTACTGAAAGTGCATCTTATACCCCTATTGGATTTTGTGATTAATGACACAACAATTAAGAGGACTAATGATTTATCAAGTTTATTTCAGGAATATAGTCCTCGTTGGTGAGTGGAAACATCTTTTGTGACCCCCATATTTATGCTAAAAGCTGGTTGGCTCCTTTAGTTCATAGTGTGTAATTTTATTGGCTTTTAGCAAGTCCAAGATGCACATTGAGTTTAAGGATAACAATACAACCAAGAGAGGCACAAGAAAAATAACTAGGGTTGAACTCCAAATCAAGATACCCAACCAAAATCCCCAAGCTTTCCACTCCTCCACTCAAATTCTTCTGTTTCTCTATCCCCGGTACTTCTGAGTATTTCTAACCAGTATTATCGACCATGTGAGGAATTAGCAAGCCTGTCAAGTGAACCCTATTCTTTCATCCATTCGGAACCGCCAAGAATTCTTCTCCGGTATTGTTGAACTTCATTTCCTCTGAGACTATCTCGATTGGCTCTAGAACCTCCGAGTATAAATTTTTCTCTGGCACTTTTGAGCTCCTCTCAGTTTACTTCAACCCTGTGTCTTAGTATATGTATGGTACTCACAAGTAAATCAACCGAGTACCTCCGAACTGAGACTTAGCCATTTATGTACTATTTTCCTTTCGAGAATAGCTCTGTCAACCATGGTACCTTCAAGACTCCTTTTTCTCTAGTACTTCCAAGCATATTCTATCCTTAGCAGAAATGAGCTTCCTTTTGCATTCAATACCTCTAAGCCTTTTATTTCTGGTACTTCTGAGTGCTTGGATCTTTGAGAGGCTTACTGGACGGCCTAGTACCTGCAAGTGCCACGCACTTTTGGGAACATGTGTTTCCCTTCTGATCATTCAAATTTTGAATGCGTTTGGTAGTTCCAAGGATTTATCTATGGTACTTTTGGGCTAGTTACTTTTTCCTAAGTAATAACTAGATTTCTGCTTTTTCTATAAATAAACCCCCCACTCTCCTTGAGTGAGTAAGTAAGTGAGTGTGAGGCCATTTGATACCATTTGAGAAGTAGATTCCTGAGTTGTTTGAAGGCAGAGGTCCTCCCTTTCTTGAACCCCATCCTTTGTGTTCATCTCTCTTTGCTTTAGGCCTCTCTTTGTGGGAGAGAGAGAGATCCTATGGGTTCTTGAGAGATTATTATTAGAGATCTTTTGAGGAACTTATCCAATTGACTTTTATTTGCTTGTTAATCTTGGAGGGTGTGTGTGACTACTAGACGGGTAGGAGTCACTAGAGAGCCTTTGGTGTTTGTGAAGGAATTAAGAAGTATGTAGAAAACCCAGTGATCACTTTCTTCGTGCAAGATCAACCCCGAGTGAGGCTCCTTCATGCATAAGCCATGGTGGGATATGTGGGAATGCACTTTGTGAGTGAAGCTACCAAGACCTTTGTGGTCTTAGAATATCTGTGGTTCGAACCTCCTCCAACAAGGAGTTGGATAGAGCCAACTATCTGAACTTTAGGAAAACAGCATCAGGCCACACTATGTTTGCATATTTCTAAACTCTACTCCTACTTTCTTGCAAGTGTAGCTTCCGCTTTCGTACTCTTTTTAGATTTTTATGAGTAGGTATTGCTAAGGACTCCAATAGTAAAACACTTAAAACATGACCCACTTGAGGTAGAATTTTTGCATATGACTAGCCCCCCAGTCCATTGTACATGATCCTATAAGTGGTGTCAGAGCAAGGTCTCCTTCTTTTGGCTTTACTGCCAAAGTAAACTTTGCAATGGCTAGCAAAGGAAGTTACCGCCTTAAAGGTCTTTACTTTCATTGTTCAAATTGTGAAAGTTGGACGCACAAGATGCATATGCATATTCTTGGTCATAACCCGTCTGTTTGGGCAATTGTTGTTGTTGGTATGCCAGGTGACGATCAAGTTGATGTTGCAAAGCCATAAAGAGAATTCAACTCAATGCTCAAGTTTTTGATATCTTGTTCAATTCTCTATGCCTCAAGGAGTTCAACAAAATCAGCCATCTTGAAAGTGCTAACGAGATTTGGGGTACTCTTGTGGAGTTTCATGACGGCATATCCTTCATCTTGGAATCAAAACTTGATATTCTCAATAGACAGCTTGACAATTTCCACATGAAGGATTGGGAAACGGTGACTGAGATGTACTCAAGGCTCTCACTTATCACTAGTGAAATCGGTGGACCTGGTAGTGAGGAGATGGCCGATAGAGTCAATGTCAAGAAGATCTTAAGAGCTCTAGATGGAAAGCTTGACACCATTTGCACTCTCTTGCAAATGTTGCCAAACTACAAGGATCTCAAGTGTAACAAAAATTTTGGAAGGATTTTGGCTCATGAGTAGAGTCTCAAGGATAAGGAGGAACTTCATTGTCAATCACCTCATTACAAGAGTAGTGGAGCTTACAAGGTCGCAAGTGACTGTCAAAATTCCAAGTGAAGACCCCCCAAAGGAAATCACAAGTGATGAACTTGATCTCACGGTTCAAAACTTCAACAAGATGTACTCCAAGATCAAATTCAAGAGCCAAGACCACAACTACTTATAGTCAAGATTTTAAGGCTCAAGATCAAGAAATGAGAGTACTAGATCAAGCCTTAGAGATAGACACTGTTACAATTGTGGAAGATTCAGACACTTCATCACCAATTCTCCTAAACCATCCAAGGATAGAGCTGATTCCCCAAGAAAAGAAAGAAAAGATAGAAGGGACAAGAGCTACAAGGAGGATTGGAAAGAAAGAACACACCTAAGGGACAAGGACATGGAAAGGAAAGACAAATATTACAAGAGATACTCAAAGTACTAATCTCACACCAATGTCAGTGAATAGGTATCTGGCTCTGTGTCTGAGACCAACTCTAAATCAAGCTACTACACCGACTCCAAAAGTGATGATGAAGGACTTGTAGGAATTGCACCCATCTCCACCAAGCCTAATTTTTTTATTGGACTCTCCTAATGAAGGTGGTGGATTAGCAAGATGCTTCATGGCTAATGGACCAAGCGTAACTCATCGTGAATTCCTTGACTTCAATAGTGATGATGATGATTTACTTGGTGAGGTGGAATACTTGCCAAGTTATGATGCACTAGCTAAAGTGTGCGAGAAGCAAGAGGAGATGCTCATCAACGTGATGAACAAAAACAAGTTTGACTTGTGAGCTTGAAAAATCCAGGTTAAACCACCAAGCTCTCTCAGAAGATCATAGAAATCTTGGGAATGATCATGAGAGGCTAAACCTTGAGATGACTACTTTGATGAAAAATCATGATTGTCTCAAAGCTCTCAATGATGATCTTAAGAGAAAGAGTGCCCCTCGCTTTGTTAAGCAGCTCAAATCTTCTTTATGCTAGCCACAAGGGTCAACTCAAGTCACTTCTCATGGTTCTAATGTTGCATCTACTTCATCCAATGTGTTTGCCCCATTGCAACATCCTCGCATATCATATCATCAAATGTGCACATATGCATGGATTCAACTAGCCCTTCTTCTACCCAAGATACTCTTGAGCAAGAAAATGCTAGGTTGAAGGAGATCATTCATAAGGGCATTTACAAAAGTGTCACGGGAAGCAAGAAACTTGGTGAAATTTGGCACAAGCAATGCAATGAAGCTGTTGGATTTGTACATCAATACAAATCAAATTGTGCCCCATGAGATCCTGAGCAAAACACCAAGCCTCAATTTGTGCCTCAAGGGAGCAATGCTTGCTCTCTCTCGTAAGAGTGGTTGGGTAACCCCTAAGTGTAAGGGTGAAGAAACCTAGCAATAAGTATTTCCCTTGATTGAGAACCAAGGTTTATCGAACCTGTAGGAGTTTCAAGAAGGTTATCAAGCTTCTTGTCCCCAACGTTTCAAGAAGGTTATCAAGCTTCTTGTCCTGCTAGTTACAAGGATAAATTGTATGGTATGGTAGGAATTGATAGGTAGATAAAATAAATAAAATGGTACAACAAATAAAAGTAATTGTAATGGTGTTTTCAGTAAAAGCAGATAGACCCAGGGGGCCATAGTTTTACTAGAGGCATCTCTCCAAGCAGAATAAATGTGGTGTGGTGAACAAATTACAGTTGGGCAGCTATTAAATTGCAATATTTGTATTTATGACTATGATCATTCATGGCATATTCTTGCATAGGCATTACGTCCATGATATGTAGACCGTTAATCCAACTACATCTACAAGTAATACTCCACCCCAAGACCGCTATCCAGCATGCATCTCAAAGTATCAAGTTTATAACAAACAGAGCATTGCCATAGGCATGATGACATAATGTAGATAGTAAAACTATCATCCAAGTGTGACAAAGAAACCATCGTTTTATCCTTAGTGGCAACAATAAAATATGTGCCCTTTCCCTTTCTGTCACTAGGATGGATCACCTCAAGATTGAATACACTACCATGAACAACTCCCTCTAAAGAAATACTAATCAATCTTGGCCAGCGAAGAAAAATAGATCAAAGAGCATACATGACAACTTAATTATGCAGCAAAGAGACTTCAAAAGATTCAATATAATTCAATGAACAATGTTATCATAAAGTGACAATTCATCGTATCCCAACAAACACAACCACTGATTACCTCATATGGATCACGATCATGTGAGGCAGCTCACGGGAATTTGTATTGAATCACAAGGGAGAGAGGATGCCATCTTGCTACTGCTATGGACCCTAAGGTCCTAAGGAAACTACTCACACATGGTCATGGTGGCAGGAAGGTTGATTAAGATGGCTTCGGTGATGGATTCCCCCTCCAGTAGGGTGCCGAAACATGACCTTGCGGCGGCAGAAAAAATCACAAAAAAATGGTACTGAGGGTTTCGGGGTTTTTATGATTTTTAGGCGAAAGAATCAGCGTAAGGTGGTGCCAGGGGGCCCCACCCGGCGTCCCCACGCGAGTGGCATCCTGGCTGTGCCACCTGGCTGCATGGGGGCCTGGGGTGGCCCCCTGGCCCCTCCCGGCACTTTCTGCAATCTTCGTCTTCCGAAAAAAATCTTCGGAAATCCCATGGTATTTTGAGCTCCATAAATATGGATTTTCTGAAAAGTCAAAAACATGCAAAAAACAACAACTGCCTCTGTGCACTAAATTAATAGGTTAGTCCAAAAAAATAATATAAATTGCTGTAAAAATTATTCAAAAGTGATATTATAATAGGATGAAACAATCAAAAAATATAGATACATTTGAGACGTATCAACATCCCCATGCTTAATCCATACTCGTCCTTGAGTAGGTAGATGATAAAACAAATATAATTTTTTATGTGGAATGCTACCTAGCATGATCTTGATCTAATGATGTAAAGTGTTGTGAACTCAAGATAAAAGTGATTCAAGGCAATAGTCTATAATTAATAGCAAGCAAGTAACATCAAAATGTGCAAATAAAATTACTCTTGCTTTTCATGGTTCAATGCGTTCATGTAGTACCAATCAATACTTATATGTATCAAATATCATGGTTCCAAATGCTCAAGGATTTATCGTATCCACACACCTTATAATAACACGACTCAGAGCGTCAGTCAAGTAACTGAATCCATGACTCTCCCTTTTCAACTACTCAGCACTTTGCTCGGTGCCCAAGTCACAAGAATTGAAACTTTGCACTTAAATGGAAAATAGAATGATGATGGGTGTTTAAAGAGAAGTCAAAAACTAAGAAAATCTCACTCCAATGTAGCTGACCATTAGGCAATGGAGAAGCCTTATGATCGATATTAGTGTGAGGAGTAGGGATTGCCATGCAACAGATGCACTAGAGCTCCAAGTATATGAAAGCTCTCCAAAAGAACTAGTGGGTGTGCATCCAACTTGCTTGCTCAAAGACCTAGAGCGTTTGAGGAAGCTCATCATCGGAATATGCAAGTCAAGTTCTATAATGTAAGAATCCCGCTAGTATAATCATGAAACATATGAAAACTCTATATGAAATACATGGTGCTCTGAAGCACAAGTGTGTATAAAGGATAGTAGTGTGCCCCCTCTCTCTTTTATTCTCTTTTTTTCCTTTTTTCTTTTTTCTTCTTTTTTCTGCTGGCTCTTTTTTTCTCTCTTTTTTTTCTTACCTCACAGGTAGATGCACACTCTAGAAAATATAATGACTAGAAATGAATGCCTTTCTCGGTGTACCAGGATGTGCAATGATCTAGCATAACATGTAAAACAATGATGAATGGTGGTCAAGCCTCAACTATGTCATGTCAGCTCTATATGATCATGCAAAGCAAATGACAATGAAAACATGAGTCATGTAAAGTAACAATGGAAGTTGCGTGGCAATATATCTCTGAATGGCTATGGAAATGCCATAATAGGTGTTTTATGTGTAGGAGAACAAGAGGAAGTTCTTCCATGGGGTTTGGATGTACCGACAAAGTATGCACCTAGTCTCGATGTGAGAGTGGGCAATGCATGGTACCGTAGAGGCTAGGAAATATGGATAGGTGGAAGTGCATAGAAGACCGCAACTCATAACTCAAACACTTTACTAATACTTTATAGGCTAAACCAGGCTTACCATGAGACCGATTACCATCTAGGGGAAGTGTTTGGCGAAGCCTAAGCATGTTGCGCATTCCCGACCATGCTACGTGAGTGGTTAGTTACAATGTCCTTCAACTTAGACTCCTTGCAACCAGTTCCACTAAAATGAAGACAAGTATTGATGTGTATGACCTTACAAGACCACTCCACTACTCTACTCAATTTGTTTTATTGACACATCCATTAATTACTCACCAATTATCTCAAAACTATTGCAAGGAATCCAGCTATCAAGTTCAATGATCTACAAGTTCATGCAATGTGACACCCTGATTTTCGCTCCTTGATTTTTCCTTCGCGAGATTGGACTCCCGTCTTTTTCTTTCGGTGTTATTGAATTTTCTCTGGATATAGGGTATATGAAGATGGGTGTATAGCCTTGCCATTCCCTTGAAACCAGAGATTCTCCTCAAGCCATCTTTGCCACCAAAAATATATTCACTTTTTGAATTATCGGAAGGGAAACCCAAATTCCCGCAGTTACAAAGGAACCCCAATTTCCTTTGATCTGTTGCCTCCCAAAATTTTCCCAGTAACCCTCCTATATCTATAAACCCTGGATATGCAAAAATATTGCCAAGTCATTTGAAATATTTTTCATTTAAAATTAATTCCTTTTTCTACCAGTTGAAGGATCTAAATCCAGATAAATATCTATTCATCTCTGAAGTTCATGAAAACTTGTGGAGATATTCTTTGTATCTATCTTGAGCTCTCTTAAAAATATTGGCCAAAATTAAATAAGGGAAATTGCATTTTCCTTTATAAAGCCAATATGCCATTTTGGCCACTTTCTGAAGGAGCTACCATTTTGGTTGCTCCATTGGTGCTCAGATAATTTATGGAGCTTCTCCAATCCAAACTTTCACCATTTCCATCAAAACATCATGTTCCATAGTTCAAACTTTGAGCACATCATCTAATTCTTGTTTCTGGAACCATTTTGAGATTGTGAAGCAACTATATTTTAGATTGCTTCATAATTCTTGAAATTAATCTAGGACCTGAACCTCCCTATATCATGTGAGCATGCCAAAATTAACATCATATTACCATGCCATTATTTCCCAATAATTCCCCAAAGTTTATGACCAGAGAGAAGCACTGTGAAGGAAGTACCATTTTGGTATACCCAAATGGTATGAAACTTTAGCAGTGCATCCATACTCATAAATAACCACCCTAAACAAAATTTCAGCCAAGTCCATTGATCCATTTCATCCCATGTTCAAAACCTAGCCTCTGGACCAGATTTTGCGTTGTGAAGGAAGTATATGCAACCAAGGTCTAAATGGCTTCAAATTTTTTCATAACCTACACCTTCCTACCACACTTCAATATGACAACATCTCAGTTCCATTTATCAAACCATTTCACCTCAGTAATGTCTCCAAAATGCTACCCAAAAGCTGTTTTGGACAATATTGATCTACCAAGGCCCATCTGTTCCAAACCAGTGACCTATCTGGGTCACTTGACCTTAGGCCGGCACCCCAGGCAAGCCTTGGCAAGCCTATGTGCCCTCGGTGTGCTGGTGCATGTGGTGACAGCATGGATGGCATGCCACCAGCAAACTCTACGATCAGCCTACTCCATGTGGTCACTCCGGCCAGCTTTAGCTCGTCCGGCCATGTCCATCAGCTCCGCAACATCCACACACCCCCTCTCCCGTATCTTCCCCTCCTCCTTCTTCCTCCTCACGCCATGGCGGCTCCGACGCGGCACTGTGAGCTCGTGAACCGCCATCGTCCCCACACCCATTGGCTTCTTCCTCCTAGAGCCATCACGTCACTCTGCTCCACATCAGGTCGCAACGCTCGTGGCCAAGCTAGCTCACCCCTAGCTCCAGTGCGGCGATAAGGATGCCACACTGGCCGAGCTCATCCACTCGCCCCGGGAGGCTATAAGTGGCCCTCCCCGCACATTCTCAAGCACGCCAGCAGCCCCCTCTCCCTGCTAGAGCCCCGCCCAACCTCTCTGTTGAGGTCGCGGAGCTCCCCTACCCCTCCCAAGGCCAAACCTTCACTGCCGGCCGCCGCTCAAATTCGAGCGAGCCGAAGCTCCTCCTTCCCTTCTGTACCCACCAACAGCATCCCCGAAGCCAGGCTGAGCCCTGCCCAACTCCCTCCCCACCTTTCCACCGCCGTAGCCCCTAGCCCATCATCGCCCGAGGCCTCCGTCCACCGCAGCTGATGCACTGCTCGAGTCCGAGCTCCCCGGCGACCGTGCCATGCACGGGTGGGACAACCTTGGTCTCCTGAGCACGCTAGTAATCCGGGCACCTTGAATGGTGGCCGGAGCCGCTGGCAATCGCCGTCGGGGTAATCCCCTCCCCTCGG
Organism: Thinopyrum elongatum; assembly: GCA_011799875.1. NCBI lineage: Eukaryota > Viridiplantae > Streptophyta > Magnoliopsida > Poales > Poaceae > Thinopyrum > Thinopyrum elongatum. The sequence continues at coordinate 561,756,439 of CM022302.1, forward strand.
CCGACTGCAGGCACGCGAGGAGGAAGACGACCCTGCCAGGTGGGCCCCACCACCTCACCGGCCCCGCCCGTCATCCACTGAAGCCACGGGCCCGCGCGGTTAAGTGGAAACATATTCCCAGGGAATACGCTTTCATTTCAGCAAAACGCCCGCGGTCACAGCTTCGGGCAGAAATGCGCTTTCATTTCCCAAAAGTGTATTTTCAGAAGTGTGCTTTCTGTTCTCAGCCCAGCGCCGAACCAGTTAAATTGTGGGCGTTCGTCAGTTAAGGGCAGAAATGAACATGTTTTTGATTGTTTTCTGCCTAATGAATGAACGGCCGTATTTTCGCAATCGTAACTCTAATTCAGATGAATCCAAAGCCCACATTCTCTACTCGTCGAGCCCGTTCCAATGGTATCATTTTCACGATGTTGTCACATTCTGAAAATGACCACTTTGCCCCTGCCCTATATTCAGCCCCTTCGAGAGATAATCTTTTTCGGCGAATCTTTTTGCGAGACGATCACACCTCCTTCCGATGAACTCTTCGACCCCCAGGCAGGCCGACCATCTGATATATGTCCTAAAGCATTGCTTCTATGTTATTCTTGAGTGTTTAAATTAATGAATATGTTTGTGCAGGAAATAAGTGAACTCCTGCTAATTTGAATTGATGTTTACTTTACTCGCTATTGTCTATCATGAATACTATTGCACTAAGGACTTGTATGTGATAAAATATGGAGATAGGTTGTTAAGTTTACATCTTGCGTTGTTACTTCTATGGTGAAGTTAAAGAATTAGACTTAATAACAAGAACCTCCTCCATCGGCTGGATCGAGTCATAGTGCCGCTGAACCAAACATACCAGTGCAGCCACATTTGCCTTTGTGTGAAGGCCCTGACTTGGTCTATTGTTATGCCTTTTATCGGTATCACCAAAGAGGGGAGATTATGCGTGCGTGCTACCCTGGCCTGGTAGGTGGCCATAATCTTGTGAGCCCGGTTCAGTTATTCTACGAGGTCCCCATTTGGGACAGTTTTAGCCACGAGGTGGCGCGTGTCGACATTTGACACAAGAGGCCACCCAGGACTTGAGCTGAGAGTGTGTCGGTGATACGGTAGGAGTGTCATAGGGTAGACAAGTTTTGTTGGAGTCATCTTGGCTGCCCTGAGAAATCGGCACGGTCAACCAGGGCAGCTCCATGGTGTGGGAAAAGTGCGCAACCTCTACAGAGTGTAAAACCTATTCTAATAGCCACATCCTCTGTCACAGACAGTTCGTACTAGGTCACACTATTTGGTCTGTGTCGAGTCTGGAGGAACAACCATATAATGTAATTGTTAATAATGAATTAGAGAAGGGTAAGGTTTATCAGACTTGCTGTTCAGGTACCTGAACATCGGATGATGTCAGGAATATGAGATATTAGCCATGGGATGGCTATGAAAGAGATGGTCGGATGACAGTAATAACTTGGATATGATCTGGAGGGATCACGAGAGGAAACTTGATAAGAAACCTACATCATTATGCTTTACCTTACTGTATTTACTTTAGTAGTTATCTTGCTAGATAAGCCTGCTATGGCATGATAATTAATATTGTAAAGATAATAAATGCATGCTTGAATGCCATGGATTGCCATGCTTGGTGTATATGTTATATGGTTTGCTTGTGAGTACATTCAAAAGTACTCAGCGGCTTTTAACCTGGCTAGGTTTAGCTAAGGATCCGTCTTCCCCTTTCGATAAGCCGAGCGTTCACGAGCTAGAAGAGTAACCCAGTTAGATCCCTGTGGATTGGAGCCCCCCAAGTCCATGCTGCCTTAGATAGTGTATTCCTCTGCCCCGTGCTGCCTTAGATAGTAAATTTCCGCTGCCCCCATCCCTGTAAAGTACCCTTTGTATTTATTTAAGCCACTTATGGCTTATAAATACATTGGTAGATGTGCCTGTGTTCATGAAACATGTTGTAAATGCCCATGCCTGAGTGATTTCCTGGGCTGGCGTGGGCGGCGACCATCTGGCTACAGTGGTATTCAGGCTGGTCGCCACCACAATTGGTATCAAAGCAGCCAGGCTGACTGTAGGTTACCCTAGCCGGATCTCATTATCTCTTGCTCAGCAGAAAGCCTAGATGGATTTCGGCCATCTTTGCCAAATCGGCATGGCTACTACCGAACAAAGGGCAATCCCATAGGTTTTCCCCATATCAGACCGCAACTCTCGTGGCCCTTGCCTCCGTTGTGAAATGCTCGCACCAGGCAATGACCCGTGAGCCCTCAACCCCTAGGTAAACCAGATATCCCCACCTTTCTTGCTAACCATGTGATTTCTTTCCTCAAATCCAGTTTCCTTTGGGAAATGCCTGTAAATTCCATCTTTCTCCTAACAACCAAGGCTCGTTGACTAAGCCACCTTGGCTATGGTCATGCATCGAGTTTGATGTTCCCTAAGGAAGTAGTAGAAGCTTGACACCAATTGATACCAGGAGCATTGTGTGGTTTGTGTCCAAATCCTTAGAGATACATCTAGTGCACTATATTAGTTATACTAGTGAATCCTCGATCATGTGTATAAAGTCCACAAAATTTGAGCTTTATTTGCCTTTTGGTATTTTTGGTTTTTCGCGATTCTTGCTTCTTTTGTCGATTCTGTTCTTTTGCTCAGACTGGATCCATCACAAGTGCTGCTAAGAAGACCAGCTTACAACTTGGATAATACCCAATAATCCAAATTCAGTCAGTTCAAGTTAACCACATGATATTCAGAACAACAACCCCAGAGCTGCCAAATGAAGAATGGGTCAGAAGCAGAATCCACGTGCAACAGACAAGGCCAGAATATACCTGAGGAAGTTTGCCTCAAAATAGATCACACCTAACGGATAGTCAGATGAGCACTAGCAGATTATCTCAGTCAATGAGGTAGAACTTGACTCTTTCTCAATGGACTCAAGAACCATTTATTACCCACAGAATGCATATTGTGAGAATGAGCCAAGAGCAATGTCAAAACTTTGGAATATTGTCAAAGCATATGTTGGAATTTACCGATGCACATCCAAAAATTTCTGGGCACGGGGAACAAGGTTCGCGAGCAATACAGATAAGCTCACAGCTACCCAGATTAATGAGACTCTCACGTGCAAGACAATGAACATATTCTCACATCAGATTGTCCCAAGAGAAATAAAGGGATATTATGATAGACTTCCTCTACCACAAGTCCATAGTCCCAGAACACTGAATCAGTATATGGGAAGTTACTGCCAGTGCGATACTCTAACTCGAGAGTTCGATAGTCAGTTGGATGGCTTCCAATGGAAGGAACATGTTCTTCCTCAACATACCATCATACAGACCACATTTATTGATGGAGGTCTATTCCAAAATGGACTTGGAAATACTTGAAGGTATACCTCGAGGATAGACCCACAGCTAGTAAAGTTAGTATGGACTGTATTAAGAAAAGACAAATGTCTGCCCCAGAACTCAGTGATTATGAAAGGATTTACCCTACCCCTGCATATGTTGTGAGCATGCAGTCTAGTTCATCAGTTCATGCGAGCCACTCGTACATGGGAATGGCTGTGTTCAGAGAAACATCGGCCCCAAATATCCAAGAAAGATATGAATACAGTAACCCCTGCGAGGTATGCAAGAGAAAGTTGTAGATACAAGCCCAACAAGCTGGGATATGACCAAGGAGCCGGTCATGACTGGTCCACAAAAGGAACCCTCAAGAACAAAGAAGTTTCGGATAAACAATCTCCACGACGGTCAATAAAATAGAGCTTCACGGACAAGGTGATATTACCAATCCTTGTTAGACTCTTGCATATGCGACCACAACAATGCACTAGTGGCAGTTACAAATGAGCCTGCCGCACCTATCATGAATATGGGCCATCAACCAAGGCAAGCTGCTGTGCTCTGGATACTACACAAGATAACACTCATGCTATGTTCAATGGTCATATCAAGGACTGCAGAGGACACATATGGCAGAGCCACCTCAGTAATCGACAAAGCCGGACAGTCTGGATTCACATGGAAACATGGTACATCCTGTGCCAGTACAGAAATTTGGAAGGAGCAAATAAAGGCACATGAATGTCAGCATTGTCAACCCATGGGAGCTAAATGACAAGAGTTTTGCATGATCCTTTCAACCCCTCAGGATCCAGTGCCAGAAGAAAGAGCTCTCAGCTCCTATGAGAGAGCAAATATGCCTACCAAGATGGGCACGATCCATACCAAAGACTCCGCAAAAGGAATGCACAAAGCATGAATCTAAATCTCAATGCCACTGAGCTCATGTCGAAATGTGGAAGTGGTCAAAACCAGCCAAGTGGGGCATTGAAATTTTGACCCCATGAGAATAAGATTCAATGCGAAAGACTGATGAATTGGTCATCTTAGTCACAAAAGCATAAGACCATCGTTATGATATGACAGACAAAGAGTTCCATGGGAAGATCAACATTGGTTTGATCCCACACTTATTTGTCCCGTGACACTAGCCTGAAGAAATAAACCACCTCACACCTTATTCGCTTCACCCAGGACCCAGTCAGAAGAAAAACACGTGTTGGGATGGGAAAATTTTATCTAGAAATTTGTAGAGATGATTTGCTATTTCCTCGCCATCTGAGACGGATATCTTAAGAAAGTGCAAGCATGGTCTGACTTGTCATGATTACACCATGGAAACCAATTGCTTCCATATGGATCTACCAAGCCATTATATTCGAGGAACTAATGTGTCAGACTAAGGATGCCAGACAAAGGTACGCAGTGCCACAACATAGTAAAGTCCAGGAAACACCGTTGATAGTCGGTAACATTTGCTACCCTAGCAAGGGAACCACGGCACATGAGTACAAAGGCTGAAAGCATAAACATGATAGATGCACCATACAGAACTCACAACCGGATCAAGGATTCTTTGTGAGTGAGACAGAAGGACAACTATCCACAATTACTCTAGGTAGTAAGGGTTATATGCATGCGAGGACATGCACTAAAGAGAAAGGCCTCACCCATGGCAGTCAGGATACGAAGTATCACAATAAACCCAAAGCAACTAGCTCTAGGCCTTGGAAACCGAGCTATCTGTTGATGCTACTCGCCACCCGCTGACCACAGGTAACAAACTACCTAGGCAAAAGGTACACCTGATAGGAAAGAGAAGGATTCAATGCAGCCGTTTGAGAGGGAGCACCTGAGCCATCAAAAGAGGCAGTTAAAAGGCCAGTGAACCAATGACGACAAGCCAACAGATTGATCCGATGAGTCGCACAAAGGTATGTCCCCTTAGCTGGGAGGTAAGCCCGGTAATCTTGAGGATGAGATTCTTTTAAGGGGGTAGGTTTGTGACACCCTAATTTTCGCTCCTCGATTTTTCTTCCGTGAGATTGGACTCCCATCTTTTTCTTTCGGTGTTATTGGATTTTCTCTGGATATAGGGTATATGAAGATGGGTGTATAGCCTTGCCTTTCCCTTGAAACCAGAGATTCTCCTCAAGCCATCTTTGCCACCAAAAATATATTCCCAGGGTTTTGCCGCCAAAACCCTACTTTTTGAATTATCGGAAGGGAAACCCAAATTCATGCAGTTACAAAGGAACCCCAATTTCCTTTGATCTGTTTCCTCCCACAATTTTCCCAGTAACCCTCCTATATCTATAAACCCTGGATATGCAAAAATATTGCCAAGTCATTTGCAATATTTTTCATTTAAAATTCATTCCTTTTTCTGCCAGTTGAAGGAATTAAATCCAGATAAATATCTATTCATCTCTGAAGTTCATGAAAACTTGTGGAGATATTCTTTGTAACTATCTTGAGCTCTCTTAAAAATATTGGCCAAAATTAAATAAGGCAAATTGCATTTTCCTTTATAAAGCCAATATGCCATTTTGGCCACTTTCTGAAGGAGCTACCATTTTGGTTGCTCCAGTGGTGCTCAGATAATTTATGGAGCTTCTCCTATCCAAACCTTCAACATTTCCATCAAAACATCATGTTCCATAGTTCAAACTTTGAGCACATCATCTAATTCTTGTTTCTGGAACCATTTTGAGATTGTGAAGCAACTATATTTTAGATTGCTTCATAATTCTTGAAATTAATCCAGGACCTGAACCTCCCTATATCATGTGAGCATGCCAAAATTAGCATCATCTTGCCAAGCCATTGTTTCCCAATAATTCCCCAAAGTTCCTATCCAGAGAGAAGCACTCTGAAGGAAGTACCATTTTGGTATACCCAAATGGTATGAAACTTTACCAGTGCCTCCATACTCCCAAATTACCTCCCTAAACCAAGTTTCAGCCAAGTCCATTGATCCATTTGATCCCAGGTTCAAAACCTAGCCTCTGGACCAGATTTTGCCTTATGAAGGAAGTATATGCAACCAAGGTCCAAATGGCTTTAAATTTTGCCATAACCTACACCTTCCTACCACACTTCCATATGACAACATCTCAGTCCCATTTATTAAACCATTTCACCTCAGTAATGTCACAAAAATTCTACCCAGAAGCTGTTTTGGACAAGATTAATCAACCAAGGCCCACCTGATCCAAACCAGTGACCTATCAGGGCCACCTGACCTTAGGTCAGCATCCCAGACAAGGCTCGGCAGGCCTACGTGCCCTCGGTGTGCTGGTGCACGCGGTGACCGCGTGGATGGCATGCCCCCAGCATGTTCCGTGCTTGGTCTGCTCCGTGCGGTCAGCTTTGGCTCGTCCGGCCATGTACATCAGCTCCGCAGCATCCATGCGCCCCCTCTCCCATAGATTCCCCCTCCTCCTTCATCCTCCTCACACCACGGCAGCTCTGCCGCATCACAATGAGCTCGTGAACCGCCGCCATCCCCATCCCATTGGCTTCTTTCTCCTTGAGCTATCGCGTCGCTCTGCTGCACATCAGGTCGATAGCGCTCATGGCCAAGCCATCTTGCCCCCTAGCTCTAGTGCGGTGATAAGGATGCCACAGCAGCCGAGCTCATCCACTCGCCTCGGCTGGCTATGAGTAGCCCTCCCCGCACAGTCTTGAGCACGCCAGCAGCCCCCTCCACCTCCTAGAGCCCCGCCCAACCTCTTCGTTGAGCTTGAGGAGCTCCTCTACCCCTCCCATGGCCGAAGCTCTGCCGCCGGCCGCCGCTCATATTCGAGCGAGCCGCAGCTCCTCCCTCCGTTCTGTCGCCACTAGCAGCATCCCCAAAGCCAGGCGGAGCCCTGCCCAACTCCATCGCCACCTTTCCATCGCCATAGCCTTGATCCCATCATCGCCCGAGGCTGCCGGCCACCGCAGCCATTGCGCTGCTCGAGTCTGAGCTCCCCGATGACTGTGCCATGCACGGGTGCGACCACCTTGGTCTCCTGAGCACGCTGGTAGGTCGGGCTCCTCGAATGGTGGCCGAAGCTGCCGGCAAGCACTGTCAGGGTAATCCCCTCCCCTCGACCGGGCGCAGGTGCGGGAGGAGGAAGACGACCCTGCCAAGCGGGCCCCACCTCCTCGCCAGCCCCACCTGTCATCTAACGAAGCCACATGCCTGTGCGCACTATACCACAACACTCAAAGCTGCGGCAAACAATCTGTCAGCATAGGTCACCTAAGGGGACACATTTAGTGTCGGTAAAGACCTTTACCAACAGAAAGGAGCTGTCGCCTATAGTGCTGCCGGGAAAGGTCTATACCGACGGATAAATCTATCCCGACAGACAGTGTGACAGTGTTGGTGAGACCTATGGTGATAGACATTTCTGTACTGATAGACTATGCTACGCTGACAGATCATCTGACTATGTGATATGCCGACAGATAGTGCGGCATCCATTGCTACACCGACAGTTTTTCTGTCAGTGCGCTACGCCGACAGATAGTTCGATGGTCAATGCTTATGCTGACACATTTGCTAATAGGGTTCTACATTTCAGCACAAATGTAGATGCACCATAGTTTGAATGAAATTACATTCATAATATTCAATTCATGTTCAGTATGCAATACATATACAAACAATTGCACTAGTGTATTCATCACAAGATACATTGATCGATACATTTATTCAACACATGTAAAAGATTCATTACTTTTCTTCACTCAAGTCAGCTACAAGCACTGAGAAAATACATAGGTCAAACTACAAGAACATGTCTTGTTGCAAAATATGGTGGCCAGGCTGCTAAGAGAACAATTGCTCGATCACTTGACTACTAAAAAATATTAGGGAAGAAACAAGTCCTGGATCACCAAGTCAGCATCAACAACTTCCATATGAACAAAATGTGTCAACCATGTTATGAAGAAAAGCGATCACCAGAACATCTTAGATCAACTTGTGGGCTTCCTACATTCTGCCATATGTCCCTGCAAAAGAACTCGTATGTTTGAGTAATCTTTGAAATGAGAGTTTGTTCAAACTTCTGAGTTTCCCTTGATTCCAAAGATCTAAATATTGAAAATGTAATGCAAACAGTTTGGTTACAAAAGATATCCATCCTTATAAGAACATCAACCAAAGTCAGGTTCTTATTGTAACTTAGAGATTTGCATTTTGAAGTTTCTCAATCAGCAAACAATCAGATATGCACTTGTAAATATACATGTACCAGTTAGTAGCAAGAAGTGCACTTGATGAAAACAAAGCCATTCAAAGACCATCTTTAGCATATAGTTAGTAGCGGAAGGCATTTTGTTTTCCGCTGAAATCAGTTAACTATATAACTGCAGGAACGATATGGTTGCAACAAATACTAAAAAAAATCATTCAAGCTTTGGCACAAAGCAAATGGAGAGCTACGGTTTCTTAGGATATAGTTAGTAGAACAGACAAGATATATATGCTCTATGAAGCCATTTTTAGTGTTCTCTCTAATTTTCAAGTTTTAATTGGCAGCATTACTAAATGTATGCCCTTTACAAACTAGAACTAGATGTGCCCAGTAAACAAATCAAGAAGGACCTTTTTGACTAATTCATCAAATTATTGAACAAGCTGTAAAAGGAGAAATATTGTTGTTTAAGTTCGATTATCACCCACTGTAAAAACCAAATGCACTGTAAGTTCCAATAACAAATTACATGAGTAATATCTTCTAAAAGTATACTGTTAAATGTATGCCATCTCATATATGGCACAATCAGCCACAAGAAACATTAGAATCAAAGCATATGGAAATGAGCTTGGTCGACTAATAGAATGCAATCTGAACGACGAAAAAAATAGAAGTGGCTGGTAACATCCAATGTGAACAGCTAGTCATCCAGATCAGTTCTATATCTATAACCCTTTTTTTCAAATACCAGATCTCATCATCTAATCTAACTCCTATGGGAAATCATAAGCAGAAGAAGAGATCTGACTCCTTGACATGGAAATAAATAAAAAAGTAGCAGTAACCACATAATACAGAAATCAAAACAAGATCACATGAGGCATGCTATACGGATTCAGGACACGAACCATTCAAATAACAATGTGAACTACAGATAGTAACATATGGGAAGATAGATAAGAGAAGATTTGCCGCTTACCTGTTGTGGTCCAAGAGGCTGGGCATGTAAAGGGGGCAACCGGGACAGAGGACCCGGTGGCAGAAGCACTCTCCATGAACAGAATGTGCCAACCATATTTTGAACAAAGGAGATCACAAAACCATGTTTTGAACAAAGGAGATCACAAAATGTGCCAACCATGTTTTGAACAGAGGAGATTACGAAACACTCTCCGTTTCACTTGTGGGTGTGCTACTTTCTGTTGTTTGCCCCTGCAAAAGCACTCATATGTTTCAGCAATCTACCTTAATGAATCAGGTGGTAGAGTTCAAATTTGTGAGTTGCTCTTGAGTCATAAGAGATATACAACAGAAGATGTACAATCTGGCTTGCACTGTGATTGTGAGGTCAATCTAATGCTAATAGGGAAGATGCACCACCGCTATAGTCTAGCTGCTAGCATCATATAATTTGGACTCCCTACCTGGGTGTGAGTTAAGAATTACATGCTGCAACAGCTAGTACCTGAATATCATATAGGTGCCTGGTGAAGAGGTCCTCTATCCTCCTCTCCCACTGGTCTAGTGCATGCACTGTGATGTCGGACGCGTTCGGCCAGTCCACCCGCTCGCCTTTCCTGCTACAAAAATGATGCAACACATCAAAATCATGATTGATGCCTAGAGTATCTCATTTGGAACTGACAATACCCCAGGTTCACATTTCTTAAGTGATTTGAGGAATATATTTTCTTGTAATGGAGCAGTGGAGAACGAAGGCAAGCTTAGTTACAAGAAGAATAAAGATATACAGCATTGCACAGGCTCTCTAAAATCTATGCATCTCCCCCACAGTAAAGCAATCAACAATCTTAGAAGTAGTACTTTTGACTAGCTAATTAATCACTAACTTGAAAAGCAAAAAGATGGTTTCACTAGAAGATCGAACATGCCCATATGTGCCCATACTCTCACGCAAGCATGGGTGTATTAATAGGCTGATATCAACAGTTTCCCTACTAATGAAATTCTAAACAAATTTAAGGTTAAAAACTAATAGGGCCATTTGCATTTCTGTCCCTAACTCGAACCACCTACTCATATATGCCCCTAATTTCCAAGCCTCCTCAAATTTGCCCCTCTGTCGTTATGTGCATTTATAAAAATGCCCATCTGTGCCGTTACCGTCCGGTCAAAGGGCTTTGACCGCCTGAAAAAAATAGCAAAAATATCTAAAAAATCTAAAATTTTGTGGGATCGAATATACTCATGTGCGCAAGGTGCGTGCAAAATTTTGTGCTATTTGGACATTCCAGGAGCTCGTGGCAAGGAAAAACAGTAAATCTGTACGCTTGTGAACAGTAAATTTGAAATAAAATAGCAAGAAAATTCAAAAAAATATAAAAAAATTTGGCATCAAAGAGGCTTGGGTGCACAAGGTGCTTGCAAGTTTTTGTGATCAAATGACATGCGAGGAGCTCTAGTAAGAAAAAACAAAATAGTCATATTTTCCAAAGTTTTTTCCCGAGCCAAATTTTGTTTTTTTCTCCACAAGCTCCTACAATGTCCAAACATAACAAAAATTTGCACGCATCTTGCAGACCCAAGCCTCTTTGATGCCAAAAAATTTCATATTTTTTTGAATTTTCTTGCTATTTTTTGAATTTACTGTTCACATGCGTACATATTTACTATTTTTCCTTTGACACGAGCTCCTGGAATTTCCAAACAACACAAACATTTGCACAAAATTTCAGATTTTTTAGGTTTTTTTTGCTATTTTTTTCAAGACGGTCAAAGCCCTTTGACCGGCTTTGACCGGACGGTAACGGCACAGAAGGGCATTTCTATAAGTGCACATAACGGCAGAGGGGCAAATTTGAGCAGGCTTTGAAATTAGGGGCAAATATGAGTAGTGGGTTCCAGTTAGGGACACAGATGTACACTAGTAGAAAAAGGGCCTAATGTGAACCACATTACTCCCGGTTTGTAACTGAACCGGCACTAATGGTACCGGTTCCAACGGCTAGGCGGGCGATGCTCATTAGTACTGGTTCATGGCGAACCTTTAGTACCGGTTCGTGCCACGAACTGGTACTAAAGAGGTGGTGACAGGCTGTTGTCAGGCTGGGGCCCCACTAGCACCTTTAGTACCAGTTCATGCCACGAACCGGGACTAGAGATGCACCTTTAGTACCGGTTGGTTAGACGACCAGTACTAAAGGTCATCCTATATAAACCCCTTCGTCGAGCCCGAGTGCTCTGTTCTTCCCCTTTCCTCTCCTCTGTTTTCTTCCTCTTCCTCTCGAGCTCACACTCCATTTTTGCAAAAATTTGTGAATATTTGAAGGCACCCCATCCATCCAAGTGATCACAAAGGTTGGCAACTTTGTCCTTTCATCTCTCATTGCTAGATTAGCTCTTGTAATGCTCTATAAATATACCGATTTGTGCGCTTTATTTTGGGAGGAATTATATGTGGTATTATTTGATTTATATGGAATTTGAGGCCAAAATAACTCTTAGTTTGCATATGTAGGTGTGGTTTATTTAGTGCCTTCCCGTCTCCGTCCTAACCACCGTCGATCTCCCACACCGTCCCGTCGCCGGCACCACCTTATGGTGAGCCTCTTGTTCTTATCTTTTTTATAAAAAAATCATGTTTGTGTGATTTAGATATATAGTTACTTGTATAATTATCTTACCCGTACGTTGTTTGTTATACATAGTGCCATGGTTTTGATATCCGTCCCCGTCGGCCCTCGTCTGGGTTATGATTCGGATGTGGTATATTCTCTTTTATAACTATTTGTTGCGTTTCATGTTTATGACAAATTATGCCCATCAAGTTGACATAGATATTTTTATCTAGGAGGTATGTGAAACGGAAATTCCAACCGACCATATTGTCGAGAGGTTAAATTTAGTTGAAAGAGAAAATGAGTATTTGAAAGAAAAATTGAAAAGAATTGAGGGGGAGAAGATGGAATTGGAGTTGCATGTTGCCGATGTCGTCGATGATCACAAGATCAAGATGGAGAAAATGCGCTTGAAGATTAGAAAGATTAGAAAATATGCCATTGATAGTGAGGCTTGGTATCATTATGCTGTTGGATCAATTATTACCTTAGTTGCGATCTTGATCGCATTTGTTGTTGCATTTAAATGCTTTAGCTAGAGAGTTATTTGTATGTTTGTTTTATGAGAATAAGTGTTGTGTGAACTTTATGTATGAACTTGTATTAATTTGGTCTATTCGGTGCTGTGTAATGAAGATGAGCCGACAATGGATGTACGATGACCGATGCTCTCCCCAGTTCGTTAATGGCGTGCAAACTTTTCTGCTTGCGGTTGAGGCAAACAAGTGGGCAGATGGTTTTATGTCTTGTCCATGTGCTGGCTGTAAGAATGATCGGAGTTACTCTAAGTCAAAAACCATTCATGTCCACCTGTTTGAGGCCGGTTTCATGCCCCACTATAATGCTTGGACCAAGCACGGAGAAAGATGGGTTATGATGGAAGACAATGAAGAAGAAGAGGACGACGACAGCTATCCTGGCCAAGGGTTCCCTGAATACGATGGTACAACAATGGGGGAAGAAGCTGAGCCGGCAATGCGGGAAGAAGCTAAAGAAGAGGCATCAGATGAGACCACTGATGATCTAGGTCGGGCCATTGCCGATGCGAAGAGAAATTGCGCAAGTGAAAAGGAGAAGAAGAAGTTGCAGCGCATGTTAGAGGATCACAAGAAATTGTTGTACCCGAATTGCGAAGCTGACAAGAAAAAGCTGGGCACCACACTGGAATTGCTGCAATGGAAGGCAGAGAATGGTGTATCTGACACAGGATTTGGAAAGTTGCTGATAATGTTAAAGAAGATGCTTTCAAAGGACAACGAATTTCCCGAGAGTACGTAAGAAGCAAAGAAGGCTGTCTGCCCTCTAGGATTAGAGGTGCAGAAGATACATGCATGCCCTAATGACTGCATCCTCTACCGCGGTGAGTACGAGTATTTGAATGCGTGCCCGGTATGTGGTATATTACACTATAAGATCAGCCGCGATGACGCTGGTGATGTCTAGGGCGAGCGCCCCAGGAAGAAGATTCCTGCCAAGGTGATGTTGTATGCTCCTATAATACCACGGTTGAAACGTTTGTTCCAAAACAAATAGCATGCCAAGTTGATGCGATGGCACAGAGAAGACTGTAAGAAAGACCGGAAGTTGAGAGTACCCACTGACGGGTCGCAGTAGAGAAAAATCGAGAGCAAGTACTGGGAGGACTTTGTAGTTGACGCAAGGAACGTATGGTTTGGTCTAAGCGTAGATGGCATTGATCCTTTTGGGGAGCAGAGCAGCAATCATAGCACCTGGCCTGTGACTCTATGTATGTATAACCTTCCTCCTTGGGTGTGCATGAAGCGGAAGTTCATTATGATGCCATTGCTCATCCAAGGCCCTAAGCAACCCAGCAACGACATTGATGTGTACCTAAGGCCATTAGTTGAAGAACTCTTACAGCTGTGGAATGGAAAAGGTGTACGTGCATGGGATGAGCACAAACAGGAAGAATTTGACCTACATGCGTTGCTGTTTGTGACCATCAATGATTGGCTTGCTCTCAGTAACCTTTCAGGACAGACAAACAAGGGATACCGCGCATGCACGCACTGTTTGGATGATACCGACAGTATATATTTGGATAATTGTAAGAAGAATGTGTACCTGGGACATCGTCGATTTCTTTCGAGCACGCATCCCGTAAGAAAGAAAGGCAAGCATTTCAAAGGTGAGGCGGATCACCGGACGAAGCCTCGCCACCGTACTGGTGATGATGAACATGATATGATCAAGGATTTGAATGTAATCTTTGGAAAGGGTCCTGGCGGACAATCTGTTCCTAATGACGCTGACGGACATGCACCCATGTGGAAGAAGAAATCTATATTTTGGGACCTACCCTATTGGAAAGACCTAGAGGTCCGCTCTGCAATCGACGTGATGCACGTGACGAAGAATCTTTGCGTGACCCTGCTTGGCTTCTTGGGCATGTATGGGAAGACGAAAGATACAACGGAGGCACAGGAGGACCAGCAACGTATGCACAGAAAAGACGGCATACATCAGGGTCATGCCAGCTACGCTCTTACCAAAGAAGAAAAGGAAATCTTCTTTGAATGCCTGCTCAGTATGAAGGTACCGTCTGGCTTCTCATCGAATATAAAGGGAATAATAAATACGGCAGAGAAAAAGTTCCAGAACCTAAAGTCTCATGACTGCCACGTGATTATGATGCAACTGCTTCTGGTTGCATTGAGGGGGCTTCTACCGGAAAAAGTTCGATTAGCCATTGTGAAGCTATGTGCATTCCTCAATGCAATCTCTCAGAAGGTAATCGATCCAGAAATCATACCAAGGAGAGAGAATGATTTGGTGCAATGGCTTGTCAGTTTTGAGTTGGTGTTCCCACCATCGTTCTTCAACATCATGACGCACGTCCTAGTTCACCTATGCGAAGAGATTAACGTTCTGGGTCCTGTATTTGTACACAATATGTTCCCCTTTGAGAGGTTCATGGGAGTCTTAAAGAAATATGTTCATAACCGTGCTAGGCCAGAAGGAAGCATCTCCAAGGGCCATGAAAATGAGGAGGTCATTGAGTTTTTTATTGACTTTATTCCTGACCTTAAGCCGATTGGTGTTCCTGAATCGACATAAGGGCCGACTGGGTGGAAATGGCACGCTAGGACCGGAACAAATAATATGTATGGACGGGCATTCTCTCACTCAAGCACACTACACAGTTCTACAAAATTCTGCCTTGGTGGCTCCGTATATGGAGGAACACAAGAATATTCTACGCTCCAAACACCCAGAGCAGTCTGACGACTGGATTACACGTGAACAAACGGGGGCTTTCGCCGGTTGGTTGCAGACACGTGCCATGCATGACGCCGCTGTTGAAGATGACCTGTACTTGCTGTCCCAGTTACCATCTTCGAATATAATGACTTTCCAAGGGTACGAGATAAATGGGAATACATTTTACATGATCTCCCAAGATAAGAAGAGCACCAACCAAAACAGTGGTGTCCACTTTCATGCAGCAACCAAGAGGGGAAAGGACACATATTATGGTTACATTGAGGAGATATGGGAACTTGACTATGGACGTGGTTTGAAGGTCCCTTTGTTTCGGTGCAAATGGGTCAATATGACACGAGGCGGGGTAACGAAAGACCCGCAGTACGGAATGACAACAGTGGATCTCAACAATCTTGCGTACGCAGACAAACCATTCGTCCTGGCCAATGATGTGGCGCAGGTTTTCTATGTGAACGACATGTCCACCAGGACGAGAAAAAGAAAAGATAAGGAAGCGAATACATCATACGATGAGCCAAAGCGCCACATAGTTCTTTCAGGGAAAAGAAACATCGTGGGAGTGGATCAGAAGACAGACATGTCAGAAGATTATGAAAAGTTTGATGAAATTGCTCCCTTCACAGTGAATATTGACCCGAGCATCCAATTAAATGATGAAGATTGTCCATGGTTACGGCGCAAAGGGACACACGCGAAGAAAAAGTTTCACACCCAAAGATCCCACTCTGGGATGTGACCGGCTTCACTGTCATCACTTTCTTCTCTAGTGAGTTTCCGGACTTATATATCTGGAAAGTACAACTTTGGACAAACCGTAGGGAATCTTTGTAATAGTTAGGGTGCTTATTGTTTTGGCATTTGAAACGTGTACTTTTGTGGTTCTGACAAACATGTACCTTTCTGACTTCATTTGCTATTTTTCAGCTCATTTACTAAATTTTTTTAGCTAAATGGCCCTGAAATTGAAAAGCACTACAAATGAACTCTGAAAAGGTTGAAAGTTGGCATGGTATCATCATTTCACCCACATAGCATGTGCAAAAAAGTAGAGAGGGTTACGGCAAAAACTGGATGCACTTCGTGTACAAAATGGACAATCTCTTTCGAAGTATCAGGGTTTCGAACGAAAACTCATCTGTTACAAAGGCATTTCATTTTTTTTAAACTTATTACAACTCCAGACTTTTTGTGCGTTCAGTATGCACCATTCAAAGCCACATCATCAACTTTCAACCCTTTCTGACATCATTTGCTATTTTTCATGCATTTACTGATTTTCTTGAGCTAAATGACCCTGAAATTGAAAAGCACTACAAATGAACTCTGAAAAGGTTGAAAGTTGGCATGGTATCATCATTTCACCCACATAGCATGTGCAAAAAAGTAGAGAGGGTTACGGCTAAAACTGGATCAACTTCATGTACAAAATGGACAATCACTTTCGAAGTATCAGGGTTTCGTATGAAAACTCATCTGTTACAAAGGCAATTCATTTTTTTAACTTATTTCAACTGCAGACTTTTTGTGCATTCAGTATGCACCATTTAAAGCCACGTCACCAACTTTGAACCCTTTCTGACATCATTTGCTATTTTTCATGCATTTACTGATTTTTTTGAGCTAAATGACCTTGAAATTGAAAAGCACTACAAATGAACTCTGAAAAGGTTGAAAGTTGGCATGGTATGGTCATTTCACCTACATAGCATGTGCAAAAAAGTTGAGAGGGTTACGGCAAAAACTTGATGCACTTGGTGTACAAAATGGACAATCTCTTTCGAAGTATCAGGGTTTCGGACGAAAACTCATCTGTTACAAAGGCATTTCATTTTTTTAAAATTATTACAACTCCAGACTTTTTGTATGTTCAGTATGCACCATTCAAAGCCACATCATCAACTTTGAACCCTTTCTGACATCAATTGCTATTTTTCATGCATTTACTGATTTTTTTTGAGCTAAATGATCCTGAAAATGAAAAGCACTACAAATGAACTCTGAAAAGGTTGAAAGTTGGCATGGTATCATCATTTCACCCACATAGCATGTGCAAAAAAGTTGAGAGGGTTACGGCAAAAACTGGATGCACTTCATGTACAAAATGGACAATCTCTTTCGAAGTATCAGGGTTTCGGACGAAAATTCAGATGTTACAAAGGCATTTCATTTTTTTAAATAACCTAAGTATTACCAAATTGAATATAATGATAAAACACACTAATATTAAACATAAGAAAAAAGAATCACTGGAAAATCTATTTTTAAAGTAAAGTTATTCACAAACTAGTGATTCACACAAACTTCAAATAATTCAAATTTGAAAACTATTGGCACTAACAGAAAGTTTGTAATTTTTTGTACTTAAAGCGAAAATATTCACACAGAAACTCGAAAAACAGCAAAACACAACTCACAAATAAATAAAAGAAAATAAATAAAGCAGAAAAGAAAAAAAACAAAATAAAAAATAGCCCGCCTACTGGGCCACAGCGGCCTGCATACGACTAGAAACCCAACCTGTAGTTGGGCCAGGATGCAGGCCCGCAAGGCCCAATAGGCCCACAGGGCAGCGCAGCAGTTTAGGCCCAGAAGCCTGCTTTGGAGAGGAGCTCGAAGGAGCAGCCGCGACTGGGTTTATAAACCAGTGCGGCTGCCCTTCGCTCGGCAAGGTGGGACTAAACTTTGAGCACCGCGGGTGGCAGCGCACCCCCTTTAGTACTGGGTCGTGGCTCCAACCGGTACTAAAGGGGGGGGGGTCTTTAGTACCTATTGCTGCCACGACCCGGTACTAAAGGGGGTGCGCTTCCCGCCGCTTGGCCTGGCCAAAATAGGCCTTTAGTACCGGTTGGATCCACCAATCGGTACTAAAGGTCCATCCTATATAAACAACACTTCAAAATTTTGCAGTTTAATCTCCCACTTCCTCTCCTCTGCTTCGACATCGCCGCCGTCCCGTACGCCGCCCCGGTCCCGCGCCGTCGCCGTCGCCGTCCCCGTCGCCGCCCCCGTCGCGCGCCGTCGCCGTCGCCGCCCCGGCCCGTCCCCGTCGCCGTCCCCGTCGTCGCCGTCTCGTCACCGCCCCGTACGCCGCCGCCCCGTCGACGCGCCCGTTGCCGCCCCCCATCGCCGCCCCGGTCGCCCCGCTGTGAGCCCCCTGCGCCATGGCCGCGCCCTTGATCGGTCGAGCCCGCCCATACACACACACACACACACACACACACACACACGTACACGCACACACACACACACATTTTTCTTACTTATTTTCTGTTTTCTGTTTTTTAGTTTTTTATACTTTTAGTTATAGAAATGTTATATGAATTAGATATATATATAAATGTTAGATTAATGTCAAAGTTTTAGCTAGCTAGATGAATTAGATAATGTCAAATTGTTAATTAGATGATCGAATTAGATATATTAATGTCATATGTTAGATGAATTAGATAGAATGTTAGATTAATGTCAAATGTTAAGATGAATTAGATGAATTAGCTAGATAGAAATGTTAGATGAATTAGTTTTTTATACTTTTAGTTATAGATGAATTAGATATATTAATGTTAGATAATATTCGAGACGATGTATTCGAGATTATATATATTATTCGATAATATTCGACACGATGTATTCGAGATTATATATATTATTCGATAATATTCGAGACGATGTATTCGAGATTATATATATTATTCGATAATATTCGAGACGATGTATTCGAGATTATATTCGATGATGCATATTATGTACTATGATTTAGTTTTTCCTTATTGATTGCATGCATGCATTGTAATTTGAATACTAAATTGTTTTATATTTCTTTTTGCAAAAGTCTTTTGGAATAAAATAAATGACAAAACAAAAAAAGAAAGAGATAACAGAAAACAAAAACAGAAACAGAAAAGGGAAAAGTGGCCCACTGTGGCTGGGCTCTAGTCAAACAGCCAGCCCAGCCCACTCCCCACCTCGTCTCCCTCCTCTGTTCACCACCAGCGCCGCCGTCGACCACGCGCGCAAACCCACGCCTGCCACCCCCCTCGATCTGCTTGACAGCGCGACGCCGCGCTCGACGTGGCGGATAAGAGCACCCCCCCTCGACCCCACGGACAAACCCTAGCTCCCTCTCGTTCCCCTCTCTTTCGTTCTCTCGCTCGTTCAGGAGCCCACAGACCAGAGCCGTCGCCGCCGCTCGCCATTGCCGTGGCCTCCGGACACCACTCATCGTTTCAAGTTGTTCGCGATGTCAATGATGCCCGGCCCGCATCCTCGCGATTATATATATTATTCGATAATATTCGAGACGATGTATTTGAGATTATATTCGATTATGCATATTATGTACTATGATTCAGTTTTTCCTTATTGATTGCATGCATGCATTGTAATTTGAATACTAAATTGTTTTATATTTCTTCTGGATTAGTTAAATAAAAGCTATGGACAATACCGGTGGAGAAGGAGAGGAGGCCCTGTTCAACATCATACGCTCGCGCCCAGATGAGTTTGAAGAAGATGATGGCTCGCAATATCTGAACCCTACCGGTGAGGGTATGATATTTGATGAAGACGAACGAATAGATGAAGTCTAGAACTATGATTATGATGACGAAGAAAATGTTGATCTTGAAATAACAAAGACCGGCAAGGTATATTTATATAAGCAGGCATCTGGTGATCATCACATGTTTTAAATGATTTGTATATATATTAACGAATCGACCTTTCTTCTTTCAGCCCTCCGGATCGAGCAAATCTTCTACAGGTAGCAGGACAGTGCGAGGCCCGGCCAAAAAGTTGAAGGATGGCGTAAAGTACAACATCGATGCCATCAAACCTAATGGGGAACCAAGCGAGCATAAGAAGAATGCGGGCAAGTTCGTTCGTCAGTGCGGAGTTCTTGTGAAGGACCAAATCCCGATCTCCATTCAAGAATGGAAAAAGCCAGCAAAGGAACGTCCAGATCTTACTTTTGTTGACCAAAGAGCAAAAGATCTGCTTTGGGAATCTCTCTTGTCACATTTCACCCTACCAGATCATTTCACAGATGCAGATGTGCAGAAAGTCAAGGACGCTACTCTTAGGAAGATGGCGCTTGCATTCAACAACCACAAGAAAAGTATATGGGCCAAGTACGTCGAAGGAGGAAAGAAGACTCCAGAATTCACGGGAACACTGGAGAAGCAAAGAGATCACTGGCCCGCTTTCATGAAATTCAAGGAATCGGAATTAGCTAAGGAACGGTCGAGAATAAACAAGCTCAATGCCGCGAAAAAGGAGCATTACCATAGGCTGGGGCTAGGTGGCTACGCGGTGGCCTGGCCTAAGTGGGATAAGGCTGAGCAACAGATGGTGGATGTAGGGGTCATTCCAGTTACATTGAGCTGGCCCCCCAGGTGCAGGACTTGGTTCTATGCGCATGGGAGGACGTTGGACCCAAACACATGCAAGGTTTTGGAGAAGGCAAGTCTTAAAGGAGCGGACCTCAAACTACTTGTTGCAATAGAAGAGGCTCGAACGGGGGTGTTCACGCCCAACAGAGAGAACGACGAGCTTATGCGCGCCCTGGGAAATCCTGAACACACGGGAAGAACACGAGGCAAAGGCGTTGTTCCGTGGTATGAGGGGTTTGAGGACTGGAACGCCGACTACAGAAGCCGTGCGAGAAAGAAGATGGAGGAGGAGAAGAAGAGGAAGCTGGAGGAGGAGCAGAGGAAGCAGGAAGCAGAACACCTTCAAGGCCTAGAATCAGCGCACGCAGAGTTGGCACTCCAATTCCAGCGGCAGCAGCAGCAGATCGACTCACTTAGCCAGGAAAGGGAGTCTCAGCAGCGGCAGCAGCTAGCGGATCCAGCATTGGATAGCACCGTCCCATCCATGCCGAGAAGCAGCGTGGGTTCCGCCCCGGGCGAGGCACTGCTGGATAGATACCCTATGGATGACATCATGGAAAACACTAATTGTGAGCTACACTACAAAATGAAGAACATATCCATGAAGGTGGCGGACGCCGTTGCTTATACAAATCCCCCTGAAGCAACCTTCCATTGCAACCCGATTCCAGCTGGCTATGCTCGTGTCGTGGTTGATGAAGTGGTGGCACAATATTTGGGGCTAGAGCTTGACATTCCTGGAGGTGACGACGAGCACACACTGGGAGAGGCCATACATCGTATCATTGTATGGACAAAGGATTGCATCATCTTTCCAAGGCCACCGACACCGCATCAGTCGACTCCTCCTCCAAGTCCACCACCGCGTCAGCAGACTCCCGCTCCTGCAGGTCATCAGCCACCGCCTCAGCCGAGTCCTGTTCCTTCAAGTCCGCCAACGTGTCAGGCCACTCCTCCTCCTCCAAGTCCGGCACCGCGTCAGCCCAATCCTCCTCCTCCAAGTACGGCACTGCGTCAGCCTACTCCTCCTCCTCCAAGTGCGGCAACGCGTCAGCCCACTCCTACTCCTCCAATTCAGGCACAGCGTCAGCCGTCTCCGCCGCCTCAGCGGGCTACACCACCTAAGCAACAGCGGAAGAGAGCCACCGCAGCTATGGTGGCTAGCGGTACAAGTACAGGTACAGGAGGCAAGAGATTCCAATTTGTTCCAAGCCTCACGCCTCTTTCGAAGAGGCCTTACGACCTGACTGAGGAGGAAAACGAAGCCGAAGTGCAAGCCCAATTGAGGGCACATTTTGGACCGAAACTGCCACCGCCGCCAAAGGAGACAGCACCTGAGCATGTCATTGACCACTTTATTCGTATGGCTGAACGACCAGCTCCCAAGCCTATTGACTCAGACTATGAGCGCCAAATCAGGAAGGCATATCAAGCACAAAAAAAGAAGGAGTCGAGCTCGAGCTCGAGCTCCAGCCAAGCAGCTGCCAAAAAAAGCGGGAAAATTGTTCCCCAGCTTGGAGAACAGGCGGTGCAATCGATCCCCCCACTCATTGAACCAACACATGCAAGTACCGGCGCCGATCAACTGGTAATAACCGACGCTCATAGAAGGATGGCTAAAGAGGCCGGTATCACTGTTTATCAACTCCTAGAGGTCGAGCCCATGGATATGATTAGAGAGGCGGTGCAATCGAGCCCATAAATATGCCCGCGGCGAACCTATGGTTAAGCCTGAGGAGGTCAAGAAGCTCTCAACGAGAATGTATGAATTGCATGAATGGTACATGAAAATTGCCAAGACTACCAATCGAGAGTCCCTCATGGTGAAAGTCAAGCCAGAGTATTACTACCATGGGAAAGATCTGTATGTTGAGTTTACAGAACTGTCTCAGTTATTCAATCAAGACGCACTCGACAAATCTATCGTCAGTTGCTATTGTCTGTAAGTGATTTCTTTCTGTAATTTAAGTCTCAAGCTGCTAGCTGTAGTGCTCGTTGATCAATACCTGTAATTATCCTTACTATATTCTTCTCTGTGTTATTATGTAGGATGAAGATCTATGAAATGAAAATAGCTGGACGCTATGGCATTGGGTTCATTGACCCAAATACCATTAATGAAGAGACATGGACGCGTCCATGGGAACGAAAAGACACAGCGAAAAGCTTGCTAGAGTTCTTGAAGCTCCTAAATACCAATCGAGATATACTACTTCCTTACAACTTCGGGAGAGTCTCACACTGTCTTGTAATACAAATTCTGTTTTTGCTTACTAGCTGTTAATAAGTGTATAGGGTTTAGGGTAGTTGATGAGTGTTAGTCACATGCCCGCTTAATTTATAAATGCAAACGTGTGCGCATGCAGTTTCCACTGGATCTTGTTAATCATTCAAGTTGAAGATGGAAAAGTTGAAGTACTTGACTCACTACTTAAACCAGTTACTGAGTACGAAATCATGAAGGGGATAGTCAATAGGTAATTTTAATCATTATCGAACTATATATGTCGGCCTCTTTAGTTTGTCATTTCCTGATATCAACTAATTAATAACTCCTTTATTCATTTTCTATGCCGGCGGGCAGGGCTTGGGAAAAGTTCATCAAACAGGTTCCAGGCACTTGGAAAGAAAAGCTGAAATGGCATTGACCCAAGGTAATTAATTAAGTAGTACTAGCTAGCTACCATCTCTTTAATTCTAGTTTCAATACCATTAATTATCATGCTGGATTAATTATTATCTGATTGAATTCTATTCTCGTAAAGGCCATGAAGCAGGCGCGGGGGACTGATTTATGTGCATACTACGTTTGCGAGAACATTCGCATGATGGCGTCCGAAAGGAGCATATCTGATAGACAGATATGGGTACGTTTGCCAGAACACTATTCACAATTTTTACATCATTATCGATATCTAATATATATACACACAACTAATACATGTATATTTGATCTCCTTCTTTAAAGTTCAACGAGATGCGGGATAAGCTCCTACCAACGGATCGCGTACGAGCAATTCAAGAGGAAATAGCGGGATTTTTGCTCGACCAGGTCATAGATCCCAAAGGAGAATTTCATTACCCGCTACCGCAGTAATGCCTCCATGTAGGAGAAATAGTATATACCAAATTGCATATATACATGTGTATGTATAAACACTACTGGAATCAGGGATTTTGCCGTCTGCCAGTTCTTTGCCGTCTGCTAGCAGACGGCAAAGAAGGTCTTTGCCATCAGCTACCAAAAAGCAGACGGCAAACAACTGGCAGACGGCAAAAACGGTCTTTGCCATCTGTCACTTCTTTGCCGTCAGCTGGCTGACGGCAAAGAGAGAGGTGCCCCCCAGTAACGAGCCGATTAGAAAAACTTAATGGCCCCCCTCTTTGCCGTCTGCTAGCAGATGGCAAACATAAAAAAAAGCGGATGGCAAAGCCTCGGCGGACGGCAAAGGCTAACTAACCTAACGTAACTAACGGCCGGTCGAGCACCCACCCCCCGCCCGTTACTCTCTCTTCTCTCCCTCTCTCCTCCCCGACGCCCTGCCACCAGATCCACCCACCGCCGCCCGGCGCCACCCCCGCCACCCGCCGCCGCCGCCCCCGCCCCCGCTTGCCCCGTCGCCCCACCACCCCGCCGCCCCCACCCCACCCGCCGACGCACCTGTCGCCCCACCATCGCCGCCCGGCGCCACCCCCGCCACCGCCCCCGCCCCCGCTTGACCCCATCGCCCCACCACCCCGCCGCCCCCACCCCACCGCCGACGCCCCATCGCTCCACCATCCCGCCGCCCCGGTGCCCGGCGCGCCAGCACGTCGCCGGCCCCACCCGCCCCGGCCACGCCCCGACCGTCCCACTGCCCCGGCGCGCCGCCAAGTCGCCGGGCCCACCGCCCCACTGCCCCGACCGTCCCATGCTGTGGTGGTTTTTTTTTCTTCAGTTTTTTCATTTTTTTGCTGTTTATGTTAGTGTAGATTAGTACTAGATATGTGTTAGTGTTGTGTTAGATTTGTGCTACATATGTGTTAGTGTTAGATTTAGTGCTACATATGTGTTAGTGTTAGAAAAGAAGTAGAGAGTGGAAGTAGAAGAAGTAGAAGAAGAAGAAAGAAAAGAAGTAGAAAAAAATGGAAAAAGAAGAAAAAGAAGAGAAGAAGAAAAGAAGTAGAAGAAGAAGAAAGGGAAGAAAGGAAAAGAAGTCGAAAAAGGTGGAAAAAAAAGAAAAGTAGAAAAGAAGTAGAAAGAAGTAGAAGAAGAAGAAAAGAAGAAAGAAAAGAAAAGAAGTAGAAAAAACATGAAAGAAGAAGAAGAAGAAAGGAAAGAAGAGAAGAAGAAGGAAGGAAAGAAAGAAGAAGAAGATAAAGAAGGAAACACCCCGACCGCCCCGACCCCACCCGACCCCTGACCCCGCACACCCTGACACCCCGACCCCCGACCCCCCGACACCCGACACCCCGACCCCGACACCAAACCCCGCACCCGGACCCCCGACAACCACACCCGACAGCCCGACCCCCTGAGCTCCGACCCCGACACCACACCCCGATACCCCGCCCCGACACGACACCCCGACCCCTGACCCCCTGACCCCGACACCCCGACTCCAACACGACACCCCGACACCCCGACCCCGACACAACACCCCGAAACCCCGACCCCTGACCCCCCACTGCACGACCCGACACCCCGGAACCGACGACCACACCCCGACACCCCGACCAGACACACACACCCCGACAGCCCGACCCCTGACCCCCCGACCCCGACACCCGACCCCGACACACAACCCGATACCCCGACCCCGACACGACACCCCGACCCCCTGACCCCCTGACCCGACACCCCGACTCCAACACGACACCCGACCCGAGACGACCACCCGACACCCCGACCCCCTGACCCCCTGACACCGACACCCCGACCCCGACACCACACCCCGACACCCCGACCCCGACAACACACCCCGACACCCCGGAACTCCCTGACCCCCTGACCCCGACACCCCGACCCTGACACGGACACCCCCGACCCACCCCGACCACGAAAACCGCCACCCCGGACCCGAAACGGCACCCCGACACCGACATGACACCCCGACCCCCGACACCTCCCGAAAAGGTGTTCTTTGGCCTTCCAGAGGCCGACGGGGTCATATATTTGTGAATTATTAGTTAGGTCATATATTTTTCGATTTTGATATGAAAAAAATCATATATAATTGTGTTGATCGGGTAGATTTAAATGTGTAGTTGTTTCATCGCTGTGAGGTTTGGTGTTCGACGACCTCGCCGTGCGTTTGACGAGCTCTGCCCCTTCGTTCGTGGGTGAGCACAAATGACATGTCCTCCTCCCCCATTAATTATTTGCTCTGTTCCGGTGTTCGTGCCGATGAAACTTGATAGCTAGCTATATATGCGTCTTGAATCATCAGTATGCGTAACCAATATGTGTCTCCCGTTCGAAAGCGTTATAGTTATAAATATGCATGCATTTGCATATTTATAACCTTGATTCTTTCGAATTGTCCAACGCTATCCATGGACTGCCCGAGTATGTGTAGATTGGGTTCGTTTTCCCATATGCTTTGCTCAGGATCCGACACATAAATTTCGTTAGTGCCTCCCCTGTTGTTCTCCGGGTACACATCCTCTCTGTTTATTGCAGAGACGTGTATCAGGAGAACAGCGGGGAGGTGCTGCCAAAATTTTGCGTCAGATCCGGAGCATAGCATGGGAAAATGAACCCAATCTACACATACTCGGGTGGGATTAGGACCTATCATTACCTATTAGAGTGTAGGTTGCATGGACATAATAAAATTGACAAAGTAGATCAACTGATGAATATATACATGGTGAATTATATATATATTTGTTGTGTGTCCAGTAGCTCTGAAAGTCAAGATGAGTGATCGTGCGTGGATGTATACCGGTCACACTGGTCAGAACAAATGGAGCGCTGAATGGTTCACAAAAACCAAGGGGTTTGTGCAAGCCGCATTTGCAAATGGCCAGAGGAAAACCTGGTGCCCCTGTTTCCGGTGCGGCAATTGGGAAAAGAGGACAGAGGCTGAAATGGGCAAACACCTGCAGAAGAGTGGTTTTACGCCCGATTATACGGTGTGGACATATCATGGTGAGTCTGCCCAACGTGACCGAGCTGAGGTGGATCGTCGTCGCACCGACGAGCATGGTACCGGGATGGAAAACATGGTGCAAGACTATGATGATGCTCGGGATTTGGATGAGGAGATGGAGGAATCTGCAAAGGCCTTCAATGAAATGTTGGAGTCTTTAAAACGTCCGCTCCATGAGCACACTGAGCTTTGTCAGTTGGATGCCATCTCACAAGTAATGGCTCTGAAGGCTCAATTCAACTTGGGCAGAGAATGCTACGACGCAATGATGACAGTATTTGGACGCTTTCTACCCAAAGGCCATGTAATGCCTGCAAACCTGTATCAGTCGGACAAAATCCTCCGTGCACTGAAGATGCCCTATGAGAAGATACATGCCTGTGAGAAAGGATGTGCCTTATTTAGGCTTGACTATGCGGACTTGAACTATTGTCCCATTTGCAAGTCTTCCAGGTATGTTGTGGTAGACAACGGTATGGGTGAGAAGACACAGACCAAAATCCCCGTTAGTGTTCTTCGGTATATGCCAATCGTACCAAGACTTCAACGACTTTTCATGGTCGAAGTGACGGCCAGACAGATGACATGGCACAAAACAGGCAAAAGAACCGAACTAGATGCAGATGGGAATCTGATGATGGTACACACATCGGATGGTGTTGCGTGGAAAAAGTTTGATGAATTACATGCTGACAAAGCGGCAGATCCGAGGCATCCTCGAGTCGGCATCAGCACGGATGCGTTCAGTGTGTTTGGTATGACGGCAGCCCAATACAGTTGTTGGCCTGTATTTGTCTTTCCACTCAATCTCCCCCCCGGACAGATTATGCAAAGAAAGAACATTTTCCTGACGTTGATAATTCCAGGGCCCAACTATCCGGGGAAAAATATGAATGTGTACATGTAGCTGCTTAAGGACGAATTGCAAGAAGCCTGGGATAATGGGTTCAAGACATACGACGCCTATAGCAAACGGAACTTCATAATGCGTGTCTGGTACATGTACTCGACGCATGACTTGCCGGCGTATGCGCTATTCGTTGGCTGGTGTGTGCATGGAAGGTTCCCGTGCCCCACATGCAAGGGAGCTCTTGAGTTTTGTTGGCTTCAGGCCGGTCGCAAGTTTTCTTGCTTCGACATGCATAGACAGTTCCTGGATCCTCGCCATAAGTTCAGGAAAGACAAGAAGAACTTCATCAGAGGTAGAGTTGTCAAAAACTCTGCACCACCTGCGTTGACAGGCCAACAGACCCTGGATCAGTTAAACGCTCTCGAGCCAGATCCAGAGTGTCCAGGGTACTTCAAGGGATATAATTCTAAGCACGCCTAGACTCACAAGACATGCTTATGGGATCTGCCTTACTTCAAAGACCTCCTTTGCCCACACAACATCGACGTGATGCACACTGAGAAGAATATCGCCGAGGCACTTTTTGGTACATTGTTCGGCATAGATGGGAAGTCAAAGGATAATACTAAGGCTAGAGTCGATCTGGAGGCGCTATGTGATAGGCCGTTACAAAACATGAAAGAACCGAAAGGAAAGCAGAACTGGACGAAGCCAAAGGCATGGTTCAATCTTGGAAGGCCAGCTATGAGGGAAATTATCTTGTGGGTGAAAATGCAGTTGATGTTCCCCGATGGGTATGCAGCGAATCTAATTAAAGAGGGGAGCGAATCTTGATAAATTGAAGATATTTGGTCTCAAGAGTCATGATTGGCACATATGGATTGAGCGGGTAATGCCGGTGATGTTGCGTGGCTTCATCCCTGAGGATGAATGGCTAGTACTGGCAGAACTCAGCTATTTCTTCCGTGTTCTTTGTGCGAAAGAACTATCGCCTAGTGTGCTAGAAGAAATGGAAGAGTTGGCACCGGAGTTGATCTGCAAGTTAGAGAAGATCTTTCCACCGGGCTTCTTTAATCCAATGCAGCATTTCATTTTGCATCTCCCGACCGAGGCAAGATTGGGGGGGCCCGTGCAAAATCGTTGGTGCTACCCAACTGAGAGGATGCAGAAGACGCTTCGAGAAAAATGTAAAAATAAACGTAGAATTGAAGCATCGATGGCTGAGGCATTCATCACTGAGGAGGCGGCAAACTTCATGACAGCACACTACGAAGCCAAAAATCGTCATTTGCATAATCCGAAGCCTCGGTACAATGCTGACGACCCTAAAAAGGGTGGATCCAACCTCAGCCTATTCAAAGGGAATCTCGCACCAGCCAGTGTTTCAAATCCAGTATCTTTGGATAACGAAGAATGGAGGACCATTTCGTTGTATATCTTCAACAACCTGATAGAAGTGCGGCCGTACATCGAGTAAGTTCTCGGTACATTGTTTCGCAACTTCTATTTCCTTTGAACTGCTCTTATTCCTGGATATTTCATACAGTCGATACGTCGCCATATTCTCGTATGGAGCGGTGATCCAAAAGGATTCCGTCGAAGAGTATGAGCTTCTCGCAAAACAAGGAGGCGGCTATCCCGGTTTCATCTCTTGGTTCAAACAAACGGGAATTTCTATTAGACAATTTCATTTCATTCGCTAATTTGTGCGTAATGCAACAATCCTTTCATATTAAACTTGTAGGCTAATTCAGAGTCTATGGACGCCGAATTGAGATAAGTCGCTAATGGTTTTGACTATAAGGTCCGTTCATTTGACAAATACGACATCAACGGGTATCGCTTTCGTACCTATGGCAAAGAGCTATCTATGGCCGACCGAAAGTCTACAAATTGTTGTGTATCTGCTATCGGCGAAGGAGGTACCGAGTATTATGGGAGAGTTGAAGCAATTTATGAACTTCTATTCTATGGTGAAAACCCACCGAATGTCGTAGTCTTCAAATGTTATTGGTTTCAGCCGAAGGAGACTAGAAGGACTCATGAACATATAGGGCTAGTTGAAATCAACCAAAGCACCCATTTAGATGTTCCTGATGTCTATATTACGGCTCAACAGGCGACCCAAGTATTCTATCTACCGTGGGCCTGCCAAACTAATCCAAATATGAAAGGTTGGGATGTCGTTTATGAAGTGCCGCCACGTGCTAGACTATCTCCCCCAAAGGAAGAGGATTATGAACCTCACATTAACCCAGACACATATGAAGGAGAATTCTTCCAAGAGACACGTCTATCCAAAAAGCGTTTCAAGAACCGCTATACTTCACCCCAAAACATTGAAGTAGACAGCGACAGTGAATCCGACATCACCCCAGAGGAGGAACAAGAAGAGGTTACTGCTGCGGATGACCTGTCAATGCTTGACCGATTACGTCAAGGTGGCCTTCCACATGTTGATGCCACTGAACCCTATGAGCCCATCATTGATTATAGTGATGATGATGATTATGCATTTATTGATGATATTGATCGAGATTATTAGTAGTGTCAGGTATTCAATTTTTTTATGTTGTACTTGATGATGATACACTTAAGTGATATACATATTATTATTCATGTCGGTATTTTTTTTTATGTTGTACTAATTTCGTTTACTCTTTGTCATGGCAGGTGTTGAAAGATGGTGGGCGCTGGTCGGGAGCGCGCCGAGGCCCCTTCTTCGTCGGCGCGTGGTGTGAGGTCTTCCATTCCACACGCACCTCTCCGCCGAGCGTTGCTGGACAGTATGGCGACACCGCCGGGCCCTTCTTCGTCGACCGCGGTGCCCAGCAGGGGACGAGGTAAGAAGAAGAGAGGAGCTGGAGCACATGGTCGCGGGAGATGAGGTAGGGTGCCTGCTACGGCGCCTTCCTCGCCGCCACCCCCAGCTGTTTCACCCGAGCACGTGACTGCTAGGGTGGACTCGTCCGAGGAGGAGGCTACACGGACTCCGGTCCACGGGTCTTCGGCCCACGAGCCTCGGGTCGACGGGCCTTCGGCCCACGAGAGTTCGGCCCACGAGACCCCGGAGGAGCACACGTCTGGATGGGGTTCCTGGCCGGATCAGCCTGAGGAGCTGAGTGGCCATGCTAATGATGGCAGGGAGCTGACTGATATTAAGGAGGAGGGGGGCACCGTCTACCAGTGTGGTTGTACATGGCTCCCGTCCGTGCCGGCGACCCGCGAGCAGAGGTGGTTGATTTTCCCTGATGGGGAGAGGTAAGTGCATTTAATCTTTTTGTACCTTCTGCATTCACGTTTCTTGAAATAACTAATGCGTTGGCCTTGTCATGCTGCAGGGGTTGGGACCACCATCATAGTGTCCGCCGGCCCAACTCCGTCCTTGGAGTTCTTTGTCGGCCAAACTTCCCGGGGTTTGTCACGTTGCCTGGTGAGGGTCGGCTTCCAGAGCTTGGATTGAGTTGGGAGCACTACTTGGCTGCCTCGGCCCCGCCGGTTGAGATTATTGACGGTGTCTTGTGCAAGACGAGGGCAGACGTGGTGATCAGAAAGTTCTGGGTAATTTCTCCTTTACACAATTAAAAATCTTCAACTAGCTAGTTATTAATTGTACTAATCAATATTGTCTCATTTGATTGCAGACATTCTACAGGTGTGAGGAGGGATACGAGGAGGAAGCGGCAAATGTTATCGATAACGTCTGCAAGTGCCTACTACAGAACTTACGGCACGAGGCTCGGGTGCAGGCTGTTCGAGACTACTACGCCTCGCGTGGTATCAAGAAGACCAAGCCGGCGTGCCGCGAGAAGTTCTTGAGTAAGGAGGAGTACATGAAGGTAATTCTTAAGGCCTTGTACTTACTTCCTTCATTTAGTAATTCATAGCCGTAGCGCTCAAGTTTCTATTTGCTAACTTAGGCCCCTCCGAGATGGTGTGCGGATCGGATGGATTGTTGGGAGGTGTTGGTCAATGAGTGGTGCTCAAAAGAATGGCTAGCCCTCCACAACGAGGCCAAGGACAAACGTGCCCAAATGGAAGGTGTGCCACACCATCAAGGCAGCTCCAACTTATATCAGTTCGGGCGGAACTGGGTATGTGGTTTGCTTCATGATTCATGCAATTCATTCATCATGCTAGCTTTAGCCCTTTAATTACTAATTTACTTTGTTTCTCTCTTTCAGGCACGCTACAATAAGGCGGATAAGGTGCCAGAGGTGTACGACCTGTATGCCATGGCCCACACTGGCCCTTACAAGAAAGTCAAGGCATTCTCTGCGTCTGACCTCGATGATCCAAAGAACTTCACCAACATCTCCTCCCACGACAAGCTCGTGAAATATAGAGATCAGGGGAAGGTGAGGAAAGGGGAGGCCTTTAACCTGAGCCAGGGTCCCATTGATACAGAGCTGCTGATGATATCTGGTGGCGGGAGGTCCCATGGCTCCATAGCCATGGGAGATGGACTTATCCGTTGTCCTAGCACTCTCCCGGAGATCAAGGTGCGCCAGTCGAGCTCCACTCCTGAGATAAGGCCTCGTGAACGGCCAATCCAACTCGCCTTCAAGGTTAGTTATACGTACTCAGGTATCTTTCTCCATTACATTGTGTGCGCTTCCATCAATGATTACAAATGGTCATGTGAGTGGTGTTGCAGGCTGCTATACAGAGTGAGAGAGATAGAATGGAGAAACTTTTGGCGGAGGCGGCGGAGAGGCAGCGGGAGTTGGAGGAGAGGACGACAAAGATGTTGGAGGAGGAGAGGGCACGGAATGACATGCAGGCTAGGGCCATGTACGAGCTCCTTGTGGTAAGTTTCTTCTGTAGATTAGCCAAAACATTCATGTAGTGTTTGTCTCATTACTAACTAGTATGACTGAGTTGTCAAAACCAAATGTGCAGTCTGTGTGCGAGAAGTCCAATCAGACCGCTCCGCCGATGCCAGTGATTGCTTCTGGGAGCACGGTGAGTTTAATT
Source organism: Thinopyrum elongatum (assembly GCA_011799875.1). Lineage (NCBI taxonomy): Eukaryota > Viridiplantae > Streptophyta > Magnoliopsida > Poales > Poaceae > Thinopyrum > Thinopyrum elongatum. The sequence goes on from CM022302.1 coordinate 561,789,168, forward strand.
TGAATGGACATTACTTGCTAGTCTTAACATTTGAGTGGGGTTGAAAAATCATATTTATGTTCTTGTATTATTATTTAAGGTTTACTCTCAATCTGAGTTAATTATAATTACTAGGAATATAATTAAGCAAAATCATGGAAATATTTCTTAAGCTCTAGAATATTATTCGAGAATTGATTTGTACAACTAAAAATTCTATAAATATTTCTTAAACTCCAAACTTATATTTTGGATTTGATTTTAATTTTTTAAGATTTTTAGAATAGATTTAGAGGGTTAAAATATTAGTATTCCCTTTTTGTTAAACGAAAAGGGTCTTCCTTTTTAATTATTGCACTAAGCTAGAAATTAAATAGGGCCGAAGGCCCAAATAACCTCATACTGGACCAAAGGCTTAGCCCACGCCCTTGTTCTGCCCAACTAGCCCGCTCGGTTGGGGTGATACCCTGCCCGGCCCAACTCCTCTCATTCTCTCTCTCTCTTGTCTCTACCCTCTCTCTCGACGCTTCTCTCTCACGTGAGCCCCAAATCACCACCTTGGCTGCCGAACGATTTTGGCCATGACCGGAGAGGCTCGTCGTCATCACTCACCTCCACGAGCTCTTCTCGCTCCCCTCAACCTCCTCCACTACTTGGATTTGACACACACGTCCTCCTTCACCAGCCACGGCTAACCCTAACAGATCAGCTATCGGCACGACGGTCACCATGGATGCCTGCGTGGTGCCATGCCTCCGACTTGTTTTCGATGATGCCTTCCATGCTCCCCATGCAGCTCCACCTCCTGGTCTTCGTCCTCGTGCCTCACGGGTCGATGACCTCGGCGGTCATCGGTCGTGGCCTCCCGAGCCTACACGTGGCTTCATCGATGTTACGCCCCCATTCATAATCGTGCACTAATCATACACAGTATGCACGATCACGAATGGTGACTCCACTATAGTATCACAACACAACTCTATGACACAAATTAACATAAAACATTATATTACTAATAGGGGGTCTAACAATAGATCAATCAGAATGCAAATTATCTCAGACTACAGACAAATATACAAGGGTGCCTTAAGAAGGTTGAGACAAAATGACGATTCTAACCCAAAAGACGCAGGCCTCCTGCCTGGGATCTCCGAACTACTCGGCGATGTTGAACTCCACATAGTAACTAGCATCGGGCTCACCTGCATCCACGGGACTACCATCTGTATGCAGCGACCTGGTTGAAGGAAAAGAATAGCAAAGCAACGGTGAGTACTCATCCAAAGTACTCACAAGACTTACATCAGATCTATACTACATATGCATCGGTATCAAGGGAATGGGGCTATATCTTTGGACTATACTGCAGAAATGCCAGAATAGAGGGGGGAAGCTCAATGTATCTAAGACTACCAGCATCTTGCAGCAATAGAAGAGAGTAGCCTAAATGATACCAACTTGCACATACAGTAACACCATACCCTGAGATCCTTCCTCGACTCCCTGCAATAAAGCAATCATCGAGTATTCCTGTCTATTATCTTGGTGACTTTTATTTAGTATCTGGTTTAAGTTGTAAGAGGTCGGGATACATCTCCAAGCCATCCTTTACCGTGGACGCGGCTATCCAAATAGTTCAACTTCCTTGCAGGGTTGCACCACATTACCCGACACGCTCGATTACCCCTAGGCATACACACTTTTCTGTGGGGCATCCCGCCCTCAGACGATTGACATGCCGAAGTCCTGCGTCAGCTCTCTAGAGAGGTTACCCGCCTGTCTACATCCTAAGGGTGAAGGGTTGTCCGGCCGCTCACACTGTGCGCTCCTGGCACATTGCAAGCAGGGTATCCAGCCTCACCACTAGTGTGGATATCTGCTGGCTTGCCCGGCCGCCTCCCTGAACTGGACATCTAGCAGAGCTTTTGATAAGGAACTGACGATGCCTAGGGCCCCATAAACAACTATCCCGCGTGGCAGTTTGTGCACATATGCCAGTGGTAGTCTCACATCAAATACCCAGAACTCGTTAGCATGTTATTGTTAAGTACCCGTGGACAACGACCAGGGCCCAGGCTCACCTCATCCGGAGGGTATCTACCTGCCCTGCCATTCGGCCACCGTGAATCTCTCACAGGCCCAGCCGACCCGACTTATATCATAAACATGTATAGTACAACATGATAAATCATATTCGTGATCATCGCCCAGAGGGATGATGGCCCAGTAATATGGCATGGCAAACGGACAAGGGTGTAGGGCCAACTGATGGAACTCAAGCATAGCTAAACTAGACAAGATATGATAATAGGTAAAGTATCAACAACAGGTGACAAAATCAGGCTATGCATCAGAATAGGATCTACCGAACAATAACTGAACTGATTCCTAATGCAAGAATGTAGAGAGAAACAATAGGCTATATCAGAGTGATCACTGGGGTTTGCTTGCCTAGAGGCTGTACTGAGAAGGTCTGGTCGTCTGAGACGTAGTCGTACTCGGTGTATACTGCAGTCTCGGGGTCTACCGAAAGAAGCAAATGTGGGGGAAAACAAAATAATCAACAGGCAATCAAACGCAATCAAAATGCATGACATGGAAAATGTGATTATTATGTGCTCTAATGCATTACTAAGCCCTGGCTCCAGATATAATTTTTCTTTGTTGATCTAGTAGCAAATTGTCAATGTTCACTATGATAGAGGGGTTTGTCATGCATGCAAATGACATATTCAAATTTCTTATATTTTTCTCATCATTTTTCATATATAAATTATTTTCATCTGAGTTTCGATTTATTTTATATGATTTTTTAAAGTTTTATTGATTTTCTAGAATTTCTTGATTTATTTTAATTTCGAAATATTAATTGGGTAGATTGCTAAGTGCACCCGAAAGTGCACCCAGCAGTGTGCGTTAGAGGCTGACAGTGGGGCCCGATTGACTGCCCAGTCAGCAGTCAACTATCGACTGTTGACTAGTCAAACTGACCAGTGGGGCCCCTCTGTCAGTGATTGGGTTATTTACACAGAGTTTTAATCATTTTAATTAACTTAATTATCAAGTGGGACCCACCAGTCAGTGACTCAGCTAATTAACAGAGTTAATTAAAGTTAATCTAATTGCTATAGTGGGGGACCCACATGTCAGCGGCTGTTAGTGAGTTTAGTTAGCGCTCCAGCGACCACAGGAACGGTGTAGGGGCTCGGGTTCGCGTCTCCGATGATCATTCGGACAACGGAGGGGCTCACTCGAATGGGTGCAATGTCACGCATCGAATGGCACAAATGGGAGGTGCTGGGGTGGCTGGAGTTGGCCAGAGCAACGATGGCAGTGGTGGCCGGAATCGGGCGAGCATGGCATCGACGCTGCGGGGCACGACATGGTGAGCCAAAGGGCTTGTTGGCTTCTTGGGGAACCCAGGAGCTCGATGCAAAGCTTGAACGCGAGCTTAGCTAGTTGTGGCTGGGGCAGCGACATGGATGGCAGCAGCGAGCTACGACAATGGCGGAAACAATAGCTAGGGGATGCGGGCGACGATGCAAAGAGAGGGAAAATGCGACGCAGCTCACCTAGGAGCACATGGAAGGCTCCACAAGATCTCGGAGCAGCAGGCGGCACCGAAGTTGAAGAGGATTGCCGGCGACCAAAATGGGAGGAAGTGGTCGATCCCGGGGCTTGACGGCGCCCCATCTTGATCGGAGGCTCGTAGTCGAAGCACTGAGGCAGGCGGAGCTCCTGGAGAAGCTCCTAAACGCTGGGGAGCTTGCTGTTCGCGTAGACGATGGCGGCCCGGGTGACAGCTATGGCTGCAGTTGCTGTGGAGAAGGGGGCGACGAGAGGAGAGCGGAAGAAGTTGCTAGGGTTTGTCCGTGGGGCTCGGGGTGGCCTCCTTAACCCCTCCAGGGCTACAGCGACGGCGATGTGTCGCCCATCGGGCGGCAGTATCGGGCGCAGGTGTGCGCGATGTCGACAACACAACGCGAGGAGGAAGGCGACATCCTACTGGGTTGGGCTGGCACTGTGCACATTTGGCCCAAGTGCACCATGGGTCTTTTGTGTTTTCCTTTTTCTTTTTTTGTTTCTATTTTTTTCTTTGTTTTTAATTTATTTTAGCTATCAAATGAATTTTGTTATGCATGAAACTTTGCATATAAATACCATGCAACATTGCAAGACCAGCCAACAAGTTTCTCATTATTTGGAAGTGTTTAAATATTTGCTTTTTTTTAAATGGCCAAATTAAATGCTGCTGATCCACTTTAAATGTTATCAGTGGTATTTTTGAAATCCAAATGATGTTGGTTTCTTCATGACAAATACTTGCAGATTATTTGGAATATTGCCAACATTTTTGTTTCTCTGTTTGAAGAAATAATTTTTGACTTGGCATTTTGAACTTGAATTTGGAGTTGCTTTGGAACCAAGTGACAATTATCATTGCAAAACATGAGGACATGGCATTAATTAGGGGAAGAACTGTAGCTTATTTACATGGGGTGTTACAGCTAACTCCGTCTGTGGCCTCCTGTCCATTGGTTTGGTGCCTAGCTCGCTTGCAGGATGGCGCCATGGCGCAACCCCGACGCTGTGTACGGCCTCGGCTACAAACACTTCCGTTGAGTCCTTCCTCCTGTGCTTCTCTCACTTGCTCTGTGTCTTGGCATCGAGCCATGGTTATTCCCAATTAGGGTTTGGTCCCAGGTGGTCATTATCTATTTATCTAGGCTCAGTTGCTTGATGCCTTTGTTCCCATGATGTTCCAGGGTTCCTCCTAGCTACTGTGTTCCATGTACTGTGTAACAAATTGATTCGGCTAAAGAACTTGGTCCTAAGTTAGGTTTCTATTTAGCTTGGCAATGTCCTGTTCTTGCTAATCCTGCTCTAAATACTATGGCTCTATCAGCTAGTTCATTAGGATTTTGTTAATTATCCTTATGACCATGCTCTAAATGTTATTGTTTGTTTCTAGAATATAAGATTGACAAGAATACAACTTTATACATTGTCTTGGTCTACTAGGGCATGGTATAGTAATTGATTGATCATGACTATGCAATGTCTAAATTATAGATGGTTTGGCATCTCTGTAGGATACAACTGAACTGTTTGGAAAAAAAATGGAGTAAACTTCAGCTATCTTTGACTCTTTTGTAGATCATATGATGAATCTATCAAACTGCACAAACCTAATATGTTGATACATAGTGTTAATCAATTACGCTATTTAGTGAAATGAATTGTTGCATTCCAAGCTGCCTGTCCCGCCGATGAGCAATGCTTATCCACCACCGCCCTGAATTGTCCCTCCGGTCGGTGACCCCTACATCACCATCGAAGCCCAACCGTTGCGCCTCCCTCCATCTAGCACATCTTCGCCATCGACGCGGCGCCACCATCCTATTTCGCCTTCCCTCCCTAACAAAGGTACTTCCGTTCCTCCCCTCCCTAACTTCTGCTCGCTGGATGATGTGTGTGTGCTAGATCATGTGTGTGTGTGCTGGATGGATGGTGTGTGTGTGTGTGTGTGTTGGTTACTAGAGGGGAAGAGTGACAAGGGAGAGAGAGGGAGGAATTGAACCACCCAGTGTTGTAGATGACTTAATTTCATTTATATATTGTGTATATATATAATCCTCATGATCAGCATATATTGTTAGGTAGATAGATTCTAGTCCTGGAAGCTTATGTCATTGCATGCCCAACTAAGTAATTTACCACTTCCTTTGTGTTTAAAACTCATAATTTTCTTCCATCCGTGTTTCAAAAGTGGCCTTGATGTGGTAATATGAGTTATTTGAAATTTTAGTAATAGCTAGCATTTTAGTATGTCAGATCATATGCAGGAAGTCTGTAATAATAGCAGTTATATATAATCCAAATATTTCTTGTTGCATAAAGCACTCATGATTGTGAAATTTCTGCCATAAGATGTTGCGCATGCTATTTTGAAATTAATTACTCTATCTTGATTGCTCAAAATCTATAGCTATGGAATCAGTTGGTCACATTGTTTGTTATCTAATAGATGTACTCATTACTGTTCTTGTTTGGTGATGATGCTAAATTGTGGACTGGTTGCTCAATGGTAGGGTAACTTCCATACTCACTGTACAACACTTCATATATGCATATTTTATTTTGTACAGTATTGTCTTTGCTTGATGGGCTATGCATTGTGAGGAGAACTTTGGAAAATTTGAGCTTGTTAATTCTCAAGAATGTTGTCTTCATTGGAGCTTTTAGGCATTGCATGAAACTTTAGCCATTATTTGCATCATCAATTATGAAGGGATCCATGGGGCAGCTACGACGACTTACCAATATGTGCGGCAAAGATGACGTCGTGACACGCAACAATGATGGTGATGACCTCTACATGCGGCGGCGACGGGACGCGCTCCAGTGCATGCGACTTGTCGATATCGGACTGTATGTATACTGGATGGTGGAGGCTATACGTATCATGCATATTTACATAAATTAGTGGAGATGATGATCGATGTGGTTGTAATGGATCTTAATGTATTTTATTATTTTGTAAATTTGCCGAATGTATTTAATACAGTAAAAATATGCATTTTCGTAAAATGCTGGATAAGTTATTAGTGGCGTGTGGGCATGTAGAAACGCTACTATTAAGAGACATCTAAGTTTTTAGGTTGGGCTAGTTTCTAGTGGCGTGTAGGCACGGAGGCACGCCACTAGTAAGAGAAGTACTAGTGAGCATCACCGCAGGTTACTGATTAGTGGTTACAGTGGCGCGCGTGGCACCATTGGCAAGATACCAGTGGCGTGTCCAAAACATGCCACTGAATAAGCAAAATTGGCACGCCACTAATAGGCTATGTTGTAGTAGTGTACATTAATTGTTATCATTTGTTACATCATCCATAACGTGATGTGCTTGCTTTCTCTATAATTTGCCAGCCGGATAGGAATAAGGGTGTGTTCGGTTCAGCTGTGGATTCTGAAAATTATTGTGAGCTATGAGCTGTGTGAAAGCAGCTGTGACCTGTGGCTGCGGAAATGCTGGAAGTTATTTTGTTGGTGCAACTGTGAAACTGTGGATTTGGTAGGAATTGTCTGTAACGTCCCTGAGGACCTGAGAGACAGTTTATATGCTCATTGTCCGTAAAACACTGATCTATAAGTTAATTGACATATAAATGACCATTTTGGGAAGGAAAATTCCATTACCGAATTCGGCGCAGTAGCTACTCCATGGCCTCCAGGTCAACCTTCACCACTGGTTCCACCATCGACGTCGAGATTTCTCCGCCTCCCAGTCGAGCTATCCAACCACACTGATGATCTTAAGATGGAACTCGTAGAGAACCTTTGTAGCATGAGGCAGGAGGCTGGCATTCTTCTTTTCAATGGACACGCACAAAGCTTATTCTAGGGGCACTATTACTTTATCATAACACCACCCATGTAACTAGTGCAATTTTTGTACTAACAATCTGTAAATCATATGACAAGAAACCTCAATCATATGACAAGAAACCATGTTGTACAATCAGTTAAAAAATATGGCATTGATGTACAATTCAATACAACAATCAATCACATGCCAATTAACCATTTTGTACAATCAGACTAACCATGTACAAACAAGGAGAAAATTAAAGAAAAAATAGACAGAGATGACAATAGACATTCACACAAACACCTTGCAGGCAAAACCACGTAGCAGGCCGGAGCGGCGACACTTGGGACGACAGTGGCCGAGCTTGGGGATGGGAGGCTGGAGCTTGGGGATGGGAGGGGCCGAGCTTGGGGATGGAAGGAGGGGCGGCCTTGGAGAGGATCCGGAGGGGCGGCGGCGGCCGTAACGAGATGACTTGTCTTCGACGTGGCTCCATCAACCTATGGAATCCAACTGACCATGATAAAGTTTTGCACAGTGATTTTTTTTTTTTGAGAAATTTGCACAGTGATTCTGACCCTTTGCCAGCATGCAACGTGCACGGTACAAAATTCGGCCTTACCTGGAATAGGTCTCCTTCCAACGTCAGCTCCAACAATTTCGCACATACTCCCTCCGTTTCTTTTTACTCCACAAATAAGATTTGACTTAAGTCAAACTTCATAAAGTTTGATCATATTTATATTAGAAAATATTAACATCTACAACACTAAAGATATACAATATGTAAATTAATTTCATGATGTATCTATCTAATATATTGATTTGATATTATGACTGTTGATATTTTTCTTATAATTTTGATCAAACTATACGGAGTTTGACTTAAGACAAATTTTATATGCGGAGTAAAAAGAAACGTATGGAGTATATATGCAAGCAGAGGCATGTACGATCCAGCTCACATTAGCTAGCTAGCTAACAATTTCTTGTCGGTGGCAGCTGCTGCCGGCGGTGAATTCGAAGAGATGAAGGCGGACGCCGCGGTGTGGTTTGATTGCAACATATGCCTGGAGCCCGTGTCGAATCAGCCGGTGGTGACGCCATGCGGGCACCTCTACTGCGGCCCGTGCGTGCGCCGATGGCTGCACTCTGGCCACCCGGGCGCCAGTCGGTGCCCGGTGTGCAAGGCCGCTATCTCCGAGGACCGTCTCGTGCCTCTCCACGGCCACGCCGCTCCACGCGACGACGACGAGGAGGACGCAAGCGGGTTCCAGGACCAGCAGAGAGGACGGCGGCGCAGCGACATGCAGAGCACCTGGGTGCTGCGCTCCAACGCCGGCTGCGTCATCGGTAGCGTGGCCGTGGCCGTGCTCCCGCGTGGGCGTTCCCGGACGGGTGGTTCCCGCCGCCGCGGTCGGCGCTTCTCATCGACGGCCGGCGGCAAAGGAAGGTGGAGGAGTCGCTGCACCAGACATGGCTCTTCCTTGCCGCCTTCGCACTCCTCAGCTTCCTTCTTTTCTGATTCGTAATGGGAGATCAAATCGGTACATATAGATCCCAAACTCAATCGCGGTGGATTCCAAATCAGCTCCTCCCTTCCTATTTCGTACGCCACGAGATAGGACATTCTATATACCGTATTTATCAAGGAAAAAAAATAGCGCGCTACCGCAAAATAGCGCCGACCTCAAAATCCGCTATTAGAGTGCTATATCATGCTATAGCGTGCTATTAGCGAGACATTGTATACTGATATATTTAGCGAGGCAATTCTTAGTACGCTATATCATGCTATTAGTGATGCTATGGCGCGCTATTTTTTTTAGTGGTATTTATACATATACTATTTTTGTCTTTCGCAGTATGAAAGATATCCCCTAAATCGTTCGGACTAGAAACGACCGGCTCCTATTTGTGAAAATTGTGATTTGAGGATATGAGATATGTATGTGGCACACCACAGTCATCCCATGCTTAGAAATGTTGAAAAACTGGGAGTGGAGCTTGACAACAGGTGTGTGGTGTGCAGGCGCCTTCCGGAAGATGGGGGGCATCTATATCTTAGGTGCAAGGAGGTCAAAAAGTGTTGGAGAGCCTGCGATCTCGAATGGACCCGCCAAAATCTGCTAGCCTGTGCGTCGGCCAAGGAAATTGTATCGGCGGTCCTGAAACTCCCAACAGAGACACGTCTGCGAACAATTTGCCTTCTCTGGATGTGGTGGACAGAAAGGAACAAGGCCAACCATGGGAAGCCACGCCTCTCTGTGGAGGCCTTCGTGGCACATGTTGGAGTCACAAACTTAGAGTGGAAGCAGTACCATAGCCCTACCCACAAAGATGCCACGGCTGGGCTGATTCTTAGATGGAAGCCGCCACCTCCTGAGTTCATCAAGCTTAATATAGATGCCGCTTTCCATGCCAGCTCAGGTGGAGGTGGATGGGGAGTGATCGCCCGAGATGCCGATGGTGATGTTGTCCTTGCAGCTGCTGGAGCGCTACATAATCAAGGTTCAGCCCTGCAAGCTGAAACAGAAGCTTTTCTTCAGGCCATTAGAATTGCAGAGCAGTATGGTATGGGGCGGGTCATCTTCGAAACAGACTGCCTGGTACTCCAACAAGCCTTGTCTTGGGTCAGCCAGGATCGAGGGCCCCTTGGTATCCTCTTCCGTGAAGCAAAATTCCTTTTGGGTCTAGGATTTATAGAGCATAGGATTCTGCACTGTCCCAGAAGTTGTAATAAGCCAGCGCATGTGCTGGCTTCGCATGATTGTCGGGGCTATCCGAATGACCATGTGGTCTGGGAATCGGAACTCCCGAACGATGTAATGTCTGCTGTGACTGCCGATTCGGTCGGTCCTTCGTAATTGGAAGGCACGTTGTCGCGCCAAAAAAAAAAAAAAAAAAAAAAAAAAACTACCGAACGACCCAGTCGCCCTTCGATCGGGGATCGTGCAATCGCGCGCGTCCGAGGTTGTTAGCCTAACTAGCGTTGGAGGCAGTCCGCGCTCGCTCGCCCGCGATTTTTGTGGAGGGCCGCCCGATTTTTTGGGAAGTAATGATGGCTTGTAATTAGCGTTAATTATCCTGATTTTTCATGAAGTGACATGACTCGATCTGTAGGCAGTTTTCGTGTGTGATTAGCGTAAAAAGTATGTCCATTGGAGGAATCGAACTCCGGTCGTCTAGTAAATGGACAAGCAAGTTCACTAGTGCATCTATAAACTAGTTGTTGTTCATGTTGAAGACAATACACTTTTTAATCTGTTTTGGCCTCTACTAATAACACGGTAATTTTGACCTAGGGAACAAAGTTTTCGAAAACATACCCCCGGTAACTTCTACGTAAACAGCACGGTAATTTATCCACCATGGACCTGATACTTACGTACAAACACCGCCGTAACTTTGTTCCGGGAAAAAAAAGTTGTTAAAAAACATACACCCAGTAACTTGTGTGTAAATACCATGGTAATTTACGCTCCGCGGACTTGATAACATACATACAAATCATCATGGTAACTTTTTGACCCGGATTGGGGATTAATAAAAGTGTGTCCCCAGTAATTTCTGTGTAAATAACGTGTTAATATAAGCACCGCTTAACTGATAACTTACATACAAATCATCATGGTAACTTTTTGACCCGGAAAAAAACTTGTTGAAAATCATACTCTCGCTTCATGTGTACATAGTATGGTAATATACGTCCCGCGTACCCGATAACTTAAGTATAAAACACCGTGTTAACATTGAACCGCACCTCCCCCCCACCCCCACGGGTAATATGTGCGAAAATAGCATGATAATATACGAACCGCATACATGATAACTTACATATAAATACCTCGGTACATTTTTTACAAAGGGAAAAAAGTTGTAGAAAAACATACATCTGATAACTTATGTGTAAATATCTTGATAATATACGAATTGCCGATTTGATAACTTGGGTATAAACATTACGGTAACATTGAGCAAAGGAAAAAATGGTTGAAAAACATACCCCAATAACTTATGTGCAAATAGCATGGTAATATATGAACCGAAGACTTGATAACTTATGTACAAACACTGCGATAACTTTTGACCTTAGGAGAAAAAGAGTTGGTGGAAAAATTACCCTGGTAACTTATGTGTAAATAACATGGTAATATACAAACCGAAGACTTGATAACTTTTGTGCAAACACCGCGGTTACTTTTGACATAGGGAGAAAAAAAGTTGATGGAAAAAAATTACACCGGTAACTTACCTGTAAATAGCATGGTAATATATGAACCGAAGATTTGATAACTTATGTATAAACACTGCAGTAACTTTTAAAACATGAGATCTAGTATGTCGAAACTTCATGTTTTTTCGCAGTCTTTTTGTATGCCACCAGTCTTCCTCTCAAAATCATACTCCTACTAATCTACACTCGCAAAGTCACCATGCTGCACATGTTAAAGTTACCGTACTTCTCACGCTATAGTTACCAGCCTTCTCCTAATATAGTTACCATCTTTATCATACCATTTTTTTTGTTACCAGGGTGCTAGTGTTGAAGTTACCACGATGGACGTGTCATAGTTATCATGCTGCTCGTGCCAAAGTAATCAAGCCTAGAAGTAATCTTTTTGTTGACATGGTAGAAAGAAGAAGGGTTCAAATTCCCTAGTTTACATACTATGGACAACAAGTTTTTTATTTTGAGAATTGCTATGGACAATAAGTAAAGGTGGTTGAGTTGGTTATTGGGCTTACTAACTACCCTATAGACCTGGGTTCAAGTCCCCTTTTGAGCACTTTATTTTTTTTCCCACCTAGACTAACTGGCATAAAACAGCGAGAGATAAAAAAAAATCAGTGAACCGGTCTAGAAATAAGTAAATCGGTGTAAGATCGAAGGAGAGCGGACGTGGGTAGCAATCGAAAGCTGGGGCCGGGGGTAGCGATCGAACGAGGCCATCTGGATGATCGTTCAGTATTTTTACAAAATGCCACACATGTGCCAGGTATCACATTCCTTAAGAGAGAGGAGGCCAGAGTTTTTTGTTTCTCTCTTTTTATTTTACCTAAATGTCGACTGCCACTACCCAGGCGCATTTTGGACAAAGAAAATGGCCAAACCCCTTTGACTGCACATAATCGGTATGGAAGGACATTTCTACAAGGAGACTTGACCGAAGAGGGGCAGAATTGAGCAGCCTCGAGAATTAGGGGTAACTGTTGTAGGGGAACACTATAGAAAACAAAAAAAAATTGGTACTGCGAGCACGCCCAGGATCGCTATGGAGATGCATACAAGGTTTTTGATCTGATCATTACCAACTCGTAGCGCAGCGGAAGTAGAGTCGATGAAAATCGTCGGTGCAGATCCCCGCAGCTAGGATTTACAACCTCCAAACGCGGAGATGTTCTCCCTCGTCTGCTCCCCGGACGGTCCCTTTGACAGCCCTTCGGGAGGCAGTCAGACTGTCCCTCGGACGGTGTCACGAACAGCCCTTCGGGAGGATCCTCGAACTCAGACGGTATCTCAGACAGCCCTCCGGGAGGACCCTCGAACAGCCCCTCGGGCAAAAGATCGAACCTACAACCTCTCTACGGGGTTGAACACATATGGTGTCAGCTATCCGACAGGGCTTCACCGTCCAGAAGTAGTTCCCACCGGAACCCAGACAACCTTTTGCCTCTACGAAACTATTTTGTTGGGAGGGAGAGAGAAGTGAGAGTAAGGAGTGAGTGTGGAGTGCTCCTCTCCACCTCTATTTATAGGAAAAACCAAGGGGTAGAGTGGCACTTGAAAATACCAAAAAACCCATCACATGAGTCCTCCACAAGGGCATAAAGGGAAGGCAAGTGGAGCTCCATGGAGGAGCTCCTCCCTGATACCAAAAAACCCATCACATGAGTCCTCCACAAGGGCATAAAGGGAAGGCAAGTGGAGCTCCATGGAGGAGCTCCTCCCTGGGTCGGCAACGCCATGTGGGGCCACCCACAAGGGGTTCCCTCTTTCCCAACTCTTCCCCAAGATCTTTTGAGCAAAGCCCAAAAAAGTGGTTTTCCAAAAAGTAACCATAAAGGTGTTTTCACTATTCATGAAAAAAAAATCTACGTCCGTTAGATCCGAAAATATTTATGCAGGCCCAGAACATTTGTAGTACCCCCTAAAATAATTCTAGAAGCATTCCGAAACATTTCTGCATCAATGATTTTCCTCATCGAAAAGCAACCACAGCATTTCCGGCTGCTCCGGAACATTTCCAATTTTTCTCTCCGGAAAAATTCCAGAAGTTCACAGAACAATTCTGGCACCTCCAAAAAGTTCCAGGCACGTGTCGAAACCTATTTGGCTCAATGGTTTACTCCGAAACAACTTTTTGGTTTTACCGAAACTTTTTCGGTGTTCCCTCCGGAACTTTTCCGTTGTCTTCGAAACTTTTTCGGTGACTTTCTCTCAGACTCCATGTCTAGTATTCAGCAGATAGATGACCCTTAAGCGTGTAACCCAGTAGGTTCGGTGAAGTATAGACATGATCGGAACACTTTCCGATCAATGATCAATAGCGGAACCGTGGACATCCATATTGATCCATATACCCACATGAATGAATATACGAGTGAACCTGTAGTTGCCGTGTGCTATTCCTGTTGCTTCGCGATATGTTACAAACACCCGAGGTAAGACTTATCGGCATCCCCATGGATCAACATCTTGTCCACTATACCAGTTACCTCAGTACCGGTTTTGTTCTCTTCTCTTGTTTCCGCGTTCCGGCATCCCTGTGATCAAATCACATTGTGTCTGGCCAGACGATGATGGATACCACAACACCGAGAGGGCCCTAAGAATATCTCTCCATCTTCGGAGGAGCAAATCTCAATCTTGAGCTAACAACTTACTTGTCATACTTTTCCGTGAACCCGTAAGCAGCCCTAATAGCCATCCTGTTACAGATGACGTTTAACAAACCCGAAAGTTCACGAAGCAAGTACGAAGGAAACCGATACTCTCATGGTCTAAGGAATTATGCAAACGTTAACTTTTTCTGTGTTATTAACCATTAACTTGTGACGAATGTATCACATAGCATAACATCAATTCGGGTCGATTCAACACAAATATTCTTCTAACATTTTGCCCTCAAAATTGTGGGCATAGTCATGCCCATGATCAGGAAAACATGATCATCATGCAATAATTGAGCTAGTCTTAGAGGCATGACTAGGAATACATTTTACCGTTTATTATAACACACATGCACATGAGTTTCCCTCCAAACCTCGTGGATATTGCAGACTCGAGAATCGTTGCAGTTATAGCATGGAACATAAACATTCATTACAAACTTGGAGATACAAAATAACTATTATTATTGCCTCTAAGTCATATCTCCTACAGACTCCCACTTGCACTAGAGTCAATAATCTAGTTACATGGCTTCCCTGACACCAATGGCTATCCAGTGCTGCACATGCTTTGCCCCTGGTAGAGGCTTTGTCATTGGGCCTGACACGTTCAGATCCGTGTGAACTTTGCGTACTTTCACTAAACCCGCTTCAACATGATATCGAATGAGTTTATATTTGCGTTCAATATATCTTGTCTTATGGTGCGAACTTAGCTCCCTTGTCTGAGCCACGGTGCCACTATTATCACAATAGATCTCCACCGGGTCCAGCACACTTGGGACCACACGAAGGTCTTCAAGAAACTGCTTGATCCAGACTGCCTCCTTGGAGGCTTCTGAAGTTGCAACATATTCCGCCTCCATCGTAGAATCTGCCACAGTCTTATGTTTGGAACTGCCTCCTTGGAGGCTTTAGAATGAATAGGCCACCAACAATTGGTGCAAACCCATAAAACATATGTAACACCCCTAGTGTTAAGCTGCAGTGATCTCATGCTAATGATGCCATGTCATCTTGTTCTGCTAAGCCAATCTGCCACTTGTCCTAAATCAAAGCCAAATTCCATTTGAAATGCAAGTCAAATATTTACTTCCTCAATCATGCAAGCAAAATAGTTCATATTATGGCAAATATTCCCTAAGTAATTGCCATGATGAAACCAACCTCTTTTGGATTCCCAAAATACCCCTGCATTTTAAAACAGTGGCCCAGCATACTTATTCAGTCCTTTTAAATGAAAACATAATTCAAATGGATTCCAATTGGCCCCAAACTTTTTGTGCAACACCACAGTAATATGCTTGATTTATGTACAGAGTTCCACATTTAAAAAAAGTTGTTTGCCCACTCAAATAAATGCAAAACAGTAGCTTCTGAATTTTAGTTAAATAAAAAGAATAAAAGCAAAAGAGCTCTGTGCACTTCAGCCCAGCGGCGCTACAAGGTGGCCCGGCCCATTTGCGCTGGCCTTTCCCTAACCTCTCGCCAGAGGCAAGGAAGCCATGGCGCGCGCACGACCGTCCAGGCCGCGGATGGCGCGCTGTCTTTCATCCCGCGGCTCCCCGGGTGGATAAGGACCCCTGCGACGCGTTGGATGAACCCTAGCCTCCCCCTTTCCCTCACTTGCCTCTCTCTCTCGTTTTCGTCGTCACCGAACACTGTTGCCGCCACGCCTTCATGTTGCCGTGGCCATCGTTCGTCTCGAGCCACCGGAGGATGTCTCGGAGCACCGCCGTCCTCTTCTGCCCTGACGACAAGCACCGGTTTGAGCGGAAGCCCCTCCGAGCCGTCGTAATCACCGTCTCCGCCGACTGCATCCACCACGGTCACCTTCTCGATCCGCTCCCCCCCAAGCCTCTTCAGCCTCCCCGAGTCCTCCACGAGCTCTGCTGTGAGCTCCCGGTCCTCCGTGACCTTCCCCCTCTCCTTCCCGTGCCCTCTAACACCGTCTGCTGCTAGCTCCGCCCGTAGTCGCCGTTGGCCGTCGCCGCATCCGTCGTTTCCGACCGCCCCTGTTTGCAGTGCTAACCAAGATCCATGCGGTGCCTCGCGCTCAGTTGTTTGATGCTTGCGGCCGGCCTTTTTGGTCGCTGGAGCCATCGAAACCATGGACGTCGCCTCGTCGGGTGGTCGCCGGCGTGCGCCCAGCGCGCGCGCCCGTTAAACGGCACCAGCCCACTGACTGTGGGGCCCGGCCGGATTAGTTTAAGTTTAGGGTTAAACTAATTACCCTGCTAACCTAATATCTCTATGACAGATGGGACCCTATTGTTTAAATACCCCCTTGATTAACATGTGACATTGACACCAGGGGCCCACGTGCACTGTTCATTTGGATAAGACTTACACAGTCAGCGTGCTGACTCGGCACTGGGCCCCACCTGTCATACACAGTGGCTAGCTGCTGCTGTGTATAAAAAGGTTTTGGCACTATTGTGGATAATTCAAATTAAATAAATTAGGAAATTTTAGAATATTGCTAAAACTTTGTAAAATCATAGAAAAATAACCGTAACTCCAATGAAAATGTTTGATATATGAAAAACATTCACAAAAATGAGATGAATCCGTTGGTGCCCTCCATGTAGCTGTCACATGCCTCTAACACTACAAACGAACCTTCCCCTCCGGACCGCCTGTCCGATAGTTGCCCAGAGCCAGGGATATTTTCCCGCTCTGTCTGTAACGTGTAGCACTGTGTTAGGTCACCCCTAGCATATCATATTGCCATGTCATGATTTGTGCTGCATTTGTTTGCTTTGTATTTATTGTTTCTTCCCCCTCTTCTCTCTGGTAGACTCTGAGACTGACGCTGCTCCCGAGTACGACTACGTCCCCGACGTCCAGCCCCTCTCAGCAGAGCTTCCAGGCAAGCAAAACCCCCTTGATCATTCCTATATCGCTTATTCTTTCTCTCTCATGCTTGCATTAGATTTTGCTACTGATATTCAATAGCTCCTATTCTGATGCATAACCTGCTTTTGTAACCTGCAGTTATTTACTTTACCTGTTATCCTAAAGGCTTAGTCTAGGTTGGTTAGTGATCCATCAGCACTAGTAGAAAATAGGGCATTAGCCCCGGTTCGTCAGTGCCTTTAGTTCCGGTTGTGCAACCGGGACTAAGGAATCGGGACTAAAGGCCCCCACTCTTATTCCCGGTTGTGTTACCAACCGGGACTAAAGGGGCTCCACGTGGCCGCTGCGCAGCACTCAGGCAGGAGGACGTTTAGTCCCGGTTGGTAACATCAACCGGGACTAAAAGGCCGCCACGCGTCAGCCCCTGCCAAGCACTATTTTTTTAAAGGAGTGGTTTAGGGTTTTGGAGGGTTTAGCGGTTTAGGGGTTTTGGAGGGTTTAGGGTTTTCGTTTTTATTTTATGTTTTCCATTCAACTCGACTCTAGCTACTACATATAGCAATGAAGGAACCATTACACAAATCGTCATGAATATAGACGGAAGTGACTTCTCTTTCTCCGTGCTTGGTCGAACAACAACTTTTCGTATATCTATTCGATGCTACTACGTATAGTACACGTTGATTCATATATACAATGTAACATCACTTACGATCCCTAATATCTAATTACCAACATTCACTACCAATTCTCGATGGTATTCTTCGGTTTTAGCTATGATCTCTTGAAGGAAGAATCCCGCCAAATCCTCTTGAATTGCTCCTATGCGAGCCTTGGGTAGGAGTTCGTCTCGCTTCCGTTTGATCTAATTAAAAGAAGGGGTCAATATATATATATATATATATATATATGAATGAAACTCAACACAATTGATGGTAATAAAATAAATTTGTGAATATTGTTTACGTACATGATGTTTTTGAAGAGATCTGCCCGTCTCAGAAGTCATCTGGCGAATGAACTCGCAAACGTAGTATCCACATAAGTTATTCCCGGATCCCTGCCTCGAGCACTTTACGAGAATAGAGTTCAATCAAAATAATAATCAAGCATGATAGTGGTATTGAAACTAGAATCAAAGAGATCCGCGGACCTAGCTAGTACTACTTACACTGAGTTGTTCAAATAGCAACTCCTCTCTCCATTCGCGCCTAACCTGCTTGGCGAACTCTTTCCAAACCCTGCCTGGCAAAGAAAATGAATAAAGGAGTTATTAATTACTTGATATCAGGAAATGGACGATAGTTGCCGATATAGTGCGATAATGATTGAAATTACCTCTGGAGAATTTTTTCAGGTCCGCTCACATCTCAGGATCTTTACGTAACGAGTTCATGACAAGTACTTTTTCTGCGTCAAATTGAATGACTAGCAGAATAAAGTGGAACCTGCGCACGCATAGCTCATCAATTACACTTAACATCGAGTAAGTGAAACAGAATGATGTGTACAAGACAGTATAACACTCACTGGAAGTTGTAAGGAAATAGTATTTCCCTTTTGGTTTGTTGTTCAATTAACGCCCTTAGCAAGATCTTCTCTGTATCGTTGGCGTACCATTTTACCATAACTTCATGAATAGTATTTGGGTTAATGAACCCAATGTCATAGATTTGTCCTCTTTTGCATATTCGAGGATCTTCTTTCTGCATAATATATATAGTGAGGATAATTATACATGCAATGAACGAGCTGTGCTAGAGACTTAATTACAGAAATGATACTTACAAACAATAGCAACTGACGATAGATTTGTTGATGGCGTCTTGATTGTATAACTGAAATAATTCTTCAAATTCAATGTAAATCTCATTGTCTCCATTGAAGTAATGCTCATCTTTAATTTCCGCAATGATATAGTTGCTCCCTTGCTTTGAGGCTTCCAAGTACCAGTCATGCAATCTTCGCATCATCATTGGTAGATGCGGGATCTCCTCAGGTCTGACGAGAGGCTTCCCGTGCTCAAATTTAAAGGCTAACTCAGGCATTTCGAACTATACCTCATCGCCTAAGTTATCACCAAGAGTGAAACCAGGATCAGCGGCCGCTACCCCCGGATCATTAGCGATATCGTTGAACACCTTGAGCGGGGGGCACGATTGGTTTTTCTGTACTCCGAGCTGGGGAATTGTTTTCCCCCTTGCACTACAGCTACTTCCCAACCGCTGCTGTGGATCTCCATATGACTTTACAATAGAGCGGTCATAGTTTGACAGCAGCGGAGGCGGCGGTGGTTTTGTAAGGTTTTCTAGCAAGCGCCTCACTTTTACCAAATCTATTTTCTCCGTTGGATCTGGATGAGTCGGTGCAAGCTGGCGTTTCACGTGGGCATCCATGATCTCCTTGGTTTCCTCCTCAGTCATGTCGTATGGTAAATTGGCAGGAGCCTTCTTGACGCTACCTGCTCTGGATTTCTTCGTTGTTGTACTACTAGCCGCCGGAGCGGCAGCGGATCTCTTCCGCCGGTGCTGAGGCGGCGGAGGAGGCAGAGTCAGCTGACACAGTGAATTCTGCTGAGGGGCCTCCTCCGGCGGAGTCTGCTTACACGGCGAAGACAGCTGAGGCGACGGAGTGTGCTGACGCGGCGGAGACGGCTGAGGCAGCATAGATAGAGCTGGACTATGAGGAGTCTGGTGAGGGGCCTCCTTCGGTTGAGTCTGCTGACAAGGCGTCCAGTGTGGAAGCATGATGTGTTCCTTTCTCCATAGAATGGTAGTCCTTATGGCATCTCCCAGATGAGTCTTCCCTTCACCTGTAGGGTACTCAAGCTCTAGCTACTCAAATCCATTGGTAACTTCATCCACCCCGACAACAGCTTAGCCATCTGGAATTGGAGAGCAATGGTAAGTTCCATCGGCTACTCGAGGTAAGGCATAGCCGGCCGCCACCTTCAAGGTTATGTTCATGCATTTCGCCTGCAGATCACAATGTTCCCTCTCCATGATATCATCCACGGGGTAGCGATCAGGAGCCATGATATCATCTATGGGCGGCCGAACGAGCTCCGTGGAAGCCACGCTGCTTTTCCGCTAAGATGGTGGGGTAGCTCTGTGGGAAGTATCGAATGAAGGATCTTCGTGCCACTGAGATGATGGGCCGGTAGCTCGCTGGCTGTTAAGTGCCTCTATTTGCTTCTCCTACAACGCTAATCTTTCTTCTACCTTCTGCAACCAGTCTGCATCCTCTTTCTTCTTTCTCCCTAGACTTCTATAAGTGTCTCTGCTGTCGGGAAACCCAACCTTCCACGAAACGGAGCCTGATGTGCCTCGTGTTCGTCCAGGGTGTTCAGGATTCCCGAGGGCATGTGACAGCTCGTTCTTCTCTCTATCGGGATGGAACTTCCCTTCCTGCATGGCCTGGATTGCATCATGAATGTTTTTGATGGGTGTTGCAAGTTGAGCTTTCATATAAACACACTTCCCTATTTCTGGGAGCAAAGTTCCCCCATGCCCGAAGAACCAAGTCCTTGCCCGTTCGGGCCAGTTCAATGTCTCTGGATGGATCCCTTTATCAAGCAGGTCATTCTCAGCTTTGTCCCACGTAGGCCGGGCAACCTTGTAGCCACCTGACCCCGTAACATGGTGATATTCCTTCTTTGCAGCATTTTGCTTATTTATCAGTGACCTTTTCTTTCCTTTCTCTGCTGTCTTGTATGCCACAAATGCGGGACAGTGATCTTTCATCTTCTCATATTGACTGGTGAATGTTGGAGTCTTCTCTTTCAGGACAAACTTTTCGGGCAATCTTTTCTTCCAGTTATTGAATTGTTCGGCCATCTTCTTAAGAGCCCACGCCTTGACATTTCCCTCTACGACATTGCTATTTGAATCCACCTCTGGCGGTAGGCTAAAATTTGTCATGAGCATATTCCAAAGCTCATCTTTGGATCTATCATCGACATAAGAAACTCCATCGTCTGCGTTTGGCTTATTCCATTCTTGAATGCTGATCGGGATGCTGTCCCTAACAACAACTCCTCACTGACTTATAAATTGGTCTGCGGTCCACTTGGGAGCAGTCGGTTTGCCATCTGCAGCGATTTCTTTGATCGCGGACCTTTCATTCTCGCCCAACATTTTCTTCGGGCCTCGTCTCTTTATAGAATGTTGGCTCGATCCAGAGGGCTAAAAGAAGAAAGAAGCATTAATATATGTACATACAAATCAATTAATGCATCTAGTCAGCAGGCTTAATTAATATACCTCACCGTACTTTGCCACAGTTAAGGCTCCAACACCGCCGGGGCCGTAATCTTCTCCCTCCATTCGATCACCGGAGTCATCATCCTCTCTTCCCTCACCATCGGAGTCATTGAGAAACTGTGAGGTGACATCATCACCTTCATCGCGAATTATGTCCCACAACATCTCTTCTTGATCTAAGTCTCTGTCGTGTTCCATAGTTTCTGCAAATATTACAATATACAACCATGAGAGATAAGCCGTTTTTCAGACTTAAGGAAATCTGGGAATGCAAAACAGTAACATTATGATGACAACTTGAGAGCAAGATTGAGTCACGCTACAACAACTTCACATGGCAACCAAGGGCATGGCATCAAAGTACACATTACATAGACATTGGACATTATCTAGAATCATATCTGATGAGTCGTCCTATCTTTCAGGAGCGGATACTTTGCGGACCGCCTCTCTCATGCCTGTCCGACGTGCAAATCATGTTTTCATATGCCTCAAAATCAAAGGGAAATATCCTCTCACAACTCTCCGTGGTGCCCAACAATTTGAAATCATTCACTAATATTGATGTTGGACTCGACTAAATATGCGCTCCAAAGTCCAATCAACTATATAAGCCCGCGGTGGTCAAACACATATATGTTACAAAAATTTCTATGTTCACAAAAATATATAAGCCCGAGGGAAATTGAACAACGGCGGCTCACACAGCGGGGGCGGCGTTGCACCGAAATTATACCGAAGTTAACGGGGTTATGTTTATACAACAAATGGACACCTTTTGTCGAACAACGGAGGGACGATCAGAGACCAATAGCTCCAACATCGACGATCACTCCACGGAGATGCAACACCACAAATCCTGTAATTCCACCGAGTGAAAAAAAATTAGGTCACCACAATTTTGTTCTTCAATTTGTTTTAGCAAGATCATCAGGATGAAGTAACCACTCATCATATGCAAATTTTAACATTTGTTTCTCTATCTGAAAAAACCTAAAAAAATCTCTTCTTACTCGAGTTATGTAGGATTTTTCTATTATATATGTATGCATGCATATGTTATTTGGTTCTTCTCGTTATAGTATATCTCGGCCTCACTTTGTTGTTGTGAACTCCACCATTTCTCTAAAAAATTCTCTATGCAAATTTCTATAAAAAATGACTTTGATCACGAATAACTTTTATAATAACCTATATATGCAAATATCTCTAACTTTGATTAATGACCTTTGCAAATTTCTCTAAAATAATGACTTTGTTCATGAATATTTCTAACTATGCAAATATCTCTAACTATGTAAATATTTTTCTTATATTTAATAAATTCCAGAGTTGGAATTTCAATTATTCATAGTTCCTTTGATTTGCAAAGGAGCTATATTATCCCCAATTCTTTTGCACCCACAAAAATTACTCCATCTATTGACAGTACCCACAACCCATTCCACCAAAAACATATGGTTCCATAGTTCAATTTTTTCAAATTTCATTCAGTTCAAATTTGGACCAGATTCAAACTCCATGGTCAAAGGCCAATTTAAATTGCTCCAAAAATTCTGAAACTTTGCCAGACTCTCTTTTGTTCATCAACACCTCTCCACAAAAATTCTCAAAAATTCAAAAAATTCCTAGAGCCCTCTAGCATTTCATCATACATTTGATGTGCACTGTTTAGCACTGTCCAAAAATTCAGTAATTTCAGAAAAATTCAGAGAGACAGGGAAATAGATGCCATGCACTCCTCATCTTCCTCTCTCCCGCAAGTCGTCGCCTGCTTTGAGCTTTAATGAGTCACCCCGAACCCCGTGGTCAGTGGCTCGCTGCCGATGGCACAGTAGCCATCCAGTGCACCTGCCATCGCCCTCGGCGTCGGGGTCAGCGGCGTTGGCATCCAGCAGGGGGTGGAATAGGAGGAGGAGGAGGGGATCGGGGTGGCGCTCACAGCGAGGAGGCGTTGGCGACGAGGGCTTGGGGGCGGCGGCGACGAGGTGCAAGCTCGGGGGTGGTGACGAGGAGCGGGCTCAAGGGCGGCGACGAGGAGCGGGCTCGGGGCGGTGATGCACGGGGAGGAGGGCTTGGGGACGGCTCAAAGGCGACGGCGAGGTCCGGCAGCCTGGTGGCGTCGAGGTGGTCTTCGGCGTCGAGGGAGAGGGAGATCGAAACTGGAGATGGTATATGGAAAAAATTTCTAAGTCCTGCTTATATACACACAGCTTTAGTCCCGGTTGGTGGCTCCAACTAGGACTAAAGGCCCGGTTGGAGCCACCAACCGGGACTAAAGCTTGTTTTCGGCAGCCAAATGGGTTGGCCTTAGTCCCGGTTGGTGCCACCAACCGGGACTAAACTCCTGACCGGGCACAGCTGGCGGGTGGTGGGAGTTTAGTCCCACCTCGCCAAGCGAGAGGCGCTCGCATCGGTTTATAAACCCGGCTGTGGGTGAATTGGCAAGATCCTCTCAATGCAGACAGCTCATTGTCTAACCTTGCACCTCTCTGCCCTGTGGTGCCTACTAGCAGAAAAAATACATGTCCCACAGGCATGTATCCTGGCCCATATGGTTGGGCTTCTAGTCGTACGCAGGCCGTGGAGTGTAAATTCTCCTGTTAGTAGGCGAGCTTTTTCTTATTTATTTTTTTTGCATATGTTACATGTAAATTTTTGGACCTTCTCCAAATCACCTCTAAAATTTTTTACATGATCACTTACATGTAATACACATGTAAATCAAAGGAATTTTAAAAAAATGACTTTTTGGGCTTCTAGTCGTATGCAGGCCGTGGAGTGTAAATTCTCCTGTTAGTAGGCGGGCTTTTTTTATTTTAATTTTTTTTGCATATGTTACATGTAAATTTTTGGACCTTCTCCAAATCACCTCTAAAATTTTGTACATGGTCATTTACATGGAATACACATGTCAATCAAAGGAATTTAAAAAAAATGAATTTTAAACTGTCCCCTTAAGGTAAAGTCGGAGTTATATACCTGAGTTTGACCGAGCCACTATAAATTAATAAAATTCAAATAAATGAATATTTTTCATTTTCTATCTATGTAACCATAATATGTTATGTTTCGGTTAAAGTCGGAGTAACCATAATATCTTATGTTTCAAATAAATGAAAAAAAAATTCATATTATGTCTATGTAACCATAATATGTTATGTTTCAAATAAATGAAAAAAAATCATATTCTGTCTATTTAAATGAATTTCATAAAATTCAAATAAATTCGGAGTTATTCTTTTGCCAAATTATATTATGTTTCGGTTAGTCAACATGAGGATATTTTAATAGGTGTTTTAAAATTATTTTAATGTTTTGATTTAATTCTTTTGCTATTAAAGTTTTTAACAAAAAATACTTTATGAAAATTTTAGTTGGATAAATTTTATATAATTTAAGTTAATATTATTTGATCATAACTAAGTTTTTAAAAGCTTTTTAGTTGATTCATTTTGCTATTGAAGAATATTATAAAATAATTTTTTGTTAACCTAATAATGTTATATTTTCTTTTCTGTTAACTTATTAGTTTAGTATTTGTTTTGTTTTCTATTTTTTCTTTTTTATTGTATTCTTTATTGCTTTATTCTTGATTGTATTTTGATTGCTAGAATGCTTGCTAGAGTGAATGCTTATATGAATGCAATGTTTGATTATATAGATTTTCATCAGATAGTGACAAAAAGTTTTATCAAGTTATTTCTCATAGGTACTATTTGCATTGATTAACTCCTCTGTATTACGAAAATACTAAAAGGATATGAATAATTGAAATTTCATAACTTAATAAATAATTATTCTAAAATCATGTTTCAAATGCCAAAATGCCCTAGCTAGCTCTTACAAAGATTCCCACCGGTTTGTCTGAAGTGGCACTTTCCAGCTATAAGTCCGGAAACTCACAGTAGAGAGAAAGTGATCGCGGTGAAGCCGGTCACATCCCAGAGTGGGATCTTTTGGGGTATAAAACTATTTCTTCACGTGTGTCCCTTGCTTATTGCGCAGTAACCATGGATAATCTTCGTCATTTAACATGATGCTTGGGTCAGTCTTCACTGTGAAGTGAGAAATTTCATGAAACTTTTCATAATCTTCTGACATGTCTTTCTTGTCCTTCACTCCCACAATGTTTCTTTTCCTTGAAAGAACTATGTGGCGCTTTGGCTCATCGTATGATGTATTTGCTTCCTTATCTTTTCTTTTTCTCGGTTTGGTAGACATGTCCTTCACATAGAAAACATGTGCCACATCATTGACTAGGATGAAT
The DNA here is from genome assembly GCA_011799875.1 of Thinopyrum elongatum. Classification (NCBI taxonomy): domain Eukaryota; kingdom Viridiplantae; phylum Streptophyta; class Magnoliopsida; order Poales; family Poaceae; genus Thinopyrum; species Thinopyrum elongatum. Next base: position 561,814,804 of record CM022302.1, read on the forward strand.
GGTTCGTCTGTGTACCCTAGATTGTTGAGATCCACTGTTGTCATTCCTAACTACGGGTCTACCTGTACCTCGCCTCCTATCAGATTAACCCATTTGCATCGAAACAAAGGGACCTTAAAATCACGTCCATAGTCAAGTTCCCATATCTCCTCTATGTAACCATAATATATGTCCTTTGCCCTATTGGTGTTTGCTGCATCAAAGCGGACACCACTGTTTTTGTTGGTGCTCTTTTTATCTTGGGCGATCATGTAAAATGTATTCCTATTTATCTCGTACCCTTGGAAAGTTAATACAGTCGAAGATGGTGTCCTGGCCAAGAAGTACTACTCATCTCCAACAGTGGTGTTACCCATGAGATGTGTTTGGAACCAACCGCCGAAAGTCCCCATGTGTTCACGTGTAATCTAGTCGTCAGATTGCTCCGGGTGTTTGGAGCATAAAATATTCTTGTGTTCATTGATATACGGGGCCACCAAGGTAAAATTTTGTACAACTGTGTAGTGTGCTTGCGCCCAAGAACGCCCGTCCCTACATATTATTGCTTTTGGTCCTAGCGTGCCTTTTGCACCTAGTCTCCCCTCGTGCTGCGATTCAGGAACATCAATCGGCTTAAGGTCAGGAATAAAGTCAACACAAAACTCAATGACCTTCTCTGTTTCGTGGCCCTTGGAGATGCTTCCTTCTGTCCTAGCACGGTTATGAACATATTTCTTTAAGACTCCTATGAACCTCTCAAAGGGGAACATATTGTGTAGAAATGCAGGACCCAGAATTGCAATCTCGTCGACTAGGTGAACTAGGCCGTGCGTCATAATATTGAAGAAGGATGATGGGAGCACCAATTCGAAACTAACAAGACATTGTACCAAATCATTCTGTAACCTTGGTACGATTTCTGGATCGATTGCCTTCTGAGAAATAGCATTGAGGAATGCACATAGCTTCACAATGGCTAATAGAACATTTTCTGGTAGAATCCCCCTCAATGCAACCGGAAGCAATTGCGTCATAATCACGTGGCAGTCATAAGAATTTAGGTTCTGGAATTTTTTTCTCTACCATATTTATTATTCCCTTTATATTCGACGAGAAGCGAGACAGGACCTTGATGCTGAGCAGGCATTCAAAAAAGATTTCCTTCTCTGCTTTGGTAAGAGCATAGCTGGCAGGACCTTGATACTGCTTTGGATGCATGCCATCTTTTTCGTTCATACGTTGCTGGTCCTCTCGTGCCTCCGGTGTATCTTTTGTCATCCCATACACGCCCAGGAAGCCTAGCAGGTTCACACAAAGATTCTTCGTCACGTGCATCGCCTCAATTGCAGAGCGGACCTCTAGGACTTTCCAATAGGGTAGGTCCCAAAATATAGATTTCTTCTTCCACATGGGTGCGTGTCCGTCAGCGTCATTCGGAACAAATTGTCCGCCAGGACCCTTTCCAAAGATTGCTTTTAAATCCTTGACCATATCAAATATATCATCACCAGTACGGGCCACAGGCTTCTTCCGGTCATCTGCCTCACATTTGAAATGCTTGCCTTTCTTTCTTAAGGCATGCTTGGTCGAAAGAAATCGATGATGTCCCAGGTACACATTCTTCTTACATTTGTCCAAATATATATTTTCAGTCTCATCTAAACAGTGCGTGCATGCGTTGTATCCCTTGTTTGTATGTCCTGAAAGGTTACTAAGAGCAGGACAATCATTGATGGTTACAAACAGCAACGCTCATAGGTCAAATTCCTCCTGTTTGTGCTCATCCCACACACGTACACCTTTTATATTCCACAGCTGCAAAAGTTGTTCAACTAATGGCCTTAGGTACACATCAATGTCGTTGCCGGGTTGCTTAGGGCCTTGGATGAGCACTGGTATCATAATGAACTTCCGCTTCATGCACAACCAAGGAGGAAGGTTATAAATACATAGAGTCACAGGCTAGGTGCTATGATTGCTCCTCTGCTCCCCAAAAGGATTCATGCCATCTGCACTTATACCAAACCATATGTTCCTTGCGTTACCTGCAAACTTCGGCCACTTTATCTCAATTTTTCTCCACTGCGACCCATCAGCGGGTACTCTCAACATCCCGTCTTTCTTACGGTCTTCTTTGTGCCATCGCAACAACTTGGCATGCTCTTTGTTTCTGAACAGATGTTTCAACCATGGTATTATAGGAGCATACCACATCACCTTGGTAGGAACCCTCTTCCTGGGGCACACGCCCTCAACATCACTAGGGTCATTTCATTTGATTTTACACCGCAATGCACAGCATACCGGGCATGCATTCAAATTCTCATACTCCTCGCCGCGGTAGAGGATGCAGTCATTAGGGCAAGCATGTATCGTCTGCACCTCTAATCCTAGAGGGCAGAGAACCTTCTTTGCTTCGTAGGTACTATCAGGTAATTCATTATCCTTTGGACGCTTCTACTTCATTATTTTTAGTAGCTTACCAAATCCCTTGTCAGATAAACCATTCTCTGCCTTCCATTGCAGCAATTCCAGTGTGGTACCGAGCTTTGTGTTTCCATCTTCGCAATTTGTGTACAACCATTTTTTGTGACCCTCTAACATGCGATCGAACTTCAACTTCTCCCTTTCACTTTCACATTCTCTCTGTGCATCAACAATGACCCGCCGAAGATCATCAGCGGGCACATCTGGTGCCTCTTGATCTTCAGCTTCCCCCATTGCAGTATCACCGTATTAAGGGAACATAGGATAGTTGTCATCATCCTCTTCTTCTTCATTGTCTTCCATCATAACCCCTCTTTCTCCATGCTTGGTCCAACAATTATAGTGGGGCATGAAACCGTTCTCAAGCAGGTGGAAGTGAAGGGTTTTCAAGGAAGAGTAATCCTTCGTATTCTCACAGACAACACATGGACAGTACATAAAACCATTCTACTTGTTTGCCTCAGCGACATCGATAAAATTATGCAGGCCCGTAATGTACTCGAAAGTGCGTCAGTCACCGTACATCCATTGCCGGTTCATCTGCGTTATGTAATTAAGTATATCAAAAACCATTACAGAACATCATGATTAGAGAAATGACCAAATTAATACAAGTTCATCATCACATTTAAACCAAAGTACAGTAGTGACCAAATGTTATTACTACAAAAATAAATACATAAAGTTCATACATAGTTCTCACAAAACAACATACAACTATGTAAAACATTTAAATGCAACAACAAATGCGATCAAAATTACAACTAAGGTAACAATTGATCCAACAGCATAATGATAGCAAGCCTCTTTATCAATGGCATATTTTATAATCTTTCTAATCTTCAAGCGCATTGCATCCATCTAGATCTTGTGTAGATCAACGACATCGGCAACATGCAACTCCAATTTCATCTTCTCTTCTTCAATTCTTTTCAATTTTTCTTTCAAATAATTGTTTTCTTTTTCAACTAAATTTAACCTCTCGACATGAGGGTCGGTTGGAATTTCCGGTTGACGTACCTCCTAGATAAAAACATCTATGTCAAGTTGGTCGACATAATTGTCATAAACACTAAATGAAACAAATAGTTATAAAATATAATATACAACATCCGAATCATAGACCGAACAAGAGCCAACGGGGGCGGATACCAAAACCATGGCACTATATAATAACAAACAATAATACAAGTAAGAAAATTATACAAGTAGCTATCTAAATCATACAAGTAAGAATTTGTTCTATTAAAAAAAAGATAAAAACAACAGGCTCACCACGGTGGTGCCGGTGACGAGATCGGCACGGGCGATCGACGGCGGTGAGGACGAGGACGGGGATGGGACGGCACCCTACACATGTGCAAACTAAGAAGTTAATTTGAGCTCAAATTGTGCATGTAAATCAAATAAACTCCCACATGCACTCCTCCACTAAAACCCACAAACCACTCTACTTCTAGAGCATATTAAATGAGCTAAACTAGCAGTGAGAGATGAAAGGATGAAGTTGCTAACCTTTTAGAACACTTGGATAGTTGGTGCACTGCCAAATCTAGAAAAATCTTGGGGAAAATGGAGCTTGGAGGAAGAACAGAGGAGAAAGCTTAAGTGTTGGTCAGGCATTTCATCGGACACCTCATGTGCATAGGAAGGCAGAATAGAGCAGCACACACACCTCCCACCTTCTACAGCCAAAAAACAGAGGAGAGGGCGGGCAGGGGCGAGGATATATTTAGGCATCTTTTTAGTCCCGGTTGGTATCTAGAACCGGGACTGAAGACTGACCTTTAGTCCCGGTTCTAGACACCAACCGGGACTAAAGGGGTTGCGTTAGGAGCGAGGCCCTTTAGACCCGGTTGGTGTCTGGAACCGGGACTGATGCCTGCCGAGGCCCGACCACCGTCCTAGCCACTCGAACCGGGACTGATGCTCACATTAGTCCCAGTTCATAACACAACCGGGAGAATTGCTCTGATCTTGCAAGAACCAAAGCCCTGTTTTCTACTAGAGCAGTGGCCCCTCACCCTTGTCCCTGTTGCCCCGCTTTGTTACCGGTGCCTCGATCAGTGTGATCGACGTGTAGAGCCCGACACATCACCGACACCCCCCTTTAGTTGTACGACTCTATAGAGCTACTATCAAGTGCCGAGGGTGAAACCTCCTACCTCACTCCTGATGATATCTCGGTAGTATAGTTAATTGGTTGTGGATTACCGAGGATGATTCCTCTTCCTCCACCTCCGATGATGACTCTGTCATGCAACCCCTCAGGTGGGAATCCATTGAGGGTGATTCCTCGGACTTCCCCCTTGATGTTAAAAACACACTGTTACCTTGCATTGTTTCCCGTTTACTGTTACTATGGGACTGAAGGGACAGGCAGTACTACCCCGATAGAGGTGGACTTGAGTTCGAGACAATCTCTTGTGTAGTCGGGTTGACCCGGAGAGTACCCGCAAGATAATTACGCGGCACGGCCAGCCAGGTGGACCGCCCTAGAGAGGGATGGGATTGGCCCTTGTCGTAAGTCCGCGAGATGGGGTGATGGGATCACTGATCGTTACCTCGAGCTCCCAACACACTAATGGGTTTGGATATAAGATCTGAGTAGGCCTCTGGCCTTTTCGCACTGACCACCACTCCGGAATAAAAGTGGGCACTCGGCGTCGTATGTTTCTTTCGAAAGCTCTTCAGATATCGCAGTTCAGAGATGTGGGCTGATTGCTGGGGTGGACGATAACCACTCGCGCTTGTATAAGGGGGTGGGTCTGGTCCCCGGCCAGTCGCGCAATGCGCAAGAGTGCAAAGGGCAATGGGCTTGGACCCCTGACCACTTAGGATGTAGACCGGCGTGCTGACCTCTCTATTGAGCCTAGGTAGGGCTACGATGTGTCGATTTGCCGAGGCCGGGCATGACCCGATAAAAGTGTGTCCGGCCGGAGTTAATCGATCGTGTTGGGTAAGTTGGTGCACCCCTGCAGGGAAGTTAATCTATTTGAATAGCCGTGTCCATGGTAACGGACGCTCGGAGTTGTATCCTGATCTACTACAATTAGAACTGGATAATTGGTGTTACTTACTCGCGAGGTAGTCGAGGGATGATCTTTGGGCGTTGCTGATGGGGAACGTAGCATGCAATTTCAAGAAAATTCCTACGCTCACGCGAGATCTATCTAGGAGATGCATAGCAACAAGAGGGGGAGAGTGTGTCCACGTACCCTCGTAGACCGAAAGCGGAAGTGTTTGTTAACGCAGTTTATGAAGTCGAACCTCTTCTCATTCCGACCGATCAAGTACCGAACGTACGGCACCTCCGAGTTCTGCACACGTCAGCTCGATGACGTCCCTCGAACTCTTGATCCAGCAAAGTGTTGAGGGAGAGTTTCGTCAGCACGATGGCGTGGTGACGGTGATGGTGAAGTGATCCACACAGGGCTTCGCCTAAGCACTACGACAATATGACCGGAGGCGTAAACTGTGGAGGGGGGCGCCGCACACGGCTAAGAATCAATGTTGTGTGTTATAGCGGTGCCCCCCTCACATATATATAGGTGGGAGAGGGAGAGTGGCAGCAAGGGGCGCCCCAAGTAGGAGTAATCCTACTTGGGCGCCTCCCACAAGTCGACCTCCCCCCTTCCATAAGTGTCGGAGGGGGAAGGAAAGAGAGGGGGGAGAGAAGGAAAGGGGGAGGCCGAATCCTCCCCTTTCCTTCTCCCTTCCCCTCCTTCCTTCTCCTCCTATTTTGCCCTAAATGGGGGCGCACCAGCCCACCAGGGGCTGTTCTGTCCCTCTCTTGGCCCATAAGGCCCATATCTTTGCCGGGGGTGCCCCGGAACCCCCTTCCGGTGACCCGATATGTACCCGGTACCTCCGGAACACTTTCGGTGTCCGAATACTATCGTCCTATATATGAATCTTTACCTCTCGACCATTTCGAGAATCCTCGTCATGTCCGTGATCTCATCCGGGACTCCGAACAACATTCGGTCACCAATCACATAACTCATATAATACAAGATCGTCATCGAACGTTAAGCGTGCGGACCCTACGAGTTCGAGAACTATGTAGACATGACCGAGACACCTCTCCGGTGAATAACCAATAGCGGAACCTAGATGCTCATATTGGTTCCCACATATTCTAGGAAGATATTTATCGGTCGTACCGTAATGACAACATACGTTATTCCCTTTGTCCTCGGTGTGTTACTCACCCGAGATTCGATCGTCGGTATCTTCATACCTAGTTCAATCTCATTACCGGAAAGTCTCTTTACTCGTTCCATAATGCATCATCCTACAACTAACTCATTAGTCACTTCGCTTGCAAGGCTTTTTATGATGTGCATTACCGAGAGGGCCCAGAGATACCTCTCCGATACTCGGAATGACAAATCCTAATCTCGATCTATGCCAACCCAACAAACACCTTTGGAGATACCTGTAGAGCATCTTTATAATCACCCTGTTACGTTGTGACATTTGATAGCACACAAGGTATTCCTCCGATATCCGGGAGTTGCATAATCTCATAGTCAAAGGAATATGTATATGACATGAAGAAAGCTATAGCAATAAAACTGAACGATCAATATGCTAAACTAACAGATGGGTCTTGTCCATCACATCATTCTCCTAATGATGTGATCCCGTTCATGAAATGACTACACATGTCTATGGTTAGGAAACTTAACCATCTTTGATTAACAATCTAGTCTAGTAGAGGCTTACTAGGGACACGGTGTTTTGTCTATGTATCCACACATGTATCAAGTTTCCAGTTAATACAATTCTAGCATGGATAACAAACATTTATCATGATATAAGGAAATATAAAATAACAACTTTATTATTGCCTCTAGGGCATATTTCCTTCAGTCTCCCACTTGCACTAGAGTCAATAATCTAGTTCACATCGCCATGTGATCAATACCCAAATGGTTTACTAGAGTCAATAATCTAGTTCACATCACCATGTGATTAACACCAATATTTCACATCGCCATTTGGCCAACACCCAAAGGGTTTACTAGAGTCAATAATCTAGTTCACATCACCATGTGATTAACACCCAAAGAGTACTAAGATGTGATCATCTTTTGTTTGTGAGAGAAGTTTAGTCAACGGGTCTGCCACATTCAGATCCGTATGTATTTCATAAATTTCTATGTCTACAATGCTCTGTATGGAGCTACTCTAGCTAATTGCTCCCACTCTCAATATGTATCCAGATTAAGACTTAGAGTCATCTGGATCGGTGTCAAAGCTTGCATCGATGTAACTCTTTACGACGAACTCTTTATCACCTCCATAACCGAGAAAAATTTCCTTAGTCCTCTTAAGGTACCTAAGGATAATTCTGACCGTTGTCCAGTGATCTACTCCTAGATCACTATTGTACCCCTTTGCCAAACTCATAGCAAGGCACGAAATAGGTCTGGTACACAGCATGGCATACTTTATAGAACCTATGGCTGAGGCATAGGGAATGACTTTCATTCTCTCTCTATCTTCTGCCGTGGCCGGCTTTGAGTCTTACTCAACTTCACACCTTACAATACAGGCAAGAACTTCTTCTTTCACTGATCCATTTTGAACTCCTTCAAAATCTTGTAAAGGTGTGTACTCATCGAAATTTTTTATCAAGCGTCTTTATCTATCTCTATAGATCTTGATGCCCAATATGCAAGCAGCTTCACCGAGGTCTTTCTTTGAAAAACTCCTTTCAAACACTCCTTTAGGCTTTCCAGAAAAATTCTACATCATTTTCGATCAACATTATGTCATTCATATATACTTATCGGAAATATTGTAGTGCTCCCACTCACTTTCTTGTAAATACAGGCTTCTCCGAAAGTCTTTATAAAACTATATGCTTCGATCAACTCATCAAAGCGTATATTCCAACTCTGAGATGCTTGCAGCAGTCCATAGATGGATTGCTGGAGCTTGCACACTTTGTTAGCACTTTAGGATCGACAAAACCTTCTGGTTGCATCATATACAACTCTTCTTTAATAAATCCATTAAGGAATGTAGTTTTGACGTCCATTTGCCAGATTTCATAAAATGCGGCAATTGCTAACATGATTCGGACAGTCTTAAGCATCACTATGAGTGAGAAAATCTCATCGTAGTCAACACCTTGAACTTGTCGAAAACCTTTTTGCGACAAGTCGAGCTTTGTAGATAGTAACACTACCATCAGTGTCTGTCTTCCTCTTGAAAATCCATTTATTCTCAATGGCTTGCCGATCATTGGGCCAGTCCACCAAAGTCCATACTTTGTTCTCATACATGGATCCTATCTCAGATTTCATGGCCTCAAGCCATCTGTTGGAATCTGGGCTCATCATAGCTTCTTCATAGTTCGTAGGTTCGTCATGGTCTAGTAACATGACTTCCAAAATAGGATTACCGTACCACTCTGGTGCAGAACGTGATCTGGTTGACCTACGAGGTTCGGTAGTAACTTGCTCTGAAGTTTCATGATCATTATCAATAGCTTCCTCTCTAGTTGGTGTAGGCATCACGAGAAGAGTTTTCTGTGATGAGCTACTTTCCAATTCGAGAGAAGGTACAATTACCTCATCAAGTTCTACTTTCCTCCCACTCACTTCTTTCGAGAGAAACTCCTTCTCTAGAAAGGATCCATTCTTAGAAACAAAGATCTTGACTTCGGATCAGTGGTAGAAGGTGTACCCAACAGTTTCTTTTGGGTATGCTATGAAGACACACTTCTCCGATTTGGGTTCGAGCTTATCAGGCTGAAGATTTTCACATAAACATCGCAACCCCAAACTTTAAGAAACGACAGCTTAGGTTTCTTGCCAAACCATAGTTCATACGGTGTCGTCTCAACGGATTTAGACGGTGCCCTATTTAACGTGAATGCAGCTGTCTCCAATGCATAACCCCAAAACAATAGTGGTAAATTGGTAAGAGACATCATAGATCGCACCATATCTAATAAAGTACGGTTACGATGTTCGGACACACCATTACGCTATGGTGTTCCAAGTGGCGTGAGTTGTGAAACTATTCCACATTGTTTTAAATGAAGGCCAAACTCGTAACTCAAATATTCGCCTCCGCGATCTGATCGTGGAAACTTTATTTTCTTGTTTAAGATGATTCTCCACTTCACTCCGAAATTCTTTGAACTTTTCAAATGTTTCAGACTTGTGTTTCATCAAGTAGATATACCCATATCTGCTTAAATCATCTGTGAAGGTCAGAAAGTAACAATACCCGCCGCGAGCCTCAACACTCATCGGACCGCATTCATCGGTATGTATTATTTCCAATAAGTCAGTGGCTCGCTCCATTGTTCCGGACAACGGAGTTTTAGTCATCTTGCCCATGAGGCATGGTTTGCAAGCATCAAATGATTCATAATCAAGTGATTCCAAAAGTCCATCCGCATGGAGTTTCTTCATGCGCTTTACACCAATATGACCTAAACGGCAGTGCCGCAAATATGTTGCACTATCATTATCAACTTTGCATCTTTTGGCATCAATATTATGAATATGTGTATCACTACGATCGAGATTCAATAAACCATTTGCATTGAGTGCATGACCATAGAAGGTTTTATTCATTTAAACAGAACAATAATTATTCTCTGACTTTAAATGAATAACCGTATTGCAATAAACATGATCCAATCATATTCATGCTCAACGCAAACACCAAATAACATTTATTTAGGTCCAACACTAATCCCAAAGGTAGAGGGGGTATGCGATGGTGATCTTATCAACCTTGGAATCACTTCCAACACACATCGTCACCTCGCCTTTAACTAGTCTCTGTTCATTTTGCAACTCCTGTTTTGAGTTACTAATCTTAGCAACTGAATCGGTATCAAATACCCAGGGGCTACTATGAACACTAGTAAAGTACACATCAATAACATGTATATCAAATATACCTTTGTTCACTTTGCCATCCTTCTTATCCGCCAAATATTTGGGGTAGTTCCACTTCCAGTGACCATTTCCTTTGCAGTAGAAGCACTCAGTTTCAGGCTTGGGTCCAGCTTTGGGCTTCTTCATGGGAGTGGCAACTTGCTTGCCATTCTTCTTGAAGTTCCCTTTCTTTCCCTTGCCTTTTTCTTGAAACTAGTGGTCTTGCTAACCATCAACACTTGATGCTATTTCTTGATTTCTCCCTTCGTTGATTTCAGCATCGCGAAGAGCTTGGGAATCATTTTCGTCATCCCTTGCATATTATAGTTCATCACGAAGTTCTAGTAACTTGGTGATAGTGACTAGAGAACTCTGTCAATCACTATCTTATCTGGAAGATTAACTCCCACTTGATTCAAGCGATTGTAGTACCCAGACATTCTGAGCACATGCTCACTAGCTGAGCTATTCTCCTCCATCTTGTAGGCAAAGTACATGTTAGAGGTCTCATACCTCTTAACACGGGCATGAGTATGAAATATCATTTTCACCTCTTGGAACATCTCATATGCTCCATGGCGTTCAAAACATTTTTGAAGTCCTGGTTCTAAGCCATAAAGCATGGTGCACTAAACTATCAAGTAGTCATCATACCGAGATTGTCAAACATTCATAACGTCTGCATCTGCTCCTACAATAGGTCTATCACCTAGCGGTGCATCAAGGACAAAATTCTTCTGTGCAGCAATGAGGATAATCCTCATATCATGAACCCAGTCCGCATCATTGCTACTATCATCTTTCAACTTATTTTTCTCTAGGAACATATCAAAATAAGGGAGCTATATCGGGAGCTATTGATCTACAACATAGATTTGCAAATACTATTAGGACTAAGTTCATGATAAATTAAGTTCAATTAATCAAATTACTTAAGAACTCCCACTTAGATAGACATCCCTCAAGTCATCTAAATGATACGTGATCCAAATCAACTAAACCATGTCCGATCATCACGTGAGATGGAGCAGCCATCAATGGTGAACATCTCTATGATGATCATATCTACTATATGATTCACGTTCGACCTTTCGGTCTCCAGTGTTATGAGGCCATGTCTGTACATGCTAGGCTCGTCAAGTTTAACCCGAGTATTCCGCATGTGCAAAACTGTCTTGCACCCATTGTATATGAACGTACAACCTATCACACCCGATCATCACGTGGTGTCTCAGCACGACGAACTGTCGCAATGGTGCATACTCAGGGAGAACACTTATACCTTGAAATTTTAGTAAGGGATCATCTTAGAATGCTACCGCCGTACTAAGCGAAATAAGATACACAAAAGATAAACATCACATGCAATCAAAATATGTGACATGATATGGCCATCATCATCTCGTGCCTTTGATCTCCATCTCCAAAGCACCGTCATGATCTCCATCGTCACCGGCTTGACACCTTGATCTCCATCATAGCGTCGTGGTTGTCTCGCCAACTATTGCTTCTACAACTATCGCTAACGCATAGTGATAAAGTAAAGCAATTACATGGCGTTTGCATTTCATACAATAAAGCGACAACCATAAGGCTCCTGCCAGTTGCCGATAACTTTTACAAAATATGATCATCTCATACAACAACGTATATCACATCATGTCTTGCTCATATCACATCACAAGATGCCCTGCAAAAACAAGTTAGACGTCCTCTACTTTGTTGTTGCAACTTTTACGTGGCTGCTACGGGCTTCTAGCAAGAACCGTTCTTACATACGCATCAAAACCACAACGGTGTTTCGTCAAGTTTGCTGTTTTAACCTTCAACAAGGACCGGCCGTAGTCAAATTTGATTCAACTAAAGTTGGAGAAACAGACACCCGCCAGCCACCTTTATGCAAAACTAGTTGCATGTCTGTCGGTGGAACCGGTCTCATGAACATGGTCATGTAAGGTTGGTCCGGGCCGCTTAATCCAACAATACCGCCGAATCAAAATAAGACGTTGGTGGTAAGCAGTATGACTATCACCGCCCACAACTCTTTGTGTTCTACTTGTGCATATCATCTATGCATCGACCTGGCTCGGATGCCACTGATGGGGAACGTAGCATGCAATTTCAAAAAATTTCCTACACTGACGCAAGATCTATCTAGGAGATGCATCACAATGAGAGGGGGAGAGTGTGTCCACGTGCCCTCATAGACCGAAAGTAGAAGCGTTTGTTAACACGGTTGACATAGTCGAACTTCTTCTCGTTCCGACCGATCAAGTACCGAACGTACGGCACCTCCGAGTTCTGCACATGTTCAGCTCGATGACGTCCCTCAAACTCTTGATCCAGCAAGGTGTCGTGGCAGAGTTTCGTCAGAACGACGGCTTGGTGACGGTGATGGTGAAGTGATCCGCGCAGGCCTTCGCCTAAGCACTACGACAAAATGACCGGAGGCGTAAACTGTGGAGGGGGGGCGGCGCACACGGCTAAGAATCAATGTTGTGTCTTCTAGCGGTGCCCCCCTCACATATATATAGGTGTGGGAGAGGGAGAGGGGCAGCAAGGGGCGCCCCAAGTAGGAGTAATCCTACTTGCGCGCCTCCCACAAGTCGGCCTCCCCCCTTCCATAAGTGTCGGAGGGGGTAGGAAAGAGAGGGGGGGAGAGAAGGAAAGGGGGAGGCCGAATCCTCCCCTTTCCTTCTCCCTTCCCCTCCTTCCTACTCCCCCTATTTCAGCCTATATGGGGGCACACCAGCCCATCAGGGGCTGGTCTGTCCCTCTCTTGGCCCATAAGGCCCATATCTTTGTCGGGGGTGCCACGGAACCCCTTTCCGGTGACCCGATATGTACCCGGTACCTCCGGAACACTTCCGGTGTCCGAATACTATCATCCTTTATATGAATCTTTACCTCTCGACCATTTAAAGACTCCTCGTCATGTACATGATCTCATCTGGGACTCCGAACAACATTCGGTCACCAATCACATAACTCATATAATACAAAATCGTCATCGAACGTTAAGCGTGCGGACCCTACGGGTTCGAGAACTATGTAGACATGACCGAGACACCTCTCCGGTCAATAACCAACAGCGGAACCTAGATGCTCATATTGGTTCCCACATATTCTACGAAGATCTTTATCGGTCGTACCGTAATGACAACATACGTTATTCCCTTTGTCATCGGTATGTTACTCGCCCGAGATTCGATCGTCGGTATCTTCATACCTAGTTCAATCTTGTTATCGGCAAGTCTCTTTACTTGTTTCGTAATGCATCATCCTGCAACTAACTCATTAGTCACTTTGCTTGCAAGGCTTATGATGTGCATTACCGAGAGGGCCCAGAGATACCTCTCATACTCAGAGTGACAAATCCTAATCTCGATCTATGCCAACCCAACAAACAACTTTGGAGAAACATGTAGAGCATCTTTATAATCACCCAGTTACGTTGTGACGTTTGATAGCACACAAGGTATTCCTCCGGTATCCGGGAGTTGCATAATCTCATAGTCAAAGGAATATGTATATGATATGAAGAAAGCTATGGCAATAAAACTGAACGATCAATATGCTAAGCTAACGGATGGGTCTTGTCCATCACATCATTCTCCTAATGATGTGATCCCGTTCATCAAATGACAACACATGTCTATGGTTAGGAAACTTAACCATCCTTGATTAACGAGCTAGTCTAGTAGATGCTTATTAGGGACACAGTGTTTTGTCTATGTATCCACACATGTATCAAGTTTCCGGTTAATAAAATTCTAGCATGAATAATAAACATTTATCATGATATAAGGAAATATAAAATAACAACTTTATTATTGCCTCTAGGGCATATTTCCTTCAGTTCCTACTACATGCATATTGCTTTATAATATGCTAATCTATACTCTTCTAATGCTGCAAGATGATAGTCTTCGTTAGGCTAGGCCTTCCCTCTATTTTGGCAATTCTGTAGTTTAGTCCATAGATTCAGACACTTCCTTGATAATGATGCATACTTAGAATAGTTCTGATGTAAGTCTTGCGAGTATTTTTGATGAGTACTTACGGTTGCTTTGCTACTTCTTTTCCCCTCTACCCGATTGCTGTGATCAGATGATGGAGCCTAGGAGACCGCCGACCCCATCGATGACTACTACTACCACACCGATGGAACCAACTACTACATGGAGACCGACGACCAGGAGTAGTTTCGGAGGCTCAAAGGCAGGAGGCCAGCGCCTTTTCGATCTAGTGTTGTTGTTTTTGTTTAGCCTTCTTAAGGCAGACTTGTCTACCTTTATGTCTGTACTCAGATATTGTTGCTTCTGCTGACTTTTGTATTCGAGCTTATGTATTCGAGCCCTCATGGCCCCTAGCTTGTAATATAAAGCTTGTATGACTTTTATTTGTGTCTAGAGTTGTGTTGTGATATCTTCCCATGAGTGTCTGATCTTGATCGTGTGCATTTGCGTGTATGATTAGTGCACGATTGAGTCGGGGCGTCACAACATATCCTTACAATAAATAGAACAACCATTGTTCTCAGACTTATAAGAATATCCATCGTGTATTAGACATGATCCGGAGATAATGTTTCTGCACAGCATCGGACCAAAATAACACTTATTTAGTTCTAGGATGAATACTAAAGAGAGACGTAGAGACATGATGCCGACGGCTTGAGCGGCGATCTCATCACTGTTCCCGACGCGCATTACGACCTCATGTTTTTCCACCTTGCGCACTTTCTGTAGTCCATGCATCGTGTTGCAAATGTGAGCACCCGATCCGGTATCAAATACCCATGACTTACAGTTTGTGTTGGCAAGCAAGATGTCAATGACATTAACTTGTATAATAGTTATACCTTTTTCGGACAATCCGGACTTCTTCTTATCTGCCAAATACTTCTTGCAATTCCTCTTCCAGTGACCGGGGTTCTTACAGCAGAAGCACGTAGTTTCATTCTTGGTTCTGCCCTTAGACTTGCCTTGGGAGCTGGTTATACTGGTGCCCTTGCTCATCTTGGGATTGCCTTTTCTTTTGAAATTAGTGGTTTTACTCACAAGCATCACATGCTTGCGAAACTTCTGTATCCCTGATGGAAGAGGGGTGTCTAGCACATACTCTTTCTCAGCGCTCCCGAGGACTAGCCTCAAGGTACTGACCATGTCCACATAATAGTTTCCATTTGCAGCTAACTCCTCTTTCTCTAACGTCGGGCCTAAGCTGAACGTGGTGTTGCAAGCCATTTGATCTACAGCGGTAAACACAAGTTCACTTAGACTTTGTTCATATTTAATTTGCACTAGTGATTAAACATTTTTAATACTAAACTATGCTCCCACTCAAATCAATATCTCTCATAATTGATTGTGAGTGATTCAAGACCCGTGTTTTGATTGTTCGCCATTGATGTTAGTCATCACTGATGACAAAAATCTCAACCGGTAGGCCAACCTGCGAATCACATCTCTATGTGACTCTTGTTCGTCTTTTGATGAGCGTGTTCTGAGCTCGGGACATTCCTGCCATGAACGTCAAGACAACCAAGTGATCTCACTGTGAGGTCTGACCTTCACCTGCCTTATACTTCTCAATTGGTTCGTACCCATGTTGACATGGCACACCCCGAAAAGACACATATTTCAGACGGTGTTACACTTGGGAGAACACTAACTACTTGCTATTTTAAGTGAGAGATCACCCTAATAAAAGTGACTACCATGCAATCAAAAGGTGCAATAGAAGTGATAAACATCTCAGGAAATTCATAATAGCATGATATGGTATAGCCCTTCCTTTGGAGATATGGTATAGCCCTTCCTTTGGAGAAGTCTTCTTCGTCTTTTTGAAGTTAGTCAAGGAAAAACATTGCCGTGGCAGAACTTTTCTGCCTAGGCCTATTTCCTTTTTTTCCTCTGTTTTCGGCTTTTTGCGTTGATCTCCACCTTCATAAAGCTTGTCACCACCTTGTCCATGCATCAGATAATATTGCTATCTCTATGGCTAATGAAATTAATGCATTACATGTGGCTGACACACAGGTAATTTAAAGTGACAATGATATGGCTCCATCCATCATGCCGAATCATGACTCACAGCTCATGTTAATTAATTTACATGATATAGTCATCTCATACAAAATCAAATTGAATATGATGAAGACTATACCACATCTCATGTCATCCTGCAAAACCAAGTTAGATGCTTCTAATCGGTTTATGCAAAATTTTATTTTACGTGGCTTCTAAGTTTTTGACTTAAACCATAGCTACCAATGTTTATCATCAAGTATGATTATTCAAGTCGCTAGATTAACTTTGCAGGGCATATGAAACACGAGATAAAAATCTTGCGCCCCATACTGAACTTCGTCATACGCAAGAACCCCGTGCAGATCATATCTGCATTGCCCTTTAGTCTGCGAAACATCCCTCTTTCTTTAACTTTGGCAGAACCCAAAGAACTGTTAGCACTTCGTTAATCTGTCAACTAGCATACTCAGGAGCAGCATGGAAAGATCGTGGATTGCTAGAACTTTGTCAGATTCTACCATGCCGTCAAGATCAGGACTACTCAAATTCCAGGGAAGCAACAAGAACATCAGGTAATAGATTTCATCTGCTACCCGCACAAATAATTTTTAGCAATAGAACTCATCTACTAGAAAATTATATTGTGCAACACCCATACATCTCATATATTCTAGATCGAAACCTGCATCTATGCATAGCACGGCTCATGATGCCACTGTAGGGGAATGTGACAGAAAACTAATAATTTTGGTACTGCGAGCACGCCCAGGATCACTATGGAGATGCATACAAGGTTTTTGATCAGATCATTACCGACTCGTAGCAGAGAGGAAGTAGAGTCGATGAAGATCGTCTGTGCAGATCCCCGTAGCTAGGATTTATAAACTCCCACCCATGAGGATGTTCTCCCTCGTCTGCTCCTCAGACAGTCCCTCAGACAGCTGATAACCCACAAGTATAGGGTATCTGTTGTAGCTTCTTTCGATAAGTAAGAGTGTCGAACCCAACGAGGAGCTAAAGGTAGAACAAATATTCCCTCAAGTTCTATCGACCACCGATACAACTCTATGCACGCTTAATGTTCGCTTTACCTAGAACAAGAACGAAACTAGAAGTACTTTGTAGGTGTGATAGGATAGGTTTGCAAGATAATAAAGAACGTGAAAATAAAAGTTAGGTTCTGTTTAGATAAAGAAACAATTAAGTTAGTTTAATGAGTGTGGAAAAAGTGGTGGATGGATTTGCGAAATTGTCCCTAAGCAATTTACTACGTTACTAGACCGATAGCAAGTTTGATGTGGGAGAGGCCACTGCTAGCATGTCATCCCTTACTTGGAATTCTATGCACTTATGATTGGAACTATTAGCAAGCATCCGCAACTACTAATGTTCATTAAGGTAAAACCCAACCATAGCATTAAGATATATTGGTCCCCCTTCAATCCCGTATGCATCAATTTCTATGCTAGGCTGAAGCTGCTATCACCTTTACCCTCCAATACATAATCCTATCAACATACAACTAACCCTATGGTGTGATCCACGCACACGCTCATATGATGGGCACCAAAGGACAGCAACATAACCGCAAGCAAATCAAACCAATCATAGCAATTCACCAATCACCGATAGGACAACAAAAATCTACTCAGACATCATAGGATGGCAACACATCATTGGATAATAGTATGAAGCATAAAGCACCATGTTCAAGCAGAGGGTACAGCGGGTTGGGGGAGAGTGGACCGCTATAGATAGATGGGGGAAGGTGATGGAGGTGTTGGTGAAGATGACGGAGTTGTTGGAGTAGATCGCCGTCACACGATGATTGCCCCGGCGGCGTTCCAGCGCCACCAGGAGAGAGGGGGAGAGAGCCCCTCTCCTTCTTCTTCTTCCTTGACCTCCCCCCTAGATGGGAGGAGGGTTTTCCCTCTGGTCCTTGTCCTCCATGGCAGCGGAGGGGCAGGAGCCCCTCCAAGATTGGATCTCTCTCTCTGTTTCCTTTTGTTTCTGCGTTCCTAGATTCTGGCCTTTCACCGTTTCTTAAATTCCCAGAGATCTGTAACTCCGATTGGGCTGAAATTTTAACACGATTTTTATCCGGATATTAGATTTCTTGCAGCGAAAGAAGGGTACCAACTGCCTTACGGGGTGACCACAAGCCTCCAGGACGTGCCCTACCCCCTGGGGCACGCCCCTATGGCTTGTGGGCCACTCGGGCATCGTCTCGCGTTGATTCTTTTTCCCAAAAATCACATATATTCCAAACAAAATCTCCGTAAGTTTTTATCGTGTTTGGACTTCGTTTGGTATGGATATTCTGCGAAACAAAAAACATGCAACAAACAAGAACTAGCATTGGGCACTGGATCAATATGTTAATCCCAAAAATAGTATAAAATTTGCCAAAAGTATATGAAAGTTGTAGAATATTGGCATGAAACAATAAAAAATTGTAGATACGATGGAGACGTATCAGCATCCGCAAGCCTAATTCCTGCTCGTCCTCAAATAGGTAAATGATAAAAAAAGATAATTTTTGATGTGGAATGCTACCAAGCACAATCTTGATCATATAATCTAATCATGGCATGAATATTAAGACACGAGTGATTCAAAGCAATAGTCTATCATTTAACATTAAGACAATAATACTTCAAGCATACTAATAAATCATGTCTTCTCAAAATATCATGGCTAAAAGAAAGTTATCCCTACAAAATCATATAGTCTGCTATGCTCCATCTTCATCACACAAAGTATTAAATCATGCACAACCTCGGTTTTAGCCAAGCAATTGTTTCATACTTTAGTATTCTCCAACTTTTTCAACTTTCACGCAATACATGAGCGTGAGCCATGGATATAGCACTATAGGTGGAATAGAATATGGTGGTTGTGGAGAAGACAAAAAGAAGGAGATAGTCTCACATCAACTAGGCATATCAACGGGCTATGGAGATGCCCATCAATAGTTATCAATGTGAGTGAGTAGGGATTGCCATGCAATGGATGCACTAGAGCTATAAGTGTATGAAAGCTCAAAAGAAACTAAGTGGGTGTGCATCCAACTTGCTTGCTCACAAAGACCTAGGGCAATTTGAGGAAGCCCATCATTGGAATATGCAAGCCAAGTTCTATAATGAAAAATTCCCACTAGTATATGAAAGTGACAACATAGGAGACTCTCTATATGAAAAACATGGTACTACTCTGAAGCACAAGTGTGGTAAAGGATAGTACCATTGCCCCTTCTCTGTTTTTCCCTCTTTTTTATATTTTTTTTCCTTTTTTTTTGTTTTCTTTTTTTGGTGGGCTTCTTTGGCCTCTTTTTTTTGGGCTTCTTTGGCCTCTTTTATTTTTCATAAAGTCCGAAGACTCATCCCAACTTGTGAGGGAATCATAGCTTCCATCATCCTTTGCTCACATGAGACAATGCTCTAATAATGATGATCATCACACTTTTATTTACTTACAACTCAAAAATTACAACTCGATACTTAGAACAAAATATGACTCTATATGAATGCCTCCGGCGGTGTACCGGGATGTGCAATGACTCAAGAGTGACATGTATGAAAAATATGAACTGTGGGCCTTGCCACAAATACGATGTCAACTGCATGATCATGCAAAGCAATATGACAATGATGATGCATGTCATAATAAACGGAACGGTGGAAGTTGGATCGCAATATATCTCGGAATGGCTATGGAAATGCCATAATAGGTAGGTGTGGTGGCTGTTTTGAGGAAGGATATATGGTGGGTGTAATGCACCGGCAAAAGTTGCGCGGTACTAGAGAGGCTAGCAATGGTGGAAGGGTGAGAGTGGGTATAATCCATGGACTCAACATTAGTCATAAAGAACTCACATACTTATTGCAAAAATTTATTAGTCATCGAAACAAGGTACTACACGCATGCTCCTAGGGGAAGGGTTGGTAGGAGTTAACCATCGCATGATCCCGACCTCCACACAAAGGATGACAATCAATAAATAAATCATGCTCCGACTTCATCACGTAACGGTTCACCATACGTGCATGCTACGGGAATCACAAACTTTAACATAAGTATTTCTACCAATCCACAATTACTCACTAGCATGACTCTAGTACGACCATCTTTATATCGCAAAACAATTGGAAGGAATCAAACATATCATATTCAGTGATCTACAAGTTTTATGTAGGATTTTATGACTAACCATGTGAATGACCAACTCCTATTAACTCTGTAAATAGATATAAGTGAAGCATGAGAGTTTAATTCTTTCTACAAAAGATATGCCCACGCTCTAACAAATATAAGTGAAGTAAACGAGCATTCTACAAATGGCGGTTTTTGATGTGTATAGAAACAGGCAATCCAAACTTCAAATGATATAAGTGAAGCACATGAAGCATTCTATAAAGCCATACTCAAAAGAGATAAGTGAGGTGCAAAGAGCATTCTATAAATCAACCAAGGACTTTGTGATACCAGCATGGTGCATTATTAAAAGAAAAATAAAAAGCACACGACGCTCCAAGATTTACGCATATCATGTGAACAAAACAAAAACCGAAACATATCGATAATTGTTGAAGAAGGACGGGATGCCCTCCGGGGCATCCCCAAGCTTAGACGCTTGACTCTCCTTGGATATTTACTTGGGGTGCCTTGGTCATCCCCAAGCTTGAGCTCTTTCCTCTCCTCATTCTTCTCATATCAATACCTCCTCGATCTCCGAACACTTCATCCACACAAAACTTAACCAAACTTTTTATTCGAGGGGTTAGTACATAAAACATCAAATCCCATCATGTACTATCATAAAATTATTGTATAATTATAATCAATCATTACCCACTGTATTCTATCACAATTCTATGGCCCCAAGTCAAAGGAGGCTAAACAAGATTTCAAACAAAAGCAAATAACGAAACTATAACAGAAATCTATGAAAACAGGACAATCTGTAAAGATGCAGATGGTACATATAATTCTGTAACTCAAAAAATTCTGAAAAATTAGTGTAAAATAAAAAATTTGCATAGAAGTACTATGTAAAAATTTCAGAAACTTTCGACATTCCAGTAAAAAATGTAAATTCACGCACTACAGCCAAAGTTTCTGTTTTTGCACTGCACACACCAAACAAGCAATCTAATCGTCCTAAAGGCAAATGTTGGCACATTATTTTTATAATACAAGGGATTCATACAAGGGGATAATTATTTTTGTTGAAAAGTTTCTGTAATCAAGATTATCAAAGTTTCCGTGAGCATGAACAAAGTTCAAGGAGCTCCCCCACTTCAACGATGCTCGTCTTTCTTACTTTCACTTCCCTTTTTGAAAAGTTTTAGGTTCCCCTCTATATTTTTTGTTTTTAAACATTATAAAAGCACTCAATAGAAATAAATGACTCTCTAAAACTTCTGGGTTGTCTCCCTGGTAGCGCTTTCTTTAAAGCCATTAAGCTAGGCATAAAGTGCTCAAGTAATTGATCCACCCAGATCCCAAGGTATATCAAAGCCAATTTTAATTAACAATGATTTTTAATTTAGTAGTGAGCACAAAGTAACATATATCATGAAACAACGAACTCTAACTCTCTTCCTATGCATCGGCATGTCATAAAAGAACAATTCATGCACATCAAGTAAAGGCCAATACATAGCATAAGCAGTTTCTTGTAATTTTATCGTATTGGAAACATAGAAAGGCGGAGATGTAGTTCCTCTCTCATAATAATCGCAAGTAGGAGCAGCAAGCACATGCATATTATACTTATCAAAATCATCATGTGCAATAGTAAGAGGCAACCCATCTATATAATCCTTAATAAGTGCAAACTTCTCCGATATAGTGTAATTTGGAGAATTCAAAAAGATAATAGGACGATCATGTGTGGGTGCAAGAGCAACAAAAGGAACTATAGCAATTTCATCTCCAAAAGCATCATTCATATTGGCATCATGTCCACAAGCATAGCAAGCATCAAGTTCATCAAAAAGGGATATTTTAAAAGAATCCAAGGGATCATAGCAATCATCATAGCATTCATCCTTCGGTAAGAATGAAGGGAAATTAAACAATGTATGAGTTGAAGAGTTACTCTCATTGGGAGGTGGGCATGGGTAGCTAAACCATTCTTCCTCCTTTTGTTCTTCGCTCTCCTTGTCATCTTTTTCATCTAATCAGCTCACAGTGTCCTCATTTTCTTCTTCCATAGTTTCCTGCAAAATATTAGTCTCTTCTTGGATAGTGGAGACTTTCTCAATAAATTGATCAATATGGGCATTATATTTATAATTCTCATAGCAATATTGAAGTATGGCAAGATTTTCAGATCTGTAAACAGCATCATCATAATTTTCATACTCCTTAAACAAATATTTAATTTCACAAGCACCCATAAAAGCAACAAATTCTTTTATTTGTTCCACATCATAGTAATCATAAATACCTTTAGCATAAGAGGCCAAGGTTTCATTATCATTAAATTTGCATGAAAAGGGAAGGTGTGGAGCCTTCATCCTAGAGCAACCACTATAATCATATCTCAAGCATAAATTCCGAGCATACCAATGCAACATATGAATTTGATCCCATAAGAGCTTCCCATTGTGAGTCAAGCGATAATCCCTAAAGTATTCACGTTGATCCAACGTGTCTCCCATTATATAATTGAATGGGGTTTTCTCAGAATTATTAAAGTAGTGCATAATATCGTTCACATAATGACCATCGAGGGTTTTAGGAGGTTCCCCATCTCCATGTGTAGCAAGTACACCGAATTTTTTGATATTTCGTGTTCCATATCCATAACTAAAGATAGAGAACAACTTAGAATAGCAAATAAAATCTACTTAGTGATAAAGCAAACAAGCACACACGAGAATATTCACCCCACGCTATTGCTCCCCGGCAACGGCGCCAGAAAAAGGTCTTGATAACCCACAAGTATAGGGGATCAGTTGTAGCCTCTTTCGATAAGTAAGAGTGTCGAACCCAACGAGGAGCTAAAGGTAGAACAAATATTCCCTCAAGTTCTATCGACCACCGATACAACTCTACGCATGCTTAACGTTCGCTTTACCTAGAACAAGTTTGAAACTAGAAGTACTTTGTAGGTGTGATAGGATAGGTTTGCAAGATAATAAAGAACATGAAAATAAAAGTTGTGATGCCCCCGGCTTAATCATGCACTAATCATACATGCAAATGCACACGATCAAGCCTAAGGACTCACTTGAAGATATCACAACACAACTCTAGACACAATTTAAGTCATACAAGCTTTATATTACAAGCCAGGTGCCTCGAGGGCTCGAAAAGATAAGCTCGCTTACAAGCGTTAGCGGAAGCATCAGATATCTGAGTACATATATAAAAGATAAAACAGATAGGCCTTAAGAAGGCGAGGCAAAGCAAAGACTATGATCAAAAAGGCGAAGGCCTCCTGCCTGGGACCCTCCGAACCTACTCCTGGTCGTCAGCCAACTCATAGTAGTAGTCACCCTCAGGGTGGTAGTAGTGGTCGTCGGCGGGGGCAGCTGTCTCCAGGGATCCGTCATCTGGACACATCAATCGGGTATGGAAAAAAAAGAGGAAGCAAAGCAACCGTGAGTACTCATCCAAAGTACTCAGCAAGCAAGGATCTACACTGCATATGCACTGTTATCAAGGGGAAAAGGCTGTATATGTGGAGTGGGCTGTAGAAATGCCAGAATAGAGAGAGGGCCTAGTCCTATTGAAGACTAGCATCTTCAGCGGTCTTGCAGCATTAGAAGAGCATATATTAGCATGATGTAAAGTAATAGTAGTGTTATCAACCTCGCCCTGAGATCCTTCCTCGACTCCCTGCGAGAAAGCAATCCCAAAGCCATACTATCCATTTCTCATCACAAGTATTCAGTTCTAGTTGTATCGATCGGGATACAACTCCGAGTGTCTGTTACCGAGGATCCGGCTATTTGAATAGTTGTTTTCTTCCCTGTATGGGTGCACCAACTTACCCACCACACTCAATTAACTCCGGTCGGACACACTTTTCTGGGTCATGCCCGGCCTCGGCCAAACGACACACCACAGCCCTACCTAGGCTTAATAGAGAGGTCAGCACGCCGGACTAAACCTATGCGCATAGGGGTCTTGGGCCATCGCCCTACGCACTCCTGCGTGTTGCGTACGCGGCCCGTGAGCAGACCTGACAGCCTCCATTACAAAGGAGGGTGCTTAACGCGGTGCAACCCAGCTCGCGCCGCACAGTCACTGACGTCTAGGAATCTTCGGCTGATGCATACGATGCAGAGTGCCCATAACTATACCCACGTGATGGTTAGTGCTATCGGGCCAGAGACCTACTCGGATCAAATATCCAAATTGTTAGTGGATTGGAAGCACGCGGTAACAAGCAGAGACTCACGATCATGTGACCCTGTCGCCCCGTCTCGTGGACTTGCGGCAAGGGCCAAGAATGCCTGGCCACCCCACGTAGTTATCTCGCGGGTACTCTTCAGGTCAACCCGTCTCCACATCACTCGCATCACATGCTCGCGCAGGTACCCCTCATGGCCGACCCGACTTTATCATGGTTCATGGTTAAAGTCATAGTAACTGTGTGTCCAAACACCAACGGGAAAACCTGAGGAATCACCCTCGATGAGTTTCCACCTGATGTAATCGTCAAGGTGAACTTAGGAGGAATCACCCTCGAGGTTCACACTTGGAGTGTTTCACGACAGAGTCGTATCGGGAGTGGTGAAGGAGCAATCACCCTCGATGACCACGACCAATTAACTACTCTACAAGGTTATCATCAGAAGTGCTATACGAGGTATCACCCTTGGCACTCGATAGTAACCTTGTAGTGTCGTAGAGATAACGGTGGGTGATGTGCGGTGTTGGGGCCTGGTTATCGATCATGTTGATCGAGTCATCTGATAATCTAGCAGGGCAACTGGGACAAAGTGAGGTCTCTGGTGGATCACTATCCTGCCTATTCTAAGTAGTTTAGAATACACAGGTAGTTAACAATAGCAGTTTACAAAATCGGGCTATGCATCAGAAATAGGATAAGCAGTAGCAGCAACATTTTCTAGTGCAAGCATAAGAGAGAAAGAATAGGCGATATAGGCATGTTCAAGGGGGCTTTGCTTGCGTGGAAGCTCTGCGGCAAAAGCAGGGTCGTCACTGGTGTAGTCGGTCTCGAGGACTATGTTGGTACGGGGATCTATCGAGAGAGAAGAGGGGGAGGAAACATATAAATATACAGCAAACATATGCAACACAAAGCATGCTATGCTAACGTGCAGTGCAGGGTTGACTAAAAACATGTCTAAATCATATTAATTATTTTAGGATTTAAGTTGGAATTATTAACCTATATGTATGCACTATTCATCTACCAGAAACAGATGAAAAGTTGTGGGTTCACCTACGTAGAGGGTCCCGACATGGAAACAAATAGCACGATTCGATTCGTGGGATTTTTCTGAGCAACTTTCATGTACAAAGTTTTTCCATCCGAGCTACGGATTAATTTCTATGATTTAAACAAGTTTTAAGCATTCTCTGAAATTATTTAACTTAACAAAAATCTATTATTGAGTCAGCATGATGTCAGCAATGCGTCAGCCGTCGGCTGACCAGCTGACTGGTCAAATTAACAGGTGGGACCCACCTGTCAGGCACTGTGAATTTAATAGTGAGTTAAACTAAACTAACAGACTAGTTAGTGAGTGGACCCCACATGTCAGTGTCTATTCCAATTAGCAGATTAATTTAAAAACCTAGTCAGTTTAATTAACATAGGGGGCCCACACGTCAGTTATTTAGGGTGAACAGTAACCACGTTGGCCGTGGTCAACGCGGTCAAACAAATGACGGGGGCCCACGGTCAGTGGCACAGGGTGGCCCCACGCCTTGCCAGCACAGTGGCGGCGCCGGAGTGGCTCCGTCGAGCCAAAACCATGGCGGAGTGGCTCGGATCTCGCTGAAAAATGGCCTCAGGCAGCCATTTGGCACGCGGCTTAGTGCGTTCCAACGAGGAGGCTGGTCCGCAGCTACTGGTGGTAGTGGCATCGCCGGGGTCGGCCGGAGTCAACGCCGGCGACGAGGCCAGCGGCAGAGCGGTTCGGGTGACGGTGAAAACGGCGCTGTAGCTCGTGGCGGCTCGACCTAAAGGGGTAGGAACGCGCTATGCGAGCTAGCGAGCTCGATGGGCATGGTCCTGTGACCGTTTGGTCGTCGGAGACGCGCCAGGCGGTGGCGAGCTTGGCCTCGATGGAGGGAATAGCTAGGAGCCGCGAATCGAGGAGGTAGAGGAGGGAGGACGTGCGGTGCTCACCGGGGAGGCTCAAGGAGGCCCGTCGAAGGGTTATTAGCTGCAGCGGTGGCCGGAGCGGACTGAGTTCGCCGGAGGCTGAGAGGAAGGGGGCCGGCTCGATCCGCTCGATGCAGGGACCTCCGGCTCTGCCTGGCAGCACTAGTAGAAGAGGAAGAAGCCGGCGGGGCTTCCGGACACGGTCAGCGGGAACGTGGCCGCTGATTGCCACGGCTACAACAACGAGCGGCGGCGGCAGGATACTGGAGAGGAGGAGAGATGGCGCGAAAGCGAGAGAGAGAGAGGGGGAAAATGGAGGAGGGCGTCCAGGGGGGAGTGAACGAGGGGGTCCTTATCCCCTCGGCTATCGAGCGGTGGCAGGTGGCGGCCAGTGGCTGGTGCGAGTGCACGAGTCCATGGCCGTGCTACACGGCAAAGGAGAGAGATAGAGGAGGGAGAAGGATCCGGCTGGGCTGGGCCAGGTGCAGTGTGCACTTAGGCCCAGTTGGTTTAGGTCCTTTTCATTTTTATTTCTATTTTTCTTTAGACAGCCACTTTTTGCATTCAAAATAGTCATCAAATGACTTAGCAAAAATGTGGGGCTGGCAAAAACAAATACTAGGGAATATTGTGCACTCCCACGAAAAGTTTGGGCAGGGTTTGAATCCATTTGAATTTTTCATAAATGGAAAGGCATTTAAAATACTTTTGCTAAATGATGAACATTTTTCCAGCAACTTTTGAGCAACTTCCTTTTGCACTTTGAATTTGAATTGACTTTCAGAGAAGTTAGAAATGAGTTGCTTAACCACTGTGATCAAGAGATGCAATGATGATGACTTGCCACGTTTAGCAAAAAGTCACAGTGCTTTATTACATAGGGGTGTTACAATTCTCCTCCACTACAAGAAATCTTGTCCCGAGATTTAAGTGGGGAAGTAAAGGGTAACTTTGGGAGAATTGACCCTTATAGGGTTGATTATCTGATGGACAATTGAGGGAGTGTGGCTGAAGTATCTCTCGAGTTGAAACTTAAGGAAACATCGACAGCAAAGTATGAAGGTACAATAAGAAGTTTCAAGAGAATGGACATCCGATCGATACTTGAACAGAGTGTGTAAAGGGGATCAGAGCATCGGGAATAGATCATCCCTCGGAGGGTGGCTTGTGATGACACACAAAGCCAAGAGCAAAGGATACTTCAGAATCAAGGTTGTACAGGAGAGTCAGATTCCGATCCTGTGGAACTGTGGGTTATGGGCCCACCATGTGAGTTATGAGTATGAAGAGCGGTGACATCTTGCGTGGAGAGGATAGCAAGGCATGTCAGAGTATAGCCTGGCAGTCATGTTGGCAAAAACCTTGGTACCAAGGGCGAGGGATGAAGAGAACCATTTTCCTGCTCGTTAAAATGAGGCGGACCAATAGGCAAAGTTCTCGTCCATCGGGGGTTACTGGAATGTCATCAACAGTAGTAACAGGGTCTCACTGACAGAGTTGTACAACGAGGTGTTTACATAAACAGGGAATTAGTATTGCTTATATCACAAAAATTTATAAGTAAGGTTAAACAAACCAACAGATAGGAAAATGAAATTATCGGATTAAACAGACCAATGAAAAGGAAAAATGTATCTATACACAGAAATTAGGAGTATATCCTTTCCAAGGAAAAGCAGAACATGATATACCTGACAGTACAGCAGGTACAAAATCATTTAGATAAAGGGGCAAGGGAAGAATCAAGATGTTACCTGTACAATGGTGTCCGGATAATAGATCAAGAAGCATTTGGCAATGTGCCTCCAATGTTCTTGTTCATATTCAGAATATGGTAGTCATGCTTCGAGGTAGCATTGGTATGGTGTTTCAAGTAAAAAGGTTGGATCTCAAGAGCACAAGAGTTACAAAGGAACAATTACAAGAATGTCAAGGAACGTAAGATATAACTAAAACATGACCAAGTCTATATTGGCAGGAAGTCAAGGATGTTGTCGATGATAACACAAATCATCGAGGGGCAAGGATGGTATTTCTCCTCAAGAATTCAATTGATATCCTAGAACGAGTCAGTATACTGATGGTGATCATGACTAATTTTGTCGAGAGGCTCTATGAGGATGCCATCGAGTAGCAACGACATCAAGCAAAAGGAATGATGAAGCGAAGGCTATTGGATCCATGGATACGACACAAACTCGAAATCAAGCTTGTTGTTTGACGTGAAATGATAAGATGAGGAAGATCAACGTAAGCTTAGCTCATGGTCGGGTGTTGCTCCGGGCATAAGGACCAGGTAGCACAATTAAAATTAGCACGATAATGATATAGCCGATCAGGCTAGGAATGATGGGATGGAGTATCATTCCAATAAGAATTCACAAGAGGTAGTGCAATGACACAATATCCTTGAAATATCATGGGGCAATACTTGAATGTACATCTGAATAGAGGTTGGACAGGTGAAATGATCTGCAGAAGACAAGTATTTTAACTTGTCCGGGAAATGGAATCAAGGAGAAAATATGGTCGGAACCACGGTTACAAAGGATCAATTTACAGATACAAGATGAACTTATATCAAGGGAACAATTGATTTTAAGAGAAGCTTCCATGATAAGATCTACATCGTGTCTATGAGCATGAACACAAAGTTCAAGGTCGACTCCCACTTCTCCAATGCAAAACCTTTCATTCACTTCTTTGTTAAAAATTATATGAACCTGGTGAAATACCAGAGGAGTATGGCCCGCGAAAATTATCGGGTTCACACAGATTAAGAAGGCATAGGTTCAACCCATCGGGGCATCTTAGGAACATATACCACGAACTTTAGGAGTAATTAACACAAGCTCAACAGCAGAGCATGGTTGACAAAAGGAGAGGATACAATTTACCAAAGGCATTATGTATCAGGGGAAAACTCACAAGATTTCAGATGTTAAGGACACTGTCGGATAAGAACCCAACAATGGATCTGGCGATTCACGATGGAGTTGATGTGAGTATCGGTAGTCAGTCAGAGGAAGAAGGGATGCAAAGGCATTGGCTTATAGAAACATCTGAATAGTTCGATGCTTAATTACAAAGAAAATCTTGACTTCTAGATCAGTGTATCAAAATCAGATGCTCTGATCGAAGATGAATAGGTCGAACAGACTTAGAGGCACACCCGATCAAATCTTTATTAGGCAAGAACCAGCTCATATCCGGAATGATGTTTGATCCGGAAAGAAAATTTCTAAGAATTATTTGATGATTGCGAGTATTCGCGCACACGTTGAATCCATAGAAATAGAATGACAATCACAAAGGATTTTAATAAATATTACTAGGCATGTGGAATTAACCATAATGCATGTAGGCAAGGAGAATCAAGGGCAATAGGCTGCAGAGGATTTTCAGGAGATCAGATAGCATTTCAAAGTATTTTGGAAAGCATATGAACAACTGGGGCTGAACGGACCCTGGGAAAGTGAATTATCCGCAGTGCGAAAAGAAGCTACAAAGTAGAAGGCACAAAGGATTCTCGGAACAACAGAGAGTATTAGGGGTAACTTGTAACAACAAGAGCAACTGGGGATGAAGGTACAAACGGCAAGGATGTTATCCATGGGGATTTATCGGTTGTCAGGAACTACAAAGCAGTGGGCATAGGGTCTCGGGAAACATCGAGGACTATCTGCAGAATCTTCTGGCGAAGCAAGCGATCATCTATAGTGAAGGGGCTCTCTAGGACGAAGTGGTTACGAGAACCTAATGTCAGAGTTAGCAAAATCGTTTACCCGAATAGAAGAGAGATCAGGGTCCAATAGTAAAGACGAGAAATAAAAGATCCTAATACCACCCTTTGGCGACGTGGACCCGTAAGCCACACAGCCATGTTAGTAAAACAGTTTTCAAATACTAGACTCAACTTCGGCCAAGGAGTTGGAAATGGGGATCCTACAGGCAATCAGCTCTAATACCAACTTGTGACGCCCCCGCCTTAATCATGCACTAATCATACACGCAAATGCACATGATCAAGCCTAAGGACTCACTTGAAGATATCACAACACAACTCTAGACACTATTTAAGTCAAACAAGCTATATATTACAAGCCAGGGGCCTCGAGGACTCGAATACATAAGCTCGCTTACAAGCGTTAGCGGAAGCATCAGATATCTGAGTACAAATATAAAGATAAAACAGATAGGCCTTAAGAAGGCGGGGCAAAACAAAGACTACGATCGAAAAGGCGCAGGCCTCCTACCTGGGACCCTCCGAACCTACTCCTGGTCGTCAGCCAACTCGTAGTAGTAGTCACCCTCGGGGTAGTAGTGGTCGTCGGTGGGGGCAGCTATCTCCTGGGATTTGTCATCTGGACGCATCAATCGGGTATGGAAAAAAAAGAGGAAGCAAAGCAACCGTGAGTACTCATCCAAAGTACTCAGCAAGCAAGGATCTACACTACATATGCACTATTATCAAGGGGAAAAGGCTGTATATGTGGACTGGGCTGCAGAAATGCCAGAATAGAGAGAGGGCCTAGTCCTATCGAAGACTAGCATCTTCAGCGGTCTTGCAGCATTAGAAGAGCGTAGATTAGCATGATGTAAAGTAATAGTAGTGTTATCAACCTCGCCCAGAGATCCTTCCTCGACTCCCGGCGAGAAAGCAATCCCAGAGCCATACTATCCATTTCTCATCACAAGTATTCAGTTTTAGTTGTATCAATTGGGATACAACTCCGAGTGTCCGTTACCGAGGATCCGGCTATTCGAATAGATGTTTTCTTCCCTGCAGGGGTGCACCAACTTACCCACCACGCTCGATTAACTCCGGCCGGACACACTTTTTTGGGTCATGCCCGACCTTGGCCAAACAACACGCCGCAACCCTATCTAGGCTTAATAGAGAGGTCAGCACCCCGGACTAAACCTATGAGCATAGGGGTCTTGGGCCATCGCCTTACGCACTCCTGCGTGTTGCGTATGCGGCTGGTGAGCAGACCTGGCAGCCTCCATTACAAAGGAGGGTGCTTAACACGGTCCAACCCGGTGTGCGCCGCACTGTCGCTGACGTCTAGGAAGCTTCGGCTCATGCATACGACGCAGAGTGCGCATAACTATACCCACGTGATGGTTAGTGCTATCAGGCCAGAGGCCTATTCGGATCAAATATCCAAATCATTAGTGGATTGGAAGCACGCGGTAATGAGCAGAGACTCACGATCATGTGACCCTGTCGCCCCGTCTCGTGCACTTGCAGCAAGGGCCATGAATGCCCGGCCACGCCACGTAGTTATCTTGTGGGTACCCTCCTGGTCAACCCATCTCCACATCACACACATCACATGCTCGCGCGGGTACCCCTCAGGGCTGACCCGACTTTATCATGGTTCATGGTTAAAGTCATAGTAACTGTGTGTCCAAACACCAAGGGGAAAACCCGAGGAATCACCCTTGATGAGTTTCCACCTGATGTAATCATCAAGGTGAACTTAGGAGGAATCACCCTCGAGGTTCACACTTGGAGTGTTGCACGACAGAGTCATATCGGGAGTGGTGAAGGAGGAATCACCCTCGATGACCACGACCAATTAACTACTCTACAAGGTTATCATCAGAAGTGCTATACGAGGTATCACCCTCGGCAATCGATAGTAACCCTGTAGTGTCGTATAGATAAGGGGGGTGATGTGTGGTGTTGGGGCCTGGTTATCGATCACGTTGATTGAGTCATCTGATAATCCAGCGGGGCAACTGGGACAAAGTGAGGCCTCTGATGGATCACTATCCAGCCTAGTCTAAGCAGTTTAGGATACGCAGGTAGGTAACAATAGTTGGTTACAAAATCAGGCTATGCATCAGAAATAGGATAAGCAGTAGCAACAACATTTTCTAGTGCAAGCATAAGAGAGAAAGAATAGGCGATATAGGCATGTTCAAGGGGGGTTTGCTTGCCTGGAAGCTCTGCGGCAATAGCAGGGTCATCAACGGCGTAGTCGGTCTCCGGAGCTGCGTCGGTCTCGGGGACTATGTCGATACCGGGATCTACCGAGAGGGAAGAGGGGGAGGAAACAAATAAATATACAGCAAACATATGCAACACAGAGCATGCTATGCTAACGTGCAGTGCAGGGTTGACTAAAAACAAGTCTAAACCATATTAGTTATTTTAGGATTTCAGTTAGAATTATTAACCGGTATGTATGCACTATTCATCTACAAGAAACGGACAAAAAGTTGCGAGTTCACCTACATAGATGGTCCCGACACAGAAACAGATAGCACGGTTGGATTCGTGGGATTTTTCTGAGCAACTTTCATGTACAAAGTTTTTCCATCCCAGCTACAGATTAATTTCTATGATTTAAACAAGTTTTAAGAATTCTCTGAAATTATTTAAATTAACAAAAATCTATTATTGAGTCAGCATGACGTCAATAATGCATCAGCCGTCGGCTGACCAGCTGACTGGTCAAACTGATAGGTGGGACCCACCTGTCAGCCACTGCGAGTCTAACAGTGAGTTAAACTAAACTAACAGACTAGTTACTGAGTGGACCCCACACATCAGTGTCTATTCTAATTAGCAGATTAATTTAAAAACCTAATCAGTTTAATTAACGCAGGGGGCCCACATGTCAGTGGCTTAGGGTGAACAGTAACCCACGTTGACCGTGGTTAACGCGGTCTAACAGACGACGGGGGCCCACGGTCAGTGGCACAGGGCGCGCCCCACGCCTCATCAGCTCAGCGGCGGCGCCGGAGTGGCTCCGACGAGCGAAAACCATGGCGGAGCGGCTCAGATCTCGCCAGAAAATGGCCTCAGGCGGACATTTGGCGCGCGGCTTAGTGCGTTCGAACGAGGAGGCTAGGCCGCACCTACTGGTGGTGGTGGCATCGCTGGGGTCGGCCGGAGTCATTGCCGGCGACGAGGCCAGGGGCGGAGTGGTTCGGGCGACGGCGAAAATGGCGCTATAGCGCGCGGCGGCTTGACCTAAAGTGGTAGGAACGCGCTATGCGATCTAGCGAGCTCGATGGGCACGGTCCCGTGACCGTTTAGTCGCCGGAGACGCGCCGGCGACGAGCCAGGCGGCGGCGGGCTCGGCCTCGATGGAGGGAATAGCTAGGAGCCGCGGATCGAGGAGGAAGAGGAGGGAGGACGTGTGGTTCTCACCGGGGAGGCTCAAGGAGGCCCGTCGGAGGGTTAGTAGCTGCAGCGGTGGCCGGAGCGGACGAAGTTTGCCAGAGGCCGAGAGGAAGGGGTCCGGCTCGATCCGCTCGATGCAGGGCCCTTCGGCTCCACCTGGCAGCACCAGTAGAAGAGGAAGAATCCGGCGGGGCTCCCGGACTTGGTCAGCGGGCAAGTGGCCGCCGGTGGCCACGGCTACAACGACGAGCGACGGCGGCAGCGTACTGGGGAGGAGGAGAGAGGGCACGAAAGCGAGAGAGAGAGGGGGAAAATAGAGGAGGGCGTCCAGGGGGAGTGAACGAGGGGGTCCTTATCCCCTCGGCTGTCGAGCGGCGGCAGGTGGCGGCCAGCGGCCGGTGTGAGCGCGCGCGTCCATGACCGTGCTGACACGGCGAAGGAGAGAGTGAGAGGAGGGAGAAGGGGCCGGCTGGCCTGGGCCAGGTGCATTGTGCACTTAGGCCCAGTCGGTTTAGGCATTTTTCATTTTTATTTTTGTTTTTCTTTTTACTACCGCCTTTTGCATTTAAAATTGTCATCAAATGACTTAGCAAAAATGTGGGGCTGGTAAAAACAAGTACTAGGAAATATTGTTTTGGAACTTTTGCTAAATGATGGTGATGTTGTTTTCCGTAATAAATATTGTTTTGGAACTTTTGCTAAATGATGAACATTTTTTCCAGCAACTTTTGAGCAACTTCATTTTGCACTTTGAATTTGAATTGACTTTTAGAGAAGAAGTTTGAAATGAGTTGCTTAACCACTGTGATCAAGAGTTGCAATGATGATGACTTGGCATGTTTAGCAAAAAGTCACAGTGCTTTATTACATAAGGGTGTTACAAAAGTGAGGTGTTGTTTAGATAAAGAAACAATTAAGTTAGTTTAACGAGTGTGGAAAAAGAGGTGGAAGGATTTGCGAAATTATCCCTAAGCAATTGACTACGTTACTAGACCGATAGCAAGTTTTATGTCGGAGAGGCCACTGCTAGCATGTCATCCCTTACTTGGAATTCTATACACTTATGATTGGAACTATTAGCAAGCATCCGCAACTACTAATGTTCATTAAGGTAAAACCCAACCATAGCATTAAGATATATTGGTCCCCCTTCAATCCCGTATGCATCAATTTCTATGCTCGGCTGAAGCTGCTATCACCCTTACCCTCCAATACATAGTCTATCAACATACAACTAACCCTATGGTGTGATCCACGCGCGCACTCATATGATGGGCACCAAAGGATAGCAACATAACCACAAGCAAATCAAACCAATGATAGCAATTCACCAATCACCGATAGGACAACAAAAATCTACTCAGACATCATAGGATGGCAACACATCATTGGATAATAATATGAAGCATAAAGCACCATTTTCAAGTAGAGGGTACAGCGGGTTGCGGGAGAGTGGACCGCTATAGATAGATGGGGGAAGGTGATGGAGGTGTTGGTGAAGATGACGGAGTTGTTGGAGTAGATCGCCGTCACACTATGATTGCCCCGGCGTCGTTCCGGCGCCACCAGGACAGAGGGGGAGAGAGCCTCCCTAATTCTTATTCTTCCTTGACCTCCCCCCTAGATGGGAGGAGGGTTTCCCCTCTGGTCCTTGGCCACCATGGCGGTGGAGGGGCGGGAGCCCCTCCGAGATTGGATCTCTCTCTCTGTTTCTGCGTTCACAGATTCTGGCCTTTCACTGTTTCTTAAATTCCCGGATATCCGTAACTCGGATTCGGTTGAAATTTTGACACAATTTTTACCCGGATATTAGCTTTCTTGCGGCGAAAGAAGGGCACCTACTGCCTTACGGGGTGACCACTAGCCTCCAGGCCATGCCCTACCCCCTTGTGCGTGCCCCTATGGCTTGTGGGCCCCTCGGGCATCGTCTCGTGTTGATTCTTTTTCCCAAAAATCACATATATTCCAAAAAAAATCTCCGTAAGTTTTTATCACATTTGGACTTAGTTTGGTATGGATATTCTGCGAAACAAAAAACATGCAACAAACATGAACTGGCACTAGGCACTGGATCAATATGATAGTCCCAAAAATAGTATAAATAGTGGCCAAAAGTATATGAAAGTTGTAGAATATTGCCATGAAACAATTAAAAATTATAGATACGATGGAGACCTATCAACAGGCATTCGGGAGGTAGTCGGATAGTCCCTCACACAGTGTCACGGACAGCCCTTCGGCAGGACCCCCGAACTCGGACGGTATCTCGGACAGCCCTCCGGGAGGACCCTCGAACAGCCCCTCGGGAAAAAGATTGAACCTATGACCTCTCTACGGGGTTGCACACTTACGGTGTCAGCTATCCGTCAGGGCTTTGCTGTCCAGAACTAGTTCCCACCGGAACACAGACAACCTTTTGGCTCTATGAAACTATTTCGTTGGGAGGGGGAGGGATGGCCAGATCATGCATGGCATTTGTATGAGAGTAAGGAGTGAGTGTGGAGAGCTCCTCTCCACCTCTATTTATAGGAAAAACCAAGGGGTAGAGTGGCACTTGATGGTAATAAAATAAATTCGTGAATATTTTTTACGTACTTCATGTTTTTCAAGAGATCTGCCCGTCTCAGAAGTCGTCTGGTGAATGAACTCGCAAACGTAGTATCCACATAAGTTATTCTCGGACCCCTACCTCGAGCACTTTACATGAATAGAGTTCAATCAAAATAATAGTCAAGCATGATAGTGGTATTGAAACTAGAATCAAAGAGATGCGCGGACCTAGATAGTACTACTTACACTGAGTTGTTCAAATAGCAGCTCCTCTCTCCATTCACCACTAACCTGCTTGGCGAACTCTTTCTAAACCCTGCCCGGCAAAGAAAATGAATAACGGAGTTATTAATTACTTGATATCAGAAAATGAACGATATTTGCCGATATAGTGCGATAATGATTGAAATTACCTCTGGAGAATTTTTTTCAGGTCCGCCCACATCTCAGGGTCTTTACGTAACGAGTCCATGACTAGTACTTTTCCTGTGTCAAACTGAATGACTAGCAGAATAAAGTGGAACCTACGCACACATAGCTAATCAATTACACTTAACATCAAGTAAGCGAAACAGAATGATGTGTACAAGACAGTATAACACTCACTGGAAGTTGTAAGGAAATAGTATTTCCCTTTTGGTTTGTTCTTCAATTAACGCCCTTAGCAAGATCTTCTCTGTATCGTTGGCATACCATTTTACCGTAGCTTCATGAATAGTATTTGGGTTAATGAACCCAATGTCATAGATTTGTCCTCTTTTGCATTCGAGGATCTTCTTTCTGCATAATATATATAGTGAGGATAATTATACATGTAATGAATGAGCTAAGCTAGAGACTTAATTACAGAAATGATACTTACAAACAATAGCCACTGACGATAGATTTGTTGATGGCATCTTGATTTTATAACTGAAATAATTCTTCAAATTCAATGTAAATCTCCTTGTCTCCATTGAAGTAATGCTCATCTTTATTTCCTGCAATGATATAGTTGCTCCCTTGCTTTGAGGCTTGCAAGTACCAGTCATGCAATCTTTGCATCATTGTTGGTAGATGCGGGAGCTCCTCAGGTCTGACGAGAGGCTTCATGTGCTCGAATTTAAAGGCTAACTCAGCCATTTCGAACTGTACCGCATCGCCTAAGTAATCACCAAGAGTGAAACCAGGATCAATGGATCATTAGCGATATCGGTAAACACCTTGAGCGGGGGGGGCACGATTGGTTTTTCTGTTCGCCGAGCTGAGAAATTGCTTTCCCCCTTGCACTACTGCTACTTCCTGACCGCTGCTCTGGATCTCTATATAACTTTAGAATAGAGCGGTCATAGTTTGATAGCAGCGGAGGCAGTGGTGGTTTTGTAAGGTTTTCCAGCAAGCGCCTCGCTTTTACCGGATCTATTTTCTCTGTTGGATCTGGACGGGTCAGTGCAAGCTGGCGTTTCACGTCGGCAGCCATGATCTCCTTGGTTTCCTCCTCAGTCATGTCATATGGTTACTTGGCAGGAGCCTTCTTGACACTACCTGCTCTGGATTTCTACGCTATTGTACTACTAGCTGCCGGAGCGGCTGCAGATCTCTTCCGCCGGTGCTGAGGCGGCGGAGGAGGTGGAGTCAGCGTACGCCGCGAATTCTACTGAGGGGCCTCCTTCGACGGAGTCTGCTGACGCGACAAAGACAGCTAAGGCGACAGAGTGTGCTAGCGCGACGGAGACGGCTGAGGCAGCGGAGATAGAGCTGGACTGTGAGGAGTCTGCTGAGGCGCCTCCTTTGGCTGAATCTGCTGACATGGCGTCTAGTGTGGAAGCATGATGTGTTCCTTTCGCCATAGAATGGTAGTCCTTATGGCATCTCCCAGATGAGTCTCCCCTTCATCTGTAGAGTACTCAAGCTCCAGCTGCTCGAATCCGTTGGTAACTTCATCCACCCTGACAACAGCATAGCCATCGGGAATCGGAGAGCAATGGAAAGTTCCATCAGGTACACGAGGTAGGGCATAGCCGACCGCTACCTTCAAGGTTATGTTCAAGCATTTCACATGTAGATCACAATGTTGCCACTCCATGATATCATCCACGGGGTAGCGATCAGGAGCCGCGATATCATCTATGGGCGGCAGAACGAGCTCCATGGAAGCCACGCTACTTTTCCGCTGAGATGGTGGGGTAGCTCTGTGGGAAGTATCGAATGAAGGATCTTCGTGCCGCTGAGATGATGGGCCGGTAGCTCGCTGGATGTTAAGTTCCTCTATCTGCTTCTCCTACAATGCTAATCTTTCTTCTACCTTCTCTAGCTGGTCTGCATCCTCTTTCTTCTTTCTCCCTCGGCTTCTATAAGTGTCTCTGCTGTCAGGAAACCTAACCTTTAACAAACCGGAGCCTGATGTGCCTCGTGTTTGTCCAGGGTGTTCAGGATTCCCGAGGGCGCATGACAGCTCGTCCTTCTCTCTGTCGGGATGGAACTTCCCTTCCTGCGCGGCCTGGATTGCATCCAGAATGTTTTTGACCGGTGTTGCAAGTTGAGCTTTCGTATAAACACACTTCCCTGTTTCTGGGTGCAACATTCCCCCATGCCCGAAGAACCAAGTCCTTGCCCATTTGGGCCAGTTCAATGTCTCTCGATGGATCCCTTTATCAAGCAGGTCATTCGCAACTTTGTCCCTTGTAGGCCGGGCAACCTTGTAGCCACCTGACCCCGTAACATGGTGATATTCCTTCTTTGTAGCATTTTGCTTAGTTATCAGTGACCTTTTCTTACCTTTCTCCGATGTCTTGTATGCCACAAATGCGGGCCAGTGATCTTTCATCTTCTCATATTGACCGGTGAAAGTTGGAATCTTCTCTTTCAGGGCAAACTTTTCATGCAATCTTTTCTTCCAGTTATTGAATTGTTCGGCCATCTTATTAAGAGCCCAAGCCTTAACTTTTCGCTCTACAACATTTCTATTTGGATCCACCTCTGGCGGTAGGCTGAAATTTGTCATGAGCGTATTCCAAAGCTCATCTTTGGATCTATCATCGACATAAGAAACTCCATCGTCCGCCTTTGTCTTATTCCATTCTTGAATGTTGATCGGGATGCTGTCCCTAACAACAACTCCGCACCGACTTATAAATCGGTCTGCGGTCCACTTGGGAGCAGTCGGTTTGCCATCTGCAGCGATTTCTTCGATCGTGAACCTTTCATTCTCGCCCAACCATTTCTTCAGGCCTCGTCTGTTAACAGAATGTTGGCTCGATCCGGAGGGCTAAAAGAAGAAAAAAGCATTAATATATGTACATACAAATCAATTAATTCATCTAGTCAGCCGGCTTAATTAATATACCTCGCCGGACTTTGCAACAGTTAAGGCTCCAACACCGCCGGAGCCGTCATCTTCTCCCTCCATTCGATCACTGGAGCCATCATCCTCTCTTCCCTCACCATCGGAGTAATTGAGAAACTGTGAGGTGACATCATCACCTCCGTCGCGGATTATATCCCCCAACATCTCTTCTTGTTCTAAGTCTCTGTCGTGTTTCATAGTTTCTGCAAATATTACAATATACAACCATGAGAGATAAGCTGTTTTTCAGACTTAATGAAATCTGGGAATGCAAAATAGTAACATTATGATAACAACTTGAGAGCAAGATTGAGTCATGCTACAACAACTTTACATGGCAACCAAGGGCATGGCATCAAAGTACACATTACATAGACATTGGATATTATCTAGAATCATATCTGATGAGCCATCCTATCTTTCGGGAGAGGATACTTTGCGGACCGCCTCTCTCATGCCTGTCCGACGTGCAAATCATGTTCTCATATGCCACAAAATCAAAGGGAAATCTCCTCCCACAACTCTCCGCGGTGCACGACAATCTGAAATCATTCACTAATATTGATGTTGGACTCGACTAAATATGCACTCCAAAGTCCAATCAACTATATAAGCCCGCGGTGATCAAACACATACATGTTACAAAAATTTCTATGTTCACAAAAATATATAAGCCCGAGGGAAATTGAATAGCGGCGGCTCACACAGCGGGGGCGACGTTGCACCGAAGTTATATCGAAGTTATCGGGATTATGTTTATACAACAAATGGACACCTTTTGTTGAACAACGGAGGGATGATCAGGGACCAACAGCTCCAACGTCCACGATCACTCCACGGAGATGCAACACCACAAATCATGTAATTCCACCGAGTGAAAAAAAATTAGGTCACCACAATTTTGTTCTTCAATTTGTTTTAGCAAGATCATCGTGATGATGTAACCACTCATCATATGCAAATTTTAACATTTGTTTCTCTATCTAAAAAAACCTAAAAAAATTCTCTTCTTACTCGAGTCATGTAGGATTTTTCTATTATATATGTATGCATGCATATGTTATTTGGTTCTTCTCGTTATAGTATATCTCAGCCTCACTTTGTTGTTGTGAACTCCAGCATTTCTCTAAAAAAATTCTCTATGCAAATTTCTCTAAAAAAATGACTTTGATCATGAATAACTTTGATAATAACCTATATATGCAAATATCTCTAACTTTGTTTAATGACCTATGCATACTTCTCTAAAAAATGACTTTGATCATGAATATCTCTAACTACGCAAATATCTCTAACTATGTAAATATTTTTCTTATATTTAATAAATTCCAAAGTTGGAATTTCAATTATTGATAGTTCCTTTGATTTGCAAAGGAGCTATATTCTCCCCAATTCTTTTGCACCCGCAGAAATTACTCCATCTATTTGATAGTATCAACAACCCATTCCACCAAAAACATTTGGTTCCATAGCTCAAATTTTTCAAATTTCATTCAGTTCAAATTTGTACCAGATTCAAACTCCATGGTCAAAGCCCAATTTATATTGCTCCAAATATTCTGAAACTTTGCCAGACTCTCTTTCGTGCATCAACACCTCATAAAAAAATTCACAATAATTCCTAAAATTCCTAGAGCCCTCTGGCATTTCATCATACACTTGATGTGCACTGTTTAGGACTGTCAAAAAATTCAGTAAATTCAGAAAAATTCGGAGAGAAGGGGTAATCGATGCCATGCACTCCTCATCTTCCTCTCTCCCGCTCGGCGTCACCTCCTTTGAGATTTAATGAGTCACACCGGACACCCTGGTCAGTGGCTCGGCGCCGATGGCTCATTAGCCGGCCGGTGCACCTGCCACCGCCCTCGATGTCGGGGTCGGCGGCATCGGCGTCCAGCAGAGGGGAATAGGAGGAGGAGGAGGGGATTGGGGCGGCGCTAACAGCGAGGAGGCATCGGCGACGAGGGCTCGGGGGCGGCGGCGAAGAGGAGCGGGCTCAGGGGTGGCGATGCACGGGGAGGAGGGCTCGGGGACGGCTCAGAGGTGATGGCGAGGTCCGGCAGCCTTGCGGCGTCGAGGTGGTCCTCGGCATCGGGGGAGAGGGAGATCAAAACTGGAGATGGTGTTTGGAAAAAAATTCTAAGTCCTGCTTATATACACACAGCTTTAGTCCTGGTTGGTTGAATCCACCAACCGTGTCTAAAGCTCATTTTCGGCAGCCAAATGGGTGCAAAAGCTGAGGCCACCAACCGGGACTAAAGGCCTGACCGGGCACAGCTAACGGGTGGTGGAAGTTTCGTCCCACCTCACCAAGTGAGAGGTGCTCGCATCGGTTTATAAACCCGGCTGTGGGTGAATTAGCAAGATCCTCTCAATGCAGACGGCTCATCATCTAAACTAGCCCCTCTCTGCCCTGTGGGGCCTACTAGCTGAAGAAATACATGTCCCACGGGCCTGCATCATGGCCCATATGGTTGGGCTTCTAGTCGTATGCAGGCCGTGGAGTGTAAATTCTCCTGTTACTAGGCCGGCTTTTTTTTATTTTTATATTTTTTGCATATGTTACATGTAAATTTTTGGACCTTCTCCAAATCACCTCTAAAATTTTGTACATGGTCACTTGTAATACACATGTAAATCAAAGGAATTTAAAAAAAAGAATTTTTGGGCTTCTAGTCGTATGTAGGCCGGGGAGTGTAAATTCTCCTGTTAGGAGGCGGGCTTTTTTATTTTAATTTTTTTTGCATATGTTACATGTAAATTTTTGGACCTTCTCCAAATCACCTCTAAAATTTTATACATGGTCACTTACATGTAATACACATGTAAATCAAAGGAATTTAAAAAAAATGAATTTTACATTGTCCCCTTAAGGTAAAGTCGGAGTTATGTACCTGAGTTTGACCGAGCCACTATAAATTATATAAAATTCAAATAAATGAATTTTTTTCGTATTCTTTCTATGTAACCATAATATGTTATGTTTCGGTTAAAGTCGGAGTAACCATAATATGTTATATTTCAAATAAATGAAATTTTTTCATATTCTATCTATGTAACCATAATATGTTATGTTTCAAATAAATAAATAAAAATAATATTCTGTCTATGTAAAGGAATTTCATAAAATTGCCAATAAAGTCGGAGTTATTCTTTTGCCAAATTATATTATGTTTTGTTTAGTCAACATGAGGATATTTTAAATAGGTGTTTTAAAATTATTGTAATGTTTTGATTTAAATCTTTTTGTATATTAAATTTTTTACAAAAAATACTTTATGAAATTTTTTGTTGGATAAATTTGATATATTTTATGTTAATATTATTTTGATCATAACTAGAGTTTTTATAAAGCTTTTTAGTTGATTCTCTTTGCTATTGAAGAATATTATAAAATATTTTTGGTAACCTAATAATGTTATATTTCTTTTCTTTTCAGTTATTAGTTTAGTATTTTGTTTTGTTTTCTATTTTCTCTTTTTATTGTTTTATTTATTGTATTATTCATTCATTGTATTTTGATTGCTAGAATGCTAGCTAGAGTGAATGCTTATATGAATGCAATGTTTGATTATATAGATTTTCATCAGATAGAGACAAAAAGTTCTATCAAGTTATTTTTCGTAGGTACCACTTGCATTGATTAACTCCTCTGTATAATTAAAATACTAAAAGGATATGAATAATTGAAATTTTATAACTTAATAAATAATTATTCTAAAATCATTTTTCAAATGCCAAAATGCCCTAGCTAGCTCTTACAAAGATTCCCTCCGGTTTGTCCGAAGTGGCACTTTCCTGCTAAAACTTTTTCTTCGCGTGTGTCCCTTGCTTATTGCGCCGTAACCTAGGATAATCTTCATCATTTAACAAGATGCTTGGGTCAGTCTTCACTGTGAAGGGAGGAATTTCATGAAACTTTTCATAATCTTCTGACATGTCTGTCTTGTCCTCCAC
This sequence comes from Thinopyrum elongatum, assembly GCA_011799875.1. Taxonomy (NCBI): domain Eukaryota; kingdom Viridiplantae; phylum Streptophyta; class Magnoliopsida; order Poales; family Poaceae; genus Thinopyrum; species Thinopyrum elongatum. The sequence goes on from CM022302.1 coordinate 561,858,506, forward strand.
TCCCACGATGTTTCCTTTCCCTGAAAGAACTATGTGGCGCTTTGGCTCATCGTATGATGTATTCGCTTCCTTATCTTTGCTTTTTCTTGGTTTGGTAGACATGTCCTTCACATAGAAAACCTGCGCCACATCATTGGCTAGGACGAGTGGTTAATCTGTGTACCCAAGATTGTTGATATCCACTGTTGCCATTCCGTACTGCGGGTCTACCTATACCCCGCCTCCTGTCAGATTGACCCATTTGCACCGAAACAAAGGGACCTTAAAATCACGTCCATAGCCAAGTTCCCATATCTCCTCTATGTAACCATAATATGTGTCTTTTGCCCTATTGGTGTTTGCTGCATCAAAGCGAACACCTCTATTTTGGTTGGTGCTATTTTTATCTTGGGCGATCGTGTAAAATGTATTCCCATTTATCTCGTACCCTTGGAAAGTCAATACAGTCAAAGATGGTGTCCTAGCCAACAAGTACAACACATCTCCAACAGTGGTGTTACCCATGATATGTGTTTGCAACCAACCGCCGAAAGTCCCCATGTGTTCACGTGTAATCCAGTCGTCAGACTGCTCCGGGTGTTTGGAGCGTAAAATATTCTTGTGTTCATTGATATACGGGGCCACCAAGGTAGAATTTTGTAGAACTATGTAGTGTGCTTGCGCCCAAGAATGCCCGTCCATACATATTACTGCTTTTGGTCCTAGCGTGCCTTTTCCACCTAGTCTCTCCTCATGCCGTGATTTAGGAACACCAATCTGCTTAAGGTCAGGAATAAAGTCAACACAAAAGTCAATGACCTCCTCTGTTTCATGGCCTTTGGAGATGCTTCCTTCTGGCCTAGCACGGTTATGAACATATTTCTTTAAGACTCCCATGAACCTCTCAAAAGGGAACATATTGTGTAGAAATACAGGACCCAGAATAGCATTCTTGTCAACTAGGTGAACTAGGACATGCATCATAATATTAAAGAAGGATGGTGGGAACACCAACTCGCAATTGACAAGACATTGGACCAAATCATTCTGTAACCTTGGTAGGATTTTTGGATCGATTACCTTCTGAGAAATTGCATTGAGGAATGCACATAGCTTCACAATGGCTAATCGAACATTTTCTAGTAGAAGCCCCCTCAATGCAACCGGAAGCAATTGCGTCATAATCATGTGGCAGTCATGAGACTTTAGGTTCTGGATATTTTTCTCTGCCTTATTATTATTCCCTTTATATTTGAGGAGAAGCCAGACAGGACCTTGATACTGAGCTGGCAGGACCTTGATACTGCATTGGATGCATGCCGTCTTTTACGTTCATATGTTGCTGGTCCTCCCGTGCCTCCCGTGTATATTTTGTCTTCCCATACATGCCCAAGAAGCCTAGCAGGTTCACGCAAAGATTCTTTGTCACGTGAATCACGTCGATTGCAGAGGGGACCTCTAGGAATTTCCAATAGGGTAGGTCCAAAAATATAGATTTCTTCTTAAACATGGGTGCGTGTCCGTCAGCGTCAATCGGAACAGATTGTCCGCCAGGACCCTTTCCAAAGATTGCTTTTAAATCCTTGACCATATCAAATATGTCATCACCAGTACGGGGGACAGGCTTCTTCCGATGATCTGCCTCACCGTTGAAATGCTTGCCTTTCTTTCTTAAGGCATGCTTGGTCAGAAGAAATCGATGATGTTCGAAGTACACATTCTTCATACATTTGTCCAAATATATACTTTCAGTCTCATCTAAACAGTGCGTGGATGCATTGTATCCCTTGTTTGTCTGTCTTGAAAGGTTACTAAGAGTAGGCCAATCATTGATGGTTACAAACAGCAACACTCGTAGGACAAATTCTTCCTGTTTGTGCTCATCCCACACACATACACCTTTTATATTCCACAGCTGTAAAAGTTCTTCAACTAATGGCCTTAGGTACACATCAATGTTGTTGCCGGGTTGCTTAGGGCCTTGGATGAGCACTGGCATCATAATGAACTTCCGCTTCATGCACAACCAAGGAGGAAGGTTAGAAATACATAGAGTCACAGGCCAGGTGCTATGATTGCTGCTCTGCTCCCCAAAAGGATTTATGCCATCTACACTTATACCAAACCATAAGTTCCTTGCATCACCTGCAAACTCCGGCCACTTTCTCTCGATTTTTCTCCACTGTGACCCATCTGCGGGTACTCTCAACATCCCGTCTTTCTTACGGTCTTCTTTGTGCCATCGCAATAACTTGGCATGCTCGTTGTTTCTGAACAGACATTTCAACCGTGTTATTATAGGAGCATACCACATCACCTTGGCAGGAACCCTCTTCCTGGGGTGCACGCCCTCAACATCACCAGGGTCATCTTGTCTGATCTTATACCGCATACCGGGCATGCATTCAAATTCTCGTACTCCTCACCGCGGTAGAGGATGCAGTCATTATGGGCATCCATGTATCTTCTACACCTCTAATCCTAGAGGCCAGAGAAACTTCTTTGCTTCATACGTACTGTCAGGAAATTCGTTATCCTTTGGAAGCTTCTTCTTCATTATTTTCAGTAGCTTCCCAAATCCCTTCTCGGATAAACCAGTCTCTGCCTTCCATTGCAGCAATTCCAGTGTGGTACCGAGCTGTGTGTTGCCATCTTTGCAATTTGGGTACAACCGTTTTTTGTGATCCTCTAACATGCGATCGAACTTCAACTTCTCCCTTTCACTTTCGCATTCTCTCTGTGCATCAACAATGACCCAGCAAAGATAATCAGCAGCCACATCTGGTGCCTCTTGATCTTCAGCTTCCCCCGTTGCAGTATCACCGTATTCAGGGAACATAGGATAGTTGTCATCATCCTCTTCTTATTCATTTTCTTCCATCATAACCCCTCTTTCTCCGTGCTTGGTCCAACAATTATAGTGGGGCACACAATCCTTCTCAAGCAGGTGGAAGTGAAGGGTTTTGGAGGAAGAGTAATCCTTCGTATTCTCACAGACAACACATGGACAGTACATAAAACCATTCTTCTTGTTTGCCTCAGCCACATCGATAAAATTATGCAGGCCTATAATGTACTAGGAAGTGTGTCGGTCACCGTACATCCATTGCCGGTTTATCTACATTATGTAATTAAGTATATCTAAAACCAGTACAGAACATCATGAATAGATAAATGACCAAATTAATACAAGTTCATAATCACATTAAAACCAAAGTACAGTAGTGATCAAATGTTATTACTGCAAAAATAAATACATAAAGTTCATACATAGTTCTCATAAAACAACATACAATTATGTAAAACATTTAAATGCAACAACAAATGCGATCAAAATCGCAACTAAGGTAACAATTGATCGAACAGTATAATGATACCAAGCCTCTTTATCAATGGCATATTTTCTAATCTTTCTAATCTTTAAGCGCATTGCATCCATCTGGATCTTGTGTAGATCGACGACATCGGCAACATGCAACTCCAATTTCATCTTCTCTTCTTCAATTATTTTCAATTTTTCTTTCAAACAATTGTTTTCTTTTTCAACTAAATTTAACGTCTCGACAAGAGGGTCAGTTAGAATTTCTGGTTGACATACCTCCTAGATAAAAACATCTATGTCAACTTGGTCGGCATAATTGTCATAAACACAAAATGAAACAAATAGTTATAAAAGATAATATACCACATCCGAATCATAGATCGGATGAGAGCCGACGGGGGCAGATACCAAAACCATGGCACTATAAAATAACAAACAATAATACAAGTGAGAAAATTATACAAGTAGCTATCTAAATCATACAAGAATTTGTTCTTTAAAAAAAGATAAGAACAAGAGGCTCACCACGGTGGTGCCGGCAACGAGATTGGCGCGGGCGATCGACGGCGGTGAGGATAGGGACAGGGACGGGACGGCATCCTACACATGTCCAAACTAAGAAGTTAATTTGAGCTCAAATTGTGCATCTAAATGAAATGAACTCCCACATACACTCCTCCACTAACACCCACAAACCACTCTACTTCTAGAGCATATGAAATGAGCTGAACTAGCAGAGAGAGATGAAAGGATGAAGTTGCTAACCTTTTAGAACACTTGGATAGTTGGTGCACCGCCAAATCTAGACAAATCTTGGGGAAAATGGAGCTTGGAGGTCGAGCTTGGAGGAAGAACAGAGGAGAAAGCTTAACTGTGGCTCGGGCATTTCATCGAACACCTCATGTGCATAGGAAGGCAGAAAAGAGAAGCACACATACCTCCCACCTTCTACGGCCAAAACAATAGAGGAGAGGGCAGGCAGGGGCGAGGATATATATAGGCATCTTTTTAGTCCTGGTTGGTATCTAGAACCGGGACTGAAGACTGACCGTTAGTCCCAGTTCCAGACAGCAACCGAGACTAAAGGGGTTGCGCCAGGAGCGAGGCCCTTTAGTCCCGGTTGGTGTCTAGAACCGGGACTAAAGGTCCCAGTCGAACCGGGACTGATGCATGCCGAGGCTGTAACACCCTGGATTTTGCCCATTTTCTTTTTCTTTCGATTTTGGCCTAGTTTTGCTTTTCTGTGGCTTAGTGGTCTTGAAACCTGGAGAGATCATCCTTGGTTCCTCTCCCAAGTGGCTAGTCAACCTCAAAATCATCTCAAGCCCTTGTCATTTCCATCTTGGACCAAACTCAATATTCTTTTCTTGGGAATATCCCTTTTTCTATTAAAGGGATAACCCTGTCTGTCCTGGGTTGTGAAGCAACCCACATTTCCATCACTATGAAAATTCCCAAATAATTCTCATAAATTGTTTGGGTCATATCTTCCTCAGATATGTCAAAACCTTCCTTGCCATGTTCAAAAATATTACACCAATATTCCTTTTCTGATTCAGCCCCAGCTGGCAGTTTGTGAAGCAAGTACCCTTCATATTTGCTTGCTTGCTCTCAAACTTTTTTGTGCACTCTTTCCCATCCATATCATTGACACATACCAAAATTCAACTCAAGTGGGCTAGTAAATCTTCCTTGGCAAATTTCCAAAGTTTCTGGTTAGCTGGAAGCTTAATGAAGGAAGTACTAGCTAGGAGTATCCAAATGAGTTGAAATTTTTCAAGCACCTTAATATGATCAAATCATGACTCTCCACCAAGTTTCAAACCAATCCAATCATCCATGAGAACAGAACATCAAATCTTGACTTCTGGTCATATTTTCCTGTTGTGAAGCAACTATATTTTATATTGCTTCATAATTGCTGAAATTTACCAGGACATTCTCCTAATCATATGACACCTCTCCACCAAAGTTGGGCTCATTCTATTTAGCCATTTATCCTCAGTTATTTTTCTTAGATTCCGGTCAGAGAGGACCATTATGAAAGAAGTAACATTTTGGCTTGTCCAAATTGCATGAAATTTATATGGCATCCTCATATGACCAAATCATCAACCTATGCCCATTTTTAGCCTTATACAATACTTGAGGTGAGTGCCACTTCAAGGTTAGTGGTTCTAGTCAGTATAGCCATTTGAACTGCAAGTGCTATGTATCTATAGATATGGTGAACATGTTTCTATAGATACTGCAAGTGCCACTCAGTCAGGACACAAGTTTGCCTCAGAAATCAAATGCCCAGCTACACATGTTTCTATAGATATGGTGAACATGCTGCAAAGGTTATACGAGTTACTCATATAATGATGATAGCCCGTGAGCTGTATGGGATGCTACTGAACCCTTGCCTGCCTTCCTTTAGTAACGGCACCACGCCTGTGTGCTGAGCTGTTTACGGCCGTCCGAGGTGGATGCCGATTTTTATTTCTCTTGTCAGCAACTGTCCGTGTCCTGAGCTGCTTTTCGGCCGTCTCGGGTAGCTGCTGAATTTCTTTCCATAGCGGTGACCCTATGTTCTGAGCTGTTTTTCGGCCGTCTTAGGGAACTGCTACTTTCTTCTTATCGACACCGTCTCATGCTCTGAGCTGCTTTTCAGCCGTCTTGAGTCGGGGTTGAGTTATTCCAGTAATGTCCCAGGTCTGAGTTGTAAAGACCGTTCTGGTGGCTACTGGTTTATTTGCTGGTTTCATCCAAGTGTTTCAGACGGTCGTTACCCTACAACTACAACTTGTAAAGTAATATGCCTGCCGGAATACTGCACCAGACAGCACCCATGGTGACCCGAAGAATCAAGAATACATAAAGCCAAGCTCTTTCAGCTAAGGATCCAGGCAAAGAAAACCACAATAAGAGAACAAGATCATCCATATAGGTATGGTAATGGATGCATGGTACAGATACTCCGAACAGTCTGGTTCGATACCGATCACCATGGGTACACACCCACGGGGTCTATCTCATTTGCAAGGACCCCATATCGAGTCAACCCGCTCAGTCAGCTATATATTCTCAGAATTGCCAGAAGGGGATATTCAAGCTTCTCAGGTAAGACCGAAGTGTCTGCTCAGCAGATCAATTGCAGCAACAGTGTTAAAGCATTACACGGCCTACCATCCACATAGAAATGCCGACAGACTGAGTAATCAGAAGGATGAACAACAGTCTCGAAGCACATGTCCTCATATGTGGGAATCAGTTAAAGAAGAACCTGCCGTGCACAAAATTATGCTGCCAGGACCACTGTCAGTCAAGACTGTGGATAATATCGTAATAAGACCGTGCACCTTTATGCTTGTCACGACAGGTGACAGTCACATCTTTGGCACAAATGTGATACCCAAGACAGTGAAGGTACCCAAGATGATTCAGCAACCCGTGCGAAAAGTCAGATTCCGCTAAGAGAGCGGTATGATTCACGGCACTATTTTACACCTGGAGGACACACAGCCATTGGAAGCCACCCAATGCAATGAGCAAAAGATTTCGTGTCCACTGAGAGAATTTGTTCACAACCCAATGGACGGTCGTCCATATTGGACTTCATTGCAACACGTTCATGGGGAAACAACTCTCGGACATGGGAGAAGAACAGGTATTTCAGGATAATTCATCGCACCCTAGATAGGGCAAAAGACATAAAAGGAGTGAAGTCAGAGTAACATATGAGGTAAGATTTGCCAGAAAAAAAAGAAGAAGATCCAAGTGAAACAAACCACCCTCAAGTCAGGTAGTCAGAAAGATGAAATTTAATGGGAACATTATACAAAGGCAAAAAGGAAACCCGAGTTGGAAACGGTTTCCACAAGTGGGAATATTAATGTTTGACCCCTAAGCAACCAAATCTCGAGGACGAGATTTCTTTAAGGGGGGTAGGTTTGTAACACCCTGGATTTTGCCCATTTTCTTTTTCTTTCGATTTTGGCCTGGTATTCCTTCTGTGGCTTAGTGGTCTTGAAACCTGGAGAGATCATCCTTGGTTCCTCTCCCAAGTGGCTAGTCAACCTCAAAATCATCTCAAGCCCTTGTCATTTCCATCTTGGACCAAACTCAATATTCTTTTCTTGGGAATATCCCATTTTCTATTAAAGGAATAACCCTGTCTGTCCTGGGTTGTGAAGCAACCCACATTTCCATCACTATGAAAATTTCCAAATAATTCTCATAAATTGTTTGGGTCATATCTTCCTCAGATATGTCAAAACCTTCCTTGCCATGTTCAAAAATATTCCACCAATATACCTTTTCTGATTTTGCCCCAGCTGGCAGTTTGTGAAGCAAGTACCCTTTATATTTGCTTGCTTGTTCTAAAACTTTTTGTGCACTCTTTCCCATCCATATCATTGCCACATGCCAAAATTCAACTCAAGTGGGCTAGTAAATCTTCCTTGGCAAATTTCCAAAGTTTCTGGTTAGCTGGAAGCTTAATGAAGGAAGTACTAGCTAGGAGTATCCAAATGAGTTGAAATTTTTCAAGCGCCTTCATATGATCAAATCGTGACTCTCCACCAAGTTTCAAACCAATCCAATCATCCATGAGAACAGAACATCAAATCATGGCTTCTGGTCATATTTTCCTTTTGTGAAGCAACTATATTTTATATTGCTTCATAATTGCTGAAAATTTACCAGAACATTCCCCTAATCATATGACACCTCTCCACCAAAGTTGGGCTCATTCTATTTAGCCATTTCTCCTCAGTTATTTTTCTTAGATTCCGGTCAGAGAGGACCATTATGAAAGAAGTAACATTTTGGCTTGTCCCAATGGCATGAAATTTATATGGCATCCTCATATGACCAAATCATCAACCTATGCCCATTTTTAGCCTTATACAATACTTGAGGTGAGTGCCACTTCAAGGTTAGTGGTTCTGGTCAGTATAACCATTTGAACTGCAAGTGCTATGTATCTTCATCCAAATGGGCTGCAAAATTGCAGACATGATCATCTTAGCATGTGATCACCCCATGCCAAATATCAGAGTCTAGATCCTGCTCGATCTCCCCCACCCCACTGCAAACACCTTGCTGTGGCTTGGTCTCCAAGCTCACTTCTGTCACATCTTGCCTCCACTTCCAGCCAAGACTTGATGAGTCCACTCTCTGACCACTGAGCTATCTTTTTGACATGATCTTAGGTCATGTCAACGCCCTGGACGCGTGGCACTGGCGGTGACCACCGCATGGCACGCCGTGGACGTGAGCCGCACGTCGTTTGCTCGGGCCCCTACTCTCCTTGTCGGTTCCGCGTGACTAATCATGTCCAACAGCTCTCCCTCGCTGTCCTCTGCTCCCCAGACCTCTCTTCCCCTCTCCCGACCACTCCCACGTGGTGCACAGGCCGTGACCGCGACCTGTCATCTCTGCCGCCGTCAAGTCCGATCACCGTGAGCCCTCTCGAGCATTCCCGGCCTTCCCCGAGCCCTCTCAGACCCTCCGCGACCTCCCGGGAACTCTCTCCCTTCCTCCAGGCGAGCTCTGGAAGCGCCGGGACACCGGCACACACGTCGCCGTGGCCAAGCTCGGCCTCCTCCATCGCCCGCCTATAAATAGGCTGTCCGAGCCCATTCCGAGCTCACCAAGCCTCTCCTCTCCCTCCTCTGGTCCTCCCCGACCCATCCAAACCATCGTCGGAGCTCCTCCCCGTCGCATTTGGCCGCCATTGCCGCCTCGGCTCTCGCCTAAATTGGCGATGCCCGAGCCCCTCCCTCCTTGCTGTCACACCAACAGCCTCCCCGGGGACAGGCGAAGCCCTGCCCAAGCTCCTCTCTTCCCCTCTGCCACCGTAGCCCCGATGCCGTCGCCACCGAATCACCGTCCGATTCGGGCGGTGCCGCCACTTGTCCGGTGATCCTCGGCATCCGTGCCACCCACCACTGGATGTGGCTCTTCGTGCTGAATCCATCGATGGGTGGGACGTCGTCGGAGGTGGCCTGTATCGCCGGTAGTCGTCGCCAGTCGATCGCCTCTTCTCTGCTCGGCGTCGAAGGAGGAAGAAGGAGGTGTGGGGGAAGATAAGGTGGGCCAGCCCACTGTGGCCCAACTGTTTTTTTAAACTTAGTTGGGTAGCAGCGGGTGGCCGGCCCAGTGGCAGCAGTAACAGTGGCCAGATTTGGTCCAGCTCGACCTAGGAGCACAGTGAAGTTTATTCTTTTCCAGAATTTAACCAGGGACCCAAAAGTAATCAGTTTTTATAGAAAGGTCCCTGCCCTTCAATCCTTCATATCCTTTCCACCGTAACTCCGATCGAGGTGACTCCAAAGCCCACATCTTCGTCTCTTCGAGTTTGTCATGCTGGTATCATTTTCATGCTGTCTTGACACAGTGGAAATGACCCATTTGCCCTAGCCGTAAACAGCCCCCTCCGAGAGAGAACTGTTTCCGGCAACTTCTTCCGTGACCTTTCCGCACTCCTTCTCGGTAGTTCCTTCATCTCCAGGCAAGCCACAACCCTCATCTGCATAATTGCATTGCAATATCATAGTTAAACTAATTATTCTAATAGCAAATATGCTTCTTTGTATAATGGATTAGATTCTGCAATGCTAGAGTAAATTCTTGTATCGGTAACTATCATGTTGAGGACTGGTTTGTTAGGAGCTAGTAGTTTATCCACTTGATGATGCTATGTCGTGGTTGGATTAAGAGATTACCGTCTATGATTATTTTGGATTTCATACGGTAGTATGTGAATAAGAATTAGTAGCAGTGGCTTGAGTATAGGGGTATTGGATTACTAGTTGATTAATGTTTTGACTTGGATTACTATGATATCAGAAGGTCAGCTATGATGGAAATATTATTCGGGGATACGATCCTTAGCAGGTTGATCTTGAGTCACCTGTCCGGGCTTATTCATGCAACCACATTTGCCGGTATGGGACGGGCTTGACTTGGTCTGATCGCGTGCTCTTTCATCGGTACCTCCAAAGAGGGAGGGTTATGCGTGCGTGCTACCCTGATCAGGTAGACGACGATAACCCTATGAGCCCAGTTGAGTTGTTTGGGATCCCGTCGCTGTTTGGGACAGTTTAGTTTGGCCACGACGGTGGCAGGGTGTCACGAGGTGACACGGGGCCACCCAAGGCTGGACTCCGAGGGAGTGTGATTGCCGGTGGTACGATGGAAGAGTCACGGGTCAGGCGGGTTTCATTGGAGCAATGCTGGTCCACCCGAATGGGATCTTGAGGTCAGTGCTCCATAGTGTGGGTAAAGTGCGCAACCTCTGCAGAGTGTAAAATCTATTCGAATAGCCGCGTCCACGGTATTGGACAGCCCGTCTAGACCACACTAGGTGGTCAACCATAGTAGTGTTGATAATGATGGAAGAACTTGTCTGAGAATGAAACAGTTGGACATCATGCCATTGGCAAGTCCTGGTAACAATATCGAGGATTATGGTTGGGTGTTCTTGGAGTGATCACAAGTTAGTCACCAGAATGTAGGGAGAGTAGCCTGTCATTGCTAATTTCAACCATTCCTTCGGCAACAGTAAATCTTTACCTAATCTTGATTTCTATGATGTTGTCTTGCCTTAATGCTGGTGTTTGTTGTGAGCTTGCGAGTACATTCAAAGTACTCACCTGGCGTGTCATGCCAGTTTGCAGGTCATGCCATGTTTCTTGTTTGCTTGAAGATGTTGAGATCCCGAGCTAGGATATGCGTTCCAGCCAGAGTCCCTGCGGAGTGGAGTCCATCACCGCCGATGTTGTTCCGCTGCCGAGAGATACTCCGCTTCCTCAGGTTGATCCGCTGTTAGCATAGAGCAGTCCTGAGTAGGCGTATTATCGCCATGCTGATGTAATCATTGTACCCTTGTAACCTTATCCATAGTAATAAAAAAGTTGTTTTGTTCTATGCCAACAGTGCAGTATTCCAGGAGACTTGTCCCTGGGCCGGAATACGGGGCGTTATGGTTTTCTCTGAGCCGGGGTGGCACAGAGGCCCGCCCAACATCCTAGCCGCTCGAACCGGGACTGATGTTCACATTACTCCCGGTTGGTAACACCACCGGGACTATTGCTTTGATCTGGCCAGAACCAAAGCCCTGTTTTCTACTAGAGCAGTGGCCCCTCACCCTTGTCCCTGTTGCCCCACTTTGTTACCGGTGCCTCGATCAGTGTGATCAACGTGCAGAGCCCGACACATCACCACACCCCCCCCCCTTTAGTTGTACGACTCTGAAGAGCTACTATCAAGTGCCGAGGGTGAAACCTCCTACCTCACTCCTGATGATATCTCTGTAGTATAGCTAATCGGTTGTGGATTACCGAGAGTGATTCCTCTTCCTCCACCTCCGATGATGACTCTGTCGTGCAACCCCTCAGGTGGGAATCCATCGAGGGTGATTCCTCAGACTTCCCCCTTGATGTTAAAAACACACTATTACCTTGGACCGTTTCCTGTTTACTGTTACTGCGGGACTGAAGGGACAGGCGGTACCACCTCGGTAGAGGTGGACCTAAGTTCCCGATAGTCTCTTGTGTAGTCGGGTTGACCCGGAGGGTACCCGCGAGATAATTACACGGCACGGCCGGGCAGGCGGACAGGAGGGATGGGCCTGTCCCTTGTCGTATGTCCGCGAGATGAGGCGACAGGATCACTGATCGTTACCGTGGGCTCCCAACACACTAATGGGTTTGGATATATGATCTGAGTAGGCCTCTAGCCTTTTCACACTGACCACCACGCGGGCATAAAAGTGGGCACTCGGCGTCGTATGTTTCTTCCAAAAGCTCTTCAGATGTCGCAGTTCAGAGATGTGGGCTGATTGCTGGGGTGGACGGTAACCGCTCGCGCTTGTATAAGGGGGTGGGTCTGGTCCCCAGCCAGTCGCGCAACATGCAGGAGTGCAAAGGGCGATGGGCACGGACCCTTGAGCGCTTAGGATGTAGAGCAGCGTGCTGACCTCTCTGTTGAGCCTAGGTAGGGCTATGGTGTGTCGATTAGCCGAGGCCGGGCATGACCCGATAAAAGTGTGTCCGGCCGGAGCTAATCGAGCGTGTTGGGTAAGTTGGTGCACACCTACAGGGAAGTTAATCTATTTGAATAGCCGTGTCCATGGTAACGGACGCTCGGAGTTGTATCCTGATCTACTACAATTTGAACTAGATAATTGGTGTTACTTACTCGCGGGGTAGTCGAGGGAGGATCTCTGGGCATTGCTACTACATGCTTATTGCCTTATAATATGCTAATATATACTCTTCTAATGCTGCAAGATGCTAGTCTTCGTTAGGCTAGGCCTTCCCTCTATTCTGACAATTCTGCAGTTTAGATCACATATTCAGACCCTTCCTTGATAATGATGCATACTTAGAATAGTTCTGATGTAATTCTTGCAAGTACTTTGGATGAGTACTTACAGTTGCTTTGCTACTTCTTTTCCCCTCTACCCGATTGCTGTGATCAGATGACGGAGCCCGGGAGACCGTCGACCCCGTTGATGACTACTACTACCACATCGACGGAGCCACTACTACGTGGAGACCAACGACCAGGAGTAGTTTCGGAGTCTCCCATGCAGGAGGCCTACGCCTTTTCGATGTAGTGTCGTTGTTTTTGTTCAGCCTTCTTAAGGAAACTTGTCTACCTTTATGTCTGTACTCAGATATTGTTGCTTCCACTGACTTTTGTATTTGAGCTTATGTATTCGAGCCCTCGTGGCCCCTAGCTTGTATGACTTTTATTTGTGTCTAGAGTTGTGTTGTGATATCTTCCCGTGAGTCTCTGATCTTGATCGTGTGCATTTGCGTGTATGATTAGTGCACGATTGAGTCGGGGGCATCACAACAAATCCTTACAATATATCGAACAACCATTGTTCTCAGACTTATAAGAATATCCATCGTGTATCAGACATGATCCGGAGATAATGTTTCTGCACAGCTTCGGCACAAAATAACACTTATTTAGTTCTAAGATGAATACTGAAGGGAGACGTAGAGACATGATGCCAACGGCTTGAGCGGCGATCTCATCACCGTTCCCGACGCGCATTACGACCTCATGTTTTCCACCTTGCGCACTTTCTATAGTCCATACATCATGCTGCAAATGTGAGCAACCCATCCAATATCAAATACCCATGACTTACAGTTTGCGTTGGCAAGCAAGACGTCAATGACAATAACTTGTATAACAGTTATACCTTTTTCGGACAATCCAGACTTCTTCTTATCTGCCAAATACTTCTTCCATTTCCTCTTCCAGTGACCGGGGTTCTTACAGTAGAAGCACTTAGTTTCATTCTTGGCCCTGCCCTTAGACTTGCCTTGGGAGCCGGTTATATCGGTGCCCTTGCTCATCTTGGGATTGCCTTTTCTTTTGAAATTAGTGGTTTTATTCACAAGCATCACATGCTTGCGAAACTTCTGTATCCCTGATGGAAGAGGGGTGTCTAGCACATACTCTTTCCCAGCACTAATGAGGACTGGCCTCAGGGTACGGACAAAGTCCACATAATAGTTTCCATTTGCAGCTAACTCCTCTTTCTCTAACATCGGGCCTAAGCTGAACGTGGTGTTGCGAGCCATTTGATCTACAACGGTAAACACAAGTTCACTTAGACTTTGTTCATAATTAATTTGCACTAGTGATTAAACATTTTTAATACTAAACTATGCTGCCACTCAAATCAAATATCTCATAATTGATTGTGAGTGATTCAAGACTCGTGTTTTGATTGTTCAGCATTGATGTTAGTCATCACTGATGACAAAAATCTCAACCGGTAGGCCAACCTGCCAATCACATCTCTATGTGACTCTTATTCATCTTTCGATGAGTGTGTTATGAGCTCAGGACATTCCTGCCATGAACGTCAAGACAACCAAGTGATCTCGCTGTGAGGTCTGACTTTCACCCGCCTTATACTTCTCAATTGATTGGTACCCATGTTGACATGGCGCACCCCGAAAAGACACATATTTCAGACGGTGCTACACATGGGAGAACACTAACTACTTGATATTTTAAGTGAGAGATCGCCCTAATAAAAGCAACTACCGTGCAATCAAAAGGGTGCAATAGAAGGGATAAACATCTCAGGCAATTCATAATAGCATGATATGGTATAGCCCTTCTTTTGGTAAAGTCTTCTTCGTCTTTTCAAAGTTGGTCAAGGAAAAACACTGCCGTGGCAGAACTTTTCTGCCCAGGCCTATTTCCTTTCTTTTTCCTCCATCTTCGGCTTTTTGCGATGATCTCCACCTTCGTAAAGCTTGTCACCGCCTTGTCGATGCATCAGATAATATTGATATCTCTATGGCTAATAAAATTAATGCATTACATGTGGCTGACACGCAAGTCATTTAAAGTGACAATGATATGGCTCCAGCCATCATGCCGAATAATGACTCGCAGGTCATGTTAATTAATTTACATTATATAGTCATCTCATACAAAATCAAATTGAATATGATGAAGACTATACCACATCTCATGTCATCCTGCAAAATCAAGTTAGACGCTTCTAATCGGTTTACGCAAAATTTTATTTTACGTGGCTTCTAAGTTTTTGACTTAAACCATAGCTACCAATATTTATCATCAAGTATGATTATTCAAGTCGCTAGATTAACTTTGCAGGGTGTATGAAACACGAGATCAAAATCTCGAGCCCCATACTGAACTTCGTCATACGCAATAACCCCGTGCAGATCATATCTACATTGCCCTTTAGTCTGCGAAACATCCATCTTTCTTTAACTTTGGCGGGACCCAAAGAACTGTTAGCACTTCGTTGATTTGTCAACTAGCATACTCAGGAGCAGCATGGAAAGATCGCGGATTGCCAGTCAGATTCTACCGTGACGTCAAGATCAGGACTACGCAAATTCCAGGGAAGCAACAAGAACATCAAGCAA
Organism: Thinopyrum elongatum; assembly: GCA_011799875.1. Classification (NCBI taxonomy): domain Eukaryota; kingdom Viridiplantae; phylum Streptophyta; class Magnoliopsida; order Poales; family Poaceae; genus Thinopyrum; species Thinopyrum elongatum. The sequence goes on from CM022302.1 coordinate 561,873,734, forward strand.
TAGAACTCATCTACTACAAAATTATATTATGCAACACCCATTCATCTCATGTATTCTATATCGAAACCTACATCTACGCATAGCATGGCTCATGATGGCACTGTAGGGGAATGTGATAGAAAACAAATAATTTCGGTACTGCGAGCACGCCCAGGATCACTATGGAGATGCATACAAGGTTTTTGATCTGATCTTTACCGACTCGTAGCACGACAGAAGTAGAGTCGATGAAGATCGTCGGTGCAGATCCCCGCAGCTAGGATTTACATCCTCCCAACCATGAGGATGTTCTCCCTCGTCTGCTCCTTGGACAGTCCCTCGGAGAGCACTTCGGGAGGAAGTCGAACAGTCCCTCGGACGGTGTCACGGACAGCCCTTAGGGAGGACCCCCGAACTCTAACGGTATCTCAGACAGCCCTCCGGGAGGACCCTCGAACAGCCCCTTGGGTAAAAGATCGAACCTACGACCTCTCTACGGGGTTGTACACATACGGTGTCAGCTATCCGGCAGGGCTTCGCCGTCTAGAACTAGTTCCCACCGGAACCCAGACAGCCTTTCGGCTCTACGAAACTATTTAGTTGGGAGGGAGAGGGAAGGCCAGATCATGCATGGCATTTGTATGAGAGTAAGGAGTGAGTGTGGAGAGCTCCTCTCCACCTCTATTTATAGGAAAAACCAAGGGGTAGAGTGGCACTTGAAAATACCCAAAAACACATCACATGAGACCTCCACATGGGCATAGAGGGAAGGCAAGGGGACCTCCATGGAGATGCTCCTCCCTTGGCCGGACATACCATGTGGGGCCCCCCACAAGGGGTTCCCTCCTTCTCAAGTCTTCCCCAAGATCTTTTGAGCAAACCCCAAAAAAGTGGCTTTCCAAAAAGTAACCATAGAGGTGTTTTCACTATTCACGAAAACATTTTTCTGCGTCCGTTAGATCCAAAAAAATTTATGCAGGCCTAGAACATTTCTAGTACCCCCTAAAATAATTCTGGACGCGTTCCGAAACATTTCCGGATCAATGATTTTCTTCAGGAAACGCAACCATAGCATTTCTGCCTGCTCTGGAATATTTTTAGTTTTTCCCTCCGGAAAAATTCCAGAAGTTCGCAGAACAATTCTGGCACCTCCAAAAAGTTCCAGGCGCGTGCTGAAACCTATTTGACTCAATGCTTTACTCTGAAACAACTTTTTGATTTTACCAAAACTTTTATGGTGTTGTCTCCGGAACTTTTCCGTTGTCTCCGAAACTCTTTCGGTAACTTCCTCTCAGACTCCCTGTCTAGTATTCAGCAGATAGATGACTCTTAAGCGTGTGACATAGTACGTTTGGTGAAGTATAGACATGACCGGAACACTTTCCGATCAATGATCAATAGCGGAACCATGGACATCCATATTGATCCCTATACCCACACGAATGAATATTCGAGTAAACCTGTAGCTGCCATGTGCTATTCCTGTGTGACACCCTGATTTTGACAACTTTTTCTTTTCAAACTTTTTCTGGTTTTATTTGGAACTTGAATGGATTTTTGAATCTTCACTTGATCTTGGCCATTCTCGAATCTTCTTCCAAGTGTTCCAAAGCTCCATCACCTTGCCAAAACCCTGCCAAGTATCCCAAGGATCCAAATTTCCAAATTTAAATTATTCCTCAAAACCCTTTTCTTTTATTTGAGGATTTAGGGCATTACTATGGGTTATGAAGCAACCTATAGTTTGGATGCTCAGGAAATTCTCCAATAATTCTTAAAAATCCTTTGGACTATATCTTTCTCCAATATCCAAAAATATTCTATAAAATATTTCATATACTTTGCCAAATAATTCCTTTTAGCTCCTAGTCAGTCTGGACCTTTATGAAGGAAGTGCATGCTAGGAGTGTCCAATTGCTTTTAAATTTTTATAGCATGAGAACACCCCCAAACAACCTTCCTCCACCAAGTTTCAACCCCAGGAGATCAATCTAGTGAGCAGCACTTCAACATCTTGATTCTGGACCAGAAATGTGGTTTGTACATGAACTACCCTCAAACTTAAACCAAATTACCTCAAATTTGGTCAGCTCCTAGTCCTTCCAACCTAAATCACTCCGGACATCTCCATTGGCCCTAACTCCATCTCTCTAACTCTCCAGATCCCTCTCAAGTTCTCTGTCAGAAACTACAGTTGATTCTACAATTCATCTCTGCTTGAATCTAGCCAAACCAACGCTGCAGGTGAAGTGAGGGTTCGACAGTCGATGAGCTGGACAAAGTTTGCCAGACTAACGTGGCCCTTGGACATGAGCTACCGTGGTGAGCACGGCGCTGGCACGGTTGTCGCCGCGCTCTGCGCCTCGCAGGGCTCGGGTTCCGTCGGAGATAATCGCTCGCGCAGCGTTGCATTGTCTAGGCATGCCGACTTCGTTCCTCGTTGACACCTAGCCCCTCCAGAACTCTCGCCTCCGCCGGAGAAGCCCTCACCGGCCGCCACACCATCGCCGCACTGTGGCGCCCGTGAGGTCACAGTGGCGGGTGCGCCGTCGTCTTCTTCCCTGAGCCGTCTCCTCCGCATTCAATGCGCCTGCTAGCTCCCGTCCTCTCACCTGCAAGCAGCCATGCCAGCGCGGCGTACGTCACTGGCGCCATGGCCCGCATCGACCTGCTTTGGGAGAGATCGCCGCTCCCCTCCTCCCGGCTATAAATAGCCATGCCCCGCGCTGCCTAGCTCCTCACTCCAATCCTCCTCCCTCATATTGAACGCTAGCAGTGAAGAACCCGTGGCAGAGAGGCCTCTGGCCTCGAACTCCGCCAGAGTTCCGCCGCCTATCCCCTCCTGTCGCCCGCCCTCTTCAAGCCACCCCAGCTCCGCCCAAGCTCTCAGTCGTGATTAGTAGAACCCCGTGGTGTGTCCCGCCTTCTGCCAGTCCAATTGCTGCTGGAATGCTCGGATACGCCGACCACCGCAGCTGCTGCCCGCCGGAGACGAAGGGGGCGACACCGTCTGTCCACCTCCGGCCAACCTGCGGGTACAGGGCAGACCACCACACCGAGCTCTATCCATCCAAGTCCTCTCTGTGCCCCTGCGACGTCGGGATCGCCGGCATCCATCGCTGGTGAGCCACCTCCCCTCTGCTCTCTCTCTCTCTCCCTCTCTGTTTTAAATGAAGGAGGCCCACAGTCAGCCTCTTGCCGAATCGGTAAGTGGAGGTGCGCGGGCGAATTACGCCTTCGACGTGGCCCCTTCTCTGATTTTCTAATTTGATTTTTATAAACAGAGTTGACCAGGGTGTTTGACTATTAATAACTTTTAACAGAAAGGTCCAAATGACCTGATTCTTTTTGCATTGTGTGTCTAATATAATTCTTTATTTTTCCACCAAGTTTGGTATTTTTCTCATACTCACAGAATTTTTTGTGAATAAAAAGGCTTTATGTGGCATTTTCTTTTGCTATTTGAAAATATTTTCAGAAGGGGATTCTTGTGGATTTGAAGACCAGGAGTTTCTGAACAACCCAACTGATCAAGGCAAGCTAGGACGTCCATATTATCAAGCATTTCATAGCATTGCTTAATTCATATTCATTTCGTGCATATATTCAACCCAGATAATTCATAGTAAATTATTTAAATGTTTAAGGTTGATAACTCAGAATGATATGATCAATAACTATGCTTGCTAAGTGAAACATAGTTGGTTGATCAAGAGTCACCTGTCTGGGCTTACCCGTGCAGCCACATTTGCCGGTATGGGACGGCCTTCACTTGGTCTGGCTCGGTGCTCTTTCACCAGTACCTCCAAAGAGGGAGGGTGATGCTTGTGTGCTGCCCTGATCAGGTAGACGGCGATAACCCTGTGAGACCAGTTGAGTTGTTTGCCGGCGTCCCCTTTTGGGACAGTTTAGTTAGGCCACGACGGTGGCAGGTGTCACGGGGTGACACGGGGCCACCCAAGGCTTGACTCCGGGGGAGTGTGGTTGCCGGTGGTACAATGAAAGAGTCACAGGTCAGACAGGTTTCGTTGGAGCAATGCTGGTCCACCCGAATGGGATCACGAGGTCAGTGCTCCATAGTGTGGGTAAAGTGCGCAACCTCTGCAGAGTGTAAAATCTATTCGAATAGCCGCGTCCACGGTATTGGACAGCCCGACCAGAAATCCCTAGGTGATGAACCGTAATAACCGTAGTAATGATGGAAGAACTTGTCTTTCGAGCGGAAGTACTCGTTGGTATCGAGTATTCCAAGGGTTGTGAGGCAACCCAGAGATGGTTAAGTTGGTAACAGTAAGTGAATCACTTGGAGTTTAACCTGTTCATTGCCATGCTATTACTTGCTGCATATTTGGTTGTCATGTGCTTGCGAGTACATTCAAAGTACTCACCTGGCGTATCATGCCAGATGCAGGAGAAGACTAAGACGGAGGTCCCGAGGTCCATGTTGCGATGCCTAGGATGTGTCCACAGCAGTGTCCCTGTGGATGGAGTTTCTATCATGTTCCGCTACGCTGTAGTCTTTCGCTGTAGTGTTCCGTAGTAATGCCGAGGCTTTGATGTGTTGGATAAATAATGTAGATATTGTCATAGCACTAGACGTGCTTTTGGCCACGATGATCAAGTAATATATGTGAGCATGTACTGACTGTTATCAATAAAAGTTCAGCTATGTTCTGTTCCAAGTTGTTGTGTGTTTCTAGAAGACATGATCTCTGGGTTGGAAACACGTGTAAACCGGTTCTCTAAGCCGGGGTGCCACAACGCTTGGTATCAGAGTCGTGCTGACTGTAGGACACCCTAGGTAACCACATTAGGACTGCGATTAGCATAGGACCTTGAGTGTGCATCTTGCTTGTTGCATTTGATGGTTGCATGCCATGCATCGTGCATCATAATTCATTATGTTATTAACCTTTGGCATTGTGAGTGTAGATGGCACCAGTTCCATATCACTACCATCATGAGCCAGAAGACCACATTTTTCCGGTTTTGCTTCGTAGCATCTGGCTTCGACTGTATCCCTACGGTGATGACTCGGTGTATCAGATGTTTTGGGAGCAGTTGGGCGAGTCGGTATATGAGTACCATGCAGTGGCTTACCTGACCGCGACCTCGGATATAGGAAGCTCTTCTCGCTCTTCCAAGGGCGGAGTGGCTTCTACTCCGGAGTTGGCGATCCAATTTGCTGCCATGGAGGCTATTACTAACTTGCGCTTCCACGAGGCCGAGATGCAGACTCATCCAGGTTTCCTTCACTATCCCACTCTGTCGCCTACGACAGGGCGAGTCCTTTTCTCAACCGTTGACCCGGAGTGTGATCATGCGGCTGGCGTTTTGTCTCGCTACCTGAACGCCAGTTACTGTATGATCATCTCCTTAGCTGAGGAGTTGTGTCGTGTCCAAGGGGCACTTGCAGCAGTGACTCCAGTACCTCCTCCTGTGGTTCCACCTAGGTATTCCCCACAAGTTCCACCTCCGCGTATGCTTGATATCCCTTCTGGTTCTTCTGGACTGTCAGGCTTATCGTCTGGTAATCGATTTGAGACCCCAGCTGAGTGGGCCTCACTTCTAGCCACTCCTGCTCCGCCAATGCTGAGGCGACGTGCTCTTTCTCCAGCGGAAGGAGAGCCGTCCTAGCAGCAACGTCGCGTCTCCTTTAACCCGGTGACTCATATCATCAGTTCGGATTCTGACTCAGGATCTGATGATGAGGACTCTTCAGATGGGCAGTGTTCATGTAACCAACGCTACTAGACTGGGGTTTGAGTAGCAATGCATGCATCTTTGCATATGTCAACTACCGTATGAGCAGTTTAGCCATGATATTCCTCTACTAGCTTGCCATGTATGATGTTAGGTTATATTGAATAATTATGTTGTTCTCTTTATTTGCATTTTTCTATGGATTTTCATCGGTGTCATATTACTGTATTTCTCCTTATGGATGTTGCTCATCGATTCGGTCTGTGCCAGGGGAACAAAAATTAGGATGAAGAGAGGAAGTAGCAGTCAAGGCGGCGATGGAAACCCCGTCTGTCGATTCGCCAGGCAGGCAGGGCAACCGCCCGAAGACTTACCACCACCACCACCTCAAGCACCAACCACAGATCAGATAATGAGAATGTTTGAGGAAAAGAGAAACCAAGACCTCATGGAAATTCTCAAGAGTATGCAAACAATAGTTTGTCAGAATAATGGCAATGGGGTACGTTCTAAACTGACTGACTTCCGGCACACCAAACCACCCAGCTTTGGTCAGGCTGTGGATCCTATTGAGGCTGATGACTGGTTAAGAACCATGGAAAAGAAATTGGACATCGCTCGTTGTGAAGAAACAGATAAAGTTCCATTTGCCACTCATTATCTTGAAGGCCCAGCAGCCATATGGTGGGATAACACCAAGTTAAAATGGCCTGCTTAAGAGATTTCCTGGGAGAAATTCAAAGAGCTATTCCGCAAATATCATATTCCCACGGGCATCATGAAAGTAAAGCAGCGAGAATTCCTGGCTCTCACACAAGGCAACATGACCGTGGGAGAATATTTAAACAAATTCAACAACTTGGCGCGGTACTCTCCTTATGATGTGGCCACCGAAGAACGAAATATAGACCGTTTCCTCGGAGGACTGAATCACGCCCTCCGATGTCAGCTATGCATGTTGGACTTCCCTGATTTTTAGACTTTGGTTGATAAGGCCTTCATCGCCGAACGAGAGCACAAGTCTGGGAATGATGATCGTAAGAGGAAGTTCGAGCCCAAGAAGGACAACAAGGAACCATATGCACAAAAGCTGCGCAGTTGGCAGTCAGGGCCATCTGAGAACAAACCGGTGTGGAACAATGGTGGCAACTACAATAACAAGTCAGTCAACCAGAGCAAGACCTTCGGCAAGCAACCAGTCATAGAAGACTGCCGTCGCAACAACACTTGCTTCAACTGTGGCCAGAGTTGACACAACGCTAAACAGTGTCCTACTAATAACGGAAAGCAATTAGCTGACCACAAGCCACAAGTCAATCACCTTGGACACCGCCCCAACCGCAACTTCAACCACAGATGCATCCATCACATCTCTGCCGAAGAAGTCTGCGAAGCTCCAGACATTGTCCTTGGTATGTTTTCTGTTCATAACATACCTGCAGTAATTTTATTTGATTCTGGGGCTTCCCACTCGCTTATTTTGCGGAGTTTCGCCACCTTGCATAAATTCTCTCCTTCACTTTTGGACAAAATCATGGTGGTACAATCCCCTGGCTCAATGCTCAGAACAAATATAGTATACAAGGATCTGGAAATCTCAATCCACGAAGTCAAATTTCCAGCTACCCTTGTTGCTATTGACTCCCTAGGACTGGATATAATACTGGGAATGGACTGGTTGGCACCACACCAAGTGTGTATCAATTGCGCCACCAGAACGGTGACATTGGTGAACCTCGCCAGATAGACCATCCAGTTTCTGGCCAGCAAAATGATAACAAGAAAGGGCACGGCATACCAGACTACTGTTACAGATATGAACCTGATCCTAGTAGTCTGTGACTTTTCAGATGTGTTCCCTGAGGAATTACCAGGAATGCCGCCCGACCGAGAATTGGAGTTCGCCATTGAAGTAATTCCTGGTACAGCTCCAATATACAAGAAATATTATCGTATGCCAGGCCCAGAGCTGGCAGAGCTAAAGAAGCAGTTAGACGAATTGCTACAGAAAGGATATATTTGTCCAAGCATCTCGCCATGGGGATCACCAGTATTATTTGTCAAGAAGAAGGATGGAAGTCTATGAATGTGTGTAGACTATCCCCAGCTTAATGAGGTCACTATCAAGAACAAGTACCCGCTCCCTCGAATTGATGACTTATTCGACCAGTTAAGTGGAGCACGGGTATTCTCCAAGATCGACCTCAGAACGGGATATCATTAATTGAAAATCCGAAAGGAGGATATCCCCAAGACAGTGTTCACCACTCGATATGGACTATATGAATTTACAGTGATGGCGTTTGGATTAACCAATGCTCCAGCCTATTTCATGAGTATGATGACTAAAGTTTTCATGGAGTTCCTGGATAAGTTCGTAGTGGTGTTCATTGATGACATACTGATATACACCAAGGATGAAGAGGAACATAAGCAACATCTCAGAGCTGTCCTAGAAAGGTTGAGAACCCATCGCTTATATGCCAAGTTCAGTAAGTGCGAATTTTGGCTAAAAGAGGTGGGATTCCTTGGACATATTCTGTCAGAGAAGGGAATAGCTGTTGATCCAAGTAAGGTTACTGTGGTCTTGAACTGGAAGACACCAGCCACGATGGCTGAAGTCCGTAGTTTCCTGGGCTTGGCAGGCTACTACCGTCGCTTCATTGAGGGCTTTTCTAAGATAGCCAAGCCACTGATGGAAATGTTGAAAAAGAACCTAAGTTTTCCTTGGACAGCTGAGTGCGATAATAGTTTCCTGGAGTTAAAGACGAGGCTAACCACAGCCCCTGTCGTAGTTCTTCTAGATATTCATAAGATTTTGACATATATTGCGACGCATCCAGGCGTGGGATCGGATGCGTACTGATGCAAGAAGGGAAGCTTGTAGCTTATGCATCACGACAACTACGACCTCATGAAGAAAACTATCCCACACATGATTTGGAGCTAGCCGCTGTGGTTCATGCCCTGAAGATCTGGAGGCATTACCTTATCGGACAACGATGTGAGGTATACACAGACCACAAGAGTCTCAAGTATATTTTCACTCAACCCGACCTGAACCTCAGGCAGCGAAGATGGCTTGAACTAGTTAAGGACTATGATGTTGGGATAAACTATCATCCAGGGAAAGCGAATGTGGTCGCTGACGCCCTGAGCAGGAAACAAGCTATTGTGAATACATTAGTTGAGAGTATGCAGCCGAGCTTACAAGGAGAGTTTGTCAGGCTCAATATGGTGCTATGTGGCCCAATGACTCCGGACACGTTGGAAATCACTCCAACCCTCATGGAGGAAATCAAGGAAGCACAAAATTCAGATGAAGAAACTCAGAAGATTAAGGAGTTAATTCAGCAAGGGAAGGCCAAGTCCTTCCGTATAGATGAACAAGGTACCGTATGGTTCGAAAGATGAATTTGTGTGCCGAGTCATAACAACTTGAGGCAACAAATACTCAAGGAAGCTCGTGAGTCCGCATATTCGATCCACCCAGGAGGTACCAAAATGTATCAGGACTTGAGAGAAACCTTTTGGTGGTCGGGAATGCGGAAAGATATAGCATACTATGTCGCCTGCTGTGACATTTGCAACAAGGTCAAAGCAGAGCATCAAAAACCCGCTGGGCTACTGCAACCTTTACCAGTACCCCAGTGGAAGTGGGACGACATATGTATGGATTTTATTGTGGGACTACCCAAGTCCACGAGAGGCAATGGTGCTATTTGGGTCATTGTAGACATCCTTACGAAAGTGGCGCACTTTATCCCAGTAAAGACCACTTTCAACGCAAATCAGTTGGCACAACTCTGCATGTCCCGGATAGTCAGTCTGCATGGGGTACCCAAGTCTATCACTTCAGATAGGGGTTCCCTATTTACTTCAGCATTCTGGCTACGGCTACATCAAGCCTTGGGAACCATGCTGAAACACAGCACAGCATATCATCCGCAGATAGATGGACAAACTGAGCGAGTGAACCAAATATTAGAGGATATGCTTCGGTCATATGCTCTCTCCCATGGACCCAAATGGGAGGATAGTCTGCCTTATGTTGAATTCTCCTACAACAACAGCTATCAGGCAAGTCTCAAGATGTCGCCTTTTGAGGCATTGTACGGACGGAAGTGCCGCACACCGCTGAACTGGTCCCAAACAGAAGATAGTCGCATTTTTGGCATGGACTTGATGCTCGAGGCTGAGAGGCAAGTTAAGGATATCCAAGAACGACTTCGAGCAGCAAAGTCCCGACAGAAGAGCTATTACGACCCAAAGCACTGGGAAGTAACTTTTGAGCCCGGAGACTATGCTTATCTACGGGTAACTCCTATGAAGGGAGTAAAGAGGCTTGGTACTCGAGGAAAATTAGCCCCAAGATACGTCGGCCCTTTTCCAGTGATTGCCAAGAAGGGCAGAGTCGCATATCAGTTGGAATTGCCACTAGCATTATCAGACGTTCATGATGTCTTTCACATCTCACAGTTAAGGAAATGCATTGCACCCCCAGCCAAGCAAGCGGATATGAGTGAATTAGAGCTGGCTAAGGATTTGACCTATGAGGAAAAACCTGTCAGGATCTTGGAAGAGATGGAAAGAACAACAAGGAGTAAAGTGATAAGATTTTACAAGGTGCTATGGGAGCACCATACTGAAGAAGAGGCTACTTGGGAAAGAGAAGATTTTCTGAGATCCACTTACCCATATTTGTTCCCTGAGCAACCGAATCTCGAGGACGAGATTCATCCTAAGGGGGGTAGGTTTGTGACACCCTGATTTTGACAACCTTTTCTTTTCAAACTTTTTCTGGTTTTATTTGGAATTTGAATGGATTTTTGAATCTTCACTTGGTCTTGGCCATTCTCAAATCTTCTTCCAAGTGTTCCAAAGCTCCATCACCTTGCCAAAACCCTGCCAAGTATCCCAAGGATCCAAATTTCCAAATTTAAATTATTCCTCAAAACCCTTTTCTTTTATTTGAGGATTTAGGGCATTACTATGGGTTATGAAGCAACCTATAGTTTGGATGCTTACGAAATTCTCAAATAATTCTTAAAAATCATTTGGACTATATCTTGCTCCAATATCCAAAAATATTCCATAAAATATTTAATATACTTTGCCAAATAATTCCTTTTAGCTCCTGGTCAGTCTGGACCTTTGTGAAGGAAGTGCATGCTAGGAGTGTCCAATTGCTTTTAAATTTTTATAGCATGAGGACACCCCCAAACAACCTTCCTCCACCATGTTTCAACCCCAGGAGATCATTCTAGTGAGCAGCACTTCAACATCTTGATTCTGGACCAGAAATGTGGTTTGTACATGAACTACCCTCAAACTTAAACCAAATTACCTCAAATTTGGTCAGCTCCTAGTCCTTCCAACCTAAATCACTCTGGACATCTCCATTGGCCCTACCTCCATCTCTCCAACTCTCCAGATACCTCTCAAGTTCTCTGTCAGAAACTACAGTTGATTCTACCATTCATCTCTGCTTGAATCTAGCCAAACCAACGCTGCAGGTGAAGTGAGGGTTCGACGGTCGACGAGCTGGAAAAAGTTTGCCAGACTAACATGGCCCTTGGACATGAGCTACCGTGGTGAGCACGGCAATGGCACGCTTGTCGCCGCGCTCTGCGCCGCGCAGGGCTCGGGTTCCGTCGGAGATGATAGCTCGCGCAGCGTTGCGTTGTCTAGGCATGCCAACTTCGTTCCTCGTTGACACCTAGCCCCTCCGGAACTCTCTCTTGCGCCGGAGATGCCCTCACCGGCCGCCACCCATCGCCGCACTGTGTCGCCCGTGCGGTCACAGTAGCGGGTGCGCCGTCGTCTTCTTCCCTGAGCCGTCTCCTCCGCATTCAATGCGCCTGCTAGCTCCCGTCCTCTCACCCGCAAGCAGCCATGCCAGCGTGGCGTACGTCGCCGGCGCCATGGCCCGCATCGACCTGCTTCGGGAGAGATCGCCGCACCCCTCCTCCCGGCTATAAATAGCCATGCCCCGCGCTGCCTAGCTCCTCACTCCACTCCTCCTCCCTCATATTGATCGCTAGCAGTGAAGAACCCGTGGCAGAGAGGCCTCTGGCCTTGAACTCCGCCAGAGTTCCGCCGCCGATCCCCTCCTGTCGCCTGCCCTCTTCAAGCCACCCCAGCTCCGCCCAAGCTCTCAGTCATGATGAATAGAACCCCGTGGTGTGTCCCGAGCCTTCTGCCAGTCCAATTGCTACTGGAGTGCTCGGATACGCCAACCACCGCAGCTGCTGCCCGCCGGAGATGAAGGGGGCGAAGCCGTCTGTCCACCTCCAGCCAAGCTGCGGGTACAGGGCGGACCACCACTCCGAGCTCTATCTATCCCAGTCCTCTCCGTGCCCCTCCGCCGTTGGTATCGCCGGCAACCGTCGCCGGTGAGCCGCCTCCCCTCTGCTGTCTCTCCCCATCTCTATTTTAAACGAAGGAGGCCCACAGTCAGCCTCTTACCGAATCGGTAAGTGGAGGCGCGCGGATGAATTACGCCTTTGACGTGGCCCCTTCTCTGATTTTCTAATTTGATTTTTATAAACAGAGTTGACCAGGGTGTTTGACTGTTAATAACTTTTAACAGAAAGGTCCAAATGACCTGATTATTTTTGCATTGTGTTTCTAATATAATTCTTTATTTTTCCACCAAGTTTGGTCTTTTTCTCATACTCACAGAATTGTTGGTGATTAAAAAGGCTTTATGTGACATTTTCTTTTGCTATTTGAAAATATTTTCAGAAGGGAATTCTTGTGGATTTGAAGACCAGGAGTTTCCAAACAACCCAACTGATCAAGGCAAGCCAGGACATCCATATTATGAAGCATTTCATAGCATTGCATAATTCATATTCATTTCGTGCATATATTCAACCCAGATAATTCATAGTAAATTATTTAAATGTTTAAGGTTGATAACTCAGAATGATATGATCAATAACTATGCTTGCTAAGTGAAATATAGTTGGTTGATCAAGAGTCACCTATCCAGGCTTACCCGTGCAGCCACATTTGCAGGTATGGGACGGCCTTGACTTGGTCTGGCTCGGTGCTCTTTCACCGGTACCTCCAAAGAGGGAGGGTTATGCGTGAGTCCTGCCCTGATCAGGTAGATGGCAATAACCCTCTGAGCCCAGTTGAGCTGTTTACCGGCGTCCCCATTTGGGACAGTTTAGTTAGGCCACAACGGTGGCAGGTGTCACTGGGTGACACGGGGCCACCCAAGGCTTGACTCCGGGGGAGTGTGATTGCTGGTGGTATGATGAAAGAGTCACGGGTCAGACAGGTGTCGTTGGAGCAATGTTGGTCCACCCGAATGGGATCACGAGGTTAGTGCTCCATAATGTGGGTAAAGTGCGCAACCTCTGCAGAGTGTAAAATCTATTCGAATAGCCGCGTCCACGGTATTGGACAGCCCGACCAGACCTCTCTAGGCGATCAACCGTAATAACTGTAGTAATGATGGAAGAACTTGTCTTTCGAGCGGAAGTACTCGTTGGTATCAAGTATTCCGAGGGTTGTGAGGCAACCCAGAGATGAGTAAGTTGGTAACAGTAAGTGAATCACCTGGAGTTTAACCTGTTCATTGCCATGCTATTACTTGCTGCATATTTGGTTGTCATGTGCTTGCGAGTACATTCAAAGTACTCACCTGGCGTATCATGCCAGATGCAGGAGAAGACTAAGACGGAGGTCCCGAGGTCCATGTTGCGATGCCTAGGATGTGTCCACAGCAGTGTCCCTGTGGATGGAGTTTCTATCATGTTCAGCTACGCTGTAGTCTTTCGCTGTAGTGTTCCGTAGTAGTGCCGAGGCCCTGATGTGTTGGATAAATAATGTACATATTGTCGTAGCACTAGACGTGCTTTTGGCCTCCATGATCAAGTAATATATGTGAGCTTGTACCGACTATTATCAATAAAATTTTAGCTATGTTCTGTTCCAAGTTGTTGTGTGTTTTCAGAAGACATGATCTCTGGGTTGGAAACACGGTAAACCGGTTCTCTGAGCCGGGGTGCCACATCCTGTTACTTCGTGATATGTTACAAACACCCGAGGTGAGACTTATCGCCATCCCCATGGATCAACATCTTGTCCACTATGCCAGTTACCTCGTTACCGGTTTTGTTCTCTTCTCTAGTTTCCGTGTTCTGGCATCCCTATGATCAAATCACATTGTGTCTGGTCAGACGATGATGGATACCGCAATACCGAGAGGGTCCTAAGAATATCTCTCCATCGACGGAGGTGCAAATCCCAATCTTGAGATATCAAGTTACATGTCATACTTTTCCGTGAACCCGTAAGCAACCGTAATAGCCATCCTATTACAGATGACATTTAACAAACCCCGAAGTTCATGAAGCAAGTACGAAGGAACTCGATACTCCCATGGTCTAAGGAATTATGCAAACGTTAACTTTTTCTGTGTTATTAAGCATTAACTTGTGACGAATGTATCTCATAGCATAACATCAATTCGGGTCGATTCAACACAAATGTTCTTCTAACATTGTGCCCTCAAAATTGCTGGCATAGTCATGCCCATGATCAGGAAAACAGGATCATCATGCAATACTTGAGCTAGTCTTAGAGGCATGACTAGGAATACATTTTACCGTTTATTATATCACACGTGCACATGAGTTTCCCTCCGAGCCTCGTGGGTATTGCAGACTCGAGAATCATTACAGTTATAGCATGGAACATAAACATTCATTACAAACTTGGAGATATAAAATAACTATTATTATTGCCTTTAGGCCATATCTCCAACAAATGTGAGTGGTGGGTTTGAGGGTGGGGGGGGGGGGGAGTGTAATTGTCCCTTTTTTTAGCTTTGGTCATTCTGCAGAAACAGCAGCAAAGAAACATCACTCACAGATGCGGTCCTCCAAAAACACACGTGGATGCCACATCAGCATCCTACCCCTCTCCTAATCGTTTTTGGACCAAAGAGTATCACTAAAATGAGTTTTTTTTCTGAAGGGCGTTGGAATATATTAGAAGGAAGCAGAAGCCAGACACCTGGGTACACCGGAGCCTTCCTAGAAAAGAAAATTACAAACCAGTCCCTAAGGAGGTACAACTCCACCACCGAGGAGGACGAGAGCGCGACGATACGCCGGTCGCCGCCACTACCATGCTAGATCTCGATCCGCTGTAGAAACGTCAGTCGCATTAGGGAGATACCCTGGAGGAAAAATAGAGGCCAAAGCCTCATTGCTGCCGCAAGAATGGCAGGGGGAACACCACTCCAATCCACCAGGGCTGGCCGGCCGCCATCGATGTCGCCCGCCGCACACAACTCCAGCACCGTCCCTAGCAGGAAGAAGAACAACAGCTACATGACCAAATCTCCTGTACGAATCTCCCCGTCGGCATTGATGTTGTCGGAGACTGCAGCACAAAGGCCGGAGCAGAATAAGGAGAACAAAATTCCATGGCGGTGACACTCCCACCACCACAACGCCGCCGCCAGGAAGCCAACTCAACCGCCCCGTCCAGTAGGAGGACCGAGGCACCGAGCAACCAGGCTCCCTGATCCACCGCCGCCAACAACAAAGACCGCCTCGCCAGGGAAGGAACTACAACATTATTCACCACCGCCATCGCCACCACCAATGCCGAAGAGATGGACAGCACCCAACAAAGCTAGGCTTGAAACCTAACCTACTATACAAGGATCCACGTGGCCAGACCAGTGTCCTCACCTCCCCCGGCGACAGCGGAGCCGTCCGGAGAAGAGAGCAACGCGGATCTGGCCGGCGGAAAAGCGGTCGCGCTCCTTTCGCCTCTCCTCTACTGTAGCTGGGGAAAGGGGAAAAGAGACGAAGTGGCGGTCGCGCTCCTTTCGCCTTTCCTCTATTGTATCTGGGGAAAGGGGAAAAGAGACGAAGTAGCGGTCGCGCTTCTTTCGCCTCTCCTCTACTGTAGCTAGGGAAAGGGGAAAAGAGACGAAGTACAAACGCTTCATCACTTAAATGAGTTTATGGACCAAAAATGTGTAATTTTCGAGTTCCTGGACTAAAGTGTGCATTCCGATCAAGTTTATGGACTAATGACGCATTTCACTCGAAATCAAACGCATGCAATCGGAACAAGTCTCGTGCTTGGTTCGTCAAGAAATCGCTTGCTAGATACAGATACTGGTGTATAAACTAGTTTGCATTCCACGCAGCACTGATAAATATAAAGAATATCACACCAAAAAAGGTAAACAAATCTACCCTTTGACTCATAACCCTAAGAAACGGGACGGCGCAACGAAGGCGCGCGTCCCCTTCTAGTCAAGATGAACCTAAATGATTTATCGGGGTGGACGCGTAACTGCGATCTGTGTAGATTTATGTACCAGTCGCACTTGGTAGACGAGATGTATGTACACCGGTAGGATTATGACTACACTCTACACTGCTATCTATGCCAATGCTAGCCAGTAGCCACTCTATTGTGGTACTGGTGTGGTACCAGCAGAAACAGTACAGACCAAGGACCGTCACTATACTCGGATCTACCATGGCGCGGCGGCTTCTGCTGGGTTGAGCAGCCCAGAAGAAGAGGACACTGGCTATTTTCACCATTACTTCCTCTGTTGCATCTTTGCACCGCATCAATCAGTCTTAATTTCTAGTACAGCTGTAAACTGTGCAATCGATGTGGACTGAGTTTCCTTACAACGTCTCGGGCGGCTGAACCCGGCCGGCCAGCTAAGTTGGCACACTTCAATGGTGAACAGGCCGACAATTGGAGCTAGTCTTGTAATACTATATGACATTGAGATGCTTGAGGACTATGCAACGGCAATTGTAGATTATTCTGCGAGGACGTGATTTGTTGATTGCATAGTGTGTGGGGCACATATATTATATTTATTCCTTGAGAATATATTTTAAAAATGCAGTATGCTTTTTGAATGGTATTATAAAAAAATATGAATTTTGACAGCTTCATATGAATGGACTGGTATCATAAATTCCAAAAATGTTACAAAAAAATTCCGAAAAGGCTAATCAACATTTAACAGCGCCCAGCAGTAAATCCGCACAACATCTGGTGTTGTTATCTAGGGCCCACCCTCAAATTTCAATCATTATCTCCTGACTCTAGAGTCTTGTCAGGGATCCACGCCGGCGAGGTGGGCCGCTGCCATGTGACCTCTCTCATTGTCGGCGGCTGTGCAAGAGCAGGAGTTGGTACGTCTTTTTTCTTTTTGGTGGTAGAAATGTGAATGAAGAAGTTTTTGGAAGGCCGGTTGTATATTGTTAGAAGTTGCTTTGTGAATTTTTAGAATTTCATCCTTGTATTTTTTTAAACTATCCCTATTTTTTGTAATCCCGGTTCTATGTTTCTGGAAGCTAATTTGTAATTTTCTATGACTTCGTCCTTACATTTTTTTTAAACTTCTCCTAATTGATTGGTAACCCAATTGTATGGTTTTGAAAGACAATATGTATTTTTGATAGTTCATTCTCAAAATCCTTTTTTAGGGGAGAAAGTTCATTCTCAATATGTTGAGACGTCCTTGTCAAAACTTTGAATGCCCATTCCATTAATAAAATTTAGTAATCCACAGCTCAATTGAGTTGTTGGAAAGTAACCACGGACTTCCCTCACACGGGTAACTGCTAGATAGTCCCCAGTTGACCTTCCTCAGAAACTAACCACAGAAGCAGAGATGTTTCCAAGTTTCAATTGATACTAGTTGTGAAAGGCGGGCCTTGGCGCGTGCCCTCTAGACAATTCGCCGGCAATTTTGACTGTGAAGGAGTCGTTGTCTAAATAACTTAACTACGGTTACATTCATCTTAGCACAATGGGAATAAGGAATTCGGTAGTTCATAAAAACTAAAATATGCATGGCGAAGAGACACTTCTACAACACGATATTCTACTTATGCTTTTAGGCGAGCGAAGGAGATGACGCCTCTGTCGTTGATGTCAGTCGGTCCTGTAGTAGGTAGTAGATGCATTCATTATTGCTGAGGCTGTTGGTGGCTGGTTCGATCGGCGACCAGGGTTTTCCATGTCAGAGTGGCCAATGTTTTGCTTATTGGAGAAGTCATTATCATCATTGCATGGGTAGACATCAACAGTCTGCAGGTGTTCAGTGGCCTGGATGCTCAACCTCTCCCCGAAACAAACTTTGCCCGATTAAGAATGTCAGCAACCTACAAAAAAAATTGTAGGATCAATTAGTATTGTTTGGGGGGGTGGGGGAATTGACTACAAGCAAATCAAAGAGCTCTTTTCCTGATTTTAAGTTTTCTTGGTAATTTTATGCTTTTCTACTAGTAGACTATCAAGCACCCTACACATGCAAGTCTAGTAGAGTATAGCAACGAAAAACAACAACTTGGACAAGTAAAAGTAAGAGTAGAGTTAGAGGAATGCAAACACAAGGTGGCTCGATGGAGATTTTTTCCTTGGTTCAGATAGTTGGGGCTATCCTACTCAACGTTGATGGAGGTTTCGAACCACAAAGGTTCTAGGATCACGGAGATTCCAGTTTTGAGTTCCACAGAGGAACGAGCCCATGAAGGACTATCACCCACTAGGGGTCCACGAAGGAGCAACCAACCTATGCCATCATGGCATATGACCACAAAGGTCTAGCCTCACTCAGGGTAGATCTTCATGAATTAGGCGATCTCCAAGGTCATAAAAACTTCTTGGTTTCTTCATAACTTGAAGACTTCCAAGCACACCTAGCTGATCTTGGAGGCGCACATCCTTAAAAAGTAACAAGATTGAGGTTGCTTGGTGTTGAATCCCTTGCCCTACTGCTTCAAAAGATAATCTCCTCCACACTCAAAACTCTCTCAGGATATGGCTTTGGATTGAAGAGGTAGGATGGAAAGCAAGGAGGGGATTAGAGATCAAAGACTTGACTTTAATGTTGTAGTAGAAAGCCCTTTGAACTCAGCACAAGAAGGTGGTGTTCTCTTTCAGAAAATATGATGTGAGTGGAGTTTGCTTCTAGTGAACTGATGGGATAGGTGGGGTTAAAAATAGACTGGACCAGAAATTTGTCCATTACACACTTTTTTGAACTGCTCAGAGGCTCCGAATGATCAGGTCAAAATCACCGAACAATGCTAAAGGTGGCAACTTTCAAACTGCTCGGAAGGTTCGACCTGGATGTGTTCGGAGGCTCCGAAGTACCAACCTCATATGTGTGCAACTCTCTGTATCGCCTTTGGAAATTGCAAGCGGGATCTGATATGTCTCCAGCGTATCTATAATTTTTGTTATGTTCATGCTATATTTATATCATTTGTACATAGTTTTGGCACACTTTCCTATGATTTTTATTGGACTAGAATATTAATTCCGTGCCGAGTGCCAATTGCTATTTTCTGCTATTTTGTGAAACATGAATAAATATTTTCCGGAGACCAAAAAAATCAAACAAAACTAGGTTGTCAGAAATCATCACCAGGAGGCCACCTGGACCAGAGGAAAGCTAGTTCTGTTGGCCACAGGGCACATGCCCCCTGTGCCCCAGGACCTGGGTGCGCCACATGGGCGCATGGGGCCCACAGGGCTCACCCCTGGCGATTCTCCCTCTTGAGGCCTTTATATATACCCCTAATCCCTAAACATATTAATCGAGGAATTTTTACGCCACCGCTTCATCTCATTCCCAGGCGGTCCAATCTGGGGTCCTTTTCTTGTACTCTGCCGGGGTGGGGGGATTACTGCCGGAGCCTTCTTCATCAACTTCGTTGCTCCGATGACCATGTGTGAGTAGTCCTCCTTGGACTATGTGTCCATAACAGTAGCTATGTGGCATCTACTCTATCCCGTTCTTCAATACAAATATCACATGATCTGTCTAACATGATTGCCATCTGATGTAATTCCTGGTGTGTTTGTTGCGGTGTGATGAATTGTCAGTTTATGATCAGATTATATATAGATATTTTTTGGTTTGTTTTGGTTCTTTGCTGCATTATTTATATATGTACATGGTCTTTGGTCTATTAGTCTTGCACTGGCCATGTTTAGATGAATGATCTCCAAGAGGGAGTTGTGTATCTTGGTTCGGTTTAACCTTGCAAGTAATTTGTATTAGTGACAGAAAGGTAAAAAGTCTTGTATTGTGTTATTGCCACTAAGGATAAAAAAGATAGTTTCCTAGTTGTCTCGGTGATGAGTTGGAGGTAAAGAGAATATACTATCAATAATATGTCACCTTGCTTAATGTAATATTCTGTTTTACTTAATACTTTCAGATGCATGTTGGATAGCGGTCTTTCCGTGGAGTATAAGCTATAGATGCATGCTGGATAATGGTCTATAGATATAAGGATGTAATGCCTACATGAAATCATGACATGTATGATCAAACATAAAAACTCCAATTTAATTGATACGCAACTATAATTTGGTTACCATGCCTATGCTATTGGGAGAGATGCCACTAGTGAAATTATGGATTCCAGTCCTTTATTCCTCATAAATTTAACTCTGTTGACTTGTTTTACTGTTCTTTAATATTCCAAAATCATTTTACACACTTTAATACAATTCATTTCCCTACACATGATACATTAATCCTTGTAACTAGGAAAGCTAGTGAGATTGACAACCTCACTACACTAAGTTGGGGACGAAGAAAAAGTTCTTTAGTTAAGTGCAGGGCTAATCATTATCTTGTAGGAGAACTCCACGGATTGATACCTTGGTTCTCAATACTGAGGGAGGATTCTTTCGATACTACAAACCCGTGCTCTTCAGGGCCCAACAGATATTCATCTAACATGCATTACGATTTTAGCCAGGGATATCAGGAAGCAATCAGGATCGCTCGGAGGTTCTGAAGATGACACAGAAGGTGAGCACACTAGCTCAGCGGTTCCGAATGGAATGGATTGGCAGCTCTGAACAAGCTAGGGTTTGCAATGGCTATATATGGACAATAGCTCGGAGGACATGAAGTGGAAGAGCTCGGAGGCTCCGAAGGAGTGAAACATAGGTAGATATATGGGTGAAATGAAAGGCTTTTGAGGGCTTTGGAGTTTGATCTTTAAGCACATAGAGAAAGAAATTTAGCTTAGCAACATCATTCCCCTTTTGATAGTATTGGCATGCCGATGGACTCAATGTGATCTTGGATCACTAAAATGGAAAATCTACGTCCTTAGCTTGGCCAACACTTGTCTTCATGGAAATTTGAGGGGGTCACCAATCGTCTCCTTTGTTGCAACCTATTGGAACTAACCTGAGATAAACTTGTTGAGTCATTAGTTCCTTGAGTTATGTTGACATTAATTATGAAAATCCACCAAGGGGATTAAGATGCACTTTCAAAAACCCACTTTGTCCTTTCCAAAGGTAAACAAAAACCCACAAAGCAAAAAATGTACTTTCACCCAGTAGAGTTGACATAGCCAAATGCATGCATACTTGCCGTCAATTAAATATAAAGAGTACATTTCATTCCAATAAGTTGGTTAGCAATGGACTCTGGTGTATTATATAAGCATATGTTCACTCTTCATGTTTATCCTCAGTTGGAAGTACCATGCCACCCCCTCGTCATGTCGGGATGAGGGGTGCTCATCAAGTCAGCTCTCACCGCGCAAGTGGTGTACCATGCCACCACCCTCATCATCCCACCGAGCACCGTTCACAATATCAACAAGCTTGGGAGAGCATTCCTTTGGGCCGGAACTGATAAAATGACCGGTGCAAAGTGTAAAGTCAATTGGGCAACCGTTTGTCACCCCGTCGATCTCCATGGCCTCGGCATCCTCAACCCTGACAAATTTGCTCGTGCTCTTCATTTGTGTTGGCCTTGGATTGAGTGGAAAGAGACAACTAAAATGTGGGTTAGTATGGGAAACCCATGTGATGAGAAGGATCTTCACCTCTTCTATGGTTCTACCACCAACATCATGGGAAACGACATGCGAACCGCTTTTTGTGACTCCCCTTGGGTGCATGTGCAAAAGCCAAAAGATATTGCTCCCCTAATTCATGTTGTCTCTAAGAGGAAGAAGAAGAAAGTTCGGGAAGACATGAAGGGTGATGCTTGGATTTCAAAGATCAAAATTTCTACCCAACTTTCAATGGCCCACATCAATGATTTAGTATCTCTTTGGGCTCGCCCTCATGAGGTTGAACTCAATGATGAAATAGAGGATGATATTCTTTGTAAGCACACGGCTAGCGGGCACTACTCGGCGGCCTCAGCATACAAGGCACAATTTTTGGATGCCACTCAAACGAGCATGGTGAAAACTGTTTGGAAGCATTGCGCGCCTTCGAAGGTCAAATTCTTTGCTTGGTTGGCTATAAAAAATGGAATTTGAACTGCCGATAGGTTGGTAAAATGAGGGTGGACAAATTGTGCTTTTGACCCTTGTGCAAAAGAGAGCAAGAATCCATGTTGCACCTCTTCTATAAGTGACGGCTCACCTTGAGGCTATGGAACTTGCTAAAGATTGGCTTCAACTTGTGTCCATTGACACTTCCAATTGGTTGGCGATGCACTCTGTCAAGGAGTGGTGGATCAACATGTCAAGCGAAAATATGCCAAATAGGAAGGCCATGGCCTCCCTCACCAAGCTTGTTAGTTGGACAGTTTGTAATGAGAGAAATGCATGGGTCTTCCGTCACAAGTCCGCACCGCCGACTATCCTCCTTCAAGCCATCAAGAAGGAGGCAACCCTTTGGACTGTCGCGGGAGCAAAATTGTTGGGACAAACCATGCCAGGAGAGTAACAACCTTGTTTTGTAATGCTATACTTCTAGCTAAAACCTTGTCTAACTCCTTAATTAATGGACGAGGCAAATCTTTTGCCTTCGTTTAAAAAAAACAATTGGAAGTACTATAATATACAAGTTTCCATTAATAGCCTGCTACACTTTTCAGATTGAAATAAAATAGCCATCAAGTTTTTGCCAAATGCAAAAATCATTCCTTGAAAATACCATCTCACACAGGAACTGAAGATATAATAATAAAGATCTAACTTCAAACATTTTGCATAGAGCTATTGTTGTTGATGTTGTCCATGGATACCATTTTTGCATGAAATAATAAGGATAAGTTGAGAACTAGTATATAACCAATTATGAGATTTAAAACAGATAAATACCTAGACAGAGTGGTGGCCTGTGTGGAAAAGATGCGCAAAACAAGCTAAAAAGGTAAGAAAGGAATATTTTATGGGCTTAAGGAGCGTGAAGAGATAAGAGTAACAGAAAAGTTTGGAAACACCACCAATAAAATCACATAAATTATCCAATACCACCAAAATTTCCAATCTTACGTGTAGAACAGGTAAAGAAGTACAGCTGAATTTCCACAAAAAAAACCACAGCTGAAGCACCAATCACTAGTAGAAAACATGCCTTTCGTCTGAAGCATTAGTCCCGGTCGGGTTTTCGACAGGGACTAATGTGACCACTAGTCCCGGTTTCAACGGCTAGGCTTCAGTCCCGGTTGGTATCACCAACCGGGACTAGAGATGGCTTGCAGGGGCCCCAGCCTGATGCCAGCCTGCCACCACCCCTTTAGTCCTGGTTGGTAACACCAACCGGGACTAGAGATGGACCTGTAGTCCCGGTTTGTGATACCAACCGGGACTAAAGATATCACTATATATAGTGTTTCGTCCAGCCCGAGCCCAAGCTCTCCTTTCTCTGTTTTCTCCTTTCTCTCCTCTATTCTCTTCCCCTTGCTTGAGCTCATCCTCCATTTTTGCCAAAATTTGTCAAGATTTGAGGCACCCCATCTATCCAAGTGTTCACAAAGGTTAGCAAATTTGCCCTTTCATCTCTCATTGCTAGATTAGCTTGTGCAATGCTCTATAAGTATAGTGATTTGTGGGTTTTAGTTTGGGAGTAATTATGTGGGAGTTTATTTGATTTATATGCAATTTGAGCTCAAATTAACTTCTTAGTTTTCATATGTGTAGGTGTGGTTTACTTAGTACCTTCCCGTCCCCGTCCTAGCCACCGTCGATCGCCCGCACTGTCTCGTCGCCGGCACCACTTTGGTGAGCCTCTTGTTCTTATCCTTTTTCTAAAAAAAAACTTATTTGTATGATTTAGATAGTTACTTGTATAATTTTCTTACTTTATGATTATTTGTTATACATAGTGCCATGGTTTTGATAACCGTCCTTGTCAGCCCTTGTCCGGTTTATGATTCGGATGTGGTATATTATCTTTTATAACTATTTGTTGCATTTCGTGTTTATGACAATTATGCCCATCAAGTTGACATAGATATTTTTATCTAGGAGGTATGTGAACCGGAAATTGCAACCAACCCTCTTGTCGAGAAGTTAAATTTAGTTGAAAAAGAAAACAAGTATTTGAAAGAAAAATTGAAAAGAATTGAAGAAGAGAAGATGAAATTGGAGTTGTATGTTGCCGATGTCGTCGATGATCACAAGATCAAGATGGATGCAATGTGCTTGAAGATTAGAAAGATTAGAAAATATGCCGTTAATAAAGAGGCTTGGTATCATTATGCTGTTGGATCAATTATTACCTTAGTTGCGATTTTGATCGCATTTGTTGTTGCATTTAAATGCTTTAGCTACATAGTTTTATGTTGTTTTATGAGATTAAGTGTGTATGAACTTTATGTATGAACTTGTATTAATTTGGTCTTTTCGGTGTTGTGTAATGAAGATGAGTCGGTAATGGATGTACGATGACCGACGCTCTCCCTAGTTCATTAATGGCGTGCATAGTTTTCTGCGTGCGGCTGAGGTAAACAAGCGGAATGGTTTTATGTGTTGTCCATGTGGTGTCTGTAAGAATGATAGGAATTACTCTATCTCAAAAGTCATTCCCGTCCACCTGTTTACGTCCGGTTTCATGTCCGGCTATAACTGTTGGACCAAGCACGGAGAAAGAGGGGTTCTAATGGAAGAGAATGAAGAAGAAGAGGATGATGAAAACTATCCTGGGTTCCCTGAATACGATGGTACTACAATGGGGAAAGAGAATGAAGAAGAAGAAGCTGAAGAAGAGGCATCAGATGAGCCTGCTAATGATCTTGGTCGGGCCATTGTTGATGCAAAGAGAAACTGCGCAAGTGAAAAGGAGAAGTTGAAGTTGCTGCGCATGTTAGAGGATCACAAGAAATTGTTGTACCCAAATTGCGAAGATGACAAGAAAAAGCTGGGTACCACACTGGAATTGCGGCAATGGAAGGCAGAGAATGGTGTATCTAACAAGGGATTTGAAAAGTTGCTGAAAATATTAAAGAAGATGCTTCCAAAGGACAACGAATTGCTCGACAGTATGTACGAAGCAAAGAAGGCTGTCTGCCCTCTAGGATTAGAGGTGCAGAAGATACATGCATGCCCTAATGACTGCATCCTCTACCGTGGTGAGGAGTACGAGAATTTGAATGCATGCCCGGTATGCGGTGCATTGCGCTATAAGATCAGCCGCGATGACCCTGGTGATGATGTTGAGGGCAAGGGCCCCAGGAAGAGGATTCCTGCCAAGGTGATGTGGTATGCTCCTATAATACCATGTATGAAATGTTTGTTCCAAAACAAAGAGCATGCCAAGTTGTTGCGATGGCACAAAGAAGACCGTAAGAAAGACAGGAAGTTGAGAGTACCCGCTGATGGGTCGCAGTGGAGAAAAATCAAGAGAAAATGACTGGAGTTTGTAGGTGACACAAGGAACTTATGGTTTGGTATAAGTGCAGATGGCATTAATCCTTTTGGGGAGCAAAGCAGCAATCATAGCACCTGGCCTGTGACTCTATGTATCTATAACCTTCCTCCTTGGTTGTGCATGAAGCGGAAGTTCATTATGATGCCAGTGCACATCCAAGGCCCTAAGCAACCCGGCAATGACATTAGTTGAAGAACTTTTACAGTTGTGGGACATAAAAGGTGTACGTGTGTGGGATGAGCAGAAACAGCAGGAATTTGACCTACGAGGGTTGCTGTTTGTAACCATCAATGATTGGCCTGCTCTTAGTAACCTTTCAGGACAGACAAACAAGGGATACCATGCATGCACGCACTGTTTAGATGAGACCGAAAGTATATATTTGGATATATGCAAGAAGAATGTGTACCTGGGACATCGTCGATTTCTTCCGATCAAGCATCTCTTAAGAAAGAAAGGCAAGCATTTCAAAGGTGAGGCAGATCACTGGAAGAAGCCTGACCACCGTGCAGGTGATCATATACTTGATATGGTCAAGGATTTAAAAGTAATCTTTGGAAAGGGTCCTGGTGGACAATATGTTCTGAATGACACTGACGGACACGCACCCATGTGGAAGAGGAAATCTATATTTTGGGAGCTACCCCATTGGAAAGTCCTAGAGGTCCGCTCTGCAATCGACGTGATGCACGTGACGAAGAATCTTTGCGTGAACCTGCTAGGCTTCTCTGGTGTGTATGGGAAGACAAAAGATACACCAGAGGCATGGGAGGACCAGCAACATATGCACGAAAAAGACGGCATGCATCCAAAGCAATATCAAGGTCCTGCCAGCTATGGTCTTACCAAAGAAGAGAAGGAAATCTTCTTTGAATGACTGCTCAGTATGAAGGTCCCGTCTGGCTACTCGTCTAATATAAAGGGAATAATAAATATGGCAGAGAAAAAAATCCAAAACTTAAAGTCTCATGACTGCCACGTAATTATGACACAATTGCTTCCGGTTGCATTGAGGGGGCTTCTACCAGAAAATGTTTGATTAGCCATTGTGAAGCTATGTGCATTCCTCAATGCAATCTCTCAGAAGGTAATCGATCCAGAAATCCTACCAAGGTTACAGAATGATTTGGTGCAATGTCTTGTCAGTTTTGAGTTGGTGTTCCCACCATCCTTCTTCAATATCATGACACACGTCCTAGTTCACCTAGTCAACGATATTGCCATTCCGGGTCCTGTATTTCTACACAATATGTTCCCCTTTGAGAGGTTCATGGGAGTTTTAAAGAAATATGTTCATAACCGTGCTAGGGTAGTGATGACCCACAAGTATAGGGGATCTATCATAGTCCTTTCGATAAGTAATAGTGTCGAACCCAACGAGGAGCAGAAGGAAATGACAAGCGGTTTTCAGCAAGGTATTCTCTGCAAGCACTGAAATTATCGTTAACAGATAGTTTTGTGATAAGATAATTCGTAATGGGTAACAAGTAGCAAGTGTAACAAAGGTGCAGCAAGTGGCCCAATCCTTTTTGTAGCAAAGGACAAGCCTGAACGAATTCTTATATAAAGTGAAGCGCTCCCGAGGACACATGGGAATTACCGTCAAGCTACTTTTCATCATGCTCATATGATTCGTGTTCGTTACTTTGATAATTTGATATGTGGGTGGACCGGTGCTTGGGTGCTGTCCTTACTTGGACAAGCCTCCCACTTATGATTAACCCATTTCGCAAGCATCCGCAACTACGAAAGAAGAATTAAGATAAATCTAACCATAGCATGAAACATATGGATCCAACTCAGCCCCTTACGAAGCAACGCATAAACTAGGGTTTAAGCTTCTGTCACTCTAGCAACCCATCATCTACTTATTACTTCCCAATGCCTTCCCCTAGGCCCAAATCATGGTGAAGTGTCATGTAGTCGACGTTCACATAACACCACTAGAGGAAAGACAACATACATCTCATCAAAATATCGAACAAATACCAAATTCACATGATTACTTATAACAAGACTTCTCCCATGTCCTCAAGAACAAATGTAACTACTCACAAAGCATATTCATGTTCATAATCAAAAGAGTATTAATTATCATTAAGGATCTGAACATATGATCTGCCACCGAATAAACCAACTAGCATCAACTACAAGGAGTAATCAACACTACTAGCAACCCATATGTACCAATCTGAGGTTTTGAGACAAAGATCAGATACAAGAGATGAACTAGGGTTTGGAGAGGAGATGGTGCTGGTGAAGATGTTGATGGAGATTGACCCCCTCTCGATGAGAGGATCATTGGTGATGACGATGGCTTCGATTTCCCCCTCCGAGAGGGAAGTTTCCCCGGCAGAACAGCTCCACCGGAGCCCTAGATTGGTTCTGCCCAGGTTCCACCTCGAGACGGTGGTGCTTCGTCCCGGAAGCTCTTCTCTGATTTTTTCCAGGTCAAAACACATCATATAGCAGAAGATAGGCACCGGAGGCCTGCCAGGTGGCCCACAAGCCATAGGGGCTCGCCCAGGGGGTAGAGCGCGCCCCCCAGGCTTGTGGCCTCCTGGTGGGTCCTCTCTGGTATTTTCTTCAATCACTATTTTTTTTATATTCCAAAATAATTCTCCGTAAATTTTCAGGACTTTTGGAGTTATGCAGAATAGGTCTCTCAGATTTGCTCCTTTTCCTGTCCAGAATTCTAGTTGCCGGCATTCTCCCTCTTCATGTAAACCTTGTAAAATATGAGAGAAAAGGCATAAGTATTGTACCATAATGTTTAATAACAGCCCATAATGCAATAAATATCAATATAAAAGCATGATGCAAAATGGACGTATCAACTCCCCAAGCTTAGACCTCGCTTGTCCTGAAGCGAAAGCCGACATCGATAATCATGTCCACATGTTTAGAGATAGAGGTGTCGATAAAATAAAATATGGACATGAAGGCATCATGATCATCTTTAGAACAGCAACACATATTGACATATAATTTCTTATGCTAAAGTGACAATTCATTCACAAGGTAAAGTATGAATCAGAAATTTTATTGAAAACTAACAAACTATGATCTCAGTCATTGAAGCAATTGCAATTTATCATAACATCGAAAAGAGTCAATGTAAGAGATTTTGTATAGCAAGTCCACATACTCAACCATCTTTTATTCTCGCATAATTGCTAACACTCACGCGATACTTATGAGATCAAAGTTTCAATCGGACATAGAGAAAGATAGGGGCTTATAGTTTCGCCTCCCAACCTTTTACCTCAATGGTAATGCCAACCATAATAGTTTATGATAACCTACATCCGAGTGGATATATATATCTGGATCTCCCTCCAACATATAGTGCTTGCCAAAAAGAAAAAGTGTAAAAGGGAAGGGTGAAGATCACCATGACTCTTATGTAGAGGTAGAAGGTAAAAGTAAAAGATAGGCCCTTCGCAGAGGGAAGCAAAGGTTGTCATGCGCTTTTATGGTTGGATGCATAATATCTTAATGCAAAAGAACGTCACTTTATATTGCCGCTTGTGATAAAGAACTTTATTATGCAGTCTGTCGCTTTTATTTCTTCCATATCACAAGTTCGTATAAAGTTTATTTTCCTCACACTAATAGATCATACATATTTAGAGAGCAATTTTTATTGCTTGCACCGATGACAACTTACTTAAAAGATCTTACTCAATCCATAGGTAGGTATAGTGGACTCTCATGGCAAAACTGGTTTAAGGGATTTTGGAAGCACAAGTAGTATCTCTACTTGGTGCAAAAGATTTGGCTAGCATGAGATGGAAAGGCAAACTCAACATGTTGGAGGATCCATAACAATATAACTTCTATCTGGATTTAGGAAAACATAACTCATTATGTTGTCTTCCTTGTCCAACTTCAACCTTTTAGCATATAATATTTTATTGAGTGCACACAATCACAAAAGATGTCCAAGATAGTATATTTATATGTGAAACCTCTCTTTCTTTATTACTTCCTATTAATTGCAACAATGACCAAAACTATGTTTGTCAACTAACAACAAGTTTCAAGCGACATACTTCTTATATGTAAAGTCGTCACTTCCCATAAGATCACTATATAATATTTTATTTCTTTTATTCTTTATTTCCTTTTCTCTTGATCATAGCAAGAAAGCAAAGCCCTCAACTCAAACTAATCTTTATTATATAACTCTCGGACTCGATTACATAGAGGGAACATAAAGCAAAACTCAAAGCTAGATCATACTAAAAACTTCTATTCTACTAGATAAAGATGTAACCAAAAAGGATCGAACTAAGCAAAACGATAAAGGTAAAGGTGTGATGGTGATACGATACCGGGACACCTCCCCCAAGCTTGGCACAAGCCAAGGGGAGTGCCCATACCCATGTGTTTAGTTCTCTTTCTTCGGAGGTGGTGATGATGGAGTTGTTGATGATGAAAGCACGTCCTTCCTCCTTAGCTTACGCTTGAGGATGGAATTTTCCTCCTTCAGATCATCAATCTCTTGCTCTAGTATTAATATCTTTTTGCATAGTTCTTGCTTATTCTCCTGCAAAAGATGAAAAGGGATAAACTCGATCTTAGGTTTGTTTGCCTTTTTAGGCAGACTTGACTTTTTGAACTCCACAAGCATGTCCCCAGGTTGGGGTAGTGGGACTTCCTCTTCATCAGAACTTGTCTCTTCCTTTCCCTTCGGGTCGTGGTCTTCTTCTTCCTTCGAGGTCCAACAATAATGCTCCACATCCCCGTAGACCTTTGGGTCTGCAATGTAGTCAGCTAAATAGCTCTCTCCCTCCGAATCTTGGGACGACATGCCTTCAGATCTGTCAGAAAAACAACCCGAAACAAGAACAGAGGATTTTTCCGTGGTAAGGTGGTCAAAACCTTTGGGATATTATATAATGAAATTTTACCAACCAACAGGAGTATTCCACAAGAAAACGGAGTCCGGAGGGCACACGAGGTGGCCACAAGCCACAGGGGCGCGCCCAGGGGGTAGGGCGCGCCCCCCAGGCTTATCGCCTCCTCGTGCACTCTTCAGACTACTTTTAATTTTCCTAATTTTTTTAATATTCCAAAACAGAAAATAATTGATATTGGAAAAGTTTTGGAGTCGGTTTACTTGCCGTACCACATACCTATCCCTTTTCGGAGTCTGAAGCATTCTGGTAGGTCTCCCTAATGTACTCCTCCGGGGTTATGGTATTAATGATATTGGTTTCAGCATTTATGGGAGTACCTGAGATATAATGTTTGATTCTTTGCCCGTTTACCACCTTTGGGTTATTGCCTTCAGTGTTGTTGATCTTGATGGCACAGGAATGATAAACTTCCTCGACAATGTAAGGCCCTTCCCATTTAGAGAGAAGCTTTCCTGCAAAAAATCTTAAACGAGAATTGTATAGCAAGACATGGTCTCCTACATTAAATTCACGCTTTTGTATCCTTTTGTCATGCCACCTTTTAACTTTTTCTTTAAACAACTTGGCATTCTCATAGGCCTGAGTTCTCCATTCATCAAGTTAGCTAATATCAAATAGCCTCTTCTCACCAGCAAGTTTGAAATCATAATTGAGCTATTTAATTGCCCAATAAGCTTTATGTTCTAGTTCTAGAGGTAAGTGACATGCTTTCCATAAACCATTTTATACAGAGACATACCCATAGGGTTTTTATAAGCAGTTCTATAAGCCCATAATGCATCATCAAGTTTCTTAGACCAATTCTTTCTAGATCTATTAACAGTCTTTTGTAAGATCAATTTAATTTCTCTATTGCTCAATTCTACTTGACCACTAGACTGAGGATGATACAGAGATGCAATTCTATGGTTGACATCATACTTAGCAAGCAATTTACGGAAAGCACCATGAATAAAGTGTCAGCCACCATTAGTCATTAAATATCTAGGGACTCCAAACCTCGGGAAAATAACCTCTTTAAGCATTTTAATGGAAGTGTTATGATCAGCACTACTAGTTGGAATAGCCTCTACCCACTTAGTAACATAATCAATAGCAACTAAAATATGTGTATACCCATTAGAGGAAGGGAAAGGTCCCATATAATCAAAACCCCAAACATCAAATGGTTCAATAACAAGTGAATAATTCATAGGCATTTCCAGACGTCTACTGATATTACCAATTATTTGACATTCATCACAAGACAAGACAAACTTACGAGCATCCTTGAAGAGAGTAGGCTAATAAAAACCAGATTGTAATACCTTGTGTGCAGTTCTATCTCCAGCATGGTGTCCTCCGTAGGCCTTGGAGTAACACTTACGTAAGTTATGTTCCTGTTCATGCTCAGGTACACAACATCTAATAACACCATCTACTGCTTCTTGATAAAGGTGTGGATCATCCCAAAAGTAATGTCTTAAATCATAGAAAAACTTTTTCTTTCGTTGGTATGTGAAACTAGGTGGTATAAATTTAGCAATAATGTAATTAGCATAATTAGTATACCATGGAGTATTATGAGAAGCATTTATGACAGCTAATTGTTCATCAGGAAAGCTATCATCTATAGGTAGTGGGTCATCAAGAACATTTTCTAACCTAGACAAGTTATCTGCTACGGGGTTCTCAGCTCCCTTTCTATCAATAATATGCAAATCAAATTCTTGTAGCAAAAGAACCCATCTAATGAGTCTAGGTTTAGCATCTTTCTTTTCCATAAGATATTTAATAGCAGCATGATCAGTGTAAACACTTACTTTGGAATCAACAATATAAGATCTGAACTTATCACAAGAAAACACAACTGCTAGAAATTCCTTTTCAGTGGTAGCATAGTTTCTTTGAGCACTGTCTAGAGTTTTACTAGCATAATGGATAACATTTAATTTCTTATCAACTATTTGTCCTAGAACAGCACCAATAGCATAATCACTAGCATCACACATAATTTCAAAGGGTAGGTTCCAGTCAGGTGCTTGAACAACAGGTGCAGAAATCAAGGCTTTCTTAAGGATTTCAAATGCTTCTACACAATCATCATCAAAAACAAACAGAACATCTTTTTGCAAGAGATTAGTGAGAGGCCTAGAAATTTTAGAGAAGTCTTTAATAAATCTCCTATAGAAACCAGCATGACCCAGGAAACTTCTTATACCTTTGATATATGTAGGACATGGCATTTTTTCAATAGTGTCAACCTCAATACCTCTTTCGGATATTTTGTGCCCCAAGACAATACCTTCATTAACCATAAAGTGGCACTTTTCCCAATTCAAGACAAGATTAGTTTCATCACATCTCTGCAAAACTCGATCAAGGTTGCTCCAGCAATCATCAAAAGAAGTTCCGTAAACGGAGAAATCATCCATGAAAACCTCAACAATCTTTTCACAAAATTCAGAGAATATAGCAGTCATAAATCTTTGAAAGGTAGCAGGTGCATTGCATAAACCAAAAGTCATACGTCTATAAGCAAAGGTACCGAAAGGGCAAGTAAAAGTTGTCTTTTCTTGATCCTCTTTTGACACGGGTATTTGAGAGAAACCAGAATAACCATCTAGAAAGCAGAAGTGGGTATGTTTAGATAGTCTTTCTAGCATTTGATCAATAAAAGGTAGAGGGTAATGGTCTTTCCTAGTAGCTTTGTTTAATTTTCTAAAATCAATTACCATTCTATAACCTGTAACAATTCTTTGTGAAATCAGTTCATTCTTATCATTGGGAACAAAAGTAATACCTCCCTTCTTAGGGACAAAATGAACAGGACTTACCCATCTACTATCAGCAATAGAATAAATTATACCTGCCTCCAGAAGATTTAGTATTTCATTTCTTACCACTTTTTTCATCTTGGGATTTAGCCGTCGTTGGTGATCAACAACTGGTTTAGCATCAGGCTCCATATTAATTTTAGGCTGACATAGAGTGGGACTAATGCCCTTAAGATCATCAAGAGTATATCCAATAGCGGCACGGTGCTTCCTTAGAGTTTTCAATAATCTATTTTCTTCATGCTCTGAAAGGTTAGCACTAATAATAACAGGATATATCTTCTTTTCATCAACATAAACATATTTTAGAGTGTTAGGTAATTGTTTAAGCTCAAACACGGGATCACCCTTGGGTGGAGGAGGATCCCCAAGAATCTCAATAGGCAAGTTGTGCTTCAGAACAAGTATTTGGTTAAAGAATATTTCATCTAATTCCTTCCTCTCATTCATAAACATATCATTTTCATGGTCTGGCAGATATTGTTCTAAAGGATCAGTAGGAGGCATAGAAATAGAAGCAAGACCAATAATTTCATCTTTACTAGGCAATTCTTTGTCACGGGGTTGTCTACGAAATTTAGAGAAATTGAACTCATGAGACATATCCCCAAAACTTACAGTAACAATTTCTTTCTCACAATCTATCTTAGCATTAACAGTGTTCAAGAAAGGTCTACCAAATATAATGGGACAAAAATCATCCTGTGGGGAACCAAGAACAAGAAAATCAATAGGGTATTTTATTTTCCCACACAAGACTTCAACATCTCTAACAATCCCAATTGGTGATATAGTATCTCTATTAGCAAGCTTGATAGTAACATCAATATCTTCTATTTCAGTAGGTGCAATATCATTCATAATTTCTTGATATAAAGAAAAGGGAATTGCACTCACACTAGCACCCACATCACATAAGCCATGATAACAATGATCTCCTATTTTAATAGAAACGACAGGCATGCCAACAACAGGTCTATGTTTATCCTTAGTATCAGGTCTAATAATTCTAGCAGCTTCATCACAGAAATAAATAACATGCCCATCAATATTATCGACCAAGAGATCTTTAACCATAGCAATACTAGGTTCAACTTTAATTTGTTCAGGGGGTGTATGTGTTCTAATATAACTCTTATGAACCACAGTTGAAGATTTGGCATGATCCTTTATTCTAACAAGGAACGGTGGTTTTTCAATATAAGCAGTAGGAACAACAGGATCAACATTATAAGTAATGGTTTCTTCTTCAACTTTAATGGGTTCTACTACTTTCACTTCAATGGGAGGATGATAGTTAAACCACTTCTCCTTGGGGAGATCAACATGAGTAGCAAATGATTCACAAAAGGAAGCTACTATCTCAGAGTCAAATCCATATTTAGTGCTAAATTCACGAAAAGCATCGGTATCCATAAAAGATTTAACACAATCAAACTTAAGGTTTATACCTGACTCCTTACCTTCGTCGAGTTCCCAATCTTCAGAGTTGCATTTAATTCTTTCCAATTAATCTCATTTGAATTCAATAGTCTTCTTCATAAAAGAACCAGTACAAGAAGTATCGAGCATGGATTGATCATTACGAGAAAGCCGAGCATAAAAATTCTAAATAATAATTTCTCTTGAGAGCTCATGATTGGGGCATGAATATAACATTTACTTAAGCCTCCCCCAAGCTTGAGTGATACTTTCTCCTTCATGAGGCCAAAAATTATAAATATAATTCCGATCACGATGAACCAGATGCATAGGGTAAAACTTCTGATGAAATTCCAATTTCAATCGGTTGTAGTTCCATGATCCAATATCATCGCATAGCCTATACCATGCCAATCCCTTCTCCTTCAAAGATAAAGGGAAGACCTTCTTCTTGACTTCATCCTCGGGCAAACCTGCAAGCTTAAATAATCCACAAACTTCATCCACATAGATTACATGCATATTAGGATGTAATGTTCCGTCTCCTGCATAAGGATTAGCTAGCAGTTTCTCTATCATACCGAAGGAATTTCATAATAAATATTTTCAGTAGGTTCAGTAGGTTGAGGGGCAACTCTTTGCTCTGCCGGTCGGGGTGAAGATACCCCGAACAAACCCCTCAAAGTATTATTTTCCATAGAAACAACTGACAGTAAATTTAAGCACACTATATAAATGCTTCCTTACCAAATTCCATTTACCAAAGGCGCTTCACTCCCCGGCAACAGCACCAGAAAAGAGTCTTGATGACCCACATGTATAGGGGATCAATCGTACTCCTTTCAATAAGTAAGAGTGTCGAACCCAATGAGGAGCAGAAGGAAATGACAAGCGGTTTTCAGCAAGGTATTCTCTGCAAGCACTGAAATTATTGGTAACAGATAGTTTTGTGATAAGATAATTCCTAACGGGTAACAAGTAACAAGTGTAACAAAGGTGCAGCAAGATGGCCCAATACTTGTTGTAGCAAAGGACAACCCTGAACGAATTCTTATATAAAGCAAAGCGCTCCCGAGGACACATGGGAATTACCGTCAAGCTAGTTTTCATCATGCTCGTATGATTCGCGTTCGTTACTTTGATAATTTGATATGTGGGTGGACCGGTGCTTGGGTGCTATCCATACTTGGACAAGCCTCCCGCTTATGATTAACCCCTCTCGCAAGCATCCGCAACTATGAAAGAAGAATTAAGATAAATCAAACAATAGCATGAAACATATGGATCCAACTCAGCCCCTTACGAAGCAACGCATAAACTAGGGTTTAAGCTTCTGTCACTCTAGCAACCCATCATCTACTTATTACTTCCCGATGCCTTCCCCTAGGCCCAAATCATGGTGAAGTGTCATGTAGTCGACGTTCAGATAAAACCACTAGAGGAAAGACAACATACATCCCATCAAAATATCGAACAAATACCAAATTCACATGATTACTTATAACAAGACTTCTCCCATGTCCTGAGGAACAAACGTAACTACTCACAAAGCATATTCATGTTGATAATCAGAGGAGTATTAATTATCATTAAGGATCTGAACATATGATCTTCCACCGAATAAACCAACTAGCATCAACTACAAGGAGTAATCAACACTACTAGCAACCCATAGGTACCATTCTGAGGTTTTGAGACAAAGATCGGATACAAGAGATGAACTAGGGTTTGGAGAGGAGATTATGCTGGTGAAGATGTTGATCGAGGTTGAACCCCTCTCAATGAGAGGATCATTGGTGATGACGATGGCTTCGATTTCTCCCTCCAGGAGGGAAATTTCCCTGACAGAACAGCTCCGCAGGAGCCCTAGATTGGTTCCGCCTAGGTTCCTCCTCGAGACGGTGGCGCTTCGTCCCGAAAGCTCTTCTCTGATTTTTTTCCAGGTCAAAACACATCATATAGCAGAAGATGGGCACCGGAGGCCTGCCAGGTGGCCCACAAGCCACAGGGGCGCGCCCCCTATGCTTGTGGCCTCCTGGTGGGTCCTCTCTGGTATTTTCTTCGCCCACAATTTTTTATATATTCCAAAATAATTATCCGTAAATTTTCAGGACTTTTGGAGTTGTGCAGAATAGGTCTCTCAGATTTGCTCCTTTTCCAGTCCAGAATTCCAGCTGCCGGCATTCTCCCTCTTCATGTAAACCTTGTAAAATAAGAGAGAAAAGGCATAAGTATTGTACCATAATGTGTAATAATAGCCCATAATGCAATAAATCTATACCAATACAAAAAGACCCAAATGGGCAGATCCAACTGATCTCGTCCATCAAACTAAGTCAATCCAACGACCTAGACTACTCTAATGGCGAGCGTTCAACGTGTTTAACGTGAAATTAATATCATACCAAATATTACACTAATCACAGAATTAACACATAAATAATAGCTTACCTACTATCCGCGTGCAATTAATATATTGCTTAAATATTAACGTGCGTTGCACGTGCGCAATTACTAGTCAATATAAAAGCATGATGCAAAATGGACGTCTCAGCCAGAAGGAAGCATCTCCAAGGGCCATGAAATAGAGGAGGTCATTGAGTTTTGTGTTGACTTTATTCCCGACCTTAAGCCGATTGGTGTTCCTGAATCACGGCATGAGGGGAGACTGGGTGGAAAAGGCACGCTAGGATCGAAAGCAATAATATGTAGGGATGGGCATTCTTGGGCGCAAGCACACTACACAGTTCTACAAAATTCCACCTTGGTGGCTCCGTATATCGAGGAACACATGGATAGTGTATGCTCCAAGAACCCGGAGCAGTCTAAGCCCTGGATTAAACATACAAACATGGCGACTTTCGGCGGTTGGTTGCAAACACGTCTCATGAATGACGACACTGTTGGAGATGAGCTGTACTTGTTGGCCAAGTCACCATCTTCGACTATATTTACTTTCAAAGGGTACGAGATAAATGGGAATACATTTTACACGATCGCCCAAGATAAAAAGAGCACCAACCAAAACAGTGGTGTCCGCTTTGATGCCGCAAACACCAATAGGGCAAAGGACACATATTATGGTTACGTAGAGGAGATATGGGAACTTGACTATGGACGTGATTTTAAGATCCCTTTGTTTCGGTGCAAATGCGTCAATCTGACAGGAGGCGGGG
This sequence comes from Thinopyrum elongatum, assembly GCA_011799875.1. Classification (NCBI taxonomy): domain Eukaryota; kingdom Viridiplantae; phylum Streptophyta; class Magnoliopsida; order Poales; family Poaceae; genus Thinopyrum; species Thinopyrum elongatum. The sequence goes on from CM022302.1 coordinate 561,911,420, forward strand.
TAAAGGAAGACCGGCAGTACGGAATGACAATGGTGGATCTCAACAAACTTGGGTACACAGACGAACCATTCGTCCTAGCCAATGATGTGGCGCAGGTTTTCTATGTGAAGGACATGTCTACCAAACCGAGAAAAAGAAAAGATAAGGAAGCGAGTACATCATATGATGAGCCAAAGCGCCACATAGTTCTTTCAAGGAAAAGAAACATCATGGAAGTGGAGGACAAGACAGACATGTGAGAAGATTATGAAAAGTTTTATGAAATTGCTCCCTTCATAGTGAAGACTGACCCAAGCATCCTGTTAAATGATGAAGATTGTCCATGGTTACGGCGCAAAGGGACACACGCGACGAAAAAGTTTTATACCCCAAGATCCCACTCTGGGATGTGACCGGCTTCACTGTCATCACTTTCTTCTCTAGTGAGTAGCTGAGATAGGCCTGAGAGAGAGGTTAAGCGCTGGAGGTGTTGTCATGTCAGTCAAGTCGAGGGGGCTCTCTCCCGCCACTTGGATAAAGAAGGGGCGACAGCTAGAAACCCAAGTGAGCTTCGTGGCACTTGCATGCACCATGTTCTCATCCTTCGCGTGTGCCGCTCTGCTCGTGCTCCGTCGGAGATGGTCCTGTTTGTACACGAAGTGCATCCAGTTTTTGCCGTAACCCTCTCAACTTTTTAGAACATGCTATGTTAGTGAATTGATGATACCATGCCAAGTTTCAACCTTTTCAAAGTTCATTTGTAGTGCTTTTCAATTTCAGGGTCATTTAGCTCAAAAAAATCATTAAATGCATGAAAAATAGCAAATGAAGTTCGAAAGGTTTGAAGTATGAGGATATGGCTTTGAATGGTGCATATTGAATGCACAAAAAGTCTGGAGTTGAAATAAGTTAAAAAAATGAAATGCCTTTGTAACAGATGAGTTTTTGTTCGAAACCTTGATACTTCAAAAGAGATGGTCCAGTTTGTACACGAAGTGCATCCGGTTTTGGCCGTAACCCTCTCAACTTTTTAGCACATGCTATGTGGGTGAAATGATGATACCGTGCCAAGTTTCAACCTTTTTCACAGTTCATTTGTAGTGCTTTTCAATTTCAGGGTCATTTAGCTCAAAAATCATAATTTAATGCATGAAAAATAGCAAATGAAGTTAGAATGGGTTGAAATTTGACGATGTGGCTTTGAATGTTGCATATTGAATGCACAAAAATTCTGGAGTTGAAATAAGTTTAAAAAAATGAAATGCCTTTTGTAATAGATGAGTTTTCGTCCGAAACCTTGATACTTCGAAGGAGATGGTCCAGTTTGTACATGAAGTGCATCCGGTTTTTGCCATAACCCTCTCAACTTTTTAGCACATTCTATGTAGGTGAAATGATGATACCATGCCAAGTTTCAACCTTTTCAGAGTTCATTTGTAGTGCTTTTCAATTTCAGGTTCATTTAGCGCAAATAAATCAAATTTGAAAGAATTCAAATTTAAACTATTCAAATTTGCAAACTACTAGCACTAGTGAAAAGTTTATAATTTTTGTGACCTAAAGCAAAAAGATTCACTCAAAAACTCTAAATATTGCCTCCTAATTAGTAGAAACAAAAGTAAAAAAAATAAAGCAAAAAACAAAAACAGAAAACATGAAAAACACCTTTAGTCCCGGTTGGCACCACCAACCGGGACTAAAGGCCCTTCTCCGGTCCGTAATTTGGACCGCCGAAAACAGACGTTTAGTCCCGGTTGGTGGTGGCAACCGGGACTAAAGGGTAGGCCTTTAGTTCCGGTGCGTGGCACCAACCGGGACTAAAGGTCCTCCCCCCGCGCTTAATTTGGGCCCCTAAAACAGACCTTTAGTCCCGGCCCGTGGTTGTAACTGGGACTAAAGGCCAACCTTTTAGTCCCGGTTGCAGCCACGAACCGGGACTAAAGGTCCTTTAGTCCCGGGGCGTGGATTCAACCGGGACTAAAGGTCGATCCTTTATAACTGTCACTTAGCATTTTCCACAATCCAGGAGACAGATCGATCGAACACCACACACCGCCAGGCCGCTCGTCTTCAACCTCCGACGCCGTAGATCACCGACGCCGTTCCGCTCGCTCCGGCCCCTCCCTGAGTCGCACAACAAGCGAAGAGCCCCATAGCGCCCACACCATCGTCTTCGTCCTCGCCGGTCGTCGGCACTGCCTCGCCCTCGAGCACCGACGTCGACGCGTCCGCCATGACCTCCGTGAGCCCTCCCCGAGCTCACGACGACCTCGCTGTGAGCGCCCCTTGTCTTCCCCCGCTCTCCCCTGGCCCGCGCACAGCCTCTAACTACCCCCCCCCCCCCCGCACACCCCGATCTCGGCCGCCGCCATGGACAACCAACGATGATGAGATTGAAAATGTTCCTTTGTATTTTTCAAGTCATGTTAATGTTAATTATTTGTGTGAGCAGATGGTTAATTTTGATAACGACATTGTGGATGAGACATGAGATTTTGGGAGTATGTAATTTTTGTGTGTAGATGAAGATTAATTAGATGGATTTAATTATTATGTATTTTTGTGTGTAGATGAATGTTAGATGGATATATATGGATAGATGTTATATTGATGTATGTTAGATGATGGATGAATAGAAATGTTAGATAGATGGAAGTTAAATGGACGAATAGAAATGTTGTTCAAGCTAGTGTTGGTTCTCTATATATAAAAGAATGGTTGGCTCAATGATATGAAATGTTGTTCAAATTTGCCCATCTACTATAGTTGTAAAAGTTTATTAAATATGAGTAGCATAATAAAATGGTAATTATTGCATAGGAATTTGTTTTCATAAGAATTTGTTCTCCACGTCGACGATGCCCGGCCCGCATCCTCGTCGTCGACTCGGCGGTGACAACCTGCTTGAGAGGTGCCATGTCTGGGACTGGGCTCCACCGGGCTGGCACTGGGAGGTATTACCTTCCGGGGTGCGCAGCTTGGTGAGGAATCGAGCTCCTGTTGTTTACCCGAAGCTTCTTTGGTGGCGGTGGCATGGGCCACTATCGGTGCGGAGGCAGCGGGCCCCCGAGGAGGTGGTACGTCGCCATGTCAGGGAGAAGGATGAGCACGTCCATCGCTACATGGTTGCGTTGGACGTCAGGTTCTCCAATACCTGGCAGGTTCTTCAGGGATCTCACCCGAGCTATGATCCTGTGATGGTTCCTTCTCTTTGGGTGTCCACCGCCCGCGCCTCAGGAACCGCAAGTCAACTGGATTATTCGATAATATTCGATCTGTATTAGTGATGTTATATGATAATATTCGAGATGTATTAGTGATAATATTCGATAATATTCGATGATGCATTAACTGGATTATTCGAGATGTATTAGTGATATTATATGATGATCTTGCTAAAAAAAATAACACTCCTCACCATCCCTCGCCCCTCAGATCGAACCTCTTCGGTGGCTGACTACTATGATTCAGTTTTTGCTTATTGAATGCATTGTAATTTCAATACTAAATTGTTTTATCTTTCTTCTGGATTAGTTAAGCTATGGACTATAGCAGCAGAGACGACCACGATCAAGAGGATATCATGTTCGACATCTTACGCTCCCAAAACCGAGAGATTGAACCAGATGACGGCTCACAATATCTGAACCAGTCCGGTGAGGGAATTGAGGAAGAACCAATAGAAGAAGGGCACACAAACAATGATGGCGAAGGAAATGTTCTTCAATTAACAAAGTCCGGCGAGGTATATACATATATATATATATAAGGCCTCTGGTGGTCGTTACATGTATTAATTGATTTGTATATATATATATATATTAACGAATTTTTCTTCTTTTAGCCCTCCAGATCGAGCAAATCTTCTACAAGACGAGGCCCGGCCAAAAAGTTGCCCGATGGCATAAAGTACAACATCGATGAAATCAAAGAAGATGGCGAACCGATTGCTCCTAAAAAGAATGCGGACAAATTTATACGTCAATGCGGAGTTATTGTTTGGGACCAAATCCCGATCACCGTTCAAGAATGGAATAAGCAAAAGGAAGATCGAGGAGTTAGTTTTGTCGACAAAAGAGCAAAAAATCTGCTTTGGGATACGCTCATGTCACATTTCACACTTGTTCGCATATGAACACGTCATGTGTACCGTCGACGCTGGGGGTGATGCACCGCAGCTCACGTCGAAGGAGACCCGACCAACAACGCGATACACAAGACAGTCGGCGGGCGCTTTTGCAGACCCGAAACACCACAGGCCCGGGAGGGACCCCGTCAGGGAGTGCGGCGGCTTTGGGCTAAACTAGGTTGATTCGCTCGCCCCTAGAGCCTCGGGATTCGCATCTCTCAAACTCGAGGAACAGCGAAGAACGAGAGAGAAAAACAGTGGAGAGATAAAACGTAGATGAAAAAGTAGTATATTGATATGTCGATTGTGTTTTTAATCGGCCGTCACCCCCAACATATATAAGAGGCGGCTGGACTTCCCGTACAAGTAAAGGATTTATCTAGGCTTTCCTTACAAGAAAAATTACATCAATTTACGTCCTAGAGTCCTGGTTCTAGTCTAACTCGGATTAAGTCTGAATCTGTCCCGGATTTCCGTCTTGCTCCTTACGCGGGCTGTAGAATCTGCATATGACCTCCGATTGAGATGATCTAAACATCAATTTTGTGTTCCTTGACGAGGCCAATAATCCGTATGTTGATCACTTTTCCAAACAAGGCCATCTTGAATACTTTATGAGGTTATCTTTACCTTCCAGTCGGATTCGGTCATGCAGCAGACTGGACTGTCCGAATCTTGTAGAGATTTTGCTGGCTGTATACTACCTCATATGTTGATGATTCCAGAAGCAAAGTTGACCGTTTCGATGTTATGAACAATTTCCGTGTTGAACACTTTTTCATCCGAGCTCATCTAGATAGCCTTTCGGGGAAATATTTAGCTTCTGGTTGAAGCACTCAGATCTCTCCACTCAGAAGTTAAGTCTTTCACTCGGATCGCCCGACTAGACTTCTTCACTCGGACGGCCATATTTTCACTCGGAGGAAAATCTTTCACATGGACGCCCACATTTTCACTTGGAGGACAATCTCTTACTCGATCGGCAATGTTTCACTCGGATGGTAAGCTTTTAACTCGGATGGCCATATTTTCACTCAGAGGACAATCTCTTACTCGATCGACAAGCTTTGACTCGGATGGTAAGCTTTTCACTCAGATGGCCATTTTTTCACTTGGAGGACAATCTCTTACTCGATCGGCAAGCTTTCACTCGGATGGTAAGCTTTTCACTCGGATTTCGTGTGCCCGGCCTACCCGACAAAGATTATAGTCGGATTTCATGTCACTCGGATCCTCCAACTGAAGTTTCACTCGGATGACAATCTTTCACTCGGATTTTCCGACTGAAAACTTAGCCTAATCTTGTTTTGCCCCTCCAGGTGGCATACGACATCGGATTGGGACGATTTATATATCAAAATCGACTGACTCGACGAGATGAAACTTTTTTATGTTGAACATTTTTCGATTCAAGGCTGTCTTCATAGCCGAATGACTCACGCGACCCATCAGACATGTGTTTGGTACCTCGGGCCATTTTTCCGCTCAGGGTCAGTCTGCAGAGTATTGCCTCTAACTTTTGCATACGAACTCAGACTGAGATGATTTATATATGAAAATCGATTGTCTCGACGAGACGAAGACAATTCATGTGGATTTCTCCTTCATCCGAGGTCGTCTTGAATGCGTAATCGGCCAAAAAGCACTCGGAACACTAAATTCTGCCACTCGGAGTACAGTTTCGACCCCTAAGATGAGGTCGGATGACGATAACCAAAACATCAAAGTTGTTCCATTCGGCGACGTGAAACTTTTCATGCTGAAAACCCTTTCACTTTAGGCCATCTTACTTGTCTTTTTACGTCGTGCCAAAATCTGATGTCAACACATGCCCCCCTATTTTTTGGCAAAGCTTGCATGCCGAAAAATAATATTCACGGTTGTCGTTCTAAGGACGATGTCAACACTCCATCGGCCATTTATATTTCTTAGGGCGATAGTTATGTGTCGGCCATGTTTGTGCTAAGGGCGATAATTGTATATCGGCCATTGCCTACTCAGGCTTCTTGCCACACACTCGGGGTGGTATTTCTTCAAGTACTTGCCATTGAGAGCTCAAGGTAACAATGTCCCCTATATCGATTCCACCAAATATGAGTTTCCGGGAACTACTCTTATAATCCTAAAAGGACCTTCCCAACTTGGAGACCACTTCCCGAATTTTTTATCTCTTGAACCAATCGGCAGAATCACTTTCCAGACGAGATCACCAACTTGAAAATTCTTCAACTTGACCTTCTGATTGTAAGCTCTTGCTACCCTCAACTTATCTCTATCTATAGCCTTCAAAGCAGCCAAACGTTTATCAGTGACTTCATCAATATTGTCCATCATCAAGTTATAAAAGTCTACTGCCGATAAATCATTTTGTTTGGCTATTCTCAAAGCATTCAAATTTATTTCCACTAGTAGAACGGCCTCCTGACCATATACTAGCTCGTATGGAGTTACCCTCATAGCACCATGCCTTGAGATTCTATGTGCCCACAAAGCTTCGGACAACAACTCATGCCAATTCCTTGGATTATCCACAATCTTTTTCTTGATGAGCTTGATTTATATTTTGTTGCTAGACTCAGCTTGTCCATTAGCTTGGGCATAATATGGAGAAGAATTGAACAACTTTATGTTATAAGATTCGGCAAATTCTCTAACTTGATGTGACATGAAAGATGAACCTTGATCTGTAGTTAATGTTTGAGGAATACCGAATCTATGAATAATGTGCTCGGTTATGAATTGAATAACCTCCATATGTGTTATGTTTTTGAGAGGTACGGCCTCAGACCATTTAGTGAAATAATCGGTTGCCACCAACACGAACCGATGCCCCTTTGAGGAAGACAGGTGAATTTCTCCAATGAAGTCTAAACCCCAACCTCTAAAAGGCCACGGCTTGATGATAGGATGTAACATTGCAGCAGGAGCCAATTGAATATCACCAAACTTTTGACAAGCTTCGCACCCTTTATAATATCTAAAGCAATCATTAATCATAGTCGGCCAATAAAATCCAGCACATCGCAGTAACCACTTCATCTTGGGAGCTGACTGATGAGTACCACAAATGCCTTCATGTACCTCTCCCATAGCAACTCTCGCTTGGTCCTCATCCAAGCACTTCAGAAGAACATCATCAACTGTTCGGCGATAAAGATCATCATCTCTCATTGTATATTTCAAAGCCATACGCCGAACAGCCCTTTCCACCCTTTCACTCATATTACGCAAGTGATCAACAATGGGCTTCCTCCAGTCGGGACTGTCACCTGCACTAGATTTTTTGTTACTGGCTGAATCAGTGAGTTCTGTTTCGGCCTCGACATTGACAAGGCTAGACATCGGCTTTTGAGAAATATGAAACATGCCATGATCAACATGATAGCCAGATGCCTGTTGTGCCAATTCATTTTCTCTCCAATTGTCATGTCTAGATATATGAGCCATGCTAAAATAATCCAAAGTAGAAATTACATCTAGACATTTATCAAGATAAGCATTAAGTGATTCGTCTAAACATTGAAAGACTTTGGATATTTGTTGCACTACTAATAACGAATCACCAAAAGCCTCAATATGTGTAGCACCTATGGCCAGCAACATTTCCCAGCCGAATAACAAAGCTTCATATTCGGCCTGATTATTTGTGCAAAAATATTCTAAGCGACACGAGGCTTCAAAAACAGCACATAGAGGAGATATATAAACAATACCAACACCTTGGCCATTGCTACAGACTGAACCATCAAAGTATAATCTCCATGGCACTAATGAGACAAGGTTTATATCATTATCATGCCTGTCATTAATCCGATGCTCAACAACAAAATCAGCAACAATTTGGCTTTTCATAGACTTTAGAGATTCATAAGCCAAATCATATTCAATTAAAGCATAAGCCCACTTGCCAATTCTACCACTAAGAATTGGTCGATGCACCATGTACTTAATAACATTGGTTTGACAAGCTACTATGCAAGCACTCGGCACTACATAATGTCTCAATTTTGTGCAAGAATAATATAAGCATAGACATAACTTTTCAATAAATGTATACCTCGTCTCGGCGTCCAATAAGTGGCGGCTCAAATAAGTGATAGTATGTTCTTTCCCTTCGGTTTCATGAGTCAAAACAGCACCAATAACACCTTCCTCCGCTGCAATGTAAAGCCTGAAGGGCTCCTTGTGCTTGGGCGCCTTCATCACCGGAGGAGTGCACAAATAATTCTTGATCATATCAAAGAATTCTTGCTGTTTTTCCCCCCAAGTGAAATTGGCATCATTCTTTAACCGAAGGATAGGAGTGAATGCATCAACTTTCCCTGACAAATTAGCTATGAACCTTCTCAAATAATTGACCTTGCCAAGGAACTTTTGCATATCTTTCTTGCATGTTGGAGCCTCTATTTTCTGTATAGCTTCTATCTTTTTGGGGTCAATCTCCACGCCATCTTCATGAATAATGAAACCCAAAAACTTTCCAGCCGATACACCAAAGGCACACATCAAAGGATTCATTTTCAGTCCATACTTTTTCGTTCTTTCAAAAGCTAAATGCAAATCGGCTAAGTGAGACTCAAAAGCATCCGATTTGACAACAATATCATCAATATGCACCTCAAGTATAACGCCTAGTAAATCATGAAAAATCAAATTCATAGCTCTTTGATATGTGGCACCAGCATTTTTTAATCCGAATGTCATCATTGTCCATTCGAATAAACCAAGAAAACCAGGGCATCGGAAAGCTGTTTTGGACATGTCCTCTTCGGCCATAAAAATTTGATTATACCCCACATTACCATCAAGAAAACTAATGACCTTATGCCCAGAAGCATCATTAATAAGAATATCGGCTATTGGCATGGGATACTCATCTTTAGGTGTAGCCCTATTCAAATCTCTGAAGTCAATGCACACCCTCAACTTGCCGGATCCTTTCTTCTCCACTGGTACAATGTTAGAAATCCACTAGGCATACCAGCAAGGTCTAATAAAATTAGCTTTAAGCAAGCGACCGATCTCTACCTTGATCCGGTCGTATGTTTTTGGATTAAACTTTCTGGTCGATTGCTTGTACGGTCTAAAACCAGCCTTTATAGGTAACCGATGCTCCACTAGCTCCCGGCTTAAACCTGGCATCTCATGATATTCCCATGCAAAGCAACAAACATATTCTTTCAATAGCTTGATTAACTTAGCTTTATAATAGGCTCTCAAATTTTTGTTTACATACGTCGGCTGAGTGACTGAACCATCTCCAATATCTACCTCCTCAAATGGATCGGCCGATGTAAAACATTGTCCAAGTTTATCCATATCATCCAACTCCTCTGTAGACTCATGTATATCGTTCTCACTGGACTGATATTTTACAAGACATTTTTGTAACCACTCAGAATTAGAACCCATTTAAATATATCATTCCTTGGAGCCGATTGCACTCAGTCAGCTTTAAAGAGACGAGCACGAAACCATTCTTGGTGGAACTGAGAAAATCAAACTCTGATAAGTCACATCCCATTAAAAAAGTAGCATTGGGGTGTTGCCAATCCACCGATGCATCGACAAAAGCAACACAGGCCAAGTTATCCGCATGAATGACTTCCACCTCATCATCAACCCACTGGACCAAAAACGGGTGCATAGTGGAAGGCACACACTGGTTTGCATGAACCCAATCATGGCCTAGTATGACGTTGTAGTTACCTTGCACCTCAGCAACAAAGAACGTAGTAGCCAAAGTTTTGCTTCCAACTGTAAGCTCCACATACATCACACCTTTGGCCTCAGTTTTCTCTTTGCCTTCAAATTCATTAAGCACCATATTCGTCTTGATCAATTGTTCATCGGGCAAACCCAATTTTCTGAAGACCGAATAGGGCATAAGATTTACCAAAGCACCACCATCAACAAGCATCCGAGTGAGCGGTGATCTGTTGATATGACCTCTGAGGTATAATGGTTTTAAGTGGGTCACTGGTTCTTTTGGCTTCTCGAATATTGCATTCTTAGGGCCAAAATCCAGCTAAGCCACCTCCCCTTCCTCATCTGCAGCACGAAACTCAGCGGGTAAGTAATACACGATATTGATATCCATTCCTTTGTGGACCGGTGTAGTCTCATAATCCACCATCTCATCTCCTTCCTCAAGTGTATCTACCCGTTCTGAAACCTGTCCGACTGAAAGGGGAGTGATAGGTGTTGCGGACGATGTAATAGTGTTCGCATTGTCCTCCTTTGGTGGCGTAGGTGCTGCTGTGATGGACATAGGAGCTACTGCATCTTTCATTTGTTTGGGCATCCAAACTTGTTTTGTAGGTAACATGGGCCGAGTGTCATTGAAAAATTTATCCCTTTGTTTCTCGGCCTCTTGTTCTGCCATCTCTTGACTCCTTAACTTCTGTAGTTTCCTCTTCTGTGTCTTTGTTAACCGTGGAGGACACCACTTTGCCTGAGTGTATTTAGGATCTCTTATCTTCACTTGGTTGGTGCTGGCTTCATGGTCATTAGCCGAGTGCTTTGGCGCGATAGCAAATATCGGCTTAGTTGGGTTGTTATGCACAGTCGGCTGCTGTATGGGGAATGTTTTGGTTCCCAAGATAAGCTAGTCGGCATCGAATTTTTCCTTGCCTTTTCTTGACTCGACTGCTACAACACTTGATGGCTTAACACGCCATTCTTTTTGACTTTCCTGATGCATGAAACTTCCATTCTGGCGCACCTTTTTACTCAGATGGAATCCACTCGGATGGATTTCACTCGGATGGAATCCACTCGGATGGAATATACTCGGATGGAATCCACCCAGTCACATTTTTTCACTCGGATGGTTTCCACCTGGGTGCATTCTTACATTCGGATAGTTTCCATTCGGTCACATATTTTGACCAGCCAACTGATAGTCACCAATGCTTAGTCGGCCCTTATATGAGTAGTCAAGTCGATCCCAAACAGATTCCCTTTGCTCTTCTGGAAACGGCGCCCTTTGTCCACTCGGTTTCATATACCGACTAAACATATCAGCTGATGGTGACCTTGGTCGCTTCAAGTGTGATGGCCGGTTAGAGCTGAAACAAACCGACTGATTGGCATACTTGGACAACAACATATAAAAAGTTGGCTTGATCCGCTTGTGCTGTACTTTAGCTTCGTTCATCTTCCACTTGCCAACTTCAGGACTCTTGGGCTTAACAAATTTAACTCGAGTGTCTTGTTGCACCTGTGCTTACCCCCCGGGTGAAGGATTCTTGATGGTGAGTTTGATTACTTCCTCGCCATCGAGTTGCTTATCAAGCACAACCTATCTCCCCAAGACCTTGTCGCCCTCCTTGTCTTTCCTGGGCTCACCAACAATGACATTAGCTTTATTAGCAGATTCAGCTACCTCCGGCCGAATGATTAGATTCTTCCCCTCTAAATCCATGGTATTTATTGGAAAAGGTTGTTTATCAACTTGCATCTCAGAAAAGTTCAATCGTCCGTCATTAATGGCCGATTGTATCTGTCGCCAAAAAACATTGCAATCGTTAGTAGCATGAGAAAGAATTATGATACTTGCAGTAAGCACGCCATTTTAGCTCTTCAAATGGCGGTAAAGTATGAGATATCCTAATAATCTTAGCCTGCAGCAAAGCATCAAATATTTTATCACACTTGGCAATGTTAAAAGTAAACTTCATCACGTCATCATGATTCTTATGAATTGGTTTCAGATCGTTGCAAATAAATGGCTTGGCCTTAGATGGCCAAACAAATTCAGTAGCATACATATCACCCTCATTGTCCAAGTGATCACTATCATATTTAACCATATTCATCTTTGGACGATCAGCTTTATATCTATGCACTTCTTTGAGATCTTTGCTTCCGCTTTCCTGAGCCAAAGCCCTTTGTAAGACTTGGTTGATATTTAAAAACTCATAGCCTTCTAGCTTTTCTCTAATGGGAGTGCTTAAACCACTAAGCACTAGGTCTGCCAAGTCTCTCTCGGTTATCAACAAACTATAACACCGGTTTTTTGTTTCTCTAAATCTCTTGACGTAATCGGAGACCGATTCATCATGCTTCTATTTAAACGATGTTAGATGTGACAACTTGAGTTCATTATCACCGCTATAAAAGTGATCATGAAATTTTTGTTCTAACTGCGACCAAACCCCAATAGAAACATGTGGTAAAGAAGAAAACCATGAAAATGCAGTTCCAGTTAATTATAAAGGAAATAAACGCACTTTGAATTCATTTAGCGAGACTGCTTCACCCAACTGTGCTAAGTATTGGCTAATATGCTCCCATGTGGTTTTTGTGCCTTCTCCATTGAACTTAACAAAATCTAGAATTTTATATCCTGGAGGGCACAGGATTGCACCAAAGTACTCGGGAAACGATTTTTGGTAAATCCGATTCTGAGGTAACTCGACACCAAAATTTTCCCGAAGCATCTTAGCCATCTCCTCTCTAAAATTAGCTAGAGCATCATCCATAGTAGATGATGAAGCTTGTTATAGTGGCATAGGAGGAATAGGATTACTAACTGCGGGGCAAACTGTGGCATGTATGCTGAGCCATAGTTCGGTTGTGACCAAGTGTTTGCAGTTATAGGCAGGGTTTGGTTCGGCGTTGCCACCGAACTTGGCATAATCATAATAGGATTAATGGGTGAAGCAACAATCTGGTTGGTGTGGGTAGGATAATAATTCATCGCCATGGGAGGCGCCGATGAAAGAGGTAAAGCTAGGCTAGGGTTTTCTGCACTCGGAAGTACACCAACATTACCACTAGATGATTGAGGCATATTTTTTAGAGCATTAGTATTCTCTATGAATGTTTGATAGACTAAATTATTTCCATCAGCAATACGACTCTCAATCTCAGCCCACTGCTTAGGAGAAAAGGTAGTACTCACAAAGGGTTTAACCTGCTCGGTTTGAAGAGGAGGAAACTTGATTTCTTCTATTGGAGCGATGTTGCCTTGGTGATCCTTCTTGAATTTTGCAAGGAACTCCTGCAACTCCTTCTCTTCGCGTGCCTTCTTCTACTCCTCATAAACTTGGCGATGGTCGGCCGATAACTCATCAAGACTAGGCTTAATGATGTTATCGGCGTTTACCTCAGATGGCTTGGGAAGATCAGACATGATGGATGATGAAGATGATGGATCTTTAGTCCCCAACGGAGTCACCAAAAAGTGTGTTCGCACACGAACATGTCACGTGTACCCTCGACGCCGGAAGTGATGCACCGCAGCTCACGTCGGCGCGATACGCAAGACAGTCGGCGGGCGCTTTTGCAGACCCGAAACCCCACACGCCCGGGAGGGACCCCGTCAGGGAGTGCGGCGGCTATGGGCTGCCCTAGGTCGATTCGCTCGCCCCTAGAGCCTCATGATTCACAGCTCTCAAACTCGAGGAACAGCGAAGAACAAGAGAGAGAAACAGTGGAGGGATAAAACATAGATGAAAAAGTAGTATATTGATATGTCGATTGTTTTTTTAATCGGCCGTCACCCCCAACATATATAAGAGGCGGCTGGACTTCCCGTACAAGTAAAGGATTTATCTAGGCTTTCCTTACAAGAAAAATTACATCAATTTACATCCTAGAGTCCTGGTTCTAGTCTAACTCGGATTCAGTCTGAATCTGTCCCAGATTTCCGTCTTGCTCCTTACGTGGGCTGTAGAATCTGCATATGACCTCCGATTGAGATGATCGAAACATCAATTTTGTGTTCCTTGACGAGGCCAATAATCCGTATGTTGATCAGTTTACCAAACAAGGCAATCTTGAATACTTTATGAGGTCATCTTTACCTTCCAGTCAGATTCAGTCATGCAGCAGACTGGACTGTCCGAATCTTGTAGAGATTTTTCTGGCTGTATACTACCTCAGATGTTGATGACTCCAAAAGAAAAGTTAACCATTTCGACATGACGAACAATTTCTGTGTAGAACACTTTTTCATCCGAGCTCATCTAGATAGCCTTTCGGGCAAATATTTAGCTTCTGGTCTCAGGACTCAGATCTCTCCACTCGGAAGTTAAGTCTTTCACTCGGATCACCCGACTAGACTTCTTCACACGGACAGCCATATTTTCACTCGGAGGGCAATCTTTCACTCGGACGCCCACATTTTTTAATCCAATTGTCATCACTTTCCATTCAAATTAACTAAGAAAACCAGGGCATCGGAAAGCCGTTTTGGACATGTCCTCTTCGGCCATAAAAATTTGATTATACCCCGCATTACCATCCAGAAAACTAATGACCTTATGCCCAGAAGCATCATTAATAAGCAGATCGGCTATTGGCATGGGATACTCATCTTTAGGTGTAGCCCTATTCAAATCTCTGAAGTCAATGCACACCCTCAACATGTCGGATCCTTTCTTCTCCACTGGTACAATGTTAGAAATCCACTCGGCATACCTGCAAGGTCTAATAAAATTAGCTTTAAGCAAGCGACCGATCTCTTCCTTGATCCGGTCGTATGTTTTTGGATTAAACTTTCTGGCCTATTGCTTGTACGGTCTAAAACCGGCCTTTATAGGTAACCGATGCTCCACTAACTCCCGTCTTAATCCTGGCATCTCATGATATTCCCATGCAAAGCAACAAACATATTCTTTCAATAGCTTGATTAACTTAGCTTTACAATCAGCTCTCAAATTTTTGTTTACATACGTCGGCCGAGTGACTGAACCATCTCCAATATCTACCTCCTCTAATGGATCGGCCGATGTAAAACTTTGTCCAAGTTTATCCATATCATCCAACTCCTCTATAGACTCATGTATATCATTCTCACTTGACCGATATTTTACAAGACGTTTTTGTAACCACTCGGAATTAGAACCCATTTAAATATATCATTCCTTGGAGCCAATTGCACTCAGTCGGCTTTAAAGAGACGGGCACGAAACCATTCTTGGTGGCGCTGAGAAAACCAAACTCTGATAAGTCACGTCCCGTTAAACAAGTAGCATTGGGGTGTTGCCAATCCACCGATGCATCGGCCAAAGCAACACAGGCCGAGTTATCCGCATGAATGACTTCCACCTCATCATCAACCCACTGGATCAAAAACTGGTGCATAGTGGAAGTCTCACACTGGTTTGCATGAACCCAATCACGGCCTAGTATGACATTGTAGTTACCTTGCACCTCAGCAACAAAGAACGCAGTAGCCAAAGTTTTGCTTCCAACTGTAAGCTCCACATACATCACACCTTTGGCCTCAATTTTCTCTTTGCCTTCAAATCCATTAAGCACCATATTGGTCTTGATCAATTGTTCATCGGGCAAACCCAATTTTGGCTTCTGAGGTATAATGGTTTTAAGTGGGTCACTAGTTCTTTTGGCTTCTCGAATATTGCATTCTTAGGGCCAAAATCCAGCTAAGCCACCTCCCCTTCCTCATCTACAGCACGAAACTCAGCAGGTAAGTAATACACCATATTGATATCCATACCTTCGTGGACCGGTGTAGGCTCATAATCCACCATCTCATCTCCTTCCTCAAGTGTATCTACCGGTTCTGAAACCTGTCCGACTGAAAGGGGAGTGATAGGTGTCGCGGAAGATGTAATAGTGTTCGCATTGTCATCCTTTGGTGGCGTAGGTGTTGCTGTGATGGACATAGGAGCTTCTGCATCTTTAATTTGTTTGGCCATCCAAACTTGTTTTGTAGGTAACATGGGCCGTGTGTCATTGAACAATTTATCCCTTTGTTTCTCGGCCTCTTGTTCTGCCATCTCTTGACTCCTTAACTTCTGTAGTTTCCTCTTCTGTGCCTTTGTTAACCCTGGAGGACACCACTTTATCTGAGTGTATTTAGGATCTATTATCTTCACTTGGCTGGTGCTGGCTTCATGGTCATTAGCCGAGTGCTTTGGCACGATAGCAAATATCGGCTTAGTTGGGTTGTTATGCACAGTCGGCTGCTGTATGGGGAATGTTTTGGTTCCCAAGATAAGTGAGTTGGCATCGATTTTTTCCTTGCCTTTTCTCGACTCGACTGCTACAACACTTGATGACTTAACACGCCATTCTTTTTGACTTTCCTGATGCATGAAACTTCCATTCTGGCGCACCTTTTTACTCAGATGGAATCCACTCGGATGGATTTCACTCGGATGGAATCCACTCGGATGGAATCTACCCAGCCACATTTTTTCACTCGGATGGTTTCCACGTGGGTGCATAATTACACTCAGATAGTTTCCATTCGGTCGCATATTTTGACCAGCCAACTGATAGTCACCAATGCTTAGTCAGCCCTTATATGAGTAGTCAAGTCGATCCCAAATGGATTGCCTTTGCTCTTCTGGAAACGGCGCCCTTTGTCCACTCGGTTTCATATACCGACTAAACATATCAGCTGATGGTGACCTTGGTCGCTTCAAGTGTGATGGCCGGTTAGAGCTGAAACCAGCCGACTAATTGGCATACTTGGACAGCAACATATCAAAAGTTGGCTTGATCCGCTTGTGCTGTACTTTAGCTTCGTTCATCTTCCACTTGCCAACTTCAGGACTCTTGGGCTTAACAATTTAACTCGAGTGTCTTGTTGCACCTGTTCTTGCCCCCCGGGTGAAGGATTCTTGATGGTGATTTTGATCACTTCCTTGCCATCGGGTTGCTTATCAAGCACAACCTGTCTCCCGAAGACCTTGTCGCCCTCCTTGTCTTTCCTGGGCTCACCAACAATGACATTAGCTTTATTAGCAGATTCGGCTACCTCCGGCTGAATGAGTAGCTTCTTCCCCTCCAAATCCATGGTATTCACTGGAAAAGGTTGTTTATCAACTTGCATCTCAGAAAAGTTCAATCGTCCGTCATTAATGGCCGATTGTATCTGTCACCGAAAAACATTGTAATCGTTAGTAGCATGAGAAAAAGAATTATGATACTTGTAGTAAGCACACCATTTTAGCTCTTCAAATGGCGGTAAAGTATGAGATATCCTAATAATCTTAGCCTACAGCAAAGCATCAAATATTTTATCACACTTGGCAATGTTAAAAGTAAACTTCATCTCTTCGTCATGATTCTTTTGAATCGGTTTCAGATCATTGCAAATAAATGGCTTGGCCTTGGATGGCCAAACAAATTCAGTAGCATACATATCACCCTCATCGTCGAAGTGATCACTATCATATTTAACCATATTCATCTTTGGACGATCAGCTTTATATCTATGCACTTCTTTGAGATCTTTGCTTCGGCTTTCCTGAGCTAAAGCCCTTTGTAAGAGTTGGTTGATATTTAAAAACTAATAGCCTTCTAGCTTTTCTCTAATGGGAGTTCTCAAACCACTAAGCACTAGGTCTGCCAAGTCTCTCTCGGTTATCACCAAACTATAACACCGTTTTTTTGTTTCTCTGAATCTCTTGACGTAATTGGAGACCGATTGATCATGCTTCTGTTTAACCGATGTTAGATGTGACAACTTGAGTTCATTATCACCGATATAAAAGTGATCTTGAAATTTTTGTTCTAGCTGCGACCAAACCCGAATAGAACCATGTGGTAAAGAAGAAACCCATGAAAATGCAGTTCCAGTTAATGATAAAGGAAATAAACACACTTTCTATTCATTTAGCCTGCCTACTTCACCCAACTGTGCTAAGTATTGGCTAAAATGCTCCCATGTGGTTTTCGTGCCTTCTCTATTGAACTTAACAAAATCTAGAATTTTGAATCCTGGAGGGCACTGGATTGCATCAAAGTACTCGGGATACGGTTTTTGGTAAATCCGATTCTGAGGTAACACGACACCAAAATTTTCCCGAAGCATCTTAGCCATCTCCTCTCCAAAATTAGCTAGAGCATTGTCCATAGTAGACGATGAAGCTTGCTATAGTGGCATAGGAGGTATAGGATTACTAGCTGCGGGTGCAAACTGTGGCATGTATGCGGAGCCATAGTTCGGTTGTGACCGAGTGTTTGCAGTTATAGGCAGGGTTTGGTTCGGCGTTGGCACCGAACTTGGCATACTCATAATAGGATTAATGGGTGACGCAACAATCTAGTTGGTGTGGGTAGGATAACAATTCATCGGCATGGGAGGCGCCGATGAAAGAGGTAAAGCTGGGCTAGAGTTTTCTGCACTCGGAAGTACACCAACATTACCACTAGATGATTGAGGCATATTTTTCGGAGCATTGGTATTCTCTATGAAAGTTTGATAGACTAAATTATTACCATCAGCAATACGACTATCAATCTCAACCCACTATTCAGGAGAAAAGGTAGTACTCACAAAGGGTTTAACCTGCTCGGTTTGAAGAGGAGGAAACTTGATTTCTTCAATTGGAGTGATGTTGCCTTGGCGATCCTTCTTGAATTTTGCAAGGAACTCCTGCAACTCCTTCTCTTCGCGCGCCTTCTTGTACTACTCATAAACTTGGCGATGGTCGGCCGATAACTCATCAAGACTAGGCTTAATGATGTTATCGGCGTTTACCTCAGATGGCTTGGGAAGATCAGACATGATGGATGATGACGATGATGGATCTTCAGTCCCCAGAGGAGTCGCCAAAAAGTGTGTTCGCACACGAACACGTCACGTGTACCCTCGACGCCGGGGGTGATGCACCACAGCTCACGTCGAAGGAGACCCGACCGACAACGCGATAAGCAAGACAGTCGGCGGGCGCTTTTGCAGACCCGAAACCCCACACGCCCGGGAGGGACCCCGTCAAGGAGTGCGGCGGCTATGGGCTGCCCTAGGTCGATTCGCTCGCCCCTAGAGCCTCGGGATTCGCAGCTCTCAAACTCGAGGAACAGCGATGAACGAGAGAGAAAAACAGTGGAGAGATAAAACATAGATGAAAAAGTAGTATATTGATATGTCGATTGTGTTTTTAATCGGCCGTCACCCCCAACATATATAAGAGGCGGCTGGACTTCCCGTACAAGTAAAGGATTTATCTAGGCTTTCCTTACAAGAAATATTACATCAATTTACGTCTAGAGTCCTGGTTCTAGTCTAACTCGGATTAAGTCTGAATCTGTCCCAGATTTCCGTCTTGCTCCTTACGCGGGCTGTAGAATCTGTATATGACCTCCGATTGAGATGATCGAAACATCAATTTTTTGTTCCTTGACGAGGCCAATAATCCGTATGTTGATCAGTTTACCAAACAAGGCCATCTTGAATACTTTATGAGGTCATCTTTACCTTCCAGTCAGATTCAGTCATGCAGCAGACTGGACTGTCCGAATCTTATAGAGATTTTGCTGGCTGTATACTACCTCAGATGTTGATGACTCCAGAAGTAAAGTTAACCGTTTCGACGTTACGAACAATTTCCGTGTTGAACACTTTTTCATCCGAGCTCATCTAGATACCCTTTCAGGCAAATATTTAGCTTCTGGTCGGAGCACTCGGATCTCTCCACTCGGAAGTTAAGTCTTTCACTCGGATCGCCCGACTAGACTTCTTCACTCGGACGGCCATATTTTCACTCGGAGGACAATCTTTCACTCAGACACCCACATTTTCACTTGGAGGACAATCTCTTACTCGATCGGCAAGCTTTCACTCGGATGGTAAGCTTTTCACTCGGATGGCCATATTTTCACTCGGAGGACAATCTCTTACTCAATCGACAAGCTTTCACTCGGATGGTAAGCTTTTCACTCAGATGGCAATATTTTCACTTGGAGGACAATCTCTTACTCGATTGGCAAGCTTTCACTCGGATGATAAGCTTTTCACTCGGATTTCATGTGCCCGGCCTACCCGACAAAGATTATAGTCGGATTTCGTGTCACTCGGATCCTCCAACTGAAGTTTCACTCGGATGACAATCTTTCACTCGGATGACAATCTTTCACTCGGATATTCCGACTGAAAACTTAGCCTGATCTTGTTTTGCCCCTCCAGGTCGTACACGACATCGGATTGGGATGATTTATATACCAAAATCGACTGGCTCGACGGGACGAAACTTTTTCTTGTTGAATGTTTTTCGATTCAAGGCTATCTTGATGGCCGAATGACTCGTGCGACCCATCAGACATGTGTGTGGTACCTCGGGCCATTTTTCCGCTCAGGGTCAGTCTGCAGAGTATTGCCTCTAACTTTTGCATACAAACTCGGATTGAGATGATTTATATATGAAAATTGATTGTCTCGACAAGATGAAGATAATTCATGTGGATTGCTCCTTCATCGGAGATCGTCTTGAAGGCGTAATCGGCCAAAAAGCACTCGGAACACTAAATTCTGCCACTCGGAGTACAGTTTCGGCCCCTAAGATGAGGTCGGATGATGATAACCAAAACATCAAAGTTGTTCCATTTGGCGACGTGAAACTTTTCATGCTGAAAACCCTTTCACTCCAGGCCATCTTACTTGTCTTTTTATGTCGTGCCAAAATCTGATGTCAACAACCCTATCAGAGGGTTTCACAGATCTCCAACGGGAGAAAGTCAAGAAGTATGCTCTTAAGAAGACGGCCACACAATTCCAGACTTGGAAGAATAGATTATGGGCCAACTACGTCAACGCAGAAAAGAAGACTCCAGAATTCACTAGACCACAATAGAAGGTGAAAGATCACTGGGACTTATTTGTGGAGTTCAAGGAATCGGAAGCAGCCAAGGAACGATCAAGGAAAAACAAGGTAAATGCTGAGAAAAAAAAGTTTCACCAAGTTCTGGGGCCAGGTGGCTACAAGACTGGGTTGCCTAAGTGGGATGAATCTGAGGAAAAGATGATTGCTGCAGGGGTCACTCCACAAACAGTGGGTTGGCCCGACAGGTGCAGAACTTGGTTTTATGCGCATGGGGGAAAGTTGGACCCAAAGACAGGGGAGATTATTGAACAGGCAAGTCTTAAAGAAGCCTCGGACGCTTTACTTGAAGCAATAGAAGAGGCTCGAACGGGGGCATTCCAGCCCGAGAGAGAGAACGACGAGCTTACACGCGCCCTCAAGAATCCTGAACAACCGGGATGAACACGAGGCAAAGGCGTTGTTCCGTGGGATGAGGGGTTTGCGGAGTGGAACGACACTTACAGAAGCCGTGCGAGAAAAAAGAAGCAGGATGCGGACCAGAAGAAGTAGGATGCAGACCGGCTTCAAAAGGTAGAATCAAAGAACGCGGATTTGGAACGCGCTTTCATGCGGCAGCAGGAGCAGATTGACACAATTAGCCAGCAAAGGGCGTCTCAGTGGCAGGAGCAACCAGATCCAGCATTGGATAGTACCATCCCATCTATGTCGAAAAGCAGTGTGGGTTCCATGGGGGTCCTGGCCGATGATGCACTGCTGGCTCGCTACCCCGTGGATGATATCCAAGAGACGACAACTTGTGAGCTACACATGAAAATGAAGAACATATCCATGAAGGTGGCGGACGGCTTTGCTTTACCGAATGCACCTAAAGCAACCATCCACGGCAATCCGATTCCACCTGGCTATGCTCATGTCGGGGTGGATGAAATTATGTCGGGATATGACTCCCTAGAGCTTGACTTTCCTGGAGGTCAAGGAGAGCAGACACTGGGAGAAGCCATACGTGGTCTTATTGTATGGAGAAAGGAATGCCTTGTGTTTCCAAACTCACTGCCAAGGCCACCGACTCCTCCTCCAAGTCAGCTGCGTCAGCCGACTCCAACCCACCTCAAGACGGAGCGCAGCGCGAGTCTGCCATATCGATCTTCGCCGCATCAGCCGAATCCACCCCACCTCGAGACGGAGCCCAGCGCGAGTACGCGATATCGATCTCCGCCGTGTGAGCCGACTCCAAAGCGGAAGAGAGCAGCAAAGAAGAAACCCGAGCCTCCTGTCAAAAAGAAGTTGGCTTACGAGATGACTGAGGAGGAAAACAAAGGGGTCGTGGATGCCCAAGTGAAGGCCCATTTTGCACCGAAACCGCCCCCGCCGCCGAAGGAGAAAATACCTGAGAAAGTCATACAACACTTTGTGGATCTTGCTAAACCAGATCAGACTATGAACCCTCTATTAGCAAGTCATATTATCAACAAAAAAAACAGCAGTCGAGCCTTACAGGTAGTAATAAAAGCGGAAAAACTATTCCCCAGCTCGGAGAACAGGCAGTGCAATCGACCCCCCCGCTCAAGGTGAGTACCGATAAGGCGGTATCCGATGCTGAAAGGGAGATGGCTAGGGAGATGGGAATCACTGTTGAACCACTCCAAGGCATCGAGGTAGTCCCCACGATGGGTCCAAAGGAACTAGCATGGAAATATGTCCCCGGGAACCCTCTGGTCAGGCCTGACGAGGAGATGCTTCTATCAACGCAAATGAGCAGATTGCATGACTGGTACCTGAGAGAAATAAAGGCCGGGCGAGAGAGCCTCATGGTGAAAGTCAAGCCAGAACATTACTTCCATGGAAATGATGTGTGGATTGAATTTCCAGAAATTTTCCAGTTATTCAATCAAGACGCACTCGACAAATCTCTCGTCAGTTGCTATTGTCTGTAAGTGATTTCTTTCTATAATTTAAGTCTCTAGCTCAGCTTGTTCATTGCCTGTAATTATCCTCACTATGTTCTTTTGTGTGGTATTATGCAGAATGAAGATTTTTGAATTGAAAAGAGATGGAGTCTATGGCATTGGGTTCATTGACCCAAATACCGTTAATGAAACTGTGTTAAATAACCACAAACAAGACACAGAGAATAACTTGCTAATGTTTTTGAAGAAACTAAATACCAGACCAGAAATACTTTTTCCTTACAACTTCAGGTGAGTGTTACTGTCTTGTACTACAAATTCTATTTTTGCTTACTCGATATTAAGTGTAGTTTATGAGTTATGCATGCCCGCTTATACAAACATGTGCGTAGATTCCACTGGATCCTGCTAATCATTATAGTTGACAAGGGAACTGTTGAAGTACTGGACTCACTAGGTAAAGACCCTGAAGAATACAGAAGCCTGTATTTGATGCTCGACAGGTAATTTCAATCATTATCGCACTATGTCGGCCTCTTTAGTTCATTTCCTGATATCAAGTAATTAATAACTCCTTTATTCATTTTCTTTGCCGGGCAGGGTTTCGAAAAAGTTCATCAAAGAGGTTGTCGGTCAATGGGAACCACAGCCGAAATGGCGACGGTCCAAGGTAATTAAGTAGTACTAGCTACGTCTGCGCATCTCTTTAATTATAGTTTCAATACCATTATCATGCTTGATTATTATCTTATTGAATTCTATTCTTGTAAAGTGTATGAGGCAGGAAAAGGGAACTAATTTATGTGCAAACTACGTTTGCGAGAACATTCGCTTTATGACCGAAAGGAGCGGAGATGCAAGACATATTTGGGTATGTAAACACTATTCACAATTTTTTTTATCATGATCTAATATATATACACACAATTAATATATTCATATTGATCTCCTTCTTTAAAGATGGTGGAAATGCGGGATTGGCTCCTACAAAAGGACCGCATACGAGCACTTCAAGAGTAAATGGCGGGATTTTTGCTTGAGCAGGTCATAGCTCCCGACGAAGAATACCATTTCATCTAATACCTGCATGTAATGATCTGCAAATTGTAGGAGAAATTGTATATACTAAATTGTATATATATATATATATATGTGTATGCATGGTCGTACGAAAAATTCTATGATATATGATTGGTTCTACGAGAAATTCTATTATATACGCATAACGTGTACAGTACGTAGTAGCGAAAAATATGTTTTAAATGAAAAAGAATTAAATGGAAAACACAAAAAGAAAAGAAAAAATAAACAATAAGCCCTAACCCCCTAAACCCCTAAACCTTTAGTCCGGGTTGGTGTCCCCAGCCCCCGGCACGCGCTGCCGGCCACGTGGTAGGGATTTAATCCTGGTTGGTGTCACCAACAGGGACTAAAGTCCCCAGCACCCGGCGCGCGCTGCTGGCCATGTGGCAGGGATTTAGTCCCGGTTGGTGTCACCAATCGGGACTAAAGGTCCCCAGCCCCCGGCGCGCGCTGCCGGCCACGTGGCAGGGATTTAGTCCCGGTTCGTGGCCAACCGGGACTAAAGGGTGGGGGTCTTTAGTCCCGATTTATTAGACCTGGTTGGTGAACCGGGACTAAAGTCCCTTCCCAACCGGGACTAAAGGCCGTTTCTCCACTAGTGAGTTTATGTATGCCGTAGTTGTGAGTTATAACTTAATCTAATTAGTACAAAAGAAAACTGACAATTAGAGTAGTAGATTACTTGGTTTATCCATGTTTGCAGACCGAAAACATGGAGCGCCCTACGCATCGGCTGGTTGATCTTTGGCAAAGATCGGCAGGGTCGCGAGCCATTTGATCTGTCCTCACGTAGCCATCGGATTAAGCTGCCACCATCACAGCACGGACGATTTTGTGGTCCTATTGCAACACAGTTGACATTGCAGTCGCTCATCGCAACACAAACAATGTTGTGATCGCCTATTGCAACACAGACGATGTTGCGGCCACTCATCGCAACACGGACGACGTTGCGGTCGCCGTGATGCGGCATGGCCGTCATCAGGAGCACCATGTTATGCTCGTCATTATGCAACATCATCGACATTGTAGTATCCGCTGCCGTTGTTGCAGACGGACTAGCATTGCCATCGTTGAAGCAGCAGCGGTGACCTCGCGGCAACACCAGCAACCTCTCAGCAACGGTGATGTTGATGGCCTCTTGCAGCAGTGGCTCATGCAGCGCACTGCCCGTCACAGAATCGGAGCTCCGAAGAGAGGTGCTGCTCGTGGATCTGGCTAGGCAGCTAGGCTCTGTAGAGGAGATCGAGCTAAGGAGGGCAGCGGAGGCAACAACACCCAAACGAAACTTCTGCGGCTGAGCGCCACTGCTGGGAGAGAGAGAGAGAGCGCATCGTGGGTAATTGGGGAACGGTAGGCATGACTCGTGCGGAGTGGGATTGTGGGAGATGACGATAAGAAAGCTCGGGTCACGCAGATGTTTCCAGAAAAGCGGTGGGACTCGCCTGCCGCACCGTACGATCACGTTTGATCGAATGGCAGCCCACACGGCCGATGTCTTGCGCGGATCAGCCGGCAGGAAAGAAGCATTTCCCAAAAAATACCCGCTATATGCGATTTCAGAGACTGCAAGTGGTATTAGATTGTTTGGCGGGCCCAACGGTCGGCAACTCTCTTTCGATCCGGACATATAGCAGGTAAAAACAAATCAAATCGGCCAACTTGAGGGCCAGGACAAAGGATGCAAGCTCTCGGGGTGAAATTGCATGGTTGCCGTAGAAACTTTTTACGTGGATGGGCTAACCGTGCAGGTACATGCGCTCGGTAAATCTTAGCGGATTTCTTTTCGGTGATGATGTTCCATTCATACATAGGTAACCCATACGCGAAAGGTTTTTCTAGGGTTTGGGAGAAGAGTAGGCGACCAGAACATCCCCTTGTTCCGCCGGCGCCGCTGACGATGGCATGTACCTAGGGTAGGGTCTCGGGCCCGACCTATATGCCCTACCCAAGGACACCACACAAGAGGTCAAGGCCTATGAAGATAGAAAGAAGGTATCGACTGGAATCATCACAAGATGCAACCCACTCGACAGAAGATCCACTCGGATACCCCAATTCCACTCGACCGTCATCATTCACTCGGAGTACAAGAATCCACTCGAAGCACAGAAGATTTAGAGCCAGCCCTGAATGGCAACGGATGGACATTCACTCCGTCAGCTTAAAGATCATTAAACGCGGGCGTTATCAGTAATGTACGTGGCTTTACTCTCTCATTGAACCCCTGTGTAATTGAGGACTGCAAGGGGTCGGCGCACTCTATATAAGCCACCCCCTGTAACTTAACACTCTCATCAACAAGCCTCCGCGGCGCCGAGACGTAGCGCTGTTACCTCCTCCGAGAGGGGCCTGAACTCGTAAACCGAGTGTACAACCTCGCCGTAGCTTGACTCTGCCCTCTCCTACGTACCCCCAATCTCTACTGTCAGATCTGTTCCCACGACAGTTGGTGCCCACCGTGGGGCAGGCGTCTAAGCGACTTCCGGCGAGGTTGCGATCTTCGATCTCCATCGACATGGTTTCCGGCGGTGGATTGTCCTTGGGCCGCGAGATACGTCTGGGCGTGCTCACCTTCATCGCCGATGATTCAGCATGGCTCCAGGTAGCCCCCCTCGATGTCGAGGCACTTCCCATTCACGGGGCAGCGCACTTCCGCGGGAGCACCTGTGGCGTCCTCCTGCGGCAGCCGTCGACTCAGTAACCGTCGGCTCCCGTGGCGTTTTCCCTTCCCGCTGCTCGCCGCTGTAAGCGATCCGGTCGCTCGCGGCTCCAGTGGTGGGTGAAGCATGCGGTGGCACGTCAGTCGTCCAGTCCTCAGATCACGGCGATCGAGCCCGATGAGTCCCTTTACGGCCTGTTCGATCTGTCGCCTGGCCACTCGGATACTCTTTCCGAGTGCGAAAGCAACGACCCAGCGGTGGAAGTCCTCATGGTTGGCCCCCAGCGCAGCCCACCAGGATTTCCTCATGGTGGGGGCGATAGCGGTGGTTCGTCACTCGGCAACGACGAGTACTACACGCAAGCCCTCACTGCAGAACAAAGGGAAGAGCTGCGGCGCAGAGATGAACAGGCTCTCCAGACCCCCATTGCTGGGGAGACCGCCAAGGCTTAGGCTTTGGAGGCTGCACACGTAGCCACTTTGGCTGAACGCGCGCGCCTAGGGAATCTCCAGAAGTCACTCGACGACCGCGCTCGAAGAAAGATCCCAAGTTCCAGTCGACGGCAGCAACAATTGTTTCCGACTGGATCTCGTGATGAGTGTCAGGTATACCGCACTCCGTTTCAGAATGTTGCAGCAGCAGCTCATATTGCAGATTCAATACAGCCGTCCCGTTCCGAGGCTGGTAGAGGCCTACAGCAGATTCGAGCACTGCTCAGGGCGGCCGGATAGTAGAATTCGGCTGTTTCCCAGTAGCGTAATAGGATCCACAGCAGGTCCGTCATGGCAGACACAGTTCAGTGGGCCCATAGCCCAAGATCGCCTCCGCGGCACGAAGATCATGGTTATCGCCAGGACCAGTACCTGGGTCGAGGCCACGGGTAATTTGACCCTCGATACCACCGCGATGACCGCCGTCGAGTGCCCACGCCCCCTCCGAGGGGTGGTTCATACGCGCCCCGGTGATAAGATGACAGGCGCCCGTACGGCGACGAGCGGAGGATCCCAGTCGACCCTCGAGAGCCCGGGTTTGATGCAAGGTCAGTCCTTGTGCAGGGTCTGGTTGATAGAGGCAGGGCCAACAGAGAAGGCTTGGACAGAGATCACCCGAGTGGAAGCAAAGCACTCGTTTCTGGGCCCAAGTGTTTCAGTAGAGCCATTCGAGCCACTGAGATCCCTCTCAACTTCAGGTTGGCCACAGGAGTGAGCAAGTTTACTGGCGAGTCAAAGCCAGACACTTGGTTAGAGGATTACCGAGTGGCTGTGCTAATTGGCAGAGGCAACGACGAAGTAGCCATGAAGCACCTGCCCTTAATGCTGGAGGGCTCGGCCAGGGCCTGGTTGAACCAGTTGGCTCCTGCCAGCATATTTTGTTGGGAAGACCTGGCTCGAGTGTTTATCAAGACGTTTGAAGGCACTTGCAAGCGGCCTGCTGGTCTGACTGAGTTGCAACACTGTGTCCAGAAGCCGAGTGAAACCTTGAGAGATTACATCCAGCGTTGGACTACACTTCATCATGTGGTGGAGAATGTTTCAGAACACCAAGCAGTTTGCGCTTTCAAGGAAGGCGTTATGTACAGAGAGCTCATTCTGAAGTTTGGTCGCTCCGGGGCCATGACTCTGAACCGAATGATGGAGAAAGTCACTCGGTATGCGAATGGCGAAGAAGAAGCCGACTCCGTAATGGCAAAGGGGAGGCCGTCGACCCCGACACTGGGGACGGGAATCCCAGTCGGAAACAGAAATGCAAAGCTGAAGCCACAGGTCAGGCTGAAGCCGCAGTAGTGAATACACAAGGAAAGTTCAAGGGAAAGCCTAAGGGGCAGTGGATACCCAAAAAGATGAAAGATCAGTCGGGCCAGGACGTCCTGGACCTTCCGTGTGCTATTCACATGAAGAAGGATGAGGAGGGTAACCTGATTTTACCCAAGCATACCACTCGACAGTGCAGACTCCTCATTCAGCAGTTCCACGAAGGTCAGCCGAGTGAAAAGGGCTCTAACAAGGATGAGGACGAAGAAAAGGCAGATGAATACCCAAAGGTCAATGCTACCTTGGTCATTTTTGCTGATGTGGAGAGCAAAATTCGACTGAAAGTCATCAACCGAGAGGTGAACATATTTGCTCCGGCAACTACAACGTACCTCAAGTGGTCAATGACTCCCATCACCTTCGACCAGTCGGATCACCCGGCCCATGTTGCTACCCCCGGGCGTCAGGCCTTGGTGGTCGACCCGGTCGTCGGAGGCACTCAGTTGCGCAAAGTCCTCATGGACGGTGGCAGTGGTCTGAACATTCTATATGCTGAGACTCTCTAGGGGATGGGCGTTCCGATGTCCCGACTTAGTGAAAGCAACATGCAGTTTCACGGGGTCATCCCAAGGAAGAAGGCGAAGTCACTCGGGCAGATTGCTCTAGATGTGGTTTTTGGTGACTCAAAGAATTTTCGCAAGGAAAAGTTGATGTTTGTAGTGGTAGATTTCCACAGTGCTTATCATGCTATTCTGGGCAGACCAGCGTACGCTCGATTCATGGCCGGTCCATGTTACGTGTACCTTAAGCTGAAGATGCCCGGACCCAAAGGCGTGATTACTGTCACCGGATATATGCAGAGAGCTGACGAATGCCTCAAGAAGGGATCCAAGATTGCTGATGAGCAGATGGCAGTCGTGGAGCTCGAAGAGTACAAGAAGAACGCTGATCCGAGTGATTTACTCTGTTCCAAGAAGCCTGCGTCTGAATCCGCATTTCAGTCGGCTGGTGAGACGAAACCAGTTCACATCCACCCCGAAGATCCCACAGCTGCTCCGACCCACATCTCAACGACACTCGACAGCAAATAGAAAGCCGCGCTCATCCAGTTCCTCCGTGAGAACTGGAACATCTTTGCATGGAAACCATCCGACATGCCAGGTGTACCCAGGGGACTGGCTGAGCACCGTTTGCGTGTCGACTAGAAGGCCAAACCTGTCAAAGAGCATCTTCGTCATTCCGCAGCGGAGAAGAGGAAGGCGATTGGCGAGGAAGTGGCTCGGCTCCTGGCAGCTGAGTTCATACGCGACATATACCACTCCGAGTGGCTCGCCAACATCGTCGTGGTCCCCAAGAAGGATAATTCACTCCGCATGTGCATTGACTTCAAGCATATCAATCGGGCCTGCCCGAAGGATCATTTTCTGCTCCCTCGCATCGATCAAATAGTCAACTCGACTGCGGGATGTGAGCATTTGTCTTTTCTTGATGCGTATTCCGGATACCATCAGATCCGACTATATGGGCCAGATGAAATAAAAACAGCCTTCATCACCCCGTTTGGGTGTTTTTGCTATGTCACCATGCCATTCGGTCTCAAAAACGCTGGTGCCACATTCATGCGCATGATTCAGAAGTGCTTGCTCACTCAGATCAGTCAAAATGTGGAGGCCTATATGGATGATATCGTGGTTAAGTCACGCAAAAGTTCTGACCTGCTGACTGACCTCGCTGAAACCTTTGCCAATCTGAGAAGGTACGACATCAAGCTGGATCCGTCTAAGTGCACATTTGGAGTACCCAGACACAAGTTACTCGGTTTTCTCATTTTCGAACGAGGGATAGATGCCAATCCCGAGAAGATCGGTGCAATTCTCCGAATGAAACGCCCTATGCGCGTGCATGACGTTCAGAAGCTCACAGGTTGTCTCTCTGCACTGAGTCGGTTCATTTCTCGTCTCGGTGAAAAGGCACTGCCTCTTTTACCGACTGATGAAAAAGTCCGATAAGTTCGAGTGGACTCCCGAAGCCGAAGCAGCGTTTGTGGAGCTCAAAGCCCTGCATTCCACCCAGCCGGTGCTTGCTACTCCGAACAGCAAAGAACCTCTACTCTTATACATTGCAGCTACTGCTCTGGTTGTCAGCACAGTGCTCACTATGGAGCGAGAAGAAGAAGGCAAGACCTACAAAGTTCAACGGCCAATGTACTATATCTCTGAAGTCTTGACTCCGTCCAAGCATAGGTATCCACATTACCAGAAGCTTGTTTATGGAATTTACTTGACTACAAAAAAAGTTGCACATTATTTCCAAGACCACTCGGTTTCAGTCGTCAGTGATGCTCCATTATTTGAAATCATGAACAACATGTTGCAACTGGCCGAGTGGCTAAGTGGGCAATTGAACTCCTTCCACTCAACATTAAGTTTGAAGCAAAGAAGGCGATCAAATCTCAAGCGCTCGCAGATTTCTTGGCCGAGTGGATCGAACAGCAACAACCGACTCAAGTTCACTCGGAACACTGGACTATGTTCTTCGATGGGTCTAAAATGTTGAATGCTTCTGGTGCCGGAGTGGTCCTGGTGTCCCCAAGAGGTGATAAACTCAGTTATGTCCGCCAGATTCACTTCGATTGCTCCCATAATGAAGCTGAGTATGAAGCACTCCTCTATGGGTTGCGTATGGCTATCTCACTCGGCGTCCGTCGCCTGATGGTCTACGGTAACTCGGATTTGGTGGTCAATCAGGTGATGAAGGAGTGGGACGTCAGAAACCCTTCCATGACTGCATACTGCAATGCAGTGAGGAAGTTAGAGAAAAAGTTTGAGGGATTGGAGCTTCACCACATTACCCGAATCAAGAATCAAGCAGCCGACGATTTGGCAAAAATAGGTTCCACTCGGAAACCTATCCCCAGCAACATGTTTCTTGAGCACCTCCATTCCCCTTCAGTGCAAGAAGATCCTTTCATTGAAGAACCTCCCCAAGCGATAAGTCCTACCAATCAGACTGTAATCAAGGTTCCAGCAGTCATTGACCGGGTGATGGAGATCCTAGTAATCATCCCCGACTGGACAGTGCCGTACATCACATATCTGCTCAGGAAAGAGCTCCCAGAGGATGAGGTTGAGGCACGTCAGATTGTCCGCAGATCCAAGGCAATCATAGTAATAGATGGACAGCTTTACAGAGAGAGTGTCACCGGTGTCGCCCAACGATGCATTTCCCCAGAAGAAGGTCGACTGATCCTGGAAGAGATCCACTCCGGGACCTGTGGTCACCATGCGTCCTCTCGGACAATTGTGGCGAAAGCATACCGAGCTGGATTCTACTGGCCACGAGCCAACGAAGCAGCTAAGGAAATCATTCAGCGTTGTGAAGGATGCCAGTTCTACGCAAATAGGTCCCATAATCCTGCATCTGCCCTGAAGACCATTGCACTCGTCTAGCCGTTCGCCGTGTGGGGTTTGGACATGATTGGACCTCTTAGGACAGGCCGGAGTGGCTTCACTCATCTACAGGTCGCAGTCGACAAATTCATGAAGTGGATCGAAGCCAAACCAATCAAAAACTTAGGTTCACGCACGGCCATCAAATTCATAAAAGAGTTGGTATTTCGATATGGAGTTCCGCACAAAATTATCACGGACAACGACTCAAACTTTGATTCGGAAGAATTCAGAGCGTTCTGCGCTTCCCAGGGCACTCGGGTAGATTACGCATCCGTTGCGCACCCGCAGTCGAATGGTCAAGCTGAAAGAGCAAATGGTCTGATCCTCCAAGGGTTGAAGCTTTGGCTCATGCGCGACCTTGATCACGTAGCTGGAGCTTGGGTGACTGAACTACCATTGGTTCTGTGGGGATTGAGGACAACTCATAACCGATCCACGGGCCAAACCCCTTTCTTCATGGTGTATGAAGCTGAAGCCGTGCTACCTAGTGATCTGTTTCACAATGCACCCCGAGTGGAACTTTATTCAGAGGCAGAGGCAGAACAGGCATGACAAGATGCGGTAGACCTTTTGGAGGAAGAACGAGAGATGGCTTTGATCCGGTCGACTGTTTATCAGCAAGATCTTCATCGATTCCATGCTAGGAACATCAGAGGTCGAGCATTTCAAGAGGGGGACCTTGTTCTCCGAGTGGATCAGCAGCGTCCGCACAAGCTTGCCCCGCGTGGGAAGGCCCCTTTATCGTCACCAAGGTGCTGCACAACGGGGCTTATCACCTCTACAATCTCGCGAAGAGGATCGACGAGCCACGCGCTTGGAATGCGGATCTTTTGCGTCGATTTTATACCTAGCACTCGAATTGTCGAGTTGTAATAAGAACACTTTTAGATTGCTTTATCAAGACATGACTCTGGCAGTCCCATGATGATTTCTCTCGCATAAGCGTGTGTTCAAATCCCCCAGTGGGTGACTTAGCTGCGGAACCTGTTTCTGCCTAAGTTTAAAAATCTTCTCCGAGTGAGCGCATCCCTCCCACTCGGGGGCTTAGCCGCGAGCCAGTCCTCGCCTAAGTTAAAAACTACTCCGAGTGGAGAGCATTCCTCCCACTAGGGGGCTTAGCCGTGAATCAGTTTCGCCTAAGTTAAAAATCTACTCCAAATGGACAGCATCCCTCCAACTCGGAGGCTTAGCCGCGAACCAGTTTCGCCTAAGTTAAAATCTACTCCAAGTGGAGAGCATCCCTTCCACTCGGAGGGCTTAGCCGCGAACCAGTTTCACCTAAGTTAAAAATCTACTCCGAGTGAGAGCATCTCTCCCACTCGGGGGCTTAGCCGCGAGCCAGTCCTCGCCTAAGTTAAAATCTACTCCGAGTGAGAGCATCCCTCCCTCTCGGGGGCTTAGCCGCGAGCCAGTCATCCCCTAAGTTAAAAACTACTCTGAGTGGAGAGCATCCCTCCTACTCGGAGGCTTAGCCGTGAACCAGTTTTGCCTAAGTTAAAAATCTACTCCGAGTGGAGAGCATCCCTCCCATTGGGAGGCTTAGCCGCGAACCAGTTTCGCCTAAGTTGAAAAACTACTCCGAGTGGAGAGCATCCCTCCCACTCGGGGGCTTAGCCGTGCACCAGTTTTGCCTAAGTTAAAAAACTACTCCGAGTGGAGAGCATCCCTCCCACTCGGAGGCTTAGCCGCGAGCCGGTCCTCGCCTAAGTTCAAAAATCCGTCCACTCGGAACATGTAATAAACTGGAAAGAAGATATTTGGATAAATCCATCAAGTTCAGAAACGAAAGCAAAAGTACTCGGGCGACAGGCCCGAACGAATTTAACGCTTACAAGATCACCCGGCATTCCGAGGCAAATAAGTCTGGATCATAAGTTTTTCACTCAACAGGAGGACTTGCGGGCTCGACAAAGGTGTCCAGGTCAATGCCGTCTATGATCCGAGTGGCTGCATCAATGAAGGTCTCCATGAAACTTTCAAATTGGAGCTTCTTTGTGTTTGCCACCTAAAGAGCCTTCAGCTTGTCTTCCTTAGCCTCCTTGCAGCGGACAGAAACAAGTGAAAGCGCCACATCGGCTCCACAGCGAGTAGCTGATTTCTTCCACGCTTGCACTCGACTAGAAACTTCATTGAGACGAGTCATCAGTGACTCGAGGTCATTCTGAAGTTTGTCCTCCAGCCACAACGCTTGATCTATCCTTGTCAATGCAACCTTCAGTCGAGCGACATCCCCCAAAATGTTGTCAGGGCGAGCTTCAAGTCGCAGCGCATTCATAGCAGCAGCATCGCCCACAAGTGACTTGGTGGGGTCCAGGCCTGTCTCGATCCGCTCTGTCTCTTGCTCGAAATTCTGACAAAATTCTGCACAAAGAAGAAAGAATGAGTGAGCAACAGTATTCCAGCAAAAATTCTGACAGTACTTTCGAGAGTTCACTCTGGCAAGGGAGAATACCTCCAAGCATGAGGTACATCTTCTTCGCAAGCTCCCCCAAGTATTCCTCCAGCTCACCCCTTTTTCAAGTGAGTTGATCCACCTTGTCAATCAAGACAATCTTCTCCTCCTTCAGCTGAGCGGCCTCCTTCTTCACCTCTTCAATGGCAGTATTCAGGGCAGCATTCCCCTCTTCGAGTTTGCCGACTGAAGCCAGCTTTTTCTCAGCCGCTTCAGTCTTCTCTCGTGCTACCTTCTGTGCCCCCGCGAGTTCATTGTCCTTCCTCTCCAACGCCTGCTTCATAGTGTCTAAAGAAATAACATTCTTCAGTCGTGCTTGGAGTTGACGGTTTTCATTACGAACATCTGTTCGAGTGGAGTCACTCGATTCAAAGGGTAGAAAGGAAAAAATGACAAACTACATAGTCAGCAGAATGTTACCTCCCATGGTCTTCACCTCATCCTGAGCTTGTTTCAAGTTCTTCTAGGCAAGCTCTAGGTCCAGTTGGAGTTGGATCTTCTCCTTCTCCAGAGCAACGTATTGGGTCCCAAGTTCGCAAGATTTCTGAGATCAACCAAAAAACAGCTCAGTCGACGAAGAGAAAGACTCTCAAAACTATTTCCTTTACTATCAAAGGTGTTCTAAGACCCCCGCCGAATCAAACATTCGATGGTGGTCTCGGGGACTACACCTAGTGGGTGCACTCAGCATGCCCCCACTGGGCGCGGCCTGCCCGGCCAGAGTGGAGAAGCCCAAAAAAAAGAAGTTGTTCTCAGACCCCCGCCGAATCAAACATTCGACGGCGGTCTCGGGGACTACACCCAGTTGGTGCACTCAGCGTGCCCCCACTGGATCGATTCCCCACTCGGTGCGGCCTGCCCGGCCCGAGTGGAGAAGCCAAAAAAAAGTTGTTCTCAGACCCACGCCGAATCAAACATTCGACGGCGGTCTCGGGGACTACACCCAGTGGGTTCACTCAGCGTGCCCCCACTGGATAAGTTTCCACTCACTACGGCCAAAATATTTCCTCCACTTCCGAGTGGAGAAGAGCAAATCCAGATTGCTACCACCAAAGATATTCTAAGATCCCCGCCGAATCAAACATTCGACGGCGGTCTCGGGGACTACACCCAGTGGGTGCACTCAGCGTGCCCCCACTGGATCGATTCCCCACTCGGTGCAGAATGCCCAGCCCGAATGGATGGAATACAGAACCAAAAGAAAAGACCCAGTGGGTGTACAGATTCAACGGAATCAAGACGGAGAAAATCCAATCGGAAATCAACTTACTATCGCACTTACTCGGACATTGGCTTGAAGAGCTGCGCTGGCGTCATAAGCTAACTTGCTGGATTCATACACCTCCTCCAGTCGCTGCATCATCAGGCCAACCTGGATCATAGCTTCCTTGGCAGCTCCCGTTTGGTCCTCTGGGACGTGATGCAGAGTGAATGCACTCGAAGCGGGAGTTGGTGATGCAGCTGGAGGGATCAACACTTGCGGTTGCTCAGTTGGACCCGGGGCCTGAACAGTCGACGCAAGAGGCTGAATAGTTGACAGTGGGACAGAGAAAGAAACACCAGTTCTAGACGAACCACCCGGCCCTTGAGGAACAGATTCAGGCAGCATATGAGACGCCTGACCTGAGGGCACTCTCTTGGCGAAGCTTCGTGAGGTGGTCGAAGCCCTACCCCTTCCTCCAATACTCCTCAGAAGCTCCTCGTCGTCGTCGTCTGGAAGTTGGATGACGTCTATTGGCACTGTAGTCACTCGATAGTATGACCAGAACAATTAGCAAGATGGGAGTTGATCATACCTGCCCGAGAAGTGGTTGCGTCCACAGTATCCGCATCAGCCTGCTCGTCGTCCATCTCCATTTGGGACGTTCCGGAAGTAGCAGCCCTGTGATTCAGAATTCCACTCGGTCAAATAAACATGAAGGTTTGCAACAGCAATGAAAAAGAAAAGAAGAAACACTCACATCGAAGCAATAGGCACGGTGACCTTTATCCTGGACATAGCCTTCCGAGGTTTGAGCGAAACGGATTTGGCTTGCTTGGCAGTTTTCTCAGTCGGGTCAGGGGTTGGCGTCCGAGCATGCTTCTGAGTCCTGACAGTCGACGTCGTAGCCTTACCCTGGCTAGCTGCTAGATCTTGTGTCTGCTTGGTACGGCGCTCAGTGTGTGGTGGCGACTCGACTCCTTCACTGTCTTCAGAGTCGTCGCTGTCATCCTCACTGTCGTCGGCATACTCAATATCGGTGCTCCCGCCCTCGCTTTCTGCTCTTTCGATGAGTTGTTCCCTGTTCGGCACGGGCGAGTACATCTTCGTGAATACCTGCGAGACATAGATTACAAAGATCAGTCGGATTCCAATATCGTTATGTCCCACTCGACAAGTTATGTCTCACCTCTCCTGGAGGGTGCTCAGCGTCGAATGGCAAGATCGGTTTCGCTCCGCGTGGATTGTCCTTGTTTCCTGTAATGCTCCGAAGCCACTGTTGTGACGCCCCCGGCCCGATCGTGCTCTAATCATGCACGCAAATGCACACGATCAAGCCTAAGGACTCACGGGAAGATATCACAACACAACTCTAAAACATAAATAAAGTCATACAAGCTTTATATTACAAGCCAGGGGCCTCGAGGGCTCGAATACATAAGCTTGCGAACAAGCGTCAGCGGAAGCATCAGATATCTGAGTACAGATATGAAATAGAAACAGAAAGGCCTTTAGGAAGGTGGGGCAAAATAAAACACTACGATCGAAAGGCGAAGGCCTCCTGCCTGGGACCCTCCGATCCTACTCCTGGTCGTCAGTCAACTCGTAGTAGTATCCATCCTCTGGGTAGTAGTAGTAGCGATCGTCGGGGCATCTGTCTCAGGGGGCTCCGTCCTCTGGTCACGTCAAACTGATATGGGGAGAAAAAGGAAAACAAAGCAACCGTGAGTACTCAGAAGTACTCAACAAGCAAGGATCTACACTACATATGCAACATTTTCAAAGGGAGGCTGTATATGTGGACTGGGCTGCAGAAATGCCAGAATAGAGAGAAGGCCTAGTCCTATCGAAGACTAGCATCTTCAGCGGTCTTGCAGCAGTAGAAGAGAGTAGAACAATACCATATAATGTAGCAGTAATAATATCAACCTCACCCAGAGATCCTTTCTCGACTCCCTGCGAGAAAGCAATCCCAGAGCCATAACGTCTTCAAACCTCGTCCTGAGATCCCTTCTCGACTCCCTGCGAGAAGCAATCCCAGAGCCATGTATACAGGTCTCATCACAGGTATCCAGTTCTAAATTGTATCAATCAGGATACAACTCCGAGTGTCCTTTACCGTAGGACCGGCTATCGATAGTAATGTTCTTCCCTGCAGGGGTGCACCAACTTACCCAACACGCTCGATTAACTTCGGCCGGACACACTTTCCAGGGTCATGCCCGGCCTCGGCCAAACGACACATCGCAACCCTACCTACAACTCCGCAGAGAGGTCCCCGCCGGTCTACATCCTAAGCGCAAGGGGGTCTTGGCCATCGCCCCTCGCCCTCCGGGTCGTTGCGTGCAGGGGGAAGCCAGGCACCAAGGGGGCGCCGGTCCGTCCCGGCCGCAAGGCTGAACTAGACGTCTGACAGAGCTTTCGGCTGATGCTACGATGCAGAACGCCCATACTATGCCCACGTGATGGTTAGTGCTATCAGACCAGAGGCCTGCTCGGATCAAATATCCAAATCGCTAGGACTAGGGGCTTGCGGTAACGAGCAGAGACTCATGAAAGATGTGACCCCGTCGCCCCGTCTCGAGGACTTGCGGCAAGGGTTAAGAATGCCCGGCCGCGCCTCGTATTCACCACTCGGGCACCACACTGGCAACCCGCCTTCACATCACACGCGGGTACCCCTCAGGGTCGACCCGCCTTTCCAAGTAACAATGTAAGGTCCAAGTATCCGTGTGTCCATAACATCAGGGAATCCGAGGTATCACCCTCATTGAATTCCCACTCGATGTATCCGTCAAGGTGAACTAGGAGGAATCACCCTCACTGGGTCCACACTTGAGGTGTTGTACGACAGCGTCGTTATCGGAAGCGGTGAAGGAGGAATCACCCTCGATGACCACGACCGAATAACTACTCTACAGAGTTAACATCAGAAGTGCTACATGAGGTTTCACCCTCGACACTCGATAGTAACGCTGCAGTGTCGTTACAACTAAGGGGGGTGATGTGCGGTGTCGGGTCCTTGTCTTCAATCCCATTGATCGGGTCTGCTGACGATCCGGCGCGGCAGTCGGGATAAGTGGGGTCACTGATAGGTCTCTACCCAGCCTAGACTAAATAGTTTAGGATATGCAGGTAATTATCAACAGCAGGTTACAATGAACAGGCTATGCATCAGAATAGGTAAAGCAGCAGCAGCAGCAGCAATTCTAATGCAAGCATGAGAATATAGAATGGGTGATATCGGTATGCTCAAGGGAGGGGCTTGCCTGGTTGCTCGGCGGCAAGGGCAAGGTCGTCTATGGTGTCTTCGGGATCCGGAGCTGCGTCGGTCTCGGGGACGACGTCGGTGTCGGGGTCTAACGAGAGAGAAGAGGGGGAGGAAACAGTATAAATTCACAGCAAACCATGAGCAACGCAAAGTACGGCATGACAATATGCAGTGCCGGGTGTGTTCTAACGTGTGGTTGCACGTCACCGAGGAAGGAGGAATCCATCCGGGAATGTTTTCCCGGTTCCGGACATTTGTCAGACAGATGACCGGAGAGGAACGGTTGCATGTTCCGATAGCTAGGGACGTGTGACGGACGAACGGACCGCGTATTCAGATTCGTCTCGTCGTTCTGAGCAACTTTCATGTACAAAGTATTTTCATCTGAGCTACGGATTATTTTATATGATTTTCTAAAGATTTTATTAATTTCTAGAATTTAATTAATTATTTAAATTAACATTATCCGAAACAGTGTCTTGCTGACGTCAGCATGACGTCAGGACCAGTTGGTCCCACCTGTCATACTCACATTAGGCTAATTAGTGATTAACTAATTAATTAACATTTAATTAAACTAATTAATTAAATTAGACTAATCTAAACAGGGTTAATTAACTTAATTAATTAACTAATTAATTAATTAATTAATTTTATTAATTATAATTTTTAATTTTTCAAAAAAAACGTTTCGGGGTGGGGCCCTGGGGTCAGTGGCCCAGGGGCGGACATGTCCGCGGCGCGGCTGCGTGGGGCCGGACAAGTCCGGGCCACCACGGGCACGGGCGCACGGGCGCTCGCATAGGGGGGCGCGGCGCGGGCGACGGCGCGGTGGCCGGAGCGGGTGGAGGCGCGGGAAGGCGCCGGCGAACGACGAGCAGCTGCAGCGCGGGTGAGGGGGGGGTGAGGTCGTGGCGGACGAGGGGAAGCGCGGCGTGGCGCGGATGTGCGGCAAGGCACATGGGGGATGGACGGGCGAGCGCGCGCAGCGAGCAGCAGCAGCACGGGTCGGCGCGCGGCTGGATGTGGCAGAGCAGAGGCAACGTGGCGCCAGGACGGGGTTCGGCGAGTGGCGGTGCAGCTGCGGGGAGCGGGGCGCGTTCGAGCTGCAGAGGAGAGGAGTGAAGGAGAGGGGCTCACGGCCGCGTAGAGGAACGGCATGTCTGCATGTGTCTATTGCTTATCCAGACCAGAGGCCTGCTCGGATCAAATATCCAATCGCTAGGACTAGGGCTTGCGGTAACGAGCAGAGACTCATGAGAAATGTGACCCCCGCTCGCCCCGTCTCGGGACTTGCGGCAAGGGTTAATAGCCCTGCCGCCGCGCCTCATCGTATTCACCACTCCGGCCACCACACTGGCAACCCGCCCTTCACATCACCATCGCGGGTACCCCTCAGGGTCGACCCGCCTTTCCAAGTAACATTAAGGTCCAAGTATCCGTGTGTCCATAACATCAGGGAATCCGAGTATCACCCTCATTGAATTCCCACTCGATGTATCCGCAAGGTGAACTAGGAGGAATCACCCACTGGGTCCACACTTGAGGTGTTGTAGACAGCGTCGTTATCGGAACGGTGAAGGAGAATCACCCTCGATGACCACGACCGATAACTACTCTACAGAGTTAACATCAGAAGTGCTACATGAGGTTTCACCCCGACACTCGATAGTACGCTGCAGTGTCGTACAACTAAGGGGGGTGATGTGCGGTGTCGGGTCCTTGTCTTCAATCCCATTGATCGGGTCTGCGGACGATCCGGGCCGGCAGTCGGGATAAGTGGGGTCACTGATAGGTCCTACCCAGCCTAGCTAAATAGTTTAGGATATGCAGGTAATATCAACAGCAGGTTACAATGAACAGCTATGCATCAGAATAGGTAAAGCAGCAGCAGCAGCAGCAATTCTAATGCAAGCATGAGAATATAGAATGGGTGATATCGGTATGCTCAAGGGAGGGGCTTGCCTGGTTGCTCGGGCGCAAGGGCAAGGTCGTCTATGGTGTCTTCGGATCCGAGCTGCGTCGGTCTCGGGGACGACTCGGTGTCGGGGTCTAACGAGAAGAAGAGGGGGAGGAAAACAGTATATTCACAGCAACCATGAGCAACGCAAGTACGGCATGACATTATGCAGTGCCTGTTTGTTCTAACGTGTGGTTGCACGTCACCGAGGAAGGAGGAATCCATCCGGGAATGTTTCCCGGTTCCGACATTTGTCAGACAGATACCGAGAGAAACGGTTGCATGTTCCGATAGCTAGGGACTGTGACGGACGAACGGACCGCGTATTCAGATTCGTCTCGTCGTCTGAGCAACTTCATGTACAAAGTATTTTCATCTGAGCTACGGATTATTTATATGATTTTCTAAAGATTTTATTAATTTCTAGAATTAATTAATTATTTAAATTAACATTATCCGAAACAGTGTCTTGCTGACGTCAGCATGACGTCAGGACCAGTTGGTCCCCCTGTCATACTCACTTAGGCTAAGTGATTAACTAATTAATTAACATTTAATTAAACTAATTAATTAAATTAGACTAATCTAAAACGGTTAATTACTTAATTAATTAACTAATTAATTAATTAATTATTTTATTAATTATAATTTTTAATTTTCAAAAAAAACGTTTCGGGGTGGGGCCCTGGGGTCAGTGGCCCAGGGGCGGACATGTCCGCGCGCGGCTGCGTGGGGCCGGACAAGTCCGGGCCACCACGGGCACGGGCGGCACGGGCGCTCGATAGGGGGGCGCGGCGCGGGCGACGGCGCGGTGGCCGGAGCGTGGAGGCGCGGGAAGGCGCCGGCAACGACGAGCGCTGCGCGCGGGTGAGGGGGGGGTGAGGTCGTGGCGGACGGGGAAGCGCGGCGTGGGCGGATGTGCGGCAAGGCACATGGGGATGGACGGGCAGAGCGCGCGCAGCGAGCAGCAGCAGCACGGGTCGGCCGCCGGCTGGATGTGGCAGAGCAGAGGCAACGTGGCGCCAGGGACGGGGTCGGCGAGTGCGGGTGCAGCTGCGGGGCGGGGCGCGTTCGAGCTGCAGAGGAAGGAGTGAGGGAGGGGCTCACGGCCGCGTAGAGGACGGGGGGGGGCAGCGAGGCTTGATGGCGTCCGGTGAGGAGGAGGCGGAAGCGACGGCGGCGAGGTCCTCGGGCGGCGGCGAGGTCCTCGGGCGGCGTCGGGTGGGCTCCGGGCGACGCGAGTCGTCCGGGTCACGCTCGGGGAGGAGACGAGGAGGCGCGACGGGCGAGCGAGGAGAAGGCGGCGACGGACGGGGCGGGTACTGCTGGATTTATCCCTGCTCGAACACTGGTTAGCTGCTCGCAGGGTGTGGTGGAAACAAACGATCAATCTGAAACAGAGGGAACTCGATATGTCAAAAGACAAGGAGAAGTATAACCGATCTCGGAGAGAAAGGTTAACAAAACAAGGGAAAGGAAATGATTATCAGACTAATCAGATCAATGTCAGGGAAATCGCACAGATATGCAGCTCTCGGGTGGACGAGAATAATACGAGATCCTAGTGTCGGCGTTAGTAACTTTAGTTAACCCGAAGGAAGAGAGATCAAGAGTCCAGAGTAAGGGTCGAGGAGTAAAGATCCTAATACCACCCAATTGGCGACGTGGGCCCGTAAGCCCACAAGCCAATGTTGTAAAATAGTTTTCGGTTTCTAGACTCAACGTCGGCCAAGGAGTTGAAAGGGGGTTCCTACAGTCAGTCGCTCTGATACATTGTGACGCCCCCGCCCGATCGTGCACTAATCATACACGCAATGCACACGATCAACCTAAGGACTCACGAAGATATCACAACACAACTCAAAACAATAATAAAGTCAACAGCTTTATATTACAAGCCGGGGCCTCGAGGGCTCGAATACATAAGCTTGCGAACAAGCGTCAGCGGAGCATCAGATATCTGAGTACAGAATGAAATAGAAACAGAAAGGCCTTTAGAAGGTGGGGGCAAAATAAACACTACGAGTCAAAGGCGAAGGCCTCCTGCCTGGGACCCTCCATCCTACTCTGGTCGTCAGTCAACTCTGAGTAGTATCCATCCTCTGGGTAGTAGTAGTAGCGATCGTCGGGGCATCTGTCCAGGGCTCCGTCCTCTGGTCACGTCAAACTGATATGGGGAGAAAAAGGAAAACAAACAACCGGTGAGTACTCAGAATTACTCAGCAAGCAAGGATCTACACTACATATGCACACATTTTCAAGGGAGGCTGTATATGTGGACTGGGCTCAGAAATGCCAGAATGAGAGAGGCCTAGTCCTATCGAAGACTAGCATCTTCAGCGGTCTTGCGGCAGTAGAAGAGAGTAGCCAATACCATAGTATGTAGCAGTAATAATATCAACCTCAACCCAAGTCCTTTCTCGACTCCCTGCGAGAAAGCAATCCCAGAGCCATAACGTCTTCAAACCTCGTCCTAGATCCCTTCTCGACTCCCTGCGAGAACACCCAG
The DNA here is from genome assembly GCA_011799875.1 of Thinopyrum elongatum. NCBI lineage: Eukaryota > Viridiplantae > Streptophyta > Magnoliopsida > Poales > Poaceae > Thinopyrum > Thinopyrum elongatum. The sequence continues at coordinate 561,954,303 of CM022302.1, forward strand.
AGCCATGTATACATTCTCATCACAGGAATCCAGTTCTAAATTGTATCAATCAGGATACAACTCCAAGTGTCCTTTACCGTAGGACCGCTATCGATAGTAATGTTCTTCCCTGCAGGTGCACCAACTTACCCAACACGCTCGATAACTTCGGCCGACACACTTTCCAGGGTCATGCCCGCCTCGGCCAAACCCACATCGCAACCCTACCTACAACTCCGCAAGAGGTCCCCGCCGGTCTACATCCTAAGCGCAAGGGGGTCTTGGCCATCGCCCCTCCGCCCTCGGGTCGTTGCATGCAGGGGGAAGCCAGGCACCGAGGGGGCGCCGGTCCGTCCCGGCCGCAAGGCTGAACTAGACGTTCTACGAGCTTTCGGCTGATGCTACGATGCGAAACGCCCACTACTATGCCCACGTTATGGTTAGTGCTATGGGGGGAAGGGGAGGTTTTCCTTTTTTTTTTTCTGTTTTTCTTTATTCCTTTTTCTGTTTTGTCTTTTATTTTTAGTCCAAAAGACTTTTGTAAAATATGAGACTTGCTCCATTATTTACAGTGCATTATTTGTCACTGCTAGGAATTGGTTTGGGATCCATATCTTTTTGTTTGGATTTTATTTAAATTGAAAAAGGATTGAATAGTGCTATGTTGCTGCTGTTTCTAGTTGTTCGAGTCCTTTTACAATTTCAACTAATGTTGCAATCATTTTTACAAATGCTATGGGAATATTTGCAACATGAGGCACATTTTGGTTTTCCAGTTTGAACAACTTTTATTTCCCACTTTATTTTAAATCTGAATTTTGACTTAGGAGTTGAAATGCAATATGATGCTAATGATGATCATGCACTGTTAATCATGCTGACTTGGCATTGTCAAAAGGGTGATCACTGTAGTTAACCACTGGGGGTGTTACAAATCTCCTCTACTAACAAGAATTCTCGTCCCGAGAATTAAGAAGTAGAAGGAAAAAGTTCGGGGTATTCCTTGCGAAGATGATCCTCGCGTTCCCAAGTGGCTTCATCTGCAGTATGGTTTGACCACTGCACTTTGAGGAACTTGGTAACCTTCTGACGGGTTCGACGTTCAGCTTCATCGAGGATGCGGATCGGATGCTCCTTATAAGATAGATCATCATGCAATTCGAGCATCTCGTGATCCACTGCTCGGTGCGGAGATTCCTTGAAGCATTTACGAAGTTGCGACACATGGAAGACGTCGTGGATATGAGAGAATTGCGGCGGCAATTCCAATTTATACGCCACTTGACCACGTCTTGCAACAATGCGGAAAGGACCAATGTAGCGTGGAGCTAGCTTGCCCTTGATTCCAAAACGGTGAGTGCCCTTCATAGGGGTGACACGAAGATAAGCTTGATCACCAGGTTGATAAGTCAAACCCCATCGTTTGCGATCATAGTTGCTCTTCTGGCGGTCCTGAGCTGCCTTGAGATTTTCCCGGACAATACGAACTTGTTCTTCGGCTTGTTGAATAATATCTGGACCCACGAGCGGTCGTTCCCCAGTTTCTGACCAATTCAGAGGGGTTCGACACTTACGTCCATAGAGAACTTCAAAGGGGGCCATTTTCAGACTGGCTTGATAGCTGTTGTTATAGGAGAACTCGGCATATGGAAGAGATTCTTCCCATTTCTTGCCAAACGATATAACACAAGCTCGCAACATGTCTTCAAGCACTTGATTAACTCGTTCAACTTGGCCTTGGGATTGAGGATGATAAGCTGAACTCCAGGTAATATGAGTTCCCATAGCCTTTTGGAAACTTTCCCAGAAATGACCAGTGAATATGCTGCCACGGTCTGAACTGATCTCTTTCAGAATACCGTGGAGTGAAACAATTCTGGAGATATATAACTCTGCTAACTGACTAGCAGTGATCGTCTCCTTGACAGGCAGAAAGTGTGCAACTTTGGAGAGTTGGTCGACGACGACAAGAATAGCATCGTGACCCTTCTGTGACCTGGGAAGTCCTGTAACGAAATCCATCTGAACCTTATCCCATTTCCATAAAGGAATAGGTAACGGTTGCAGAATTCCAGCAGGCTTCTGATGTTCTGCTTTAACGCGTCGACACACATCACATTCAGCAACATAGCGAGCAATGTCCTGCTTCATTCTAGACCACCAGTACCTTTGACGGAGATCACGATACATCTTGGTGCTACCCGGATGAATAGACAGCGGGGTATCATGTGCCTCCTTCATGACTTTGTCAGTCATAAGCTCGAAGCGAGGTACGACAATGCGGTCTCTGAAATACAAGGTTCCATCTTCAGACAGCGAGAAATCCCTGTACTTTACAAGGTGAAGGTCTTTCTTCATCAGATCAATTTCAGCATCTTTAGCTTGCGCATTCTTAACAGCTTTCTCAAGGTCTGGTTCAACAACCAAGGTTTTTAGATATCCTTGAGGAACTATCTCGAGATTTAGCTTTCGAAGCTCTTCATACAGAAGGGGTTGCTGTAGCTGAACCTCAAGTTCGTAGCAATAGGATTTGCGGCTCAACGCATCAGCCATTACATTAGCCTTGCCAGGGGTATAAGAAATACCCAAATCATAGTCCGCAATGGTCTCCATCCATCTTTGCTGACGGAGATTCAGAGATGGCTGAGTGAACAAGTACTTCAGACTTTTATGATCCGTGTATATCTCGCAACGATTACCGAGAAGGTAATGTCGCCATAACTGCAATGCATAGATCACAGCAGCTAGTTCTAGATCATGTACCGGATAATTCTCTTCATGTGGGCGCAACTGGCGAGAGCCATAGGCAATCACTTTACGCTCTTGCATTAGGACACAGCCTAATCCTTCACGGGATGCGTCACAATAGATCACAAAGTCTTTGCAGGTATCTGGAGGAGGAGTACTGGGGTATTGTAACGGATTGACATCTGCCCCAGTGGATAAAGAATGTACTCTGGATGTATCCCTGCTCGAACAGCTGGTAGCTGCGTCGCAGGGTGTGGTGGAAACAAACGATCCATCTGAAACAGAGGGAACTCATGATTGTCAAAAGACAAGGAGAAGTATAACCGATCTCGGAGAGAAAGGTTAAACAAAACAATGGAAAGGAAAATGATTATCAGACTAATCAGATCAATGTCAGGGAAATCGCACAGATATGCAGCTCTCCGGGTGGACGAGAATTACGAGATCCTAAGTGTCGGCGTTAGTAAACTTTAGTTAACCCGAAAGGAAGAGAGATCAGAGTCCAGAGTAAAGGTCGAGGAGTAAAAGATCCTAATACCACCCAATTGGCGACGTGGGCCCGTAAGCCACACAGCCAAGTTAGTAAAATAGTTTTTCGGTTTCTAGACTCAACTTCGGCCAAGGAGTTGAAAAGGGGGTTCCTACAGTCAGTCGGCTCTGATACCAACTTGTGACGCCCCCGGCCCGATCGTGCACTAATCATACACGCAAATGCACACGATCAAGCCTAAGGACTCACGGGAAGATATCACAACACAACTCTAAAACATAAATAAAGTCATACAAGCTTTATATTACAAGCCAGGGGCCTCGAGGGCTCGAATACATAAGCTTGCGAACAAGCGTCAGCGGAAGCATCAGATATCTGAGTACAGATATGAAATAGAAACAGAAAGGCCTTTAGGAAGGCGGGGCAAAATAAAACACTACGATCGAAAGGCGAAGGCCTCCTGCCTGGGACCCTCCGATCCTACTCCTGGTCGTCAGTCAACTCGTAGTAGTATCCATCCTCTGGGTAGTAGTAGTAACGATCGTCGGGGCATCTGGCTCAGGGGGCTCCGTCCTCTGGTCACGTCAAACTGATATGGGGAGAAAAAGGAAAACAAAGCAACCGTGAGTACTCAGAAGTACTCAGCAAGCAAGGATCTACACTACATATGCAACATTTTCAAAGGGAGGCTGTATATGTGGACTGGGCTGCAGAAATGCCAGAATAGAGAGAAGGCCTAGTCCTATCGAAGACTAGCATCTTCAGCGGTCTTGCAGCAGTAGAAGAGAGTAGAACAATACCATATAATGTAGCAGTAATAATATCAACCTCACCCAGAGATCCTTTCTCGACTCCCTGCGAGAAAGCAATCCCAGAGCCATAACGTCTTCAAACCTCGTCCTGAGATCCCTTCTCGACTCCCTGCGAGAAGCAATCCCAGAGCCATGTATACAGGTCTCATCACAGGTATCCAGTTCTAAATTGTATCAATCAGGATACAACTCCAAGTGTCCTTTACCGTAGGACCGGCTATCGATAGTAATGTTCTTCCCTGCAGGGGTGCACCAACTTACCCAACACGCTCGATTAACTTCGGCCGGACACACTTTCCAGGGTCATGCCCGGCCTCGGCCAAACGACACATCGCAACCCTACCTACAACTCCGCAGAGAGGTCCCCGCCGGTCTACATCCTAAGCGCAAGGGGGTCTTGGCCATCGCCCCTCGCCCTCCGGGTCGTTGCATGCAGGGGGAAGCCAGGCACCAGGGGGGCGCCGGTCCGTCCCGGCCGCAAGGCTGAACTAGACGTCTGACAGAGCTTTCGGCTGATGCTACGATGCAGAACGCCCATACTATGCCCACGTGATGGTTAGTGCTATCAGACCAGAGGCCTGCTCGGATCAAATATCCAAATCGCTAGGACTAGGGGCTTGCGGTAACGAGCAGAGACTCACGAAAGATGTGACCCCGTCGCCCCGTCTCGAGGACTTGCGGCAAGGGTTAAGAATGCCCGGCCGCGCCTCGTATTCACCACTCGGGCACCACACTGGCAACCCGCCTTCACATCACACGCGGGTACCCCTCAGGGTCGACCCGCCTTTCCATGTAACAATGTAAGGTCCAAGTATCCGTGTGTCCATAACATCAGGGAATCCGAGGTATCACCCTCATTGAATTCCCACTCGATGTATCCGTCAAGGTGAACTAGGAGGAATCACCCTCACTGGGTCCACACTTGAGGTGTTGTACGACAGCGTCGTTATCGGAAGCGGTGAAGGAGGAATCACCCTCGATGACCACGACCGAATAACTACTCTACAGAGTTAACATCAGAAGTGCTACATGAGGTTTCACCCTCGACACTCGATAGTAACGCTGCAGTGTCGTTACAACTAAGGGGGGTGATGTGCGGTGTCGGGTCCTGGTCTTCAATCCCATTGATCGGGTCTTCTGACGATCCGGCGCGGCAGTCGGGATAAGTGGGGTCACTGATAGGTCTCTACCCAGCCTAGACTAAATAGTTTAGGATATGCAGGTAATTATCAACAGCAGGTTACAATGAACAGGCTATGCATCAGAATAGGTAAAGCAGCAGCAGCAGCAGCAATTCTAATGCAAGCATGAGAATATAGAATGGGCGATATCGGTATGCTCAAGGGAGGGGCTTGCCTGGTTGCTCGGCGGCAAGGGCAAGGTCGTCTATGGTGTCTTCGGGATCCGGAGCTGCGTCGGTCTCGGGGACGACGTCGGTGTCGGGGTCTAACGAGAGAGAAGAGGGGGAGGAAACAGTATAAATTCACAGCAAACCATGAGCAACGCAAAGTACGGCATGACAATATGCAGTGCCGGGTGTGTTCTAACGTGTGGTTGCACGTCACCGAGGAAGGAGGAATCCATCCGGGAATGTTTTCCCGGTTCCGGACATTTGTCAGACAGATGACCGGAGAGGAACGGTTGCATGTTCGGATAGCTAGGGACGTGTGACGGACGAACGGACCGCGTATTCAGATTCGTCTCGTCGTTCTGAGCAACTTTCATGTACAAAGTATTTTCATCTGAGCTACGGATTATTTTATATGATTTTCTAAAGATTTTATTAATTTTTAGAATTTAATTAATTATTTAAATTAACATTATCCGAAACAGTGTCTTGCTGACGTCAGCATGACGTCAGCATGACGTCAGGACCAGTGGGTCCCACCTGTCATACTCACATTAGGCTAATTAGTGATTAACTAATTAATTAACATTTAATTAAACTAATTAATTAAATTAGACTAATCTAAACAGGGTTAATTAACTTAATTAATTAACTAATTAATTAATTAATTATTTTTATTAATTATAATTTTTAATTTTTCAAAAAAAACGTTTCGGGGTGGGGCCCTGGGGTCAGTGGCCCAGGGGGGACATGTCCGCGGCGCGGCTGCGTGGGGCCGGACAAGTCCGGGCCACCACGGGCACGGGCGCACGGGCGCTCGCCTAGGGGGCCGCGGCGCGGGCGACGGCGCGGTGGCCGGAGCGGGTGGAGGCGCGGGAAGGCGCCGGCGAACGACGAGCAGCTGCAGCGCGGGTGAGGGGGGGTGAGGTCGTGGCGGACGAGGGGAAGCGCGGCGTGGCGCGGATGTGCGGCAAGGCACATGGGGGATGGACGGGCGAGCGCGCGCAGCGAGCAGCAGCAGCACGGGTCGGCGCGCGGCTGGATGTGGCAGAGCAGAGGCAACGCGGCGCCAGGACGGGGTTCGGCGAGTGGCGGTGCAGCTGCGGGGAGCGGGGCGCGTTCGAGCTGCAGAGGAGAGGAGTGAAGGAGAGGGGCTCACGGCCGCGTAGAGGAACGGGGGGGGCGGCGAGGCTTGATGGCGTCCGGTGAGGAGGGAGGCGAGGAAGCGACGGCGGCGAGGTCCTCGGGCGGCGGCGAGGTCCTGGGCGGCGGCGGGTTGGATCTCCGGCGACGCGAGTCGTCTGGGTCACGCGTCGGGGAGGAGACGAGGAGGCGCGACGGGCGAGGCGAGGAGAAGCGGCGACGGAGCGGGGCGGCGCCGGCGTCAGAGCCGCGGGGCCGGGCGGCGGCGGGGTCGGGATCGGGGCGCCTCTGCCCCGATCCGATCCAGGGAAAAGGGGATCGAGTGGGGGGGGAGTGGGGTGACCGGTGGGCTAGGGTTGGGGGGGCTTTTTTTCGAGGTGGAACATTTATACTCCCATATGACTCTCAATCCTCTTCGGAGCAGTTACTGCTGGCAACTGTGGGAAGACATCTAATCACTGGCACCACTGCACATCAAGAAGCCGTCCGCACCGGTTTAAAATCCTCGGCCGATCTCCTAAACGATTCTGGTTCCCTTACGCGCTTCCCGCATCTCGCCCGGTCGCGTTGCGTTTTTGGGGGGGGGTGTTTTAGCCAGGGGCTGCTGGGCCGGCATGGTTGGCTGAGGCAAAGCTGTGCTTGCCCAGTAGGGGGGGGGGCGACGCGACTGACAAGGACGAAATGGGGAGGTTTTTCCTTTATTTTATTTTCTGTTTTTCTTTATTCCTTTTTCTGTTTTGTCTTTTATTTTTAGTCCAAAAGACTTTTGTAAAATATGAGACTTGCTCCATTATTTACAGTGCATTATTTGTCACTGCTAGGAATTGGTTTGGGATCCATATCTTTTTGTTTGGATTTTATTTAAATTGAAAAAGGATTGAATAGTGCTATGTTGCTGCTGTTTCTAGTTGTTCGAGTCCTTTTACAATTTCAACTAATGTTGCAATCATTTTTACAAATGCTATGGGAATATTTGCAACATGAGGCACATTTTGATTTTCCAGTTTGAACAACTTTTATTTCCCACTTTAGTTTAAATCTGAATTTTGACTTAGGAGTTGAAATGCAATATGATGCTACTGATGATCATGCACTGTTAATCATGCTGACTTGGCATTGTCAAAAGGGTGATCACTGTAGTTAACCACTGGGGGTGTTACAACTGTGCCACAATCTCCTCTGTGACCTCCTCTGGGTGGATCCAAGCGGTGTCGTCTGCGCCTGAGTACAGCCACATGGGGTGGTCTCGAGCTTGCAAGGGCTCGATGCGTCGACTGAGGAACGCTTCCAACAAATCCATGCCTGTCACTCCGCCCCGGATCAATGCAACAACTACGTCAACAAAGATGGCTACCTCACCCTTCTCCTCCTCTTCTACGGTCAACAAACGGGGAGCACGGAGTCTCTCCAGAGAGAAAGGGGGAAGGCCAGTCGACGCGCCTGGAGTCGGGACATCTTTGCAGTAAAACCAGGTCGACTGCCATCCCCTAACTAACTCAGGAAAAGTCATGGGAGGGAAAGAGCTCCTACCCCTCATTTGGACACCCAAACCTCCACACATTTGGATCACGTGGTTTCTCTCATCTGTCGGGTTGCCTTTCTTAACCGACTGAGATCGGCATGTGAAGATATGTTTGAATAATCCCCAATGTGGGTGGCATCCCAGGAAGTTCTCACACATCGAAACGAAGGCAGCAAGATATGATATGGTGTTTGGAGGAAAGTGATGGATTTGTGCGCCAAAAAAGTTCAGGAAACCGCGGAAGAATGGATGCGGAGGCAGAGAGAAACCTCTTTCCACGTGGGTCGTTAGGAGAACCCGCTCGCCGTCGCGCGGTGCAGGCTCGAACTCTCCTTCCGGCAGACTCCAAGACCCAGGCGCTATCAGGCCGTCGGCGACGAGCCCCTCCAGATCCTCCTGCGAAACCGACGAGGGGATCCAATCTCCTTGGATCCAACCCGGCGGCAGAGCAGATCGCGAGGTCGACCCCTTGGCCGTCTTCTTGGCGCGCTCCAGCGCCTTCGTCCTGTCCTTCACCATCCCTGCGGTGGTCGACGGGAGCGAGAGGGGCGGCGCTGCGCTGGGGTGGGCAGAGCAGAGGGGCAAGGGGAAAAGGGGGAGAATGGTGCACACTGTTGCGCACATCGGCCACGTCGCCCTTTATACCCGCGCGTCCGAGTGGCTGACCCGTGGGCCCGCGCAATCTCAGTGCTTCCCATAACTGACGCCAGCCCGATACATGGCGAAAAAGGTGGCGTGAGGATCGAGGAGTCCCTCCCCACCTGCCCCGATTACCGCGCTGCATCCGGCCCGCGCGTTTCTCCAAATTTCGAATGCCGCCAAATCCGGGCCAGCAAATCAGTCGATCACGTCAAGGATATCCAAATCCAATCTGCTCAAGACTATGCTACTTATTTCACTCGGATATTCAAGAGGCTAGAATCGATCAAGGCGACTGATGAAGGTTTAAACTACTAGCATACTTTCAGAGCCCTAAGAATGTGTCTCTGAGACATTGAGTCGAGTCGAAATCAGCTTCAATCCTTCCTCACTCGGTACTCGATCCATTCGGGGGCTAATGACGATGACATGTACCTAGGGTAGGATCTCGGGCCCAACCTATATGCCCTACCCAAGGACACCACACAAGAGGTCAAGGCCTACGAAGATAGAAAGAAGGTACCGACTGGAATCATCACAAGGTGTAACCCACTCGACAGAAGATCCACTCGGATACCCCAATTCCACTCGACCGTCGTCATTCACTCAGAGTACAAGAATCCACTCGAAGCACAGAAGACATAGAGCCACCCCTGGATGGCAACGGACGGACATTCACTCCGTCACCTTAAAGATCATTAAACGCGGGCGTTACCAGTAACGTACATGGCTTTACTCTCTGATTGAACCCTTGTGTAATTGAGGATTGCGAGGGGTCGGCGCACTCTATAAAAGCCACCACTCCCCTCGGTCACAGGGGTTCGCACCCCCTGTAACTTAACACTCTCATCAACAAGCCTCCGCGGCGCCGAGACGTAGGGCTGTTACCTCCTCCAAGAGGGGCCTGAACTCGTAAACCAAGTGTACAACCTCGCCGTAGCTAGACTCTGCCCTCTCCTACGTACCCCCAATCTCTACTGTCAGATCTGTTCCCACGACAGCCGCCGCGGGCTCCCCTTCCCTCTGCCGGCCGCCATGGTGGTGGCATGGGGGAACACCGGATCTGTTTGTCTGGTCTGTGTTCCATAGGGTCTACGTGTTCTTCATCACCGGTGGAGTTAGGGAAGCGACGGCAGTGAGAGTAATTGTTTCTCAGCTTTCCCCATGTCGACTATTACAGCAGTATATTGTGGCCAAATACTAAGTTTCTATTTTTGTAGGAACGTGTTTTCGGTTCCAAGGAGCTCATTACTTTTCTTTGTTGAAATGGCTACGCTTGTTATGTTTAGTGATCTTCGTGTGACGTGTTTGGAGAGCTGAAGGACGTTATCCCCTGACTAAAGAATTTTAAACTAGGACCGGATGCTTTATCAGTTTCTATAAAATTGAAAATGAGGGCCGGGAGGTTTTACATTTGAAAAAAAACCAGCCCGTGCATCTCAATGGGAAAATATGTGCTCTTGCTTCACAAGGATGTCGATTATTCACCGCCACCGCAACTCTAGCCCCTAGGCTCTACGTGTATTCTAGGACACGGGGGGCGTGCCGGTGCTGTTCCAGCGGCGCCACGAGGTGCTGCCCCCTGAGCCGGCCATGGCGGGTGGCCTGCGGGCCATGGAGCGTGGAACGAGTGGCCTTCCCGCTCCTGCACGTGTGCGGCACTCCCCTTGCCCCCTTGGGGTGGCAGGGATGGTTAGCTCCCCGTTCCGTCCTGGGGGACGCGAAAGGAGGCGCCTTCCCGTCCCCTCTCCGCTCTTTGTCGAGCACCCGGTTACGGCGAGGTAGGCCCGGCCTTGGTGGTGTGTGTTTGAGACTCCTGGAGAGGTGGAAGGAGGCGCCTTCCGCCTCCGGTGGACGAAGGACGGATCTGGCATGGATCTAACCAGTGACTGGCGGCGGGGTGAGGCAAGATGTGCTCGAGCTAGTTGTATGTGTAGGGGTGACCTTGGATGCCGGGCGGCAGCCTCGGGAGGTGAGGCTGCGCGCTTGGCTCTACAGCGAGCAGCGCTGCAATGGTGGTGGCACTCTTCTTGGCTATATGGATAGCGAGGGGAGGGGCAGCGGGGTGTTCCTGGTGTTGTCGTGGCTTTGGCGGTGGCGGCTCCATGGTCTTGAACTAGAGGCCTCGAGCAGATGGCTGTGGTCCTCCCGTCGGGTTGCGTCGGCGTCCTTGTTACCTCATGTGGCACGGATGAGGGTCCAAGCGAAAGTTCCGCGCTCCGGCACCGGCGACGGCGATGCCTGTGGGCGTCGCTTTCCTCATGGGGGCGTCGTTGTGGGTCCCCTCCCTGTGTCAGCTGGGCTCCGGGTGAAAACCCAAATCCGTCTTTTATGGCTCGGCGGCTGCGGCGCGTTGCGTCGCCACCCTCTTGGGGGCGTCATCATGCAGCTCAGGTACCTTCCGGTAGCAGCACGTCGGTGTCTTCGGGAATGCTCTGTTCCTGGCGCGAAGCTTCTCAACTCTAGCTTGAAGTTGTCTTGTTTGTCTTCTACCTTTTGCACGTGTCCCCGTTGTCACCATTCTCGGTCCTCACTGTCCGCTGGTAGGAACGGCGCTCCACGGCCCGGAGCGGGAGGGCATGCAGACATCACTAGCGATAGCTTGTTGTGGTCGGTTCTTGTTACTCGCTCAGATATCGTTAATTCTTTATTTTTGACCTGCTTTATAAAAGGATTTCCTCACCATATTGTATCGGTTCGGCCGTTTGTGATTTATTTATAAAGTGGAGCGAAAGCCTGCTTTGAGGGTTCCCGTGTACCTAGCTCCAAAAATCCCCCTCCCCCCCCCCCCCCCCCCCCCCCCCCCCCCCCCCCCCCCCCCCACCTTAGATTTTTAACCTTAATTAATCATCAGCTTACACTGTATATTTTGTGAATATAATGATGATTGGTCTTCTTTCTTGTATGCGGGGAAGATAATGATGATTAGTTACACATCGATTCCATGCAGTTGAAGTTGACCAATGAGAAGAAAGTAATCATCTGTCAACACGGGGTGCATCTTTGTATACACGTAGCAATGCTAGAACAGTGTGCTGGACTTGACGGTTGCTGGGACACATTGCCAAGCCCATCCCTTCAGTTCGTGTCAATAATTTCTCGTGTGCCCATTGATTAGCACTGGTAGTCTGGCACTGCTCGGTGGTAAGTCGTCCAGATCCCAAACAGCCCGGAGTTGGCCTGCACCCATCCAGTATCAGTGGCGCCTGAAATGACAAAAATTCCCTCGTGCACGTACGGAGGGCGAACTAGCTGAACCGCGCCCAGGCGAGCCGGCCCCCGCGCTGACATGGCAGCAGGTTGGATCGGCACAGCGGGCACCTCACCTCACCAACGTCGATCCACCGGTCGATGCAGCCTCTGTGGAAGGCGTGGGTGCAGTTGCCCAGCCGCCTCACCTCGTCCGTCAGCTCCAGCCGCTCGAGGCACACCCTGCAAGTACTAGCCTCGCCGTAGCTGTTGTCGTCGTGGCAACCGGCCGCCGTCCTCTTGGACGTCGACGATTGCGGCCGCTCCGCCAGGTGCGCGACGAACTCGACGAGAGGCAGCCGCTGCTTCACCTTCTCCGGAAGCGTGCCTTCCCCGTTGGGACGACCGTCGATGTGCGCCGCGTCCTCCTCCGGGGAGTAGGGGGGCTCGTAGAAGCCGAGACGGCAGAGTATCAGCACGAAAGCCTGCACGGTGGCGTGGAAGAACTTGAACACGGCGGCGATGGGGCGGGGAACCGCGTTGCAGTAGCACACCAGAGGGAAGGTCATCGGACACGGCAGGCGGGAGAAATTGGCAACCGCGCGGCGGGGAGAAATCGGAGCGCAAAAGGCAGCCGAACGTACCTCGCGCGTGGTGTGCGTGTTTCGATTCAGAAGGCAAAACGAGAGCGGGTACACGAGCGCGCATCTATAGGTAGGTAGGCTCACGAAAAGACCGAAGAGGAAAAGTGTCTCGTTTTATCGTGTTCCGCGAGGAAAAGGACCGGAAAATGTGTCGTCCTGGCCCAGGAAAAGGACCGGAAAATGCGGTGTGGCTGTCGCGCGCTCAAGAATTTCGTGTGGGCAACGTCGTCGCGGGCTGGACACCTGCACATACAATGATTTGGTAAGGTGGACCAGCTGGTGCATCGTACGGCTACCGATTATTTGGTAAACCGCGCGCTCCAGTGTCTTCACGAGTTTTTTTTTTTTTGCTAAAAAAACAGTGTCTTCATGAGTTTGACATGATTCGAGGTTTTTGGCTTTGGCGGCCGCTAGCAACGTTGGCATGTACTTCGTTCGTTCGGTTTTATTGGGCCCCTTTGTATTTTGAATCAAAAATTGATCATATATATAACTAACAACATATGATTTAGGACGTGAATAACTAGCTCTGGGTGATCACCCGCGCGAACCATTCGTTTGCTCGCAGCGGCTCAAGTGCGCGAACGAAAACAAACCGGCCGATCGTACGCGCGAACGCGCGGCCACGCCAACGGGCACCAGCTCGGCTCAGTCATCCCGTGGCTTCCTTGTTGGGCCTCCTAGGCAACACTTAGTAAACCTAAAAAAAGGAAAAATACCAATAGAAAAATTGTCATGATAAACTACAAAATACCTACAGGAAATTGCCATGATATACTACAACAAATGAGAATACCTACAAAAAAATGCCATGCTCAACTACAAAAAAAAAAAAACACCTACATGGCAAAAAATGCCATAGTAAATCTAAAAAAGAAGAAACCAGAAAAATATTGCTGTGGTCTACTGCAGAAAAAGAAAATCAAACATGGCAAATTTGCATATTAATTAAAAAAAAGACATACAGGGATTTGCCATGGTACACTAAAAAATATATATAAAAAGACAATGTATTTTAAGTTGCCGTGGTTGTATAATTTAAGTTGCCATGACAACAAAAATTAAGTTGCCATGGCAACAAGTTTTTAGTTTTCGATGGTAATGATGCAAAATTGAAATGTTATAAAAACAAAAAAACTTGCCATGGTCGAAATAATAAAATTGACATGCCATTAAAAATAAAATTGATCTATTATTAATAATAGAATGGCCATGCTTTATATTTTCTTTGTCATAACATAAAAATCACATACGTAAAATTGCCATGATCAAAATAATAAAATTGCCATGCCATTAAAAATAAAATTGCCATGATCTAGATAATTAAATTGCCATGCTCTTAATAATAAATTTGTCATGTGGTACATCAAAAACAATTTCGTGCATAACAATAGAAGCAAAAACGAACATACAAATTTGCCATGACATAGAGGATAAAAATGTTGCGTGTCTGGATATAACAATCATATTTAAAACATCAACACCATGGCCTCGGCATCCTCAACCCTGACAAATTTAGTCCTGCACTTCATTTGTATTGGCCATGGATTGAGTGGAAAAAGCCAACGAAAATGTGGGTATGGGAAACCCATGTGATGAGAAGGATCTTGACCTCTTCTATGCTTCTACCACCAACATCATGGGAAACGACGTGCGAACCCCTTTTTGTGACTTCCTCCCCTTGGGTGCATGGGTAAAAGCCAAAAGATATCGCTCCCCTAATTTATGCGGTCTCTAAGAGGAAGAATTCGAAAGTTCGGGAAGCCAGGAAGGGTGATGCTTGGATTTCAAAGATCAAAATTTCTACCCAACTTTCAATGACCCACATCAACGAGTTAGTCACTCTTTGGACTCGCACTAATGAGGTCCAACTCAACGATGACATAGACGATGATATTCTCTGGAAGCACACGGCTAGTGGCACTACTCGGTGGCCTCGGCATACAAGGCACAATTTTTGGGTGCCACTCGAACGAGCATGGTGAAAACTGTTTGGAAGCCTTGGGCGCCTCCGAAGGTCAAATTCCTTGCTTGGTTGACTATCCAAAATAGAACTTGAACCGCCGATAAGTTGGCAAAATGAGGGTGGCCAAATTTTGCCTTTGACCCTTGTGCAAAAGAGAGCATGAATCAGCGTCGCACCTCTTCTATAAGTGCCGGTTCACCTTGAGGCTATGGAAGTTGGTCAAACATTGGCTTCAACTTGTGTCCATTGACACTTCCTATTGGTTGGCTATACGCTCCATCAAGGAGTGGTGGATCAACATGTCAAGCGAAAATATGCCAAATAGAAAGGCCATGGCCTCCGCCACCATGCTTGTTAGTTGGACAATTTGGAATGAGAGAAATGCATGGGTCTTCCGTCACAAGTCCGCACTACTTACTATCCTCCTTCAAGCCATCAAGAAGGAGGCAACCCTTTGGTCTGTCACGGGCGTGAAATTGTTGGGACAAACCATACCGGGATAGTAACAACCTTGTTTTGTAATGCTATACTACTAGCTAAAACCTTGTTTAACTCCTTAATTAATGGACGAGGCAAATATTTTGCCTCCGTTTAAAAAAAATCAATTGCAAGTACTAGAATATACAAGTTTTCGTCAATAGCCTGCTTCACTTTTCAGATTGAAATGAAATAGCCATCAAGCTTTTGCCAAATGCAGAAATCATTCCCTGAAAATACCATCTCACATAGGAACTGAAGATATAATAATAAAGATCAAACTTCAAACATTTTACATAGAGCTGTTGTTGTTGATGTTGTCCATGGACTTAATAATAATAATGATACTTTTTTGTGTGAAATAATAAGGATAAGTTGAGAACTGGCTTATAACCAATTATGCGATTTAAAACAGATAAATACCTAGACAGAGGGGTAGCCCATGTGGAAAATATGAGCAAAACAAGCTCAAAAGGTAAGAAAGGAATATTTTATGGGCTTCAGGAGCGTGAAGAGATAAGAGTAACAGAAAAGTTTGGAAACACCACCAATAAAATCACAAAAATTATCGAAAGTCCACTTCTGGCCCCGAGCTCAAATGAGCTTGGGATGAACAGTAAATCCGAAAATATGAAAATAAATTCAAAAAAATCTTTTTTTTTGTGCCAAACATTGATAAATGTTGTGAGTGCTTGTGAAGTTTCATCATAAAATGGTATTCGTGGAAGTCGTGGCAAACAAAAACAAATTCAGCACTCCAAAATGCTTTTGAAGCATTTTTGGAGCATCGATTTTATTTTATTTATTTATTGCCACGGCTTACACAAATGTCATTACATGATGAAACTTTGCAAGTATTCAAACATTTGACAATGTTCACCCGAGCTCATTTGAATTATCCAATACCACCAAAATTTCCAATCTCAAGTGTAGAGCAGGTAAAAACAAATGTCTTGCGCGGATCAGCCTGCAGGAAAGAAGCATTTCCCAAAAAATACCTGCTATATGCGATTTCGGAGACTGCAAGTGGGATTAGATTGTTTGGCCGGCGCAACGGTCCGCAACTCTCTTCCGATCCGGACATATAGCAGGTAAAAACAAATCAAATCGGTCAACTTGACAGCCAGGACAAAGGATGCAAGCTATTGCCGTGAAATTGCACGGCTGCCGTAGAGTTTTTTTACGTGGATAGGGTAACCGCGCTGGTACATGCACTCGGTAAATCTTAGCGGATTTCTTTTCAGTGATGATGTTCCATTGATACATAGGTAGCCCATAAGCGGAAGGTTTTTCTAGGGTTTGGGAGAAGAGTAGGCGACCAGAACTTCCCCTTGTTCCGCCGGCTCCACCGCGGGATCCCCTTCTCTTCGCCGGACGCCATGGTGGCTGCAGCATGGGGGAACCCCGGATCTGTGTGTCTGGTCTGTGTTCCATACGATCTACGTGTTCTTCATCACCAGTGGAGTTAGGGCAGTGACGGTGGTGAGAATAATTGTTTCTCGACTTTCCCCATGCCGACGGCCTTCCCCGGAGCGGCGTCGACGAGTCGAAGGATGGTGTCGATCGTCAGGCATTCAGTCTGGTGTGATTAGTGTTTGTTCATGGCGGCGACGTCCTACGAAGGGGGTGGCGTTGGGGCGTATTTTTGTTCTCCTGTCCCCTCTCCGTCTAATGAAGCTCAGCCAGATACGGCTCCGTCGAGGAACTTATGGTGTTTGTGTCCCCCTCCCCTGTCTGGCCCGAGTTGGGATTATTTTCTGCCCCATCTCGGCGCCAGCTTCTTCAAGTCGGTGATGTTTCCAGATCACGGTCGCCGGCGTCTTCTGGTCTACATCGACGACTTCCAAGCCGCTATTTCTACAAGCTACTGAGTTTCAACAAGGTTGCTCTGGTTTATGGATCTTTTATTATCTCGAAACAGATTACATGAGTATATTGTGGCTAAATACTAAATTTCTATTTTGGTAGGAGCGTGTTTTCGGTTCTAAGGTACTCATTTCTTTTCTCTGTCGAAATGGCTACGCTTGTTATGTTTAGTGATCTTTGTTTGACGTGTTTAGAGAGCTGAAGGAGGTTATCCCCTGACTAAAGAATTTAAATCTAGGCCCGGATGCTTTATCAGTTTCTATAAATTGAAATTGAGGGTGGGGAGCTCTTACATTTGAAAAAAAAGGAAAAGCAAGCCCGTGCATCCATCCACTACTATTAAACAATCGAACAAGAACCTCTCTTAACGCACCCCATAAATATACACGGGTCTATTACCACCGCATGATTAGGTCGATTAAACTTAATCTAACCGCTAGCCTTGATCTAATTTGTTCTCCGTGTGCACTTAGCAATTTATATTGACTGACCGTACTCCACCACCGCAGAGGAATAAACTACCCGCTTACAATAAAACTATAATCACGGAAACTAGTCACGTCCAGGTCGCCGCCCACCTCGGCTAAAATACAGGCCATCCCGTGGCCTAGAATGGCAACGCGCTGCCGTGCATCCTGTAGGATGAAGCCGATGTCGAAGGCGGCTGCGCCCGTGGGCCATGCGCTGCTGAAGGGAGGGGCCGCATCGTCTGCGACCGGCCCACCCGTACGCCTCCCCTGTGACGCACGCCGTCCGCCGCGCTCCGCCGTCCTGCTCGGTTGCCCCGGCACGCGCCTGCCCCCGCGCTCCTCATCTTGCATCTCTCACCAGCCACCGGCCACCGCCGCGCCCATCCCCTCCTCCCAGTAGCCGCGCGCCTTCCCCTTCCCCTCCTCATCTGCGCGTCTCGCAAGCCACCGCGACCAGCCTCCTCTGTGGCGTGAGACGCCCGCCCGCCTGACGCTGGTGGGGAATGCCATCCACGCACAAGCTATGCTGATTCGTCTATTCTCAGTTCGCTTCTCTGCCAATGGTGAGTCCTCCGGTGTATGCTTTCTCTTTTGATTGATATATTCGGTATGAACTATGAAGCCAGACAAACTTTCTGTTTTGATTAGTAAGTGCGATATGGACTAACGAAGCCGTACAAACATGGAGACATCGGACCAAAAAGCTGCAGCAACGGAGATAAAAATGAGGACATGTCAACCACTTCAATTTGTTGACAAAGTATAAGATGGCTACACACTGATTTGGAGCATTGTTTATTTCATGTTAACACCAAATTAGTTGATATCTTTAATTACCTATGTTTTTAATGGTTGCGAAAGTTACAACTTACTAATCCGAGGACCATTATTTTCTTGCTAAAATAAGAAAGGCGTCACAAATAGCGGTGAGATTGTAATCTGAAAGTTGTACATATACAGATTTTGGATATGAATATAGTGCTTATATATATGCATATATCGATTATTATTTTGATATTCATAATAAGTGCCTGGATTTTTGGTTTTGCCCCGGCCCCCAGAAATCTCAGAACCGGCCCTGGGCTCTGCGGGCTGCGTTGTGAGGGAGAAAGGCGGTGTGGAGCCATCGAGCGGCTCTTCGACGAGATGACCAAGGGCGGCGGGCCTCTCCCCAATAAATAACCAATCTGCAGATATGTCTCCGACGCCAATGCTCACAGTTTTCTTCCAAGCTCTCTCCTTCAATACAGTAATTTTGTCTATTTGTTATCTCAAGTAATTTTGCAGATGGAGAACAAAGCTTTGCATGAGAAGGAAGTGGGTTTTGCAGATTCTTCCAAAGGACTTAAGCTGAATTTTTGCAGTGGCATTTTATTGTAAAACTTTCTAGCTCAAAATCTCTGATATACTCAGAATGTTTTCTTTTTGTTGTTCCTTTCCTTCATGATGTAGCTTAGATTGTATACCAAGCCGGCATCTTCCAGTGGATTCATCCCCCTCTAACCTCGGACACGTGACTCAGGGTGCTCCGATCCCGAGCCTGCCTCTCTTTCACGGCAAGTGGCATACTCGGATAATGCCGGGAACTGAAGGAGATGAGGGGGCCCTCAACGTAATGTGAGGCCTTTACCTCTTCATCTGTCGTCTGCTTGTAAACCTTGATTTCTTTTTTTGCAGATCCTATTTTTGTGCACTACTCTTTTTTAATCATTGTGCCTGATCCGAGCCTAGATAATGAAAGAATGGTCATGGGAAAAAATGTGTGCTTTCATGACATATCTGAAAGCCTGCCTAACTGCAGCCTTCTAATGTTCTTCCAGGGAGACCTGAGACTCACAGCCTAGGCGACCACGGGCAGTTGCCACTCTCCAGTCATGCCATACCACCAATTATCTGAGAGTAACCTAATGTATTTTCTGCCTCTTAACTCTACATGCTTACCAATGGTCCTTCATATTCTGGAATCGTCTTGGTCCTGGTTTGAACTTAGAATATATGTTTCTGAAGACAAATGCAATTTTCGGCTTTAGAATTTGATTTGAATTGATGGTGTTGATAAAAATGCACCCCACATACAGGTTTTAACAGAAGAAGATAGAGCGTCTCTACCATGTCCATTCTCGGCTTTAGAATTTGATTTGAATTGATGGTCAGTTCGTATTTACTTCTTTTTTCTCCTTTTGTTGTACTCCATTTAATGCTATGTTGAGCTCATAGTGTGGCTTTGTCACGCATAATGAATTCATAAAAGTACACAAGTAATCTGAAGTTCTGATACCGGTTCATACTTTCCCATAAAAAAGTTACCAGTTCATAATTGTATTGCATAAATAATTATTTGTTGAATTTGAACGGCGGCCAACCCTAGCTCCACGACACTGTAAACGCCATTGCTAGGTCATATTATTTGATTGTATGCTTGCTTTCAAAGTACATGCTTTGGAAGGTGATCGTTAGGCAACCTAAGAAGTTGCTCACCGTGCATCAACCACCAAATCATCTGTGAGTGAGCTGCTACTCCTATGCTCTTCACTTCAAAGCAATGGAGATTCTTTCTTATGTGTAACTTATAGCTTTTCCTGCATCAAAACATTCTTGAAGATCTTCCTTGGATGCATATGACAATCTCCCAACCAACAGGCCACTGAATGGGTTGCCTCGTGTAGTTGCAATACAGAAATTTGTTGTATAATTGAGAAAATCATGTGTTATAATATATTTTGTGGTAGCAACTGAACCAAGGATGCTCATGGCAAGTTTAATTGCAATTTAAATAATTTGGTTTGCAAAAACACCTGCTAAAAAGTAGTTTGGTCTTTTTCTTAAAATCTTCAACCTACTATGTAAACAAGTTTTCCTTTGTATTATATTTGAGAGCCATCTAGATTATATCAGAATTTAGTGACATAGAAATCATAATTGATTTATTCACTCTTTGGTAGTGACATAGTACATTTGATTGTTCTGGTATTCTGTTTTATGTCAATTGATTTTATGAACCTAATCCAGCCTTTCTTTTGCAGATTATTTACTAAAGAAAATGGTTTGGGGGTGAAGAGTTGAAAGGCCTACATCAAATGTTGCCAATCAGGAAGATGACCCGCACAACTCCTGTGAAACAAGGCCAACACTATGTGGCAGGATTGAAGATCGCGGATATGTTTACTTTGCTCCATGATCGTATAGCAGTGTATTGCTTCATGCAGGCACTTTTTATCATCCATCTTTTTATTTAAATCTCTATATGGTCGTCATAGATGCTATTAGATGGATGTATCACTATTTTTCATGTGTTGTTTTAAACAGAACTCCCTCTGTACCGATACATATGTGTTCTTTTTCTTTTAATTATCTCTTTTCAGACTGGTCGGGCTTTCTAGATCGGAAGAAATCTATTTTAGATTGGCCTTTGGGTTTCAGAAAATTCAGAATAAGTTTCATTCTTAAGAACACCTCTGAAGTTTCATTACACATGAGATGAGTCACTAAGCTTACCATTGGTACTCTTGAGTATTTAGCGTTTTGCAGTTTGCGACCTTTCCCCCCTATAGGGTCCTGTTATATCTCGGTTGCTATTTAATTTTAGTAACTGCTATGGTCATTACTAAGAACTAGCTTATTGATGCTTAATATTTCAGCAAAGCGTTGAATTGTACAATCCAAGTGTTAAATTTGTTTGTATTTTAACATCCTCTTTCAGGTGCATTCAAGTGTCATTTCACTGGAGCTCATCGTTGCATTTTGTTTACCCAGTCTAAGCATAGGCATAGCACTTGGGGATGCTACCGTCACCATACTCTAATGGCAAAAGAAAAAGGTGGAAAAGTAAAGGAGGTTCAAATAGGCTGATCCTATGAAACATTACATGATTTGGGTACGATGTAACAGAGAATAAGATAGCATGGGCCTTTTCATTGATGGGGTGTGTGTCAAGAAAAAAAGACATTGCATTTTCCCTTTAAATCTGGGATAATTGAAAGTTTTGCTTACAATTTCTTGGGTGAAGCCATGAAAGAAGTTACTTGGAATTTTTTAGCTCCTCTTTTTTTCTTAGGAGATTGTGAAACAAACGCAGTAGAAGCATTGTTTCCCAATCTCCAGAGTTGTAGTTCAATGGTGTGATGATGGTGTTCTTTACAACATGAAAGGTTGCAGTAGATTGTTTTATTTATATGAATCATAGATTAGTTTGGGTACATTATCCATTGACGGCGTTATTGGGCACATGTACACTTCAACTATCATGCACCTGAGCACTTGAACTAATGTGAGATGTCCTTTTTGTGAGGTAACTGAAATGGAAGTTAATTAATCTCAATATGGATTGAGAATACAATACCCACATGAATTTCATAGGCTGTCTTGATTGAGATGTGCGTTGCACGTGCAAGCTTACTAGTCTCAATGGGAATATATGTGCTCTTGCTTCACAAGGATGTCGATTATTCACCGCCTCCGTAACTCTAGCCCCTAGGCTCTACATGTATTCTAGGACACACGCTTGCCACATATCCATAAGTTAAAAATAATAGGTATCTGTTACTTTACTTCTTACATATGAGGCCGTTAGATTTGCTAACTACTAGAATGATCATGGGTTGCGGGTACAAATTTTCTAAAACTTGGCAAAAAAGACATATTTGTAAGTTTTCAAAACCCCCCCAAAAAAATACACAAATAGAGAAAATAGGAACACTACAGTGTAAATTTCAAAACGTAAGCTGTAGCACTCTCATTTTCTTTCACCCGAGTCACAAATGGTTATATTATTTTACGAAGATTTGCACGCGTAAATTTCAACTCAAGATATATGTGCGTGATTGTTTTCATAATTTTTCAATCCTTACAAATACCTTTTTTTTCTAAGTTTTAGGAAGTGGGTTCCGGTGTACCGATTCGCGTAATGAGGTTTACTCGCCCAGCACGACCCCCCCCCCCCCCCCATCCCCCGCATCGCCCTCCTTTGGCGACATGGGGGAAATCCTAGACGCCGCCACCAGTTGGGCCTCCTCCCCTCCTCCCACGCATCGCCGCCGCCGGAGGGTCCACCGGCGAAGCCGCGCTGGATCCGAGGAAGGTGGTGGCAGGGCGGTTCCACTTGTGGTTGGCGTGGCGCGGTAGCTGGTCACGCGCGTGGTGGCAACAATGGCGTCGGCGCGTGAGCTCGGCATGCGGTCCCATTGCTCCGGCAGTGAGGTGTGGTGGCGCGGCTTCCTCGGTGCGTCGCGGCCGTCCGGCTGGGTCTTCCCCCTCTCGTCAGTCTCTTCCCTGCGCTTCCTCGTCCCGATCGCCAGATCTCTAGTCCCTGGCATCTCGGCCACCGTTGCTGGCCGCCGCGTTGCCTTTGCCGTTGCGGGCACTCTGTTGATGAGGGGGTTGAGGCGCGGGGGGCCGTGTCGGTGCTATTCCGGCCCTGTTCCGGTGGCACCGCTAGGTGCTGCCCCTGAAGCCAGCCATGGCAGGTGGCCTGCGGGCCATGGAGCATGGAAGGAGTAGCTTTCCCGCTCCCGCACGCGTGCGGCACTCCCCTTGCCCCAGTGGGGTGGCAGGGATGGCTGTCTCCCCATTCTGTCCTAGGGGACGCGGAAGGAGGCGCCTTCCCATCCCCTCTCCGTCGTTCGTCGAGCACCCGGTTACGGCGAGGTAGGCCCATCCTTGGTGGTGTGTTTGAGACTCCTGGGGAGGTGGAAGGAGGCGCCTTTTGCCTCTGGTGGACCAAGGACGGATCCGGCTTGGATCTAACAGACGACTGGCGGCGGGGTGAGGCAAGACACTAGTGTAGAAACCCCTTATAGGATTTCCCTACTAGCAGCATGCCGGACAAGAGGCACGCGATGGCTATTTTGCCAAAATTCTAGCAGCGTTCGCGTAGAAAATATACGCTGCTGATCGATAGCTACTAGCAGCGCGCACCAAACTCACGTGTTGCCAACGCGATGAACCCAACAAGCCCACCATCACGAAAATACTAGCAGCGTCCGAACTATGGGAACGTCACTAATACCTTTGAATCTAGCTGCGTGCAGGTACTAAGCAGGCGCCACTAACATAGAGCGTGGACCCCTTGAACAGACACGCGTCGGGACCCACTTATTTGCAGCATGTAGGCAAGATCACACGCTGCTAAATGGCAAGTAGTGATAGCGTGTCTCTCTGTCATCGCGCGCCGCTAGTTCTAGCTTAGATATATTACTCGTTTAAAGTTCGGAAACCTTTTAAAAATAGTTGGTGTGTTTGAATTTTCCAATTACTTTCATGAAAAACACATGTACACTACAAAATGTTGTGTTTGAATTATCCCATAAAAATATAGAAATTTTTCAATTAGTGTTGTCAAAAACACCTAAATATACAGTAAAAAAATTAGTGTATCAAAATTGGAACACAAAACACCAGTAGTTGGGCTTAAAATCCTAAAATACATAAAAACTACTATCAGCGTGTAATATATGACCACACGCGACTAGTGAAATCACTGGCAGCGTGTTAGCTCGGCCAAACGCTGCTAATAACATTATTATATTCAATCCCCTAGAAATTTCAAAGCAACCCCCAATAAATTCATAATTGGATATGTAACTACACAATGGTGCATATTACATGTATGCAAGCTTTTGAAGTGAAATAAATTCCAACACTACCATCTCTCTCTCTCAAACTGGACACACACACACTTCCCGAAACTTCGAATCTCCTGTGGATATCCCTCTGGTTTCTAAGGAATCTATAACAAATTTTTGTGTAACACTTTGTAGTTTTAACCGCAGCTTCAAGTGGTCATATAATGAAACCATGCCAAGTTCCAAAATTTTCGGACTGCATTTACATTTTAAACAAAATTCAAAACACCATTTGCAAATAATTGATCTGTTTGAATTGTCCCGTAAAAATGTTTGGTTTTTTCAGTTACTTTCATTAAAACACCAAAGAGTACACTTAAAATCTTGTATAGAAACAAATTGGAAAAGAAAACACACATAATTTAGCCCAAAACCATTAAAAACATAGTATGCCATTAGCAGTGTTTGATCCTATCGCGCACTCTGCTAGTATGTTCCGCAGCAGCGTCCGCCGGTAACTACACGCCGCGAACCATAACATTGTGGCACAGGCTGTTGCTATATCCCATACAAACCGTCACGTAAATTAGCAGCGTGCCCTATTGTGCACACGTGGCTGGTTCGTTGGTATACAAACAGTTGCGCCCGCGCGGGCTTAATTAACTCCCTGCTCCCGCTCAACTCTCTCTTCTTCCACACTCTCTCACTAGCCTCTCTCTCTCTCTCTCCCTCCGCCGCGCAGCATCGTGCTCGCCGGTCATCGGCTGGTCGTCGGCCGCCCCTGTGCCTGATGCCGACGCCAACCCCTGGCAGCGCGCCGCCCCCTGTGCCGCCGGCCCTCGACATATATTTCTCACGCGCCCCCTTGCAGCACGCCCCGGCCGACCCCGCCGCTATTGCCCAGGCCGCCTCCTCTGCTCCACCGCAGGTGAGCTTAATCCGGCCGGCCTCGATCGATCTATATATATAGCAGCATGCATATGCATTTGTACGTGGTTTGATTGTACATATATATAGTGGATTAATTAGTGTTATACATGTTAGATCGATTAATTATATAGTTTGTAGTGTACCTAGTTAGTTAGATTAGTACAAATTAGTGTTATACGTAGCTAGTTAGATTGATTAATTAATTAGTGTTATACTATACCTTGTTAATTAGTTTAGCACAAATTAGTGTTATGCTATAGGTAGAGTTAGATCGATTAATTAGCTAGTGTTATACTATATATATACCTTGTTAATTAGTTTATCACAAGTTATAGTGTTATAGCTGTAATAACCCAGATTTTTAGGGTTATTATTTATGTTAAGATTAATAATTAAATTTCTATTATCCATTTAAATAAATAAGTGAGTAAATATGATATGCTAGATCACCATTGAAAAGAGATATAATAGACAAGTAATTTTTGGATGCAATAAAAATTAGATGAAATAACCACACACTAAGAGAGTATGTATATATGCACAATTGTAGTATTAGCATGCAAGTACTAGCTAGTTGGTAGTACAAGCTAGATAATTGTAAGGGAGTTAACGTGGAATTAGACTTGATGGAATTGGGCCAGGTAGAAATGATACTCGGCAGATATTTCCGAGGACTAGAGCTCCAAGTCAACTAGGTACATGCATGCAATGATGAGAATGCACACGTTACTCCCTCCATTCCACTTTATATGGTTTAAATCTGAAATCTCATCAACCAAGGTAGATGGTCAGTGAAGGATTGTATCTCGTAGTTTACAAAATTACTCAAACTTTAATCTGCATTAATTACAGTATATACATGGATGAGCATTAAATGAGTAGGAATGTTTACATGCATTGGTTGGTTTCTTTTAATTCTTGCATGCACCAATTTAATGCACCTTGAAATGTGAACATGTGATAAAAAGAAGTGAAAATAAGACTTATAATATAGAAAAACTAGGAAAATGAGATGAGCCCAATAAACGGGAAAGGAGGGAGCATGTACTATCCTTCCAAGCTAAGTACAAATCTGTGTACGTGGAGGTTTGCGTTGGCATTCATGTGTCCTGTACATTTATAGTCTCATACGTGGACAGATGCATGCATGTGCTGGCAGCATTCTAGTGGACATGAAGCCCAAGTTTGGGCGTGGACCCTGCGTGTCACCAGACAGCAGCAAATGACCTTTTGTACATGGAGACGTCGGCCAACGATTTTTACCAGCTCCAAGGGTCACCGCATCCCAGATATTTTAGACGGCAACCGACGATTGCCTGCTATAAATAGGACGCTCCTGCTGCTGCTTCAAACCACGTCTCTGAGAGAAAGTAAAAACAGAGACCAGAGGAGAGAGCATGAGGGAAAGAGAGCGAAGAGACAGAGAGAGAAGATAGATGAAGAATTCATGCGTGTGTCCATGTTTGAAGGAAGAGCTGCCGATCCATACGTAGAGAATATTAGTACATGTGCGTTCATCAGATTTTATACAAAGATGACGGGGTTTTATCTTCTGGAAGAATATTATTCTAGTGGAAGAATCTTGTTATCTGAGGCAAATAGCTACTCTGCTAAGTTCTGAATCTTACCTTATCGGAATAATGAGGCCGGTAGGTCAACATGCCAATCATATCGCCATATGACTCTTGTTCATGTTTTGATGGGTGTGTTCTGAGCCTAAGACAATCTTGCTCTAAGCTCATCAAGATAACCAAGTGCCATGCTGCGCGAACGGTTCGTGCACGTCTCATACATGTCAAGCCTATCATACCCATGTGACATATCGCACCTCAAAATGGCAAGTATTCCAAACGGTGCTACACTTGGATAAGCACTAACTACTTGTTATTTTATGTGAGGGATAACCCTATTTAATAATGTTTACCGCACATCAAACAAGATGCAAAAAGAGCTTTTGGTGATACCGATAAAAGGCACGACAATAGACCAAGTCGGGGCCTTCCCATAAAGGCAAATGTGACTGCACTAGTAAGCTCGGTTCGGTGGCACTATGACTTGATCAACAGATTACTTCAATTTTAATTAGTTACCAAAATTTATTTAACTTGACAGAACATGATCGAAGTCATAGCAAAGTAGACCTACCAGAGCAACGAATAATAAGACCATGGCATTTTACTTAGTTCATAAAAATAACAAGCGATTCATGTGAATGCATAACCTACACTAGGCATATATTTACTGATCACATCAAATGCAAGCACTAACATGGCAGGAGCATATGCAAAAACATAACAAATATAGTCATAATATTCTAAATTTTCAAATAATACCAATCAATTCCAAATTTATTTAAAAATCATCGCTCTTGCAATGCCATCATGCAAGTGGATGATGTGGCTTACCTTGATCGAATGGGGTGTCACAGTACTCCTGGTCTTCACCACCAAGGTTATTCTCCTCTAAAAATATTTTTAAATAGCTAAAATAAATATCACATAAAGCATTTTCTTCTACCCAGAAATTCTAGATAGATCAGAAAATTATGAAACTTTGCCAAAAAAAATAAAGGAGCTCAATAGAAAATTAATGCAAAAAGTTTCAACTCATTTGGACTTATGGTTTGGAAATGGTGGCTAGTCAAAGTTCTGGTCAAAATCTGGTTTAAAATAAGTTTAAATAAAAACCCAGAGGCGGCCACATCGATGCCGTAAAGCCCACGGGTGCCTCCACTTAAAACGGTTCGGCCGCAGGGGAGAGAGGCTGACAGATGGGACCTCCTGTCAGGTTTAACAGAGACAGGGAGAGAGAACAGGGCACCGCAGCTCTGCTGGCGGCTGGAGATGGGCGGAATGGAACGAGGGGAGGGCGGCAAGTCGATATGTATCCGCAGGATGGTCGGAGATGGACGGATGGCATCGGGAGCTTCTTCTCTAGAGAAGGCAGGCGACGGTGCTCGTCGAAGTTGCTCGTTCCTGCACGGAATCGACCAACTGAGCACAACAGCAGGACCAGTAGAACAAGAGGAACTTAGAGCAAGAGGTGGCTGGAGCTGGGGTGGACCGGAAGTGGGTGGTGGTGGAGCTGGCTTGGCGGCGGAGCTCCGGTGGATGTCGAGGCTGGAGGCCCTCCCAGACTTGCTTCAGTTTGCTGGGGCTCGATTTGCGGCTGCTGGATGGGGGTGCGATGCTGGGAGGAGCGGGGCGAAGCGCTATTTATAGGAAGAGGAGGAATCGAGGCTCGGGTTCCACCATGGGGAAGCGGCCAGAGCTCAGGCGGGGTGACGCGACGGGAGAGGGGCGAGGGAGATAAGGATGCAGGCTAGGCGCCGGAGGCATTCAATGCCGCGGTCGGCCATAGTGTTGTACTATGCAGCATGTGGCACACAGTGGCCACATCTGACGGGCTCGCTGCCAGCGACGGGAGGCTTCCAGAGCAGCTACGTGGACGGTGGGGAGGACATCGGCACACCTGGACATGGTACGGTGACGCGGGCAGGACAGGAGCGGGTGTCTCCCTTTTGGTGCGCCCCTTCCACTATTTGTATAGGGGGCAGGAGGGGCTGGCCTACCAGGGGTGCCCTGGCTTGCTCCCTAAGGGATGGGTGTCAGTCAAGACCTGCCCTGTAGGCTAGCTTGCACCCCAAGCAAAGTGGGGTCAGCCAGGAGCTGCCCTACAGGCTGGCTTGCCCTCCAAGCAAAGGGAGGACAACCCTACAGGGTCCGTTCGGTTCCGGAAAATTCCAAAACCTTCCAGACCTTTCTGGAATCTTCCGCGACTCTTTAGAACCTTCCACCATTCTCTAAAACACTTCAGGAGCTCCTGGAACACTTTCGAAAACCTTTGAAACTCTTTCAGATCCCTTCTCTCTCATTCTACATCATCTCGTACCATTCCTTAATGTTGTTATCCATTAAGCATTCGACCCTATACATTTGAGCATATGTGGACATGTCCGGAACACTTCCGGTCAATAATCATTAGCGGGATCTGGACCTCCATAATGATTCCCACATATCATTAAAGATGTTTATCGAGAGAACCTTGTATTATCGCATACCATTCCATTTGCTTCACGATACTTTACAAAACCCAACGTGAGACTTTGACGTTATCCTCGTTACCGGTTTGTGCTCTTTTCTTGTTTCCGCATTCTAGTGTCCCCGTGACTAAACACTTAGTCACTATACCTAGTTAGGCGATGTTGGACACCGTAATACCGAGTGGACCTAGAGTGTATCTCTCCATCGTTGGAGGGGCAAATCCCAGTCTTGGCATATTTAGCAGCACCGCATACTTTTTGGTGTACCCAAGAATCATCTTTATAATCACCCAGTTACGGAGTAACATTTGACAACCTCAAAGTTACCATCTGGTATCCAGGTCTATGATATTCTCATGGTCTAAGGACGCAAGTAAATGTTAACACATTATGAGAAAATACCGACAACATATTGACGACATTATCTCGCAGTATTCCATAAGTTGGGTCTATTCAACACCATTGTTACCCTAACAATGTGTTCTCATTATTGTCGGCATCCTTGTTACATTCACAATGCCCATGATCAGGAAAACAAGACCATCAACAATACATGAGCTAGTCCACAGGCCTGACTAGGGATATGTTTGGTGTTTATTATTCCACACATGCATTTAGGTTTTCCTTCGAATCTCATATTCAAGAACTAATGTAATTCTAGCATAGAAAATAAAGTTAATCATGAACATGGAAATAGAATAGTGACAACTTTATAATTGCCTCTAGGGCATATTTCCAATAGAAGGATTGTAGCTCCCCGAGCTCTCATCGCCCTCTGAGTCGGACTCGAGGACGGGTAAGAGAGACTCAAGCATGGCGACCAGATGAGAGCCCTGACCTGAGGACATAGATGATGATGCAGTTCCCGCCGAGTCATGGTATATGGCATTGCAGAACTTCAGCTTGCCGAGTTTGTTGGCGATGAAGTGCAGATCCCTGAACTGGAAGATTCTGTCCCTCGGCGAAGGAGGCAGCGGGGGCCAGATTCCCCACCACGTTGGCGATGAAGTCTAGGGAGCCAAAGCAGATCTCCTGGCCCGGAGCAAAGCCGCTGATCTTGGAGATGAAAGGAGCCATCCAGATCTGATCTGATGGATCGACTCGCAAGACCCCTACCTGTTGCCCCAACTGTCAATGTATTGATCTGGTAGTTCTATCGGGGGTATGAAAAGACAGCTAGATTTGTTCGGAGGGGCGTACGAGTGACAGATTTGTATGACTTCACCAAAGAACACAAGTTTACCCTGGTTCAAGCCCTCTTGGGAGAGGTAACACCCTACTCCTGCTATGAGTTATATTGCTCATGTGATGGCCGGATATCGAGTATATCTCAGCTAGGGCTCTTGGTTACAAGGTGAGGCCGTGGCGACCAAGGAGGAAGACAAAAGGTTAAGTTAGAAAACCCTTGGCCCTGCTAGAGAATTCTACCGTTGGTAGGTGTGTGTTTGTGTGTGTTGCGTGAGTGTTCTATGAGTTGGTCCCTCCCCGAGTGGTCCATAGCAGCCTTATATATCCGACCGAGAAAGGGTTAGATGGCTCAGGTCGGTTTACAAGTGGGTGCGTGGCACCGGGTCCAGCCGAACCGTAGCTGGTTGGTTGAGTCCATCGGTTGCCTTGTCTTCCAAGATGATGAGGCTTCCCGGCCGAAAGCTGGGCCCTGAGTGGTCGGTCAGGCTCGCTACAGGGCATACTGGCTGGCCTTTGGCGTTGTTCACTATACCCAGGTTCCATGTCATCGTGATGACACCAGCCGACCGATCGATTCATCGACGCAATTAGTACAAACGCTTTGTTTTTCCACATACATGTGTATGTGATCACCTTTGATCCGGTTTCAGATGTAGATAGTCCCTACCTTTTTCCCCAAGGGTGACTCTGGGTATCGAACCCATGAGAAGTACTGCTATTAGACAAGAATTCAAATAAGCTATTGTCATCATTAGAAGTTACAGTTTCCCGGACCAAAAATTGCAAGCTTTTTAAGAAAGAAAACAATGGTATGGAAATAGGCTAGGACATGAGGCCTTTACTTATAACCTTATACTTGCACTTAGGTTCTTGTCTTGATTTCCAACATGGTCCTAGTAGACACCACCGCTATGATGTGTTCTCAATATGTAGATGTGGGGGATGTGTCCAAATAATGTCACGGCCGATCAGCAACCTGCATCGTGATTCTATTGTCCAACCAAGGTCCTTACCGTCACGCGGGGTTACCTCAGTTATTAAGAATTTCTCCAGACCAACACATTGGGCATTTAATGACTGCACCTTATGGTCCCCAAGGACTTGTTTTCGGCTACCGAACTAATCCTTACTGTCACCGGCTTTTGGTATAGCCATCCACACGTCCATGCACTTTACCTCCTCCTTGATTGATCTACAAGATCCCGGGTACCTGCGGGGCTTAGAATGAGAAAGAGACAAGAGACAAATCCGTTGCGATAACACATACAAATAACGTTCAATTAAGCAAAGTCAATAATAACGATCATGTGCACAAGTACATAGGGATGCAAGGCTGCACGTCAGCCCATGGCCTAAGGGGATTACTCACACATCACAATCAAATCACAGATGGAAAACATTGTAGATGACATTGATAGATGAATGATTGAATAAGGTCTTACAATGTCGACGTATGCGATGTATCATTTACAAGTATGGCAAATTATGTGGAGAATGACTATGGAGATGAAGATGGAGATGGCGGAGGCGATGACGGCGGCTAGGGTTTCTCCTGGAAACGGCCCTTGGCGGCGGTGATGATTCTGGCGACTCTTCTCTCTCCTGCGGCTCTTCTGTTGCGAATGGGGCCTCGGGCCTTTTATAAAGTGTGTTGGGGTTGACGTCGGGGAGCTGCCAAAGGGTGGTACAAGCACTGGTACGAGCATCATCTTCTGCTCTGTTTCCTCTGTTGCGCCTCCGATTAATTTGGCTTGATCTCCACACTTCATATTTTCATATATAACTTCATTTCCTTCTCTCAAATGGTCCATTTTCTGCGAAAACAAATTAAACAAAGGGATTTGCAAACTTTTGCATTTATTAGTCATTAGTGA
This sequence comes from Thinopyrum elongatum, assembly GCA_011799875.1. Classification (NCBI taxonomy): domain Eukaryota; kingdom Viridiplantae; phylum Streptophyta; class Magnoliopsida; order Poales; family Poaceae; genus Thinopyrum; species Thinopyrum elongatum. The sequence continues at coordinate 561,986,190 of CM022302.1, forward strand.
TAAGATCGAAGTGATTTTCTCGGGATAACCGGAATTATCCGGTTTAAACAATGGTGAAATGAGTGTAGAAAATACACTATCAGTATGTCAATTTTAATTTGGACATTTTTTTTTATTAAAACCACAGTTTGAAGTGAACCACACACAAAACATGAGCTTGATCATTATTATTTTTAGCTAGGGCATAATCATTAATTGACCTATTTGACCCTGTACAAAACAGATTGAATTGTGCAACTTGTAAATTAAAGGTGCTTGGTCACCGTCTCCTGGCCAAGTTTTTTTTTTCTCGGTCAGTATTTTTGGTAACCGACCGGTTACCGGTTCTTCCGGTTCCTCCCGAGAAACAATGCTACTGTTAAAAAAGGATAAATTTGAATTTAAACGTTGTAAAAGGGTCAAACAGGATGCGTATGCACGTGTTAGCACAATGCAAGCCTTGGCGTGGTGCTAAGGTCCGTTTTATGCGAGCGCGTGGTCGCCGGATCGAATTCCTGCTGCCGTTACATATTTTTTCGCTGCTACTGTCTCTGATATGTGGCCCTTCGCGCTTAATAAAAAGAAAATGAAAGGGCGGTGAGAGGGTTCGAACCCGTGAGTGCTAGTGTCCCTATGTGAGCTAGGGCTGCAAACGAGTCGAGTTCGAGCGAGTTGGACTAGGCTCAGCTTAATTTATACTAAAATTCAAGCGAGCTCAAACTGAATGAAGCTCAAGGTCGAGTTGTAGAAAGTGGCTCGTGCTCAGCTTGTAACGATCTCGAGTCAATTTTGAGCTAGTTTCGAGATAAATAAGATGACATTTCTTTTATAATCTAAGGTGATTTTTCAAACAAGATAGGCCACAACACAACATAAGAAACCACTATAAAATAGTATTTCAATCGAAACATTGATAATATATATTTTTTCAATGTTGTTTGGCTAGCAAGAGAAGAAAATAATGGTGCGTCTAATCTTAAACTTTGGCCTATAATAACAGAATATTTAACACGCGACTGATCATGTACTATATGAAGGCATAAATTTTGTGTGTGCTTTAATTAAGCTTCCATGTTTACTAGTAGAGAAAATAGACAAAAATCCTAACAACATATTGGTAATAAATTATCAATTTCGCTCTAATATATACAAGATTATTTAATATAATTATATTACATCGAGCTATCGAGCTAAAATCGGGCGAGCTACTATTGACTCAAGATCAGCTCATTTCTTGATCAAGCTAGTTCCATGATATTGGAGCGGAGGAGGGTCGAGACCAACTTATAACGGACTCACTGTCATCTCCTCTTAGAATTTGAGAAGAGGAGTGGCGTGTACACACAAGTGATGTTTTTTTTTGCGAGTGAAATATTTGTATTACTCTAACCACCAAGATATTACAATCAGCGGAAGCTAGCTCAACCGCATAAGAGGGACCAGAGCCGATCCATGTCATTGTTCTTCCCTCTACACGAGCAAAATTCGCTAGACTATCGCTAACTTTATTTTGAAAGCGGCTTATATGAGTAATACAATTTGCATGAAGAGATAAAAGATATCTGATCTCTTTAACTAAAGAAGCATAAATAGGCCTATCTTGATCTCTCCCTTGGATCATCTTGACTGCAACTAGTGAATCCATCTCAATGACAACAGGGAGCTCGCTTCTTTGAATCGCCAACCATAATCCTTCCATGCAAGCACACAACTCTGCCTCTAGAGCTTCCCGACACGAGTACAGCGACCTGCAAGCGGAAAAGATAAGCCTCCCTGAGCATCTCGAAGCACCATACCTGCACCAGCACCACCTTCTGTATGCGACCCATCTGAGTTGAGCTTTACCCTCCCAGCTGGTGGTGGAGACCATGGGGGGGCGGGCGCAGGCGCGACTTGAGATGGTGTCTTGTACAACATGCAGTCATATGATATAACTATTTTTCCCTTTCTCAGGATCAACATGTGAGTTCAACTTTATAGCAATTAGGGACTCAAGATAGCTGACAAGGAACCTCTTGGAAACTTCAAGTGGGGGCGGCTTCTTTTGGTGCACAATCTCATTTCAAATGAACCAGCAGCGCCACAGAGTCATAAGCAGCATGCATCTTTCAGTTTCATGTAGGGGCTCCAATACATGAAATAACCACTCCTTCCCTGTGTTTTTAACTTGATCAACAGATGGCAATTTCCAGACCTCCTACATGTAACACCATAGCTCACGAGCTCTAGGGCATGGGCACAAGGGGTGGAAATTATCCTCAGGTTCCAATCCACAAATAGGACAGATATCAGTAGTCTCCAAGGTTCTCTTTTGTTTGTTAACCCAAGTAGGAAGTGAATCCGAGACTACTCGCCATGCAAAATTCTGTACTGTTGGAGGTACATCAGCACACCAGATCATTTTCCACAATGGCCTTCGGCCATCTGGGTTAGTACTCGACGCTGTAGCACGTTCTCTGTTCGCTTCCTCAAACGCAAACACATAAGCAGTTTTCACAGAAAATTGTCCAAACCTCCCCGGTCCCCATGCTATTTTTTCCCCTCTCGTTAGGGTTCCCTCCTCTCGGTGTCTGCGCCGCCGTTAAGATCTCTCCCGCCGCTGTTTCCCTCCCCTCTCTCCGATGCTTAGGCTGACTACGGGGCAACCTTGTGTTGCTGCCCGGCCTTGGCTGTGTAAAGGGGTAGGGTTTGTTGCTGGCCGTCTTTCTCCTGGGCTTGCCCTAGGGTTATGATGGCGGAACCATCTTCGTCACGATCGCAGGAAAAGAAGGAGCTGGAGGAACTGATGGCTGAGCTAGGGATCGCGGAAGAGGAGTTTGATGACCTGGTGTTTGAGGATGAGATGCCAGACCCGGCCGCAAGTCCTCGGTGGCTCGCGATTGGCAAGGTACACACATCCAAAGAATATGGAGATTATTGGTTTTACAAAAACATGAGGAGCGCCTGGGATCTAGTACAAACAGTCAAGTTTAGATCGTTGGGGGATAATTTGTATACCATGCAATTCTCGTGTTTGGGAGATTGGAACAAAGTAATGGAGGGAGGGCCGTGGTCCTTCAGAGGGCAGCCGGTAGTGCTTGCAACTTATGATGGATTTACGAAACCCTCATTGATCGACCTTAATTGCTTCAAGATCTGGATTCAGATGCACGACCTTCCGGATGGTTATGGACCTTTGGTGAAACCGTTGGCAGCAAAGGTGGGCGTGGTATGTGAGGATGAAGATGATCCCAGAGATTATGCCGGGAATTTCTACAGGGCTAGGGTGACCCTTGATGTGAGGAAACCTCTTAAGAACCATGTTTCAATTGTGAAGAAGCAGAAGAGAGAGATCTTAAAGGTAAAATATGAACGTCTTCCAGATTGGTGCGCCGTCTGCGGCATGATAGGGCACCTGTATACTAAGCATGGGGATGGTGTTCATGCCCCCGCAGCACTGATTTTCATGGAACTGTGAGCCTCTTGGAGCATGAGGGGTGGTTCTAGAGGGGGGGGGAACGAAATCAGGAGGCCAGTGAACCCCTCACAAAAAGTAATGTTACTGCTACTGATATGGAGTTGGACAAGCTCTCAGGGATGGATTCACAAGTGAATGACCCAAACAGGAAGAGGGGGGTGGATGCTAAGGATCTTCCTGGGCAGGTTGCCCCCCTAAATGCTTTGTCTATGCTTGGTACGGGGACTGTCCCACCAAGTCCGCCGCCGAAGCAAGATTCCAAGAGACCGAAAACAGGTATTAACAATACCGCTTTGAGCACAACCAGTACCCAACAGAATGGTTCATCATTGGCGAGCTCCCAGGAGGAGCGCCGCCGAGATCAATGAATCTCATGAGTTGGAACTGCCGGGGAGGGGGAAATTCCCGGACAGTTCGCGAGTTAGCGATGCTTGTGCAGTCACATTCCCCCATGATGGTATTTTGTGTGAGACTAGACAGAAAGAAGAGAGGATGAGAAGGTTGCGAGGTCGTTTGGGTATGAAAGGTTTTGATAGTGTGGATAGTAATGGCCTCAGCGGTGGCCTCGCTCTCTATTGGCATGAAAGTTTGTTGGTTGATGTTCTTGATAAAGATGATCGATACATTGACGCCACTGTTCGTTTGCATGCAGACGCTCAATGGTGGAGAGTCACTTTTGTTTACGGTGAGCCGCATGTGGAGAACCGACACCTCATGTGGCAGAAGTTACAGTCCCTTTTTTCCTCCTCGGATCTCCCTTGGCTGGTGATAGGCAACTTTAATGAGTGCCTTTGGGATTTTGAGCATATGTCAGCGACACCCAGACTAGAACTTCAAATGATTGCTTTCCGTGATGTGCTTGAAGTATGCCAACTTGTGGATATTGGGTTCTCGGGCATTCCTTTCACGTATGATAATAAGAGGAGCGGCACAGCGAACGTCAGAGTCCGTTTGGATCGCGCGGTTGCCTCTAGTGCATGGCGTAATATGTTCGCATTTTATTCTGTAACTCATGTGGTCTCCCCCTGCTCCGACCATGTTGTACTAGTTTTGGAAGGTGCTCCGGACTCAGGGCCGAGTGGTGGCCGCTCGCACCAATATGAAATTTTCTGGGAGAGGAGCGGCGAGTTACCAAACTAAGTACAGAAAGCTTGCGAATCGGCAGGTGTTGTTGATAACCTTGAACAGCTACAGGCAGCTCTGAAAAAGACTATGGCTACTCTTGGTCTGTGGAGTAGGAAGAAGTTTGGAAACGTTACTCGCGAGCTTGTGAAGTCCTGGTCGCAGCTGGAAGAGTTAATGAACATGAACGCTGATAGGTAGGATATAAGGAGAGTGACAGACAAGATGAATGAATTACTATACCACGAAGAGATGTTATGACTGCAAAGATCAAGAATAAATTGGTTAAAAGAGGGCAATAGGAATACGAAATACATCCAGAGCAAAGCAGTTTGGAGGGCTCGTAAAAATAAAATTCGTAAACTTGTTGATGATAATGGTATAGCTCATTCTGATGTGGCCACAATGAGGACTATGGCTCATGAGTACTTTCAAGCAGCATACTCGGCTGATTCGAACCTTAACTATACTCCTGTTTTGAACCTTTTTTATGCCATGGTTACTGATGATGATAATGCTAGACTATGTGAACCCTTCTGTGATAAGGAGATAGCAGACGTCCTTTTTCAGATTGGTCCATTGAAGGCTCCTGGGCCGGATGGATTTCCAGCCCGGTTTTTTCAGCGCAACTGGAGCACGCTTCGTGACAGCGTTATAAAGTCAGTCAAGGAATTTTTCACGACAGGAGTAATGCCAGAGGGTGTTAACTGAACTTCCATTGTTCTCATCCCCAAAATTCCAAACCCTTCAAAGTTGACTGACTTCAGGCCTATAAGCTTATGTAACGTCATCTATAAAGTTGTTTCTAAGTGCTTGGTTAACCGGTTACGACCAATACTTGAGGGTATTATATCACCGGAACAAAGTGCTTTTATTCCTGGGAGGATGATAACGGATAATGCACTTATGGCATTCGAGTGCATTCATCATATTAAGCAGGAAAAGGATCCTACCAAGAGCTTCTATTCTTATAAACTGGACCTGTCAAAAGCATATGATAGAGTTGATTGGGCATTCTTGAAGCAAATGATGCAAAAGTTGGGTTTCTCTCATCGATGGGTGGAATGGATAATGGCATGTGTCACGTCGGTGAGGTATTCAGTTAAATTAAACGGAACCCTCTTAGATTCGTTTGCACCGTCGCGAGGGCTACGGCAAGGTGACCCATTATCACCGTTCTTATTCTTATTTGTTGCTGACAGTCTAGCTGTCATTTTGAAGCATGAGGTTAATGTTGGAAATATTACACCTATAAAAATCTGTAGAAGAGTGCCAGGGATCTTACATCTGTTATTTACGGATGATACCTTACTTTTCTTTGAAGCTACACAGGATCAAGCAATGAAAGTGAAGGGAGCTTTAGACCTTTATGCAAGTGCCACGGGACAAAGCATCAACTTGAGTAAATGCTCAATCATGTTTGGTCATGCTTGTCCGGTGAATATTCAGGATGATGTATGGGTAGTTCTAAATGTTACAAGGCCGGTGTTTGAAGAGAAATACTTAGGACTCCCTACACCTGAAGGTAGGATGTCCAAGGGACGTTTTCAAAATCTGCAAGCTAGTCTCACCAAGAGGCTAATCCAATGGGGAGATGGGTGGCTAGCTCAACCTTGCAGAGAGGTATTAATAAAGTCAGTGGCACAAGCTCTCCCTACTTATATAATGGGTGTCTTCAAACTTCCGTTTTCAGTATGTGATGATCTAACAAGGATGGTTAGAAACTTCTATTGGGGTTCTAAAAATGGTCGCAGGAAAGTACACTGGAAGGCTTGGGATTATTTGTTGCAGCCGAAGTGCAAAGGTGGGCTTCAATTTCGTGATTACAGGCTGTTTAACCAAGCACTCCTAGCACGCCAAGCTTGGCGACTTATTGACAGGCCTGACAGCCTATGTGCACGCTTGCTTAAAGCACGATACTATCCAGAAGGTAATTAAGCTTGAAGACACAGTTTTTTCTGGGAATGCTTCGCCTTCTTCGCAAGCAATTAGCTATGGTCTTGAGCTTTTGAAAAAAGGTCTAGTTTGGAGGGTCGGAAATGGAGCAAGCATAAGAGTGTGGAGAGATAACTGGATACCGAGACCCCTTTTTTTAGACCAGTGTCGCCAAAAGGTCTTTGCCGTATTCGCTTCGTATCCGAGCTTCTTAATGATAACGGTTCCTGGAATATTGAGCTACTACAGAACTATTTTTTGCCTTGTCATGTAGATGAGATCCTCAAAATCAGAGCTTCTCCAAGGCATTCAGGAATGAGCTTCTCGTTGTGCCACTCTTGGCTTTCCCCCTTCTTCATTGCTCCGGTCATCCCGACCTTGATCTAAACTTTGCGATGTCAACCTTTACTAATGGAAAAATTTGTAGACAAATTAAACAAGAACAGAAAAAATCATACTTTATTACGTACAAACATATTTATGCATCAAACAAATAAGTGGCCAAATGCATTACAATAGAGATTACATGTCATAGTTTATGCATCACGCATCCTATTATTATGCTATTTTAGTCTAACTACTTGACCATTTATTAACAGTTAGCTAGTCATTATGAATTTTAATTTACAGTCACACTTAAGATATTTCAACTCTTTTTCCATGCGGAAATTTTCGGAATTGTTCCGCGAGGAACTTTTTAGGGGTTGAAAAGAAATGGAACCTATGAAACTTTGAATCACAGTGTTATTCCATCATATCCTTATTTTCTGCAAAAGAAAACGGTGTTATTGCAAGCTTGTCGTTGTAGATAGAGTTTTGCTAGGGTGATTATAGACGGTGTTATAGCACGATGTCTGAGAGACGTAATCAAACCATGTTAGATATGGTGAGATCTATGATGTCATTAACTGAACTGCCGTTATCTTTTTGGAGTTACGCTTTAGAAACCGTTGCTTTTACACTGAATAGAGCGCCCTCAAAGTCTGTTTAAATGACGCCATATGAGATATGGAATGGGAAGAAACCCAACTTATCTTTTCTTAAAAATTTGGGATGCGATGCATATGTAAAACGTTTACAACCTAATAAGCTCGATCCCAAATCAGACAAATGTTATTTGGTTGGTTATCCCATGAAAACTATTGGGTATTACTTCTATCAACAAATCAAAGACAAAGTGTTTATCACGAAAATAGAGTATTTCTCGAGAAAAAATTTCTCGCGAAAGAGGTGAGTGGGAGAACAGTACAGCTCGACAAGATTGTGAATCTTCAGCGTTAGATCAAAGGATTGAGTGGCCAAAAGATGTTCCGGAGGTCACTTGTGCGACTGAACCGGAACCTACTACAAGGGATGTAGAAATTTCGGTCGAAACTATAGCTGAACCACACAGACCAGGAAGAATTTGTTCTTAACCTCGAATGTATGAGGATGATGTTTTCTTGATAGAAAATGATGAACCTGTGAATTACAAAGAAGCAATGGCAGGCCCTGACTCCAGGAAATGGCTCGAGGCCATGAAATCTGAGATAAAATCCATGTACGAAAATCAAGTTTGGAACTTGGTTGACCCTCCGGAGAGTATGAGGCCAATTGAATGTAAATGGGTCTATAAAAAGAAAACAGACGCAGATGGAAATATGTCCGTCTATAAAGCTCGATTTGTCGCAAAAAGTTTTTGACAAATTCAAGGAGTTGACTACGATGAGACATTCTCGCTGGTACCGATGCTTAAATCCATTCAGATTTTGCTAGCAATTGCTGCATATTTCAATTATGAAATATGACAGATGGACATCAAAACGGCTTTGCTTAACAGAAATTTAACCGAAGATGTGTATATGATACAGCCCGAGGGTTTTGTCGATCCAAAGGATGCTAGCAAGGTGTGCAAACTTCAGCGATCCATCTATGGACTGAAGCAAGCATCAAGGAGTTGGAATCTTCGTTTCTATGAAGTGGTCAAATGGTTTGGCTTCATCAAGAACGGCGAAGAGGCTTGTATTTACAAGAAAGTAAGTGGGAGTACGATAGCATTTCTAATACTTTGTGGATGACATACTGTTGATTGGGAATGACGTAAAATTTCTTAACATGATAAAAGAGTCATTGAAAAATAATTTTTCGATGAAAGACTTGGGCGAAGCGACATATATATTGGGCATAAAGATCTATAGAGATAGATCAAGGCGCCTGATAGAGCTGAGCCAAAGCACGTATATTGACAAGGTACTAGAGAGGTTTATGGAAAATACCAAGAAGGGATTCTTGCCAATGGCACATGGCACTATGTTAAGCAAGAGCCACTGCCCGCAGACCACTGGTGAGCGAATACGTATGACTAAGATTCTATATATTTCCGCAATTGGATCTATCATATATGCCATGATTTGTACAAGACCAGACGTGTCATATGCTCTAAGTGTTATGAGCAGGTACTAGAGTGATCCATGAATGGATCATTGGACAACAGTTAAAAACATTTTAAGTTACCTTAACAGGAGGAAGAAAATATTCCTAGTGTATGGAGGTGATGAAGAGCTCATTGTAAAGGATTACACCGATGCAAGCTTCATGACTGATCCAGATGACTTTAGATCTCAACCGGGCTTTGCTTTCACACTTAATGGTGATGCAATGAGCTGAAAAAGTTCTATTCAAAACATTGTGGCGGATTCTTCATCGGAGGCGGAGTACATGGCTGGTTATTGGATTAAGAAGTTCGTCACCGAGCTTGGTGTGGTTCCAAGTGTACTAGATCCCATGAAACTCTATTATGATAATAATGGCGTCATAGCCCAGGCTAAGGAGATAAGGTCCCACTAGAAATTGAAACATATTGAACACCGATTCCGCATAATTCGAGATTTCCAAAACATGAGCAACACTGGAATGCCATTGGTGTTAGGGAACTTATTTAACTTGATTATTGACTCTAATACAAGTGGGAGACCGTTGGAAATATGCCCTAGAGGCAGTAATAAAGTATTATTTTGTTTTCATGTTCATAATTAAAGTTTATATTTTTGTGGTTTTTTTTTGAGAAAAACCCAGCCAACTAATAAATTAAGGACAGTATAACCGCGCCTAATCCCTGCCCTCACAGCGATTTGGGTTTTCGGCCGTCTGTTTTCGCGATTTGAAATTCCTGGCCGTCAGATTTAATGTGAAAAGCGTTCTGTTTTGCAGCGTGGCTAATCTGGCCCAGCTGTCCTGTGGGCTGCTGCTCCACGGGCCAAAACGGACGCCTCTGGTAAATTGGGCCTGATCTCCCAGCCCATTATCTACCGAGGTCCATCTGTCGCTGGCGCTGCTAAAAAGAAGTCTTCGCTCGATAGTCGATACATTGGAGCGGGCGTTTCTGCTCAGATCGAGCCGGGGCGGCCGAGCGGATGAAGACAGGCGCGCGATGGGATCGAGCGGAGGCGCGGGATGCGGATCCATCCGAGGCGAGATCAACCTGTGCTCCCGTTCCCGCAAAAAGGATGTGCGCTGGGCAGAGGAGGAACGGATCGATCCTGCCTGCGGTCGGCAGAGCGGATCCAGAAGCCGCGCCCGAGGCGGGCGACCCGGCCGATCGATCCAGCCGACGCGCGCAGTTCATTCTTTCGCGTGATCTGGCCAACCATCGTGTGGCTGTTCGTCGCGCCAAACTGCGCGGCTTTTTTTTGAAGGAAATAATCAATCACTCTTCTGTTTCTACAGGACGGATGATGTTCGCTCCTTGCTTGTGGCGATTAATGGATGTATACCTCTCTGTTTGCCCACCTTCTATTGCTGCATTTCACGCGCATGTACGCTTCCTCTTAGCACTCTCCGATCACATTTCTTAATCCTCCAACGGAACTATCCGCATGGTTCGGCTGTATCTTTATTTTATTTTCAAGCACGATTCCTGCTACCACCCAAAGATTACATACATTGTGCTAATATCCTCCCTGTCCCAATTTTCTACGAGTGTTATTCATACTCGCTGTGATCAACTGATTCAGGCAGATCGGTTCTCATATTTATATTTTATTTCAGGATTTCTTGAGTTGATAATCTCCAATGGCCTCTGGACAAGTGATTTCTTCACCTGGGCAGGGCTGCAGATCTTATCCTTTCATCTGTTACCATCCATGTTTTTATGACGTACAATTGCTTAAATTACATGCTGATGTGTGATTCATACCATTGTGTCTTTTGCTGCCGTATATGCCAGGTTACTTGGAACAATACAGTAAAATGCGCAAAAAGCATGGTTATGCTGTTCTAGAGGAGGCAAAGCCACAACATCTTCTTCGTCAATCCATAAACGAGCAAAAGCCCAATAATTCTGAGTATGCTTTCTTCACTAAATACACGTGGGACACGCAAAGGAAAACCTTTTGGCCTGTATTAGAAACTGAAAGAAGGAAATATTAATGCCGCTGTTTTGGTTGTATGTTGTGATTGATGTTTGCAATTGGCATTTTTCATCAGAACTGAGATATTAGTCAAGCTTTCAAACCAAGGGAACAGAAAAGTTGGAAACCAACAGTGTGTTCACATGATTTCCCTATTAATCATGTTGAGGTAACCCAGTGACCTTAACTATGATGATTTTCTGTTGATTGGAAATCTCATGTAAGTATCAAAGAAACTGAATAGTTCATTTCTCTACCACCATTTGTTAGCAGTTACCATTCTTCAAAATGGTCTGAAAGGATAAAATAAACAGTTAGCAAGTTTTAAAGTTCTACCAATATATGTTCCAGACTTAATTGGAGCAGTAGTATTTAGAAGATTGTTCCTTTCCTACTTGATTGACTCCATGAATATTTGTAATGTGCTTAGATTGTCATTCAAATGAAGAGGCTGTTAATTTTCAGTGTTGTTAATTTAAATTTGCATGGGATATATCTTACAATTAAGGACAGTATAACCGCACCTAATCCCTTCCCACACAGCGATTTGGGTTTCCGGCCGTCCGTTTTCGCGATCTATCTTACAATGTAACTTTACAATATATTTGTCTTTGAGGGGGTGATTATCAATCTGATGTTTCATGGGTCACATGTTAGCTAGACATTCTTCTTCTACTACAGGTTCTACTATTTTTACACATAACTATCTATGTACTTGAATGAAAGCAAATACACATACTTTTATTGATGTCTTGATTAGGTTCTACTATATTTGCTCGTCCGTATCTCATATTGATGATATCCATGGGGCTTATAGACTATAAATTCCATTCAGACATATGCAGGTTAGAGAAGCTCATTTTCTGATATTTTGAAGCTCATCTTCGGGTTCATTACATGTGCCAGATGGTTGAAGTAGTCTCCATTTACAAACTACGGTTGGGTCATTCCTGCTTTGAAAGTAGATACTATCTCTCTGTAGGACTATACACTTGAAACATTGTAATTTGAAATGGATACTACCAGGTTCCATCTTTGTGCTAAAGATAACTTTCAAGGCAGGAATGAAAGCTTAGCTTCCTGGAAAAAAATTGCACCTGCTAGAAATATGAAGCTGCCTTCCAGCTTTGTATGAGATAGATCCTTCCTACATTTCCAAAGCCTTCATGCAAGAATTGGTTTGAATATCAGATTATCTCCTCTCTTTTTATGAACCAATCCAAAACATAAAAGTAAAACTTTTAACGAACAATCCATTCACATCTTCTAATGTATTTCTAGCGTTCAACAAGATGTATGCATGGCATACCACACTAATTCAATGCAAATCGATTAAATTCCCCCATTCGATAACTTACAAATGTATGTGATGGTTTATGTAAATTTAATTTTCATGTTATGTATCACCATAAACTTAGGAAAATCCCTATCAATCCATCATCACAATAGACGGGCGCAGCAACGCGCGCCATTATGGTCTAGTTAACTTGAAAAGGAATTACAATCCTCAACGAGGTAGCCTCTAATCGTGTAGGGAACATCCCCAACTGTAGTGTTGTTTCCTTGTCTCCTCGCTAGCGCGGCCAACTCGTGTGCCACTTTGTTGCTGGTTCGTTTGATTGTACTGAAAGTCACCTCCGTGAACTGCTGCATTATGTCTCTGGTGTCCGAGACGAGTGGGAAAAGGGCAGACTGATTTGTGGCTTTGTGGTCTAGCAGAGCCGGAATGGAAGAGCGTTCAGTTTCTACGCATACCCGGCCTTTATACACTTTGCTCAGGGCCTCAAATCCATGCAAGACTGCCGACAGTTCAGCTTCTTCTGCATTCTTGCATGCAGGTAGTTTCAGACATAAAGACATAGCCACTTGTCCCAGGTGATTCCTGGTGACCATACCTGCCGCCGCCTCCCCGGATGACAGAATAAAGGATGCGTCGGTGTTCATTTTCCAAACACCCAGATCAGGTGGTTTCCATTGGCTTCCCAACATCTGAGCATTCTAGTCGCAGCCGGACCTGACTGGCCTGTACGCGACTGCACCCCCACTCCCATCCCCTGTAATTCTCAGCACCCAAATTGCAGCTTTGTTTTCCTTTCTTGTTCGCTACACACGCCGGAGCCACTGACTGAGTTCCTAGCTGGCTGTCTCCCAGTCTGCTGTCCTCTGAATCTGTTCTACCTGCATCAACAGCTTTCAGCTCTTCCACATACTTCACTAGGAATCTTACTGAATGGCCAATAGTGGCCTTGCCCTTCGCATGGACACAGTCATCTCTTAACCACCATGCACGCTAGAGCAACAGAAGTATCTTTCTTCTGTCTTCTTTCGCACAAAATCCTAGGAGTATTTGCAACCAGTTCTGTCCCGTGTATCGGAATCTCTCCTCAGCGGGTAAATCCCAGAATGCCCTTATCTCCTCTCTCAAAGCTCTAGCTTTTGTGCACGCGTGCACGCAATCACTGCATGATATTCATCTTCCGTTTCTCTGCCACACAGGTTGCATATATTGTCTACTTCTAGAGTTCGTCTCCATTTATTCTTCTTCGTCGCCAGAGTTCCGTTGCCACACGCCAAGCAAAAATTCTGACCTTCTCTGGTACGTTTGCTTTCCAAATAAAGTCCCATATTCTTCTGTTATCTGCTTCCTCTTCGGAGTTTGATGCTGGTTCCTGTCCAATCAGTTTCAGTTGATTTGCCAATTAGTAAGCACTGCGCACTGAAAATGACCCGGACTTTTCCCCATGCCATTCAACACAATCCTCTATATCTCTTCTTGGCAGTTTTATTTTGCAAATTTCCATAGCATCGAACTCATAAAACAGCTGGTGAATGAGTGCTTCATCCATTCCTTCTCATTTGGTTTCATAAGCTGATTCACCCACCTTAGTCTAGAGCGTCTCTTAAAATTTGCCACCTTCAGGCCACTTCTTCTTGGGATCCACTGGTCTCTTTTTATTTGGATCCTCTTTCCATTGCCCACTCTCCACACTAGGCCTTTCTTGAGGAGTTCTAGCCCATGCTCAATGCCTCTCGAGACCTGTGATGCATCCGACGCGAACACAGTGTCCAGCAGATCACCCTTGGGGTAGTATTTTGATTTTAACACTCTAGCGCATAGGCTATCCAGGCGTTGCAATAACCTCCATCCTTTGTCTTGCTAGAAGAGCCTGGTTGAACAATTGTATATCACGGAAGACAATCCCTCCCGCTCTCTTGGGCTTTGTCATGTGATCCCAAGCCATCCAATGGACCTTCCTCTGTCCGTGTTCTTCCCCCCACCAAAACTCTCTGATTAGGCGCTCGTACTTCTCACAGAACCCAACCGAGAACTTGAAAACTCCCATAGCAAAAACTGGGAGTGCTTGCACAACCGACTTCACATTCACTTCTTTTACCGCAAAGGACATGTACTTACCCGCCCAGTCACTACATCTCTTCATAAATCTATCCATGATTGGTTGGAAGTTAGCATCCTTCATTCTGCCTTCAGGTGTAGGGAGCCCCAGGTATTTACTTTCAAAAGTTGATGTCTCACATGCAAACTTTAAGATCACCAGCTAAAATTGCGCGATAGCGCCGCTATAGCGGGCTGAGAGCCTCCCACTAGTAGAAAAAGGCCCATTTGTCCCGGTTCATAAGGCCCATTTGTCCCGGTTCGGGAACCGGGACTAAAGGGTCGGGACTAAAGCTCAACACCTTTAGTCCCGGTTCTTATACGAACCGGGACAGATGGGGCTCCACGTGGCCGCTGCGGCGAGCCCAGAGAGGAGGGCCTTTAGTCCCGGTTGGTAACACCAACCGGGACCAAAAATCGTCGACGTGTCAGCAGCTCAGGAGTTGGGGTTTTTGTTATTTTTTTTTGAAAGGGGGGGGGGGGTGGGGGTTTGGGGTTTTGGGGTTTTGTAGGGTTAATTTAGGAGTTTCATATATTGTGTTAGCTAGCTAATAGCTAGAGAGAAGTGTCCTCTCTTATCTCCGTGTTGGTCGAGCCTACGTACTATACGTACAGAGAGGACTCGATACGCTAGCTAGTAAGCAAATGAAAGAACCATTAAGTACACAAATCGTCATGAACATATACAGAGAGAAGTGATCGACCTCCTCCTTCTCCGAGAGATTGGTCGAACAACAAGTTTTCGTATATCTATCCGACGCTACTAGCTACATATATACAATATAAGATCTCTTACAATCCCTAACATTTGATGTCAAGTTCCACATGGTATTCTCCGGCTGGATTGATGACGTGGTCAAGAAAGAATCCCGTCAATTCCTCTTGAATTGCTTTTATGCGATCTTGTGGTAGGAGTTCATCCCGCATCTGCCAAATCTAATTTGAAGAAGGGGGTCAATACATATATATGAATGAAACTCAACACAAATGATGGTAATAAAATAAAATTGTGAATATTATTGCTTACGCACTTCATATTGTTTTTCAGAGTAGCCCCGCTTAGAGGTCCTCGCGTTGTAGATGTACTCGCAAATGTAGTATCCACTTTACGAGAAATAAAGGTCAATCAAACTGATAATCAAGCATTATAAATGGTATTGATGAAACTAGCTAGAATCAATGGGAGATGCGCGAAACTAGCTAGTAGTACTTACTTTCGGGTGTGTAAATCGCAGCTCCCCCGGCAGTCCCGGAGCTTCTGTGGTGAACACTTTCCAAACCCTGCGAGACAAAGAAAATAATTACTTGATATCAGGAAATGACCAAAGTTGCCGATATGGTGCGATAATGATCAATTGAACTTACTTCTGGAGCATTTCAGTCATGGCCGCATACTCCTTGGGATCTTTTCGTCTTGAGTCTAAGACGGTTAATAGTCCCTGCTTAAGCTTAATCTCTAGGAGAATAAAGTGGAAGCTGCGCACGCATGCATAACTCATCAATTACATTACTATAACCTCGAGTAATAAAGGAAACCGAATATGCAGAAGACAGTAACACTCACTTGAAGTTGTAAGGAAAGAGTATTTTATCTTTGTTTTGATTTTTAAGCAACAATTGTAGCAAGTTGCCCTCAGTTTCTTCCGTAAGATATGTAACCGTCCATTCATCTATGAGATTTGTGTTAATGAACCCAATATCATAGATTTGTGCATTTTTGTATTCGACGATCTTCAATCTGCATAATATAGTGAGGATAATTATATATACATGCAATGAAAGAGCTGAGCTATATATAGAGACTTAATTACAGAAGTATAGTACTTACAGACAGTAGCAAGTGATGATTATTTTATCGAGGTCCTTTTGATTGAAAAACTAGAAGAACTCCTCAAATGGAATAGACAACAGATCAATTCCAACGAGGTCATGCTCCTCTTTAACTCTCAGCGTCAAAATATCCTTCCCAGACTTGTAGGTGTCCATGTACCACTTATGGAATCTTCGCATCATCGTTGTTAGAGGAGGATCACCAGGTCTGACGAGAGGCTTCCCGTACTGGTATTTGTGTTCATCCACCTCAATTGTATCAAAATGTGCATCGTCGGGCAGGTAATCACCAGGATTGGTACCGGGCAGCATCCCCGGCAGATTTGCGACGATATCGCTAGACACCTTGAGCGGGGGGCACGATTGGTTTGCCTGTTCGCCGAGCTGGGGAATTTTGTTCCCTCTTCTTCGTTCTTGTAACCTTTTGTCACTTGAAGTAGTTCCCGACCGGCGCGCTCCTTCCACTGCCTTTTTCAGAGCACGGACATGGTTGTCATCCGGCGGAGGCGGTGGTGGTCGCTTCAGGTTCTTCAAAGTGCGCTTCAATTTCACCGGATCCATCTTCTCCTCCGGAGGTGGATTTTTCTTTGCAAAAAAATCCTTCACTTGGGCTTGACAGATCTCCGTGTTTTCCTCCTCGGTCATCTCATATGGTAACCTCTCTAGAGGCTTGAGAGATGGACCGAATTTGTATTGCCTCCCTCGTCTGGCTGTACTGCTAGACGCCGGAGCGGCCGGAGCGGCTGCGGCTATCTTCCTTCGTTTCTTACGAGGAGGAGTGCTACGACGCGCCGGAGCAGCCGGAGCGGCGGCGGCTGTCTTCCGCTGTTGTTGATGAGGCGGAGAAGGAGGCGGGCTGCTCGGACGCGCCGGCGCAGGCGGAGAAGGAGGCGGAGTGCCGCCACGCGCCGGAGCAGCTAGAGAAGGAGGCGGAGTGCCGCCACGCGCCGGAGCAGCTGGAGAAGGAGGCGGAGTGCCCTGATCACTCACCAGAGGAGGAGGCGGAGGAGGAGGCGGAGTGCCCTGACTCACCGGAGGAGGAGGCGGAGGCGTCCAGTTCGGAAGGTTGATGAGCTCCTTCCGCCATAGACATGGAGTCTTCAGAGCAAGACCCAGCTGAGTCTCCCCTTCACCGGTAGGGTGGTCAAGCTCGAGCTCCTCAAATCCATCCGTTATTTCATCGACCATCACAACAGCATAGCCTTCTGGAATCGGAAGGCAGTGAAAAGTTGCGCCGGGTTGAGGAGGTGCAACAGAGCCGACAGCCGCCTTCACTTTGAGGTGCTGCCATTGCGCCATAAGGTGGCAATCTTGAGCCTCCGTGATAGCATCCACGGGGTAGCTGGGAGCCGTGAAGTGAGGCTGATGAAGGAGCTCAGTGGAAGCCACGCTGCATCTCCACTGAGATGCCGGGGTAGCTTCTGGGGTAGCTTCGGCAGGTCCCTGCCTCTGAACTAGTGCTTGTTCCTCTAGCGCTCGTACCCTTGCATTCAGCTTCTGCATTTCGGTCTGCTCCACTTTCCTCCTCGTCTCCCGGGTTTTGTAACCGCCTGCGCTGGGAAACCCTTCCTTCCACGCAACGGAGCCTGCCGTGCCTTCTGTTCGTCCTGGGTGCTCAGGATTCCCGAGGGCCTGTGTGAGCTCATCGTTCTCTCTGTCGGGAACGAACGTCCCTTGCTGTGCTGCGGCGATACACTTCCGAAGCTTCTTGACGGGTATTTCAAGTTGCTCCTTCGTCCAACGGCACTTCCCTGTTTCAGGGTCCAAGGTTCCCCCAACCCAGAAGAACCAAGTCCTTGAACGGTCTGGCCAGTTCAATGTCTCTGGTTCGACCCCTTTATCAAGCAGGTCCTTCTCAGCCTTGTCCCACAACGGACGGGCTTTGAGGTAGCCACCTGACCCCGTGCGATGGTGATACTCCTTCTTTCCAGCATTTTTCTTGTTTGTCGCTGACATCTTCTTACTCTTCTCCGATGTCTTGTGGGCCACAAATGCGGGCCAGTGATCTCTTATCTTCTCAAATCGGCCGGTGAATTCTGGAGTCTTCCCTTTGTCGACAAACGTTGATTTCAACTCATTCTTCCACCTCCTGAATAGATCTGCCATCTTCTTAAGAGCATGAGCCTTGACCAATGGCTCTATAACTGGCTTATCCGGATCCTCCTCTGGCGGTAGGGTGAAATTTGCCTTCAGCGCGGTCCAAAGATCATCTTTCTGTCTATCGTTGACAAAAGACACTTGAGGGTCTTCGCTCTTAAGCTTATTCCATTGGTGGATGCTGATCGGGATCATGTCCCTAACAAGAACCCCGCACTTAGCAGAAAATGCTTCCTTGGTCCGGCTGGGTTCAATCGGTTGGCCATCGCCCTTGATTGCTGTGATCGTGAACCTTTCATCCTGGCGCAACCTATTCTTCGGGCCTCGTCTCGTTACCGAAGTTTTGCTCGATCCGGAGGGCTAGAAAAGAAGAAAGAAGAGAGTTAATATGTGTACATACCAAAACAATTAATGCATCAATTAGCTAGTCAGCACAGGCTTAATTAATATATATACCTCGCCGGACTTTGCAACATCTCCTTCCTCCGTTCGCTCACCGGAGCAGTCATCACGGTCTCCTTCTTCCACCGGCATTCCGTCACCGGAGCCATCATAATCATGTCCTTCCACCTCCATTGTTCGATCACCGGAGCCTGCTTCACCCTCTCCTTCCAGACCATCGGTGTCGTTGAGAAACGACAAGACATCACCTCCGTCGAGGATTATGTTCCCCAACAACTGTTCTGCTTCGATGTCTTGGTGCTCCATAGTTTCTGCAAATATTACAACATGGCAATTAATATACAAACATGACAGATGGATATATTAGTGCAAACGTAGACCTAGCTAGCTCAACGCTTCTACGGTTTGGGGTGGCCTCGACAACACTTCTAGGGTTTGGGGTGGCCTAGGCAACGCTTCTAGGGTTTGGGGTGGCCTCGACAACGCTTCTAGGGTTTGGGTCGGACCGCCTCTCTCATGAATGTCCGACGTTCGGACCGACAAGGGATTTAACAAAATGACGCCATTCTGGATGTGCAGAAAATGGTCCATATTTTTCCTAATCTCATCTACCCTTCTATATGTCACGTTGTCTAGTGTCAAAGAGCTCAAGAAAACCATGACTTCATCATTAGCCGGAAATGACAGGCATATAATGGTACGAAGCTCTTCAAAGTTGTTTTGGAACGGAGTTCCCGATAGAATAATTCGCTTTTTGGTACAAAGTTCAGCAAGAGCCTTCCGAATATCGCTATTTGGAAGGCCTTTGCTGAAATTCGTACCAAAAAGCGAATTATTCTATCAGGAACTCCGTTCCAAAACAACTTTGAAGAGCTTCGTAGCATCATACGCCTGTTACTTCCGACTAATGATGAAGCCATGGATTTCTTCAATACTTTGACAGACAACGTGACATATAGAAGAATATATATATATATATATATATGAGATCAGAAAAAAATTGGATCAACTTGTGCACATCCATAATGGGGGCATTCTTGATAAATCTATATATGTCAAAATTCAAACTTTGACATATGATCAAACTTTGAGATATGATCAAACTTTGATATATGATCAAATGTTGCATATGTCAAAATTCAAACTTTGACATATGATCAAACTTTGATATATGTCCACCGCGATATAAAATAATACATAGACTTGTTCGGGCGACGGGGGGCGGCGACCATGGAGCAATGGCAGAGCAAGGCCGAGCTCGGGGGAGCACGCGGCGAAGTTATCGGGGAGGGGGTATATCGCCCCCCCCCCTCATGTCGAAGTTATCGGGGAGGGGGTATATCGACCCCCCCTCATGTCGAAGTTATCAGGGAGGGGGTATATCGACCCCCCCCCTCATGTCGAAGTTATCGGGGAGGGGGTATATCGACCCCCCTCCTCATGTCGAAGTTATCCGGGAGGGGGTATATCGACAATGACGACATACATACATGGAAAAAAATGTTATCGGGGAGGGGGTATATTGACCCCCCCCCCCCTCATGTCGAAGTTATTGGGGAGGGGGTATATCGACAACGACATACCCGATAAAAAATAACTTTTGCATATATAAAAGTTTTTCTTCTTCTTCCTTCTTCCTTCTTCCTTCTTCCTAGCTAGATATATTAAAACTTTTCTAAAAATAACTTTTGCAAATAAAACTTTTTCTTCTTCTTCCTTCTTCCTAGCAGATATATAAAACTTTTCTAAAAATGGAATTTGCATATATAAAACTCTTCTTCTTCCTTCTTCTTCTCCTCCTAGATATATAAAACTTTTCTAAAAATGAAACTAACCTAAAATGCACTAATCAGAGAACATACATAGATAATTTTCTAAAAATGTAACTTTTGCATATATGAACATATATAAACAGAGAACATATTAATATATATATATATATATATATATATATATATATACATTTTTCTAAAAATGCAAAAAACAAATCATCATATACATGAACAAAAAATCTGAAAAAAAAGAGGACATATAATCATATATACACACATACATATAATCTGGAAAAAAATCATCATATATCTATAAAAAAACAGAGAGGAGAAGGCCGGCCGGACCGAACGTGGCGGCGGCGTGGTCGGGGCAGGCCGGGGGTGCGGGGCGGCGTCGGGGCAGGCCGGGGGCACGGGGCGGCGTCGGGGCAGGGCCACGGGGCGGCCGGCGTCGAGGCATGGGCCACGGGGCGACGACAACGAGGCAGGGGGCACGGGGCGGCGCGCCGGGGCAGGGTAGGGGCGGCGCGTCGGGGCAGGGAGGGGCGCGGGGCGATGGCGACGAGGAGCGGGCGGCGACGGCGAGCACGGGCAGCCTGGCGGCGTCGATGAGCTCAGCGTCGTCGGGGGGCAAATGGTCGATGAAAACTGAAAAATTCCTAAGTCCTGCTTATATACACAGAGCATTGGTCCAGGTTTGTGGCACAAACCGGGACGAATGCCACCCTTTGGTCCCGGTTCGTGCCACCAACCGGGACCAAAGGTCTCTTTTCAGCAGCCCAATTGGCGGGAAACAGAGACCTTTGGTCCCAGTTGGTGGCACGAACCGGGACCAAAGGGGGGACATTGGTCCCGCTTTGTTCCACCAACCGGGACCAATGCCCCGCCTTTCGTCCCGGTTGGTGCTACCAACCGGGACCAAAGGCCTTGCGCTGGCGCGGTGCGGTGGGATGTTAAGTCCCACCTCGCTAGTTGAGAGAGCTCGAGAGTGGTTTATAAGCGCTGCTGCGCCGACCCTCTCGAGCTCCTCTCAACTGCAGGCTTTCGGGCCTTCTCTGCTACTCTTTGCCCGTGGGCCTGCTGGGCCTTTGCGGGCCTGAATCCTGGCCCATGGATGGGTTTCTAGTCGTATTCAGACCGTGGTGGCCCAGTAGGTGGCATTTTTTTATTTTTTTTCTAGTATTTTTGTTTTCTTTTTTGCTTTATTTATTTTATTTTGTTTCTATTTACAACAAAATACAAACTGTTTTTCAGTGATTCTTTTTGCTTTCAGGTAATAAAAATTATAAACTTGCTGTTAGTGCCATTAGTTTTCCAATTTGAATAGTTTAAATTTGAATTCTTTGAAATTTGTGTGAATCACTAGTTTGTGATTAACTTTACTATAAAAATAGATTTTGGAGTGATTCTTTTTCCTGCTATTTAATATTACTGTGTTTTATCATTATATTCAAAAACAGTTTTTGTTATTTTAGTTTCTAACAAAAAAAATCTTTATGATAATTCTTTTTGCTATTAAAGTTTTCTAGTTCATTCTTTTGTGTGTTCAAAATGAACCATTCAAAGCCACATCATCAATTTTGTTGCATAAATTTTAGTTGATTCCTTTTGCTATTAGAGTTTCATTAATTTTCTATTTCATTCTTTTTTCTATTAGAGTTTCATTAAAGTTTTCTAGTTCATTCTTTTAGTTTATATATTTTTGCTATTAGTTTTCATAAAAGTTGAGAGGGTTACGGCAAAAACTGGATGCACTTCGTGTACAAATGGACAATCTCTTTCGAAGTATCAGGGTTTCGGACGAAAACTCATCAGTTACAAGGGATTTCATTTTTTTGAACTTATTTGAACTCCAGACTTTTTGTGTGTTCAAAATGAACCATTCAAAGCCACATCATCAATTTTCAACCCTTTCTAACTTCATCTGTTATTTTTCATGCATTTATTGATTTTTTTTTTAGCTAAATGACCCTGAAATTGAAAAGCACTTCAGATGAACTCTGAAGAGGTTGAAAATTGGCATGGTATCATCATTTCACCCACATAGCATGTGCTAAAATGTTGAGAGGGTTACGGCAAAAACTAGATGCACTTCGTGTACAAAATGGACAATCTCTTTCGAAGTATCAGGGTTTCGGACGAAAACTCTTCTGTTACAAAGGGATTTCATTTTTTTGAACTTATTTGAACTCCAGACTTTTTGTGTCTTCAAAATGAACCATTCAAAGCCACATCATCAATTTTCAACCCTTTCTGACTTCATCTGTTATTTTTCATGCATTTACTGATTTATTTGAGCTAAATGACCCTGAAATTGAAAAGCACTTCACATGAACTCTAAAGAGGTTGAAAATTGGCATGATATCATCATTTCACCCACATAGCATGTGCTAAAAAGTTGAGAGGGTTACGGCAAAAACTGGATGCACTTCGTGTACAAAATGGACAATCTCTTTCGAAGTATCAGGGTTTCGGACAAAAACTCATCTGTTACAAAGGGATTTCATTTTTTTTAAACTTATTTAAACTCTAGACTTTTTGTGTGTTCAAAATGAACCATTCAAAGCCACATCATCAATTTTCAACCCTTTCTGACTTCATCTGTTATTTTTCATGCATTTACTGATTTTTTTTAGCTAAATGACCCTGAAATTGAAAAGCACTTCACATGAACTCTGAAGAGGTTGAAAATTGGCATGATATCATCATTTCACCCCCATAGCATGTGCTAAAAAGTTGAGAGGGTTACGGCAAAAACTGGATTCACTTCGTGTACAAAATGGACAATCTCTTTCGAAGTATCAGGGTTTCGAACAAAAACTCATCTGTTACAAACGGATTTCATTTTTTTGAACTTATTTGAACTCCAGACTTTTTGTGTGCTCAAAATGAACCATTCAAAGCCATATCATCAATTTTCAACCATTTCTGACTTCATCTGTCTTCACTTTTTCTTCGCTTGTGTCCTTTGCTTATTGCGCCGTAACCATGGATATTCTTCATCACTTAACAGGGTGCTTGTGTCAGCCTTGACTTTGAAGGGAGGAATTTCATGAAACTTTTCATAATCTTCAGACATATCTGTCTTACCCTCCACTCCCACGATGTCTCTTTTCCCTGAAAGAACTATGTGGCGCTTTGGCTCATCGTATGATGTATTCGCTTCCTTATCTTTTCTTTTTCTCGGTTTGGTAGACATGTCCTTCACATAGAAAACCTGCGCCACATCATTGGCTAGGACGAATGGTTCGTCTGTGTACCCAAGATTGTTCAGATCCACTCTTGTCATTCCGTAAGGTGGCTCTACCTGTACCCCGCCTCCTGACAGATTGACCCATTTGCACTTAAACAAAGGGACCTTAAAATCTTGTCCGTAGTCAAGTTCCCATATGTCTACTATGTAACCATAATATGTGTCATTTCCCCTCTTGGTTGCTGCATCAAAGCGGACACCACTGTTTTGGTTGGTGCTCTTTTGATCTTGGGCGATCGTGTAAAATGTATTCCCATTTATCTCGTATCCTTTGTAAGTCAATACAGTCGAAGATGGTCCCCTGGACAACGAGTACAGCTCATCAGAAATAGTGTTGTCACCTCTGAGACGTGTTTCCAACCAACTGCCGAAAGTCCTGATGTGTTCACATGTAATCCAGTCATCACACTGCTCCGGGTGTTTGGAGCGCAGAATGTTCTTGTGTTCATCGACATACGGGGTCACCAAGGTAGAGTTCTGTAGAACTGTGTAGTGTGCTTGAGACCAAGAATGCCCGTCCCTGCATATTATTGAGTCCCCTCCTAGCGTGCCTTTTCCAGTCAGTCTCCCCTCATACCACGATTGAGGGAGACCAATCTTCTTAAGGTCAGGAATGAAGTCAACACAAAGCCCAATGACATCCTCTGTTTGATGGCCCATGGAGATGCTTCCTTCAGGCCTAGCGCGGTTACGGACATATTTCTTTAGGACTCCCATGAACCTCTCAAAGGGGAACATATTGTGTAGAAATACGGGGCCCAGAACGACAATCTCGTCGACTAGATGAACTAGGACGTGCATCATGATATTGAAGAAGGATGGTGGGAACACCAGCTCGAAACTGACAAGACATTGCGCCACATCACTCCTTAGCCATGGTATGATTTCTGGATCGATCACCTTCTGAGAGATTGCATTGAGGAATGCACATAGCTTCACAATGGCTAATCGAACGTTTTTCGGTAGAAGCCCCCTCAATGCAACCGGAAGCAGTTGCGTCATAATCACGTGGCAGTCATGAGACTTTAGGTTCTGGAACTTTTTCTTTGCCATATTTATTATTGCCTTTATATTGGACGAGAAGCCAGACGGGACCTTCATACTGAGCAGGCATTCAAAGAAGATTTCCTTCTCTTCTTTGGTAAGAGCGTAGCTGGCAGGACCTTCATACTACTTTGGAGGCATGCCGTCTTTTTCGTGCCAACGTTACAGGTCCTCCCGTGCCTCCGGTGTATCTTTTGTCTTTCCATACACGCCGAAGAAGCCTAGCAGGTTCACGCAAAGGTTCTTTGTCACGTGCATCACGTCGATTGAAGAGCGGACCTCTAGGTCTTTCCAGTAGGGTAGGTCCCAAAATATAGATTTCTTCTTCCACATGGGAGCGCGTCCCTCAGCGTCATTCGGAACAGATAGTTCGCCGGGACCCTTTCCAAAGATTACGTGTAAATCATTGACCATAGCAAGTACGTGATCACCGGTACACATGGCGGGCTTCTTCCGATGATCTGCCTCGCCTTTGAAATGCTTGCCTTTCTTTCGACATTGATGGTTGGTCGAAAGAAATCGACGATGCCCCAAGTACACATTCTTCCTGCATTTGTCCAGGTATATACTTTCGGTGTCAGCTAAACAGTGCGCGCATGCATGGTATCCCTTGTTTGTCTGTCCTGAAAGGTTACTGAGAGAAGGCCAATCATTGATGGTTACAAACAGCAACGCATGCAGGTCAAATTCCTCCTGTCTGTGCTCATCCCACACACGTACACCGTTTCCATTCCACAGCTGTAAAAGTTATTCAACTAATGGCCTTAGGTACACATCAATGTCGTTGCCGGGTTGCTTAGGGCCTTGGATGAGTACTGGCATCATAATGAACTTCCGCTTCATGCACGGCCAAGGAGGAAGGTTATAGATACATAGAGTCACGGGCCAGGTGTTGTGATTGCTGCTCTGCTCCCCGAAAGGATTAATGCCATCCGCCTTAAACCAAACCATACGTTCCTTTGGTCACCTGCAAACTTAGTCCGGTACTTTCTCTCGATTTATCTCCACTGCGACCCGTCAGCGGGTGCTCTCAACTTCCCGTCTTTCTTACGGTCCTCTCTGTGCCATCGCATCAACTTGGCATGCTCTTTGTTTCTGAACAGACGTTTCAACCGTGGTATTATAGGAGCATACCACATCACCTTGGCAGGAACCCTCTTCCTGGGGGGCTCGCCGTCAACATCACCAGGGTCATCACGTCTGATCTTATACCGCAATGCACCGCATTCCGGGCATGCGTTCAAATCCTCATACGCACCGCGGTACAGGATGCAGTCATTAGGGCATGCATGTATCTTCTGCACCTCCAATCCTAGAGGGCATACGACCTTCTTTGCTGCATACGTACTGTCGGGCAATTCGTTATCCTTTGGAAGCTTCTTCTTCAATATTTTCAGTAGCTTCTCAAATCCTTTGTCAGGCACAGCATTCTCTGCCTTTCACTGCAGCAATTCCAGTACGGTACCGAGCTTTGTGTTGCCATCTTCACAATTGGGGTACAACCCTTTTTGGTGATCCTCTAACATGCGATCGAATTTCAGCTTCTCCTTTTCACTTTCGCACTGTCTCCTTGTATCAACAATGACCCGGCGGAGATCATCATCGGGCACATCGTTTGGTTCCTCTTGATCTTCAGCTTCCCCCATTGCAGCATCACCGTATTCAGGAGGCACATAGTTGTCATCGTCCTCTTCTTCTTCGATGTCTTCCATCATAACCCCTATTTCTCCGTGCCTGGTCCAAACATTATAGTGTGGCATAAAACCCTTCTCAAGCAGGTGGGTGTGAAGGATTTTCCGGTCAGAGTAAGACTTCGTATTCCCACATATAGGGCATGGACAACACATAAAACCATTCTGCTTGTTTGCCTCGGCCACTTCGAAAAAATTATGCACGCCCTTAATGTACTCGGAGGTGCGTCTGTCATCGTACATCCATTGTCGGTTCATCTGCGTGCATTATATATAATTAAGTGTGTAAAAAACCATTACAAAACATCATGAATAGATAAGTGACCAAATTAATAGAAGTTCATCATCACATTAAAACCAAAGTACATACATAGTTCTCATTGAACAACATATAGCTCTCCAGAGCATCTAATTAAACCATACATTGAAACTATGTAAAACATTTCAATGCAACAACAAATGCGATCATAATCACAACCAAGGTAACAATTGATCCAACGGCATAATGATACCAAGCCTCGGTATGAATGACATATTTTCTATACTTTCTAATCTTGAAGCGCATTGCATCCATCTTGATCTTGTGATCATCGACGACATCCGCAACATGCAACTCCAATATCATCTTCTCCTCCTCAATTTTTTTTCAATTTTTCCTTCAAGTAATTGTTTTCTTCTTCAACTAAATTTAACCTCTCGACAATAGGGTCGGTTGGAATTTCCGGTTCACATACCTCCTAGACAAAAAAATCTATGTCACGTTGGTCGGCATAATTGTCATAAACAATAAATGAACCAAATAGTTATAAAATATAATATATAGCACATCCGAATCATAGACAGGACGAGGGCCGACGGGGGCGGATACCAAAACCATCGCACTATATAATAACAAACAATAATAAGAGTAAGAAAATTAGACAAGTATCTATCTAAATCATACAAGTAAGAATTTTTTTCTTTTAGAAAAAAGATAAGAACAAGAGCCTCACCACGGTTATGCCGGCGACGAGATCGGCGCGGGCGATCGACGGCGGTGAAGACGGGGATGGGACGTGAAGGACCGCTAAACCTAGACAAATCTTGAGGAAAATGGAGCTTGAAGGTCGAGCTTCGAGAGGAGAAAGCTTAACTAGAATGGCTTGGGCATTTCATCAAACACCTCATGTGCATAGGAGGTGAGCTAGAGCACCACAAAGCTCTCCCCTCGCCGGCCAGAAAAAACAGAGCAGTGTGGAGTGCTCTGCTCGCCGGCGATGGGGTATATATAGCCACCTCATTGGTCCCGGTTCGTCCGTGGAACCGGGACTAAAGGCCCCCCTTCTGTCCCGATTCAAGCCACGAACCGGGACCAATGGATATGGGCCAGGAGCGAGGCCCATTGGTCCCGGTTCGTGCCAGGAACCGGAACAAATGGGTCCAGACGAACCGGGACCAATGCCCACGAGGCCCCGGCCGGCCCCCTGGGCGCATGAACCGGGACGTATGCCCCCCATGGGTCCCGGTTCATGACTGAACCGGGACTAATGGACTGGACTGGTTCGAACCAAAGCCCTGTTTTCTACCAGTGTCCCCGCGACGCAATCGATCAATTTCCTTGATCTGCGGCTAACCGGGTGATCGCGCATGAAACGGCGTGATTTGGGGTCGCGGTCGCTGCAGTTTCGCGGGATGGGCCAAAAGTCTGAACCACAAGGGCGCAAACAGACCAGAAACGGCCCAAATTTCTGCAGATATATATAGCAGCTCCTCCAGTAAACCTAGCAGCGTGTCCTAGTCCCCATTCCCTTCTCTCCCTCCCATCAGAAAAGGTTGCGGCGGCTGCTGTTCTTGCTAGCTGCGGTCGGCGGGCAGGCTTCTTCTTCGCCGCAAGCCGGATTCAGTTACGGGGAGGAGGCAAGGCAGCGATCACGGCAAGGCGGCGGTCACGACCATGACATCTCAGTCTCACACGGCTCCAACACCCGGTCTCTCCACATCGCCAGGAGGTACAGAAGCCCTCCGATTCTATCCATCTTTGTGAAGTGATGCATGTAATGGACGTGCTGTGATGTTGCTGTACTGTTATGCAGACCTGATGAACTTAAGTGTTGAACTGGTGACGTTATGCTTACTGCAGACTGGAGAGCTTAAATTTTTATTGATATTTATCTGTTGAACTGGTGCAGACCTCTATTGTACTTGTCATGTCTGAATTTATACTGAAAATCCTCTGTTTTCTGCTGAAAATCCCCTGTTTTTTGATACAAATATGCACATGTACTAGTTGTGAGCTGGGATATGCATGCAAGTATACTGTTCCCGCTAAATGGGTTAGCGGCCGCTATCGCCGGCTATAGCGGCTGTAGCCTTTCCACGAGCCTGCCGCGAAATCAGTTAGCCCGCGATCTTAAAGTTTGCTCACATGCAAGAATATTTTTAATTTCCTCCTGGGTATCAGCGGGGCAATGCTCACTAAATAAAATGGAACATTTGCTGCTGCTTAGTAGCTGCCCAGTGCATCTCTGGAACATAGAGAGAGCCTTCTTTACCTCCCTGGCTTGGTCACACGTGGCGTTGAAGAAAACCAAACTGTCGTAAAGGAGGTTAGAGATACCAGGGCTATTACGAGCCACTTTAACAGGTGAAATACGACCACCCATGACCTCCCTGTTAAAGATCATTGCTAGTCTGTCTGCTATGAAGAGAAACAGGTACGGACTCAATGGATCGCCTATTATTCCAATGGTTCTTGAATGTGAGATATAGAGGAAAACTCAGTTGCATGTGTGGAAACATAAACACCAAATATATCACTAGTCTAGCCTCTAAGACTAACTCATGTATTGCAGATGATCCTGTTTTCCTAATCATTGGGCATTGTTAAAGTAACAAGTATGCCGGCAATAATAAGAACACATTGTTGACAGAACAACCGCGAGATCCCACCGTCACTATGTTTTTGGTATTATTATATTATGTGTTAACATTTACTCGCGTCCTTAGACCATGGGAATATTATAGACCTTCATACCGGATGGTTACTTTAGTGTTGCCAAATGTTTTCCGTAACTGGGAGATCATAAAGGTAGCTTACAAGTACACCGAAAGAGTATGTCAAGGTGCTCGATGATTCAAGACTGGGATTTGCTCCTCCGACGACAGAGAGATACTCTTCGGGCCCACTCGGCATTACAATATCCATCATTATATCCAGACACAAGCGTGATAGTGATCACGGGGATACCAGAATTCAAAAACGAGAAAAGAGAACAAAAAAGGTAACGGGGATAACTTGTTATAGTGATCAAAGTGTTGCTTCACAAGGATACCGATAAAAGTCTCGCGTCGGGTTTTGTAACGTATCGCAAAGCAAAGGGAATTGTATGTGGTATATGTGAGAATTATCAAGGGTGACCAGATCCCGCTGATAATTACTGACCGGAAGGTCTTCCTGGTCATGTCCACCTATTTCCTAACCTGTAGGGTCACACGCTTAACGATTATTGCTTTGCAAGAGAACTAGAAGATAAAGGAGAATGAGAGAACAGGTTTCAGAAATGTTTCAGATGATTCCAGAAGTGTTCCGGGAGGTCTTGGAAATGTCCGGAAGTGTCCTGGAAGTGCCCGGTAGGTCCTGGAACGTACAGAAAGGGCCTGGAACCTTTCAGAAGGTTCCTGGTGGGCCGGGCCCCCGCTGCCTTCGGGGGCAAAGGGCCACCAAGGGCCCAAGTCGGCTGGACATAGGAGTTCAAAGGGGGCAAGGAACCCCTAGGGAATAGTCCTCCCAGTTGGGGACTGCCAGGGTGGCTAACCTGTTGAGAACTCTTCCCCCCTAGGTCGGCCGACCCACTAGGCCTTCCACCTATAAATAGGTGGGACGGGGGCACCAAACCATACCAAAAAAAGGCCATGGCTGCCCCCTCCCTTGCTTCCCGCGCCCCATCTCTCTCTGATCTAGATCGGTATGCCGCTAGACTGCTCTTCTGTAGTTTTCTCTGTGGTTTTTCAGTGCTGGTCCACGGAGTGCTGCCAAACCTCTAGATTGGTACGTGTGGATACCTTGGAGGTACCGTCAACTTCAGTAATAGATCAGCGGATCATCTAGGCAAAATTCTCGCGGCTGGGAGTTTAACCTAGCTGCGGGAATTGGTGAATCTTCACCAACATCTACTTCCTCTTCGCTGCATTCTTGTTAGTGAGATTGATTGATCCTTGCATCTTTATAGTGTTCCTGGGTGTGATCGTACGGTAATTTTTTTATTGCATAGTACGTTTCCCTACAAGAAGTTGACGCCTAGCTAGATCCCTGCTACCTCCCATTTGGCATCCAGGCCGAGAGGAAGAAAGAGGTCGCCTTTTAACCAGAATAGTAAGCGGCGGCGGAGCGATGGAAATCGCCCCTCAACTGCCATGGAACGTTCCTTCCAAGGAAGAAGGAAGCGCTGGCGGGCACCATGGTTTCACCACAACGTGACTGAGGATGAGCCCGAGGAACAAACTGGTTTATATTATTAGCTCAACGGAGACGATATCTCAGCTTCTCCACACCTCCCCTTCCTCCACCTCGGCGGCAAGAAGAGGGCAGAAGGGAGAGAGAGCACACCTCCAGATCTGGCGGGTCAATGAGCTTATTGTTGGAGTTGACCGCCGAAAATCTTCCCATCGATACCAGCTCCACCCGCTGGAGCACCATGAATAGGGAGATCTCCACAACCCGGCACTGGTCGCAACTCGCGAAAAGATTTTCTAGCGGAACCGGTTTCTACCGGTGTTCTCCCAGCCAATCGAAGTGTGCCATGTGTTCACGTACACATATCACATACAAAGTACTCTACTGTATTCTACTGTTTCATGGGACCACCCACTATGTAGGAGCAGGAATTTATTCCACTCAGCCTATTTTATTCTTTCACCCCACGGTCCATCCACCCATAATTTTAATTTGATTCTAAAATTTAAAACACTTTTAACTTTTGAAACAATGATCCGATTTACAATTTGTTTGTAGATTCGTGTTCGTGACATTTAAATCTTTAAAACAAGATCAAACTTGGACATGTTTTGAACAAGTTTAAATTCAAATTTTAATACCATAATGAAAGTTATATGAAATGTGAGATGATACGATAATGAAACCGGAGTGAACCAATAATGAAAACATGCAAAAGAGAATGTCATAAACCATAATGAAACTTATATCAAATCCGAGATGAAACATTGATGAATTGTGGAATGAAACAATAACGGAAACATACAAATGGGAATGTATGAAAAATTAATGAAAACATGTGAAACTACGATTACATGGAAATGATATCATATAGAAAATATATGAAAATAACACTTTTAGAGCCCAGCCCAACCATGAAAGATAATTTAACAAAATGATGTAATTTACGATTACGTGAAGTATGAAACTTATTTGAAAATTCTAAAAATAGAAATGATACATGAATGAAATAGTATTAAAATACGGAATGAAAGGGCAGTGAAAACATGTAATGAAAAAAAATAAAACATGCTAAAATACGATGAAACACACATGTAATAGTTTCAATATGGTTTCATTATTTGAATTTGAAAAAAAAAAATCAAACGTGTTCAAAATTGATCTTGTTTTGAAGATTGAAATATTGTGAATACTAATATCCAAACGGTTTGTCAATCGGATATTTGGTTCAAAAGATATAATTGGTACAACTATATAATCAAACTGAAAAGCGTGGGTGGGTGGGATGTAACTCTACTGCGGGTTGGTTGAAAAGATGACATATTACCTTTGGACTATAAACATACCCACTAGTCACTTTGCTATGGGGCCTCCTCACTAGCTGTCTCACACCTCTGAAAAAGAAGGTAGTATGATGTATCTGCGTAAGACAATAGATGGTATAACAATTGATACTTCTTATGTGATATATGTACATGAACACATGGCATGCCTCAATTGGCTAGTAGGACACCGGTAGAAACCGGTTCCGCTAGAAAATCCTCTCTCAGAGAGCTCGCGTGCGCCGGCAGCCTACTCCTCCGGTATATAGTACTTGCTGATATGCATATTGCCGAATTAAAGAAGGGGGCTGCTACGCTTTATCCGACTGATTTCCTGGAGAGATCAGTCGGGTTGTGAATCGTCGGATCCGTCTCTCGTGCACCAACGCGATGCCGCATCAATCTCCTCTCAACGCACCAATCTGTGCTAAAAAAATTTAAATAATACATTTTTTTAATAAATTTGAAAAATAATACACGGTTTTGAAAAATAATACATTTTTTTAACCTAAGCCGACTGGATGTAATCTAGTCGGCTTAGGTTAAGCCGACTCGACCCTAATCAGCTACGCCGTGGCCGACTGGATCCAGTCGGCTTAACCTCAGCCGACTGGATATTATTTTTGTAATATATCGAAACCGTGTATTATTTTCCAAATTTAGTAAAACAAGAGTATTATTTTAAAAAAATTAGCCCAATCTGTCGCCTCTGCTTCGTTCTCCTCTGGCCACCCAACAAACACAACGCGCAGGTCGCCGATGGAAGTATAGCCGCCCAACTCCCCAACCGCCGCTCTAACAGGCAGCAAACCTTGGGCGTTGCATCGCAGCTCCGCCACCGGCAAGATCCATGGTCGCAGCACCTTGGGCGTTTCATTGCAGCTCCGTCGCCGACGAGGTCCATGGCGCAGGCTCGCAGCACCTTGGGCGTTTCATTGCAGCTCCGCCGTCGGCGAGGTCCGTGGTTGCAGGCTCGCAGCACCTTGGGCATTTCATTGCTGCTCCGCCGCCGGCAAGGTCCGTGGGTGGCAGCACCTTGCGCATTACATTGCAGCTCCGCCGCCGGCGCGATCCGTGGTCATCGTGGCTGTCGGTGCTGCAATGCAGCATCGCCGGGGTCGTCGGGTGTTGCAATGCAAGATCTCCGGGGCCGCCGGTGTAGCAATGAATCATCGCCGGCCGCCCATGTTGTGATGTAACAGCACCGCGGGTGTTGCAGTGCTGCTCTGCCGCCGGCGAGATCCGTGCGTCGCGGCACCATCTTCATGTTGCATTGCAGCCCCTCCAAAAAAAGGCGACCACGCAACTCCGGCGAGCAGCACGACGTTGATGCGCCCCCGTGTTGACGCTCGCAGCACCAATGCCACCGCCCTTGCGGACCCGCAGCACGTCGTCGTCGAAGCATCTCCATCGCTGCTTGCAGCGGCTCGTGGCAGCACCCGGCGTCGCCGCCGTGACAGGAGTAGCCTGCGCCCCCACCTTACCACACCGACGAGCGGCTGTCCGTCTGCAGCCTGTGTGAACCGCTTGTAGCGCGCGGCGAGCGGCTGCCAGTCTGCAGCCCGGTGCCTCAGCCGCCGCGTGCGGGTATCTCGTATCTCTCACAGCAGCTGCATCAGAGAAAACAGTAGGAAAGGCAGCGATGGAGACGAAAGGGGATCTCGTTCAGGGGAAAAGGATAGGGGTGGGTGGTTCACGTCTGTCCACTGGAGATAAAGAAAGAAAGGGCAGTGGGTGGGCCCAACGGGACGCGTGGCGAGCATAACGGGCGGCTTAGCGAGCTGTGTAATCAGCCGGTTGAAAATAATACTTTTCCATTAAAGAATTCCGTTGAGATAAGTTTGCAACCGGCAGCACACGTATTCGTGAAGAAGAAGAAGAAGAATAGTCTAAATGGATTGCAACCACGCGTAAGTCCCACTCTTGAACTTTTAGAGCAATCACGCAATAAAATTCAGATGACTTGGAGTCAAGGATGTGAAATGAAATGACCGGGCGATTAGTACAGGTCAAGATGAATCAGTGTGAAGAAAATTCCACTCGGAATGTAAAGTAACGGGAAACTCTCCCAGCCGGACGACCTTCAGTTCTCGCAAGTGTCCGCGTCCATACTTAACTTCTTGCAAGTTTCCGCCGGTCACTGATGATGCAGCCATCACCCCTATATTTGTTCGACTTCGACACGTGAATGAATTGCGACATTCTGTTTTGTAGTATCGTTTTCTAAGGACCACTAGATTCTCACTACCTCGTTAACATTTTGCAATTGGTGAAGTGTAGGAAAGTTTGTACAGTCGAGAAGCATTTAACACCATGAGAGCGCTCGGCGTTATCCGGCTCACCATGAGATGCTGGGTCTTCTTCTTTCTCTCCACCTTGCCTTGGACTGCTCTCTCGGATGGCGGTGAGCACCGGAGCGTCATGTGGCGCGGCGACTCCTTCTCAGTGGAGGATGCCACGTCCTCTTTCCTGGTGTCGCCGAGTGGCAGCTTCTCCTGCGGATTCCGCCAGGTGGCCACGAACGCCTACACGTTCGTTATCTGGTTCACGGCCTCGACCGACGCCACCGTTGCTTGGACGGCCAACCGCGACGCCCCTGTCAATGGTAGGGGCTCGCGAGCCGAGCTCCGGCGTGATGGGTCGCTGGTGCTGCAGGACTTGGACGGCCGCGTCGTGTGGAACACCAACATCAGCACCACGACCGCGGACCGCGCGGAGCTCCTCGACTCCGGCAACCTCGTGCTGTTCGAGTCCGGGCGCACGCTGTGGCAGAGCTTCGACTGGCCCACGGACACGCTCCTCCCGGGGCAGCCCATCACGCGGTACCGGCGGCTGGTGTCGGCGTCAGCCAGGGGCCTGCCCTACTCCGGCTTCTACAACTTCTACTTCGACAGCAACAATATCCTCAACCTCATGTACGACGGCCCGGAGATCAGCAGCAACTACTGGCCGAACCCCTTCAGCAAGTGGTGGGAAAACGGCCGGACGGCGTACAACAGCACGCGCTACGGCAGCCTAGACGTGCGTGGCCGCTTCTCCGCCAGCGACAATCTGCAGTTCAACGCCTCCGACATGGGCGCCCACGGCGTCATGCGGCGCCTCACGCTCGACTACGACGGGAACCTCCGCCTGTACAGCCTCGACGTCTCCGGCGCGGGAACGTGGCAAGTCACGTGGGCGGCCCTCTCAAATCCCTGCGACGTGCACGGGATCTGCGGCCGGTACGGACTGTGCACGCACGGGTTGGGCGGTGCCGGGGCGCCGGTGTGCTCGTGCCCCGAGGGGTTCGTCGTCGCCCAAGCCAGCGACTGGAGCAAGGGTTGCCGGCGCACGTTCGACGTGCGGTGCGGCGAGGACGTCTACTTCGCCAAGATGCCAGGCGCGGACTACTCGGGCTTCGACCTCAACTACACCAAGGCCCTCACCTATCACGAGTGCCGCCAGATCTGCCTCGACGACTGCAACTGCGAGGCGTTCGGCTACAAGCACGGCGGCGGCGGCAAATGCTACACTAAGATCGCCCTCTGGAACGGCCGCCTTCCGGACAGCTATCAGGTCATCTACCTCAAGGTGCCACGCCGCGTCGGGAACCTGGACCCCTCCGTGCTGCACTTCGGCGGCCACGCGTGCACCGTGCTCGAGGTGAACGCCAGCTCCTCGTACTCGCACCTGCCGGCCGCACGCAGCAAGCTCAACTTCGTCTACTTCTACTCCTTCCTGGCCGGGCTGTTCGTCATGGAGGCCATCTTCATCGCCGCCGGGTATCTGTTCGTGTTCCGAGCGGACACGGCGGCGCGGCGGATCCGCGACCAAGGGTACAGCCTGGTGCTCGACCACTTCAAGAGGTTCACGTACGACGAGCTGTCGGCGGCGACCTGCGAGTTCAGCGATGAGATCGGAAGGAGCGCGTTGGGGGCTATTTACAAGGGTGTCTTGGATGACGGCCGGAGCGTCACAGTGACAAGGCTGGAGGAGGTGATGCAGGCCGACGAGGTGTTCCGGTCGGAGCTGAGCGCCATAGGGCGAATCAACCACATGAACCTCGTCAGGATATGGGGCTTCTGCTCCGAGCACTCGCACCGGCTCCTCGTCTCAGAGCACGTCGACAACGGCTCGCTCGACAAGGCCCTCTTCCTCCGCGGCGCGTTGGGGTGGCACGCGAGGTACGGGATCGCCGTCGGCGTCGCAAAGGGGCTGGCATACCTCCACCACGAGTGCCTTGAGTGGATCGTGCACTGCGACGTGAAGCCGGAGAACATCCTGCTGGGCGCCGACCTGGAGCCCAAGATCGCCGACTTCGGGCTCGCGGAGCTGCTGAGCCGCTCCCGGGTGCAGGGTACCAGGGGGTACGTCGCACCGGAGATGGCCCTGAACCTTCCCATAACGGGCAAGGCCGATGTGTTCAGCTTCGGCGTCGTGCTGCTCGAGCTGCTCCGCGGGCAGAGGGTGTGCGACTGGGCGGTGGACGGAGGAGATGAGGAGGTGCTGCGCATGGACTTCCGGCGGCGCGTCGCGCTGCTTAGGGAGGAGACGAGGGATTTGCAGGAGGCGTGGCTGGAGGAGTTCGTGGACGCCCGGCTGCACGGCGATTTCAGCTACCTGCAGGCAGCCACAATGCTGGAGTTAGCGGTGTTGTGCGTGGACGACGATCCCAGAAGGAGGCCCAGCATGGACGCCGTCGTGCAAACGCTCCTCTCGTCACAGGATGCCATGCCGCCGTCCGTGCGCCATGCCCATGCGGCGTCTCCTGACCAAGAGATCAGTCACATCGATCCCATGCTCTAAACTTCACACGATTAGCATATAAGAGCATCCAGTCCGTGAACCCCTAAACGTCCACGGACGGTTCGTGCTCACGTCCGCGGACAGTGACCGGTCACCCTCATCACAACCACACTCTTCATTTGACGATTTTCATTTTCATACAAAGCCATGTATCATCCATGATCTACGTACATAGAACATAGTAGGAACTAGCAAACTAGCCAATTACCACCTACACTACTAGTCATGAGATATGTCGATGACGTCCGTGTCGAAGCCGCCGGTATCATGGTCATTGGCGGCCGGGCGAAATGCCGGTGCCTCCTCGTCATCCTCCTCGGACGTGAAGGCCTCCTCAAGCTCCATGTATGCCTCCTGGAGGAAGCGGCGATTCGCCTACACCTCCACCTCGGACTGGATGGAGTCGAGGATGGTCTGCTGCCCCGCCGCCTCCTCTGCTTGGACAAGCTCGAACTCCGCGAGCGCGTTCTCCATCCCGAATCTGGCCTGCTCCGACGCCGGTGCCTCCTTCTCCTCGTCCGACGGCAACTCCTGCTAGCTCCTGCACCGGCGCCACCATCTCCGCCCCTCCTCCTCCTGCTTCGGCGCCTCCACCTCCTCCTGCTCTGGCGCCTCCTCATCCGGACTATCCGGAGGCAGGCCGGTCGCAATGTGTGCGGCGCGACGCGCGGCTCGGGCCTCCCACTGCAGGAAAAACATATTTTGCTGTGTGTTTTTGTGTAAGCCAAGTGTTTTTTATGGGACGCTCGGCTTATATCGACTTAAGCCGAGTATCCACATAAAGGCACACGGCGAAGAAAGGACCCTTAGCTTACTGCCACGTACGCCGTGATACGACTGACAAATACTCGGCGTACGTAAAAACGCACGGTGTACAGAGCAAAATCTATCGGCTTCTACGACCCGCACGGCGAACAGACGTGACACATGACGGTGCTCGTCGCGCTTCACGGCACCGTGATTGTGGGTGGGGGGGGGGGGGGGGGGTGTCTAAAGATAAAAACAGGGCATACTTAAGGCGGGCAGCTTTGATGGCATCACACGCAACATTGTTGTCTGTGCATACCTCCTCGTCCCGCATGGCCGTGCGGATTCCAATATCGCCATTAAGGCCTTGTACAATGCAAGGTGCTAAGGAGAGGTGCTTAGAGAAATAAACCAGGCTTTCCTTAAGCAGCGGTGCTTATTTGTACAGAGCAGACGCTTAATTAGGCGTCTCTTCTATAGAAATAGACACTGGTGCTTCAGAAAACCCGATTTATTTTTCCAAGCACCTCCGTAAGCATCTAGCATTGTCCAAGGCATAACGGTGGTATAACACCGGCCACCAGCGACAGCCAACCTCCCTCGCCCTATAAATTCCCCCTTCCACCCCCCCTCCATCTCTTCACAGCCGCCCGACGCCTCCACCACCGCTACTATGCCGCCTCACGACCACGAGGCCGGCAGCAGCAGCAGCTGTCCGGCGCGCAACCTTTACCGTCCGGGAGGCCGAGGAGCTGGCAAGGTTCGGCATAACGGCGTCGCCGGACTTGAGGCTACCAAAAGGTTGGAACCTCAGCCTAGGAGGCGCCCCAGTGGTGTCAGTCCCTCCCACCGGCACGCCTGCCCTGCAACGCGCCATTGCCACGTTTCGAGCGCGTAGGGCGCCAGAGATGAGGGAGCAGCCAGAGTACAGGGCCGACAGCCCGTACTGGCCGGGCATCCTCACTGAGCAGCGGCAGGACCTATTCGTCCGGTACGACGGCAACGTCTTTCCATTCCACCATAATTGCGAGGCGCGGCGGGTGTTCTGGGCAGGGCGTATCCTCGATGGCGTGCTGGCCACGTACCGCGGGCAGGGCCCCATGCCCCTCGCCGAGCTCGCCATGCACCAGGGCGCACACGGTGTCCCCCAGGGCGCGCCCAGCACCCACCAGGCTGCGTACAGCATCCCCCAGGGCCTGTCCGGCATGCACCAGGGCATGAGGCCGCACAGCGCGGCGTCAGGCGCCCTTCGCATCCCGAAGCCGGAGCCGGAGTGGCCTATCCCGGCGGTGAAGCACGAGCCGGACCTGTCGCCCCTACTAGCGGAGTACGCGCAGGTGTAGCCCGAGGACAGCGAACCGGAGGATGAGCCAGGCCTCCTCCGCGCGATCCGCAAATCGCAGGCGTACCAGCCGTTGCCGCACCACCCCGACGACCCGGCGGATCAGCCCGGCCTCCACTACGCCCTTCGCAACTCGGTGGCCGATGTCGCCATCGATGTGGACGGCGACTGGCTCTACGGTGGTGACGTCAACAACGA
This sequence comes from Thinopyrum elongatum, assembly GCA_011799875.1. Classification (NCBI taxonomy): domain Eukaryota; kingdom Viridiplantae; phylum Streptophyta; class Magnoliopsida; order Poales; family Poaceae; genus Thinopyrum; species Thinopyrum elongatum. Next base: position 562,025,380 of record CM022302.1, read on the forward strand.
CGACTAGTAGGCGGCATGGGCGACGTGGACGACGCGTGGATGGCGAGGGGTCCGCCGGTTTAGATTTTAGGTTTTAAATTTCGATCAATATATTGTAAAAATCCTAGATATTGAATGAAATTTGAAATGTATGACCCGGCCTGTGTGATGTTCTAATTTGAAATGTGTTCTAATTTTCTTCAAGCATTTTACATCAAATTCGTTAAAAAACAGTTGCCCATCACTAGTAGAAAACAGGGATTTGGTTCAGGCCTGCCCAGCCCATTAGTCCCGGTTCAGTCACGAACCGGGACCCATGGGGGCAAACATCCCGGTTCGTGCTCCCAGGGGGCCGGCCGGGCCTCGTGAAGCATTGGTCGCGGTTCGTCTGGACCCTTTTGTCCCGGTTCCAGACACGAACCGGGACCAATGGGCCTCGCTCCAGGCCCACATCCATTGACCCCGCCTTTGGTCCTGGTTCCAGCCACGAACCGGGACCAATGGTGCGGCTATATATACTCCACACTGCTCTGTTTTTCTGGCCGGCGAGGGGAGGGCTTTGTGGTGCTCTAGCTCACCTTCTATGCACATGAGGTGTTCGATGAAATGCCCGAGCCACACTACTTAAGCTTTCTTCTCTCCAAACTCGACCTCCAAGCTCCATTTTCCTCAAGATTTGTCTAGGTTTAGCGGTCCGTCACGTCCCGTCCCCGTCTTCACCGCCGTCGATCGCCCGCGCCGATCTTGTCGCCGGCACCACCGTGGTGAGCCTCTTGTTCTTATCTTCTTTCTAAAAGAAAAAAAAAATTCTTACTTGTATGACTTAGAAAGATACTTGTATAATTTTCTTACTTTTATTATTGTTTGTTATTATATAGTGCGATGGTTTTGGTATCCGCCCCCGTCGGCCCTCGTCCTGTCTATGATTCGGATGTGGTATATATTATATTTTAAAACTATTTGGTTCATTTATTGTTTATGACAATTATGCCGACCAACGTGACATAGTTTTTTTTATCAAGGAGGTATGTGAACCAGAAATTCCAACCGACCCTATTGTCGAGAGGTTAAATTTAGTTGAAGAAGAAAACAATTACTTGAAGGAAAAATTGAAAAAAATTTAGGAGGAGAAGATGATATTGGAGTTGCATGTTGCGGATGTCCTCGATGATCGCAAGATCAAGATGGATGCAATGCACTTCAAGATTAGAAAGTATAGAAAATATGCCATTCATACCGAGGCTTGGTATCATTATGCCGTTGCATCAATTGTTATCTTGGTTGCGATTATGATCGCATTTGTTGTTGCATTGAAATGTTTTACATACTTTCAATGTATGGTTTAATTAGATGCTCTGGAGAGCTATATGTTGTTCAATGAGAACTATGTATGTACTTTGGTTTTAATGTGATGATGAACTTTTATTAATTTGGTCACTTATCTATTCATGATGTTCTGTAATAGTTTTTGACACACTTACTTATATATAATGCACGCAGATGAACCGGCAATGGATGTACGGTGACAGACGCACCTCCGAGTACATTAAGGGCGTGCATAATTTTCTCGAAGTGGCTGAGGCAAACAAGCAGAATGGTTTTATGTGTTGTCCATGCCCTATATGTGGGAATATAAAGTCTTACTCTGACCAGAAAATCCTTCACACCCACCTGCTTTATAAGGGTTTCATGCCACACTATAATGTTTGGACCAAGCACGGAGAAATAGGGGTTATGATGGAAGACAGCGAAGAAGAAGAGGACGATGACAACTATGTGCCCCCTGAATACGGTGATGCTGCAATAGGGGAAGCTGAAGATCAAGAGGAACCAGACGATGTGTCCGATGATGATCTCCGCCGGGTCATTGTTGATGCAAAGAGACAGTGCGAAAGTGAAAAGGAGAAGCTGAAGTTCGATCGCATGTTAGAGGATCACCAAAAAGGGTTGTACCCCAATTGCGAAGATGGCAACACAAAGCTTGGTACCGTACTGGAATTGCTACAGTGGAAGGCAGAGAATGTTGTGCCTGACAAAGGATTTGAGAAGCTACTGAAAATATTGAAGAAGAAGCTTCCAAAGGATAACGAATTGCCCGACAGTACGTACGCAGCAAAGAAGGTCGTATGCCCTCTAGGATTGGAGATGCAGAAGATACATGCATGCCCTAATGACTGCATCCTCTACCGCGGTGCGTACGAGGATTTGAACGCATGCCCGGTATGCGGTGCATTGCGGTATAAGATCAGACGAGATGACCCTGGTGATGTTGACGGCGAGCCCCCCAGGAAGAGGTTTCCTGCCAAGGTAATGTGGTATGCTCCTATAATAACACGGTTGAAACGTCTGTTCAGAAACAAGGAGCATGCCAAGTTGATGCGATGGCACAGAGAGGACCGTAAGAAAGACGGGAAGTTGAGAGCACCCGCTGACGGGTCGCAGTGGAGAAAAATCGAGAGAAAGTACCAGGATGAGTTTGCAGGTGACCCAAGAAACATATGGTTTGGTTTAAGCGCGGATGGCATTAATCCTTTCGGGGAGCAGAGCAGCAATCACAGCACCTGACCCGTGACTCTATGTATGTATAGCCTTCCTCCTTGGATGTGCATGAAGCGAAAGTTCATTATGATGCCAGTTCTCATCCAAGGCCCTAAGCAACCCGGCAACGACATTGATGTGTACCTAAGGCCTTTAGTTGAAGAACTTTTACAGCTGTGGAATGAAAAAGGTGTACGTGTGTGGGATGAGCACAGACAGGAGGAATTTGACCTGCATGCGTTGCTGTTTGTAACCATCAATGATTGGCCTGCTCTCAGTAACCTTTCAGGACAGACAAACAAGGGATACCAGGCATGCACGCACTGTTTAGCTGACACCGAAAGTATATACCTGGACAAATGCAGGAAGAATGTGTACCTGGGGCACCGTCGATTTCTTTCGACCAACCATCAATGTCGAAAGAAAGGCAAGCATTTCAAAGGCGAGGCAGATCACCGGAAGAAGCCCGCCATGTGTACCGGTGATCACGTACTTGCTATGGTCAATGATTTACGCGTAATCTTTGGAAAGGGTCCCGGCGGACTATCTGTTCCTAATGACGCTGAGGGACGCGCACCCATAAGGAAGAAGAAATCTCTATTTTGGGACCTACCCTACTGGAAAGACCTAGAGGTCCGCTCTTCAATCGACGTGATGCACGTGACGAAGAACCTTTGCGTGAACCTGCTAGGCTTCTTGGGCGTGTATGGAAAGACAAAAGATACACCGGAGGCACGGGAGGACCTGCAACGTTGGCACGAAAAAGACGGCATGCCTCCAAAGCAGTATGAAGGTCCTGCCAGCTACGCTCTTACCAAAGAAGAGAAGGAAATCTTCTTTGAATGCCTGCTCAGTATGAAGGTCTCGTCTGGCTTCTCGTCGAATATAAAGGGAATAATAAATATGCCAGAGAAAAAGTTCCAGAACCTAAAGTCTCATGACTGCCACATGATTATGACGCAACTGCTTCCGGTTGCATTGAAGGGGCTTCTACCGAAAAACGTTCGATTAGCCATTGTGAAGCTATGTGCATTCCTCAATGCAATCTCTCAGAACGTGATCGATCCAGAAATCATACCAAGGCTAATGAGTGATGTGGCGCAATGTCTTGTCAGTTTCGAGGTGGTGTTCCCACCATCCTTCTTCAATATCATGACGCACGTCCTAGTTCATCTAGTCGACGAGATTGTCGTTCTGGGCCCCGTATTTCTACACAATATGTTCCCCTTTGAGAGGTTCATGGGAGTCCTAAAGAAATATGTCCGTAACCGCACTAGGCCAGAAGGAAGCATCTCCATGGGCCATCAAACAGAGTATGTCATTGGGTTTTGTGTTGACTTCATTCCTGACCTTAAGAAGATTGGTCTTCCTCAATCGTGGTATGAGGGAAGACTGACTGGAAAAGGCACGGTAGGAGGGGACTCAATAATATGCAGGGACGGGCATTCTTGGTCTCAAGCACACTACACAGTTCTACAGAACTCTACCTTGGTGACCCCGTATGTCGATGAACACAAGAACATTCTGCGCTCCAAACACCCAGAGCAGTGTGACGACTGGATTACCTGTGAACACATCAGGACTTTCGGCAGTTGGTTGGAAACACGTCTCAGAGGTGACAACACTGTTTCTGATGAGCTGTACTCGTTGTCCAGGGGACCATCTTCGACTGTATTGACTTACAAAGGATACGAGATAAATGGGAATACATTTTAGACGATCGCCCAAGATCAAAAGAGCACCAACAAAAACAGCGGTGTCCGCTTTGATGCAGCAACCAAGAGGGGAAAGGACACATATTATGGTTACATAGTGGACATATGGGAACTTAACAACGGACATGATTTTAAGGTCCCTTTGTTTAAGTGCAAATGGGTTAATCTGTCAGGAGGCGGGGTACAGGTAGACCCACATTACGGAATGAAAACAGTGGATCTGAACAATCTTGGGTACACAGACGAACCATTCGTCCTAGCCAATGATGTGGCGTAGGTTTTCTATGTGAAGGACATGTCTACCAAACCGAGAAAAAGAAAAGATAAGGAAGCGAATACATCATACGATGAGCCAAAGCGCCACATAGTTCTTTCAGGAAAAAGAGACATCGTGGGATTGGAGGGCAAGACAGACATGTCTGAAGATTATGAAAAGTTTCATGAAATTCCTCCCTTCAAAGTCAAGGCTGACCCAAGCACCCTGTTAAGCGATGAAGAATATCCATGGTTACGGCGCAATAAGCAAAGGACACAAGCGAAAAAAAAGTGAAGACTTTCTCTCCAAAACTATTATGATTACGCCTTTAATCTAGAATATCACTGCAGTTACATGTGAAGAAATGAAATGCCTCTTGTAACAGATGAGTTTTCATCCGAAACCCTGATACTTCGAAAGAGATTGTCCATTTTGTACACGAAGTGCATCCAGCTTTTGCCCTAACCCTCTCTACTTTTTAGCACATGCTTTGTGGGTGAAATGATGATACCATGCCAACTTTCAACCTTTTCAGAGTTCTTTTGAAGTGCTTTTCAATTATAGGGTCATTTAGCTCAAAAAAATCAATAAATGCATGAAAAATACCAAATGAAGTCAGAAAGGGTTGAAAATTGATGATGTGGCTTTCAATGGTGGATTTTGAACACACAAAAAGTCTGGAGTTCAAATAAGTTCAAAAAAATGAAATCCCTTTGTAACAGATGAGTTTTCGTCCGAAACCCTGATACTTCGAAAGAGATTGTCTATTTTGTACACGAAGTGCATCCAGCTTTTGCCGTAACCCTATCAACTTTTTAGCACATGCTATGTGGGTGAAATGATGATACATTACCAACTTTCAACCTTTTCAGAGTTCATTTGAAGTGCTTTTCAATTTTAGGGTCATTTAGCTCAAATAATGAACTAATAGCAAAAAGAATGAACTAGAAAACTTTCATGAAACTCTAATAACAAAAAGAATCAACTAAAAAAATCAATTAAAATATAGAAAAAAGAATCAACTAAAAAGCTTTTATAAAACTCTAATAGCAAAAAAATTATAAAGAATTTATAAAGAATCAACTAGAAAACTAAAATTATAAAAAATGTATGCAACTAAAATTATCAAAGTATTTTTTGTTCAAAACATTAATAGCAAAAAGAATTATCATAAGAATTTTTTGTTAGAAACTTATAAGCAAAAAGAATTATCATAAAGAATTTTTTTGTTAAAAACTAAAATAACAAAATCTGTTTTTTAATATAATGATAAAACGCAGTAATATTAAATAGCAAGAAAAAGAATCACTCAAATATCTATTTTTATAGTTAAGTTATTCACAAACTAGTGATTCACACAAATTTCAAAGAATTCAAATTTAAACTATTCAAATTTGAAAACTAATGGCACTAACAGAAAGTTTATAATTTTTGTGACCTAACAGCAAAAAGAATTAAAAAATAAAGAAAAAAACAAAAAGAAAATAAATAATGCAAAAAACAAAACAAAAAAATGGAAAAAAAATGCCGCCTACTGGGCCACCACGGCCTGAATACGACTAGAAACCCAACCATGCAGGTGGGCCAGGATTCAGGCCCGCAGAAGGCCCAGTAGGCCCACAGGCATATACAGAGAGGTTAGGGCCGTAAGCCTGCTTTAGAAAGGAGCTTGAATGCTCAGGCGCACCGCGCCTTTTAAACAGGTGCGCCACTCTCTCAACTAGCGAGGTGGGACTAAACTCCCACCATGCCGCTGTGCAAGCCCATTGGTCCCGGTTGGTGATACAAACCGGGACCAATGACCCCCTTTGGTCCCGGTTCGTGGCACCAACCGGGACCAATGCCCCCCTTTGGTCCTGGTTCGTGCCACCAACCGGGACCAAAGGTCTCTGCTTCCCGCCCTTTGGGCTGACGAAAAGAGACCTTTGGTCCCGGTTGGTGGCACGAACCGGGACCAAAGGTTGGCATTGGTCCCGGTTCGTGCCACAAACCGGGACCAAAGGTGTGGGTATATAACCCCACACTTAGAGAAATTCCACCCCACCCCGCCATTCTTCTCTGAATGCTGCCAGGCTGCCCCTGCTTCCTCGACGCCGTCGCCGCCCCGTGGTCGCCGTCGCCGCCCGCTCCTAGACGCCGTCGCCGCCCGCGCCCCTGCCCTGCCCCGACGCGCCGCCCGGCCCGTGCCCCCTGCCTCGACGTACGCCGCCCGCCCTGTGCTCCCTGCCTTGACGCCGGCCGCCCCGTGCCCCTGCCCCGACGCCGCCCCGCGCCCCCGGCCTGCCCCGACCACGCCGCACCTCTCCTTGCCGTTCGTTCCGGCCGGCCTCCTCCTCTCTGTTTTTGTTTTTTTATATGATGATTCTTTTTGTTCATAGATGATATATATGTAGTTTATATGATGATATGTATATGTATATATATGATGATATTTCCTGTTTTTTCATAATTTTTTGTTCATAGATGATATATATGTAGTGTATATGATGATATATATGTATGTGTATGCAAAAGTTACATTTAAGAAAAAAAGAAAATGTATGTATTATGTTCATATGCAAAGAATATGCAAAAGTTAGAATTTTTTTGTAGAAGATGATGATGATGATGATATGATGATATATGAAAACTTGGTCAATTTTTTTGTATTAGATGATGATGATGATGATGATATATGAAAAATTGGTCAATTTTTTCTGTTGCAGATGTTTGAATATATTAAAAGTTTGTCATATTGAAAAAAGTTTTAATCTTGCATATTTCATGATGCAACATTTGATCCAATGTAACTAGATGCAATAATTTTAATCATATGTCATAGGGTAGAGGGTCGTGGATCGCCGAGCGGTCGGGGGTCGTGAACTAGGGTAGAGGGTCGAGGGTTGCCGAGGGGTCGAGGGTCGAGGGTCGTCCAGGGGTCGAGGGTCCAGATTTATCAAGAATGCCCCCATTATGGATGTGCACAAGTTGATCCAATTTTTTTTCTGATCTCATCTATATATATATATATATATTCTTCTATATGTCACGTTGTCTGTCAAAGTATTGAAGAAATCCATGGCTTCATCATTTGCCAGAAGTAACAGGCGTATGATGCTACGAAGCTATTCAAAGTTGTTTTGGAACGGAGTTCCTGATAGAATAATTCACCTTTTGGTATGAATTTCAGCAAAAGCCTTCCAAATAGTGATATTCGGAAGGCTCTTGCTGAACTTTGTACCAAAAAGCAAATTATTCTATCGGGAACTCCGTTCCAAAACAACTTTGAAGAGCTTCGTACCATTATGCGCCTGTCATTTCCGGCTAATGATGCAGTCATGGTTTTCTTGAATTCTTTGACACTAGACAACGTGACATATAGAAGGGTAGATGAGATCAGGAAAAATATGGACCATTTTCTGCACATCGAGAATGGCGTCATTTTGTTAAATCCCTTGTCGGTCCGGACGTTGGACATTCATGAGAGAGGCGGTCTGGCCCAAACCCTATAAGCGTTGTCGAGGCCACCCCAAACCCTAGAAGCATTGCCTAGGCCACCCCAAACCCTAGAAGCGTTGTCGAGGCCACCCCAAACCGTAGAAGCGTCGAGCTAGCAAGGTCTACGTTTGCACTAATATATCCCTATGTCATGTTTGTATATTAATTTCCATGTTGTAATATTTGCAGAAACTATGGAGCACCGAGACATCGAAGCAGAACAGTTGTTGGGGGACATAATCCTCGGCGGAGGTGATGTCTTGTCGTATCTCAACGACACCGATGGTCTAGAAGGAGAGGGTGAAGCAGGCTCCGGTGATCGAACAATGGAGGTGGAAGGACATGATTATGATGGCTCCGGTGACGGACTGCCGGTGGAAGAAGGAGACCGTGATGACTGCTCCGGTGAGCGAACGGAGGAAGGAGCTGTTGCAAAGTCCAGCGAGGTATATATATTAATTAAGCCCGTGCTGACTAGCTAATTGATGCATTAATTGTTTTGGTATGTACACATATTAACTCTCTTCTTTCTTCTTTTCTAACCCTCCGGATCGAGCCAAACTTCGGTGACAAGACGAGGCCCGAAGAAAAAGTTGCACCTGGATGAAAGATTAACGATCATAGCAATCAAGGGCGATGGCCAACCGATTGAACCCAGCCGGACCAAGGAAGCATTTTCTGCTCAGTGCGAGGTTCTTGTTAGGGACATGATCCCGATCAACATCCACCAATGGAATAAGCCTAAGAGCGAAGACCCTCAAGTGTCTTTTGTCAATGATAGACAGAAAGATGATCTTTGGACCGCGCTGAAGGCAAATTTCACCCTACCGCCAGAGGAGGATCCGGATAAGCCAGTTATAGAGCCATTGGTCAAGGCTCATGCTCTTAAGAAGATGGCAGATCTATTCAGGAGGTGGAAGAATGAGTTGAAATCAATGTTTGCCGACAAAGGGAAGACTCCAGAATTCACCAGACGATTTGAGAAGATAAGAGATCACTGGCCCGCATTTGTGGCCCACAAGACATCGAAGAAGAGTAAGAAGATGTCAGCGACAAACAAGAAAAATGCTGCAAAGAAGGAGCATCACCATCGCACGGGGTCAGGTGGCTACCTCAAAGCCCGGCCGTTGTGGGACAAGGCTGAGAAGGACCTGCTTGATAAAGGGGTCGAACCAGAGACATTGAACTGGCCAGACCGTTCAAGGACTTGGTTCTTCAGGGTTGGGGGAACCTTGGACCCTGAAACAGGGAAGTGCCGTTGGACGGAGGAGCAACTTGAAATACCCGTCAAGAAGCTTCAGAAGTATATCGCCGCAGCGAAGCAAGGGACGTTCGTTCCCGACAGAGAGAACGACGAGCTCACACAGGCCCTCGGGAATCCTGAGCAATCAGGACGAACACGAGGCACGGCAGGCTCCGTTGCGTGGAAGGTTGGGTTTCCCAGCGCAAGCGGTTACAAAACCCGGGAGAGAAGGAGGAAAGTGGAGCAGACCGAACTGCAGAAGCTGAATGCGAGGGTACGAGCGCTAGAGGAACAAGTTCAGAGCCAGCGACCTGCCGGAGCTACCCCGCCATCTTTGCGGAGAAGCAGCGTGGCTTCCACCGAGCTCCTTCAGCAGCCTGACTTCACGGCTCCCAGCTACCCCATGGATGCTATCACGGAGGCTCAAGATTGCCACCTTATGACGCAATGGCAGCACCTCAAAGTCAAGGCGGCTGTCGGCTCTGTTGCACCTCCTGAACCCGGCGCAACTTTTCACTGCCTTCCGATTCCACAAGACTATGCTGTTGTGATGGTCGATGAAATAACGGAGGGATTTGAGGAGCTCGAGCTTGACCGCCCTACCGGTGAAGAGGAGACTCAGCTGGGTCTTGCTCTGAAGACTCCATGTCTATGGCGGAAGGAGCTCATCAACCTTCCGAACTGGACGCCTTTGCCTCCTCCTCCTCCTCCGGCGAGTCAGGGCACTCCGCCTCCTCCTCTGCCTCCTCCTCCGGCGAGTAATCAGGGCACTCCGCCTCCTTCTCCGGCTGCTCCGACGCGTGGCGGCACTCCGCCTCCTCCTCCGGCGAGTGATCAGGGCACTCTGCCTCCTTCTTCGGCTGCTCCGGCGCATGGCGGTATTCCGCCTCCTTATCCGCCTGCGTCGGCATGTCCGAGCAGCCCGCCTCCTCCTCCGCCTCGTCAGCAACAGCGGAAGACAGCCGCCGCCGCTCCGGCTGCTCCGGCGCGTCGTAGCACTCCGTCTCCTCTGCCTCGTAAGCAACAAAGGAAGACAGCCGCAGCCACTCCGGCTGCTCCGGCGTCTAGCAGTACAGCCAGAGGTGGGAGGCAATACAGATTCGGTCCATCTCTCAAGCCTCTAAAGAAGTTACCATACGAGATGACCGAGGAGGAAAATGCATAGATCTGTCAAGCCCAAGTGAAGGACATTTTTGCAAAGAAAAATCCACCTCCGGAGGAGAAGATAGATCCGGTGAAATTGAAGCACACTTTGGATGCCCTGAAGCGACCACCACCGCCTCCGCCGGATGACAACCATGTCCGCGCTCTTAAAAAGGCAGTGCAAGGAGCGCGCCGGTCGGGAACTACTTCAAGTGACAAAAGGTTACAAAAACGAAGAAGTGGGAAAAAATTCCCCAGCTTGGCGGACAGGCGAACCAATCGTGCCCCCCGCTCAAGGTGTCTAGCGATATCGTCGCCAATCTGCCGGGGATGCTGCCCGGTACCAATCCTGATGATTACCTGCCCGACGATGCACATTTTGATACAATGGAGGTGGACGAACACAAATACCGGTATGGGAAGCCTCTCGTCAAACCTGGTGATCCTCCTCTAACAACGATGATGCGAAGATTCCATAAGTGGTACATGGACACCTGCAAGTCTGGGAAGGATATTTTGACGCTGAGAGTTAAAGAGGAGCACGACCTCATTGGAATTGATCTGTTGTCTATTCCATTTGAGGAGTTATTCCAGTTTTTCAATCAAAAGGCCCTTGATAAAATAATCATCACTTGCTACTGTCTATAAGTACTACTTCTGTAATTAAGTCTCTATATATAGCTCAGCTCTTTCATTGCATGTATATATAATTATCCTCACTATATTATGCAGATTGAAGATCGTCGAATGCAGAAAAGCACAAATCTATGATATTGGGTTCATTAACACAAATCTCATAGATGAATGGACGGTTAAATTTAATGCCAAAGAAACCGAGGCCAACTTGCTAAAATCGTTGCTTAAAAATCAAAACAAAGAGAAAATAATCTTTCCTTACAACTTCAAGTGAGTGTTACTATCTTGTGCATACTCGGTTTCCCTTATTACTCGAGGTTATATATAGTAATGTAATTGATGAGTTATGCATAGGTGCGTAGCTTTCACTTTATTCTCCTAGAGATTAAGCTTGAGCAAGGACTAGTAACCGTCTTAGACTCAAGACGAAAAGATCCCAAGGAGTATGCGGCCATGACTGAAATGCTCCTGAAGTAAATTCAATCGATCATTATCGCACCATATCGGCAACTTTGTTCATTTCCTGATATCAAGTAATTATTTTCTTTGTCTCGCAGTGTTTGGAAAGTGTTCACCGCAGAAGCTCCGGGACTGTCGAGGGAGCTGCGATTTACACACCCGAAGGTAAGTACTACTAGCTAGTTCCGCGCATCTCCCATTGATTCTATCTAGTTTCATCAATACCATTTATAATGCTTGATTATCAGTTTGATTGACCTCTATTTCTCGTAAAGTGGTTGTGGCAGGAAGGCGGGAATAATTTTTGTGTATACTACGTTTGCGAGTACATCTACAACGCGACGACCTCTAAGCGGGGCTACTATGAAAAACAATATGAAGTGCGTAAGCAATAATATTCACAATTTTATTTTATTACCATCATTTGTGTTGAGTTTCATTCATATATATGTATTGACCCCCTTCTTCAAATTAGATGTGGCAGCTGCGGGATGAACTCCTACCACAAGATCGCATAAAAGCAATTCAAGAGGAATTGGCGGGATTCTTTCTTGACCACGTCATCAATAAGGACGAAGAATACCATGTGGAACTTGACATCAGATGTTAGGGATTGTAAGAGATATTATATTGTATATATGTAGCTAGTAGCGTCGGATAGATATATACGAAAACTTGTTGTTCGACCAATCTCTCGGAAAAGGAGGAGGTCGATCACTTCTCTCTGTATATGTTCATGACGATCTTGTGTACTTAGTGGTTTCCTTCATTTACTTACTAGCTAGCATGTCGAGTCCTCTCTATACGTATAGTACGTAGCGTCGACCAAGCACGGAGATAAGAGAGGACACTTCTCTCTATTAGCTAGCTAACACAATATATGAAACCCCTAAATTAACCATACAAAACCCCCAAAAGCCCCAACCCCCCCCCCCCCCTTAAAAAAAACAAAAACTCCAGCCCCTGAACTGCTGACGCGTGGATGCTTTTTGGTCCCGGTTGATGCTACCAACCGGGACAAAATGCCCTGCTGCCTGGGTAAGCCGCAGTGGCCACGTTGAGCCCCATCTGTCCCGGTTAGTAGGCGAACCGGGACTAAAGGTATTGGGCTTTAGTCTCGACCCTTTAGTCCCGGTTCCAGAACCGGGACAAATGGGCCTGTAGAACCGGGACAAATGGGCCTTTTCCTACTAGTGCATAAAGGACAAAAAGTAATTTGTTAGCACTCGGCTTACCTCTATGCCATGCGCAACGGCGGGCTCTCGACCTTTTATTTTGGCCACGTGGCGGCCCCCTGTGGGTCGTTGTCGCAGATGGAAACCGAGTCCCTGGCACTCGGCTTACACCCTGGCACCGTTAACGTGGGCTAACCGTCACTTGCCTTTTTTTTTTTTTTTTGCTGTGGGCTGCTGATTTCGCCTTGGCCTATAGGTTTGCCGAGGCCCAAACAAAAAGTTGAATACAAGTCAAAACTGAGAAACTTCAGCCCTCAAAAAAAAAAACTGAGAAACTTCAAAGAGTGGTGTTGTTCCAAGCTTGTCGCTGTAAATATGTAGAATGATTACCCGCAAAAAGAAATAGAAAGATTAGTGTGTTCCGATAGCACGTGCTGGAATTTTCGAGCATGGCAACTTCCTGGTTCCTGGACACACAAGTATGGACACGGACACTTGCAGGAAGGATAACAAAAGGCCGGTGCTTTACATTCCAAGTGGAGTTTTCTTCACGCTCAGAGGTTGTGATTCATCTTGACCTACTATTCCGCCGGTCATTTCACATCCATTTTATCCTTGACTGCAAGTCATCTGAACTTTATTGCGTGACTGTTCAAAAAATCTAGAGTGGGAATTTAAGTGGTTGTAATCCATTTAGACTATTCCTCCTCAGAAATTCGTGTGTTGCCACACAAAAAAACATGATTCTGTGCTACAAACTTATCTTAACAAAATCCATTAATTTGGCAACATGCATCAGCAAGTACTACCTCATCTGGGTGACAATTAACCGTACGTTTGGTTAGACCAAAATGACATCCACCTTCAGCTCTGGACAAACGCTAACAGTGTCCATGGTTGGAGGGTTGATTTCTGGTGTGCCCTTCTGAAGCGCGACATCATCCCTTGCCTTGCTAATCTCTTGGCAAGTTAGAAGTGAGAGGAATGCGAGGGTCTTTCAACATGTCGAGACTCCTCCCTTGACCATTTTCGCGAAGAACAAAGATGAAGCTAAATCTTTAGTGACAGCAGGCGTAAAGCCAGGGCCGGCCCTGGTCTATGGCCAGAGGAAAGAAGTCCACATAACCCCCTCATGTTTCAGTAATTGGCTACTTAACCCCCTCAACTCCGAAACCAGATATTTAACCCCTGAAGTTTACAATACCAGATGAATCACCCCACACCCTGTTATAAGCTGTTTCGTTAAGCTGTTTTGCAACCTGGCATGAGTCAATGAGCTGAGGTGAACATTGGGCCTTACATGTCAGAGACTCAAATATATCTCCCCTACTATGACGCGACTCGTACTGCTACTACCTGGCGGTGCTGCTCCCGCTGCTTCGGCCGATGGCGGCAGCGACGAGCAGGAGTGGTTCAACGTGGCGGTGCAGAACCACGGCATCTGGGGCTAGACCCACGGCGACGATGTGTGCAAGTTCTCTAGCGTGGCTGCATCGAGGTAGATGGCAGCTCAACGCCCTTGCCGAAACTTGCCGAGCTCCGCGAGTTCATGTCTTCGACGACGGCAACGGGAATGCCTGCCAGACCTGGACGCAGCAAGCGACTGAGCTCGGAGTGGCCATGGCGCCATGCCACCACCCGAAATAGATGGCAACACAACGCCCTTGCCGGAACTTGCCAAGCTCCGCGAGTTCATGTCTTGGACGACGAAAGCGGGAAGACCTGCACGGAGCTGGACGCAGCAAGCGACGGAGCCCGGAGTGACCATGGCGCCACCCAAGGCAGACGAGAAAGCACGCGCGCAAGGGCTATGCATGGGGTGGGTAATAGCAGCTGGAGTAATGCTTGTGGCGATCCGATCGTTTCGAGTCTCGCGTGCATGGCACTACTAGTGCTGAATCCATTGAAGCAAGGATCGATCAGGAGCATGTGTACGTGCATGTGTTGCTTTCCGGCCAGCGGCAAAGATCGATAAGCGTGCTGCCGGGCTCTGGCTGGCGCATGCTCTTGTGTACGCATGTGTTGCTAACTGATCAGGGATAAATCAAGCTAGCCACATAGGAAGCGGAATCGTCAGCGTACGTTGCCGTACTTTGCCGTCGTCGTCGTGTGTCAGCGGAGAGTACTCAGCGGTGTGGAGCTTGCCCAACAATGTGAAGACGGATATGGCGACTGCGGCTGTACAAAAGCATCTGTGTGCGGCAGTATGGAGGCGACCGAATGTAACTTAGTCTGGTCAGGTCTGGAGGCAGTGCGAGTTGCAGCATCAGGTGGCGGTGGGGATTTGGACGGCGAGAAGCACAACCCGAAACGATGGAGATAGCCTAGGCCAGCCACGTGAACAAAACCACTCTCAAAACCATTTCTAAATCTCAGGGGGTGTTTTGAATGGTTTTGTAAAGTTTAGGGGGTGATATACCTGGTTTTAGAGTTGAGGGGGTTAAGTAGCCCGTTCGTGAAACCTAAGGGGTTATGTGGACTTCTTTCAAACCAACTTCATTTTCTCTTGTGTTGATTCACCTTCAGTCAACAGTTTAATTACCTCAGCCTTGGGTTCATCAATTCCGACAAGCTCGGAGGCATGCTGAAAGATAGCAAGGGCTCTAGGATCAATGGTTGTGTTCTTGGCCTTGGAGAAGGCCTCGCGGGCCTTGTACCTTCCATTCCTCTTTGCCACCTCTATGATCTGTTTCTTCAGATCTTGGCTCTCATTGCCGATGCGACGACGAGCCTTCATCTTCCCCAACTTCCCGAACGAATTCTTCATCTTCTCCAAAAAACCACCTGGCTTTGTATCACCTTCGCCGACACTTTGCATGAAGTCGTCTATGGAGTCCAAACAGCAGACTTCATTAGCGCAGGGGCCATGCGGATTAAACACCATCTAATCCGTTGAATCATAGATGGGCCGTGGGCCCATATATACAATGATTCCTAATTAATCTTGAGGCCCATGTAGGTGTGTGGCAGGAGGTGGGAAGTTTAGTACCACCTTGCTAGTTGAGGAGAGTTAAGGTGCAGGGATGGGTAGAGAACACCATGTCAACTGCAGGTAAAGAGGTGTTAGTAAAGTCATTTGCCCAGGCCATACCAATCTTCTCAATGTCGTATTTTAAGCTCTGAGTGCCCGGCTACTGAAGAGTATATATTTTCTGAGTGCCCGCCTACTGAAGAGTATATATTTTCTGAGTGCAAGTCATTTGCCCAGGCATGGAGGTTACTCCAATCACCGGAGTCTCTGAGTGCCCGCCTACTGAAGAGTATATATTTTCCTGACATGACAATCTTACATGCAACACTGGGGAGCCACCCAACTCATATCTGGTGAGCTATAATTGAAGTCCGAGATACCCTTAAACAGGGTCTGATCCGCAGGATTGGTAATTGCGAAACTACACGTATCTGGGAGGACGCTTGCATTGGTTGCCTAGAGATGAGATGCTGAGGCCCTATGGCGTGAGACGGGAGCATGCCCGCCAAGCCGGACGGCCGCCGCGATCCTTCCTGATACGGGATCCTGGCCGCTGCGCACGATGTATAGAGGAGAAAGGAGGCGATGGTTTTGGGCTGAATCAGGGAGAGATATGTGTATGGTGAGTGTGTGATGGGTCCTACTGTTGGTAACTGAACGATTACGCGGATGTCTGTACATGGTTCAAAAGAAAAAAACATGGCTGTCTGTACTGTATTGGGTGCCGTATGTAAGCCGGTAATGAAACGCTGATGTGGCTGGGCTGCTGATGTGGACTTCTTAGGTATATAGGATATCTAGTCTCTGTCAGAAGTTAATCTTGTCATTGTGTAAAAGCGTTAATTCATGTGTTGATGCATGGTTGAATTATGCCGTGTCACCCTTGTGTAAATGGACATGATGGAGCACGTGTGAACATTCTGTAGCCGTCAATCGTCATTGCTTTTGCCAGGAATTGTAGTCTATTTGGAATTGTTCCCTGGGCTGAAAAAGACAGACAGCCGACCATATAAGGCAATGATCTTGTGAATTAAAGTAGTGCATGGCATTTTATGGGAGAAAAAGTTAGTACCTCGATTCCAGCAACCCATTACCAGGTGAAGGATAGACTAGGGCGGTTGGGGTGTGCGTTGGCTGCTTCCCGAATAGCAGCCTTTGCAGCCTCAACTTTGCTTGTATCGCCCCTCCATAAGTCACATGTGATTTTAACGACACTGGGGAGATTTTCGATTCCAAGATCAAAAGCACCGGTAGTACCGAGAGACTCGGTTTCTGCTGCAGCAAATGTTATCGAGAGGTCATCTACCTTGGGCATGGCTCCAGCCGCAAACGTCAGATTCATCCCAGCATACCGAATATCATAAAGAAACATTCTCAAGTATGAGAATCCAACTTCACCAGAGACCATGACCCTTGTAACACGTCTTAATGGAGTATGTGCAATGTGTAGAAACAGATAACGCAGAACAGGTAAGCCTCCAAGGATATAAAAGTCATTCTGCTCAACTCCGTCCAAACCAAGCCGTAAGTACTGGAGGTTGATAAGGGAGCTCACCCAATCTAGAACATGGAGAATACTCGATTGATAGACCTTAAGCTTCTGGAGGCTAAGTGGCATAGGGCACTGAGATTCTCTTAGTAATTCCGGGGCAGACCCAACCCTTAGAGAACGAAGGTTCCCTAGTTTTTAAGGGAAGCCACAATAATAGCTTTCTTGGACTCATTTTTCAGCATTCACTTTGTCACTACAAATGGATGTGTGCAAAATAAGGGACAATTCCTCCAGACTTTGCAGCTGCCAAAATTCTTGTACGAAGTTAAATGACTGCCTAGCAACATCAACATACTTCAATTTTTCCAGCGCTTGTAGATTGCAAATTCCACAAGGAAGTTGAGTGACGTTTACTATTAGGTGCACCAGTCTCTTGAGATTGACAATAGATGCGGGTACATTATGAATAGAGGTACCTCTTAAGTATAGTATCTCTAAGCACCATAGATGTCCGATTTGTTCTGGGAGCTCACTTACTTTCTCCGCTCCTCGGAGGCTCAGGTGCCTCAGCTGAAACAACTTCCCTACATTTTCAAAATGATGGTTCTCTAGCTGTCGGCAACCCTCAAAGTCCAAAAAGCGCAAATGCTTGAACTTATCCATAGAAGGAATTTCCACTGATATCCCGAACACATCAAGTGATCGGACATGAGACAACACCAAGCCTCTTGGCACTATCAGTTCTTTTTGCTCGCCGGCTTGCAGGGAGAGCCGATGAACTTTGCTTTCTGTCCCAACAGTTAAACTAGGAACACCTACAAAGGTAACAAAGTTTTCTTCAATAGCTTTGGATATGATGAAATCAAGAATTGTGTCATGAAGTCGACAACTCTTGACCCTATCATATTTGCCTGTCTCCACGGGTTGGATCAAACTCCTATTGATTAGCTCATTAAAACACCTTTCTCCAAATTCAGAAGTTGTACTATATCCTGCTTCAGTATGAATCAATCTTTCAGCAATCCACCTATGTATCAAAACTTTCTTCTTAATAATAGAATCTTCAGGGAATATACTCAAACATAGGAGACAAGATTTTAGATGAGCAGGCAGTTCAAAGTAAGTAAGTGACAATATCTTCATCATTCCTTCAACACTGGGATTTCTTTGAAGTGCTCGACCAATCGAATCTTCAACTTGTTTCCATTGACCCTCTGTCCTTCCAGTATTAGCTAACAAACCAGATATAGCAATGATTGCCAAAGGCAGCCCAGCACATTTTTTCAAAATATGCTCAGAAACTTCTTTAAGGTATGACGGGCTATTTTGTTCAGCACTGACTTGTCTTGTGTAAAATAACTGCCTAGAATGCACCATGTCAAGAGGCTTTATGCAATAAATATCTCCACCGAATGGTGTTGATTGGCATGATTCAGCAACATCATTTATACGGGTAGTGGTGATTAAGATACTGCCAGAACTAGTCACGGGAAATGCAAGCTTAATAACTTCCCATGTATCCACGTCCCATATATCGTCAACAACAACAAAATACCTGCACGAGGATACATGGTTGATATCAGTGTCCTAATGATATAAAGAGCATAAAATAAGATAGACAAATACATAAAGCAATAAACATGTTCATGGTGGCGAATATAGTCCCAAGTAAGAAAGCTGACACAAATATTAAATTTGCATATGTCGCTGACTCAGTTCTTGTGTGAATATTGGTACTCCCTCCGTTTCTTTTTTACTCCGCATATAAAATTTGTTTGAAGTCAAACTACACAAAGTTTGACCAAATTTATATAAAAATATATGAACATCTACAATACTAAAACTATATAGTATGAAAATACATTTCACGATGCATTTGATAATAT
Source organism: Thinopyrum elongatum (assembly GCA_011799875.1). NCBI lineage: Eukaryota > Viridiplantae > Streptophyta > Magnoliopsida > Poales > Poaceae > Thinopyrum > Thinopyrum elongatum. The sequence continues at coordinate 562,044,350 of CM022302.1, forward strand.
TGATTTCATATTGCGAATGTTGATAATTTGTTAATATAAAGTTAGTCAAACTTTATAAAGTTTGACTTTGACCGAATTTTATATGTAGACTAAAAAGAAACGGAGGGAGTACATGCTAATTAGTTGGACAAATCATGGAGAGTAGGGCAATACACAGAGCTTAAACATGAGTCACTACCACGGAAAAGAGCAAACGGTGACCAAACAAGAGGTTGACAAAATCATTATCATGTTAATCAGGTGGTCATGAAGATGAAAAAACAGGAGTCTAGCTATAGGTGTGGATCCAAATATCATGTGATATAAGATCAAGAAAAGCTAAATATGACTATATGGAAAAGTTCATTTCTACTCTGGAACAATAGTTTTTTTCCCTAGATTCCCTCTAATTTTTTTAACGCACCACTTAACTCTAAACTACATTTTCCTCTGTTTGAGCGACTACATTGTCGGTGAGGCACATGATCACACGATGCGGGGGCAAAGGATGAGGCCTTGGGGATCTCATAAGAACTGGCCTCCGTAGACAAGCATTGCATTGTTTGGTTGAAGGGACAATAGAGAAGAGGGAGGAAGGAGAACACGTCCATATGGATGTAGGGGGAGCTGGTACATCTGAATATTGAAGGGAGAACTGAAAGAGAGGGTGGAAGAGAAAGAAGGTGGCGTGCATGACATGGCCCGCCCAAAACATGTAATGAGATAAAGTACTCCAAAAATGGTTTGGGCCCAAAAGAGTTACGAAGCGAAGTGAGTTGATAATTTTTTTAAAGGTTATTGCAGGGAACCCTAGGATGCCTCATGGGTCGCTCTCGTGACTCCGGGGGCCCCTGCACCACCACCGACAAAAAACTTCGCCTCTGCCCATCCTCCACACGCCGTAGTCGGAGGAGGCCTAAGGGAAAAACACCACAGGAGAGGGTGGCGGAGAGGACGCTCGTGGCCCATGTCCGCGACCCCTTATCCCTCTCTCGGCTCCACTATCACCCTTAGATCCAGTTCCTCGCCCCGTGCGACGCAACCTCTCCCACTCGCCTTACCTCATCCGGCCCGACAACTCCTGTCCGCGTCCACCCCCTTCAGATCCATGTGTGTTGGATGCCCCACACGCCTCTACTGCTCGGCTACGGTCAGGTGTGGAAGTTGTGGGCTTCACCTCCACATGACCTTGTCGAACGAGGCGAGCCGACACATCTCATGTTCTATTGCACCTCCCACTTCACCCCTCCCTGCTGACCGCGTCGCCCCGCATGTGATTTCCCGCTCCGCCACCACTTTCAGCCTCTTCACTGCTATGTCCCGACTCATCCTAGTGCCCCCAAGAAGCACTCCACCCCAATCTTCTCCTCACCTGTCATAGTCCTTCTCCACCTCCTCGTGCTCTCGTGTGTGCGATACGCTAGCCCAGCCAGACTCTTGCTCCTCCTGCAAGTCTGGGTTGCGTTCTCGATGCTCTGGTTAGCCACTCCACCCATCCCCTCCATGACTGAGTCACCACCTGGCGCGCCGACTCCAAACCACACCGCCCACTTGCGCCATCGTGCTCTAACACGCCTAATTCTGTAGCGGTGGCCTCTGCTCCCCCTTCACCCATAGTGTTGGCTCGTGTCTAGTGACGGGATCCTCCCGCGTTGGCTACCAGTGCCCCTCTCATATCCAAAGAGCACCTTTACCTCCCATTGCTCCTGACCTTATTTCGCCAGCCTTGCATCGGTCGGCGGCGACTGGTTGCCAAAATCGTACGGTTTCCTGGGTGTTGGGTTCGGGAGACATCTACGTGGTGTGCTAGCACTGGTGAAATCCTGGAGAATGCCATGTCGATGGCCATCGACTGGGAAAGGCAATGCCTGTTGACGCGCACGGTCTCTGCTCCCCATGCACGTTGTTGGCGTGTCAATTATCCTCCTCGCAAGGTGCAAACCAGTGATCTTGTCTCTCGCCATGTAAGTTTCCTTCTCAGAAACACAGTAATCTCCACTTCTCGCCATGAGAATCTCCTACAAATCTCTGTACGGCCTCTTCTTGGATCCTTTGTTCTCGCTAACATATAGTTGTGTGTGTCCTCCATGGTCTATGACCAGCTATGGATGAGATACTTTACTCAATTACTTCCAACCAACTAACAATCCCTTCCGGTGGTGAATTGACATTCTTTCTGCATTCTTGTCTCGTCGAGTCGACGTCTTCGCCTCTGGCATTCTCATCTCGCCACGTGCAAGACCGCCCTAATGTTGGAAGATGGATACATAGTGGCGTGCAATGGTGCAGCTCCTTGGTGGTAGAACCATCTGTTATCCTACGTTTATGGTTTTGATGTTGTTGTTGCTCGTTTGCTCTAGCGGCGACCTCTGGGTATTCCACCTTATTGTCTTGCTAGTGTTGACTTTTATATGGTTCTGCATGGACGGTGTTGCTTCCCCACCCACCTATTTGTTTAGGGTGTTGGCCTTTATGTTCTATTGTAACTATGTGTGGGGTGTTTTGCTTTTTCCTATTCTTGCTTCGGCATGATGTTTGCCCCTTAGACTGTATGCTCTTTTGATCTAGCTTTCCTCATAAACTTGATCAAGGTTTTTGATCTGGTCCTCCTCATAAACCGGATAACAGTTCTTGACCAGGTTTCCTGATAAAATGGAGCATTTCTTTTAATAGAGATCAACATTCAGGTGGGGATTCCTCCTCCATGGGCAGGAAAACTAACTTTTCCAACTTTAGAGCAACTCTAGAAGAGTCGCCAAATGTGCTTGATTACCATAATAACTGCCCATTTGGCGATTTTTGTCGAATAAGGCTGATCTAGCTATGCCGCTATCCCACCCTTCCTCTACCGGGAGACTGTAGGGCATTTCTTTGGAACGCACTCCATCGCCAACCCCTCGCATGGGAGGAAGTTTCACTTATCTCCTCATCCTTTCACACATTCCATCTTCTCTCCCTGCAATGGCGCAGACGGCCAGACGCTCATCTTAGCGGGAAACTTGCTAATGGTGGCGACCGCCTGGCCAACTGCATGCGCCGTTTTCCATCATGCTACCCGCCAAATCTTCCGCGTGCTAGCTCATCTCCCACCTCCCATAGTTCCACGTTCGTTTTCCTCGTGCTCAACATGTTGCTTTCCGTGCTGTCGGACTGTGTGTCATTCTAATGGATGTTGGGCGAGGAGGGAGCGGAGGAGGAGGTAGCCCACATCGCTGATGAGAAGGAGTCAGATTTTCGTGATCCATTGGAGGCCACACACAGGAGAATCCCACCCTCCCCGTTGAGTGGGACGATTGGTATCCCTAGTTGCACGCGCTAGATTGGGATGCCCAATACGGCTATGTGAAGATCCTATATGGGGAGGAGAGGTCGTTCAAGGATTGGCTCCCCGCCGCCTCATTATTAAGGGGTGGCATAGGCTGAGTGCTACTTTGCCTATGCCACAGTCGTTTGCCTCGGCGAAAACTTCAAGGAAACCATCATTGGGTAGGAGTTGGCAGCGAAGAGAGAGCGTGCCAAATGGTGCAACTTTTGACACAATGATTGTGAAATTTGCCGAGGCGGATCGCGCCATCTTGGGCCTTCTCCATGCTGGTCAAGCCGTCCCGGGTCACTACATATATGTAAAGGCTATAAGATTTGAACACCTATGCTATGAAAATGTCCCTGGACAACCCTCCCCCCATAAGAACTTTGTAATGTGATGTTAGCTCAAAAGTGTCGAATCCTTCCAATTGAGTGTATGACTTCTGAGTTGATGCAAAAACAAAAAAAAAATGAATAGAAATGAAAAAATTGGTGGCACTGTTATGGCGACTCTTAGTTTGCGCGTCGCCTCAACTGTTGGGAATATGCCCTAGAGGCAATAATAAAGTGGTTATTATTACATTTCCTTAATCATGATAAAGGTTTATTATTTATGCTATAATTGTATTGATCAAAAACTTAAATACATGTGTGAATACATAAACAAATACTAAGTCCCTAGTAAGCCTCAACTAGACTAGCTCGTTGATCAATAGATGGTTAAGGTTTCCTGACCATAGACATGTGTTGTCACTTGATAATGGGATCACATCATTAGGAGAATGATGTGATGGACAAGACCCATCCGTTAGCTTAGCATATGATCATTCAGTTTATTGGTACTGCTTTCTTAATGTCAAATACATATTGCTTTGACCATGAGATCATGCAACTCCCGGATACCGAAGGAATACCTTGTGTGCTATCAAACGTCACTTCGTAACTGGTTGATCATAAAGGTGCACTACAAGTATATCCGAAGGTGTCTGTTGAGTTGGCGTGAATCGAGATTGGGATTTGTCACTCCGTATGACAGAGAGGTATCTCTGAGCCCTCTCGGTAATACAGCATCACAAGAAGCTTGCAAGAAAAGTGACTAAGGAGTTAGTTGCAAGATGATGTATTACGGAACGAGTAAAGAGACTTACCGGTACCGAGATTGAACTAGGTATGGAGATACCGACGATAGAATCTCGGGCAAGTAACATACCGACAGACAAAGGGAACTATGTATGTTGTCATAAAGGTTCGACCGATAAAGATCTTCATAGAATTTGTAGGAATCAATATGGGCACCCAGATCCCACTATTGGTTATTGACCGGAGAAGCGTCTCGGTCATGTCTACATCATTCTCGAACCCGTAGGGTCCGCACGCTTAACGTTCGTTGATGATATAATACTATATGAGTTATGTATGTTGGTGACCGAATGTTGTTCGGAGTCCCAGATAAGATCGCGGACATGACGAGGAGCTCCGGAATGGTTCGGAGGTAAAGATTGATATATAGGATGATAGTATTTGGTCTCCGGAAGAGTTTCGGAATGCACCGAATAATTATCGGATGACCGGAAGGGGTTCCGGCAGGCCATGGGGATTTATTGGGCCAAACGGGCCAACGAGGGGAGCACACCATCCCACAAAGGGGTTGGCGCGCCCTACCTCATGGTCGCCGGCCCTAGGGAAGGAAGGAAGAGGGTCGACCCCCTCTTACCTTCTCTTCCACATGCTAAGAAAGGAAAGGGGGGGCGCCTCCCCTCCTGCCTTCTCCCCACGCGCCAAGAAAGGAAGGGGCGGCGTGCCTAGGGCAGGCGCTCTAGGGCGGCCGCCGGCCCCCTATGGGTGCGCCTAGGGCTGCCTCCCCTCCCCCTCCACCTATATATATGAGAGGAGGGGAGGCGGCGCAACACACCATGAATCCCCAAGTCGTGTGCGGCGCCCCCTCTCCCTCTAGTTTGTCCTCCGCTCTAAACCGTTGTGCTTGGCGAAGCCCTGCGGAAATAGTTTTCACCACCACCGTCACCACACCGTCATGCTACCGGAACTCATCTACTACTTTGCCTCTCTTGCTGGATCAAGAAGCCGAGGGCATCATCGAGCTGAACGTGTGCTGAAGCGGAGGTGCCCTACGTTCGGTGCTTGATCGGGACGGATCGTGAAGTTGTATGACTACATTAACCGCGTTGATAAACGCTTCCGCTTAGCGATCTACAAGTGTATGTAGATGCTCTCCTCTCTCGTAGCTATGCATCTCCATGGATAGATCTTGCGTATGCGTAGAAAAAAAATTGTTTTCCATTCAACGTTCCCCAACAGTGGCATCAGAGCCAGGTCTATGCGTAGATGATATGCATGAGTAGAACACAAAGGAGTTGTGGATGGTGATGTTCATATTGCTTCCCACCAATATCTTATTTTGATTCGGCGGCATTGTGGGATGAAGTGGCTTGGACCAACCTTACATGTCCACGTACGTGAGACCGGTTCCACCGACTGACATGCAACTTGTTTTGCATAAAGGTGGCTGGCGGGTTTCTGTTTCTCCCACTTCAGTTGAATCTAATTTGACTGCGGCGGTCCTTGCAGAAGGTTAAATAGCAACTTCATAATCACCATTGTGGTTTTGCGTAGGTAAGAACGGTTCTTGCTAGTTGCCCATAGCAGCCACGTAAAACTTGCAACAACAAAGTAGAGGATGTCTAACTTGTTTTTGCAGGGCATGTTGTGATGTGTTATGGTTAAGATGTGATATGATATATGTTGATGTATGAGATTATCATGTTTTGATATAATTTCATGACTTGCATGTCGATGAGTACGACAACCGGCAGGAGCCTTAGGGTTGTCTTTAATTATTGTATGACCTGCGTGTCAATCACTTAGCGCCATGTAATTGCTTTACTTTATCGCTATGCGTTAGCAATAGTTGTAGAAGTAATAGTGGGCGAGACGACCCCGACGCAACGATGGAGATCAAGGTGTCGCGTCGGTGACGATGGAGATCATGCCGTTGCTTTGGAGATGGAGATCAAAAGCACAAGATGATGATGGCCATATCATGTCACATATTTTGATTGCATGTGATGTTTATCCTTTCTGCATCTTATTTTGCTTAGAACGACGGTAGCATTATAAGATGATCCCTTCACTTAATTTCAACATAAAAGTGTTCTCCCCAAGTATGCACCGTTGCTAAAGTTCGTCATTTTGAAGCACCTCGTGATGATCGGGTGTGATAGATTCTACGTTCACATACAACGGGTGTAAGCTAGTTTTGCACATGCAGAATAATTGGGTTAAACTTCACGAGCCTAGCATGTACAGACATGGTCTCAGAACACTAGTGACCGAAAGGTCGAATGTGAGTCATATAGTAGATATGATCAACATGAAGATGTTCACCATTGAAGACTACCCCATCTCACGTGATGATCGGACATGGGTTAGTTGATTTGGATCATGTATCACTTCGACAGCTTGAGGGATGTTGATTTAAGTGGGAGTTCATTAGTAATTTGATTATTGGAACTAAAATTTATCATGAACTTAGTCCTAAGAGTTTTTGCAAATCTATGTTGTAGATCAATGGCCCGTGCTACTGTTCCCTTGAATTTTAATGCATTCCTAGAGAAAGCTAAGTTGAAAGATGATGGTAGCATCTACACGGACTGGGTCCATAACTTGAGGATTATCCTCATTGCTACATAGAAGAATTATGTCCTTGATGCACCGCTAGGTGACAGACTTGCTGCAGGAGCTGATGCAGACATTATGAACATCTGGCAGGTTTGATCAGATGACTACTCGATAGTTCAGGGTGCCATGCTTTACGGCTTGGAACCAAGACTTCAAAATGTTTTGAAAGCCACGGAGCATATGAGATGTTCCAAGAGCTGAAGTTGATATTTCAAGCTAATGCCCGGGTTGAGAGATATGAAGTCTCCAACAAGTTCTTTAGCTGTAAGATGAAGGAAAACAGTTCTATCAGTGAACACATGCTCAAAATGTCTGGGTACCACAACCACTTGACTCAGTTGGGAATTGATCTTCCACTTGAAAGTGTTATTGATAGAGTTCTTCAGTCACTGCCACAAAGCTACAAAGGCTTCGTGATGAACTATAATATGCAAGGGATGACGAAAACGATTCCCGAGCTATTCGCGATGCTGAAATCGGCGGAGGTAGAAATCAAGAAAGAGCATCAAGTGTTGATGGTTAACAAGACCACCAGTTTTAAGAAAAAGGGTAAGGGAAAGAATGGGAACTTCAAGAAGACTGGCAAGCAAGTTGCCGCTCCCGTGAAGAAGCCCAAAGCTGGACCCAAGCCTGAAACTGAGTGCTTCTACTGCAAAGGAAATGGTCATTGGAAGCGGAACTACCCCAAATACTTGGCAGATAAGAAGGATCGCAAAGTGAACAAAGGTATATTTGATATACATGTTATTGATGTGTTCCTTACTAATGCTCGTAGTAGCGCCTGCTACTTGTAGACTGCGTTGGATATTTATCCCCGAAGAGGAGAGGATGATACAGCACAGTAGAGTAATTATTTCCCTCAGTTAAGAAACCAAGGTTATCAATCCAGTAGGAGAACCAAGCAACACCACGTAAACAGCACCTGCACACAAAACGCAAACCCTCGCACCCAACGCAAACGAGAGGTTGTCAATCTCTCGGCGGTCAAGTAACGAGATTAAATGGTAAATGATAGATTGATAGATTGATAAATAAATAAAAGATAAAAATATGCAGCAAATATTTTTGGTATTTTCATATATGTAAACAAGATAGATCTTATGATAAAAGTAGACCTAGGGGCCGTAGAGTTCACTAGAGGCATCTCTCAAGAAAATAGCATACGGTGGGTAAACAAATTACTGTTGGGCAATTGATAGAAGAGCAAATAACTATGACACTATCCAAGGCAATGATCATGATATAGGCATCACATCCAAAACAAGTAGACCAACTCCTGCCTGCATCTACTACTATTACTTCACACATCGACCGCTATCCAGCATGCATCTAGTGTATTTAGTCCATAAGAACGAAGTAATGCATAAAGAACGATGACATGATGTAGTCAAGATAAACGCAAATAAGAATTCACCCCAACTTGTTATCCTTAATGGCAACAATACTTGCGTGTCAACTCCCCTTCTGTCACTAGGACTGAGAACCGCAAGATCAAACCCATTACCGAGCACCTCTCCCCATTGCAAGAAGATCCAATCTAGTTGGCCAAACCAAACCAAACCAAAACTTCGGAGAAGAAATACAAGGCTATTCTAGATCATGCATAAAAGAGATCAGAAAAGAACTCAAATAAAACAAGGATAGATCTGATCATAAACTCACAATTCATCGGATCCCAACAAACACACCGCACAAAGTCATTACATCGGATGGATCTCCATGAAGATCATGGAGACTATTGTATTGAGAAACATAAATAGAGAGAGAGAGCCATCTAGCTACTACCTACGGACCCGTATGTCTATGGTGAACTACTCACGCATCATCGGACAGGCGGCAAGGATGATGTAGAGCCCCTCCGTGATGAGTTCCCCCTCCGACGGAGTACCGGAGAAGGCCTCCAGATGGGAAAAGTGTTTCGTCTGCTCCCCTAGGGTTTTTCGAATTCTTCTGAATTCATAGAGGTGGAAGTAGGGCAAAAGGAGCCAGAGGGGGCCCACATGGCACTGCCCCCCCCTGTGGCCCACCCTGGTGCCATGTGGGGCCCTCCAGAAGCTTCTTCCTTGGCTTCCAAGTTGACGTTGATCCTTATCTCCAGAAAAAAAATCTTCAAAAAGTTTCGGGACGATTTGATCTTATCTGATATTGATTTTCTGTAAAACAAAAACAGGGCAGAAAACATGAACTGGCACTAGGCACTAAGTTAATAGGTTAGTCCCCAAAAATGATATAAAATGTATGAAATGATATTAAAACATCCAAGAATAATAATATCATAGCATGGAACAAGCAAAAATAATAGATACGTTGGAGACGTATCAAGCATCCCCATGTTTAACTCCTGCTCGTCCTCGAGTAGGAAAGTGATAAAACATATTTTTGATTATGGAATGCTACCCAACATACTTCAAGTTATTTTCATAGCATAGACATGAGGACTCGTATGATTCAAAGCAATAGTCTATAATTTGACATGAAGACATAAATACTCAAGTGATGCTAACAAGCAACCATGCCTTTCAAAATAACAATGCTAAAGAAAATTATCCCTAGACCATTATGCTCAATCCTTGATCCATTCATGAAACATACTCGAATATCAATCATACTCCATGCACACACATGATCACATGACCCCCTAGTTGGTGCTTTTAAAGAGAAGGATGAGACTTAACATAAAAGTAAATAGAAAGGCCCTTCGCAGAGGGAAGCATTGATTTACAGAGGTGTCAGAGCTCAAGTTTTTAAAAGAGATGAAAATTTTATTTTGGGAGGCATGCTTTTGTAGTCAATGAGAACGACTCAAGGCTTTCAATACCTTCCATGTTAGATACATCATAGGTGGTTCCCAAACTGAAAATAAAATTTTTGCTCCCCATCATCGTTCCGTGGTTTTGAGACTTTTGTCCCTTTTTTCCATTCACATCCGAAGGAGTTTGTTTTTCCACCTTTCCTTTCAGAATCCATGGCTAGCCGTATTCACGGGTGCCCTCCATGTGGGTTCACTGTGTAATAAGAGAGTTGTGCCTGAAACCTGCTAGTGCTGAGCCGCTGCTCTGTTTTCTCCTTGACTGAGCAGTTCGTACTTGTACGTGTGTGTGGCCGCCGGCAACAGTCTCCCACATGCTTGAAATGAAGTCACATATTATATGTATTATCACACCCAGTTTGGACTTCTCTTGCGCCCTGTCTTTTTTCCCCCTCTTGTTTCCCACGAGTACATTGGCTTTAGCTAGGTTTCTTTCTTAGTTCTCTAGCTAGGGTTGCTGGCAGCATAGTATACACGACAACCAGAATAAAGATATAGGTTTGGCTAAGTACATACCAGCAGGGAGGCAGATCCATCCGTGATCCATCGCAGAGAATGATGAATTGTTCGATCTTCGATCTCAGAAATGCAGTGATGATGAACCTTTGGAATTGTAGTCTATTTGGAATTGTTCCCTGGGCTGAAAAAGACAGACAGCCGACCATATAAGGCAATGATCTTGTGAATTAAAGTAGTGCATGGCATTTTATGGGAGAAAAAGTTAGTACCTCGATTCCGGCAACCCATTACCAGGTGAAGGATAGACTAGGGCGGTTGGGGTGTGCGTTGGCTGCTTCCCGAATAGCAGCCTTTGCAGCCTCAACTTTGCTTGTATCGCACCTCCGTAAGTCACATGTGATTTTAACGACACTGGGGAGATTTTCGATTCCAAGATCAAAAGCACCGGTAGTACCGAGAGACTCGGTTTCTGCTGCAGCAAATGTTATCGAGAGGTCATCTACCTTGGGCATGGCTCCAGCCGCAAACGTCAGATTCATCCCAGCATACCGAATATCATAAAGAAACATTCTCAAGTATGAGAATCCAACTTCACCAGAGACCATGACCCTTGTAACACGTCTTAATGGAGTATGTGCAATGTGTAGAAACAGATAACGCAGAACAGGTAAGCCTCCAAGGATATAAAAGTCATTCTGCTCAACTCCGTCCAAACCAAGCCGTAAGTACTGGAGGTTGATAAGGGAGCTCACCCAATCTAGAACATGGAGAATACTCGATTGATAGACCTTAAGCTTCTGGAGGCTAAGTGGCATAGGGCACTGAGATTCTCTTAGTAATTCCGGGGCAGACCCAACCCTTAGAGAACGAAGGTTCCCTAGTTTTTAAGGGAAGCCACAATAATAGCTTTCTTGGACTCATTTTTCAGCATTCACTTTGTCACTACAAATGGATGTGTGCAAAATAAGGGACAATTCCTCCAGACTTTGCAGCTGCCAAAATTCTTGTACGAAGTTAAATGACTGCCTAGCGACATCAACATACTTCAATTTTTCCAGCGCTTGTAGATTGCAAATTCCACAAGGAAGTTGAGTGACGTTTACTATTAGGTGCACCAGTCTCTTGAGATTGACAATAGATGCGGGTACATTATGAATAGAGGTACCTCTTAAGTACAGTATCTCTAAGCACCATAGATGTCCGATTTGTTCTGGGAGCTCACTTACTTTCTCCGCTCCTCGGAGGCTCAGGTGCCTCAGCTGAAACAACTTCCCTACATTTTCAAAATGATGGTTCTCCAGCTGTCGGCAACCCTCAAAGTCCAAAAAGCGCAAATGCTTGAACTTATCCATAGAAGGAATTTCCACTGATATCCCGAACACATCAAGTGATCGGACATGAGACAACACCAAGCCTCTTGGCACTATCAGTTCTTTTTGCTCGCCGGCTTGCAGGGAGAGCCGATGAACTTTGCTTTCTGTCCCAACAGTTAAACTAGGAACACCTACAAAGGTAACAAAGTTTTCTTCAATAGCTTTGGATATGATGAAATCAAGAATTGTGTCATGAAGTCGACAACTCTTGACCCTATCGTATTTGCCTGTCTCCACGGGTTGGATCAAACTCCTATTGATTAGCTCATTAAAACACCTTTCTCCAAACTCAGAAGTTGTACTATATCCTGCTTCAGTATGAATCAATCTTTCAGCAATCCACCTATGTATCAAAACTTTCTTCTTAATAATAGAATCTTTAGGGAATATACTCAAACATAGGAGACAAGATTTTAGATGAGCAGGCAGTTCAAAGTAAGTAAGTGACAATATCTTCATCATTCCTTCAACACTGGGATTTCTTTGAAGTGCTCGACCAATCGAATCTTCAACTTGTTTCCATTGACCCTCTGTCCTTCCAGTATTAGCTAACAAACCAGATATAGCAATGATTGCCAAAGGCAGCCCAGCACATTTTTTCAAAATATGCTCAGAAACTTCTTTAAGGTATGACGGGCAATTTTGTTCAGCACTGAATTGTCTTGTGTAAAATAACTGCCTAGAGTGCACCATGTCAAGAGGCTTTATGCAATAAATATCTCCACCGAATGGTGTTGATTGGCATGATTCAGCAACATCATTTATACGGGTAGTGGTGATTAAGATACTGCCAGAACTAGTCACGGGAAATGCAAGCTTAATAACTTCCCATGTATCCACGTCCCATATATCGTCAACAACAACAAAATACCTGCACGAGGATACATGGTTGATATCAGTGTCCTAATGATATAAAGAGCATAAAATAAGATAGACAAATACATAAAGCAATAAACATGTTCACGGTGGCGAATATAGTCCCAAGTAAGAAAGCTGACACAAATATTAAATTTGCATATGTCGCTGACTCAGTTCTTGTGTGAATATTGGTACTCCCTCCGTTTCTTTTTTACTCCGCATATAAAATTTGTTTGAAGTCAAACTACACAAAGTTTGACCAAATTTATATAAAAATATATGAACATCTACAATACTAAAACTATATAGTACGAAAATACATTTCACGATGCATTTGATAATATTGATTTCATATTGCGAATGTTGATAATTTGTTAATATAAAGTTAGTCAAACTTTATAAAGTTTGACTTTGACCGAATTTTATATGTAGACTAAAAAGAAACGGAGGGAGTACATGCTAATTAGTTGGACAAATCATGGAGAGTAGGGCAATACACAGAGCTTAAACATGAGTCACTACCATGGAAAAGAGCAAACGGTGACCAAACAAGAGGTTGACAAAATCATTATCATGTTAATCAGGTGGTCATGAAGATGAAAAAACAGGAGTCTAGCTATAGGTGTGGATCCAAATATCATGTGATATAAGATCAAGAAAAGCTAAATATGACTATATGGAAAAGTTCATTTCTACTCTGGAACAATAGTTTTTTTCCCTAGATTCCCTCTAATTTTTTTAACGCACCACTTAACTCTAAACTACATTTTCCTCTGTTTGAGCGACTACATTGTCGGTGAGGCACATGATCACATGATGCGGGGGCAAAGGATGAGGCCTTGGGGATCTCATAAGAACTGGCCTCCGTAGACAAGCATTGCATTGTTTGGTTGAAGGGACAATAGAGAAGAGGGAGGAAGGAGAACACGTCCATATGGATGTAGGGGGAGCTGGTACATCTGAATATTGAAGGGAGAACTGAAAGAGAGGGTGGAAGAGAAAGAAGGTGGCGTGCATGACATGGCCCGCCCAAAACATGTAATGAGATAAAGTACTCCAAAAATGGTTTGGGCCCAAAAGAGTTACGAAGAGAAGTGAGTTGATAATTTTTTTAAAGGTTATTGCAGGGAACCCTAGGATGCCTCATGGGTCACTCTCGTGACTCCGGGGGCCCCTGCACCACCACCGACAAAAAACTTCGCCTCTGCCCATCCTCCACACGCCGTAGTCGGAGGAGACCTAAGGGAAAAACACCACAGGAGAGGGTGGCGGAGAGGACGCTCGTGGCGCATGTCCGCGACCCCTTCTCCCTCTCTCGGCTCCACTATCACCCTTAGATCCAGTTCATCGCCCCGTGCGACGCAACTTCTCCCACTCGCCTTACCTCATCCGGCCCGACAACTCCTGTCCGCGTCCACCCCCTTAAGATCCATGTGTGTTGGATGCCCCACACGCCTCTACTGCTCGGCTACGGTCAGGTGTGGAAGTTGTGGGCTTCACCTCCACATGACCTTGTCAAACGAGGCGAGCCGACACATCTCATGTTCTATTGCACCTCCCACTTCACCCCTCCCTGCTGACGGCGTCGCCCCGCATGTGATTTCCCGCTCCGCCACCACTTTCAGCCTCTTCACTGCTATGTCCCGACTCATCCTAGTGCCCCCAAGAAGCACTCCACCCCAATCTTCTCCTCACCTGTCATAGTACTTCTCCACCTCCTCGTGCTCTCGTGTGTGCGATACGCTAGCCCAGCCAGACTCTTGCTCCTCCTGCAAGTCTGGGTTGCGTTCTCGATGCTCTGGTTAGCCACTCCACCCATCCCCTCCATGACTGAGTCACCACCTGGCGCGCCGACTCCAAACCACACCGCCCACTTGCGCCATCGTGCTCTAACACGCCTAATTCTGTAGCGGTGGCCTCTGCTCCCCCTTCACCCACAGTGTTGGCTCGTGTCCAGTGACGGGATCCTCCCGCGTTGGCTACCAGTGCCCCTCTCATATCCAAAGAGCACCTTTGCCTCCCATTGCTCCTGACCTTATTTCGCCAGCCTTGCATCGGTCGGCGGCGACTAGTTGCCAAAATCGTACGGTTTCCTGGGTGTTGGGTTCGGGAGACATCTACGTGGTGTGCTAGCACTGGTGAAATCCTGGAGAATGCCATGTCGATGGCCATCGACTGGGAAAGGCAATGCCTGTTGACGCGCACGGTCTCTGCTCCCCATGCACGTTGTTGGCGTGTCAATTATCCTCCTCGCAAGGTGCAAACCAGTGATCTTGTCTCTCGCCATGTAAGTTTCCTTCTCAGAAACACAGTAATCTCCTCTTCTCGCCATGAGAATCTCCTACAAATCTCTGTACGGCCTCTTCTTGGATCCTTTGTTCTCGCTAACATATAGTTGTGTGTGTCCTCCATGGTCTATGACCAGCTATGGATGAGATACATTACTCAGTTACTTCCAACCAACTAACAATCCCTTTCGGTGGTGAATTGACATTCTTTCTGCATTCTTGTCTCATCGAGTCGACGTCTTCGCCTCTGGCATTCTCATCTCGCCACGTGCAAGACCGCCCTATTGTTGGAAGATGGATACATAGTGGCGTGCAATGGTGCAGCTCCTTGGTGGTAGAACCATCTGTTATCCTACGTTTATGGTTTTGATGTTGTTGTTGCTCGTTTGCTCTAGCGGCGACCTCTGGGTTTTCCACCTTATTGTCTTGCTAGTGTTGACTTTTATATGGTT
This sequence comes from Thinopyrum elongatum, assembly GCA_011799875.1. Classification (NCBI taxonomy): domain Eukaryota; kingdom Viridiplantae; phylum Streptophyta; class Magnoliopsida; order Poales; family Poaceae; genus Thinopyrum; species Thinopyrum elongatum. The sequence goes on from CM022302.1 coordinate 562,059,570, forward strand.
CTGCATGGACGGTGTTGCTTCCCCACCCACCTATTTGTTTAGGGTGTTGGCCTTTACGTTCTATTGTAACTATGTGTGGGGTGTTTTGCTTTTTCCTATTCTTGCTTCGGCATGATGTTTGCCCCTTAGACTGTATGCTCTTTTGATCTAGCTTTCCTCATAAACTTGATCAAGGTTTTTGATCTGGTCCTCCTCATAAACTGGATAACAGTTCTTGACCAGGTTTCCTGATAAAATGGAGCATTTCTTTTAATAGAGATCAACATTCAGGTGGGGATTCCTCCTCCATGGGCAGGAAAACTAACTTTTCCAACTTTAGAGCAACTCTAGAAGAGTCGCCAAATGTGCTTGATTACCATAATAACTGCCCATTTGGCGATTTTTGTCGAATAAGGCTGATCTAGCTATGCCGCTATCCCACCCTTCCTCCATCGGGAGACTGTAGGGCATTTCTTTGGAACGCACTCCATCGCCAACCCCTCGCATGGGAGGAAGTTTCACTTATCTCCTCATCCTTTCACACATTCCATCTTCTCTCCCTGCAATGGCGCAGACGGCCAGACGCTCATCTTAGCAGGAAACTTGCTAATGGTGGCGACCGCCTGGCCAACTTCATGCGCCGTTTTCCATCATGCTACCCGCCAAATCTTCCGCGTGCTAGCTCATCTCCCACCTCCCATAGTTCCACGTTCGTTTTCCTCGTGCTCAACATGTTGCTTTCCGTGCTGTCGGACTGTGTGTCATTCTAATGGATGTTGGGCGAGGAGGGAGCGGAGGAGGAGGTAGCCCACATCGCTGATGAGAAGGAGTCAGATTTTCGTGATCCATTGGAGGCCACACACAGGAGAATCCCACCCTCCCCGTTGAGTGGGACGATTGGTATCCCTAGTTGCACGCGCTAGATTGGGATGCCCAATACGGCTATGTGAAGATCCTATATGGGGAGGAGAGGTCGTTCAAGGATTGGCTCCCCGCCGCCTCATTATTAAGGGGTGGCATAGGCTGAGTGCTACTTTGCCTATGCCACAGTCGTTTGCCTCGGTGAAAACTTCAAGGAAACCATCATTGGGTAGGAGTTGGCAGCGAAGAGAGAGCGTGCCAAATGGTGCAACTTTTGACACAATGATTGTGAAATTTGCCGAGGCGGATCGCGCCATCTTGGGCCTTCTCCATGCTGGTCAAGCCGTCCCGGGTCACTACATATATGTAAAGGCTATAAGATTTGAACACCTATGCTATGAAAATGTCCCTGGACAACCCTCCCCCCATAAGAACTTTGTAATGTGATGTTAGCTCAAAAGTGTCGAATCCTTCCAATTGAGTGTATGACTTTTGAGTTGATGCAAAAACAAAAAAAAATGAATAGAAATGAAAAAATTGGTGGCACTGTTATGGCGACTCTTAGTTTGCGCGTCGCCTCAACTATTGGGAATATGCCCTAGAGGCAATAATAAAGTGGTTATTATTACATTTCCTTAATCATGATAAATGTTTATTATTTATGCTATAATTGTATTGATCAAAAACTTAAATACATGTGTGAATACATAAACAAATACTAAGTCCCTAGTAAGCCTCAACTAGGCTAGCTCGTTGATCAATAGATGGTTAAGGTTTCCTGACCATAGACATGTGTTGTCACTTGATAATGGGATCACATCATTAGGAGAATGATGTGATGGACAAGACCCATCCGTTAGCTTAGCATATGATCATTCAGTTTATTGCTACTGCTTTCTTAATGTCAAATACATATTGCTTTGACCATGAGATCATGCAACTCCCGGATACCGAAGGAATACCTTGTGTGCTATCAAACGTCACTTCGTAACTGGTTGATCATAAAGGTGCACTACAAGTATATCCGAAGGTGTCTGTTGAGTTGGCGTGAATCGAGATTGGGATTTGTCACTCCGTATGACAGAGAGGTATCTCTGAGCCCTCTCGGTAATACAGCATCACAAGAAGCTTGCAAGAAAAGTGACTAAGGAGTTAGTTGCAAGATGATGTATTACGGAACGAGTAAAGAGACTTGCCGGTAACGAGATTGAACTAGGTATGGAGATACCGATGATAGAATCTCGGGCAAGTAACATACCGACAGACAAAGGGAACTATGTATGTTGTCATAAAGGTTCGACCGATAAAGATCTTCATAGAATTTGTAGGAATCAATATGGGCACCCAGATCCCACTATTGGTTATTGACCGGAGAAGCGTCTCGGTCATGTCTACATCATTCTCGAACCCGTAGGGTCCGCACGCTTAACGTTCGTTGATGATATAATACTATATGAGTTATGTATGTTGGTGACCGAATGTTGTTCGGAGTCCCATATAAGATCGCGGACATGACGAGGAGCTCCGGAATGGTTCGGAGGTAAAGATTGATATATAGGAAGATAGTATTTGGTCTCCGGAAGAGTTTCGGAATGCACCGGATAATTATCGGATGACCGGAAGGGGTTCCGGCAGGCCATGGGGATTTATTGGGCCAAACGGGCCAACGAGGGGAGCACACCATCCCACAAAGGGGTTGGCGCGCCCTACCTCATGGTCGCCGGCCCTAGGGAAGGAAGGAAGAGGGTCGACCCCCTCTTACCTTCTCTTCCACATGCTAAGAAAGGAAAGGGGGGGTGCCTCCCCTCCTGCCTTCTCCCCACGCGGCAAGAAAGGAAGGGGCGGCGTGCCTAGGGCAGGCGCTCTAGGGCGGCCGCCGGCCCCCTATGGGTGCGCCTAGGGCAGCCTCTCCTCCCCCTCCACCTATATATATGAGAGGAGGGGAGGGGGCGCAACACACCATGAATCCCCAAGTCGTGTGCGGCGCCCCGTCTCCCTCTAGTTTGTCCTCCGCTCTAAACCGTTGTGCTTGGCGAAGCCCTGCGGGAATAGTTTTCACCACCACCGTCACCACACCGTCATGCTACCGGAACTCATCTACTACTTTGCCTCTCTTGCTGGATCAAGAAGCCGAGGGCATCATCGAGCTGAACGTGTGCTAAAGCGGAGGTGCCCTACGTTCGGTGCTTGATCGGGACGGATCGTGAAGTTGTATGACTACATTAACCGTGTTGATAAACGCTTCCGCTTAGCGATCTACAAGTGTATGTAGATGCTCTCCTCTCTCGTAGCTATGCATCTCCATGGATAGATCTTGCGTATGCGTAGAAAAAAAATTGTTTTCCATTCAACGTTCCCCAACAGTGGCATCAGAGCCAGGTCTATGCGTAGATGATATGCATGAGTAGAACACAAAGGAGTTGTGGATGGTTATGTTCATATTGCTTCCCACCAATATCTTATTTTGATTCGGCGGCATTGTGGGATGAAGCGGCTTGGACCAACCTTACATGTCCACGTACGTGAGACCGGTTCCACCGACTGACATGCAACTTGTTTTGCATAAAGGTGGCTGGCGGGTTTCTGTTTCTCCCACTTTAGTTGAATCTAATTTGACTGCGGCGGTCCTTGCAGAAGGTTAAATAGCAACTTCATAATCACCATTGTGGTTTTGCGTAGGTAAGAACGGTTCTTGCTAGTTGCCCATAGCAGCCACGTAAAACTTGCAACAACAAAGTAGAGGATGTCTAACTTGTTTTTGCAGGGCATGTTGTGATGTGTTATGGTTAAGATGTGATATGATATATGTTGATGTATGAGATGATCATGTTTTGATATAATTTCATGACTTGCATGTCGATGAGTACGAGAACCGGCAGGAGCCTTAGGGTTGTCTTTAATTATTGTATGACCTGCGTGTCAATCACTTAGCGCCATGTAATTGCTTTACTTTATCGCTATGCGTTAGCAATAGTTGTAGAAGTAATAGTGGGCGAGACGACCCCGACGCAACGATGGAGATCAAGGTGTCGCGTCGGTGACGATGGAGATCATGCCGTTGCTTTGGAGATGGAGATCAAAAGCACAAGATGATGATGGCCATATCATGTCACATATTTTGATTGCATGTGATGTTTATCCTTTCTGCATCTTATTTTGCTTAGAACGACGGTAGCATTATAAGATGATCCCTTCACTTAATTTCAACATAAAAGTGTTCTCCCCAAGTATGCACCGTTGCTAAAGTTCGTCATTTCGAAGCACCTCGTGATGATCGGGTGTGATAGATTCTACGTTCACATACAACGGGTGTAAGCTAGTTTTGCACATGCAGAATAATTGGGTTAAACTTCACGAGCCTAGCATGTACAGACATGGTCTCAGAACACTAGTGACCGAAAGGTCGAATGTGGGTCATATAGTAGATATGATCAACATGAAGATGTTCACCATTGAAGACTACCCCATCTCACGTGATGATCGGACATGGGTTAGTTGATTTGGATCATGTATCACTTCGACAACTTGAGGGATGTTGATTTAAGTGGGAGTTCATTAGTAATTTGATTATTGGAACTAAAATTTATCATGAACTTAGTCCTAAGAGTTTTTGCAAATCTATGTTGTAGATCAATGGCCCATGCTACTGTTCCCTTGAATTTTAATGCATTCCTAGAGAAAGCTAAGTTGAAAGATGATGGTAGCATCTACACGGACTGGGTCCATAACTTGAGGATTATCCTCATTGCTACATAGAAGAATTATGTCCTTGATGCACCGCTAGGTGACAGACTTGCTGCAGGAGCTGATGCAGACATTATGAACATCTGGCAGGTTCGATCAGATGACTACTCGATAGTTCAGGGTGCCATGCTTTATGGCTTGGAACCAAGACTTCAAAATGTTTTGAAAGCCACGGAGCATATGAGATGTTCCAAGAGCTGAAGTTGATATTTCAAGCTAATGCCCGGGTTGAGAGATATGAAGTCTCCAACAAGTTCTTTAGCTGTAAGATGAAGGAGAACAGTTCTATTAGTGAACACATACTCAAAATGTCTGGGTACCACAACCACTTGACTCAGTTGGGAATTGATCTTCCACTTGAAAGTGTTATTGACAGAGTTCTTCAGTCACTGCCACAAAGCTACAAAGGCTTCGTGATGAACTATAATAATCAAGGGATGACGAAAACGATTCCCGAGCTATTCGCGATGCTGAAATCGGCGGAGGTAGAAATCAAGAAAGAGCGTCAAGTGTTGATGGATAACAAGACCACCAGTTTTAAGAAAAAGGGTAAGGGAAAGAATGGGAACTTCAAGAAGACTGGCAAGCAAGTTGCCGCTCCCGTGAAGAAGCCCAAAGCTGGACCCAAGCCTGAAACTGAGTGCTTCTACTGCAAAGGAAATGGTCATTGGAAGCGGAACTACCCCAAATACTTGGCAGATAAGAAGGATCTCAAAGTGAACAAAGGTATATTTGATATACATGTTATTGATGTGTTCCTTACTAATGCTCGTAGTAGCGCCTGCTACTTGTAGACTGCGTTGGATATTTATCCCCGAAGAGGAGAGGATGATACAGCACAGTAGAGTAATTATTTCCCTCAGTTAAGAAACCAAGGTTATCAATCCAGTAGGAGAACCAAGCAACACCACATAAACAGCACGTGCACACAAAACGCAAACCCTCGCACCCAACGCAAACGAGAGGTTGTCAATCTCTCGGTGGTCAAGTAACGAGATTAAATGGTAAATGATAGATTGATAGATTGATAAATAAATAAAAGATAAAAATATGCAGCAAATATTTTTGGTATTTTTTTATATGTAAACAAGATAGATCTTATGATAAAAGTAGACCTAGGGGCCGTAGAGTTCACTAGAGGCATCTCTCAAGAAAATAGCATACGGTGGGTAAACAAATTACTGTTGGGCAATTGATAGAAGAGCAAATAATTATGACACTATCCAAGGCAATGATCATGATATAGGCATCACATCCAAAACAAGTAGACCAACTCCTGCCTGCATCTACTACTATTACTTCAAACATCGACCGCTATCCAGCATGCATCTAGTGTATTAAGTCCATAAGAACGAAGTAATGCATAAAGAACGATGACATGATGTAGTCAAGATAAACGCAAATAAGAATTCACCCCAACTTGTTATCCTTAATGGCAACAATACTTGCGTGTCAACTCCCCTTCTGTCACTAGGACTGAGAACCGCAAGATCAAACCCATTACCGAGCACCTCTCCCCATTGCAAGAAGATCCAATCTAGTTGGCCAAACCAAACCAAACCAAAACTTCGGAGAAGAAATACAAGGCTATTCTAGATCATGCATAAAAGAGATCAGAAAAGAACTCAAATAAAACAAGGATAGATCTGATCATAAACTCACAATTCATCGGATCCCAACAAACACACCGCACAAAGTCATTACATCGGATGGATCTCCATGAAGATCACAGAGACCATTGTATTGAGAAACATAAATAGAGAGAGAGCCATCTAGCTACTACCTACGGATCCGTATGTCTATGGTGAACTACTCACGCATCATCGGAGAGGCGGCAAGGATGATGTAGAGCCCCTCCGTGATGAGTTCCCCCTCCGACGGAGTACCGGAGAAGGCCTCCAGATCGGAAAAGTGTTTCGTCTGCTCCCCTAGCGTTTTTTGAATTCTTCTGAATTTATAGAGGTGGAAGTAGGGCAAAAGGAGCCAGAGGGGGCCCACATGGCACTGCCCCCCCCTGTGGCCCACCCTGGTGCCATGTGGGGCCCTCCAGAAGCTTCTTCCTTGGCTTCCAAGTTGACGTTGATCCTTATCTCCAGAAAAAAAATCTTCAAAAAGTTTCGGGACGATTTGATCTTATCTGATATTGATTTTCTGTAAAACAAAAACAGGGCAGAAAACATGAACTGGCACTAGGCACTAAGTTAATAGGTTAGTCCCCAAAAATGATATAAAATGTATGAAATGATATTAAAAACATCCAAGAATAATAATATCATAGCATGGAACAAGCAAAAATAATAGATACGTTGGAGACGTATCAAGCATCCCCATGTTTAACTCCTGCTCGTCCTCGAGTAGGAAAGTGATAAAACATATTTTTGATTATGGAATGCTACCCAACATACTTCAAGTTATTTTCATAGCATAGACATGAGGACTTGTATGATTCAAAGCAATAGTCTATAATTTGACATGAAGACATAAATACTCAAGTGATGCTAACAAGCAACCATGCCTTTCAAAATAACAATGCTAAAGAAAATTATCCCTAGACCATTATGCTCAATCCTTGATCCATTCATGAAACATACTCGAATATCAATCATACTCCATGCACACACATGATCACATGACCCCCTAGTTGGTGCTTTTAAAGAGAAGGATGAGACTCAACATAAAAGTAAATAGAAAGGCCCTTCGCAGAGGGAAGCATTGATTTACAGAGGTGTCAGAGCTCAAGTTTTGAAAAGAGATGAAAATTTTATTTTGGGAGGCATGCTTTTGTAGTCAACGAGAACGACTCAAGGCTTTCAATACCTTCCATGTTAGATACATCATAGGTGGTTCCCAAACTGAAAATAAAATTTTTGCTCCCCATCATCGTTCCGTGGTTTTGAGACTTTTGTCCCTTTTTTCCATTCACATCCGAAGGAGTTTGTTTTTCCACCTTTCCTTTCAGAATCCATGGCTAGCCGTATTCACGGGTGCCCTCCATGTGGGTTCACTGTGTAATAAGAGAGTTGTGCCTGAAACCTGCTAGTGCTGAGCCGCTGCTCTGTTTTCTCCCTGACTGAGCAGTTCGTACTTGTACGTGTGTGTGGCCGCCGGCAACAGTCTCCCACATGCTTGAAATGAAGTCACATATTATATGTATTATCACACCCAGTTTGGACTTCTCTTGCGCCCTGTCTTTTTTCCCCCTCTTGTTTCCCACGAGTACATTGGCTTTAGCTAGGTTTCTTTCTAAGTTCTCTAGCTAGGGTTGCTGGCAGTATAGTATACACGACAACCAGAATAAAGATATAGGTTTGGCTAAGTACATACCAGCACGGAGGCAGATCCATCCGTGATCCATCGTAGAGAATGATGAATTGTTCGATCTTCGATCTCAGAAATGCAGTGATGATGAACCTTTGGAATTGTAGTCTATTTGGAATTGTTCCCTGGGCTGAAAAAGACAGACAGCCGACCATATAAGGCAATGATCTTGTGAATTAAAGTAGTGCATGGCATTTTATGGGAGAAAAAGTTAGTACCTCGTTTCCGGCAACCCATTACCAGGTGAAGGATAGACTAGGGCGGTTGGGGTGTGCGTTGGCTGCTTCCCGAATAGCAGCCTTTGCAGCCTCAACTTTGCTTGTATCGCCCCTCCATAAGTCACATGTGATTTTAACGACACTGGGGAGATTTTCGATTCCAAGATCAAAAGCACCGGTAGTACCGAGAGACTTGGTTTCTGCTGCAGCAAATGTTATCGAGAGGTCATCTACCTTGGGCATGGCTCCAGCCGCAAACGTCAGATTCATCCCAGCATACCGAATATCATAAAGAAACATTCTCAAGTATGAGAATCCAACTTCACCAGAGACGATGACCCTTGTAACACGTCTTAATGGAGTATGTGCAATGTGTAGAAACAGATAACGCAGAACAGGTAAGCCTCCAAGGATATAAAAGTCATTCTGCTCAACTCCGTCCAAACCAAGCCGTAAGTACTGGAGGTTGATAAGGGAGCTCACCCAATATAGAACATGGAGAATACTCGATTGATAGACCTTAAGCTTCTGGAGGCTAAGTGGCATAGGGCACTGAGATTCTCTTAGTAATTCCGGGGCAGACCCAACCCTTAGAGAACGAAGGTTCCCTAGTTTTTAAGGGAAGCCACAATAATAGCTTTCTTGGACTCATTTTTCAGCATTCACTTTGTCACTACAAATGGATGTGTGCAAAATAAGGGACAATTCCTCCAGACTTTGCAGCTGCCAAAATTCTTGTACGAAGTTAAATGACTGCCTAGCGACATCAACATACTTCAATTTTTCCAGCGCTTGTAGATTGCAAATTCCACAAGGAAGTTGAGTGACGTTTACTATTAGGTGCACCAGTCTCTTGAGATTGACAATAGATGCGGGTACATTATGAATAGAGGTACCTCTTAAGTACAGTATCTCTAAGCACCATAGATGTCCGATTTGTTCTGGGAGCTCACTTACTTTCTGCGCTCCTCAGAGGCTCAGGTGCCTCAGCTGAAACAACTTCCCTACATTTTCAAAATGATGGTTCTCCAGCTGTCGGCAACCCTCAAAGTCCAAAAAGCGCAAATGCTTGAACTTATCCATAGAAGGAATTTCCACTGATATCCCGAACACATCAAGTGATCGGACATGAGACAACACCAAGCCTCTTGGCACTATCAGTTCTTTTTGCTCGCCGGCTTGCAGGGATAGCCGATGAACTTTGCTTTCTGTCCCAACAGTTAAACTAGGAACACCTACAAAGGTAACCAAGTTTTCTTCAATAGCTTTGGATATGATGAAATCAAGAATTGTGTCATGAAGTCGACAACTCTTGACCCTATCATATTTGCCTGTCTCCACGGGATGGATCAAACTCCTATTGATTAGCTCATTAAAACACCTTTCTCCAAACTCAGAAGTTGTACTATATCCTGCTTCAGTATGAATCAATCTTTCAGCAATCCACCTATGTATCAAAACTTTCTTCTTAATAATAGAATCTTCAGGGAATATACTCAAACATAGGAGACAAGATTTTAGATGAGCAGGCAGTTCAAAGTAAGTAAGTGACAATATCTTCATCATTCCTTCAACACTGGGATTTCTTTGAAGTGCTCGACCAATCGAATCTTCAACTTGTTTCCATTGACCCTCTGTCCTTCCAGTATTAGCTAACAAACCAGATATAGCAATGATTGCCAAAGGCAACCCAGCACATTTTTTCAAAATATGCTCAGAAACTTCTTTAAGGTATGACGGGCTATTTTGTTCAGCACTGAATTGTCTTGTGTAAAATAACTGCCTAGAGTGCACCATGTCAAGAGGCTTTATGCAATAAATATCTCCACCGAATGGTGTTGATTGGCATGATTCAGCAACATCATTTATACGGGTAGTGGTGATTAAGATACTGCCAGAACTAGTCACGGGAAATGCAAGCTTAATAACTTCCCATGTATCCACGTCCCATATATCGTCAACAACAACAAAATACCTGCACGAGGATACATGGTTGATATCAGTGTCCTAATGATATAAAGAGCATAAAATAAGATAGACAAATACATAAAGCAATAAACATGTTCACGGTGGCGAATATAGTCCCAAGTAAGAAAGCTGACACAAATATTAAATTTGCATATGTCGCTGACTCAGTTCTTGTGTGAATATTGGTACTCCCTCCGTTTCTTTTTTACTCCGCATATAAAATTTGTTTGAAGTCAAACTACACAAAGTTTGACCAAATTTATATAAAAATATATGAACATCTACAATACTAAAACTATATAGTATGAAAATACATTTCACGATGCATTTGATAATATTGATTTCATATTGCGAATGTTGATAATTTGTTAATATAAAGTTAGTCAAACTTTATAAAGTTTGACTTTGACCGAATTTTATATGTAGACTAAAAAGAAACGGAGGGAGTACATGCTAATTAGTTGGACAAATCATGGAGAGTAGGGCAATACACAGAGCTTAAACATGAGTCACTACCACGGAAAAGAGCAAACGGTGACCAAACAAGAGGTTGACAAAATCATTATCATGTTAATCAGGTGGTCATGAAGATGAAAAAACAGGAGTCTAGCTATAGGTGTGGATCCAAATATCATGTGATATAAGATCAAGAAAAGCTAAATATGACTATATGGAAAAGTTCATTTCTACTCTGGAACAATAGTTTTTTTTCCCTAGATTCCCTCTAATTTTTTTAACGCACCACTTAACTCTAAACTACATTTTCCTCTGTTTGAGCGACTACATTGTCGGTGAGGCACATGATCACATGATGCGGGGGCAAAGGATGAGGCCTTGGGGATCTCATAAGAACTGGCCTCCGTAGACAAGCATTGCATTGTTTGGTTGAAGGGACAAGAGAGAAGAGGGAGGAAGGAGAACACGTCCATATGGATGTAGGGGGAGCTGGTACATCTGAATATTGAAGGGAGAACTGAAAGAGAGGGTGGAAGAGAAAGAAGGTGGCGTGCATGACATGGCCCGCCCAAAACATGTAATGAGATAAAGTACTCCAAAAATGGTTTGGGCCCAAAAGAGTTACGAAGAGAAGTGAGTTGATAATTTTTTTAAAGGTTATTGCAGAGAACCCTAGGATGCCTCATGGGTCGCTCTCGTGACTCCGGGGGCCCCTGCACCACCACCGACAAAAAACTTCGCCTCTGCGCATCCTCCACACGTCGTAGTCGGAGGAGGCCTAAGGGAGAAACACCACAGGAGAGGGTGGCGGAGAGGACGCTCGTGGCCCATGTCTGCGACCCCTTCTCCCTCTCTCGGCTCCACTATCACCCTTAGATCCAGTTCCTCGCCCCGTGCGACGCAACCTCTCCCACTCGCCTTACCTCATCCGGCCCGACAACTCCTGTCCGCGTCCACCCCCTTCAGATCCATGTGTGTTGGATGCCCCACACGCCTCTACTGCTCGGCTACGGTCAGGTGTGGAAGTTGTGGGCTTCACCTCCACATGACCTTGTCGAACGAGGCGAGCCGACACATCTCATGTTCTATTGCACCTCCCACTTCACCCCTCCCTGCTGACGGCGTCGCCCCGCATGTGATTTCCCGCTCCGCCACCACTTTCAGCCTCTTCACTGCTATGTCCCGACTCATCCTAGAGCCCCCAAGAAGCACTCCACCCCAATATTCTCCTCACCTGTCATAGTCCTTCTCCACCTCCTCGTGCTCTCGTGTGTGCGATACGCTAGCCCAGCCAGACTCTTGCTCCTCCTGCAAGTCTGGGTTGCGTTCTCGATGCTCTGGTTAGCCACTCCACCCATCCCCTCCATGACTGAGTCACCACCTGGCGCGCCGACTCCAAACCACACCGCCCACTTGCGCCATCGTGCTCTAACACGCCTAATTCTGTAGCGGTGGCCTCTGCTCCCCCTTCACCCACAGTGTTGGCTCGTGTCCAGTGACGGGATCCTCCCGCGTTGGCTACCAGCGCCCCTCTCATATCCAAAGAGCACCTTTGCCTCCCATTGCTCCTGACCTTATTTCGCCAGCCTTGCATCGGTCGGCGGCGACTGGTTGCCAAAATCGTACGGTTTCTTGGGTGTTGGGTTCGGGAGACATCTACGTGGTGTGCTAGCACTGGTGAAATCCTGGAGAATGCCATGTCGATGGCCATCGACTGGGAAAGGCAATGCCTGTTGACGCGCACGGTCTCTGCTCCCCATGCATGTTGTTGGTGTGTCAATTATCCTCCTCGCAAGGTGCAAACCAGTGATCTTGTCTCTCGCCATGTAAATTTCCTTCTCAGAAACACAGTAATCTCCTCTTCTCGCCATGAGAATCTCCTACAAATCTCTGTATGGCCTCTTCTTGGATCCTTTGTTCTCGCTAACATATAGTTGTGTGTGTCCTCCATGGTCTATGACCAGCTATGGATGAGATACTTTACTCAGTTACTTCCAACCAACTAACAATCCCTTCCGGTGGTGAATTGACATTCTTTCTGCATTCTTGTCTCGTCGAGTCGACGTCTTCGCCTCTGGCATTCTCATCTCGCCACGTGCAAGACCGCCCTAATGTTGGAAGATGGATACATAGTGGCGTGCAATGGTGCAGCTCCTTGGTGGTAGAACCATCTGTTATCCTACGTTTATGGTTTTGATGTTGTTGTTGCTCGTTTGCTCTAGCGGCGACCTCTGGGTTTTCCACCTTATTGTCTTGCTAGTGTTGACTTTTATATGGTTCTGCATGGACGGTGTTGCTTCCCCACCCACCTATTTGTTTAGGGTGTTGGCCTTTACGTTCTATTGTAACTATGTGTGGGGTGTTTTGCTTTTTCCTATTCTTGCTTCGGCATGATGTTTGCCCCTTAGACTGTATGCTCTTTTGATCTAGCTTTCCTCATAAACTTGATCAAGGTTTTTGATCTGGTCCTCCTCATAAACCGGATAACAGTTCTTGACCAGGTTTCCTGATAAAATGGAGCATTTCTTTTAATAGAGATCAACATTCAGGTGGGGATTCCTCCTCCATGGGTAGGAAAACTAACTTTTCCAACTTTAGAGCAACTCTAGAAGAGTTGCCAAATGTGCTTGATTACCATAATAACTGCCCATTTGGCGATTTTTGTCGAATAAGGCTGATCTAGCTATGCCGCTATCCCACCCTTCCTCCACCGGGAGACTGTAGGGCATTTCTTTGGAATGCACTCCATCGCCAACCCCTCGCATGGGAGGAAGTTTCACTTATCTCCTCATCCTGTCACACATTCCATCTTCTCTCCCTGCAATGGCGCAGACGGCCAGGCGCTCATCTTAGCGGGAAACTTGCTAATGGTGGCGACCGCCTGGCCAACTGCATGCGCCGTTTTCCATCATGCTACCCGCCAAATCTTCCGCGTGCTAGCTCATCTCCCACCTCCCATAGTTCCACGTTCGTTTTCCTCGTGCTCAACATGTTGCTTTCCGTGCTGTCGGACTGTGTATCATTCTAATGGATGTTGGGCTAGGAGGGAGCGGAGGAGGAGGTAGCCCACATCGCTGATGAGAAGGAGTCAGATTTTCGTGATCCATTGGAGGCCACACACAGGAGAATCCCACCCTCCCCGTTGAGTGGGACGATTGGTATCCCTAGTTGCACGCGCTAGATTGGGATGCCCAATACGGCTATGTGAAGATCCTATATGGGGAGGAGAGGTCGTTCAAGGATTGGCTCCCCGCCGCCTCATTATTAAGATCAATGGCCCGTGCTACTGTTCCCTTGAATTTTAATGCATTCCTAGAGAAAGCTAAGTTGAAAGATGATGGTAGCATCTACACGGACTGGGTCCATTACTTGAGGATTATCCTCATTGCTACATAGAAGAATTATGTCCTTGATGCACCGCTAGGTGACAGACATGCTGCAGGAGCTGATGCAGACATTATGAATATCTGGCAGGTTCGATCAGATTACTACTCGATAGTTCAGGGTGCCATGCTTTATGGCTTGGAACCAAGACTTCAAAATGTTTTGAAAGCCACGGAGCATATGAGATGTTCCAAGAGCTGAAGTTGATATTTCAAGCTAATGCCCGGGTTGAGAGATATGAAGTCTCAAACAAGTTCTTTAGCTGTAAGATGAAGGAGAACAGTTCTATCAGTGAACACATACTCAAAATGTCTGGGTACCACAACCACTTGACTCAGTTGGGAATTGATCTTCCACTTGAAAGTGTTATTGACAGAGTTCTTCAGTCACTGCCACAAAGCTACAAAGGCTTCGTGATGAACTATAATATGCAAGGGATGACGAAAACGATTCCCGAGCTATTCGCGATGCTGAAATCGGCGGAGGTAGAAATCAAGAAAGAGCATCAAGTGTTGATGGTTAACAAGACCACCAGTTTTAAGAGAAAGGGTAAGGGAAAGAATGGGAACTTCAAGAAGACTGGCAAGCAAGTTGCCGCTCCCGTGAAGAAGCCCAAAGCTGGACCCAAGCCTGAAACTGAGTGCTTCTACTGCAAAGCAAATGGTCATTGGAAGCGGAACTACCCCAAATACTTGGTAGATAAGAAGGATCGCAAAGTGAACAAAGGTATATTTGATATACATGTTATTGATGTGTTCCTTACTAATGCTCGTAGTAGCGCCTGCTACTTGTAGACTGCGTTGGATATTTATCCCCGAAGAGGAGAGGATGATACAGCACAATAGAGTAATTATTTCCCTCAGTTAAGAAACCAAGGTTATCAATCCAGTAGGAGAACCAAGCAACACCACGTAAACAGCACCTGCACACAAAACGCAAACCCTCGCACCCAACGCAAACGAGAGGTTGTCAATCTCTCGGCGGTCAAGTAACGAGATTAAATGGTAAATGATAGATTGATAGATTGATAAATAAATAAAAGATAAAAATATGCAGCAAATATTTTTGGTATTTTTTTATATGTAAACAAGATAGATCTTATGATAAAAGTAGACCTAGGGGCCGTAGAGTTCACTAGAGGCATCTCTCAAGAAAATAGCATACGGTGGGTAAACAAATTACTGTTGGGCAATTGATAGAAGAGCAAATAATTATGACACTATCCAAGGCAATGATCATGATATAGGCATCACATCCAAAACAAGTAGACCAACTCCTGCCTGCATCTACTACTATTACTTCACACATCGACCGCTATCCAGCATGCATCTAGTGTATTAAGTCCATAAGAACGAAGTAATGCATAAAGAACGATGACATGATGTAGTCAAGATAAACGCAAATAAGAATTCACCCCAACTTGTTATCCTTAATGGCAACAATACTTGCGTGTCAACTCCCCTTCTGTCACTAGGACTGAGAACCGCAAGATCAAACCCATTACCGAGCACCTCTCCCCATTGCAAGAAGATCCAATCTAGTTGGCCAAACCAAACCAAACCAAAACTTTGGAGAAGAAATACAAGGCTATTCTAGATCATGCATAAAAGAGATCAGAAAAGAACTCAAATAAAACAAGGATAGATCTGATCATAAACTCACAATTCATCGGATCCCAACAAACACACCGCACAAAGTCATTACATCGGATGGATCTCCATGAAGATCATGGAGACCATTGTATTGAGAAACATAAATAGAGAGAGAGCCATCTAGCTACTACCTACGGACCCGTATGTCTATGGTGAACTACTCACGCATCATCGGAGAGGCGGCAAGGATGATGTAGAGCCCCTCCGTGATGAGTTCCCCCTCCGACGGAGTACCGGAGAAGGCCTCCAGATGGGAAAAGTGTTTCGTCTGCTCTCCTAGGGTTTTTCGAATTCTTCTGAATTTATAGAGGTGGAAGTAGGGCAAAAGGAGCCAGAGGGGGCCCACATGGCACTGCCCCCCCCCCTGTGGCCCACCCTAGTGCCATGTGGGGCCCTCCAGAAGCTTCTTCCTTGGCTTCCAAGTTGACGTTGATCCTTATCTCCAGAAAAAAAATCTTCAAAAAGTTTCGGGACGATTTGATCTTATCTGATATTGATTTTCTGTAAAACAAAAACAGGGCAGAAAACATGAACTGGCACTAGGCACTAAGTTAATAGGTTAGTCCCCAAAAATGATATAAAATGTATGAAATGATATTAAAAACATCCAAGAATAATAATATCATAGCATGGAACAAGCAAAAATAATAGATACGTTGGAGACGTATCAAGCATCCCCATGTTTAACTCCTGCTCGTCCTCGAGTAGGAAAGTGATAAAACATATTTTTGATTGTGGAATGCTACCCAACATACTTCAAGTTATTTTCATAGCATAGACATGAGGACTTGTATGATTCAAAGCAATAGTCTATAATTTGACATGAAGACATAAATACTCAAGTGATGCTAACAAGCAACCATGCCTTTCAAAATAACAATGCTAAAGAAAATTATCCCAAGACCATTATGCTCAATCCTTGATCCATTCATGAAACATACTCGAATATCAATCATACTCCATGCACACACATGATCACATGACCCCCTAGTTGGTGCTTTTAAAGAGAAGGATGAGACTCAACATAAAAGTAAATAGAAAGGCCCTTCGCAGAGGGAAGCATTGATTTACAGAGGTGTCAGAGCTCAAGTTTTGAAAAGAGATGCAAATTTTATTTTGGGAGGCATGCTTTTGTAGTCAACGAGAACGACTCAAGGCTTTCAATACCTTCCATGTTAGATACATCATAGGTGGTTCCCAAACTGAAAATAAAATTTTTGCTCCCCATCATCGTTCCGTGGTTTTGAGACTTTTGTCCCTTTTTTCCATTCACATCCGAAGGAGTTTGTTCTTCCACCTTTCCTTTCAGAATCCATGGCTAGCCGTATTCACGGGTGCCCTCCATACAAACACATTCCAGGAAATTTAATTTATTTTTGGGACTGGGCATCCCTTTTTACCGCCACACTCGTGCAATGACAAGTGAGTAAACACTCATCGTCAGAATGACATATCCAACACGGAATTCATCATCCACCCCTTACCACTTCATGAGCAATACGGGCACACAAAAGATAAGTTTATTTTGAAAATTATTAGAGATGGCACATGCAAATTTACTTAGGACGGCAATGAAATACCGTACATAGGTAGGTATGGTGGACACAATTGGCAAAACAAGTTTAAGGTAATGGATGCACAAGCGGCATTCCCACTTAGTACAAATGGAGGCTAGCAAAAAGGTTGAGAAGTGACCAACTAAGAAACCATAATGTTGCACATGCATACACAAAACATAACCAACCACTAGTAGAAAACAGGCCTTTCGTCCATAGCATTAGTCCCGGACGTGTTTTGAACCCGGACTAATGGTAACATTAGTCCCGGTTCCAAAGGCTAGTCATTAGTCCCGGTTCATTTGGGACCTATAGTCCCGGTTTGAGATACAAACCAGGACTAAAGGGATGGTGGCAGGCTGAAGTCAGTCTGGGGCCCCCACAAGCCCCTTTAGTCCTGGTTTGTATCACAAACCGGGACTACAGGTGCACCTTTAGACCCGGTTTGTATTACCAACCGGGACTAAAGATGTCCCTATATAAACCCTTCATCCAGCGCCCAATCTCATTCTCTCTGTTTTTCCCCTTCCTCTCCTCTGTTCTTCCCCTTGCTCAAGCTCACCTCAATTTTTGCCAAAGATTTGTCAAGATTTGAAGGCACCCCATCTATCCAAGTGTTCACAAAGGTTAGCAACTTTGTCTTTTCATCTCTCATTGCTAGATTAGCTCATGTAATGCTCTATAAGTATAGTGATTTGTGGGTTTTAGTTTGGGCGTAATTATGTGGGAGTTTATTTGATTTATATGCAATTTGAGCTCAAATTAACTTCTTAGTTTGAATATTTGTATGTGTGGTTTACCTGATCTAGTGCCGTCCTGTCCTCACCGTCTTCGATCGCCCTCGTCGTCCGGTCGCCTGCACCACCTAGCTAGCTTGCTGAGGCTCTTTTCCTTTTTGTGAAAAAAATTCTTATTTGTATGATTAAGATAGTTGAGATAGTTGCTTGTATAATTTTTCTACTTGTATGATTGTTTGTTATACGTAGTGCCATGGTTTTGATATCCATCCCTGTCGGCCCTCTTCCGGTTTATGATTCGGATGTGGTATATATATTCTTTTTTATAACTATTTGTTGCATTTCGTGTTTATGACAATTATGCCCATCAAGTTGACATAGATATTTTTATCTAGGAGGTATGTGAACCGAAAATTGCAACTGACTCTCTTGTCGAGAAGTTAAATTTGGTTGAAAAATAAAACGAGTATTTGAAAGAAAAATTGAAGAAGAGAAGATGAAATTGGAGTTGTATGTTGCCGATGTCGTCGATGATCACAAGATCAAGATGGATGCAATGCGCTTCAAGATCTGAAAGATTAGAAAATATGCTGTTAATAAGGAGGCCTGGTATCACTATGCTGTTGGATCAATTGTTACCTTAGTTGCGATCTTGATCGCATTTGTTGTTGCATTTAAATGCTTTAGCTAGATAGTTTGTATGTTGTTTTATGAGAATAAGTGTGTATGGACTTTATGTATGAACTTGTATTAATTTGGTCTTTTCGGTGTTGTGTAATAAAGATGAGCCGGCAATGGATGTATGATGACCGACGCTCTCCCCAGTTCATTGATGACGTGCATAGTTTTCTGCATGCGGCTGAGGCAAACAAGCGAGATGATGGTTTTATGTGTTGTCCATGTGCTATCTGTAAGAATGATAAAAATTACTCTAACTCAAGAGTCATTCACGTCCACCTGTTTACGTCCGGTTTCATGTCCGGCTATAACTATTGGACCAAGCACGGAGAAAGAGGGGTGCTAATGGAAGAGAATGAAGAAGAAGAGGATGATGACAACTATCCTAGGTTCCATGAATACGATGGTACTACAATGGGGGAAGAGAATGAAGAAGAAGAAGCTGAAGAAGAGGCATCAGATGAGCCCGCTGATGATCTTGGTCGGGCCATTGCTGATGCAAAGAGAAACTGCAAAAGTGAAAAGGAGAAGTTGAAGTTGCAGCGCATGTTAGAGGATCACAAAAAATTGTTGTACCCAAATTGCGAAGATGGCAACACAAAGCTGGGTACCACAGTGGACTTGCTGCAATGGAAGGCAGAGAATGGTTTGTCTGACAAGGGATTTGAGAAGTTGCTGAAAATAATGAAGAAGAAGCTTCCAAAGAACAACGAATTGCCCGACGGTACGTATGAAGCAAAGAAGGCCGTCTGCCCTCTAGGATTAGAGGTGCAGAAGATACATGCATGCCCTAATGACTGCATCCTCTACCGCGGTGAGGAGTACGAGAATTTGAATGCATGCCCGGTATGCGGTGCATTGTGCTATAAGATCAGACCCGATGAACCTGGTGACGATGTTGAGGGTGAGCGCACCAGGAAGAGGATTCCTGCCAAGGTGATGTGGTATGCTCCTATAATACCATGGTTGAAACGTTTGTTCCAAAACAAAGAGCATGCCAAGTTGATCCGATGGCACAAAGAAGACCGTAAGAAAGACGGGAAGTTGAGAGTACCCGCTGACGGGTCGCAGTGGAGAAAAATCGAGAGAAAGTGGCGGGACATTGCTGATGACGCAAGGAACATTTGGTTTGGTTTAAATGCAGATGGCATTGATCCTTTTGGGGAGCAGAGCAGCAATCATAGCACCTGGCCTGTGACTCTATGTATCTATAACCTTCCTCCTTGGTTGTGCATGAAGCGGAAGTTCATTATGATGCCGGTGCTCATCCAAGGCCCCAAGCAACCCGGCAACGACATTGATGTGTACCTAAGGCCATTAGTTGAAGAACTTTTACATCTGTGGGACATAAAAGGTGTACGTGTGTGGGATGAGCACAAACAGCAGGAATTTGACCTACGAGCTTTGCTGTTTGTAACCATCAATGATTGGCCTGCTCTTAGTAACCTTTCAGGACAGACAAACAAGGGGTACCACGCATGCATGCACTGTTTAGATGATACCGAAAGTATATATTTGGATAAATGTAAGAAGAATGTGTACCTGGGACATCGTCAATTTCTTTCGATCAAGCATCTCTTAAGAAAGAAAGGCAAACATTTCAAAGGTGAGGCAGAGCACCGGAAGAAGCCTCGCCACCGTACTGGTGATGATATACTTGATATAGTCAAGGATTTAAAAGTAATCTTTGGAAAGGGTCCTGGCGGACAATCTGTTCTGAATGACGCTGACGGACACGCATCCATGTAGAAGAAGAAATCTATATTTTAGGACCTACCCTATTGGAAAGACCTAGAGGTCCGCTCTGCAATCGACGTGATGCATGTGACGAAGAATCTTTGCATGAACCTGCTAGGCTTCTTGGGCGTGTATGGGAAGACAAAAGATACACCAGAGGCACGGGAGGACCAGCAACATATGCACGAAAAAGATGGCATGCATCCAAAGCAGTATCAAGGTCCTGCCAACTACGCACTTACCAAAGAAGAGAAGGAAATCTTGTTTGAATGCCTGCTCAGTATGAAGGTCCTGTCTGGCTTCTCGTCGAATATAAAGGGAATAATAAATATGGCAGAGAAAAAGTTCCAGAACCTAAAGTCTCCTGACTGCCACGTGATTATGACGCAACTGCTTCCGGTTGCATTGAGGGGGCTTCTACCAAAAAACGTTCGATTAGCCATTGTGAAGCTATGTGCATTCCTCAATGCAATCTCTCAGAAGGTAATTGATCCAGAAATCCTACCAAGGTTACAGAATGATTTGGTGCAATGTCTTGTCAGTTTCGAGTTGGTGTTCCCACCATCCTTCTTCAATATCATGACGCACGTCCTAGTTAACCTAGTCAAAGAGATTGCCATTCTGGGTCCTGTATTTCTACACAATATGTTCCCCTTTGAGAGGTTCATGGGAGTCTTAAAGAAATATGTTTATAACCGTGCTCGGCCAGAAGGAAGCATCTCCAAGGGCCATGAAACAGAGGAGGTCATTGAGTTTTGTGTTGACTTTATTCCTGACATTAAGCTGATTGGTGTTCCTGAATCGCGGCATGAGGGCAGACTGGGTGGAAAAGGCACGCTAGGAAAGAATTCAGTAATATGCCAGGACGGGCATTCTTGGGCGCAAGCACACTACACAGTTCTACAAAATTCCAGCTTGGTGGCTCCGTATATCGAGGAACATTTGGATAGTGTACGCTCCAAGAACCCGGAGCAGTCTGAGCCCTGGATCAAACATACACACATGGAGTCATTCGGCGGTTGGTTGCAAACACGTCTCATGCATGACGACAGTGTTGGAGATGAGCTGTACTTGCTGGCCAAGTTACCATCTTCGACTATATCGACTTTCAAAGGGTACGAGATAAATGGGAATACATCTTACACGATCGCCCAAGATAAAAAGAGCACCAACCAAAACAGTGGTGTCCGCTTTGATGCAGCAAACACCAATAGGCCAAAGGACACATATTATGGTTACATAGAGGAGATATAGGAACTTGACTATGGATGTGATTTGAAGGTCCCTTTGTTTCGGTGCAAATGGGTCAATCTGACAGGAGGCGGGGTAAAGCTTGACCCGCGGTACGGAATGACAACAGTGGATCTCAACAATCTTGGGTACACAGACGAACCATTCGTCCTAGCCAATGATGTGGCGCAGGTTTTCTATGTGCAGGACATGTCCACCAAACCAAGAAAAAGGTAAGATAAGGAATCAAACACATCAGCCATAAGCGCCACATAGTTCTTTCAGGGAAAAGAAACATCGTGGGAGTGGAGGACAAGACAAACATGTCAGAAGATTATGAAAAGTTTCATGAAATTCCTCCCTTCACAGTGAAGACTAACCCAAGAATCCTGTTAAATGATGAAGATTGTCCATGGTTACGACGCAAAGGGACACACGCGAAGAAAAAGTTTTATACCCCAGGATCCCACTCTGGGATGTGATCGGCTTCACCTTCATCACTTTCTTCTCTAGTGAGTAGGCCAGTTTGTACACGAAGTGCATCCAGTTTTTACCGTAACCCTCTCAACTTTTTAGCACATGCTATGTGTGTGTAATGATGATACCATGCCAAGTTTCAACCTTTTAGAGTTCATTTGTAGTGCTTTTCAATTTCAGAGTCATT
Organism: Thinopyrum elongatum; assembly: GCA_011799875.1. Taxonomy (NCBI): domain Eukaryota; kingdom Viridiplantae; phylum Streptophyta; class Magnoliopsida; order Poales; family Poaceae; genus Thinopyrum; species Thinopyrum elongatum. The sequence goes on from CM022302.1 coordinate 562,081,752, forward strand.
TAGCTCAAAAAAATCATTAAATGCATGAAAAATAGCAAATGAAGTTTGAAAGGGTTGAAATTTGAGGATGTGGGTTTGAATGGTGCATATTGAATGCACAAAAAGTCTAGAGTTGAAATAAGTTTAAAGAAATGAAATGCCTTTGTAACAGATGAGTTTTCGTCCGAAACCCCCATACTTCGAAGGAGATGGTCCAGTTTGTACACGAAGTACGTCCAGTTTTTGCCGTGACCCTCTCAACTTTTTAGCACATGCTATGTGTGTGAAGTGATGATACCATGCCAAGTTTCAACCTTTTCAGAGTTCATTTGTTGTGCTTTTCAATTTCAGGGTCATTTAGCTCAAAAAATCATTAAATGCATGAAAAATAGCAAATGAAGTTAGAAAGGGTTGAAATTTGAGGATGTGGGTTTGAATGGTGCATATTGAATGCACAAAAAGTCTGGAGTTGAAATAAGTTTAAAAAAATGAAATGCCTTTCTAACAGATGAGTTTTCGTCCGAAACCCTCATACTTCGAAGGAGATGGTCCAGTTTGTACACGAAGTGCGTTCAGTTTTTGCCGTAACCCTCTCAACTTTTTAGCACATGCTATGTGTGTGAAATGATGATACCATGCCAAGTTTCAACTTTTTCAGAGTTCATTTGTAGTGCTTTTCAATTTCATAGTCATTTAGCACAAAAAAAATCATTAAATACACGAAAAATAGCAATTGAAGTTAGAAATGGTTGAAATTTGAGGATGTATCTTTGAATGCTGCATATTGAATGCACAAAAAGTCTGGAGTTGAAATAAGTTTCCAAAAAAAATGCCTTTGTAACAGATGAGTTTTTGATTAAAATAGAATCTATTTTTGATTAAAACACCTATTTAAGATAACATAAAAATTACCAAGTTGAACATACTGATAAAACACACTAATACTAAACAGCAGGAAAAAGAATCACTCAAAAATCTATTTTTAAAGTAAAGTTATTTACAAACTACTGATTCACAGAAATTTGAAAGAATTCAAATTTAAACTATTCAAATTTGAAAACTACTGGCACTAGCGAAAAGTTTATAATTTTTGTGACCTAAAGCAAAAAAGATTCAATCAAAAACTCTAAATATTGCCTGTTAATTAGTAGAAACAAAAGTAAAAAAAATAAAGCAAAAAACAAAAAAAAAATAAAACATGAAAAACACCTATAGTCCCGGTTGCCACCACCAACCGGGACTAAAGGTCCATCTCCCGCCCGCCGCCCACCACAGACCTATAGTCCCGGTTGGTGGTGGCAACCGGGACCAAAGGTTGGACCTATAGTCCTGGTGCGTCGCACCAACCGGGACTATAGACCCTATAGTCCCGGTTGGTGCCACGAAACAGGACTATAGGTCCCTGGGTATTTAAACCGCGCTCTCTTCTCCCCCAAATCCTTCCTCTCCCTCTCGCCCGATCGACCACACTCACTCTCCCTCTCCGCCGCTGGCCTCCACGCGCGCGGCACCGTCAGGCTGCCCGACGAGCCGTCACCGGCCTTCAAGCGCCGCCGGAGCCCGCCGGCGCCGCTCTCCTCCACGTGCCCCGGCCGCCTCACCTCGCCGACGCACCTCCCACGCCGCCGTCCGAGCCCACTGGCCTCCACGCGCCGCCCGAGCCCGCCGCGCCGCTCCTCCACGCCGCCCGGCCGCGCCACTCCTCCACGCCGCCCGACCACCCCCTCCCCGCGGTGAGCTCCTCCGGCCATCTTTTATTATTATTTTTGATCATCTCACTACTACAAAAAGGGCTATAGCTAATATGGACATTAATATCGCACCATGTATGTGGATTGCCACTACTATATAGCAGTGGCGCACCATAGGTACGCCATTAATATCCATATTACTAATGGCGCACCACACCCACGGTGCGCCACTACTAACAATTTTTTTTTCAAAACTAGTAATGGCGCACCAGGGGAAAGTGCGCCATTACTAGTTTTAACTAGTAATGGCGCACCACACCCTCTGTGCGCCACTACTAACAATTTTTTTTTTTCAAAACTAGTAATGGCGCATCGGGGGATAGTGCGCCATTACTAGGCGCACCACACCCACGGTGCGCCACTATTAACAATTTTTTTTTTCTAAACTAGTAATGGCTCACCATACACCAGGTGCGCCATTAGTAACCCTGGTTAACAATGGCGCATTCTTAGGATGTGCGCCATTAGTAAGTTGACATAGTAATGGCGCACTTTGTAAAGGTGCGCCATTACTAACTTTCTGAGGTGGCCAAAAAATTCACCAAATGCACCCCCCCCCCCCGGTGGACCGCCTTTTCAGTTTCAAAAAAGTAAAAGAAAATGATAGAAATGTCAAAAAAAATAAAAGAAAATAAGTTTCCCATGTGATATGTGGTCTAGTTGTTAGCAAAATTTACAAACATGATTTTTTTGACTTTTTTGCAAAATCTCTCGAGAATTTGTAAAATGGGCATAACTTTTGCATACGAACTCCGATGAAAAAGTTTTTTATATGAAAAATCATCTACTCAAAAAGTTATATCCGAATTCAACCGAGGGGGAACCCCGTTGAAGATTTTTAGAATCCACAAAAACCTAACAGAAAAAAAGTTACGGGGCTTTCAAGATCTGGAGAGGCAAAAAAATTCAAAAAAAATCAAACTCAGTAATGGCGCACCTGCCCATGGTGCGCCATTAGTATCTTCCCGCCTTCAAAATTCAAACTATATAAAAATAATAATAAAAAGTTAGTAATGGCGCACCTGCCCAAGGTGCGCTATTACAATCTTCCCGCCTTCAAAATTTAAAATAAATCAAAAAAATAAAGAAAAAGATAGTAATGGCGCACCTGCCCACGGTGCGGCATTACTATGCCGTATATATGGCTGGGCGGGGTCCTCTCCTCCTTACCTCTTCATTTTTCTCCTCCACTCCACCTCTCCTCCTCTCCATCTCCTCCACTCCATCTCCCCTCCTCTCCTCCACCGTACTCCCCTCCTCCTCTCCGGCGACCTCCTCCTCCTCCTCTCCGGTGACCTCCTCCCACTCCTCTCCGGCGACCTCCTCCTCCTCTACGGAGACCTCCACCCTCCTCCTTCCTCACCCTCCCCTCACGGGTTTTCCTCCTCTCTCCGGTGAGCTCCTCCTGCCTCCTCTCCTCACCTCCCTCCACGGTTCTCCTCCCTCCTCTCCGGTGAACTCCTCTCCGGCGACCTCCTCCTCCTCTCCGGCGATGTAGGCGAGCTCCTCTCCGGTGACCTCCTCCTCCTCCTCTCCGACGATGTAGGCGAGCTCCTCTCCGGTGACCTCCTCCTCCTCCCTCCTCTCCTCCTCACGGTCTCTCCTCGGCCCTCCTCTCCGGCGAACTCCTCTCCGGCAAAAGAACGTACAAGATCCAAAAACGAGAACAAAATTTGAAAAAATATCATGCAAAAAAACGAGCAAAAAAAATGAGCAAAAAAAAGGGCAAAAAAATCGCGATCCAGATCCAGATTCAAAATTCAAAATAGTAATGGCGCACCGTGGGGGTTAGAATGTGCGCCATTACTATTTTCCCGCTTCCAAATTCAAAAAAAAATTCGACAAAAAATAATTAAAAAAGTTACCGGTGGCGCACCTGAAAAGGTAGTAATGGCGCACATGTGGTGCGCCATTAGTACCTGAGATAGTAATGGCGCACCAGATGGTGCGCCACTGTTATGTAGATTAACAGTGGCGCACCACGCGTGCGCCATTACTATTTATTAGTAGTGGCGTGATAATAGTGGCGCACCTATAGTGCGCCATTAGTAGCCAAAATAGGTGCGCCACTAACAGCCTTTTTTCTAGTAGTGTCTTTTTTTTGTGTGTAGATGTATGGAATTTGTGTATGTTATGTGATGAATGTTAGATGTATGTAGAACTAGAAGATGTATATGTATGTAGGAATTTTTGGTTATATGAACATGAATAGAAAATGAGCATATGTAAAAATTACATAGTTAATTGCAAGATATTGCATTTTGATGAACATAGAAAGTCTATTAGGAGATATGTTCGTTAGTTTGTTTGATGGTGCTTTTGTGATGTATTTGCAAACATATATTAATGTTGCGTTGAACATGAATGCTGAATTTGCAAACATATATTGTAGAAAGTCTATTGTAAAAGTGATTGTTTTAGTGATGTATTTGCAAACATATATTAAAAAACTTCTTTAGTGATGCCACAAACATATATTAAGAATGCTGAATTTTTGCATAGAAAAATTTTGCATAGAATTTGTTCTCGACATCGACGATGCCCGGCCCGCATCCTCGTCGTCGACTCAGCGGCGACTACCTGCTTGAGAGGGGCCATGTCTGTGACTGGGCTCCGCCGGGCTGGCACTGGGAGGTGCTACCTTCCGGGGCGCGCAGCTTGGTGAGGAGGGCTCCCATCGTCGACCGGAGCTTCTTTGGTGGCGGTCACGTGGGCCACTATCGGTGCGGAGGCAGCCGGCCCCCGAGGAGGTGGTACGTCGCCGTGGCAGGGAGGAGGACGAGCACGTCCGTCGCTATGTGGTGGCGTTGGACGTCAGGTTCTCCAATACCTGGCAGGGTCTTTGGGGATCTCACCCGAGCTATGATCCTGTGATGGTTCCTTCTCTTTGGGTGTCCACCGCCCGTGCCTCAGGAACTGCGAGTGAACTAGATTATTCGATAATATTCGATCTGTATTAGCTAGTGATGTTATATGATAATATTTGAGATGTATTAGTGATAATACTCAAGATGTATTCAAGATTATATTCGATAATATTCAATGATGCATTAACTAGATTATTCGAGATGTATTAGTGATAATATTCGAGATGTATTCGAGATTATATTCGATAATATTCGATGATGCATTAACTAGATTATTCGAGTTGTATTAGTGACATTATTCGAGATGCATTCTAATTTTAATAATAAATTGTTTTATCTTTCTTCTGGATTAGTTAAGCTATGGATGCTAGCGGCAGAGACGATGATCAAAACAGGATCATGTTCGACATGATCCGAAACCCAGAGGGTGAACCAGCTGATCAAGATGACGGCTCACAATATCTTAACAATTTTGGTGAGGGAATATTTCTGGAAGAACCAACAGACGAAGGCCACACAAACACTAATGGTGAAGGAATTGATCTTCAATTAACAACGACCGGCGAGGTATGTATAAGGCCTCTGTTGATCATTACGTGTATTAATTGATTTGTATATATATATATATCATAACGAATCGATCTTTCTTCTTTTAGCCCTCCGGATCAAGCAAATCTTCTACAAAATCAAGCAGGGCAGTATGAGGCCCGGCCAGAAAGTTGCCGGCTGGCATAAAGTACAACATCGATAAGATCAAACCAAATCGCGAACGCTTGCTCCTAAACAGAATGCAAACAAATTTATTCGTCAGTGCGGAGTTATTGTTAGGGACCAAATCCCGATCTCCGTTCAAGAATGGAATAAGCCAAAGGAAGATCGAAGAGTTAGTTTTGTCGATGAAAGAGCAAAAGATCTGCTTTGGGATACGCTCATGTCACATTTCACCCTCCCAGACCATCTCACAGATGCAGAACGGGAGAAAGTCAAGAAGAGTGCTCTTAAGAAGATGGCCACACAATTCTCCAACTGGAAGAAAAGATTATGGAATACGTACATTGACGCAAAAAAGCAGCCTCCAGAATTCACTGGACCAATGGAGAAGGTTAAAGAACACTGTGACTTATTTGTGGAGTTCAAGGAATCGAAAGAAGCTCAGGAACGGTCGAGGAAAAACAAGCTCAATGCTGCGAAGAAAAAGTTTCACCATGTTCTGGGTCCAGGTGGCTACAAGACTGGCCTGCCTAAGTGGGATGCATCTGAGGAAGAGATGATTGCTGCAGGGGTCACTCCAAAAACTTTGGGTTGGCCCGACAGGTGCAGGACTTGGTTTTATGCCCATGGGGGAAGGTTGGACCCAAAGACAGTGGAGATTATGGTGCAGGCAAGTCTTGCAGAAGCCTCGAAAGACTTACTTGATGCAATAGAAGCGGCTCGAATGGGAGTTTACCAGCCCGAGAGAGAGAACGATGAGCTTACATGCGCCCTCGGGAATCCTGAACACCCGGGACGAACACGAGGAAAAGGCGTTGTTCCGTGGTATGAGGGGTTTGCGGACTCGAACGACACTTACAGAAGCCGTTCGAGAAAGAAGAAGCAGGATGCAGACAGGCCTCAAAGGGTAGAAGCAAAGAACGCGGAGTTGGAACGCGCTTTCAAGCGGCAGCAGGAGCATATCGACACACTTAGCCAGCAAAGGGCGTCTCAGCGGCAGGAGCAACCAGATCCAGCATTGGATAGTACCATCCCATCTATGCCGAGAAGCAGTGTGCGTTCCACGGGGGTCCCGGCCGATGATGCACTGCTGGCTCGCTACCCCGTGGATGATATCCAAGAGACGACAACTTGTGAGCTGCACATGAAAATGAAGAACATATCCATGATGGTGGCGGATGGCTATGCTTTACCGAATGCACCTGGAGCAAGCATCCACGGCAATCCGATTCCACCTAGCTATGCTCGTGTCGGGGTGGATGCAGTTCTGTCGGGATATGACTCAATGGATCTTGACTTTCCTGGAGGTGAAGGGGAGCAGACACTGGGAGAAGCCATACGTGGTCACGTTGTATGGAGAAAGGATTGCATCATGTTTCTAAATTCGGTGCCCAGGCCACCGACTCCTCCTGATCCATGTCCGCGAGAGGGGCCATGTCCGGAGATGGAGCCGACTTCAACCCACCCCTAGACGGAGCGCATCGCTAGTCCGCCACATCGCTCTCCGCCGCGTCAGCCGAATCCACCAAACGCCAAGACGGAGCCCAGTGCGAGTCCGCGATATCGATCTCTGCAGCGTGAGCTGACTCCAAAGCGGAAGAGGGTACCAAAGAAGAAACCAGATTAGCCTCCTACCAAAAAGAAGCTAGCTTACGATATGACCGATGAGGAAAACATAGCTTTCGTGGATGCCGAAGTGAAGGCCCATTTTGGACCAAAACCGCCCCCGCCGCCGAAGGAGAAAATACCTGACAAAGTCGTACAACACTTTCTGGATCATGCTAAACCGCCTCTGGAGAAAAGGCGACAATCAGACTATGAACACTCTATTAGCAAGTCATATCATCAACGACAAAAAAATCAGCAGTCGAGCGGTTCAGACAGTAATAATAAATGCGGGAAAACTGTTCCCCAGCTCGGAGAACAGGCAGTGCAATCGATCCCCCCACTCAAGGTGAGTACCGATAGGGTGGTAATTACCGAGGCTCATAGAGAGAAGGCTAGAGAGTGGGGTATCACTGTTGAACAACTCCTAGGCATGGACGAAGTCCCTGCGGGGGAACTAGCATGGACATATGTGCGCGGGCAGCATCTGGTCAGGCCTGAGGAGGAGAAGCTTCTATCAACGCAGATGTACAAATTGCATCAATGGTACAAGAGAGCAGTAAAGGCTGGGCTTGAGAGCCTAATGGTGAAAGTCAAGTCAGAGCATTACTTTCATGAAAAAGATTTGTGGGTTGAATTTCCAGAATTTTTCCAGTTATTCAATCAACAAGCACTCGACAAATCTCTCGTCAGTTGCTATTGTCTTTAAGTGATTAATTTCCGTAATTAATTTAGTCTCTAGCTCAGCTCGTTCATTGCCTGTAATTATCCTCACTATATTCTTTTGTGTGGTATTATGCAGAATGAAGATTTTTGAATTGAAAAGAGATGGAGTCTATGGCATTGGGTTCATTGACCCAAATACCGTTAATGAAAAGGTGTTAGAAGAACACCCCCAAGACACAGAGGATAGCTTGCTAATGTTTTTGAAGGAACTAAATACCAAACCAGAAATACTTTTGCCTTACAACTTCAAGTGAGTGTTACTGTCTTGTACTACAAATTCTATTTTTGCTTACTCGATGTTAAGTGTAGTTGATGAGTTATGCATGCATGCCCGCTTATACAAATGTGTGCGCAGATTCCACTGGATCCTGCTAATCATTAGAGTTGACGAAGGAACTATTGAAGTACTGGACTCACTGACTAAACCCCATGAAGAATACAGGAGCCTGTATTTGGTGCTGAACAGGTAATTTCAATCATTATCACACAATGTCGGCCTTTAGTTCATTTCCTGATATCAAGTAATTAATATATAACTCCTTTATTCATTTTCTTTGCCGGGCAGGGTTTGGAAAAGGTTCATCAAAGAGATCGTGAATGAATGGAAACCAGAGCTGAAATGGCGACGGGGCAAGGTAACTAAGTAGTACTAGCTACGTCCGCGCACCTCTTTAATTCTAGTTGCAATACCATTATCATGTTTGATTATTATCTGATTGAATTCTATTCTCGTAAAGTGCATGAGGTAGGAACCGGGGACCAATTTATGTGCATACCACATTTTGGAGAGCATTCGCTCTTTGACCGAAAGGAGCAACACGATAATAGAAGTCTATGGGTACGTAAACACTATTCATAGTTTTTTTTATCATGATCTAATATATATACACACAACTAATATATTCATATTGATCTCCTTCTTTAAAGATTCAGGAGATGCGGGATGGGCTCCTAACAACGGACCGCATACGAGCACTTCAAGAGGAAATGGCGGGATTTTTGCTGGAGCAGGTCATATCTCCCGACGGAGAATACCATTTCACCGATCCATAATTATGATCTGCAAATTGTAGGAGAAATTGTATATACCAAATTGTATATATGAGTGTATGTATGCATGGTCGTACGAGAAATTTGATGGCAGAAGAGGCAGTGGATGTGTTGTCATGTCAGTCAAGTCGTGCTCTGCAAATGGAAGTCAGCTCTGTGGCACTTGCATGCACTCTGCTGTCATCCTTCGCGTCTGCCGCTCTGCTCGTGCTCTGCATGCAGTGGCACTTGACGACTGCAGTAGCGTAAAATATGTTTGAAATGAAAAAGAATTAAATGGCAAATACAAAATCAAAAGGAAAAATAAAACCCTAAACCCCTGAAATGAAAAAGAATTAAATGAAAAACATAAAACCATAAAACGGTAAACCCCTGAATCTTTTAGCCCCGATTGGTGACACCAACCGGGACTAAAGGTCCCCAGCCCCGGCGCGCGCTACCTGCCACATGGTAGGGATTTAGTCCCGGTTGGTGTCACCAACCGGGACTAAAGGTCCCCAGCACCCGGCGTGCGCCGCCGGCCACGTGGCAGGGATTTGGTCCCAGTTCGTGGCCAACCGGGACTAAAGGGTGGGACCCTTTAGTCCCGATTTATTAGTCCAGGTTGGTGAACCGGGACTAAAGGCCCTTCCCAACCAGGACTAATGTCCCGTTTTCTACTAGTGAACACCGAATAATGCACCACAAGTAGGATATAACTTCATTGCATAACTATTGAATTTATGTGCTTGCATAGGGAATCATAAACCTTAACATCAATATTCATACTAGAGCATAATTACTTACTAACATAACTCACATATTATCATCTACATATCTCAAAACTATTGCAAAGAATCAAGTTCATGTCCTATAAAAATTTTATTCTAGTTTTCAGTATCCCTCTTGAATATTCATCACATGGGGACCAAGCTCATAGCTTGTACATTTTACCATAACTATTTTTAAACTCTCAAAAAGATATAAGCGAAGCATGAGAGCAATATTTCTATAAAATTTCTAGCATTCTCAAAAAGATATAAGTGATGCAAGAGAACGAGTTTCTTCAAAACAAAAACATCACTGTGCTCAAAAAGATATAAGTGAAGCACTAGAGCAACCACCTCGCTCAACAAATTTAAGTGAAGCACAAAGAGCAATTCTAACAAATCATGATGACATGAAGATATCTCAAGCAAATGTGTTCAGAGGTGATGATTGTGATAAACTAAAAGTAAATAAAGCAAAGACTCATATCATACAAGACGCTCCAAGCAAAACACATATCATGTGATGAATAAAAATATAGCCTCAAGTGTGTTACCGATAGTTGTTAGAAGAAAGAGGGGATGCCTTCCGGGGCATCCCCAAGCTTAGATGCTTGGGTCTCCTTAGATATTACCTTGGGGTGCCTTGGGCATCCCCAAGCTTAGGCTTTTGCATCTCTTCATTCCTTCATCCATCGTTGTCACACCCAAAACTTGAAAACTTCAACCACACAAAACTCAACAAAACCTTCGTGAGATCCGTTAGTATAACAAAACAAATTACTACTATAAGTATTGTTCCAAACCCATTCAAATTTTATTTTGCATTATAGATACTATGTTCTCACTTTCCGATGGCTTGCACCCCCCCCCCCCGATACAATTCGTAGTTTCATCAAAACAAGCAAACAATGCATCAAAAATAGAATCTGACAAAAACAGAACAGTCTGTAGCAATCTGTAAAAAATCCATACTTCTGTAACTCCAATTTTTTTGAAAAATTAGTATAGCGTGGAAAATTTATATATCAATCATGTGTAAAAAATTCATACTCATTCGAGTCACTAATGAATTTATAAAAATGCTGGACTGGGCGTCAAAGTTTCAGTTTTTCACAGAATTGCGTTCACAAGCATCCACATCATCCCAAAGGTCTTACTTGGCACAAACACTAATTAAAATATAAAAACCAACTCAAAACAGAGGCAAATAAAGGATAATCAGAATAACAGAACCAAAAAGTGAAAAATATAAAATTTATTTTATTCGTTGGGTTGCCTCCCAACAAGCGCTATCGTTTTATGCCCCTAGCTAGGCATACTGCAATACGTGAAGTATTGTCATCCTTGGATTTTACTCCATAGGTGGCCCTCATAATGGATTCATAGGGCGGTTTAATTTTGGTCCTTGGGAAGTGTTCCATGCCTTTCTTTAAAGGAAACTGAAACTTTATATTTCCCTCTTTCATATCAATCACCGCACCAATAGTGCGTAAAAACGGTCTTCCAAGAATCAAAGGGCAAGATGGATTGCAATCAATATCAAGAACAATAAAGTCCACAGGCACATAGTTCCTATTTGCAACAATAAGAACATCATTGATCCTCCCCAATGGCTTTTTGATAGTAGAATCCACCAAATGCAAATTAAGAGAACACTCTTCCAAATTGGTAAAACCGAGAACATCACAAAGAGACTTTGGAATTGTAAAAACACTTGCACCCAAATCACACAAAGCATTGCACTCAAAATTCTTAATCTTAACTTTGATAGTAGGCTCCCACTCATCATACAACTTTCTAGGCATAGAAATTTCTAACTCAAGTTTTTCTTCCAAAGCTTTCATTAAGGCTTCCACAATATGTTTAGTAAAAGCCTTATTTTGTTCATAAGCGTTTGGTGAGTTCAACAAAGATTGCAATAAAGAAATACACTCAACCAAAGAACAACAATCATAATTAAAGTCATGGCAATCCAAGATAGTGGGTGCATTGCTAGCAAAAGTTTTAACCTCTTCAAACCCACTTTCAACAATTTTTGCATCAAGATTTTCACCCTCCGAATCATGGAGACGCCCTCTATCTAAAGTTGACTCTTCTTCAGTCTCCTTGTCAACAAGATTAACTTTACTAAACAAAGAATCAATAGAAGACACACCAATCATCTTAACATGCTCATCCTTATTGCTACGAAAATTAGTAAGAGAGGCTTTTTCAAGCAATTCCCGCTTAGCATTCAACATAGCGGTTCTCTTCTTACTTTCATCAATAGAAACATACATAGCCTTAATAGATTCATTAATATCAACTCTCGAAGGCAAAGGTTTTGCATCGAGATATTCCACATCAAGAGAGAGTTTATCAACACTTTTAGACAAATCATCAATTTTGTCCAACTTTTCTTCTATCGAAGTGTTGAACGTTTTTTGAGCATTGTTAAATTCCTTCATACTACTTTCAAAATCAGAGGGCATCCTTTGGTTATTATGGGAAGAATTGCCATAAGGATTTCTAAAAACATTAGAGAAATTTCCAGGATAAGGCCTAGAATTGAAATTTCCTCTATAAGCATTATTATTGAAATTGGTACGAGAAACAAAATTCACATCTATGGGATCACTATTTTGTTCAATCAAAGTAGACAAAGTCAAATCATTAGAATCAATAAAAGTATTCTTACTAGCAACCAACTTAACAAGAGCATCAACTTTATCACTCAAAGTGCTAATCTCCTCAACGACATTCACCTTTTTGGTAGGTGCCCTTTCGGTATGCCATTGGGAATAATTATCCATAATATTATCAAGCAATTTAGTAGCATCACCCAAAGTAATCTCCATAAAAGTTCCACCCGCGGCGGAATCCAAAAAATTTCGAGAAACAAAATTCAAACCAGCATAATTTTTTTGGATAATCATCCATAAATTCAAACCATGAGTGGGGCAATTTCTCAGCATCAATGTCATTCTCTGCCAAGATTGCGCAACATGTTCATGATCAAGTTGCTTAAAGTTCATAATCTGGTTTCGGAGAGAGATGATTTTTGCTGGAGGAAAATACTTAGTAATAAAATCATCTTTGCATCTATCCCAATCAATGCTATTGCGAGGCAAAGAAGAAAACCAAATTTTTGCACGATCTCGCAAAGAAAATAGAAATAATTTCAACTTGACAATATCATTTTCCACATCTTTTTTCTTTTGCATGTCACACAACTCAACAAAAGTGTTAAGATGTGATGCCGCGTCCTCATTAGGACTTCCAAAAAATTGATCTTTCATAACAAGATTCAATAAAGCAGCATTTATGTCAAAAGACTCCGCACTAGTGGCGGGAGGAGCAATAGGAGTGCTAAAAAAATCATCATTATTGGTATTGGAAAAGTCACACAACTTGGTGTTTTCTTGAGGCATGATGTCTACGTAAAAAGAGAGCAAGCGAATAAAGGCAAACGAGAAAACGGCGAAAAAAAAGAGGCAAATAAAAGTGGCAAAAGATAAGGCAAATATTTTTGTAAAAAAATTTAGAAGTGGGGGAGAGGGAAACAAGAGGCAAATGGCAAATAAAGTGAATGCAAAGGTAAGAGTTGAGAGTGTAGGTACTTGGTAATGTTGATGATGTCTCCTCGGCAACGGCGCTAGAAATTCTTCCTGCTACTTGTAAAATGCGTTGACTTTTATCCCCGAAGAGGAGGGGATGATGCAGTACAGTAGAATAAGTATTTCCCTCAGTTAAGAAACCAATGTTATCAATACAGTAGGAGAACCAAGCAACACCACGTAAACAGCACCTGCACACAAAAAGCAAACCTTCGCACCCAACGCAAACGAGAGGTTGTCAATTTCTCGATGGCTAAGTAACGAGATTAAAGGTATATGATAGATTGATAAATAAATAAAAGAAAAAAATATGCAGCAAATATTTTTGGTATTTTTGTATAAGAAAACAAGATAGATCTTATGATAAAAGTAGACCCGGGGGCCGTAGAGTTCACTAGAGGCATCTCTCAAGAAAATAACATACGGTGGGTAAACAAATTACATTTGGCCAATTGATAGAAAAGCAAATAATTATGACGCTATCCAAGGCAATGATCATGATATAGGCATCACATCGAAAACAAGTAGACCGACTCATGTCTGCATCTATTACTATTACTTCACACATCGACCGCTATCCAGCATGCATCTAGACCAATTGAATCCAAAGCAGAGTCCTGTGGTAGTCTTGATTCACATAAACATTGACAAGATAATCTGAGATTACTTGCTTTGATGATTTTTTTCCTTTCTTCAATAAAATTCAGTAGTATATGTGATGATCTGAGATTAATTACAACTGAAATTTAGTAGTCTAAATAAATCTTCAGATACTGAGCCACAAGTGACATCAGAAACATAAAGGTCCATCATTCTTCTATCAGCATGTTAAACATTTTTTCCTTCGATGTAATGATCCTCAATCGATAGGAGATATGTGGAAAACAACTCATGAAAATGGAAACATCAAAAGATTTAACGATCATCACCATCAAACAGTAAAAAAAAACTGATGTAATGATCCTCAAGCTGGGAATTTTCTTGTCAGGCACGGCCCCTTTGGACCGGTGTCTGGGCTTCTGTCTCCTGGTACTCTTTGCTTGGACGGCCCGGCTCCTCGTCTTCTCTGTGTACTCTGTTTTCTTTTTCTCTAGCTTCTCATGCAATTCGATCAAACAGACTGAAAATTTCAACCAATGGTGCCTTGATTCTCTCCTCCTGCCTGCTAATCTCTGCCTCAAAATGAAAAGCAGAAACCGCTATAAGAATTCAGTTGGAGTAGGGTGTTCTTTGCTGGTGTGTTAGGAGAAGACAACTTACCATCTTCAGAGTTGGGACCTCCCTGTTCGCAGCTTCGCCTCAACTGAGGCCTGCTTGGTGTTTCTCTTCTCCCAAAAAGAGGATGGACGAGGACAGCTTCTGAATCATTTCCTCCAATTTGTGTCACCTATTATGTACTCTGCACAGGTTAATCAAAGACAGACCTATACTTTGATTCAAAATGTAATATTTTTTTTACTAGTGCATTATATTGGTCTAGCGATTTCTGTGGCCGACAAGACATGACGAACATTCATTCTTCCATGGCACATTCACATAGACTCAAGACAAATCTGAACTAGCACATGGACATTCTGCCATGGAAGGGGGTTTTCAGAAATAGAAACAACACCGCTGCAGGCACTAGTATATAACAGTGTGTCCAATGAGCCTATCACACACACAGCACATGTAGCAAAAGATTGCACGAGCTTCTTCAAATTAAAGATCAAACTAAATCATTATTACTTCGACCACCCATTCCATGCAACTTAGACAGGGGACAGAAAAGTTTCTGAATGACATTGTGGAACCCCCAATCTCTTCACCAATAATAATCATACATGACCAACCATTACGACAACAAACTCTGTTTTACTCCTTGGTACAAAGTTGAGTCACTTACTTTGGGACGGAGGGAGTATTATATAAAAATGAAATACAGCATAGATAATAGTGTTTGCTGAAAGACAGTACATCGAAGAATAAAATCCAGCACCACACTACACACCAGAGCATGCGGCTCTCACACACAAAAAAGCACCCAGAAAGAGTCCAAGTATGCAGAGTACAGATAATTAAACCATACACACACAAGACTGAAATAATTCGGCTTAGTGACGAGTGAGACTCGAAGAAGGTTACCGGGTCTTCCTTCAGCTCCTTCTTTATTGAAGAAGGTTACCATTTGCTCATGGAGGTGAGGCAGCAGGGGCAGCTGCATCTTCTTGGCCTCCGTGGCGTGGCTTGTGCTTAAACTCAGGATTGTTGGGGTGCTCCTCTAGATCTTGCCTCACGCGATCTATGTTGCAGTCACCGTTGAGCTCGACATTCTTCAACTTGGGAAGGCAGAGCATTCCAAAGATAGACTCCATTTTGGTGAAGGACCACACAAACCTCTCCAGCTTGGGAGCTGCACCTGCGTCGAAAGTAATCTTGATGATGATGTCACCATCGACGGCCAAAGACTTGAGACTCCAAAACTCATCTTCCTTGAATACAAGCACGCTTTCCGTGTTTGAATTGTGCTGCAGCCTGAGGCAACGCAGAGTTGCAAGCTTGCCAAGGATGCATATATGATCTTCTGTCAGGTAAATCTCGCTCAGTGTTATCTTGGTAAGTTGATCGAGCTTTTCAATCCAGAGGAGAAGCCCACTTGCAATGCCCCTAATGCTTAGGCTCTGAAGAAGTTTTGTACATGATGTGACTACCTCCTCTGCACCAAGAGCATCCTCAACTTTGGGTGGTTGGTTGATCTGGATTGACAAGGAGCGGAGACAACCGTGCAATTTGTCAATCTGTTGGAATAGAAGACGAAAGCCAGCTTTCTTACCAGAAAGAATCACACCAAGTTTCCTCAGCTGCAACAGATGACCAACATCAGTTAAATCATTAACACTGTGGGAAGCATCAACATGGGATAGTTTCTCCAGTTGTGCCATTCTTCTGATGCCGCTGGGAAGGCGCACCGCTGTAAGCAAATCCTGAGACCTATCAGAGATGTTGCCAGGAGACTTGGTCTGGCCAGCAAGCAGATGCTTTGGCATTGGAAGCATGATTGATCTTGTGGCGAATGCCTGTACCTCTGTTTCCCGGATGTCCAACGTCTCCAAACACTGCAGTTTCTCGATTTGCTTTGGTAGTTCAATAACATCTGTGTTCCTGAGGCTCAAGTACTTCAACAATATTATTTTGCAAATGCTCTTCAAATGCTGCTTCTGTAAGCCTCTGCAACCTTCTAGATCCAGCAACTTCATTAGCTGCCACTGAGATGACTTTGCCAAATTTGAAGAAATGCTACAATGCCATTGCCATCAGCTGCTTGCACGGAATGGTCGGCGTGAGATGCTTGCACCCCAGTTCTGCTGTGAATGGGAAGGTGGTGAACCAAATCTGGCAGTAGGTCGGTGTCCACAAAGTTCAGATCTCGAGCAATCTTGGTGATGACTTCACGAACAACAGGATATAATGTGCAGGTCTTGACCTTGCCCATGTCACCAATCTCCCCAGGTTGAATGAGACCCCTCAAGAGGAGTGTATCGAAACAGCAATCAGCTTCATCTTCTGCATGATTCTCCCTTGACGTTATCCGGCCTTCAGCTATCCATCTTCTACACAAGGTTGTTCTCCTAATGTGGTCACCTTCTGGGAAGGAAGATAGGTACAACAAGCAGCTCCTGTACTTGGCAGGCAGGTCATTGTAGGAGATCTTTACCATTTGCTTTCCCACACTTTTGTTCGAGTCCCGACAACCACGTAAGGTTGCTACAAAGTTGTCCATCTGTGTTTTACCCCTTCTAGGGTTAACATACAGAAGATGTTGGAACATCTTCATTGCAAAGACATCAGGGTGACATAATTCTAAAATGTCTCCTATCCCATCTGCAGAATTGCTTGGACATCTAGCAAGCTCCATGGTTTTACTGTAGAAAACACCAAACAGACTTTGTGGTTTGAGGATTTTATAAGGTGACTCTACAAAATGAGCATACTCTGTGGTAATGACTATAGAGCTACCAGGAGAGCCATGAGCAGTAGCATGTAACACAGCAGACGTTATGCTATTCCATTCTTCCCAGAATAAGGGATCAACATCTTGAAGAATGATCAAGGACCGTTTACCTCTGAGATACCCCTCAAGTTTGTTGGTGAGTTGCCAGGCCTCATCCGCATCATCAATGATGCCCAGTGACATTTCCTTACTCTTCTCCGGTTCCACCCTGAGCACGTCTTCTTGTTCAGCTGGAAGGGGTGCCATTTGGTGCAGTATTTCATGCAGTAATTCGACCAAATTAAATGTGTAGCTATTGACCCTGACCAAGGCTTTGCAACTAAATGAGCTCATTTCCCGCTCATGAAGTTTCCGCGTGTAATAAGATTTGTGAAATAATGATCCACTTCATGCACTGAGCCGAAGTATGTATCCCAGGTCATAAGGAATATCCTCGGCTGTGATTCCCTGTTTGCCAGGTCTTCAACAGGTCCTTCCTCAGACACTAGGGACTTGATTGTATCATTGATGATTTTCTGTTCAAAAGCCTCTTTGTCCTCCGACCAAGAACAGTTGACAAGAAAAGCGTGTCTCCGAACATCTTCCTCCTCGGCCTCCGGTCCACGGGGGGCTTGTACGTCGTCGTCCATGAATATCGCATCATCTTGGTCAGCAGCCGGTGGCACGGTGAGACCGTACCTCAGCTTCTTGTCGCCCACGTCGTGGGCCCTGACCTTGAGCTCACGGATCCGCATCACGATCAGGTGCCGCTCCGGGATGGTGCGCACATAGCGGACGATGCGCCGCAGGTAGCCCAAGAAGCCACTAGCATGGCGGCCAGTGTTTGTGAGGCTGTGGATGTAGAGCTCGACGTTGCCCTCGCAGTCGCGGGTGAGGCCGACCACTTGCTTCATCCAAGCACGGACCTGGTGGTCATGGTGGTGAGCCTCGGTGAGGTGGAGAAGCAGGCCGTTCATGCTCTCCATCTCATCCTTGATGAACTCCATGTCGCCATGGAGGCCGCCGAGCAGCTTCGCCTCGTCGACGAGGATGGCAGTGAGGCGGCCAAGGAGCGAGTCGAGGGCACCCTGGGCATCCATCTTGCTTGATTTGGTGGAGGTGGTGTGCACTGCACATCAATGGAAGCGAATGGGAAGGAGATGTTGTATGGAAGGTATGGTTGGGACCTGCAACTCAAGATGGCAACGGGGACCACCCATTCTTATCCCCAGCAAAACTGCATCCACACGTTTCTCCACCACCGAGCCATCTTCTTCCCTGAAATCCCCTTCTATTCACGACCAACCCACAAGTTTGCCTTTTGATGGATGCCACACAGACGCCACCGCAGCTGTTGCCGCCTTCGGCCACCATGTTAGAAGTCTCCGCCACCCCCTCCTCCATTGCTGCTCAACCATCTTTTTCAGATTTTTTGTCCAAAAGGACAACCTACCCAACGGAATTGCCAGAAAAGACCCCGTCCGGATGAAATTGGCAAAAAGACCCCCTAGATCGTGGCGGCAGGCGCGGCAGCCGACACGTGGCACCTGCCGCCACGCGCCGGAGGCGGCAACACTTTTGCTGTACTGTTCATGCAGGAGA
Organism: Thinopyrum elongatum; assembly: GCA_011799875.1. Taxonomy (NCBI): domain Eukaryota; kingdom Viridiplantae; phylum Streptophyta; class Magnoliopsida; order Poales; family Poaceae; genus Thinopyrum; species Thinopyrum elongatum. Next base: position 562,100,358 of record CM022302.1, read on the forward strand.
CGAGAAAAACAACGATGAGGCGAGCGAACAGTACCTGATGCCTCATGCAGTGGCGGCAGCACTGTTCACACGTGAGTGAACAGTAATTTCGAAAAAAATAAAAAAAAATAGCAGAAAAATTCAAAAAATTCTGAAATTTTGCATCCACTTAGAACACTCAATTGTCTTTGCTGCAAAAAAATTCCAGATTTTTCTGCTATTATTATTTTTTTTTTGAAATTACTGTTCACTCATGCGTGAACAGTGCTGCCGCCACTGCGTAAGGTGGCAGGTACTGTTCGCTCGCCTCGTCGTTGTTTTTTCTCGTCTCCTACGTGAACAGTGTTGCCGCATCCGGGCGTGGCGGCAGGTGCCACGTGTCGGCTGCCGCACCTGCCGCCACGGTCCAGGGGGTCTTTTTTGCCAATTTCATCTGGAGGGGGTCTTTTCTGGCAATTCCGTTGGGCAGGTGGTCCTTTTGGACAAAAAATCTCTTTTTCACTGCAAGCCGGGTGACCATGCAACATCGACAGCAGCAACCGCTGTGCTGGAAGCCGGTCGCGCTGGCGCTGATGGCCGCCGGACTGCACCGACCGCCTCTGCGAGTCACAACGTCATGGCGGCCGCGGCCGCCGTTCTACGTCGTCGTCGTCGTCTTGGAGGAGCATCTACGTCCATGGCTGCCGCCTCCTCAAGCTCAGCCGCAACCGCCGATGCCGCCGAGGCAACAGTTCCTGCAACATGATTTCTATTGCAAAAAAATATTCTGCAACATATCGTCTGTTGCAAAAAAATCTACAGACATTTATGTAACATGATCTCTATTGCAAAAATTTCTGCAACATAACCTTTGTTGCAAATATTTCTGCAACACGGCGTGTGTTACAATTTTTTTTGCAACATTAGCTTTGTTGCAATGGTAGAGGGCACCAATCAGCCGCTCGATGGAGCTAAATCTGACGGCTCGCAACCCGGCCGATCTTTTAGAAAGATCTGCCGGCGGACGCGTAGCACGCCCCTTTTTTTAAATGGTGAAGGGTCCGGATCCAGGCTTCATTAGAAATTAAGAGGAACAGTACAACCCTTTTTTTACAAAAGGACCCACAAGGAAAGTAAAAAAATACAAACTAGTCCTTGTTTCTTCAAGAAGGACCCTCTAACACTGTGGTAGATTGCAATTCGGTCCTATGAACAGGACCAAACTCCGAACCGAACCTATCGATGTAGGGGATGAGGCCACTTCGGTCAGTAGGTTCGCCGCAGCACCACCGCCGGCAACTCGCCGGAGGTAGAACATGCAGATGCCTGGGCGAGTCCAACCTACCTCCCTTGAGGCTCACCGGCCAGGAGGAAAAGATGGAGTCGTCATCGACTCCGCATGGTCACCTTTCGACCAGAACGTGCAACAGCCAGCCGTCGGAGGTCGGCCATCGACCATCAAAGGTAGATCCTCTCCAAGGGGAGGAGAACTCCGATGGGCGTTGTAGCTCCAACAAGCGAACCACTGGAGATGAGCTCCAGAATTGGACTGGATCCACAACTCAGCGAAGATTTGTTCTTATCCTCTCCACCTCTCCCCTTCTACCTCCCTAGCAGCCAGAAGAGAGCGTGTAGGATAAAGAAATAGGCTCCAGATCAGCGAAACTTATAAGCAAGGCTTCAGATCTACCCGGGCGTCCATCTCCGGTGGCCACCGCTCCAGCCACCATGGCTGCAGCTAGGGTTGCGAGAAGAAGGGGCACCATGGCAAGATCTGGCTTACTCGGAAAGAGAACACCCCCTATTATAGATAGGAAGAGAGCCAAACCTCTCTCCCTCTCCCTTCCGGCAGCTGAAGTTGCTTGATGGTGGGGGGAGAGAGAGGCCAGAGACGAAAACGATGGCGAGGGGCTCAAGGGAGAGGAGAGCGGCACCAGGCAAGAGCGACAAAAAACAAAACCTTCAATCGTAGCACCATTTTGTGAAGATACATGCTGATGGGCTTGGTGTTGAAGCGCGACAATAAATTTAGAGTGAAATCTATTGTAACAATTTTTTTCTTAAACATTACTATTTATTTTTTAAAGTACTAGTAATCATGCGCATACAAGGCAACAACCATAGGAACTAGTGTTCATATGTAAAGTTGGCAAATTGGTGGACGTGTTGTGTGGCTCGATGACTAGCCTCAAATTGCTACCAAATAGTCCTTTCAGATCAGGAAAAACAGGCCATAAACATGATGACATATTATGCGAGTCTACCACGAGCAAAAGTCTCGCTAGGGGCAATCGGGAGGTGATTGCAGGGCGATCGGTAGGTGATCGCATAGGCTAGGGTCTCTCTCTCTCTCTCACTCGTGGGTTGTTTCTTTTCGGTGGTAGTGGTGGTGGCGACTGCGTGATCTCATTGCCAGTTGGTCTCTAGTGATTTCCTCTCTGCACGCGCTCGCCTACACGTAGGTGGGGTGGTGGGATGGCGTCTCCACCAAAAGAACAACCAGGGGTAGCTCCTCCAGGAGGAGTTCATTTTGATCTCCGGTCAGAGATAAAGCCGCGGAAGAGGTGGTGGGTCTCTCGACGAGGCTGGGGGACTTGGTACTTATAGAAAATGACATGGCGGGGCTGATCTTTGAGGACCCCGAGGCGAAACTGCCCAAGAACCCTAAGTGGGCAGCGATCGAAAAGATGTGCTCGCCGAGACAACTTAATCTATCTACCCTGGAGAGAGGAATGCACAGAGCTTGGGGGTTGCATCATGTCACATATCAAATTTCACAAATTTGACCCTTGCTTTTTTCTGGAATTTCATTTGGCTTTCATTTGCTTTGATTTCTCTTCTCTGAATTAATTAAAGAAAAAGATTTCCCCATTTTCCAGGAGGCAAATGAGCATGAGCTTAACTAGTCAAATCTTCATCTACCTATGCTCTTTAACATATATCAATTTCAGGCCCAGGCTTTTTGATAGACTATTTATTTCCTTTTTCAAAGAAAATCCGCTTTTAAACCCCTTTGTGAAGGAGCACCATTTTGGACAAATTATTTTCTGCCAATAAAATTATGGTAGTATCTTATGATCATGTATGTTTCAAATATGCAAAAACTTGAGATACTCTAGTATAGCTTTTGGTCTTTAAAATTCCCCAAAGTTTCTGCCAAAAACTTAACAAAAAATGTTCTTGGTATTTAAACATGGATCTTGGGCTTCAAACTTTTTGTGTAGTCTCCACACTCCCTATAGAATCTACTCTATTAATTATAGCCCCAAGATTATCCAATTGCTTCCTATAGAAATTATTTCAAAACTGGGCAGTAGGGAACTTGCACTATTTCAGTGAAGTGGACTTAATCCATTTGAGCAGAAACTTTCCCAGAACCTACCTTACCCCCTGGGACATGAGCATACCAAATCTCAGCCTCAGCCATGGACCAGAGCATCGAATTCGTCCTCATGCCAATTTTGACACGGTGACACCGTTCGACCAGAGCAGCACCCCTGCTGTAAAGGTGCTTTGGCACGTCAGTGCTCACACCGTGGTACTGTGGCCAAGCCGTCCCGCAGCTGTGCACGCGTGGATAAGCACCATGTCTCCCCGCACTCGCTCCCCTCCCGGCTCCACACTCCTCTCGCCATCCCGGTCGACTCTGTGACCACAACCACGGGCGCACGTCGAGATAAGCTCACCGCGGCCGTTGCCACTGGACCACTTCACCGGGTGCTACCCTGCACACCTACTTAGCACGTACCTTGCCCGGTCGTGCCCATTGGAATGCTTCCGCCATCTTCAATGCGGTCACCGGCGCTGCCATTCGTCCGGTCTCGCCCGCCACTATAAAAAGGAGCCCCGGCCAGCCTCTCTACTCACCCAATCCCTCACTACACTCCTAATCGATGCCTAGAGCTCAGCATCGCCTCCAAGAACCACCCAGTCAAGCTCGAGGAGATCAGCACCACCGCAATGCCCACCATGGGTACCCGCAGCTCCACTGCCCCTCTCTTCGATTCAGCCGAGTCCTGAGCTCCCCTCTGCACCAGGAAGCTAACACGGGGTCGTCCTCTTGGTTTTGCTTCCTGAACAGAGTGCTAGGACATAGTCCTCAACCGCCGCCGCCAGAGACGAAGCAGCTGAACCTCTCTGTCTAGTCTTACTATAGTGCGGCCCACTGTTGCGAAGCTCTCATTGCCCTCGACCCATCTGCTGTTGGGGAACGTGCAATTTCAAAAAAATTCCTACGCTCACGTAAGATCTATCTAGGAGATGCATAGCAACGAGAGGGGAAAGTATGTCCACGTACCCTCGTAGAACGAAAGTGGAAGCATTAGCTTAACGCGGTTGATGTAGTCGAACGTCTTCGCGATCCAATCGATCAAGCACCGAACGTACGACACCTCCGAGTTCAGCACACGTTCAGCTCGATGACGTCCCTTGAGCTCTTGATCCAGTTGAGGACGAGGGAGAGTTCCATCAGCACGACGGCGTGGCGATGGTGATGACGAAGTTACCGGCGCAGGGCTTCGCCTAAGCACTACGACGATATGACCGAGGTGTGTAACTATGGAGGGGGCACCGCACACGTCTAAGACAAATCTTGGTGTGTCTTTGGGGTGACCCCCTCCCACGTATAAAAAGGAGGGAGGGAGAGAGGCCGGCCCCCTAGGGGCGCGCCAAGAGTATGGAGTCCTACTAGGAGTTCCAAGTCCTAGTAGGAATCCCTTTCCTTTTCGGAGTAGGAGAGAAGGAAAGAGGGAAAAGAGGGAGAGAGTAGGAAAAGGCAAGGGGGGCGCCGCCCCCATACCCTAGTCCAATTCGGATCCATGGGGGGGCGCGCGCCACCTCCCCTTTGGCCTGCCTCCTCTTTTCCCGTATGGCCCAATAAGGCCCATTACTTCTCCCGGTGAATTCCCGTAACTCCCCGGTACTCCGAAAAATACCCGAATCACTCGGAACCTTTCCGATGTCCGAATATAGCCTTCCAATATTTGAATCTTTACCTCTCGACCATTTCGAGACTCCTCGTCATGTCTGTGATCTCATCCGGGACTCCGAACAAACTTCGGTCATCAAATCACATAACTCATAATACAAATCGTCATCGAACGTTAAGCGTGCGGACCGTACGGGTTCGAGAACTATGTAGACATGACCGAGACACTTCTCCGGTCAATAACCAATAGCGGAACCTGGATGCTCATATCGGCTCCTACATATTCTACGAAGATCTTTATCGGTCAAACCGTATAACAACATACTTTATTCCCTTTGTCATCGGTATGTTACTTGCCCGAGATTCGATCGTCGGTATCATCATACCTAGTTCAATCTCATTACCGGCAAGTCTCTTTACTCGTTCCGTAATGCATCATCCCGTAACTAACTCATTAGTCACATTGCTTGCAAGGCTTCATATGATGTGCATTACCGAGAGGGCCCAGAGATACCTCTCCGATACTCGGAGTGACAAATCCTAATCTCGATCTATGCCAACCCAACAAACACCTTCGGAGATACCTGCAGAGCATCTTTATAATCACTATCTTTATAATCACCCAGTTACGTTGTGACGTTTGATAGCACACAAGGTATTCCTCCGGTATTCGGGAGTTGCATAATCTCATAGTCAGAGGAATATGTATAAGTCATGAAGAAAGCAATAGCAATAAAACTTAATGATCATTATGCTAAGCTAACGGATGGGTCTTATCCATCACATCATTCTCCTAATGATGTGATCCCGTTCATCAAATGACAACACATGTCTATGGTTAGGAAACTTAATCATCTTTGATTAACGAGCTAGTCTAGTAGAGGCATACTAGGGACACTCTATTTTGTCTATGTATTCACACATGTACTAAGTTTCCGTTTAATACAATTCTAGCTTGAATAATTAACATTTATCATGATATAAGTAAATATAAATAACAACTTTATTATTGCCTCTAGGGCATATTTCCTTTAGTCTCCCACTTGCACTAGAGTCAATAATCTAGTTCACATCACCATGTGATTTAACACCAATAGTTCAGAACTTTATGTGATTAACACCCATAGTTCACATCGCCATGTGACCAACACCCAAAGGGTTTACTAGAGTCAATAATCTAGTTCACAACGCTATGTGATTAGCACCCAAAGAGTACTAAGGTGTGATCATGTTTTGCTTGTGAGAGAAGTTTAGTCGACGGGTCTGCCATATTCAGATCCGTATGTATTTTGCAAATTTCTATGTCTACAATGCTTTGCACAGAGCTATTTTAGCTAATTGCTCCCACTTCCAATATGTATCCAGATTGAGACTCAGAGTCATCCAGATCAGTGTCAAAGCTTGCATCGACGTAACCCTTTACGACAAACTCTTTGTCACCTCCATAACCGAGAAATATTTCCTTAGTCCTCTTAGGTAACTAAGGATAATTTTGACCGCTGTCCAGTGATCTACTCCTGGATCACTATTGAACTCCCTTGCCAAACTCATGGTAAGGCACACAGTATGTCTGGTACACAGCATGGCATACTTTATAGAACCTATGGCTGAGGCATAGGAAATGACTTTCATTCTCTTTCTATCTTCTGCCGTGGTCGGGCTTTGAGTCTTACTCAACTTCACACCTTGCAACACAGGCAAGAACCCTTTCTTTGACTGATCCATTTTGAACTTCTTCAAAAACTTGTCAAGGTATGTGCTTTATGAAAGTCCTATTAAGCATCTCGATCTATCCCTTTAGATCTTGATGCTCAATACTTAAGCAGCTTCACTGAGGTCTTTTTATTGAAAAATTCTTATTCAAGTATCCTTTTATGCTATCCCGAAATTCTATATCATTTCCAATCAGCAATATGTCATCCACATATAATATCAGAAATGCTACAGAGCTCCCACTCACTTTCTTGTAAATACAGGCTTCACCGTAAGTCTGTATAAAACCATATGCTTTGATCACCTTATCAAAGCGTATATTCCAACTCCGAGATGCTTGCACCAGTCCATAGATGGATCGCTGGAGCTTGAACACTTTGTTAGCACCTTTAGGATCGACAAAACTTTCTGGTTGCATCATATACAATTCTTCTTTAAGAAATCCATTCAGGAGTGCAGTTTTGACATCCATTTGTCAGATTTCATAAATGCGGCAATTGCTAACATGATTCGGACAGACTTAAGCATCGCTACGAGTGAGAAAATCTCATCGTAGTCAACACCTTGAACTTGTCAAAAACCTTTTCGCGACAAGTCGAGCTTTGTAGATAAGAACACTATCATCAGCGTCCGTCTTCCTCTTGAAGATCCATTTATTCTTTACGGCTTGCCGATAATCGGGCAAGTCCACCAAAGTACACACTTTGTTCTCATACATGGATCCTATCTCAGATTTCATGGCCTCAAGCCATTTCATGGAATCTGGGCTCAACATCGCTTCCTCATAGTTCGTAGGTTCGTCATGGTCTAGTAACATGACTTCCAGAACAGAATTACCGTACCACTCTGGTGCGGAACGTACTCTCGTTGACCTACGAGGTTCGGTAGTAACTTGATCCAAAGTTTCATGATCATCATCATTAACTTCCTCACTGATTGGTGTAGGCATCACTGGAACTGATTTTTGTGATGAACTACTTTCCAATACGGGAGAAGGTACAATTACCTCATCAAGTTCTACTTTCCTCCCAATCACTTCTTTCGAGAGAAACTCCTTCTCTAGAAAGGATCCATTCTTAGCAACGAATATCTTGCCTTCGGATCTGTGATAGAAGGTGTACCCAACAGTCTCCTTTGGGTATCCTATGAAGACGCATTTCTCCGATTTGGGTTCGAGCTTATCAGGTTGAAGCTTTTTCACATAAGCATCGCAGCCCCAAACTTTAAGAAACGACAGTTTAGTTTTCTTGCCAAACCACAGTTCATATGGTGTCATCTCAACGGATTTAGATGGTGCCCTATTTAACGTGAATGCAACTGTCTCTAATGCATAACCCCAAAACGATAGTGGTAAATCGGTAAGAGACATCATAGATCGCACCATATCTAATAAAGTACGGTTACGACGTTCGGAGACACCATTACGCTGTGGTGTTCCAGGTGGCATGAGTTGCGAAACTATTCCACATTGTTTCAAATGAAGACCAAACTCATAACTCAAATATTCACCTCCACGATCAGATCGCAGAAACTTTATTTTCTTGTTACGATGATTTTCCACTTCACTCTGAAATTCTTTGAACTTTTCAAATGTTTCAGACTTATGTTTCATTAAGTAGATATACCCATATCTGCTCAAATCATCTGTGAAGGTCAGAAAATAACGATACCCGCCGTGAGCCTCAACACTCATCGGACCGCATACAATGGTATGTATTATTTCCAATAATTCATTAGCTCACTCCATTGTTCCGGAGAACGGAGTCTTAGTCATCTTGCCCATGAGGCATGGTTCGCAAGCATCAAATGATTCATAATCAAGTGATTCCAAAAGTCCATCTGCATGGAGTTTCTTCTTGCGCTTTACACCAATATGACCTAAACGGCAGTGCCACAAATATGTTGCACTATCATTATCAACTTTGCATCTTTTGGCATCAATATTATGAATATGTGTATCACTACGATTTAGATTCAATAAACCATTTATATTGAGTGTATGACCATAGAAGGCTTTATTCATATAAACAGAACAACAATTATTCTCTGACTTAAATGAATAACCGTATCGCAATAAACATGATCCAATCATATTCATGCTTAATGCAAACACCAAATAACATTTATTTAGGTCCAACACTAATCCCGAAGGTAGAGGGAGTGTGTGATGGTGATCTTATCAACCTTGGAATCACTTCTAACACTCATCGTCACCTCGTCATTAACTAGTCTCTGTTCATTTTGCAATTCCTGTTTTGAGTTACTAATGTTAGCAACTGAACCGGTATCAAATACCAAGGGGCTACTATGAGCACTAGTAAAATACACATCAATAACATGTATATCAAATATATCTTTGTTCACTTTGCCATCCTTCTTATCCGCCAAGTATTTGGGGCAATTCCACTTCGAGTGACCATTTCCTTTGCAGTAAAAGCACTCAGTTTCAGGCTTAGGTCCATCTTTGGGCTTCTTCACGGGAGTGACAACTTGTTTGCCATTCTTCTTGAAGTTCCCTTTCTTTCCCTCACCCTTTTTCTTGAAACTAGTGGTCTTGTCAACCATCAACACTTGATGCTATTTCTTGATTTCTACCTTCGCCGATTTCAGCATTGCGAAGAGCTTGGGAATCGTTTTCGTCATTCCTTGCATATTATAGTTTATCACGAAGTTCTAGTAACTTGGTGATAGTGACTAGAGAACTCTATCAATCACTATCTTATCTGGAAGATTAACTCCCACTTGATTCAAGCGATTGTAGTACCCAGATATTCTGAGCATATGCTCACTGATTGAGCTATTCTCCTCCATCTTGTAGGCAAAGTACTTGTCAGAGGTCTCATACCTCTCGACACGGGCATGAGTCTGAAATACCGATTTCAGCTCTTGGAACATCTCATATGCTCCGTGGCGTTCAAAACGTTTTTGAAGTCCCGGTTCTAAGCCGTAAATCATGGCGCACTAAACTATCAAGTAGTCATCATATCGAGCTTGCTAAACGTTCATAACGTTTGCATCTGCTCCTGCAATATGTCTGTCACCTAGCGGTGCATCAAGGACATAATTCTTCTGTGCAGCAATGAGGATAATCCTCAGATCACGGAACCAGTCCGCATCATTGCTACTATCATCTTTCAACTTAGTTTTCTCTAGGAACATATCAAAAATAAAACAGAGGAGCTATACGCGAGCTATTGATCTACAACATAATTTGCAAATACTACCATGACTAAGTTCATGATAAATTAAAGTTCAATTAATCATATTACTTAAGAACTTCCACTTAGATAGGCATCCCTCTAGTCATCTAAATGATCACGTGATCCATATCAACTAAACCATGTCTGATCATCACATGAGATGGAGTAGTTTTCAATGGTGAACATCTCTATGTTGATCATATCTACTATATGATTCACGTTCGACCTTTTGGTCTCAGTGTTCCGAGGCCATATCTGCATATGCTAGGCTCGTCAAGTTTAACCCGAGTATTCTGCACGTGCAAAACTGGCTTGCACCCGTTGTATTTGAACGTAGAGCCTATGACACCCGATCATCATGTGGTGTCTCAGCACGAAGAACTTTCGCAACGGTGCATACTCAGGGAGAACACTTATACCTTGAAATTTAGTGAGGGATCATCTTATAATGCTACCGCCGTACTAAGCAAAATAAGATGCATAAAAGATAAACATCACATGCACTCAAAATATGTGACATGATATGGCCATCATCATCTTGTGCCTTTGATCTCCATCTCCAAAGCACCGTCATGATCTCCATCGTCACCGGCTTGACACCTTGATCTCCATCGCAGCGTCGTTGTCGTCTCGCCAACTATTGCTTCTACGACTATCGCTACCGCATAGTGATAAAGTAAAGCAATTACATGGCGATTGCATTTCATACAATAAAGCGACAACCATAAGGCTCCTGCCAGTTGCCGATAACTTTTACAAAACATGATCATCTCATACAATAACGTATACCACATCATGTCTTGACCATATCACATCACAGCATGCCCTGCAAAAACAAGTTAGACGTCCTCTACTTTGTTGTTGCAAGTTTTACGTGGCTGCTACGAGCTTCTAGCAAGAACCGTTCTTACCTACGCATCAAAACCACAACGATTTTTTGTCAAGTGTGCTGTTTTAGCCTTCAACAAGGACCGGCCGTAGTCAAACTCGATTCAACTAAAGTTGGAGAAACAGACACCCGCCAGCCACCTGTGTGCAAAGCACGTCGGTAGAACCAGTCTCATGAACGCGGTCATGTAATGTCGGTCCGGGCCGCTTCATCCAACAATACCGCCGAATCAAAGTAAGACGTTGGTGGTAAGCAGTATGACTATTATCGCCCACAACTCTTTGTGTTCTACTCGTGCATATCATCTACGCATAGACCTGGCTCGGATGCCACTGTTGGGGAACCCTTTACGATGAACTCTTTGTCACCTCCATAACCGAGAAATATTTCCTTAGTCCTCTTAGGTAACTAAGGATAATTTTGACCGCTGTCAAGTGATCTACTCCTGGATCACTATTGTACTCCCTTGCCAAACTCATGGTAAGGCACACAATATGTCCGGTACACAGCATGGCATACTTTATAGAACCTATGGCTGAGGCATAGGAAATGACTTTCATTCTCTTTCTATCTTCTACCGTGGTTGGGCTTTGGGTCTTACTCAACTTCACACCTTGCAACACAGGCAAGAACCCTTTCTTTGACTGATCCATTTTGAACTTCTTCAAAAACTTGTCAAGGTATGTGCTTTATGAATGTCCTATTAAGCGTCTCGATCTATCCCTATAGATCTTGATGCTCAATACTTAAGCAGCTTCACTGAGGTCTTTTTATTGAAAAACTCTTATTCAAGTATCCTTTTATGCTATCCAGAAATTCTATATCATTTCCAATCAGCAATATCTCATCCACATATAATATCAGAAATGCTACAGAGCTCCCACTCACTTTCTTGTAAATACAGGCTTCACCGTAAGTCTGTATAAAACCATATGCTTTGATCACCTTATCAAAGCGTATATTCCAACTCCGAGATGCTTGCACCAGTCCATAGATGGATCGCTGGAGCTTGTACACTTTGTTAGCACCTTTAGGATCGACAAAACTTTCTGGTTGCATCATATACAATTCTTCTTTAAGAAATCCATTCAGGAGTGCAGTTTTGACATCCATTTGTCAGATTTCATAAATGCGGCAATTGCTAACATGATTCGGACAGACTTAAGCATCGCTACGAGTGAGAAAATCTCATCGTAGTCAACACCTTGAACTTGTCAAAAACCTTTTTGCGACAAGTCGAGCTTTGTAGATAATAACACTATCATCAGCGTCCGTCTTCCTCTTGAAGATCCATTTATTCTTTACGGCTTGCCGATCATCGGGCAAGTCCACCAAAGTCCACACTTTGTTCTCATACATGGATCCTATCTCAGATTTCATGGCCTCAAGCCATTTCACGGAATCTGGGCTCAACATCGCTTCCTCATAGTTCGTAGGTTCGTCATGGTCTAGTAACATGACTTCCAGAACAGAATTACCGTACCACTCTGGTGCGGAACATACTCTCGTTGACCTACGAGGTTCGGTAGTAACTTGATCCGAAGTTTCATGATCATCATCATTAACTTCCTCACTGATTGGTGTAGGCATCACTGGAACTGATTTCTGTGATGAACTACTTTCCAATACGGGAGAAGGTACAATTACCTCATCAAGTTCTACTTTCCTCCCAATCACTTCTTTCGAGAGAAACTCCTTCTCTAGAAAGGATCCATTCTTAGCAACGAATATCTTGCCTTCGGATCTGTGATAGAAGGTGTACCCAACAGTCTCCTTTGGGTATCCTATGAAGACGCATTTCTCTGATTTGGGTTCGAGCTTATCAGGTTGAAGCTTTTTCACATAAGCATCGCAGCCCCAAACTTTAAGAAACGACAGTTTAGGTTTCTTGCCAAACCACAGTTCATATGGTGTCATCTCAACGGATTTAGATGGTGCCCTATTTAACGTGAATGCAACTGTCTCTAATGCATATCCCCAAAACGATAGTGGTAAATCGGTAAGAGACATCATAGATCGCACCATATCTAATAAAGAATGGTTACGACGTTCGGACACACCATTACGCTGTGGTGTTCCAGGTGGCGTGAGTTGCAAAACTATTCCACATTGTTTCAAATGAAGACCAAACTCATAACTCAAATATTCACCTCCACGATCAAATCGCAGAAACTTTATTTTCTTGTTACGATGATTTTCCACTTCACTATGAAATTCTTTGAACTTTTCAAATGTTTCAGACTTATGTTTCATTAAGTAGATATACCCATATCTGCTCAAATCATCTGTGAAGGTCAGAAAATAACGATACTCGCCGTGAGCCTCAACACTCATCGGACCGCATACATTGGTATGTATTATTTCCAATAAGTCATTAGCTCGCTCCATTGTTCCGGAGAACGGAGTCTTAGTCATCTTGCCCATGAGGCATGGTTCGCAAGCTTCAAATGATTTATAATCAAGTGATTCCAAAAGTCCATCTGCATGGAGTTTCTTCTTGCGCTTTACACCAATATGACCTAAACGGCAGTGCCACAAATATGTTGCACTATCATTATCAACTTTGCATATTTTGGCATCAATATTATGAATATGTGTATCACTACGATTGAGATTCAATAAACCATTTATATTGAGTGTATGACCATAGAAGGCTTTATTCATATAAACAGAACAACAATTATTCTCTGACTTAAATGAATAACCGTATCGCAATAAACATGATCCAATCATATTCATGCTCAATGCAAACACCAAATAACATTTATTTAGGTCCAACACTAATCCCGAAGGTAGAGGGAGTGTGCGATGGTGATCTTATCAACCTTGGAATCACTTCCAACACTCATCGTCACCTCGTCATTAACTAGTCTCTGTTCATTTTGCAACTCCTGTTTTGAGTTACTAATGTTAGCAACTGAACTGGTATCAAATACCCAGGGGCTACTATGAGCACTAGTAAAATACACATCAATAACATGTATATCAAATATATCTTTGTTCACTTTGCCATCCTTCTTATCCGCCAAGTATTTGGGGCAATTCCGCTTCGAGTGACCATTTCCTTTGTAGTAGAAGCACTCAGTTTCAGGCTTAGGTCCATCTTTGTGCTTCTTCACGGGAGTGACAACTTGTTTGCCATTCTTCTTGAAGTTCCCTTTCTTTCCCTCACCCTTTTTCTTGAAACTAGTGGTCTTGTCAACTATCAACACTTGTTGCTATTTCTTGATTTCTACCTTCGCCGATTTCAGCATTGCAAAGAGCTTGGGAATCGTTTTCGTCATCCCTTGCATATTATAGTTTATCACGAAGTTCTAGTAACTTGGTGATAGTGACTAGAGAACTCTGTCAATCACTATGTTATCTGGAAGATTAACTCCCACTTGATTCAAGCAATTGTAGTACCCAGATATTCTGAGCATATGCTCACTGATTGAGCTATTCTCCTCCATCTTGTAGGCAAAGTACTTGTCAGAGGTCTCATACCTCTCGACACGGGCATGAGTCTGAAATACCGATTTTAGCTCTTGGAACATCTCATATGCTTCGTGGCGTTCAAAACGTTTTTGAAGTCCCGGTTATAAGCCGTAAATCATGGTGCACTAAACTATCAAGTAGTCATCATATCGAGCTTGCTAAACGTTCATAATGTTTGCATCTGCTCCTGCAATATGTCTGTCACCTAGCGGTGCATCAAGGACATAATTCTTCTGTGCAGCAATGAGGATAATCCTCAGATCACGGAACCAGTCCGCATCATTGCTACTATCATCTTTCAACTTAGTTTTCTCTAGGAACATATCAAAAATAAAACAAAGGAGCTATACACGAGCTATTGATCTACAACATAATTTGCAAATACTACCAGGACTAAGTTCATGATAAATTAAAGTTCAATTAATCATATTACTTAAGAACTTCCACTTAGATAGACATCCCTCTAGTCATCTAAATGACCACGTGATCCATATCAACTAAACCATGTCTGATCATCACGTGAGATGGAGTAGTTTTCAATGGTGAACATCTCTATGTTGATCATATCTACTATATGATTCACGTTCGACCTTTCGGTCTCAGTGTTCCGAGGCCATATCTGCATATGCTAGGCTCATCAAGTTTAACCCGAGTATTCTGCACGTGCAAAACTGGCTTGCACCCATTGTATTTGAACGTAGAGCCTATCACACCCGATCATCACGTGATGTCTCAGCACGAAGAACTTTAGCAACGCTGCATACTCAGGGAGAACACTTATACCTTGAAATTTAGTGAGGGATCATCTTATAATGCTACCGCCATACTAAGCAAAATAAGATGCATAAAAGATAAACATCACATGCACTCAAAATATGTGACATGATATGGCCATCATCATCTTGTGCCTTTGATCTCGATCTCCAAAGCACCGTCATGATCTCCATCGTCACCGGCTTGACACCTTGATCTCCATCGCAGCGTCGTTGTCGTCTCGCCAACTATTGCTTCTACGACTATCGCTACCGCATAGTGATAAAGTAAAGCAATTACATGGCGATTGCATTTCATACAATAAAGCGACAACCATAAGGCTCCTACCAGTTGCCGATAACTTTTACAAAACATGATCATCTCATACAATAACGTATACCACATCATGTCTTGACCATATCACATCACAGCATGCCCTGCAAAAACAAGTTAGACGTCCTCTACTTTGTTGTTGCAAGTTTTACGTGGCTGCTACGAGCTTCTAGCAAGAACCGTTCTTACCTACGCATCAAAACCACAACGATTTTTTGTCAAGTGTGCTGTTTTAACCTTCAACAAGGACCGGCCCTAGTCAAACTCGATTCAACTAAAGTTGGAGAAACAGACACCCGCCAGCCACCTGTGTGCAAAGCACGTCGGTAGAACCAGTCTCATGAACGCGGTCATGTAATGTCGGTCCGGGCCGCTTCATCCAACAATACCGCCGAATCAAAGTAAGACGTTGGTGGTAAGCAGTATGACTATTATCGCCCACAACTCTTTGTGTTCTACTCATGCATATCATCTACGCATAGACCTGGCTCGGATGCCACTGTTGGGGAACATGCAATTTCAAAAAAATTCCTACGTTCACGCAAGATCTATCTAGGAGATGCATAGCAACGAGAGGGGAGAGTATGTCCACGTACGCTCGTAGACCTAAAGCGGAAGTGCTAGCTTAACACGGTTGATGTAGTCGAACGTCTTCGCGATCCAACCGATCAGGCACCGAACGTACGGCACCTCCGAGTTCAGCACACGTTCAGCTCGATGATGTCCCTCTAGCTCTTGATCCAATTGAGGATGAGGAAGAGTTCCGTTAGCACGACGGTGTGGCGACGGTGATGATGAAGTTACCGGCGCAGGGATTCGCCTAAGCACTACGACGATATGACCGAGGTGTGTAACTGTGGAGGGGGGCACCGCACACGGCTAAGACAAATCTTGGTGTGTCTTTGGGGTGCCCCCCTCCCATGTATATAAATGAGGGAGGGAGAGAGGCCAGCCCCCTAGGGGCACGCCAAGAGTATGGAGTCCTAGTAGGAGTTCCAAGTCCTAGTAGGAATCCCTTTCCTTTTCGAAGTAGGAGAGAAGGAAAGAGGGAAAAGAGGGAGGGAGTAGGAAAAGGCAAGGGGGGCGCCGCCCCCTTCCCCTAGTCCAATTCGGACCCATGGGGGGGGGGCGCGCGCCACCTCCCCTTTGGCCTGCCTCCTCTTTTCCCGTATGGCCCATTACTTCTCCCGGTGAATTCCCGTAACTCCCCGGTACTCCGAAAAATACCCGAATCACTCGAAACCTTTCCGATGTCCGAATATAGCCTTCCAATATATGAATCTTTACCTCTTGACCATTTCGAGACTCTTCGTCATGTCCGTGATCTCATCCGGGACTTTGAACAAACTTCGGTCATCAAATCACATAACTCATAATACAAATCATCATCGAACGTTAAGCGTGCGAACCCTACGGGTTCGAGAACTATGTAGACATGACCGAGACACATCTCCGGTCAATAACCAATAGCGGAACCTGGATGCTCATATTGGCTCCTACATATTCTATGAAGATCTTTATCGGTCAAACCGCATAACAACATACGTTATTCCCTTTGTCATCGGTATGTTACTTGCCCGAGATTCGATCATCGGTATCATCATACCTAGTTCAATCTCATTACCGGCAAGTCTCTTTACTTGTTCCGTAATGCATCATCCCACAACTAACTCATTAGTCACATTGCTTGCAAGGCTTCATATGATGTGCATTACCGAGAGGGCCCAGAGATACCTCTCCGATACTCGGAGTGACAAGTCCTAATCTTGATCTATGCCAACCCAACAAACACCTTCGGAGATACCTGTAGAGCATCTTTATAATCACCCAGTTACGTTGTGACGTTTGATAGCACACAAGGTATTCCTCCGGTATTCGGGAGTTGCATAATCTCATAGTCAGAGGAATATGTATAAGTCATGAAGAAAGCAATAGCAATAAAACTTAACGATCATTATGCTAAGCTAACGGATGGGTCTTGTCCATCACATCATTCTCGTAATGATGTGATCCCGTTCATCAAATGACAACACATGTCTATGGTTAGGAAACTTAACCATCTTTGATTAACGAGCTTGTCTAGTAGAGGCATACTAGGGACACTCTGTTTTGTCTATGTATTCACACATGTACTAAGTTTCCGTTTAATACAATTCTAGCATGAATAATAAACATTTATCATGATATAAGGAAATATAAATAACAACTTTATTATTGCCTCTGGGGCATATTTCCTTCATCGGCGTCATCCCCAAGCACTGCCGTGACCTTGATACGTCTCCGACGTAACGATAATTTTTTTATGATTCATGCTACATTGCTATCAATTATAAACACTTTGGGCATACTTTTTATTGAATTTTATTGGACTAACATAGTAATCCAGTGCCCAGTTCTAGTTCCTATTTTTTTCTTTTTTGTATTTTCAGGAAAATCCCCAGAAAACGTCCAAGGAAAAATCAAACAAAAATGGTTCGGGAAGTTTCAACACACCAGAAGACCCTGGAGCCTGGGCCCTACACCAGGGGCCACCCCTAGTGCCCAGACGCCCGGTGTAGGTGCCCTAGGGCTTAGGGCGCCTATGGCCTGTGGGACCCTCCCTGGCTAGCCTCCGATGCCCGATGGTCCATATATACCCCCATATACACCCATATATACCTCCACGGATTGATACCTTGGTTTCTCATTGAGGGAAAGCTTGCTGCGTATTGCAAACTCCTACACTAGGGAGCCCAACAATAGTTACATCCAGTAGCAGCAGCCTCTTTCTGGACGCCGTTGCCCAGGGGGTACATTCTCCATTAAATTATACGTTCATCGTCACTATCATGCGTGTACAAATATTCACCCTGGAGGTCAGCATGTGGAATGTCATCATCACTGTCATTGCCTATATGTAACCGGTCAAGTAATTCCAAGTCTTCCTCATTCTCAACCACCTCTTCTTCGCTTTGTGCATTGTCTACTTCCATTCCCTCAACTTCCGCCAAGTTGATCTCATAACACCCTGTGAGCCCATCTTCTTGAAAAAACACTCCATCATATGTGTTAAGGTTTATGTTGTAATCTTCATTGTTTGGGACAGGTAGTTTATCATGTGGCGGTACCTTGTACACAACATCCCAGCCCAGTAGATGCTCTAAAGTTTTGCACGGGTATGAGAGAGAATAAACTTGTGTGGCCCATTGAGCCACAATAAAGACATCATTTTCTGGTAAGACGGTTGATTGTTGAATTTCTACTACCCAATGGAAGGGGTCCGTCTCACTCCAGCGTTTGGATCGAACCAATGGCATTTTAATAAAATGGGTTTCAGAGGTTTGTTCCCATGGAAATTCATTTCATATATTTTTTCAATTCTTTCATAGTACTCAAGTCTATCTACCCTAGGAGTAAACACTCCAGTATTTGTTTTTCTTCAATTAGGCCGAGTTTGCTCGTGCGTTTCTGTATGGAAGCAATACCCATTCACGTCATAAGCATTATATGACCTGGCCCGATATAGAAAACCAAGTTAGAAATTACCTTTTCTTTGAACCAGGAAATGAAATCAGGCTTGTCACTTCCAGCACCATTTCTAAGAAGGTCCGCTACTTCCTTGAGGGAAGGATTCCTTGGTTGCTTCCACTCTTGCTTAGTGAATTCCCTATAGCAATTAGAAGAACGAGAGTTGGACACAAACTTGTGTCTAGTTGTGAAATAATTTATTGAGCACTTACATTATGTATAGCTCCACTTCAAATAGGTTGGTCAACACATACAACATAATAGTCACCACTCTTCACGTTGCAAGGTCTTGGAACTCGCACCACTTGCAGCGCTACCCTGCCCTCTGAAGAGGCTAAACTGGGATTCATCTTTGGGGTTGCCAATATTGTAACGAGAGAGTGGATTATGCACAGTGGGAACATTGTCACCATAGTATAATGTCGTGAAGTTTGACACCTCCTCAAGGATGTATGCCTCAGCTATGGATGCTTCAATACGACATTCATTTTTACATTTGGATCAAAGATTCTTTCATTCTCTCTCAACTGGATACATCCACCGGTTCTACACATGGCCCCATTCATGCCTCATACAGGAGATGTAAAATCAGATGTTGCATCAGATTAAAGAAGCCTAGTGGAAAGATCTTCTCTAACTTGCAGAGCAACACGGGTGCCTGTTCTTCCATGTCTGACAACACGGTAGGAAATATATATTTAGCACAAAGCTAGCAGAAGAAATTGCTCAACTCCGCCATCACTAGCAAAATATCCTTTGGGACATAGCCATGAATCATCACCAACAGTAGCCACTGAAGCCATATGTGATACTCATGACTCTTGAGCCCATTGATTTGCATGGTAGCAAATTTCACTCCTCTCCTTAGATTTGTGGCATATCCATCAGGGAATGATACGTCTCCAACGTATCTATTATTTTTGCTTGTTCCATGCTATGATATTATTATTCTTGGATGTTTTTAATATCATTTTATACATTTTTATATCATTTTTGGGGACTAACCTATTAACTTAGTGCCTAGTGTCAGTTCCTGTTTTCTGCCCTGTTTTTGTTTTACAGAAAATAACTATCAGATAAGATCAAATAGTCCCGAAACTTTTTGGAGATTTTTTTTCTGAAGATAAGGATCAGCGTCAACTTGGAAGCCAAGGAAGAAGCTTCCAGAGGGGGGCACATGGCACCAGGGCGCGCCCCGGGGGGGGGGGCGCCCAAGTGCCATGTGGGCCCCCTCTGCCTCCTTTTGCCCTACTTCCACCTCTATAAATTCAGAAGAATTCCAAAAACTCTGGGGGAGCAGACGAAACACTTTTTCCGCTGCCGCAAGTCTCTATTCTAGTGAGATCCCATCTGGAGGCCTTTTCCAGTACTCTGCCGAAGGGGGAACTCATCATGGAGGGGCTCTACATCATCCTTGCCGCCTCTCCGATGATGCGTGAGTAGTTCACCATAGACCTACGGGTCCGTAGGTAGTAGCTAGATGGCTCTCTCTCTCTTTATGTCTCTCAATACAATGGTCTCCATGATCTTCATGGAGATCCATCTGACGTAATGACTTTGTGCGGTGTGTTTGTTGGGATCCGATGAATTGTGAGTTTATGATTAGATCTATCCTTGTTTTATTTGAATTCTTCTCTGATCTCTTTTATGCATGATCTAGAATAGCCTTGTATTTCTTCTCTGAAGTTTTGGTTTGGTTTGGCCAACTAGATTGGATCTTCTTGCAATGGGGAGAGGTGCTCGGTAATGGGTTCGATCTTGCGGTGCTCAGTCCTAGTGATAGAAGGGGAGTTGACACGCAAGTATTGTTGCCATTAAGGATAACAAGTTGGGATGAATTCTTATTAGCGTTTATCTTGACTACATCATGTCATCGTTATTTATGCATTACTTCGTTCGTATGAACTTAATATACTAGATGCATGTTGGACAGTGGTCGATGTGTGAAGTAATAGTAGTAGATGCAGGCAGGAGTCGGTCTACTTGTTTTGGATGTGATGCCTATATCATGATCATTGCCTTGGATAGCATCATAATTATTTGCTCTTCTATCAATTGCCCAACAGTAATTTGTTTACCCACCGTATGCTATTTTCTTGAGAGATGCCTCTAGTGAACTCTACGACCCTCGGGTCTACTTTTATCAT
The DNA here is from genome assembly GCA_011799875.1 of Thinopyrum elongatum. Classification (NCBI taxonomy): domain Eukaryota; kingdom Viridiplantae; phylum Streptophyta; class Magnoliopsida; order Poales; family Poaceae; genus Thinopyrum; species Thinopyrum elongatum. The sequence goes on from CM022302.1 coordinate 562,121,262, forward strand.
AAGATCTATCTTGTTTTACTTATACAAAAAAACCCAAAAACATTTTTTGCATATTTTTATCTTTTATTTATTTATCAATCTATCATATACCATTTAATCTCGTTACTTGACCGCCGAGAGATTGACAACCTCTCGTTTGCGTTGGGTGCGAGGGTTTGCGTTTTGTGTGTAGGTGCTATTTACGTGGTGTTGCTTGGTTCTCCTACTAGATTGATAACCTTGGTTTCTTAACTGAGGGAAATACTTACTCTACTGTGCTGCATCATCCCCTCCTCTTCGGGGATAAAAATCCAACGCCGTCTACAAGTAGCAGTAAGAATTTCTGGCGCCGTTGCCGGGGAGACATCATCAACATTACCAAGTACCTACACTCTCAACACTTACCTTTGCATTTACCTTATTTTCCATTTGCCTCTCGTTTTCCTCTACCCCACTTCTAATTTTTTTTTACAAAAATATTTTCTTTCTCGTTTGCGGCTTTTATGTGCCTCTTTTCCTTCACCATTTTCTCGTTTGCTTTTATTCGCTTGCTCTCTTTTTGTGTAGACATCATGTCTCAAGAAAACACCAAGTTGTGTGATTTTTTCAATACCAATAATGATGATTTTATTAGCACTCCTATTGCTCCCGCCACTAGTACGGAATCTTTTCACATAAATGTCGCTTTATTGAATCTTGTTATGAAAGATCAATTTTTTGGAAGTCCTAATGAGGACGCGGCATCACATCTCAACACTTTTGTTGAGTTGTGTGACATGCAAAAGAAAAAAGATGTGGACAATGATATTGTCAAGTTGAAACTATTCCTGTTTTCTTTGCGAGATCGTGCAAAAATTTGGTTTTCTTCTTTGCCTCCAGCAAAAATCATGTCTCTCCGAAACCAGATTTTGAACTTTAAGCAACTTGACCATGAACATGTTACGCAATCTTGGGAGAGAATGAAATTGATGCTGAGAAATTGCCCCACTCATGGTTTGAATTTGTGGATGATTATCCAAAAAAACTATGCTGGCTTGAATTTTGTTTCTCGAAATCTTTTGGATTCCGCCGCGGGTGGAACTTTTATGGAGATTACTTTGGGTGATGCTACTAAATTGCTTGATAATATTATGGCTAATTACTCCCAATGGCATACCGAAAGGGCACCTACTACCAAAAAGGTGAATGCCGTTGAGGAGATTAGCACTTTGAGTGATAAAGTTGATGCTCTTGTTTAGTTGGTTGCTAGTAAGAATGCTTCTATTGATCCTAATGATTTGCCTTTGTCTACTTTGATTGAACAAAATAGTGTTCCTATAGATGTGAATTTTGTTTCTCGTAGCAATTTCAATAATAATGCTTATAGAGGAAATTTCAATTCTAGGCCTTATCTTGGAAATTCCTCTAATGTTTTTGGAAATCCTTATGGTAATTCTTCCCATAATAACCAAAGGATGCCCTCTGATTTTGAAAGTAGTATGAAGGAATTTATCAATGCTCAAAAAGCGTTCAACACTTCAATAGAAGAAAAGTTGAACAAGATTGATGATTTGTCTAAGAGTGTTGATAGACTTTCTCTTGACGTGGAAAATCTCAAGGAAAAACCTTTGCCTTCGAGAGTTGATATTAATGAATCTATTAAGGCTATGTATGTTTCTATTGATGACAATAAGAAGAGAACCGCTATGTTGAATGCTAAGCGGGAATTGCTTAAAAAGCCTCTCTTACTAATTTTCGTAGCAATAAGGATGAGCATGTTAAGATGATTGGTGTGTCATCTATTGATTCTTTATTTAGTAATGTTAATCTTGTTGACAAGGAGATTGAAGAAGAGTCAACTTTAGATAGAGGGCGTCTCCATGATTCGGAGGGTGAAAATGTTGATGCTAAAATTGTTGAAAGTGGGTTTGAAGAGGTTAAAACTTTAGCTAGTAATGCACCCACTATCTTGGATTGCCATGACTTTAATTATGATAGTTGTTCTTTGGTTGGGTGTATTTCTTTATTGCAATCTTTGTTGAACTCACCAAATGCTTATGAACAAAATAAGACTTTTACTAAACATATTGTGGAAGCTTTAATGAAAGCTTTGGAAGAAAAACTTTAGTTAGAAGTTTCTATTCCTAGAAAGTTGTATGATGAGTGGGAGCCTACCATCAAAGTTAAGATTAAAAAATTTGAGTGCAATGCTTTGTGTGATTTGGGTGCAAGTGTTTCTACAATTCCAAAGTCTCTTTGTGATGTTCTCGGTTTTACCTATTTGGATGAGTGTTCTCTTAATTTGCATTTGGCGGATTCTACTATTAAAAAGCCATTGGGAAGGATCAATGATGTTCTTATTGTTGCAAATAGGAACTACGTACTCGTGGACTTTATTGTTCTTGATATTGATTGCAATCCATCTTGCCCTTTGATTCTTGGAAGACCGTTTTTACGCACCATTGGTGCGGTGATTGACATGAAAGAGGGAAATATAAAGTTTCTGTTTCCTTTAAAGAAAGGCATGGAACACTTCCCGGGGACCAAAATAAAACTTCCCTATGAATCCATTATGAGGGCTACCTATGGAGTCAAATCCAAGGATGATAATACTTGATGTATTGCTTTATGCCTAGTTAGGGGCGTAAAGCGATAGCGCTTGTTGGGAGGCAACCCAACGAATAAAATAAATTTTTATTTTTCACTTTTTGGATCTGTTCTTTTGATTATCCTTTATTTGCCTCTATTTTAAGTTGGTTTTTATATTTTAATTAGTGTTTGTGCCAAGTAAGACCTTTCGGATGATGTGGATGCTTGTGAACGTAGTTCTGTGAAAAATAGAAACTTTGACACCCAGTCCAGAATTTTTATAAATTGGTCAGTGCGCCGAATGAGTCTGAATTTTTTATATATGATTTATATACAAATTTTCCACGTTGTCCTAATTTTTCAGAATTTTTGGAGTTACAGAATTATGGCTTTTCAACAGATTTCTACAGACTGTTTTGTTTTTGACAGATTCTGTTTTCTATGCATTGTTTGCTTGTTTTGATGAAACTATGGATTGTATCAGGGGGGTGGGGGGGTTAAGCCATAGGAAAGTGAGAACACAGTACCTATAATGCAAAATAAAATTTGAATGGGTTTTGAACAGTACTTATAGTGGTAATTTGTTATATTATACTAACGGATCTCATGAAGGTTTTGTTGAGTTTTGTGTGATTGAAGTTTTCAAGTTTTGGGTGTGACGACGATGGATAAAGGAATGAAGAGATGCAAAATCCTAAGCTTGGGGATGCCCAAGGCACCCCAAGGTAATATCCAAGGAGACTCAAGCGTCTAAGTTTGGGGATGCCCCGGAAGGCATCCCCTCTTTCTTCTAACAACTATCGATAACACACTTGAGGCTATATTTTTATTCATCACATGATATGTGTTTTGCTTGGAGCGTCTTGTATTATATGAGTCTTTCCTTTGTTTATTACAATCATCACCTCTGAACACATTTGCTTGAGATAGCTTCACGTCATCATGATTTGTTAGAATTGCTCTTTGTGCTTCACTTAAATTTGTTGAGCGAGGTGGTTGCTCTAGTGCTTCATTTATATCTTTTTGAGCACGGTGGTGCTTTTGTTTTGAAGAAACTTATTCTCATGCTTCACTTATATCTTTTTGAGAATGCTAGAAATTTTATAGAAATATTGCTCTCATGCTTCACTTATATCTTTTTGAGAGTTTGAAAATAGTTATGGTAAAATGTACAAGCTATGAGCTTGGTCCCCATGTGATGAATATTCAAGAGGGATAATGAAAGCTAGCATAAAATTTTTATGGGACATGAAAAACTTGATTCTTTGCAATAGTTTGGAGATATGTAGATGATGATATGTGAGTTATGTTCATGAGTAATTATGCTCTAGTATGAATATTGATGTTAAGGTTTATGATTCCCTATGCAAGCACGTAAAGTCAATAGTTATGCAATGAAGTTACATCCTACTTGTGGTGCATTATTCGGTGTTGGTTATGTTTTATGTATGCATGTGCATCATTATGGTTTCTTAGTTGGTCGCTTCTCAACCTTTTTGCTACCTCCATTTGTACTAAGCGGGAATACTGCTTGTGCATCCATACCTTAAACTTGTTTTGCCAATTGTGTCCACTATACCTACCTATATACGGTATTTCATTGCCGTCCCAAGTAAATTTGCATGTGACATCTCTAATAATTTTCAAAATAAACTTCTCTTTTGTGTGCCCGTATTGCTCATGAAGCGATAAGGGGTGGACGATGAATTCCGTGTTGGATATGTCATTCTCACGATGAGTGTTTATTCACTTGTCATTGCATGAGAGTGTGGCGGTAAAAGGGATGCCCAGTCCTAAAAATAAATTGAATTTCCTGGAATGTGTTGGCATGGAGGGCACCCGTAAATACGGCTAGCCATGGTTGTGAAAGGAAAGGTGGAAAAACAAACTCCTTCGGATGTGAATGGAAAAAAGGGACAAAAGTCTCAAAACCATGGAACGATGATGGGGAGCAAAATTTTTATTTTTTAGTTTGGGAACCGCCTATGATGTATCTAACATGGAAGGTATTGAAAGCCTTGAGTCGTTCTCGTTGACGAGAAAAGCATGCCTCCCAAAATAATTTTTTTATCTCTTTTTAAAACTTGAGCTCTGGCACCTCTGTAAATCAATGCTTCCCTCTGCGAAGGGCCTTTCTATTTATTTTTATGTTGAGTCTCATCCTTCTCTTTAAAAGGACCAACTAGGGGGTCATGTGATCATGTGTGTGCATGGAGTATGATTGATATTCGAGTGTGTTTCATGAATGGATCAATGATTGAGCATAATGGTCTAGGGATAATTTTCTTTAGCATTGTTATTTTGAAAGGCATGGTTGTTTGTTAGCATCACTTGAGTATTTATGTCTTCATGTCAAACTATAGACTATTGCTTTGAATCATACAAGTCCTCATGTCTATGCTATGAAAATAACTTGAGTATGTTGGGTAGCATTCCACAATCAAAAATATGTTTTATCACTTTCTTACTTGAGGACAAGCAGGAGTTAAGCTTGGGGATGCTTGATACGTCTCCAACGTATCTATTATTTTTGCTCGTTCCATGCTATGATATTATTATTCTTGGATGTTTTTAATATCATTTTATACACTTTTATATCATTTTGGGGACTAACCTATTAACTTAGTGCCTAGTGCGAGTTCCTGTTTTCTGCCCTGTTTTTGTTTTACAGAAAATCACTATCAGATAAGATCAAATCGTCCCGAAACATTTTGGAGATTTTTTTCTGGAGATAAGGATCAGCGTCAACTTGGAAGCCAAGGAAGCAGCTTCCAGAGGGGGCCACATGGCACCAGGGCGCGCCCCGGGGGGGGGGAAGGGGGGCGCCCAAGTGCCATGTGGGCCCCCTCTGCCTCCTTTTGCCCTACTTCCACCTCCATAAATTCAGAAGAATTCCAAAAACCCTGGGGGAGCAGACGAAACACTTTTTCCGCCGCCGCAAGTCTCTGTTCTCATGAGATCCCATCTGGAGGCCTTTTCCGGTACTCCACCAGAGGGGGATCTCATAATGGAGGGGCTCTACATCAACCTTGCCACCTCTCCGATGATGCGTGAGTAGTTCACCATAGACCTATGGGTCCGTAGGTAGTAGCTAGATGGCTCTCTCTCTTTATGTTTCTCAATACAATGGTCTCCATGATCTTCATGGAGATCCATCCGATGTAATGACTTTGTGAAGTGTGTTTGTTGGGATCTGATGAATTGTGAGTTTATGATCAGATCTATCCTTGTTTTATTTGAGTTCTTCTCTGATCTCTTTTATGCATGATCTAGAATAGCCTTGTATTTCTTCTCTGAAGTTTTGGTTTGGTTTGGCGAACTAGATTGGATCTTCTTGCAATGGGGAGAGGTGCTCGGTAATGGGTTCGATCTTGCGGTGCTCAGTCCTAGTGATAGAAGGGGAGTTGACACACAAGTATTGTTGCCATTAAGGATAACAAGTTGGGATGAATTCTTATTTGCGTTTATCTTGACTACATCATGTCATCGTTCTTTATGCATTACTTCATTCGTATGAACTTAATACACAAGATGCATGCTGGATAGCGGTCGATGTGTGAAGTAATAGTAGTAGATGCAGGGAGGAGTCGGTCTACTTGTTTTGGATGTGATGCCTATATCATGATCATTGCCTTGGATAGTGTCATAATTATTTGCTCTTCTATCAATTGCTCAACAGTAATTTGTTTACCCACCGTATGCTATTTTCTTGAGAGATGCCTCTAGTGAACTCTACGGCCCCCGGGTCTACTTTTATCATAAGATCTATCTTGTTTTACTTATACAAAAAAAATACCAAAAATATTTGCTGCATATTTTTATCTTTTATTTATTTATCAATCTATCATATACCATTTAATCTCATTACTTGACCGCCGAGAGATTGACAACATCTCATTTGCGTTGGGTGCGAGGGTTTGCGTTTTGTGTGTAGTTGTTATTTACGTGGTGTTGCTTGGTTCTCCTACTGGATTGATAACCTTGGTTTCTTAACTGAGTGAAATACTTACCCTACTGTGCTGCATCATCCTATCCTCTTCGGGTATAAAAATCCAATGCAGTCTACAAGTAGCAGGGAACATCAAGGTTAGGAACCCTCGAGTATTTCCCTCCTTTGGGCCCTTGTAAGGCTGAATGGGGCCTTTGGCTTCGACCACGATTTTTTTCCTGTGGGAGGGACCATGTTTAGCTTTGATCTATCACATAGCTTCTCATGATCGACTCTAGCCTTAATGTTATCCTTCATCTTGTCAGGAATGTCAAAGATTGTGCAAAAAATGGCATCTGCGACATTCTTTTCATCATGCATTACATCAATGTTATGGGGAAGAAGGAGATCACTGAAGTAGGGAGCCTAGAATGTGAGTCCAGTTGGGTTCCTCAGAATATCACTCAAAATCATCTCCTATAGCCTTGGGCTAGAGAGCTTCTAACTGAGCATGAACTTGGTCACCGGTCATCTTAGGTGGTGGTGGACCATCAACAACAATACATGTACTAAAGTTCTTGGTGTCGCGTCTGAATGCATGGTCAGGAGGAAGGAATTGTCAATGCTGGTCAAACAAAGAATACTTACCACCCTTCCTCAGTCAAATGAAATACAAAGCCTCCCTGCATACTGGGCATGGCATCTGCCCATGTACACACCAGCCACAGAATATCACATATGCCGGTAGGTTATGCAGGGATGTGTGGTACTAAACATGCATGAGGAAGTTTTGTCTTTGTTGCTTGGTCATATGTCCATACCCCTTCATGCTAAGCACAGAGCAAATCATCCACCAGTGGCTCCATGAACACACTCATATTCTTCCCTGGGTATTCAGGCTTTGGAATTATTAGCGACAGGAATATGTTCTATCATTGCATGCAGACTCCAACGGGGGTGAAGGGAATAACAAACACGGGCCAACAACTGTATGAGGCAGTCATCATACCATATGAATTGAACCCATTAGTTGTGATCGCAATTCTAACATTATAAGCCTCTTCAACTTTTCCATGATGAATTTGATCGAATTTCTTCCATGCTTCACCATTCGATGGATGTACCATCTTGTCAGGATGGTATCGACGCCCATGTTTGTGTCATGTCATTTGTTTGGCGGAATCCTCAGTCATATAAAGTCATTGAATTCTTCGTATGAATGAAAGATACCGAAGGACCTTTACGGCGATTTTACCATAAGAGGGAAATGGCATGCATTGAACTATCTAATAGGTAAGGATAGTTCCTAATCTCACCCGAGGATATGTGGATTGGGTTGTTTCCATGCTCTACTGCAATCCGCAAAAAAATTCAGCAGCACCTCCCCGCTGTTCTCCAAATACACGTCTCAGCAACAAGCCAAGAGAATGTGTATCTGGAGAACAACAGGGAGATGCTACCAAAAAATTGTCTTGACTTGGAGTAGAGCATGGAAACGAACCCAATCTACACATCCGCAGGCTATCCAAAAATCATGGACAATTCGAAAGAGTTTGTTATAAATATGGAAAGACTTGCATATTTATAAATATAACTCTTTAGAATGGGAGATGCCTAGGTTTCGACACTAGGTGATCTGTAAATAAATAAACCTACACATGAACAGAAGAGATTACCCTTGAAGCGTGGTCAGGGACGAAGCTTGGTGCCTCTCCTGCATGAAGGCCTGCGATGACGGTCACTCCTCGGAGATGCAGCGCCACAATGGCTGTAAATTGCAACAAAGCTTCATGTCAAATTCTTTACATAGCAAAAATTAGCACATAGCAAAATTCTTCACATTGCAAATCACTCCCCGGAGACGTAGCAAAATTCTTTACATACCAAATTTTTACATAACATAGCAAAATTAGCACATGCACAAATGTCATACAATCACATAGCAAAATTTTACTATGTATAGAATCAGAACATTAGCATAGCAACACAGGAAGAACAAAAAAGTTGCTAAATAGCTCACTGTGTTACATGATCGGAAGTTCTGAACATTGGAATAAAAAAATCAACCCAATGAGTTTTGATGTAGTTGTGATCACACAATTATATCATTTTCATCATAAGAAAATGAATTCTAAACTTGACAACTCGTATTGAAAAAGCCAGCACTAGAAATTGAACTAAAATGATGAAAATGTTAGCTAGCTTCACACGATAGGCATTGAGTGTAATGCTTAGTTTAATGACAGCAACATTGTAGGAGTATGGGGTAAATGTGATGCTAATGTTCTACATTATATGCCAATATGCTCCGCAGCAGGTTGCTCAAACTTCTTTTGTTAATGCCAAATTAATTAAGAAGCAACTAGAAATGTTACTGTTGCCAGTAGCAATACTTGGTTATGGTCTAACTAATTTTAGTAGACCGTTCTTATCATCTTTAAGGTTTATAATGTCCAGTAAGAACTCCAACAGCATAAACTGCATTGTTTCGGAAATATCCCTATTAGCAGTTTGCATAAATCACTCTACATCATATGATGAAGTTATCACACCTACGTAAAATTGTGACAACATACCAAACAGTTAATTTGATAAACTTCATGTTCCATAATAGTTTCTATTGCTCAGTGCCTTCTACACTTTGATCTGTAACAGATGACGCGGGGTTTCTGTGAGCAAAACAACTGAAAGAACGAATCCTAATTTTACCGTGGAGGAGGGAGGAGGAAGGGTGGCCGGGGGAGGAAGGTGGCTCCACCCACGCGTTGGGTGGCAGGGGAGAGTGCAGGGGCGCCGGGGGAGGGAGCGTCAACGTGAACGGGTGGTGGGGTAGGGAGCAGGGGCGGCAGCATCGCCGGGTGGCGGGGGGAGGGAGCAGGCTAGGACGACGATGTCGACGGGAGGGTGTAGGAGTGGCCGTGTCGACTGCTGGTGGTGGAGGGAGCAGTGGCACACAGCCGGGGATGGAGCAGGGGTGGCGGCATCGATGCGAGGGAGCAGGCATGGCGGCGATGTCGGGATGGAGTAGGGGTGGCAGTTATTTGCTAGGTTAGGTCTATCCAGGGTGGGGAATTGCTAAGTGCGGACACTCGGCAAACAACAAAAAATCCTTTTTCTTTCATTTGTTTTCTTTCGTTTCTTTTATATTCCTTTTCTTTTCTTTTCTTTTATTTCCTTTTCTTTCATTTGTTTTCCTTTCTTTCCTTCAAACCTCACACCTTCCCTTTCAAAACAACGATTCTTCGTCGGAGATGTATCGGTTTCTAAGCAGCGTACATCACAACTTTTGAGAATTATTTACAAATTTTTACCACAGTCTATTGAGGTCATATAATGACACCATGTCAAGTTTCATGTTTTTCAGACTTCATTTGCATTTTTTTAAAATTCTGAAACCAATAAGCTCCAGGTTAGTGTTTGATATTTGCCACACAAATGTTTGAATTTTCAAAAAAAATATTTGTAAAGACCTACAAATATACTCAAGAACATAAATTTGATTTTTCTACCAATTTGTGGGCTATTTTTTATGTACTTGTAGTTTAAATTTCAATTATATCCATTAAATACCTAGAAATCTATTTAATACCTTAAACATAGCAAATGAACCATGCAAAATGCCAAATTTTAACATGGAAGATGTCATGGTGTATGTTGCATGTTCAAAAAGTTGCAAGGTCAAACGACGAAGCATTTGTCACTTCGCCTTCAAACCTCGCCCCTTCCCTTTCAAAACTATGATTCTTCCTCAGAGATGGTTCGGTTTCTAAGCAGTGTGCATCACAATTTTTTAGAAAATTTTTAAAAAATTTACCACAGCTTATTGAGGTCATATAATATCACCATGCCAAGTTTCATCTTTTTCAGACTTCATTTGCATTATTTTAAAATTCAGAATTCAATAAGCTCCAGGTTAGTGTTTGATATTTGCCACCCAAAAATTTGAATTTGCAAATAAAATCTAGGAAAAGGCCTACAAATATACTCAAGAATATAAATATGATTTTTTAGCCAATTTGTGGGAAAATTTTCTTGTACTTGTAGTTCAAATTTAAATTAGATCCATTAAATACCTAAAATCTATTTAATGCCTTAAAATATCAAATGAACCCTTAAAAATGCCAAATTTTAACATGGGATATGTACTGATGTATGTTGCACGCACAAAAAGTTTCAAGGTCAAACGATGAAGCAACTGTTACTTCGCCTTCAAACCTCACACCTTCCCTTTCAAAATTATGATTCCTTCTTGGAGATGCTTCGGTTTCTAAGTAGTGTATATCACAACTTTTTAAATTTTTTACCATAGCATATTGAGGTCATATAATGACACCGTGCTAAGTTTCATATTTTTCAGACTTCATTTGAATTTTTTTTAAATTCAGAAACAAATAAGCTCCAGGTTAGTTTTTGATATTTGCCACCTAAATGTTTGACTTTTCAAAACAATTCTTGGAAAAAACCTACACATATAAATATGATTTTTCAATGAATTTATGGGCAATTTTTATATACTTGTAGTTCAAATTTGAATTATATCCATTAAATACCTGGAAAGGGCGGGAGAGAAACGATGGGAAGGAAAGGCGGGAAAAATTAAAATAAAAAAAGTTTGTCGAGTACCACGGGAAAAACACCCGGTAAAGTCTATACCGCATCCGAAAAATAAATTGAAATAAAAAAAGACTGCATAGTGCCACATGGAAAACAGTCGGCAAAGATGAACAATACTAACGGCGTAAAACTTTACCGAGTGCTGGCTAAAAAACAGTCGGCATACATGGACGCGTCATCACAGCGCCATCAACCGCGGTGAGTAGGGACACGTGTCCACCCGTTTGCCGAGTGTCGTAAACTTTACCGAGTGTATTTTGGTTGGCACTCGGCAAAGCGATGACTATGCCATGTGTCGTGCCTTTGCCGAGTGTTTTCCCGGGTACTCGGTTTAGGCTGACCTCTTTACCGAGTGCCCGACAAAAAACACTCGGCAAAGTTTCGGCACTCGGCAAACTTGTCGATTCCGGTAGTGTAGTAACAGTTCTTGCCCAATATGGTGCATGAACAGGTCAACCGGTGCCAGTTGATTCCCCCGCAAAAACAAAGGTGCCACTTGATTGAGACTATTAATTGCGCTTAGGCAAAAAAAAATCTGTATATATGACCTCCAAATGTCTGCATTCCCCCCCGGAGGTCAATTACTCAAAAGAAAGTGGTGGCCAGCTGGTTCCTTTTGAAGTTTTGTTTTTTAAGAGAAATAAATGGTGACAAGTTTCACGTGCGTGTGCCAAAAGTTGAATCTCGAGAAAAAACTAATTAATTTCAAACCCGTTGTCCTTCCTTTCATGTAACTCTCCCTCTGATTATTTTCAGCCATTGATTTAAACTATTAATTAAAATTATTATGCTTAATCAATCAAGGGTATCATGGTCATGTGTCATTTTTTTTAGAAACTATTGTCAATTGATTCACCGTAAAACTTATAATGTTGCTAATAAGTTATTTCCGAGTGGGGGCGACTAGGGCTGGGTGGCCTCCCGAGTCGTCCGAGCGGGGGCGGCGCGGGGGCCGTTTTCAGATCTGCGGAGAACGTGTTGCTTATGGAAGAAAACCCTGAGAGAAAACTAATTTCAACTCCCATACTTTATACCTAAAAAACCCTTTTTTTTTTAAAAGAGCCTCTCAGACTAATTAGCTAGTGCCGTTCAATTCTGTTTTTTATTTCATTCAGAAAGCCCGCATCGGTCAAGCATATAGGGAGCGCCTGGACCTCAGCTGACTGAGATTTAATTTGGTCTCTGTCAGCTGACGTCAGTACGTACACGCTGGACGCTGGTATAGTTGTAACATGGCTTGCTGTGTTGTTTTCTTTTAATTTTTCTTTTGTGCGTTGTAGGTTGTGTGGTCATGGCAACATGGGCTGATATTGGGCTGCTGTGTGCGTACTGCCATGTGCTTGTGTGTTTTTTCATTTTTGCATGTGTCAATATTTGTGACTAAATAGGCCTTCAACTATGTAGGTGTTAGTCTTGGTGCGTGATTTTGTGTCAGACTGAAAATATTAGAGGGCATTTTACTTTTTTTTGTATTTATATTCACTAAAAAAGATGGCTATGTATTTGCTTTCTTAGACTGAGAGAATGAGAAAAAAAGATGAAATAAAATAAAAGAAAATGAGAATGAGGTTCATTTATCTATGGCCTGCACCAATTGCGACTAGTAGAAAAAAAATAAAAATAAAAGAAATCAGGCCCGCACAAATTGTGTGAGTCTTGCGACGATTACAATTGTGTATGGGTGTATCGCGTGCAACTTGCACACGTGCGGCTGGTAGGGCAACATAAAAAAATAAAAATAAAAACAGACATGCAACTGCCCATCCACCAGTTGCAGTCGTATTGCGGTCCGTGAAGTTGTAGTCGGATTACAAACGCTTGCTGTTGCAGGTCTAGAGGTGGACATGCAAAAGACGAAAATGCAACTGGCCCGACAACCCCTTTCCGCATTCAATTATGGTTGATTTGTACTCATGTAGCTATAGTCAGGTTACAACGCTTGAAGTTGCATGTCTAGCGATGGACAAGCAACTGGCCCTACAACCTCCTCCCACCCCAGTTGCACTCACATTGTAGCCCATGCAGTTGCAATCGGGTTAGAACGCTTGCAGTTGCATGTCTAGTGGTGGACATGTAACTGGACTGGCAACCTCCCTCCTGACTCCAGTTGCTTTGTGCTCGTGCAGTTGCAGTAGGATAACAACACTTGCAGTTGCATGTCTAGTGGTAGGCATGCAACTGGCCCGACAACCCTCTCTGGACCCTAATTGCAGTCGCTTTGCGCTCATGCAGTTGCATTCGGTTTACAATGCTTGCAATTGCATGTTTAGTTGTAAACATGCAACTGGCCCGACAACCCCGGCTTTTCCTGGCGCCAGTTGTAGTCGCTTTATACCCCATGCGGTTGCAGTGAGGTTATAACGCTTGGAGTTGCATGTCGAGTTGTGGACATGCAACTGGCCCCGACAAACTGGACATGCAACTGGCCCCGACAAACCCCTCTTCGACTCCAATTCTAGCTGCTTTGTCTCCCATGAAGTTGTAGTTAGATCACAACACTTTTCTAGTTGTGGACATGCAACTGGCCCGACAACCTCCTCCCACCCCAGTTGCACACGCATTGTGGTCCGTGCAGTTGCAGTCAGGTTAAAACGCTTGCAGTTGCACGTCTAGTGGTGGACATGCAACTAGTCCGGCAACCCCCTCCTGACCTCAGTTGAAGTCACTTTGGGCTCATGCAGTTGCAATTGGGTTACAACGCTTGGAGTTGTATGTCTAGTGGTGGACATGAGACTAACCTGACAACCCCCTGACGACCCCAGTTCAGTCGCTTTGTGTTCATGCAATTGCAGCCCGGTGACAACACTTGCAGTTGCATGTCTAGTTGTGGACATGCAACTGGCCCCGACAAACCCCTCTTCGACTCCAATTGTAGCTGCTTTGTCTCCCGTGAAGTTGTAGTTGGATTACAACGCTTGAAGTTGTATGTCTAGTGATGGACATGCGACTGGCCCGGCAAACCCCTCCTATCTCCAGTTACAATCGTATTTTGACATGTGCAGTTACAGTCGGATTACCACACTTGCAGTTGCGACCTCCTTGAAAACTTGCAGTTGCAACCCCTAGAAATTTAATAAGGGTCTCTCTTTAATATGTTGTTTACACACAGTGGAAAAATACAAAAATTAAAAAGTGGACACAAACAAACATACAAAAGCCAGCTGAAAAATAACACAAAAACATGTGCGAATATAAAATTGTCAGGTGTCTCATGATATATATTATATTTATTTTTTATAAAAATGCTTTATATTTCCAAACAAGAAAGAGAGAAATAATAGTAAAAGACTGTAACTATAATTAAAATGGTTGGACCCTAGGAAAGTTCAGGCGTCTCATGATACATATTATAATTTTTTTATATAAAAATGCTCTCTATTTCCAAAAAAGTAATAGAGAAAAATAAAAGTAAAAAAGGTAACTATAATTAAAATGGTTGGACCCTAGGAAAGTTGCGGCCGTATTACGACCATTGTAACTGCCCATAGTTTGACAACGTGTGTAGTTACATGCAGAGGACAACGCGTATGAGTAGTAATAAAGGTTATAGAATTTTCTTTTGAAAAAACTGAGAAAGTCGGGTCCTTTGGTCTCACCGCAAATGGGATGAAAAACAAACTATGCGCCTAGTTGCAAGTTGATGGTGGACTTGCATCTGGGACAACTACATAAAACTACGCTAGCAGCTGCGAGTCAAGGGTGGACTTACAACTAGGATGAAATGAAATTATAGAACCAGTTGTGAGTTAGAGGTGGACTTGCAACTGGGACAACAAAACTATGAGCCCGGCTGCGAGTCGAGTGTGGACTTGCAACTGGGACAACTACGAAACTACAAGCCATGGCTAGTTGTGAGTCAAGTGTGGACTTGCAACTCGGATGAAACAATCTACAGGCCTAATTGCGAGTCAAGGGCGGACTTGCAGCTAGGATAACTACCAAAACTACGATACCATTTGTGAGTAGAGGATGGACTTGCAATTGGGACAAAAACAAACTAAGAATCTAGTTGTGAGTTGAGCGTGGACTTGCAACTCAGATGAAAAACAAAACGCATGTCCAGTTGCAAGTGGAGGGTGGACTTGCAAGTAGGACAACTAGGAAACTACAGGCCCAGTTGCGAGTCAAAGGCCGACTTGCAACTAGAATGAAATAAACTATGGAGCCAATTGCGAGTGATATGTGGACTTGCAACTCAGATGAAAAACAAAACACAGGCTCCAGTTGTGAGTCGAGGGTGGGCTTGCAACTCGGACAAATATGAGCCTAGTGACGAGTCAAGGCTGGATTTGCAACTGGGAAAACTATGAAACTATGAGCCCAATTATGATTCAATGATCGACTTGCAACTGGGATGAAACAAGCTATGGGCCCAGTTGTGAGTCAAGGGTGGACTTGCAACTAAGATGAAAAAATAAAACACATGCTCTAGTTGCGAGTCGAGGGTGGGCTTGCAACTCGGAAAACTATGAGTCCAGCTGCGAGTCAAGGGAGGACTTGCACCTGGGACGACTACGAAACTACGAGCCCAGTTGCGAGTCAAATTCGACTTGCAATTAGGATGAAACAACAATGGACCCAGTTGCGGGTTAAGGGTGAACATGCAACTGGGTTGAAGGACAAAACACATGCCTAGTTGCGAGTCAAGGGTGAGCTTTGCAACTGGGATGAAACAAACCACAGGCCTAGTTGCGAGTCAAGGGTGGACTTGCGACTGGAACCACTACACAAAACTACAGTACTAGTTGCAAGTAGAGGGTGGACTTGCAACTTGAACAACTACAAACTACGAGCCGAGTTACGAGTTGAGGATGGACTTGCAACTAGGATGAAAAACAAACCGCAGACCCAGTTGCGAGTCAATGATGAGCTTGTAACTTGGATGAAAAAATTATAGCTCTAGTTGCAAATCAAGCGTGAACTTGCAACTGAAATAACTACACAAAACTACGATACCAGTTGCGAGTAGAGGATGGACTTGCAACTAGGACAACTACAAACTACGAGCCGACTTATGAGTCGAGGGTGGACTTGGAACTGGGATGAAAAACAAACTATTGGCTCAGTTATGAGTCGAGGGTAGACTTTTAACTTGGCAAGTGACATCACCTGCCTTTCAACTTGTACAACACATGCCAGATAAATGGGCACACAAGAGCGCAAGAAAAAAAATGCTCGACAAAATAACATACATACAACACGAATGAGCCGACAAATGAACAAAAAAGAAACAAGGTGACACAGGAATATATTGGCCGACAACACAAGACCAAGATTTTGCACGAAAATTATAGCAGCAAGATGCAACTGGTATAAATGGAGATGAAACATTGCTAAATCTCATCTTGATATAGTTTAAGAGAAAAGGAGACAATGTCGAAATGAACTGGGAAGGTAACGACAGCGGTAGAGCCTCCTTTTTCTTGTCTCTTCCAATTCTATGTCGCGGCCTAGAAACAACATAGCGAAACGAGTTGCCAATGCGCCATGATAATAGGCCAGAAAAGTGAAGCCAAAATCAGGCCAAGAAACTAATGTGCGACAAACAAAACATCGACCGGCGAGGGGATTGAGCGCTTGCACGAAAGTTAGACCTTTGGGGCCCCCTCATTTATTCCTTCCAGCCAACTCCTTCTCCTACCTTAGAAGAAAAATCGTGCCCAGTTCTTGCCCGTGTTCAAGCTCCCTTTGCTGTGATTTTTGATCTCTCTGCTCGGAACTCCGTTTTCGAAACTGTTTTGGGGAATTGCTCCTTGGTATGTGACTCCTCCAATGCTCCAATTAGTTTTTGTTTTAGTGGTTTATATTTTGGATATTTAGCTACTCTTGGTGCTGCAGAAAATGAGCTTGCATGTTGAATTCTTTGAGTGCTAAGTAGTTTGAATGCTTGATATGGCCTCTAGGCACTTGTATGAGTAGTTGCTATCAATTTTGTGAAGTTTTGTTAACATCTTTTTGTGGACCAAAATTTTTCAGAAATTTGTTCAAGAAAAAGATGAACTTTTTCAGAAGGAGTTCCTCTAGGAAGAAATCTACAGGCCATCATTGAGCTCGAGCTCTGCACGTCCATCTTATGAAGAGCCCCGAGCAAGTTCGGTGAGAGGTGCAGAAACAGAAGGATGTCGATGGCCGTGTCAAGACTTTATGATGGGAGCGGGAATTAAGGAGGACTTTGATGAATATATTAATAATGCCAACCTCACCGCGTATATGGCAGACCAGCCTGATCAGTACCTTCATCTTACTCACTCCTTTACTAAGCATTTTTCATACAATACCCGCACTTCTAGAGTTTCATTTCGCATTTATGAAGATCTCCATAGTCTATCTCTAGAAGAATTTTGCTTTGCCTGCAAACTTCCATATTGGGGGTCGGTGGATGAACCCCCAACGGAAGAGTATTCTAAATTTTTGAGAGGCCTCTGCTTTGGCGAGGACAAGGGTGTTACACAGGCTAGAATAAAAAGTATTCAATTTCCTGCCATTCGCTACTTTGCACTTTTCAATGGGAAGTGTATCGCGGGCAAGCAGGATTGTAGTGCACTCTGTGCTCCTGATTTGAGTATCATCCACACTACTTTGACTGGCGAGAAGCGTTATAACTTGGGTTTTATTGTAGCACGTAGATTGCAACGCAATGCAAATGATGGTGATTTATATGGAGGGATCTATGCTTCACGCGTAGCTGCACACTTGAGGATCCCTCCGAAGCCCAATGACACCTTTATATCTTACAAGTACTTGAACTTTTCCGCTATGCGTGAACATAGGTTTCTAAAGTCAAACACACGCACTTATGAGTTTAATCTAGTTTTCAACAAGTATGACTCTGTATATGTGCTTTTGCCTGCACCTGCTCTCTTTAATTTTTAGGCTAAGGGAAGATATACTCTGTCAAAATGCGAGGCGGAAGAGTACAACGCAGAAATTGAGGCTATCCGTCAAGCTGAGGAAGCTGCTCAGCGCGCTTCTTCTTCGAGCTACCACGTCGATTTTTACCCTGGACAGGGTTGGCAGTAGACCAAGTTAGGCTAGAAGCCTAAGCTTGGGGGAGTATGTATTTCCCACTGACATTCTATTCATGCTTATGTATTTCACTCTAATTGTCGGTGCTCATACTTTTTCATTGTAATATCCATGTTAGATGTATTTTCTCATTTTCTTTTTGTGTGTTTGAAAAACTTTGAGAAAATCAAAAAAATAGTTAGCTTCTTTTTGGTTTTTTCTTTTTAGTTCAATTAGTTGTAACCTTTAAAAAACCAAAAACCCAAAAAGATTTCTCGTTTCTTCTTTTGCTTGTTGGGAGCTTTCCTATGTAAATAGTTTTTCTCGTTTTTGTTTTTGAATTGCCCTCTTTCAGAAAAACTAAAAACTCCAAAAATATTTCAGTGTGTTTCTCTGAATTTCTTTTATTTTAGTTGGGTTCTTTTAAGGAGAAGACCGCGATGAAAAATGATGAGTGGCTCTCATTTGCATTATTGATTATCTATCCGAGAGCCCATTTTACCTTGTCTTCTCCTTCGAATTAAAATGTTGTAGATTCCAGCTTAGTCCATGGCATCCTTGCACTGTTATTATCTTCATCCCATTCGGTCGTGCAAGTGAAAGGCAATAATGACGACAATTTGGTGGAGTGACCGTGGTAAAGAAAAGCAGGTATGAACTCAACTTGTTCTTATCTTTATGAATGTGTTTAGATTGATATCCATGATTCAGCATATTATGATCAAACATGTTTGTGATGACAATTAGAGATTACAGTTGTTCATGTCATGTTTAAGTAGCTAGGAGTTGATAATGATTTATCTTGGAGGTCAACATGCACTTAAAATGATTGTGATGTGGTATGATGTTATGGTATCCTCCTTTGAATGATTCAAGTGGCTTGACTTGGCACATGTTCATACATGTAGTTGAATCAAAACCAACATAGCCTCTATGATATTTATGTTCATGGTGCTCATATCCTACTCATGCTAGTACTCAATGCTGATTGTGCATAGTGTATGTTCGTGACCATATTCGCTCTCTAGCTGGTCGGTTTCCAATCTTATTGCTAGCCTTCGCCTGTACTAAGCGGGAATACTACTTGTGCATCAAAATCCTTAAACCCGAGTTATCCCAGATGAGTCCACCATATCTACCTATATGCGGTATTACCCTGCCATTCCAAGTAAATTTGCATGTGCCACCTCTAAAAACCTTCAAACGAACATCTATTTTGTGTGCCTGGACCGCTCATGGAGCGACAAGGGGAAGTCGATATCTTCTATGCTAAGTGAGTTATTCTCAGATGAGTAAATTCACTTGTCATCGCACGAGAAAAGGGCGGTAATCGGGATTCCCCATCCCAAAACCTTAACTTGCAGTTATTTAAACAAACTCTCATGAACCGTAAGTGGAATGAAGGGCAAACGATTTCCAATCTGCCTCGGACTACGATAAGGTGAAGAGAAAACAAGCTTTACTTTTATCGCTTGGGAACAGCCACTAATTTGTTTAGCATGGAAGATATTGAAAGACCTCGGTCGTAACGTTGACAGGAAGGGCATGCCACCCAAAATTAAACTTCATCTCTGTCTTTAAAACTTTGAGCTCTGGCACCTCTGCAAATCCATGCTTCCCTCTGCGAAGGGCCTATCTATTTACTTTTATGTTGAGTCATCACCTTCTCAAACAAGCACCAGACCTGAGAGCATTATTGTCATCATCATGCATTGTGTGGGGTTAGTCGTTGAGTGCCTCATGATTGGATCTTTGTTGTCATGAATTACAATGTTTAGTCGCTGCTTGAACTTTGGAGGTGCTCTACATTTATCTTTTGCGGTCTCAGAAAGGGCTAGCAAGATACCATCATTGTCATATTATATCATGATTGTTTTGACAAAGTGTTGGCATTTGACTTATCTTATTATTGCTCTCTAGTTGTTTATGACATTATTATGAATAAATATGATTTCTAAAAGTTATCATGAGTATGGTTAGTCATAATCTTTGCTGAAAACCTGGATGATGTTTGAGCATAATCATAAGCACAAGAACAAAAAGAGTTTGTAAAAGTTTTTCTTTATCACTGTCACTTTGCCAACTGAATTGCTTGAGGACAAGCAATGAGTTAAGCTTCGGGAAGTTGATACGTCTCCATCGTATCTACTTTTCCAAACACTTTTGCTCTTGTTTTGGACTCTAATTTGCATGATTTGAATGGAACTAACCCGGACTGACGCTGTTTTCAACAGAATTGCCATGGTGTTGTTTTTGTGCAAGAATCAAAGTTCTCCGAATGAGCTGAAACTTTTCAGGGAATTTTTATGGAATTAATGAGGAATATTGGCGCAAAGAACAACCGGAGAGGGGCACCAGGGTGCACAGACAGCACCTGGGCGCCCCCCCCCCCCCCCCGGGGCGCACCCTGGTGTTGTGTGGGCCCCTGGTGGCCCCTTTAACCCTATCTCCAAGCGTATAAATTCACATCCGCAAAGAAAAAAATAGGAGAGGAAGAATTATCGCGTTTCACGAGACGGAGCCGTCGCCACCTCCTGTTCTTCATCGGGAGGCCAGATCTGGAGTCCGTTTGGGGCTCCGGAGAAGGGAATCTTCGATCTTCGTCATCACCAACCTCTCTTCATCACCAATTCCATGATGCTCCTCACCGGGAGTGAGTAATTCCTTCGTTGGCTTGCTGGTCGGTGTAGGGGTTGGATGAGATTGATCATGTAATCGAGTTAGTTTTGTTAGGGCTTGATCCCTAGTATCCACTATGTTCTGAGATTGATGTTGCTATGACTTTGCTATGCTTAATGCTTGTCACTAGGGCCCGAGTGCCATGATTTCAGATCTGAACCGTTTATGTTTTCACCAATATATTTATGTTTTAGATCCGATCTTGCAAGTTGTATGCACCTGCTATGAGTTATGATCCGCATACCCCAGGGTGACAATAACTAGGATTCTTTCAGGTGATTACCGTAGTTTGAGGAGTTCATGTATTCACTATGTGTTAATGCTTTGTTCCGGTTCTCTATTAAAAGGAGGCCTTAATATTCCTTAGTTTCCTTATGGACCCCGTTGCCATGGGAGGGTCGGACAAAAGATGTCATGCAAGTTCTTTTCCATAAGCACGTATGACTATTTACGGAATACATGCCTACATTGTATTGATGAACTGGAGCTAGTTCTGTGTCGTCCTATGTTATAACTGATACATGATCAATATCATCCAACATATACCCAACATCACCGATCTAGTGCCTACAAGTTTCCACATATTGATACTTGCTAAGTTACTACTATTATTGCTGCTGTCACCTTTACTACATATTACTACTGCTACTGTTACCGTTACTATTGCTGCTACCGTTACCTATTATCGAACTATCATATTACTTTGCTACTTATCACTTCGCTGCAGATTTTTATCTTCCAGGTGTGGTTGAATTGACAACTCAACTGCTAATACTTCCAAGTACTCTTTGGCTCCCCTAGTGTCGAATCAATAAATTTGGGTTGAATACTCTACCCTCGAAAACTGTTGCGATCCCCTATACTTGTGGGTTATCAGCCTTCCAAAACAAAATCAAATATTCCTCAATAACAAATCGCTAATCCCGCGCACTATGCCGTTTATTATTATCATTATCTATACTATTAATTGACAATCAGAAGCTTCCTAATACAATAAAAATAACATATATTTTTACTTATGGGCTTACGCATCCGCTGCCCCTACGGAGCGACGCCGTAGGCGTCACCATGTAAGATGTCGTGACCGGGCCTAACGCCGGCGCGATGCTCAAGAATGCCAGGGCGTGGATAACAACATCGAGGATGGCCGTGGCGGAACGCGGGTCATCGCACCGCCACGTACAGGCATTCGTGAACGCGGTCATATTATATTTCTTGTCTCATATAGAGAGCCAAACAGGATATATTCTCAGATCAAGTATGTCCATTCAAATGTCAAGAAATTTGTTAAGAAAATGTGTCATACAATACTCGGTAGTCGTCGGCATCGTTCGTAGCAGCCATTCACGCGAAAATTCTCTACTCCTAACGGGGGAGTTGGTAGCCTGGTACAATTTATTTTCGTCCTTTTTTTCTGTCTCAGCTCCTACCACTCTCTCCCACTGGATTTTTCTCCCTCCCATTAAAAACCAAATCCCATTAAAGGGCGAGATCTTGTTTCATTCTTGTTTTGGCAGGCGATCTAATTGAATCCGAAATCACATCATATATGTGAGATCAACTTCCTAAAAGACAGACATAAGATTTTGCTCGATAGCCTTCAAAAACAAAATCAAATATTACTCAATAACAAATTGCTAATCCCACGCACTATGCCATTTATTATTATCATTATCTATACTATTAATTGACAATCAGAAGCTTTCTAATACAACGAAAATAACATATCTTTTTTCTTATGGGCTTACGCATCCGCCACCCCTGCGTAGGGACGCCGTGTGCGACACCATGTAAGACGTCGTGACCGGGCCTGACGCCAGCGCGATGCTCAAGAATGCCAGGGCGTGGATCACTCTGCCAAGGATGGCCGTGGAGGAAGGCGGGTCGTCGCACAGCCACGTACATGCGTTCGTGAATGCGGTCATATTATATTTCTTGTCTCATACAGAGAGCCAAACAGGATACATTCTCAAATCAAGTGTGTCCATTCAAATGTCAAGAACTTTGTTAAGAAATGTGTCGTACAATACTCGGTAGTCGCCGGCATCGTTCGTACCAGCCATAAACATGAAAATATTTTGAAACCGAGTGCTGAAGCAAGAGGTGCTCATAGGGGTATGGTCTGCGTGTGTGTGTTCATAGGAATGAGTGTATGCACGTATATATAAGTGTCTGCGTCTGTACTGTGTTCTAAAAAAAAGAAATCAAAACATTAATTAGGTCCATTTGGAAAGCGAGTCATTAATGCAATTAATTTATTAGATAGGTAGTTCATTTTGCCTACAGATACTTAGAAGTAGGGATTTTTTTTCAATTAGGTGGATATTTAATTGATTTGGTTGGTAGTTAATTAGGTATGTAGATAATTAGGTAGGCTGTTAAATATTTGTTTAATTAATTAATTAAGAAGGTAGTTAATCACGCCGAATCATTCTGTAAGCGCTCGCGGGTAAGAACGATCAACAGGCTCTCAATGACATGACTGAGCACCATTTGCCAACATGGACAACGGCCACCATGCGGTCGTAACATGGGTGACGTAGCGTTCACCAAGATGGATGATGACCATGCTCTGTAGGATGTCCACGCACTGACAGTTGCCGAAATGTTCACCGGTGAGGACAACACGACACTACATTGGCTAGGTGGTTCATGCTATAGTAGAAAAGAAGAGTGTTCCAAGAATAAGAAGGAAAAGGAACTAAAGTGACCAAGTGGTCCATGCTGTTGGAGAAGTAAAGTGTGTTCCAAAAATGAAGGTGAAAAAAGAAAGAAAGCATATTCTAGAAAATAAATAGGAACGAGAACTAAAGCCAGCGAGGAAGGAGGAAGAAGAAGATGGGGCGTCGCTGATGAAGGCACTGATGTTGACGTGGTACTGGTTGGCGCCAGCGAAACGAGTTGGCGAAGAGGCTAGGAGTCAAAGATATAGGAAAGGAGAAGAAGAGAATAACGACAATTATCCTTTCTAGTAGTGAATGGTATGTGGGTGGGAGGTGGAGCTTATTGGTGATTAAGAATACGTTCAGATTGCCACTCGCCTTCCACGCCAGTGTGCATTTGCAAAGTTGAATGAACCTTTGAGAATGATCTCTATAGTTATTTGTTATTTTGCGTGAGATGTGTTAGTATAACCCACTCTATTATATTGTAAATATGAAGAAAAAAAATCATCCCTGCTGCAACGCATGGCGACGGTGAGGTGGGCATCATCTGTTTTTGAAGGAGGAGGCTCCAGCGAGAATTGTTCCGCTACGGTGGAAAACCGAGCGGAAAGTGGAGGGTCCAACAGGAAAAGGAAACAGGGTGGGGTTTTTGTGTTGGGCCCGTGTGTTGGAGATAACATGACGGATAGTCCAGACAACCACATTTTTCTCCTACATATGGTCTGGATTTGGGGGAGTCCGGACTGTTCAGACGGTTGAGTTTTGGGGACCCGTTTGATGCCCGAACACGCCCGGACGTACGAGGAAGAAATAAACTTTTACCTTGAAGACAAACTTAATCTTTTGTTTGATTTATTTATTATGTATTATAGTCCATAACAACGCACGGGCCTTCTGCTAATGTTAGTAATATCCGTGTAATTAGTGGCTAGGCTATTTACCACAACTGATGGATTCACATCCTGTTTACGAAGAATTGCTCCAGTGATTGTGCCCGAGTTCCGCTCTTGATTTACTCCTTGTCAAAAAAAGAACTTGCTCCCGGGAATCCGTGATTTAGCCTATAAAAACATGTGGTCCCCGCAATTAATTGGGTCCGGCGTGGTCTAAGGCTGGTCGTAATGGAACTATCATAAGCGGTATCATGCACGACAACTAGACTTTTTGGATGATGTGCCACACAATTAATTGAGGAAATAGAGGATGTAGTATCATATCATGATACCGTATCATATTAAATATTGTACTACTTTGTGTCATGCATGGTAATTAATAAGACAACCTAAGATACTAACTTATGATACTATGCATTACGAAAGTAGTATCATACACTAGTATCACCCCATTACGACCAGCCTAACGGACAACCGTGGACCTCCACGGCGAAGTATGCAAGTACAATAAGAGCTTGGTTAATTTTGCATATGGCTATTTCCGAACTTACTAACCGCTAGGCGAGGCAGACACAAAGCCACAAAATCTAAGATTACACACGATAAAAATCAAATCAAACTGAACACCAAAACTTGGTGATCAAGGTTCTTGCATGCACGTCACAAGAAGAATTTATTACTAGACATCATTGTCCATTCTTTGGCATGATGTTAGAGTGCAACACTTGTCACAAACGACGCAAACACAATGATGGTTAAAAAAAGTGCCGCCGCAATAGGCTTTCTTGACATGGTTCCACACATGCTTGAAACAGGAATGACATGTGAAATCCATGCACAACATGCCCTTGCAATGGTGACTGTGCTCTTCGCAATGCTCTGCAGACAACATACATACGTCTAGTAAATGAATTCCAAATTAAAAGGGTCCAAAGAAATTTGCGCAGTGAGTTGACGATATTCATGACGACTTTTTGTACTCCGGTTGGAAGGAAACAAGAAACACACACTTATTATAGAGAACATGGCTACCAAGTTCGTACCAGCGCGAGTGGGATTTCCTAGCAGCACCAACGCCATAAGGCACAGGAGAATAGTTTTGTCCCCCATAAGATCAAGCACAAACTTCCTCTTTTTCTTGTTTCTAGTATTTGGGCTTCAAGATGCATACCTGAAGTGCTATATTTAAAGACTTATTATAGAGAACATTTATTCCTAGTTCACTCAAATAAGATCAAAAAGATCTCCAACTGTATCATCGTCAGGGCAGCCCCAGTGCACCATATCTTAGTGATGTACCTAAAACAACTCTTATTTAATGTCTTTTGTGAGAAAAAACGAATGAGTTGTCTTGGATTTTTTGCTAACACATATATCTAGATGAAGATGAGGTTGCTCTCTCTTTCCTCATTAAATAGGGTGCGACGTCATACTTTAGCTTAGGTGGCATGACTAGGCAAAGTATCAAGTGATACGGGGCATAAGATGCCCCATGATACGGGCTCCCGAGAGCCTTTGATTAGTGATCCAACGGTCACAAGAGGAACGCCAGGACTTGTGCGTAAATAATGGATCCATGGAGGGCTTTTTTTTTTTTGCAAAGTTATAGGAGTTCGTCCCGTGGCCATTGGATCTCAGATCCAAGGGCTCTTGGAAGCCCGTATCACGGGAGCATCTGATGCCTCGTATCACCTGTTACATACTCGGCATGACTAACATAAAGTATACGGTATAGCATTTGACTGCTCTTATTTGTACAAACTTGTTCTCTAATTTATAATTGTACCCATTTAATGTGATTATTTTTGTCGATATCTATGCTGATATAAATTTATGAGATGCTCTACATTAATTCTTCACATTGAACAATGAATATATGTGATATTATCAATCCTATTGAACAGACCATCATTTGAGTTAATTTTTTATATCGTGATCAATTACTAGGTTCGCACCCCACCAACTAATTACGTGCACAAAAACATGTGATGCTACAAGGTACCAATGGTATCCCACCTCTGGTGAAGTCGGACGCTAGGCGGCTTAAGGGCCCATATGCGGCCGAGGTCCCTCAGCCTGCCACCAGGCCTCCTCTAGAAAAGTCGCTTCATTACATGGCGCACACGACATGTATTCCTAAATCTAATAGGACTCTATAATGTACTACATTGTCTTGGTCCCACCTATATTGCATGGTGGGGGCTCCCAAGTCGGCGTCCAATCTATTCACAAGATCTCTCATAAAAGGCAAACACCATCAATACAATCAGACATGCAAGACTAGGGTATACTCTGTTGAAAAACGTAGTAGAAAACAAAAAATTCACACCTACGCACACCCAAGATCAATATGAAGAAGCATAACGGGTTGGGATCACAATCATTACTGTCACCGAGTTGCAGCGGAAGAAAAACGTGTCGGTGTAGAACATACTTGGAGTCCCTCGAACCGTCGATGAACAATCCCACGAACCGCCCACGAACAGTCCCTCGAACCGAAGACCGAAAGCACGGCCTCTCTACTTGGTTGCAAGCGTGCAACCTTCACGATCCGACAACGCTTCGCCGTCCAGAGCTAATCGTCGCCAGAGAATTAGAGGGAGGAGATTAGAACCACACTGTGCTTCTAATTATGAGTATTAGAGGAACTTGACCAAGCTATAATTAGTCAACTAGAACCAACTAGAACTAGAAGAACTAGAGGAGGCTCCAAAACAGGTATGATCAAAAGAGCACAAATCCTCATGTATATATAGGACAGAGCGGAGAGGAGGGGCTGCCACCAAAGGGGAAAGTTTCCTCCCTGGTGCGCCATCCAGGGAAGGAGGAGTCTGACTCCTCCTCCTCCCCAATTTGGCCTCCTTCCTTAGGGAAGGAGGCACTTTCCCACTTGGGCCTTTTTGGCTCAAGTTGCTTTCCACCTCTTGGCCTTTTTAGGCCTGTTGATATTAAATTAAGTATATAAATGTTCTAAATACTTTAGACCATTTTATATATAATTTGACATCACCGGAAACATTTTTCACCTATATATTATTTATCGGTAATACCTGGTATTACCCGATATTCATTGAAACCCTTCCGGTGACCCCGAAACGCTTCCGGATCTTCTCGGAACTATTCCTAATATTAATAAAATAATTCCACAAATATATTCTCATCACTCCCATCCTACTAACACTCAGAAGATCATGATTTTCTTAAGCTTGTGATCCCGTAGGTTCGGTAACTCATAGACATGAACAAAACCGACAGCGGGACCGTGGACGTCGTATCGATCCCTATGAGCACACGAATGATATTCGAGTGAATATTTGGTTATCATATGATGTTCCCTTTGCTTCGCGATACTTCACAAAACCCGGGATGCATAGGTATCCTCCTGAGTCATCACATGCTCACTATACCGAAATCCTTGTTACCGGTTTTGTTCTTCTTTCTCGTTGTCGTGTTCCGGCATCCCTATGACGTGTCTGGCCAGACGATGATGAATGCCGTAACACCGAGAGGGCCCTAAGAATATCTCTCCATTATCGGAGGAGCAAATCCCACTCTCGAGGTATCTAGTCCCTTGTCAAACTTTCCGATGAACCTGTAAGTTGTCGTTATGATCACCGTGTTATAGGTGACGTTTGAGCAACCCCAAAACCCACCTTACGGTAAGAAATGACTACGATACTCGCATGGTCTAAGGAGCAAAATCACATGTTAATACTCCGTGTTATAACAATTGGTTACAGACGATATTAACTCAATTCATAACAGACAAGTTTGGGTCGATTCAATATGATCATTCTTCCAATGTCATAATCTCAATGTTGTTTATGATCATCGTTACACTTAACGATATCCTAAGATCCGGAAAAGGTGAGCACCAACAACACTTGAGCTAGTCCCAGAGGCAAGACTAGAAACCTTTTATTTGACAGTTTATCATTCCACACGTGTATATGAATTTTCCACTGAATCGCATATTCCAGATCATAACAGTTATAGCATAGAATGTAAACTATTGAATTATGAATAAAAAATATAATAATACTAATATTATTTCCTCTAGGGCATATTTCCAACATAACCTCCACCATGCAGGCATGAACCTAGGTAAATCCACGTCTCGTGTGCTTCCAATCTGATCGTCTATGCGTACTCCACCACATAAGCAACCCTATCAAGGGATCTATCGGTTCTTTGTACCAACAGTATGGGCACCAATAGGAGTGTTTATGTATAGTTTAGACAGAATACTTTATAATCATCAACGTTGATCTCAACCGAGGTCATGAAAAAAACCGCCCACGGAGCTCGGTGGCTCGACATGGACATCGCTCTCGCACACCCGTTAGGAACAATGAAATTATTTACATTGACTATTATGTCTCCTTGAGCATCGTTTCACTGTTCCGTTCGATGGAATTGGGTGAAACTGTCTACTTTAACCCTGTAAAATATCATGATAATCCAATGATGGATCTTTGGCTACATCTAGAAAGGCAAGGTGCTGCAGATCTGGATGAGAATCTGCGCAATTTAGAAGGAGTGTACCAGCCAACTCTGACACCCTTTCGAAGTTTGCACCATTCATATTGTGCAGAATTGTCATGGCTACAATCCCTCAAAATTTCAGTTTGATAGGACACTTGAAACACGGGAAACGTCCTATAAGTGCATCTATTTACAAAACTGTGTTCTGCGCGAAACAAATCCAACGCAAGTCCAATGTACACATAGGTTTGAGGTGGGGTTTATTGCAATTATGTCGAATATATTTGTACAAGGTAGGTTACAATTAGACTTGGATTCAAACTGTGTGTAGACAAGGTAGGAGTCGTGTCCTATTAGAACATCTGTATCCTAGGCCTCTTATATAATATAGGGGTAGACACACGATGTAACATATGCCAGCATAATAGCACATGCCGGCGTCCGGGTGAACAGTGTGCGGTATTGTGATGGTGGCACCGGGATTAGCACCCATAGTCAGGGCCCGAGGATGTAGCCATCGTTAACAAATTTCTATGTCGTGCTTGTGTTTGGTCCTCGATGATAGACTACACGCCGCGAATTATTCCAACAGTTATAGTATTGTTTTTTTTGAACAAAATACAATCGCAAACGATCATACATATGCACATACATCCATCCGTACGCATGCATGCCCTATCACTATGAATACTCTCGAGATATTGAGCCGACACATCATCTCGAGATTGACGAAGTCACCACAGACGTCTTTGTAGTCGACAGGAACGTCTCCTCGCACTGAACGCACATCGCCGAAAAATCTGAAATAAATCCAGAAAAATGCGAGCACCAATGTCAAGTCTAGCAATTGAAGTCTGGTTGGCTAGGAATAATACTGTACTCCTAACCATCCAACCATAGGTTAGTTTGTAGTTTTGTTGGGTATTTAACTGCTCCCTCCAAACCAATATTACTTGTCGTAACTTTAATTCAACTTTGTACTCAGTCCATTGAGAAATAGAGCAAGTACTTAGCAAATTCATGTACTAGTACAAACCGAAATCCCCATTCTTGCTCTCGTTTTGCCCCTGTCCCCTTCATCCTTCCACTACAAATCCGGCCGCCGTGCTCAGAGTTAAAAAGATGGCGGGTGGAACTGCTCTGCCGCCGCCTCAGTGGACTGCTCCAATCCATGGATGCCTCGCCGAAAGAAGGAGGGAAGAGGACGGCGGGAACAGCTCGGGTTGCCGCTGCCTCCGGCGCTTCCTAGGCCGCCGCATCCGCCGGTGTTTCTGCCGCGGGCTATCACTCCTCTGCCAATTCATCAACGGTATCTCTGAATTTAGTCTGCTATTTTTCGAATTTCTGCCACTCGCTCCCATAGCAAATGATGGATTGATGCATCTCCTCGCAACCCCCGCGGTATGCAGGATTGCAGTCCGATAGATTCCAAAATATGAAGCTCCAATATGCAGGATTGCTGTGTTGCCATTTTTCAATTTACTAGCAAAAGGGCCCGTGCGTTGCAACGGGAAAAAAAAATTCATAATCTCCAATCGCTATGACCACATTTTGTTCACATCTCATCGCATGATTTTGAAAATTTATTCACAAATGCAAGAAAATATTCCCTTTTTAAAATTTATTCACAAATTGAAGCAATGTTCACATTTTCAAAAAAATATTGTGGTGCTCAAAAAACTTGGTAATTCAAAAAATTATTCTGAATTTCAAGAAACATTTAAAAAAACATATTATAATATTCCGATATATGCCCCAGTAAATTTTTCAAAATTCACGCTGGTATATATTCACAAAGAATCAGAAGCATTACTGTTTAACTACATACCTTGGATCATTCGAAAACATTTTTACAAATTTGAGAACATTATTAAAAATCATGAACATTTTTTACTATTTGCAAACATTTTTAAGCATTTCTTTTGAATCGGCTAACAATTCTAGAATAGATGAACATTTTTTTCGAAATTGGTGGATTTTTTTTAAAATTCACAAACATTTTTTAAATCAGCAAACACTTTATGAATCAATAAACTCTTTTGTAATTCACGAACTATTTTTAAATTTTTAAGAATTTTTTTCAAATTCATGAACATTTTTTGCATTAGCAAACATTTTGTTCAATTTCGTTAACAATTTTTAATACATGTACTTTTTAGATTTTATGGACATTTTTTTCAAAATTGTGACCATTTTTTTAATATGAAAACATTTTTAGAAAAATCCCGAGCATTTTTTGAATTCACGACATTCTTGAACATTTTATTTCAAAATTCTCATTTCTTTTAGTTTTAAATGACAATTTTTTTAAGTCTCAAATTATTTAATATAGAAAAAAATAAAACAGAAAATAAAAATAAAAATAAAAACGAAATTAAAAAAAGTCTACCCGCACATGGGCCGGCCCAAACAGGCGTGCTGCGTCTTGTCCCGCGTGCAGAGCGCAGTATAGGAGGTCTCTACTGCATGGGCCGGCCCAGTCGGGGATTCCCTGCAAAACGTTTTTTGTCACTTATAAGTGGCATTGGTGGGTAATATTTTGCAACTTTAGGGACAATTTTAATGACGTACCGCCAGAAGCAATAGCCCATTTATTATTAGGTAGGTCTAGTAATAACCCATTTATTATTAGGTAGAGATGGATGGGTAGCAGTGAACTCTATTGCGAGGTTTGTGTTATTTTCGTGGCGATGTGCTGCTTAGCTACGCAAGTGCTAATATCCATATGGTTCAGGTTAGGGGAGTGACAACCTCGTTTTGCCGTTGCATATGCATATTTTAGCTTATTTTTATCATTGTCTGTCCGAGATAAACTAAATACATTCAGTTCAGAACTATCTTAACACACAGAGCTTCAAATCGTTTTCGGTACAGAGTACGTGGTCACCGAAATGTCCAATTTCAGATGTCAAGCTTGTCCTCGTCAGGGAGGACACTGCTTTTTTTCAGCTTCAAAGGTACTCCCTCCATTCCATATTAGTTGTCGCTGATTTAGTACAAGCGACAACTGATATAGAACGGAGGGAGTACAAGACTATGAGTGTACATCACCAAACAAACAAAAATATAGTCTGGAAATTTATTTATTTTGGTGCCATTTCGAACATACTTACAATGTAAAATATGATAGGGTACAAAAGCCCAAGTGCATAAGTTGAATTTCTTCTGCTCGCCTGCCACCCATTTCACCTTGGGCCAGATAATAACGATGCTTGAGGAACTGAATATGTGGATAGATTATCTGGAACAGATATGACTGAGTTAGGATGATAAGCTTCTATGCTCATCGCACCTTCCAATACCTTGATCACAACTGTCATTGAAGGCCTTCGAGTGTTGTTATTTTGCAGGCACCATATTGCGAGCTTCATCATTTGATTTACTTCTTCCTGATGTGAAATCATATCGTCACTGTGCTTGTCGATCAGATCAACCAATTGGTTGCTTTGTGCCTTTTCTCGCAGTACATTTATAAGCTGAATTTCCTCCTCAAGCTGAGAATGGTCAATATTTTTTCTTCCACTTACTATTTCCATGACAACAACTCCAAAGCTGTAGACATCAACTTTTTCAGTGACCTGCGATGTCAACCATTCAGGGGCTAGATATCCAGGTGTTCCTCTCGTCATCGTCATTTATTAACTTACCTAGTCCAAAATCAGCCACTTTGGCATTGAAGTTGTCATCCAAGAGAATATTTTGTGGTTTGATGTCTAGATGAGCAATTTTTCGCTTGCACTGCTCATGGAGATAACACAGGCCCTTGGCAATATCCAATATGATCCTAGAACGGGTGCACCAATCAAGAGGGTCGTTGTTATGGCGGTAATAGATCCACCTATCAAGTGACCCTCTCCACATATATTCATATACTAGAAGCCTCTCAGACTTCTCTGCACAAAATCCAATCAGGCTGACAAGATTGATGTGTTCCATGCTGCCTATAGTCTCGATCTCTGCCAAGAATTCTTTCTTTTCTTGTCTAGCACCTTCCAAACGTTTCACTGCAACTCTTTCTTCACCTAATTTTCTTTCAAAAACTGACCCAAACCCACCTTCTCTGAGCTTTGTGCCGAATCCTTCCGTGCATTCGCTCAACGTTTGAAAAGAAAACCTCGTTGGGATTCCAGGTAATTGATGAAAATCAAATTCTTCACCTTCCGCTTCATTGTTCCTCCTCTTTTGTAGATAAAGAATGACAACAATGACAAGCAATACAAGAGTAGTAATAGATCCAAGTGTAACACCTACCATGTCTTTTTTTGGGTTTTCTTTAAAGGGGCTAGTTTGCACCTTGAGGTAAGCAGTGGAGTTGAGGAAAACATTTCCAGGTTGTATTGACTGCAAGGAGAAGATCTTCGTCAACCATATGCATTCGCTATCTCCGAACAAAATATATCTGAACAAAACTGCCATGCAAGAGCAGTTCTTCAAGCATGCTTGCTGGCAGTCATCGATGCTTAATGCATTCAGAACCATGGCGTTTTATCAAAGTAAGAAATGCCGACCATGGTAAATAACTGATGGTGTTGTATTTCCTGACAAGAGAGATTGGAGTTATTGGCGTGCAACCCAGATTTGGCTTTCGTTCATCCACCATCTTGAAGTAGTTTGAACTTGACTTATCATCAACTAGACACGCGCACTGCCCCCCGTTGCATATGCCGTACTCCCCGCCAGTCCTCTCGTATCAATTGGCTTCGCGCCGGTGATGCCAGCACAAAGTTCTTCCATGCCAAGACGAGGGCACGCGCGCGCAAGAACTACATCCACAGCCTGGTCTCTGAAAATGCCACTGCAGTGTCACATTCAGAAAAGGAGCAAGTCATCCTCAATCATTTCAGATCAAACATCGGAGCAAAAGCAGTGCGCACATCAACAATTGACTGGCAAAAGTTGGACATGCCGTCGATCCAGGGAGGCGGCCTTGATAACCCTTTCACGGAGCAGGAAGTTTGGGCCGCCATCAAGGATTCACCACAGGACAGGGCGCCGGGACCGGATGGTTTCATTGGACTGTTCTTCCGCTCCTGCTGGACCACAATCAAAGATGATGTGACGCAGGCCTCTCACCAATTCTATAACATTGGAGGGGAGAATTTCAGGGAGCTAAACAAGGCCATGATCGTCCTTATCCCAAAAAAAGACGGCGCAGACAGGATTGCTGACTTCCGCCCCATTAGCCTGATTCACTCCTTCGCAAAATTGATCGCCAAGGTCGTCTCCATTAGATTAGCTTCGGTCATCGCGGACATCATCTCCCCAGCGCAATAGGCGTTAGATCCATGCATACAAGACAGTTTTCTGTACGTGCAGAACACCGTACGATCGCTTCATTGGAAGAAAATCCCCGCCCTGCTTCTCAAATTAGATATAGCGAAAGCTTTCGACAACGTATCCTGGGAATACCTGCTAGAGCTGCTGCAAGTCCTAGGTTTTAGCGCTAGACGGAGGGACTGGATCGCCTGGATGCTGTCGACCGCGTCCTCCTCCGTCATGCTCAACGGATCACCGGGCCAAAGCTAGTTCATCTTCGAGGTCTTCGGCAAGGCGACCCCCTGTCGCCCCTGTTGTTCATCATAGCTATAGACCCCCTCCACCGCCTGATACAAGCTGCGGCCGACCTCGACATGACATCACCCCTGCCAGGTAGAGATGTCAAATTGCGTGTAAGCCTTTACGCGGACGACGTAATCTTCTTCGCAAACCCGGACAAGGTGGAGATCAACACCCTGATGGAGCTCCTGCAAGATTTTGGGAACACATCCGGCTTCAAAGTAAACACAGCAAAACCCACAGCTACGCCGATCAGATGTGATGATCTGGACCTGCCAGACATTCTCCAGAGTTTTGGAGGAAAAACTGTGGATTTCCCTCTGCGCTACCTTGGGCTACCAATCACCATCTCCCGCCTGCGCATCGTCCACCTACAGTATATCCTCGACAAGATCAAGGCCCGCATGGCAGGCTGGAAGGGAAGACTGATGTCAATCGCTGGTCGCCCAGTGCTCGTGCGCTGCGTGCTCACCGCACTGCCTACCTTTGCTCTGACAGTGCTCAAGGTGCCGAAGCGATTCCTCAAGGAAGTGGACAAATCAAGGAGGAAGTTTCTCTGGACGAGGGAGGAAGAGCTCACAGGCGGCAAGTGTAAAGTCAATTGGGCATCAGTATGTGCACCAACTGAAAAAGGGGGCATGGGAATTCTAGACCTACACCGGTTCAGCGCGGCGCTGCGACTCCGTTGGCTGTGGCTCTCTTGGCGCCACCCTGACCGCCCATGGGTGGGAACTGAATTGCCCTGCTCGGAGACTGACC
The DNA here is from genome assembly GCA_011799875.1 of Thinopyrum elongatum. NCBI lineage: Eukaryota > Viridiplantae > Streptophyta > Magnoliopsida > Poales > Poaceae > Thinopyrum > Thinopyrum elongatum. The sequence goes on from CM022302.1 coordinate 562,156,394, forward strand.
GGCAGATCTTCAGCACGGCCACGGAAGTGATTCTGGGCAACGTCGTGACAGCCTCCTTCTGGAGCTGTTCCTGGACAGGTTCTGCTCCCCTTCGGGACTCTTTTCCTATGCTCTTCAAGCACTCCAAGAGAAAGAAAAGGAGCGTCAGAGATGCACTGTCAAATGAGACCTGGATTAGCGACCTCGCCCATGGCGACACATCTGCTGTTCTGCGGGAGTTCCTGACCTTGCACAGATGGACCAGGGACCAAAACATCGTGCTGCAACCGAACAAGAGGGATGAAATCAAGTGGCGACTCAATGCGGATGGAAACTTCTCAAACTCTTCAGCATACAAGATGCAGTTTCAGGGCATGGAAATGACAAACAACAACGCGATCATCTGGAGAGCATGGGCTCCTGGGCAACTGAAAATCTTTCTCTGGCTCCTCTTCCAGAACAGGCTCTGGTGCAACGACCGCCTCCAACGCAGGGGATGGGCAAATGGCTACTTCTGCCAATTGTGTTTCAGAAACCTAGAGTCTTCGATGCACCTCTTCTGGCAATGTGATCTGGCCAGGGATCATGGTTTTGGGTACCGCCCGAGAAAACCGGTTACCGGGCGGTTACCGCGTTTCCCAGTACCCCACGAGAAATCAACTTCCCAAGCGAAAAATTCCGAAATTTTGAATTTGAATGGATTTTTGACGAATTTTGTTCGGATTCAAAAAAATTCGTCCGAAATTTGCTCGGAATTTCGCGGTAACCGTGGTAACCGAGTTTCTCGGTGACCCACGAGAAAAAAGTGCCCCTCGGTAGCCAAAACCTTGCCAGGGATGTATGGAAGAAAGCGACACTCTGGCACGGCTGCGAGTCCCTCTCAGTGGATATTTGAGACCCAGCCACAACGTCAATGGAGATTGTGGCCACAATCATCAGCCAAACCAGGCCGCTGTTCAAAAAAGCAGTTAGATCACTAACCATGATCATCCTCTGGAGAATATGGATGGAAAGAAATGAATGTTCATTTAGAGCAAAGACGGCATCAGCCGAAGACATCATCGCAGCAGTCAGGAGGGATTTAGAGTTGTGGCGCCAAGCTGGGGCCAAAGACTTGGTTGACCCTTTTGGGAAACCGCCGTGAGAGATCTCAAATTAGCTTGCTGTTAGCTTTTCATTCCTATTTCTCTGTTTTTTGTCCTTGATCTTCGGATCGCCCCCACCTTGTTTGTCTTCCCCCCTGCTCCCTGCTTATGATCAATATATGCCAGCCATCAGCTGGATCTTTCAAAAAAAAAAAATCATCCAGCTTACTCCCACTGTCACCATACAGCCTCGGATGTCCATCTGCCTCTAGTCTCATGTACTGACTGGAGTTAATTGCTAGCAGCGGAACATTATTATAATCATATTGAATTGTTGACTGCAACAAAACGTTGATGCTTAATTCATGAATGTAATCTTTATTGGATAATTTATTATGTTGTCCTTGCTGGTATAAGAAAAGTATAGTTGTGGTGGTGCGGATTCAACATAACCATATAATCCATCTGGTCGTACAGTGATATAAAACTTACTCCCAGTAGTATTTGTTGTAGAAGTATTTGCCGTGAGCCTCATACCTTCCACAAGTGACTGCCCAAAGACCATCGTGTCAGTAGGATCACCAAATGACTGCCACACTGTTGCATTCATATGATCAAACAACACCAGATTGCCGATCGGGGTGATCGCCATGCTAGCTACAGACCGGCCAGAGCTGTTGCTTGACCAGACAGTGATATCATCGGCATCACGAAGGATCAAGTCTCCATCCGAGGTAAACTCAAGGGTGGCATTCTCCTTGACAGGGCGATCCCGGTTGGCTAACCAAGTCACTTGCACATCATTCCAATACATCAATGGTTTGTAGGGGTCATTGTAGAATGAGACAAAGAATATGACAAAGAAGAACATGTCACTCGTGGGGGTGGAGACACATATGAACCCTGCGCCCAATGCAAGTTTCACACCAGAATCATCTTGTAGAATACGGATGACAATCGGACGCACCGGTGGAAAGGAATTAAGATTGATAAAGTTGAAAGAGACGGCGTAGTTGATCCACACTGTTGAGGGTTTGGCCATGGAATCGTCCGAGGCCTGCGCCGCTGCAGAGAAGAAAGCGGTTGCAAGCACAAGGAATGAGAGATTGGCAGCAGCAGCAGCAGCAGGACCCATGGTGCTTGGGACGGTGACCGGGCCTGTAATCAAGAGTAATCGGTTAGTTCGTGGCGTATGATAAACTAGCAAGAAACTGGGGATGAACTAGCAGATCACATGGTCTTACCTGATGATACGGAGTCGATGTGATCGCCGGAAAGATGGCCTCGCCGGTGTGGGGCGTGTCTCCGGAGTCAGAGAAGCCGTGCAATGGTTTGGGTTTTTGTGTGTGTGTGTGTGTGAACTTAGTGTTTTGGTGGATTTTCAGAGATGGAGTGGTGGTTGTGGTCAGTTCCAAAGCGTCACTGGCTGGCTAGCTGTAGTCTGCTGACCAAAGATTTCCATGGTAGTTGGTGTCATGTAGCACTAGTGTGTACAAGTCAACAAGTCTCTGTGGAGTCGTTGTGTGGTCTGCCACCCAAGGCTTATCCCTGATAGGCAGGAAAGGATGTGCTCCATCCAATCAGTCAGTAGGAACATTCAGGGAAAGGAAGGTATCTCCATCACGCTTGACAAGTCTCAGCCTGCTGTTAGGTAATCTTGAATTATTTGAGTTACGTAGGAGTACTAGTCCGGTTCATATGCAAGTTCGTGGGATGCTAGTTCTGTACGTGTAGTAGGAGTCCAAGTGTTTGACTAGTACTAGTGTGGTTTGGATTAGCACGGTTGAGAAATAAAAACATGTGATCAATTGTATGGGAGGGATGCCTCCAGGAGGTGTCTGTTGTCTTCCCAACACATCCCTTCAGCGTGTATATAAGTGGGTCTCCCACATTGCAATAGATTTAAGAGGATCATTTGTGTCTCTTGTTTGTCTCCTTTACTTTGATACACAACATGTTATCAGCACTTCGCTCTTCGTTGAGAGAAAAAGGCCATCCAAGACGACCGAACATCGGCAGCGTTTGCCTACAGGATCGAGCGCATCGTCGTCACTATGGATGGATACAAATCGATCTATGGCTTCTCGCCGGTCTTGCTGCTCCACCCCATAACGCGAACGTACTTGCATCGGCGACGAAGAACTTGGCTGGCGCACGACGCGGCTGCTTGATGCGGCCCGCTACCGGCGCGAAGCGGCGGGTCTCGGCCTCAGCGCCGCTCCTTCCAGAGTGAACACACATCTTCGAAATTGATCGCTGATGGATTCCACTAGGACGTCCTCGGCAAAGACGGCCATGCATGCATGCCGATCAGGAGAAGGCTAACTTGATTTTCATTTTGAAATTAGCATCAATGATTCACTAATTGTGTGTCTCTCCAGAACCGACGGAGCAATCCGGCCAAGCGGTTATCAATCCACGGCGAGATTCGTATTGTCTTCTTGTGATCAATCCATTGATTTCTCTTGTACGCACGGCACATGCACTCGCAGGATCGATTCCAACCAAGCGGTTGCTACAAGAAGAGAAGCGAACGCCGAGCGGGCGCTTGTGCCGACTTTCCGGCAGCGGCATCCGGCGTCTTCCACGGCTGCTGACTCCGAGCGGCGGCGGACCTAGGCGGCGTTCCCGTTGTGCCGACACCCGTGGCGACGACTCCGAACGACCGTGACTCTCGGTGCAGAGACGTCTCCCGACGTGGCCGGCTGCCTCGACGCCTTGTTCCCAGCGGCATCTGCCGCTAATGGTGGTGGCAGCCAACGGACTGCACAGGGCTTCCCGGACCTCGGTTCAACGGCGCGGCCAAGAACGGTGGCTCGAGGCGAGGCCTGGCCAGCGGTAACATTCCACCATGGCGGCCAGTGGCACGGCGCGACGCGTGGTGTCGTTGCAGTGTGACCCAGTGGCTGCCTGTGCGAGTCGGCTGCCCGGCACAATGGCAGCTACACAGCGATCAGCAGCGGCGGTTGGATCGGGTCTGGATCCCGATTGAGCGGCAGGCTCGTAACCACCACCTACGCTGTGTGATGGGTGGACCGGCCGAAGGTCTGGTTGGCAGGCCATGAGGCTCTGCCTAGTGTGTCATTTCTCAAGATGGCAACGGGGACGAAACCCATCGGGTTTTGCTTTCCCAAACCCATCCCCTCGAAAAAATCGTAAACCCGTCCCCGTCCCCATCACCGTGCGCGGGGCTAGTTTTCCGCCCGTCCCCTAAACCCATCGGGTTTCGGGGAACCCACGTGAAACCCACGAGGAAATCAAAACATTTAAATAAACATAGTGGCGACAAAGAATAACATTTCAGCAGCAAAACAAGCACATTTCAGCAGCATAACTTGAGCAAATTTCAATAAAAAACAATAGTAGCTGGTTCAACAGCTATATCGAGTGTATTTCAGCAGCATGATACCACATTTCAGCAACAAAGATGATCAGATTTCAGCAACAAAGATGATCAGATTTCAGCCATACATGGTTCAACAAGATGTGCTTGGTAGAAAAAATGTATTTTGCCGGGTTTGCCGGGTTTCGGGTTCGGGGACTACTGAAACGGGTGCAAACTCATGAAACGTGTCGGGTTGTATAATGTGCCCAACAACAGCCCCGTGGGGATGAAAAAACGCCCATCCCCATCCCCTAATAGGGTAAAAACCCACGGGGACACGGGTTTCGGGGCCCCATTGCCATCTTGAGTCATTCCGCACCATGCAAATAGGCCAAATGGGTTTCCAAGTGGGCAGAAACCCACGTTCCCATTTCTTGCCAAGAGAAAAAAAAAGTAATATGTGGTCTGTAGCACGGGTTGGCAGCACAGATTTCACCCTTGAACATGTTCTTTTCTTTTCTGCTTCAGCTTATAGCTGCGCAGTGTATTGTTATTTGCGTTTTATGCCTTTTGGGCTTCAGAACAAATACACAGGATAGACCCTCGGGTCTTGCTGAATTGCATAATAGTTGATTATGCATCATTTTCATCATGTAAAATGACTGTTTGATGCCCCAGGTCCTCATATATGTTGCACAAGTATGTTTATACTTCTGCATTTATTTGTATTACATGAGTAATACGGTTGCACAGCAATATGTTGATTTCATTATTCGCATAGAATATGGAACTTGCTTGCAAATTTAGGAAACATAAGGTATTGAAGTGTATGAAATTGCCTGACTATGTCAAATTTACATTTGTCACAAGGAATCGACAAATGGTACCTACTACTTAATTGCAGATTATCCAATGTTATTGTGAAGTCTATATTATGTCATTCCGACGTAATGACTACCTTCAATTGTATACACAACTTATGGATTGCATTATGGCAACGAATTAATATCGTTCACAACTATGAGGTCTACACCACCATGTGGTGATTACCTTCAATGTGTTTTTAATTAACACAAGGTTGTGAGAAGCTCCATAAGAGTGACGTCTACACTACTTAGTGATTATCTCCATGTGTTTAGAGTAAAAGTGAAGGCACAAAACTTATGACATAGCCATTATGAGGCCTACACTGTTGGTGCCTACCTTCATGATATTTTTTTAAATACTTGTCAATTGCATAGCATTTGTCATTGGTTGTGACTATAGTGTCACATACTCCATCATGAGATGAATCCAAGGCATTGGTGACTATGCTGCATATTATGATATGAACAGAATTATGCAAAACACTTGCATATTTTGGTGATTACCTTCCATGCATACACAACTTATGAGACTCCATCATAGCTATGAATTAAGTTTCATGCACAGCTGAGAGATTTACGTCATTTTATGGTGATTACCTTCATGTGTTATAAATAACATAAGGTTGTGGAGGCTATGATCAATGGGAACTGTCCATAAGAGTGAGGCACCACTAGGTGGTCGGCTACCTCTATGTGTTTTAAGGAAATTAAAAGATTGTCCCTTTTTGAGGTGACTACCTTTAATTTGAAGATCTACACCACATTGTGGTGGTCTTCTGGAAGGCTTGCACTATGGGTCACTAAGAATCACCATGACCATGATTATGCTTAGCCATAGCATTTTCATCCTACGTAATTTACTGAAAGGTAAATTAATGCATGAGTATTTCATGCATCATATGGCTGACCTTTTTGGAAAGGAAATGCGATGAGATGACATTTGGTGGGAGTAACTATTTAACATGGGTCATGGACATTAAAGAGTTTGTCGACCTGGGACCTTGTTGCCACAGAAACTCCACCTGCAGAAAATGTCATGGCTATTTATCAATAGCTAAGAATATGCATATTTGCATTTATGTGTCATCGCAATGGCTCGGTTCCCAAACTGAGTATGTAATGGATGATGAATATCCATTTTCCCTTTGATACTTCATTGAGGCGAGATATATTGTTATAAGCATCACATGAATGATTATTCATTCATTGTCAGGACTTCGAGTCCGTTGAGCCTTATTGTTCTGTTGTCTATAAATCAACACTATGTTGAGATTATGTGATAAGGCGGCTTCAGATGCATATCTGACTATAAGTCCTTACTGCACTTTACGTTCTCCTAGGATGGTAAACAGAAATATCATCTTTGTTTCGGGTTGCAATGCCTGAAATTCATGCTAGTGCTCTTAGTACTAAGCAATAGTGGTTAGAAAACCACAAAGAGTTGAATGTAAAGTAAAGAAAAAATGACAAGCAGAAATGGAGTGTATATCTCAAAAGGTAATGGATCATTTAATCTAAATGATCATAATGACAACTTTCAAGTTTGTCAAAATGGTGGTTTTATGAAATGTCGTACTAATGATTACCAATTGGTCAAGTATTGGGTTGAATCATACCACCGTCTCACTGGAGGCAAATGTTTTCAATGGGATAAGTTTGAAGTTCTACTTCAAAAGGAAATAGCCAGAAAATATTCTGGCATGGTAGAAGGAGAATGGACTCCTCTATATTGATGATATGCCTGTGGAATGATATTCCGAAGATATTTTGGAGATCTCGTGTAGTCTCCTAGTTATCCCTAAATATCATTAGCCTTGTACTACTACATATAGTATAAATTGCAACATCTTGTCCCTCGGACATGATAGTTGAGATAATTGAGTGTATGAATCTATTCATACTCTATCTTGTTGCATACATAATAATTTTTCCTCCTTTATCATCATGGTATTGGACGATTAGAGAAATTATTGACAATTCTGTTGGCCACAACTTGACAAGTTGCAATATTCCCAACAATCATCAGATTGTTTTGTGCACTACATGTGGCATTGGGGAATTAATTTTAAGGCACTCTCACCTTAAAATTTGAAATGAGCCAGCCAATATTCTTGATTGCATTCAAGAATATGTTTGGACTATTCAACCATTATCTAGGTTATGTTGGTACTTCATAGTGTTCATAGATGCATCTAGAAGATGGTCATAGATGTGTATCATTCACACAAAACCATGTGTTTACTGAATTAATTGCTCAAATTGACGAATTTAGAGCAAATTATCCTAACGTGGGATAATTCCATTGGAATGCAAATATCGTTGAAGTTGATTCACGAGCATTCAATGGTTATATTCAGTATATAGTACATAACCAGAATGCTTTTGCTTGATCTCTTATGAAAGAGATTCAATATTGCTTGGCCAATGTTTTAGAATTGTGATTTACCAACATTTTGTTGATGGTAACATGCGGTCTCACACTCCGCATATTTGGTCTAAATAAGATCAAATGATACTGCACCCCCTTGCAGTTTGTACGTGGAAATAAGTGAAGTATTTCCCATCTGCGGTAATTCGGTTGCATACCGATATCACCACCCCAGCGTACATCATGGGCCTTCACATATGGTTGGGATCTATGTGAGGAATAACTGTGGTATGTTCGTTAATCCGCCGAATACCTTAACCCTAGCAAGGGAGTTATTTGCAGCCCATACGCTGATTGCTTTTGCAATAAGAACATTTTCTGGCATTAGGGGAAGATGAGTACCACAGAGAATGCCAGAAAATGGATAAGAAATGTCGTAGACATTTTGTGCACGTACTTAAGAATCTGAACTCCAGGTTCAGGTTATGAGAAATTTGCAGCATATTGCAAATTATCTGCCAAGTATATTTACTGATGACAAAGGTGTCACTTTGGTCAACAACCAGAATGAGTGGAGGTACCTAATAAACCACTCGTCTCCCTAGATGAGAGTAAGAGGGGGAGAATTCTGGTCGCATGAGATTAAATTCTCATATGTTTCAGCGAAAACAGAGGAGATTGACCCCTCGATCGGTAAATATGATTCAACCTCGAGTTGAATGACACCTGAGGGATGCGCTGCATCCAAAGTCCAACACATATGTGCACACATTTTTAGGTGTTGGGACATCGAAACACCTTGACTCCGTTGTTATGGGAAATCACAAGGAGTTAAGAGGCTTAATAAGAATTCCACAATGATATTGATTCATGAGAATAGTATATGAGAAAGTCTACATATGTCGACATAAAATTATTCTCGAGAATTGCTAGAATCCTTTTGGGCCCTGAACCAAATCCATGGAGAGTGTTGTTGCACTTATATTGGTTCAAATGAAAGGAAGCAATTAAGGAAGAGTGGCACTCGCTCATCAAAGAGAGGTATTTACCATTGTAAAACCTGCTCCTCATAAGTATCTTCCAGAGGGAAGAGAAGTGAATTTTTGTTTGGAAACAAAAATAAATGAGGTGGTGAGAAAGCGAGGCTTGTAGCACAAGGGTTTTTCGCAGAGACCCGACATCGGTTACGATGTAGCATACCTTCTTGGTATGAGTGGAATTATGTTTCGATATTGAATGTTAATGGCAGTATGGATCCATACGGTTGATGTATGTGTTGTCGCGAAACCAGCGTGACAAACTCAATTTATTCCAACTACATGGAGAATCTCTTCTGTACCTTTTTTTTCTTGCATCTTGACTCAAGGTAGTTCCCACAGTAGAGTTTTGCGGCCATGCCGCTATAATACAAGGAGCCGTATGACATGTTGGCTGTTATTTGACACATGGGAACTCTGTGATAGTAAGACGGTGCAAAAGTGAGTGTGCCACATAAGCAATTTTCCCTTTATGTGAAAATGGCACCAAGAAATAAGTGAAACTTTTTTTTCTGTGACAGTATGAGGAGTGATACATTGGTTGGTTATGTATGACTATCAATGGTGAAAACGTTGGAGGTTCCCCAATGAATCACTCGCTCTTCTTTTTGTGATTCAGAAACTTTCGATGTCTTCTGTCTGATTTGCATGCAATAGGTGATCGACCGAAATCGCTAATTTGATATTTCATCAAAAGAATGTTGGTTGTATTGGTCAGCCACTGAAATGCCCTTGAATTTTATTTGTTTTGAATCAAAGCACTTCCCGTTTCCTTCTTTTTTCAAGTGATTAGCATTTTTTTTAGGAAACCTCGCTCAAACTTTATTCATTTGCGATGTTCATAGGGATTGTTACAAGATCATGGGGAGTAGCCAGCCATATATGTCGACCTATATCAATTAACATGTGGATGCAAAGAACAGAACGACGACCCAAATGTTATGCCTTCGGAAGATGTCAATCAGCTTCGTGTGCCTACTGGTTGGCCCAGTGGTCACCTTACATCGATTCGACGCCACAGAACACGAACCCACCTGAAGGGGGATTATCAAACAGCTTCGCTACATGGTGGACTTGGAGTTGAATCCCGCCTCTCTGCCCTCGGTATCATCATATGAAATATGGAGCGCGCTTCATATGGATATGAAGGCTGTCGAGAGGACGCCCAAACTTAGAGTCATCGCTATAATAGTTGCCTTCATATCATGGGACCCACTTGTCAATGGGAGATCCTTTTTTCCCAATCTTGAATACATATTCATTTAAAGAGCTACATTCAGTTAAATCCGAGCACCACATCGAGGACTTGGATGACCACGATCAGGATGGCGAGGAAGATTCCGACGGTGCACCAATTCCGACGTCGATTTCGGGGTAGCAATTCTGTGGCGACTCGGTTCCGACATCGATACTGAATATCATAATAAGCATTAATTTCAAACAACAGCGGCGATCTTGGCGGCGAGGGTGACTCAATTTTGGTGGCGACTCAATTCGCATGGGCAACAACGAGATCGATTTCACTACAATTTAGGGGACACATATGGGAATCCTTGCGGAGATCCTTATGTGTCTCCTAAAATGGGGGTATAGTTTTTACTAGTGCTTCTCCTCCTCTGAGAACAACACTCAATCCGCTGACGGTGATAGTGAAGGACGTGGGCGGCTAGAAGTGAAGTGGAGGTTGTGGGCAGCTAGAAGGGAAGAGAGGCATTCTATAGTTGCGGGCATGGGAAAACATGGTGGGACGCGTGGAGGGAGCTAAAAGTTCCTTCCCAAGCGAGCGGTTGGCCGATAGCGCGAGATCCATACCGAAGCTCCTGGCCTCCAAATATGGAGTCTCATGAGCTGTATATGGAGCGCGCTCGATAAATTATGATGACTCTGTTAGAGTGGCCTTTTCGGCCAATATCGCCATATTGGTGGTTATTACGCGAATCAGGCCGATTTGAAGACTCTGCTAAAGTTACTCATAGGGTTGTGTTATGGTTTCCCCTCCGCTGAAGAGAGAATGGGACTAGAGAGAAGGCGGGGCGCCACTAGGTTTTGATGATCGGATGGATCGAGAGAGGACGAATGGATAAGAAAGATAACTAAGGGGAGTAACATCCCTCTAATTCTTCTTTGCGCCAACCATTACCAGTGGCGTGTGCTACCGTGCGCCGTACGCGGCTCACCACTAGCACATGAAGAGCCAATTCGATTGATTCTTAACAAATTAGTATTTTCAATTTGTGAGGGCCGTTCTCTCTATATAAGAAATCGTTGATTAAGAATACATAGTGAATTCTTGGGCCGCTGCGTAGATTTATGGAATCACTTACTATATCTTTTCTTTGCATAGAATTTGTTTTGCATAGAAAAAAGAAGGGGAATATTGATATATATATTAGAGGGTATTGATATATATTATGATATGATGTGCTTTCTTGGTATCCTAAGTATAAGATTAGAACTCCCTGTGCATAAGTCACTTTATGAAAACCATATATTCCCAAATCACCTAGACGCGCAACATTAATTGTTTCCTTGTTTCCTTCCCACCTCGTTTGGCCACCCAAGTTTTCTCTCCTCTGGCTATTAATTAGGGATTAATTGCTAAATAAACGACCTATGCATGCACAGGAAGAAGGCGCAGGTTAGTGAAGGGAATCAAGCCAGTTTGCATGCCAGGGATTTAATGTTTGCATGGGCTAGCCAAAATTGCTGATTTTTTGGCTGGTTACGGGGTACAACTATTGGATGGTTTTCATGTTGAATTTTTTGCCTCGCCCAATCCTTAGCCACCTAGGTTGCTGAGCTCCTCCTAATATGACTTATGCACCTGGACGGAGGGAGTACTTCAAGTTGTTGGTGGTTTTGTGTGCAGCATACTGATTGCTGCAGGTATCCTAAATATAAGATTAGTACTCCCTCCGGTCCGTTTTATTAGTCTGGATATAAGTTTTGTCTGAAGTCAAAGTATCTTCACTTTGACCAAACTTATAGAAAAAAGTATCAACATTCACAATGTCAAATCTATATTGTTAGATTCGTTGTGAAATGTAGTTTCATAGTATATATTTTTTATATTGTAGGTGTTGATATTTTTTAATATAAATTTGGTCAAACTTTGTAAAGTTTGACTTGACAAAAATCTAATACGCAGAGGAAAAAGGACCGGAGGGAGTACTTCAAGTTGCGGGTGGTTTTGTGTGCAGCATACTGATTGCTGCAGGTAACTTGCCACATAAATGTGGCATGCGAAACGCAGCGCACGCCACTAGTAATCCCACTGGCATTTTCAGCCTGATAAACACCACTGGTATTTTGACAAATTATCATGAAAGAAAATTGCTCATTTGCCATCAAGAAACTCCCAGTTTGCTGAATTGCCATTAAAAAAACGCACTTTGCTCATATGCCGCCACACAAACACAACTTCTTGCGAATTTGCCACCAACATGTGAATTAATAGCCAAAGGGTGTGAAATCTGTGTGTACAAACAGATATGCCATCATGGCATATAAGCAAATGACTTCACAACAAGCTGCCTCTTTGTACATGTGACAACATGAAGCATATTTATTTATGGAAAATTTGGAAGCACTTCCCTTGTAATTTCAGCATGAGAATTCAAATGATACAATTTCAGCAATAACAATACAAATAAATATAATTTCAGCATGACATGCACATCCATATACTTCCTCCGTTTCTAAATATAAGTCTTTTTAGAGATTTCAATATGGACTACATACGGATGTATATAGACATACTTTATAGTGTAGATTCACTCATTTTGCTCCGTATGTAGTCCATATTGGAATATCTAAAAAGACTTGTATTTAGGAACGGAGGGAGTATAAAGAATTTGCAGCATGTTTCATACAAGTCAATAGAACTCTACTCTAGGATCCAAATAACGGAGCATTAATCTATGAAGAAGCAAAGTGTAGTTGCTTTGCTCACCTCTTAAATGGTTCAAAATTAGTTCATCAAACACCTACCATGTGGACAGGGACGAAGCCAAGGAGTTTATTAGCTCAAAATAGTCCAAATTCTTGTGTTTGGTCCACTCCAAGATTTTACATCTTCCCATTGGCCCCCTTGTATAAGATTCCTAGCAACGTCTCTGCATGTGGAAGAAATGATCGGTGTGCCAAGAGAGGGGATTTTCTCCCATGCACAGTTCAGCCGTTCGTTCTAGCACCGCGATTCACGCTGGAAATGCCATTCTCCTCGTCTAAAAATTCCAATTATGTACAATACCCCACCCACCCTGTCAGTACGGCAGCCCCCCCCCCCCCCCCCCCCCCCCCCCCCCCCCGCGCAAAAACCCCAAAAGTAATTCCCCCACCCACTCCAACTTGTTCGCACACCATTATTGCCAGGTAAATTACATTCTTCCTCCACCCATCATCGGCTATGGATAATGTATGTGGAAACCTTGTCTATCTGGTCAGGAATCAGTGTGTTCTGCTTCTGCATAGGTTGATGCCCGAGGACATCATATAAGATTCGAAGTGTTCGTGTCTACTGCAATTACCTCGACCAGATCTGAGACTGGAAATCTTCCGGTTCTTCCAAGATCTAACCCCTGCTGCACACTATGGTATTTCGTTTTGGTCCTTAAATGCATCTCATAATCTCTCTTTCCTCCCTATTCCCATTTAATTTAACAATTTTATTCGGCACAAGTATACACATGCCCTCACTCAGGTGGGCAGTCATGGCGATTGAAGGTGAGTGAAGGAGACTTTGGGATGGGGCGGAGAAGATGAGGAGGGAGAAGACGATGGCAGGAGTAAACAAGGAGAGAGAGGGTGTAGGAAAGGTGGGAAAGCTGGAGCGGAAAGGTCGATACAGTTCATTAATACTGTGTACAGAATACAAGCCTATATTAATTCAGTGAAGTACAAATACAACAGGAATACGGGACATACCAGTTTGCATGTCTTTAGCAGAATCGGCGGCTCGAGCATGCACGGGCGGGAGAACTTCTTCTCTTGTGCATCACATACTTCTACAAGTACAAGATCTCCATGAGACATGCATTGTCAGCAAAACAGAATTAAAGGTATCAGACAACCTGTACTAAAAGAAGTGGTTAAGAACATGACTGTTGGTATTACCATCTAAGGGCATGGCCAATGCATAGCCCCAGGGTGATGCCATGCAGACCATGTAGGATCGGATGTCAGGAAAAATAGCTTTGGATGGTGTAGCGGGATCCTCTGCAGAAGGCGGATGCTTGGGGAGAAAAAGTGTGGTCTGGTGCATAAAGCTGAAAATTTTGAAGTGAAGAGTAGAGATGCATGTGTAATGGGAGTCTCTATTTTCTATTCTTTGATGAGGCCCACTAATGGTAGCTTGCATTGGGGAGAAAAAAAATCAATGTATGTGCTTCAAGCTACTTTTTCTTATGGGGTTTCTATCCATATGTCATCATAGCGCATGCCCTAAGAAGAAATAAAATAATTTTAAAAACCTGCAGTCAAATTTGTGTTGAAATTAGACTCTTGGGTATGCAAAAGAATAATGATATAATATTGCAACTTTTGTACATATTTTATAGTATTTGTGTGTATATTTACACTCACCCAACATTCTGAAAATAACCACAAAATAAAAATAAAAATAGTAAATAAAAATACAAATAATAAAAACACATAATAAAAACAGAAAACAGAAAACAGAAAAAACAAACGGAGAGAGGGGGGGGGGGGGGCTGGTCATCCAATGGGCTACATAGAGCTTGTTGGGTCGCACATGTTAATGGTTCAGCCTGTTAAGGAATTGACAGGCCCAAAATTTCCAGGCCAAAACAAGACACAACACATAGCAGGGGAAAAAAAGGGAGCAAGAATCTTGAAGCATCAATCAAAGGTCAGAAAAATCCACCGACCAAAATTTAATTTTCAGTCAACTTTGTTGTAGTATCAAAGTAAAGGAGACAAAGGAGAGACACAAATGATTCTCTTAGTCTATTGCAATGTGAGAGACCCACTTATATACAGGCTGAAGGGGTGTGTTGGGGAGACACCTCTTCCCCAACAGACATCTCCTGGGAGGCATCCCTCCCATACAATTGATCATATGTTTTATTTGTTAACACTCCCCCTTGATCAATTCGTCATCTGTATATTGCAATCCAAAAACTCCTCCTAAAAACCCTGTGGGAAAAATTTGAGGAGAAACATTATAACGATATGCCATCGAAAACTCCTTTAAAAGCCAGTGGAAAAAATATAAGGAGAAACCATATGACATACGTCCGCACTTGTATTTATATTGTCTCGTTAAAAACCTTATATGAGAAACCATCATGGAAAACTCATAAAGGAAAAAAGAGTACAATATGGGTGATCACAAGATCACCAATAGGTTATAACTTGGGATTTTACTCCCCCTGAACTTTGCAAACCTCAAGAATATCTCATACCAATTCCACGAACTTAGTTCTGGAATATAAACATTGATAGAGACATTGTGAATATCACAATAATCTGTTTGCATATTATCCTCTTACATTTCTGTAATTCACAAGGATAAATATAACCCATAAACAATACAAGTGACATTATCTTGGTAGATAATGATACTCTCCACATGATTTCACATGTGGCCAATCATTCTATGAAGTCATCCACATTTTGTGATGCTTCAAATAAATCAGAATGATTACTGGAAGGACTCGTTTAGAGTCTATTCTGAAGACTTCCCTCAAAATACTCTTCCAGCAAACCCAGTCTTTAATATGGCATTGTGGGATCAGATAATTAGCCACTATCAATATATCAAACCATGGTCCCATCTTGATTTTCCGAATGAAATTGATCAAGACCCTTTGTGCCCTGGATATATCCGAGGATATTCCTTACACAAACCTTATACCTTTCGGGGAATGGCACTCTCAATAAATTGCCAAAAAATATAGTGTCAGGCCTGACATATTTTGCAAGATATATGAGTGCTTCGATGGTATTTAGATATGGCAATTCATGCTCCACTATCACTTCACCATCTCCCCTATGTCTCAAGGATTTGTATCTCATATTAGGTATAATATGACCATATGTGTCTTTGATATAATATATCCATATTGAACTTCTCCAATACTTTCAGATATATGAAGACTGATATCTTAGGGGGATATGCTCAAGTCATAAACTTAGCATAATTTGGTTTAACCCAAATATCCGTCTTAACATGATTGTGTGTATTTCATGTCTTATATAGACTTTGATGATAAGATCATCGACACCACAAATTAAGGTGATGTAAAATCCAATCCAGGATTTCTTCATGAATACACGTCAACAATCATTAGTATGAGAGTAATCCTTGTCAGGGAATAACTCACTTAGTCGGTTGCACCACACAATTCTCCGACTACTTGTCATAGAATGACTTCAGAAGTTCCACACATGCATGTTGCGATTTACCTTTGGATTCAGAATATTAAGTCATTCAATGACTTCAATATATACATCCAAACTAATTGACCCATGGGAGTATGTAGACATTACATACATCGACCATATGGATCTATACTGCCATTAACATTCAGTATCGAAACATAATTCCACTCATACCAAGAAGGTATGCTACATCGTAACTGATGTCGGGTCTCTGCGAAAAACCCTTGTGCTACAAGCCTCGCTTTCTCACCACCTCATTTATTTTCTATTCCAAACAAAAATTCACTTCTCTTCCCTCTGGAAGATACTTATGAGGAGCAGGTTTTACAATGGTAAATACCTCTCTTTGATGAGCGAGTGCCACTCTTCCTTAATTGCTTCCTTTCATTTGAACCAATATAAGTGCAACAACACTCTCCATGGATTTGGTTCAGGGCCCAAAAGGATTCTAGCAATTCTCGAGAAGAATTTTATGTCGACATATGTATACTTTCTCATATACGATTCTCAGGAATCAATATCATTGTGGAATTCTTATTATGCCTCTTAACTCCATGTGATTTCCCACAACAACGGAGTCAAGGTGTTTCGATGTCCCAACACCTAAAAATGTGTGCACATATGTGTTGGACTTTGGATGCCGCGCATCCCTCAGGTATCATTCAACCCGAGGTTGAATCATATTCTCTGATCGAGGGGTCAATCTCCTCTGTTTTCGCTGAAACATTTGAGAACTTAATCTCATGCGACCAGAATTCTCCCCCTCTTGCTCTCATCTAGGGAGACGAGTGGTTTATTAGGTACCTCCACTATGTTCTGGTACTTGACCAAAGTGACACCTTTGTCATCAGTAAATATACTTGGCAGATTATTTGCAATATGCTGCAAATTTCTCATAATCTGAACCTGGAGTTCAGATTCGTAAGTACGTGGACAAAATGTCTACGACATTTCTTATCCATTTTCTGGCATTCTCTGTGGTACTCATCTCCCCCTAATGCCAGAAAATGTTCTTATTGCAAAAGCAATCAGCATATGGGCTGCAAATAACTCCCTTGTTAGGGTTAAGGTGTTCGGCGGATTAACGAACATACCACAGTTATTCCTCACATAGATCCCAACCATATGTGAAGGCCCATGATGTACGCTGGGGTGGTGATATCGGTATACAACCGAATTACCGCAGATGGGAAATACTTCACTTATTTCCACGTACAAACTGCAAGGGGGTGTAGTATCATTTGATCTCATTTAGACCAAATATGCGGAGTGTGAGACCGCATGTTACCATCAACGAAATGTTGGTAAATCACAATTCTGCAACATTGGCCAAGCAATATTGAATCTCTTTCATAAGAGATCAAGCCAAACCATTATGGTTATGTGCACTATATACTGATTATAACCATTGAATGCTCATGAATCAATTTCAACAATATTTGCATTCCAATGGAATTATCCCATGTTAGGATATTTGCTCTAAATTTGTAAATTTGAGCAATTAATTAAGTAAACACATGGGTTGAACACCATGAAGTACCAACATAACCCAGATAATGGTTGAATAATCCAAACATATTCTTGAATGCAATCAAGAATATTGGCTGGCTCATTTCAAATTTTAAGGTGGGAGTGCCTTAAAATTAATTCCCCAATGTCACATGCAGTGACAAAACAATCTGTTGATTGTTGGAAATATTGCAACTTGTCAAGTTATGGCCAACAGAATTGTCAATAATTTCTCTAATCGTCCAATACCTTGATGATAAAGGAGGAAAAATTATTATGTATGCAACAAGATTGAGTATGAACTGATTCATACACTCAATTATCTCAACTATCATGTCTGAGGGACAAGATGTTGCAATTTATACTATATGTAGTAGTACAATTATAGGCTAATGATATTTAGGGATAACTAGGAGACTACACGAGATCTCCAAAATATCTTTGGAATATGATTCCACAAGCATATCATCAATATAGACGAGTCCATTCTCCTACTACCATGCCAGAATATTTTCTGGTCGTTTCCTTTTGAAGTAGAACTTCAAACTTATCCCATTTAAATCATTTGCCTCCAGTGAGCCAGTGGTATGATTCAACCCAATACTTGACCAATTGGTAATCATTGGTACGATATTTCGTACAACCACCACTTTGACAAACTTGAAAGTTGTCATTATAATCATTTAGATTAAATGATCCATTCCCTTTCGAGATATACACTCCATTTATGCTTGTCATTTTTTCTTCACTTTACATTCAACTCCTTGTGGTTCTTTAACCATTATTGCTTAGTACTAAGAGCACTAGCATGAATTTCAGGCATTGCAACCTGAAACAAAGATGATATTTCTGTTTACCATCCTAGGAGAACGTAAAGCGCAGTAAGGACTTATAGTCAGATATGCATCTAAAGCCGCCTTATCACATAATCTCAACATAGTGTTGATTTATAGACAATGGAATTATAAGCCTCAACGGACTCAAAGTCCTGACAACGAATGAATAATCATTCATGTGATGCTTATAACAATATATCTCTCCTCAATGAAGGCTCAAAGGGAAAATGGATATTCATCATCCATTACATACTCAGTTTGAGAACCAAGTCATTGCGATGACACACAAATGCAAATATGCATATTCTTAGCTATTTATAAATAGCCATGACATTTTCTGCAGGTGGAGTTTCTGTGGCAACAAGGCCCGGGTCGACAAAATCTTTAATGTCCATGACCCATCTTTAAATAGTTACTCTCACCTAATGTCATCGCATTGCATTTCCTTCCCAAAAAGGCCAGCCATTTGTTGCATGAAATTCTCATGCATTAATTTACCTTCAGTAAATTAAATAAGATGGAAATGCTATGGCTAAGCATAATCATGGTGACGGTGATTCTTAGTGACCCATAGGTCAAGCCTTCCAGAAGAACACCACAGTGTGGTGTGGATCTTCCAAGTAAAGGTACTCACCTCAAAAGGGACAAACCTTTAATTTCCTTAAAACACATAGAAGTAGTCAACCACCTGCTGATGCCTCACTCTTATGGATAGTTCCCATTAATCATAGACTCCACAACCTTATGTTATTTATAACACATGAAGGTAATCACCATAAATTGGCGTAAACCTCTCAGCTGTGCATGAAAATTAATTCATAGCTATGATGGCGTCTCATAAGTTGTGTATGCATGGAAGGTAATCACCAAAATATGCAAGTGTTTTGCATAATTCTCTTCATAGCATAATATGCAGCATAGTCACCAATGCCTTGGATTCATCTCCTGATGGAGTATGTGACACTATAGTCACAACCAATGACAAATGCTATGAAATTGACAAGTATTTGGAAAAACATCATGAAGGTAGGCACCAACAGTGTAGGCCTCATAATGGCTATGTCATAAGTTTTGTGTCTTCACTTTTACTTTGAACACATGGAGATAATCACTAAGTAGTGTAGACCTCACTCTTATGGAGCTTCTCACAACCTTGTGTTAATTAAAAACACATTGAAGGTAATCACCACATGGTGGTGTAGACCTCACAGTTGTGAACGATATTAATTCGTTGCCATAATGCAATCCATAAGTTGTGTGTAAAATTGAAAGTAGTCATTATGTCAGAATGACATAATATAGATTTCACAATAACATTGGATAATCTGCAATTAAGCAGTAGGTACCATTTGTCGATTCCTTGTGACAAATGTAAATTTAACATAGTCAGGCAATTTCATACACTTCACTACCTTATGTTTCCCAAATTTGCAAGCAAGTTTCATATTCTATGCGAATAATGAAATCAACATATTGCTGTGCAACTGTATTACTCATGTAATACAAATAAATGCAGAAGAATAAACATACTTGTGCAACATATATGAGGACTTGGGGCCTCAAACAATCATTTTACATGATGTAAAATGATGCATAATGAATATTATGCAATTCAGCAAGATCTGATGGTTTATCATGCATATTTGCTCTGAAGCCTAAGGCATAAAACGCAAATAACAATAGCCATATGTTCAAACTGCTGAAAAACAGCAAGCCAGGGGGCAAACTGAAAAGTTCACGAAGAGATTAAACTCTCTCCATCTTTACGAACGTTGCCAATTCCCCGATGGGAATAACCGTCGCTGGCTGCCGCTAGTGGCTCGCCGCACCGCCGGCCTCCGTGGTAGACCGTCGTGGTGGGGCGTCGCCGCTGGACAGGCTCGCATCGAGCCGCCGCTCTTTCCCGCCATCGCCCCGAAGGCTGAGCAACGCCACGCAGGGCTGGTGGCCGTCACCGCCACTGACAGCAGTGCGCCGAGGCAGCGCCTCCTCCTCCGCGTCCGGCTGACTGCGCTTGAGAAGAGTCGCCACAAGGGAGCCGCCTCCGCTGCGGGAGGGTCACGGCCGCGCACTGCCTGAAGCTGCCTCTGGCATCTTGGCGCCATCGGGCCGCTGGAGGCCGGGCCAAAGCCGCGCCGTGGCCATGCTGCTACGCACTTGATGGCGCCGCCGCTGGCTGGGTTTGCCGTGCCCCCGAACCGCCGTCGCGTCGGAGTCGGACTGGACGACATTATGAGCACCAAACGCATTCCCGTCGGGTGTGGAGCATACCTGTCACCGTCCCTCCTTTTCGTCGGAGGCCGCGTGCTGGCCGGTAGTCCACATCTGCGTCGGGGCTGATGGCGTCGTTCGTTATGGGACGCAGGAGTTATCATTGCCATGTGCTGCCGCCGTTCCGCATGCATCTTGAGGACGTCGCCGCTCGATCCGGTGGCTTGGGACACTCCGTCATAGATCGTTCATGTGTGCTGATCGAAAGACGAGAGAATAATGCATAGATTAGCTCATTGGTTTCAACGAAAGAGCAGTGAAGTAATCCGTCAATGCATTAAGGATTGGATCTGTGCATGCGATTGCATGCTAATTCGTCGATGCCGATCGATTTTATTCTGCATGTCTGCATGTCCATCGATGACTTGCTCCGCGGGCTTCAAATAACGAGGGCAAATCCTCTCAGGCAGATTGACGAAGTGAATCTCGCTTCGTCGGCGTACATACAAAACACAATAAATTATGAGATTGTGGTTCTTAATCACAAGAAGACAACCAAATTAGCATTATCCTGATTGATTTTCTATATGGATGCATGCATGGGAACACATGTTCGTGGATGCGTGGTTGCGATTGACCACAGAAGTGTGGAGTAGCCAGATTCCAGTGGGCGCTTCCTCCGCCAGGAACTGCGGCTGAGCGCCTCCCGTGATGTTCGTTGTCTCACGCCGGCCGGAGTCTCTGCATAACTGCTGTTTCCGATTACAGCGTAGCCTATTCGCTCCGAATTGCTCTCTCGGTAGAGGCTATGTGCTGATAACGTGTTGTAGTATCAAAGTAAAGGAGACAAAGGAGAAACACAAATGATTGTCTTAGTCTATTGCAATGTGAGAGACCCACTTATATACAGGCTGAAGGGATGTGTTGGGGAGACACCTCTTCCCCAACAGACACTTCCTGAGAGGCATCCCTCCCATACAATTGATCATATGTTTTATTTCTTAACAAACTTATCTAGCTTCGACAGGGTCCCCCACCTTGGTACCGAAATCCCCAATTCTTGCTCTCGTCGTCCTGCCGCCCTTCACTCTTCTGCGACAAATTCCAACCGCCGTGCTCAGAGGGGAGATGACGGGAGGAACTGCTCGGCCGCGCCGCCGTCGTCGCGGATGCCTTACCGGGAGAAGGGGGGAAAGAAGACGTACGGGAGGAACTGCTCGGCAGCCGCCGCCTCCGGTGCTTACTGGGTCCGCCCGTGCTCCCGTGGTGGCCGATTCGACTCTGCATCAGTGCTCATTGGTACCTCTGAATTCAGTATTCTGATTTCTATCTACTGGATTCTGTGTCAGATGGTGCCGTTGCATGATTGCATCTAAAAGACATGGTTCGTGAGCCTACACATGCAGCGTTTGTTCATCCTCATGTGGGTTCGTGATACACTGAATTCAGTTACGAATTATCGTGATGCAGAGATTTTCAACTAGTTTCTCTTGCCTCGTGTAGGACCATGATTAAATGCTTAGTACAGTAATAATCGCTTCTGCTTGGCTGTATATACAAGACATTAGGAGTGCCTCGAGACCTTGTGAAATGCAAGTCAGTCTTTGCTGAATGATACACCTCTCTGCTGCTACAGGCGAGCCGCTCCCAATTGTAAATTATCATGGCCAATAACATGATTTTCAATAAATGAAACCACCTACTTCTGTCCTTTCTATCAATTATTGTTTCCTTATAATTAGTTATGCGCCCTTGCGTTTATACCTTCATTACATGGTTGGTTGGTTGCTGTAGTTGATTTGGGGACATAAGTGGCAATGTGCCTTTGGCATTGCTCTGCAGTAAGGTGCATCTGCTTAATTTGGAATGGATTTCTTTAGGAAATACCATGCCTTTTCATGTTATTAGTTGTTATTTGCCATCATTCTTATGAATTTTGCTGCAAGAAAACAATGGTCTCGTGCCTCACTTCAGCCTGTCATACATGAAACAGAAAAGGAGGAATAAAAATACACCGTAATTTATATTTTGTCTTGTGAAGGAAACTTGCCTATTCTGTTAGTGTAAAGTTTATTTCAGCGTAAGCTGCTATTGTTACTGCTACTGCAACTTTCTTACCTTGATGGCCTTGACCAAACAGTCCTTTTCATTCTGATTTTTTTTACCAAACTCAACAGTTTAGACCTTCGGAATTACCAAACTCTAGTATCTTTTCATTCATGCTATACTTCCCAATCGTATCATATGGGTAGCAACAGGAGGGGTTGCATGAGCAAGGTTTGATGGTCTGTTTACACCAAAACATTCCTAGTGAAGAACGAACAACCATGGAGTTCTACATTAAGGAGAGCCGGTTTTTCATCTTTAAAGGTACAAGACCATGAGTTACAACTTTACCAAATAATCAAACATGTATATTGCCTGGAAAGTTCTTGTGGTGCCATTTCAAACATACTTCCGTAGTACAAATATGATAGGATACAAAAGCTAAAGAGCATACTTTGACTTTCTTCTACTCATTACCCACCTGTTTTTCACCTTGGGCCAGATAATGTCGATGCTTGAGGAACTGAATATGTGGATATATTATCTGGAACATACATGACTGAATTAGGATCAAAAGTTTCTACGCTCATCGCACCTTCCAATACCTTTATCACCGTTGACATTGAAGGCCTTCCAATGCTATCATTTTGCAGGCACCATATTGCTAGCTTCATCATTTGAATCACTTCTTCTTGGTGAGAAACCACATCATCACTATGCTTGTCAATGAGATCAATCAATTGGTTGTTTTGAGCTTTTTCTCTCAGTAGATTAATAAGCCGAATTTCCTCCTCGGGCCGAGAATGGTCAATATTTTTTCTTCCACTTACTATTTCCATGACAACAACTCCAAAGCTGTAGACATCAACTTTTTCAGTGATCCTCGATGTCAACCATTCAGGGGCCAGATATCCAGGTGTTCCTCTCATCACAGTAACTACTTTGCTTTGATCCCTATTTATTAACTTACATAGTCCAAAATCAGCCACTTTGGCATTGAAGTTGTCATCCAGTAGAATATTTTGTGGCTTGATATCCAAATGAGCAATTTTACGCCTACACTCCTCATGAAGGTAGCATAGGCCCTTGGCAATATCGAGAATGATCCTACACCTGGCGCACCAGTCAAGAGGGCCATTGTTATGGTGGTAATATACCCACCTGTGTAGTGACCCTCTTGACATATATTCATATACTAGAAGCCTCTCACTCTTCTTTGCACAAAAGCCAATCAACTTGACAAGATTGATGTGTTCAATGCTTCCAATGGTCTCGACCTCTGCCAAGAATTCTTTCTTTCCTTGTCTAGCACCTTCCAAACGTTTCACTGCAACTCTCTGTTCACATAATTTCCCTTAAAAAACAGACCCAAACCCACCTTCTCCTAGCTTTGTACTGAATCCTTCTGTGCATTTGCTCAACATCAGAAAAGAAAACCTCGTTGGCATTCCAGGTAATTGTTCAAAATCAAATTCTTCGCCTTTTGCATCATACTTCCTCATCCTTTGTAGATAAAGAGTTGAAGAAATAACAAACAATACAGGAGTAGCAAGAACTCCAAGTGTAGCAGCTACAACCACCTTCTTTTTGTTGGAATTAGGTGCAGACATGGATGGGCTAAGCTGCACCTTGAGGTAAGCGGAGGAGTTGTAACCAGCGTTTTCAGGTTGTATTGCGCGCAAGGAGATGACCTCAGTCACCCACACACATTCTCCAGCTCTGAATAGAACGGCCATGCAGGAGCAGTTCTTCAAGCAGGCTTGCTTACAGTCATTGATACTTGTTGCATTCAAAACAGTGGGGTTCTTATCGAAGTAAGAAATGTCAAGAAGGGTCAATAGATGATGCCATCGAACTGCTTGACAAGAGATTGGATTTAATGGTGTGCAACCAAGATTTGGCTTCCGTTCATTCACCGGCTTGAAGTAGCTTGAATTTGAATTATTCTCAAGTGGACAAGTGCACTGCCCCTTGGTGCAAAGGCTGTACTCCCCGCAGACTGTTGGGTAAGCGCAATCATCCATCCCAACGGACCCCATTACATCAGACACCACTGTCCATTCTGTACCAAATCCATACAACCTCAGGTGTCCATCTGAATCTAATCTCATGTACTGGACGGAATAATTTTCTGGCAGTATGATATTATTGTTAGATGTATTAGATGTTTATAGTCTAGTCTCTCTTTTCGGTTAATCCCCATTGTACACATGTATATGTACTGGCCCTTGGCCCTCCTGAGAATACAGTTGCTCATTCCTAACATGGTATCAGATGCTAGGGTTTGCTCTCCCGCTCCCGCACGCTCGCAGCTCCGTGCTCGCTCCCCCGTCGCCGGCCACCCTCTCCCTCGTCGCCGGCCGCCTCCCCTGCGGCAGCCGCCGGCCGTCCGCGCCTCCCTTGCGCCCGGCCCGCGCTGCTTTGCCGCCGCGCGCAGCCCGCGCCCCGACCGCTGCGCCCCGGCCGCGCCCCGGCCGCGTCCCGCCTGCCCCGCCCGGCGCTGCGCCCGTCCCGGCCGCGTCCCGCCTGCCCCGCCCGGCGCTGCGCCCGTCCCGGCCGCGCCCCGTCTGCCCCGCCCGGCGCTGCGCCCGCCCCGGCCGTGCCCCGCCTCCTCCACTCCACCGGCCGCCGCCTGGCCGGCCCTCCTCCCGCCTACTGCCGGCCGCTGCTCGCCCCCTGCCGGCCACCGCCTGCTGCAGCGCTCTGCTCGTGCGAGCCCGATCCCGATCCAGATCGGGGTCCACTGTAGCAGTCTACTGTAGCAGTTGAAAAAAAAAGAGAGCTCCTCATGTCCGCTTCAGGCTACGTTGCTGTTTCTAGGTGCTCGGTGATCTTCGATGGCACCAACTATGCTGAGTTTGCGGGCTTCATGCGGATCCACATGCGCGGCCTTCTCCTGTGGGGCGTTCTCTCTGGCGAGGTCCCCTGTCCGCCCTGCCCTGTCGCTCCCGTGGCTCCTACTCCACCAGTGCCGCCTGTTCTTGCTGCTGGTGCTTCCCAGGCTGATAGAGATGCAGCCAAGGCTCTCGATGATGCTGCGGTGGATGCTTATGATCAGCAGGTATCAACCTATTCCGATGCTCTTTCTCTCTACCGGGATGGTCTGTCTGCTTACACTCAGTGGTGCAATGATGATGCTCGAGCTGCTGCTGTTCTCACTGCGAGTGTCCTCCCTCAGTTTGCTTCGGAGTTCATGAGCCTCGGTACTGTCGCAGCGATGTGGTCTTACCTCTGTCAGCGCTATCAGCCCTTTGGTGATGCGCTCTACTTATCAGTGGTGCGTCAGGAGCATGCTCTTCAGCAGGGTGACTCTTCTGTTGATGAGTTCTACACACAGAGTTCTGCCATCTGGCGCCAGCTTGACTCACTTTGGAGAGTTGTTTGTGGAACCTGCCGTTGCTGCCAGACTATGAGGTCCGACTTGGAGTTTCAGCGTGTTCATGAGTTCTTATCTCGTCTCCGTTCCGAGTTTGAGCCTCGGCGTGCTCACTTGCTTGCTCGTGGTCGTGTTCCTATCTCGGAGGTGCTTGCTGAGCTTCGTGCTGAGGAGACCCGCCTCCGGTCTGCTGGTTTGCTTGCGCTTCCCTCTGTGTTGGCTGCTCGAGCTCCTGTGTCGTCTGCTCGACTCACCGCTCCACCGCTTTTGCCCACACCTTCAGGGGAGGTGGGCCGCCCCCCTCATGCTGAGAAGGGCCGGTCGCGCCGTGACACTTTCTGTGGCTACTACTCCAGGCACGGTCACCCAGAGACTGATTGTCGCCAGAAACAGCGAGACCAGAGGCGCTCTTCTTCCAGTGGGCCTCATGCGTCTCCCTCGACTCTGTCACTCACTGACCAGGATATTATGCGACTCAAGCGCATGCTGGCTTCTTCTGGCTCTTCCTCGACGGGTTCTGTTGCTGCTGTGACTGCCACCACCACTCCGCCCCCGCCGGAGCCTACTCAGTCAGGTACATCCTCGTGGGTTCTGGATTCTGGAGCTTCCTTTCATATGTCCTCTGATTCTTCTGCTTTATCTTCCCTTCGACCTCTTGATTTTCCTCTTAATGTTTTCACTGCCGATGGCACACCTCTTCCTGTTGCTAGTCGTGGCATTCTTTCTACTCCATCTTTTTCTGTTCCTAGTGTTTCACATGTTCCTCGCCTTACCATGAATCTTTTTTCCGCTGCCCAACTTACTGATTCTGGTTGTCGTGTCATTCTTGATACCGACTCTTGCTCCATTCAGGATCGTCGCACCAAGGCTTTGGTTGGTGCTGGCCCCCGGCGCCGTGAGTCAGATGGCCTTTGGGAGGTTGACTGGCTTAGTGTACCTTCCGCTGCCCCCGCTTCTGCCAGCTCTCATGCTCTTGCTGCCTCTTCGTCTGCGTCCTTCCAGCAGTGGCATCATCGCCTTGGTCACATTTGTGGCTCTCGCTTATCTTCGTTAGTTCGTCAGGGCTTCTTAGGGTCTGTATCTGGAGATGTTTCCTTACATTGTAATGGTTGTAGACTTGGCAAACAGACCCAGTTACCTTATCCTACCAGTGAGTCTGTATCTCAGCATCCTTTTGATTTGGTTCATTCTGATGTTTGGGGTCCTGCTCCCTTTGATTCGAAAGGTGGTCATCGCTACTATGTTTTATTTATTGATGATTTCTCTCGCTACACTTGGCTCTACTTCATGAAATCTCGTAGCGAGGTTCTCTCTATATACAAATGATTTGCTGCCATGGTTCACACCTAGTTTTCCACGCCCATTCGGACTTTTCGTGCTGACTCCGCTGGAGAGTATATCTCCCAGCTGTTGCGTGGTTTTCTCGCAGAACAGGGTACTCTTGCCCAGTTCTCATGTCCTGGTGCTCATGCTCAGAATGGCGTTGCTGAACGTAAGCATCATCATCTGCTTGAGACGGCTCGTGCGTTGATGATTGTTGCTTCTCTTCCACCCCACTTTTGGGCTGAGGCTGTTTCTGCATCCACCTATCTCATCAACATTCAGCCTCGACTGCTCTGCAGGGTGGTATTCCTATGGAGTGTCTCACTGGTCGATCTCCTGACTACTCAGCTCTTCGTATGTTTGGATGCGTGTGCTATGTCCTTCTTGCTCCGCGAGAACGCACCAAACTGACTGCTCAGTCGGTTGAGTGTGTTTTTCTCGGCTACAGTGATGAGCACAAGGGCTATCGCTGTTGGGACCCTGTTGGTCGTCGCTTGCGTATCTCGCGTGATGTGACCTTTGATGAGTCTTGCTCTTACTACCCCCGCCCCTCCTCCTCGAGTTTCTCTGTGGACGATATTTCTTTCCTTCTCCTTCCTGATACATCCTCCTCTGTGCCTCAGGTCTCTCCCCTTCCTCCGACCCGTCTCCCTCTTCCTCACATGCCCCCGACACCACAATCCCCTCCCTCCTACTGTCCACCATCCTCTCTGATCCGTCGATCTCTCTCTCCTTTTCCTCTCCACTAAACTCACCGCCCTCGTATTGAGGATGATTCTCCTGACACATCTTCCACTTCCGATGTTCCTCCTTCCAAGCCTCCACCAGCTCATAATCTCCGTGCTCGACCTCGACCCCCTCTTGATCGCTACTCTCCTGCCAAGTACGGCCTCTTTGTTGTTGCTGAGCCGACTTCCTATCAGGCTGCCCTGACTCAGCCTGAATGGCAGCTTGCGATGGCCCAGGAGCTTGCTGCCCTTGAGCGTTCTGGCACGTGGGATCTGGTTTCCCTTCTTTCTGGTGTTCGCCCCATCACATGCAAGTGGGTCTATAAGATTAAGACTCGCTCTGATGGTTCTCTTGAGCGCTACAAAGCTCGTCTTGTGGCTCGTGGTTTTCAGCAGAAACAGGGACGCGATTATGATGAGACATTCGTTCTTGTGGCCCACATGACCACTGTTCGCACTCTCCTTGCTGTCGCTTCTGTTCGTCATTGGTCTGTCTCTCAGCTTGACGTTCAGAACGCTTTTCTCAATGGTGAGTTACGCGAGGAGGTCTATATGCAGCCACCCCCAGGGTACTCTGTTCCTGATGGTATGGTCTGCCGCCTTCGCCGCTCTCTCTATGGTCTTAAACAGGCCCCTCGTGCCTGGTTCGAGCGGTTCGCCTCTGTCGTGACTGCCGCGGTCTTCTCGCCCAGTGATCATGATCCCGCTTTGTTCGTTCACACGTCTCCTCGTGGTCGGACTCTTCTCCTTCTCTATGTTGATGACATGATCATCACTGGTGACGACTCTGACTACATTGCCTTTGTTAAGGCTCGCCTTCGCGACCAGTTCCTCATGACTGATCTTGGTCCTCTTCGCTATTTTCTTGGGATTGAGATCTCCTCGACCTCTGATGGCTTCTACATCTCCCAAGAAAAATATATTCAGGATCTCCTTTCTCGCGCTGCTCTCGGTGATGAGCGCACTGTTGTGACTCCTATGGAGCTCAACGTTCAGCTTCGTGCCACTGATGGTGACCCTCTTCCTAACCCCACTCGCTATCGTCACCTCGTTGGCAGTCTTGTCTATCTTGCTGTTACGCGTCCTGATATCTCCTATCCTGTTCACATCCTGAGTCAGTTTGTTTCAGCCCCCACCTCTGTCCACTATAGTCATCTCCTTCGTGTTCTACGATATCTTCGTGGCACGATCTCTCAGCGCCTTTTCTTTCCCCGCTCCAGCTCTCTTGAGCTCCAGGCCTACTCTGATGCTACCTGGGCTAGTGATCCCTCTGATAGACGCTCGTTGTCTGCTTACTGTGTCTTTCTTGGTGGCTCTCTTATTGCCTGGAAGACAAAGAAGCAGACTGCTGTTTCCTGCTCGAGTACAGAGGCTGAGTTACGAGCCATGGCTATGTTGACGGCTGAGGTGATCTGGTTACGGTGGTTACTTGAGGATTTTGGTGTGTCTGCTACCACCTCGACTCCCTTACTGTCAGACAGTACCGGTGCTATCAGTATTGCGCGTGACCCGGTGAAGCATGAGCTCACCAAGCACATCGGTGTGGATGCCCACTTTGTACGTGCTGCTGTGCAGGATGAGGTTCTCGCTCTTCACTATGTGCCCTCTGAGTTACAGCTGGCGGACTTCTTCAGGAAGGCACAGACTCGAGCACAGCATGAGTTCTTTCTCTCCAAACTCAGTGTGGTTGATCCACCATGAGTTTGAGGGGGGGTGTTAGATGTATTAGATGTTTATAGTCTAGTCTCTCTTTTCGGTTAATCCCCATTGTACACGGACACAGATCAGGTGACATGCACCTTTGCATGTCACCGTGTGACATGCGGCCTAAATTCAAATTTAAACATTGCGAAAAAATCTGAAAAAAATCATGCATGTTCACAGCACATATTAAGATAACCCCTCAAAATTTCAGATCAAAATTCGAAACATACATCGAGAAACAAAAAAGAGAAATCTGTCATGAATAGTTCCCGAATGGTTCTCTGTAGACTATTCACATCTGAGTTTCTCTTTTTTGTTTCTTGATGTATGTTTCGAATTTTGATCTGAAATTTTGAGGGGTTATCTTAATATGTGCTGTGAACATGCATGATTTTTTTCAGATTTTTTCGCAATGTTTAAATTTGAATTTAGGCCGCATGTCACATGGTGACATGCAAAAGGTGCATGTCACCTGATCTGTGTCCATTGTACACATGTATATATACTGGCCCTTGGCCCTCCTGAGAATACAGTTGCTCATTCCTAACAATTATCACTCATATCTGGCCGCAAGATGAAGCTAAGTTTTCCATTCATTAATGTAGCCTTTGTTGGATCATTTCCTATCTTGCCTATTTTCGTCTGATATGAAAAGTAGAGTTGTGGCGGTGTGGATTCAGCATAATAAGCACTTAATCCATCCGGGACTACTGTGATATAAAACTGATTCACAGTCGAATTTGTTGGAGACGTATTAGCCGTGAGCCTCCTACCTTCTAGAAGTGACTGCCCGGGGACCATTGTGTCAGTGGGATGATCGAATGACTGCCACACTATTGCATTCATCTCATCACTCAACACCAGATTGCCGATCTCGGTGACCCCCATGCGAGCTACAGATCGGCCCGAGCTGTTGCTTGACCAGACGTGGGTACCATCAACATCACGAAGGACCAAGTTTCCATATGTGGTAAGTTCAAGGGTAGCATTCTCCCTAACAGGGCTAGCCTGATTGGCAGACCAGACCACCTGTACTGGATAACGTTGGTCCAACATGCCATTGTAGACGTTGACAATGAAGATGGCAAAGAGGGATGTGTCGCATGCAGGTGTGAAGGTGCATACGAACCCTGCTGCAAAGACAAAGCCAGAGAGGTATGGATCTGTTAGGTACCCAGTACTACTCTCTCATAGATCAATACCTCTCTGTTAGGTATCCAGTACTACTCTCTCATAGATCAATGGAAGAATCGAATATAGTGGCAATTACAAATGATCTCGAGGAGGAAGAAGAGATACAGGGAAGAACAGATACGCTACAGCCGCCGCCGGTTCTTCTGATCCAAGCCAGGATGCCCCTGCTCGTACCTCTCCTTCGAGTATATGTAGGTTGCGTGCCACTGTGAGCCAATTGTGGGCTGGGCCTTGGCCCCGACGTTCTGCCGCTGGGCCTTGTAGTGGGGGTCGCTTACACCCCTCCCTCCTTGAAACTCGGCTTGACCCCAAGCCGAAGCTCCGAAGAAGACAGAAATGCTGACTTGCCGGGATCCCACGGCGCCTGAAGTTCCTTGATCTTGCTATGGTCGCCAAGGTAGTTTTTCATGATATTAGCTGAGGTCCGTGTAGACGGGACCGAAGTAGTAAGGTTGCTCGCCTGGATTGCCAAAGTAGCCTTCAAGGTCGCAGCCCTGGCTGAAGTTGACTTGAACAGGTCAGGGTAATCATCATGGCCAGCAGGAACCAGGATGAGGACAGCGTCGAGGTAGTAGTTGTGGTCGACGAAGGCAGCGAGGACAGTAATACTCCTCCCTCCTTGAAAACGAGCTTGCAGTCCACTGAATTTAAGCATCCAGGGTCCTTTGTCAACACATGCCTGATAAGAAATACCATCTCGAACCAGTGCAGTTTCAAACCACCCAGATCATAGTCTTTCTTCAGTTTTATCATGCTACTCCCATACTTCAACCAATCAGATAAAGGTGAGCTAAGGAAGCACCAGCCATGGACAGCAAGCTCCTGCTCAAGCTCATCTTGTAGGTGGTCGTCAACACAATACTGAATAAGCAACAGTGCATTCGAACAGTCAATTTCATCAGAACCCAACAGCTGAGCTGTGATAATCATTGCAAAGGAATAAGATTTTTGATTCTTGTCTTGGGGAGACCATGTTTTAGTCACTCTAATTCTTTCCTCTAACCAGGGTATTATCCATTGCCTAGATCCAACATACAGTGAACTAGCACTTGAGTGAGTTGCATCTGTTTGGTTGTCAACTGACCGTCTTGTTATTTCCCAGATCAGCAATGCAGCTCCTGTAATAAAATGATTAATTGAAGCCTTCATGGCAGCGTCAAAATGAACTGCACCCCATAATTCCACACTCTGGAGTAGCTTGTAGGTGTTCTTCAGTATCTGTATGCCAACACGAGTAGTAACACACTGTATCAAACACAACTCAGCAGTAAAAGGCATGAACCAAGATGACCAGTATTTCTGTTCGACAGCCCACAACCTTGTAGCCTGATCAACCGTTGCTACAGCATAAGGAAGCTTCTCCATGTGATTAGTTATTTCCCCCAAACAGCAAGCTGCACCAGTTTGGCTAGCTGTGACCTGTACTAGAAAAATTCCCAAGATAGACTGTACCCTCCATTGACAATTCAGTTGAAGCTGTGAACCCTGGACCAGGACTTGCAAAGAAATTGCAATGATATATCGCTCAGGCCACAAAGAAGCTTCAAAAATTGCATTAACTAGCTGCACGCATTCAATATCCAGCCACCATTGCTTAATGCACAAGAATCCACGATCTAAGCACCACATCACACTGAGATTGCACAAATCATTCACAATGATGTTATTAGGAGAGCTGGAGAGATTACCATGCATCGCCTCAGATTTTTCTGTTGCCGTGCATGGTTGTTTCTTCTTGTACATGTTAAGCTTTTTAGTTCCATTCGATGCAACCACATATAATTGCAGGAATCGTGTAACAGCCTCCGCTGCCTCATAGTTCATACTTTTGCTTCTCGAATTTATCCATTCATTAACCCAAATGCTTGCACAGTTAGTAAACTCCCAGTAATTCACTAAATCCTCAATGCACCCAGAAGAATCATGCACCCCAAGAGGACCGAGCTTTACCAGATACTTGTGAAAATTCAGAAGTAAGGTTCGGCACCAAGGAAACAGTGGGCCAAGCATGCACTTCCAAGAACTTGCTCGCGCACTTGGACGCCCTTGCAGTATATGCTCATTTTGCCAATAACTCCCAGGTTTCCCAGCCGGACAGAACACAAAACAGAAGTTTGCCAGTGCAGCTCGTAAATAGGCTGATTCTGAATGACACTAGAACGACGGCCACGACATTGGGTGTAGCATCTGATCCTTTAACTGCAGCTTCAAGGTTGTAACAGCCGCACTCGTGTAGAAGTATACAATATGAGTGATAACAGGAGATGTGGATAGCAAAGATTCCAAATAAATGGCACAATCGGTGGACTCCAAGCCTGCCATTCCGCTAGCCGAACAAGTAGCAGCGCGAGTAATGAAAATCTTGGAACATATCAGTACTGGAAGTAGCCATTCTTGCAATTCACTGCATAACCTTGGTTGAGAGTCAGGTGGCCACCACACATAGCCAGCATCATCAGTCACAGCTATGCCAAGTACATGAATATCATTCTTTCCTGCAATCTGCACTTGAGTAGGGGGCGGCCAAGGTTGCTGTCTGAATCTCTTTTGCAATGGTGGTAGGAGCAGGCCTTTGCTCTCGACCCCCGAATGAATGGCATGCCTCAGTGCGAGCATAGGCACCACCCGGTCGTCATCGTGGACGTTGTATTCAACCGAACACCTTGCGTGCGCCAGTCTGTCTGAACGATGGACAACATCTGGAAGCACTGAGAGGATCGATGGGGCAACCAGAAACGCCGATTCCGCCGGGTGTGTGACCAGCGAAAGCAGGGGCGCATCTGAGATGCCGACCTCGTGGCTGGCGATGAAGAGGTCGTGGTGCGCGTGGAACTGGGAGGTGGCGAGCTTGAAGTCGAGGGTGATAGCAGCGGTCTGAGCCTCCATTGTCATGACTTGGTTCTCCTCGGTAGTGATGTCGTGGACCTCCTCGATAACTGCTGGCGGAGAAGGCGCGGTGCTGGAGCCGACGCACTTGCCGCCACGAGCAGCGCGGACCGCGTCGGTGGTTGATGGCGAGGCGAACGCCACGGCCGCGAGGCGGTTATGGGGCACGACCAAGGCATCCGATGGGGTTGCCGTAGCGGCGGACGGAGCCGGATGGACAAGCGGGGTAGCCATGGGAGGGTCACCCCCGCTTGCAGCCCTGAGCTCAGCCGTCATGTGGTCGTCTCCGCCGGCGCTGTGGTTGGAGCCACCCATCGAACAACTTGTGGGCGTCGGTGCGGCCATGCCCTTGGCGTCAATTTCAAGAGGCTTGACGCTCGCAGCCGAGGCAGCGAAGTCAGGAATGATGTTGGTGGTCTCCTCCGCCGGTGTGAGGTCAACGGCGATGTTGTCGTGGGTGACCTCGAGCTCCTTCACACCGGACTTGGGGTCGGATAGCTCGTCGAGCTTCCTGGTTTGGCCCTGAAGCAGCGCCTTCAGTGCGGACCGCGTTTCTTCGTGCGATTTGACCAGGCTCTCGCTGAGCTTGTCGAGGTACTCCCGGAGCTCTGGATCCATGGCGACCAAGAAATCGAAGTCTCGTCGAAGTGACGAGTTTTTTTTTTTTGGGTGGTGGACTGGCTCTGTATACCACGTGTTAGGTACCCAGTACTACTCTCTCATAGATCAATGGAGGAAGTGGCGATTACAAATGATCTCGAGGAGGACGAAGAGATACAGGGAAGAACAGATACGCTACAGCCGCCGCCGGTTCTTCTGATCCAAGCCAGGATGCCCCTGCTCGTACCTCTCCTTCAAGTATATGTAGGTGGCGTGCCACTGTGAGCCAATTGTGGGCTGGGCCTTGGCCCCGACGTTCTGCCGCTGGGCCTTGTAGTGGGGGTCGCTAACAGGATCTCGTTCATGTGTTAAACCAAGGAGAATGGGGTGCGGGGCTGAACTATCATCGAAGTACACTCTAGCATCGTTGATCCACGTTGTCGAGGTTTCGACGGTGGGATAGTTCAAGGGCCGCCGCGCCATGGAGACACACGGTACCGTAGTTGTAAGTAGTACAAGGAACAGGAAGAAGAGGAGATTGGCAGGACCCATATGCTGCTTGGGTGGAATCAGAGTCTGTAATCAAGAATAATCAGTTCATTTCTTGGCTTATGAGAAGCCACCAGGAAACTGGGGACGAACTAGCAGGAAGAAACAAGACCAAGCGGTCGTACCTGATGATTCTGAGCCACCGATGGAGAAGATTTGATCTCCGGGAAAAAAAACGATGGCCTTGCCAGCGTTGGGTGCATGGACTCGCCAGTGCTTTGGGATTTTGGAGATGGATGATCTGGCTAGTTACCAAGCGTCACTGCCTGGCTAGCTGTAGTCTGGTGGCTCATGATTTCCATGGTAGTTGATGGCATGTAGCACTAGTGTGCACAAGTCAACGAGTCTCCGTGGACTCGTTGTGCGGTCTACCACCCACAGTTCATCCATGTTAGGCAGGAAAGGATGTGCTCCAGTCAGTACTTAGTAGGAACATTCAGGGAAAGGTAAGGTATCTCCATCATGCTTGACAAGTCTGATCCTGCACTGGTACAACAAGTAGTGTGTTTGATGCAGCTTCTCCAGAACTTCAGTTTGTGTCTGCATGCCGTGGGTATCTCTGAATTTTTTTTTCTGCGACAATCGGTAACTAACTCTGAACTTGTTGACTGCGTTGAATCCAAGCCAAAATCTTGCATGTACCCGCTGCCTGCACGAATCTATCTGGTTCTGTGATCTAGTTTTGGAATGGATAATTTAATTTAACCTTATTTTCCGATATATGCATGCTTTCATATGTGGGACTAGCTAGGAGCAACATGTCACTTGGATGATGATGCAGTGCAGTGCGTAGTTGATAATGCCATGCATCTCATCTGCTTCCGTGGGTATCCCTGAACTTCATTCTGCGGCAATGTGCAACTCTGAACCTGTCTGAATTTTTATATGTACCTGCAGAGAACAGAACAGGGATTCCAAATGTCATGCTTCAGAACTTGAGGTTCCCCAATGGATTACTCACTGTTTGTTTTGTCTCTGTCTTAGTTGCACGCAATCCAAGTGGTAACTGAATGTAACTGTCATTATTTTACG
Source organism: Thinopyrum elongatum (assembly GCA_011799875.1). NCBI lineage: Eukaryota > Viridiplantae > Streptophyta > Magnoliopsida > Poales > Poaceae > Thinopyrum > Thinopyrum elongatum. The sequence goes on from CM022302.1 coordinate 562,192,452, forward strand.
TCATTAATCTGGTATTTCGTCGAAATAATGGATTGGTTATATTGGTCGGCCGTTGAAATCGCTTGAACAATATAATGCACATAATAGTAACCCTTATATTGAAGAAGATCCCACGGTCACACCTGCTGATCCTAAGCCACCGATGGAGAAGATGTGATCGCCGGAAAAGATGGCCTCGCCGGCAAGGGGCCGGTTTCTGGACTCGCCGGCAACTGGGAGATGTGCTTTGGGGTTTTCGGTGATGGATTGGCCTGACTAGCTAGTGCAAAAGCTTCATTGTAGTGGCCCACTGCATTCCACGCTGATTGCTAGACAGTGTGGAGCCTACGGCGACAAGTCTCGGTGGGCGGGTCATGTGGTTTGCCGCTCTTCCCTGTTGGACACGGAAGCATGATGTGCTAGCTGCATTCAACCATGATATCTCCTTTTTTGTTTTCCACCGTGTGATTTAAATGGCAGGTCCAGGGCTAGGTGGAAATGGCATCTGAAATTGTTAATAGACAAAACAGTGTCATTTTCTGCATTTTGACTGACTCGGGACTCGGGAGAGTTCGCAGCAAGTGTGGAAACTATATGTGGCAGCATGACGAACCAAAACGAGTGGCAGATGATGAGCAGATCTTCCATTTGACGATGTTCATAGTTATTGTCTTCTCTATGCTACCAAGGTATGAAGAGTGCTGCTATCTTAATTTGCTCACTAAAGTCACCAATTTTATACAGTTATTCTAGTCCGTGTTCGCTGAAATAATAAAAACTTATTGATCCCAAATCGAAGAGTTTTATGACGTGCCAAAATAGTCATGTGTGAAGATACCCCAAATCCAGGGATGTGCCCATGAAAACCACAAGTGCTATATCTCGCTTAGTGTGTGACGGTAGTAGCACTTGACTGTAGAGTTCACCCACTCCGAGTGGGCCGGCCCAATAGTAGTTGTGCAGGAGTGGTTTGGGGAAGTTTCTATGGACCGCTACAGACCAGTTAGGACCTTTTGCCCAGTTTTGGAAAGGTTCCATGTTTTTTTCTTTTCTTTGTGTTTTTCTCTATTTGTTTCATCAGTTTTCTTTCAAAAAAAAAATCTTTTTTTATGTTTTCCTTTTTTTCTTTTTTCAATTACATGTCAATTTTTTAAATACATATTAAACATTTTCCAAATACAGGTTAAATTTTTTTTAGATATGCCTTGAATATTTTTCAAATACTTGATGGGCATTTATCTGACTACACACTGAACATTTGTGAAATGCACATTGAACATTTTAAATACACAATGAACATTCTTAAACACGCATTGATATTCTTCAAATATGTCATGAACATTTTTTGTAAAACATGCAAACTTTTGTGAATGTTTATAAGAATTGTTTAATGGCTCAATTTTTTTCAATGCTATGAACATTTTTTTAAATTTATGTGATTATTTTTACATTTCATGAACATTTTTAAAAATTACCATGAAGATATTTTTAAATGCATGAACAATTTTTAAATATCGTGGTTTTGTTGAATGGTACAATTTTTTTAAAAAATTATGCAAACACTTTTATGAACATTTTTAGAATGAAGCAAACCTATGAACAAACTAGCAAAAGTAACAATTAATAGGTCAGTCCACTACATGCCAATATAGCCCCATAAAACCATGACCCGAGAGTCATAAACATGAAAAGTCAGACAACATATCTCAAAATTGGCCCACAAACATGAAACATTTCACAATATGTCAAGTTATGAACGTAATCGCGACATAGGGTCATGAACCGTGAACAAGTTTCCTTTCATGGTGCTTTCAATGTTTTTATCAAATGGATAACCTCGAATGTCGATGATGACAATAGAAGTCCACACGCTGGATGGCATCAGGGGTGTGGTGGTAGGGTCACGGTAGGCCTAGGCGCTCTGGCCTGCCCTAGATTGTCCACATTAAAAGAACTCGAGATGTTTGTTGGAAGACGTGTACTCCCTCCTTTTCAAAAGGAAGGCATATAACTTTTGGCTCAAGTCATACGATGCAAGTTTGACCAAGTTTGTAGAAAAAACTACCAACAACTACAATACCAAATTAGTATCTTTAAATACATAATGAAACACAGTTTTATATTACATCTATTTAGTGTTGTAATTGTTGGTAGGTTCTCTACAAACTTGGTCAAACTTTATATCGTTTGACTTGAGCTAAAAGTAATATGCCTTCTTTTGAGGATGGATGGAGTAACCAATTAACATTTTGGGGGTAGAGCCATGCACAAGTCCAGCCTTCTCCATCAAATTCCACAACATATTATCGTCTCTTTAGCGCTATACAAATTGTAACTAAAATGTTTATATTTTCTATAAATCAAGTCAAACTTAAAACAATTACCATAGTAAAAGAAGAAATTAGGGCTCCTTTGGTTCGAAGGTATTTCATAAAAACTTTTAAGCATTTAGACACTAAAGAATTTTTTCTAAATGTGCCGTTTGATTCATAGGATTGGAATCTCAAGGAGTTTTTCCTAAAGACTCTTTTGCACTTTAATTTGGGAGGACAATTTCATCCACTCAAACGTAGTACTATAGGCTTTTTACACGGTCTCAAATACTCTTTTGATCCAAGTTACTCCCTCCATAACTTAACATATAACGTTTTTTGACACTGGAGGTAGTACTAGTTTTCTAACCGTATATGAATCAAGAGAACATGTCATTTCAATCGTATGTTTCATTTTCTATTCTTCGTCCTACAAATTAAATATGAATTTTTAGAATAACAAGGAGGCTCCTCCCCGGTTCCATTTACTCAGATGAAACCAACATATCTTACAACAGCTCACTGAGAGGAGCAGTTCAGCAGATAAAGACAACCATCTATGGGCAGTTCTGAAAAACACACAGAAACTAGGGGAAATAGAAAAACAGGCATCGCAGGCCAAATCGCTAAAGAGCAAGAGAAACAGCCATTTACAGCTCACAGATGATCGCACAGTCTACTCTTCTGGTCTTCAACGGCGGCACCGACATCGCCTGAGGTGGCCAGCAGGTAGCAAGTGTAGACACGGGGCAGTCCATGGCAGTCTTGTTCCCATCGCTTCGCTTCTTGATTGGCGACATGAAGCAGGCAGTCTCATCCTTGATCTTGAACTTGCTCCAGGGATCAACCGGGGGTGGAGTCTCAGCGTGTCCATAAGGGAACATCTTCACCCACCCATAATCATCAAGGGCTTCTGGATAAATCATGTCAGGGCTTCTGAAAAGACCATCAGCTGCTCTCTGCTTTGTTCTAGGGACAAGATCGCCCAGAACCTGACAGTTCTCAGGACCAGTCTCAAAACCTGAACAATAGACATCCATTTGGTGTTGCCAAAAATCATAGAGTTCCTATATTTCAGCAAACACCAAATTACGACAGAACTGACAGTATTTAATGTAAATTTTTTGTTATTCAAGATTCAGAATCTAGCTATAGATTCAAATTCGTTCCCAACAGGAATTCTGAAGTGGTCTCCCACAAAGGACCAAATATTCTTAGCAATTACACAATAAAAAAATAATGAGAAATAGACTCATTCTCTGCAGAAAAAACACAGTCTAGGGGTTTGCTTCCTAAGATTGTCTCTAGTCATCAATTTATCGTGGGATAGCAACCAAAGAAAGACATGAATCTTAGGGGGGATTTTAAGATTCCATGCAGCAGGTACAAACACTGGTTGAACCCCCCTGAAATTAATCACATGATAAAGTGAGCTAGTAGAGTACTGCTCTTTATTCTCCAGTTGCCACACTAAAGAGTCAGGGTCAGTGGAGAAAACTATACTACTAGCTATCTCTAGCAGTTGGTACCATTGCTCCATGAGCTTGTTGTCAAAGTTCCTTCTGAAAGAGAGCTTCAACTGTTACCCATCCCAAATTTCATTAATGCACTTAGTTTTCTCATTAAAAATAGAATAAACAGGCCAATACTGGACTGCTAAGGTGGAGGTGCCAAACCAAGTATCTTCCCAAAACCTGATCTTGTCTCCTGAACCCACCTTCCACCTATATCCAAACTTAAGAGCTTGAATGATGGAACTAACTCCTTTCCAGAATCTAAAAATATTAGGGTTAGATTTGGGGGTAAACATATTAGGTTTACCAGACATGTACTTGTGATCTATGATCATTTTCCATGGTTTCCCTCCCCCCTCATAGTATCTCTTAACACAAGAGCCTAACAGGCAGAGGTTAATCTCTTGAAGATTAGGAAAGCCCAGTCCTCCAAATTCTTTTTTCATACAAACCAGCTTCCAATTGGCTAAATGTAGTTTCCTGTGGCCCTCAAAGTCATTCCACAAACAATGTGCCATCTGGGAATTGATCATGTCAATAGCCCATTTAGGAAATTTAAAAAAGGAAAGCAAATAAATGGGGATGTTGGCTAGGAAGGCTTGAATTAGAATGAGCATGCCTTTATAGGAGAGGAGCTTTCCTCTTCATCTAGCAATTCTCTTCATAATTTTGTCTATCAGAGGTTGAATATCTTCCCTCCTAAGATTGTCACGATGGAGGGCGATTCCCAGATAAGTAATGGGGAAGTTGCCACCACTACAATCTAACAAGTTAAGGAAGTCTTGGTACTCACTATAATCAATGTTGATGCGAATGAGTTCACTCTTAGAATAATTTATCCTCATGCCAGAGACCTGCTCAAAGCAATTTAAAACTATCTTCAAGTTCTGGGCATGGGTGGTATCTTTATCTAGGAATAAAATCGTTTCATCAGCATACTGAAGGAAAATTATACCCCTAGGGCAAACCTCAATGCAGAGGCCAGCAATTAAATTGTGGTCTGTAGCCTTAGCTAGCATCTTAGTTAGGACATCTACTACAAGGTTAAACAGGAGGGGGGAAAGTGGATCCCCCTGTCTAAGCCCTTTACCAGTGGTAAAGAAATTGCTCTCAACATTATTCAGTTTGACCCCAACATATCCTTGATACGTCTCCAACGTATCTACTTTTCCAAACACTTTTGCTCTTGTTTTGGCCTTTAATTTGCATGATTTGAATGAAACTAACTCGGACTAGCGTTGTTTTCAGCAGAACTACCATGGTGTTGTTTTTGTGCAGAAATAGAAGTTCTCAGAATTGGACGGGAATTTTTGAAGAATTATTTTGGAATAAATAAAGAATTTTGTAACAAAGAAGTACTGGAGGGGGGCCACCAGGCCGCCACACGGCCAGGTGGTGTGGCCACCCCCCAGGGCGGGCCACCTGCCCATGTGGGGCCCCTAGCCACCGCCTTGACCTGATTCCAGCGCTATAAATTCACATCTCCTCCAAAAAAATCAAACAAAAGTTTCATCATGTTTTACAATATGGAGCCGCCGCCATCTCATGTTCTTCGTCGGGAACCCTAATCTAGAGTCCATTTCTGGCTCCAGAGAGAGGTATTCATCACCGTCGTCATCACCAACCCTTCTCCATCAACAATTTCATGATGCTCACATCCATGTGTGAGTAATCTTCTGTATGCATATGGAGGTAGATGGATTTGGATGAGATTTCTTATGTAATCATTGTCAGATTTGTTAGTGCTTGATCCCTAGTATCCACTATGTTCTGAGATTGATATTGCTATGACTTTGCTATGCTTAATGCTTGTCACTAGTGCTCGAGTGCCATGAATTCAGATATGAACCCTTTATGTTTTCATGAATATATTCTGAACCCTAGACCCCAAAGTGACAACAATTGGGATACTCTTCGGGGATGACTTTAATTTGAGGATTACATATATTCACTATGTGTTAATGCTTTGTTCCGGTTCTCTATTAAAAGGAGCGCCTTAGTTACCCTTAGTTTCCATTAGGACCCCGCTGCCACGGGAAGGTAGGACAAAAGATGTTATGCAAGTTTATATCGCAAGCACGTATGACTCTATACGGAATACATGCCTACATATGATTGATGAATTGGAGCTAGTTTGTATCGCTCTAGGTTATGACTGTTACATATTGAATCTCATCCGAGCAACCCCATTGCTTACTCCATGCCTACGCTTTTGTGCTATTGTCATCGTTCAAATCACTATTGCTTTGCTTTGCTACAAACTTGTTACTATTTCTGCTGCTACTACTATTACTTTGTTACTATTACTATCAATTACTGTGCTACTAATAAATTGCTACAAGGAAGTTATCTCTCAGGTGTGGATGAATTTAAAACTCAACTGCTAAGGCTTATAAATATTCTTTAGCTCCCCTTGTTTTGAATCAATAAATTTGGGTGAAATACTACCCTCAAAGACTGTTGCGATCCCCTATACTTGTGGGTCATCAAGAATATTTTCTGGTGCCGTTGCCAGGGAGCATAGCTCTATTTATTAAGTTCACTTGGGAGTCAATTATCCGCTACAATTTCTCTTTACTGAGAAGAATCTCAAGGATTCCAAAACTAAGATCATGCCCTCTAAGACAAGAGGAGGTAAGGAACTTCCAACTAGCTCTACTCTTGATTCGCCTTCTGTTTTGAGTCAACTTGTGACACCACCATCACATACTTTACATACTGATATGTCACACAATAGGTACTGCTTCTGCTATTGATAATACTTGTGATGATGCTTCTACTTTACTTGATACCACTGTTCCACTTGATGAATTATTGGTGCTCATATTGCTAAAGCTAAAGAAATTGAAATTATAAAAAATTATGAATCACCTACTACACCTAGTACTCCTATTAGAAGTAAAATATTTGATGTGCCTGATCCTTCATATGTGTTTGATGAGGAGATTACTAGAGAGTTTATGGCTTATGATTATGAGAATGGTTTAAAGGGCTTAATTGCTATACTTAAGGAGAAAGCTATGAAGAAAATGATGAAACATGATCCTAAATTTGCTACTTCTCCTATTTTTGTTGATGATAAGGATTATGAATTCTTTGTTGATCCTGACCTTATTACTTTAGTAGAATCTTATCCCTTCCATGGTTATGAATCTAAAAAGGTTGTTTGCCCAAGAGGAAAAGATTCACTACTATTATATACTTAAGTTGTTTCCTTTTTATTTAAAGGGTGATACTTAAGTATGGTTTAATAATCTTGCTCCTGGTTGTGTGCGTAGTCCATAAGATATGATCTATTACTTTACTGAAAAATATTTTCCTGCCCATATGAAACAAGCTGTCTTGCAGGATATATACAATTTCAAACAACTTGAGGAAGAATATCTCCCTCAAGCTTGGGGGAGGCTTTGCACATTACTTAGGGTTTTGCCAGATCACCCTGCTAATAAGAATGAAATTCTTGATATCTTTTATAATAGACTAACTGTTGAATCTAGGGACTACCTAGATAGTTGTGCCGGTTGTGTTTTCAGGGAAAAAGCAGTTGAGCAGGCTCAGGAATTATTGAATAACTTATTAAAAATGCCGATGATTGGGCACTTCCCGTACCACCACCTAAGCCAACTCCGAAGAAGAGAGGTATTATATTTCTTAGTCCTGAAGATATGCAAGAAGTTAAGAAATCTATGCGAGAAAAAGGTATTAAAGATGAAGATGTGAAGAATTTGCCTCATATTAAAGAATTATATGAACTTCCCATTCCAAATTAGTTAGTAGAGGTACATTTTATCAATAAATTTGATGAAGGTGCTATTCCTTATAATATGTCTCCTAGCCAATACTTAGAATAATTTGATAATTTTGTTGTTAAGCAACATAATTTTAATATGCAAATAAGTGATCATATGAAACATAACGCTATTGTTATTGAACTCTTGAATGATGTGCTAGTAAGAATTTCTAATGATGTTAAAGGTTTATGTAAGCACTTTTCTATGGTTCATACTCAGCTTGAACAAGTTTCTAAATCACAACAAGATTTGTTTAAGGATATGCTTAAACAACATAATAAACATGCTTATGGAGTAAGAACTAGAGGTGGTAAATTTACTCAAGATCCTTTGTATCCTGAAGGTCATCCTAAAAGAATTGAATAAGATTCCCATAGGATTAATGATAGTGCACCTAGTTCACCTAAGAAGAAGAAGAAGAAGATTAAAACTAAAACTGTGCATGCTTCTAGTGAACCTGTTGTAGAAAAGGAACCTGTCAAGAATCCCAATAATGTTTCTATTTCTCATGCTGAAACTCAGGATGGTGAAGAGCATGAACCTAGTCATGATGATAATGTCGATATTAATGATCCACCTAATGATGATAATGAACCTGAAAAGGAGGTAGTAGTAGAACCTGAAGTTGATCTTGATGGCCCACCTCCTAGACATAAAAGATATGATAAAAGAGATTTTGTTGCTAGGAAGCATGGTAGAGAGAGAGAGAGAACCATGGGTACAAAAACCCATGCTTTTTCCTAGTAAGACATTAAAAATCTAGAGATGAAGAAGCTTTTAATCAGTTTGTTTAATTGCTTAGACCTTTATTTCTTGAAGTTCCTTTGACTGATGCTATTAAAATGCCTCCTTATGCTAAGTATATGAAAGATATTGTTACTAATAAAAGAAAAATACCTGAAGCTAAAATATCTACTATGCTTGCTAATTATTCTTTCAAAGGAAAAATTTCTGAAAAGCTAGGAGATCCAGGGATACCTACTATACCATGCTCAACTAAGAAAACAACTATGTTAAAACTGCTTTGTGTGATTTGGGAGCAGGTGTTAGTGTTATGCCCTTCCCTCTTTATAAGACTTGACTTGAATAAGTTGATACCCACTAAAATATCTTTGCAAATGGCTGATAAAACTACAGCTATTCCTGTTGTGGTTGCTAACATTATGATCTTAACTGACTTTGTTACACTTGATATGCCTGAGGATGATAATATGTCTATTATTCTCGGTAAACCTTTCCCTAACACTGCAGGGGCTGTTATTGATTGTAATAAAAGCAAGGTCACTTTTCATGTTAATGGCAATGAGCATATGGTTTATTTTTCGAGAAAGACAAATAAAGAAAATAGTCTCAATTCTATTGAAAAAATTATGACTATCACTATTGGAGACTTCGAATTTCCTCTTTCGGTTCTAGAAAAGAAATATCAAACTATTATGATTGGAACCATGCCAATTCAAGTTGAGGTAACATAGTGTTTTACAAAAGTTCTTCGGTTTTATGTTGCTCAAAAATAGTTCGTTAACAAGACTTGATCAATCTTGTTAATGGACTCTTTTTGAAAAGCATATAATTGATGAATTCTGTAAGCACAACTTTCTATAACTTTATTATGTTCTCTATTTGAATTAGTTTTATTAAAGTTTAAATGTTTTAGAATAGCCACTTTTGCCCTGTTTCTTAGTTTTCTACACAGTAAAAAAGTGTAAAAATAAAAGTTCTCCGAATGCCCTAAAAATTTAATACGAATTATTTCTCAATATTTGAGAATTTTTGGCACTGAAAACAACTCAGGGGGTGCACCAGGCAGCCACATGGGCTAGTGTCGCGGCCACCCCCCAGGCCACACCATGTGTCTGTGTGGGGCCCACAGGCACCCACTCACTTAGTTACCTTGGCCCCTGCCTTCTTCCTCCTCCAGAAATTTTTCTCTCAAGTTCCCAACTCATGTTCTTGCTGTTTTGCGAACAATTTTTGATCTCTTTGCTCGGAGCTTCGTTTCTGAAACTTTTTGGAGGCATTACTCCTTGGTATGCGACTCCTCCATTGGTCCAATTAGTTTTTCCTCTAGTGATTTATACTTTGCTTATTTTGTTGTTGTAGGTGACCATGAAAATGAGCTTGCATGTCAAATTTATTTGGTTCCAAGTAGTTTTGATGCATGGTTTAGGCACTAGAAGTTTGTGGGAGTAGTTGCTATCAATTATATTGAGTTTTGTTCACTTTTTATGAATTGTTAAAAAATTCAAATAATGGAGAGGTAAGGAGGAGCTTTTCGAGAAGTTCAGGAGGCTCTTCGATCCAAGGTTCCGGGGGCAGCTCATCGTGCACCAAGATACACTACAAAATCCCTGCTATTCTGTGACAAAAACCCTGGTGACGAAGAACAAACCGTCACCAAAGATCATTTTCTATGATGGTCAACAGTCACCAGGTGTTTTCCTCCCGGGCCAGCGCCCTCGGCAACTCTGGTGATGTTCTGACCTGATTTTTGGCGACGTATTTAGCCGTCATTAGGCATGTATATATTCTGTGATGAGTTTCAGTGTCACAGTATATGTTGGTGGGTCCTTTTTTGTAAACGTAAGTAGAAAAATAACTAGTAATTCTTTTTTAGCTCACTAATTTAGCGGGATCTCATTTTATAATAGTGGGAACTTGCAATTGGGATCGTCCAGTTCGCTCCTAACAAAGGAATTGGGAATGTCGACTTAGGGCCCTCCTCTTCTACCACATCCACGACGAGTCGAGAGGCTGGCATGGCAAGGTGAATGCGGCTATGACGGTATGGTGAGGTGATGCGCCCTACTGTAGGGAGAAGTCACGCGTGACTGCGGCAGAGTGAAACAGGGGTGATTTCAGGTGTGATCTGTTTATTGAAAAACATCATAGCAAATTTCAGGTGCGATCTATTTAATTTTCATGTTGTGCAGGCAATGGATCATAGATGGAATGATGAACTGAAGCTGACCCCACCATACATGGTTAATGTGAGTCAGTTTATGCAATTCGCGTTTGCTCACAACAACGGGGCCGAAGATATGTTGTGCCCATGCAGAAATTGCCGTAATGGGGTCCACCAAAGTATAGATGATCTCAGATATCATGTAAATATCACTGGTATGCTCAAGACCTATACGAGGTGGATCTATCATGGTGAAACAATGGACAGTAGTGGAAGCAGTGGTGCTGCCAATGATTGTGTTTATGAAACTGATGACTCGGATGATTTTGAGCTGCTCGATCAATCTGGGTATGATATGCTGGCAGCTCTCGTGGATGACATTGGCAAAAAATTTGGAAATAAAGAAGATGCATCAGGTGGGTTGGACATTTTTCAAAAGCTCAACGAAGAAGTGCTGAAAACCCTTCATGAGGGATGCTGCACTATGACACGGATGGCGTTCATTATCAAGGTCCTTCATATCAAAACATATACCTGTATGACCAACAGGACATTCAATATGCTTTTTCAGCTGTTGAATCTTGCTTTGCCTAAAGTGGACTTTCTGAATCTAACGATGATGCTAAGAGAGATCTTTCTGATCTTGGTCTTGGTTATCAGACAATTCATCTATGCAAGTATGACTAAATTTTGTATTGGGGAGACAATGCCAACAGTACTCATTGTCCAGAGTGTGGTACATCAAGGTGGAGACACATCGATGGGAAGAAAAAGGTTCCTCACAAGATCCTTCAATACTTTGGATAATCCCACAGTTATAAAGATTTTTTTGAGGGAAATACCAGAGCACACCCGGTGGCACAAGGAAATGAGGGTTCAAGATAATAATGTCTTGAGGCACCCCGCTGATGGCAAGGCATGGAAGGCCTTTGATAGAAAACATAAAGACTTTGCTGCAGATCCCCATAACTTGAAGTTAGAATTTGCAACTGATGGATTCAATCCCTTTGGACAGATGAGCAGTGCATACAGTATGTGGCCTGTTTTTGTCATTCCATACAACTTCCCACCCTGGATGTGCATGGACCAATCCAATTTCATGATGCATTGTTATTTCCTAGGAAATACTCACCAGGAAAGGATTTTCACGTATTTATGCAGCCACTAATTGCAGATTTGCAGAAGCTCTAGGTTGGTGTGAAAACAGTAGATGTATGCACGCAAAAAACCTTTCAATTTGTGTGCATCGCTTATTTTGTCCATTCATGATTATCCTGCATATGGCACTACCTCAGGTGAGAGCACAAAGGGTTATTATGCATGTGTGCATTGCAATGAGGATCCTTGCTTTGAGAAATTGAAAAATAAAATTGGATACATTGGCCATCATTGATTCCTTCCTGTTGACCATCGTTTTAGAAAAAAGAGAAAAGCGTTTAATAACAAGGCATAGTCTAGGGGTCGACCAAGGAAGTTCACAAATGAAGAAGTTGATCAATACTTACAGCACAGATAATCCCACATGGCACCTGAGGGTGAGCTTACATGATTTGCCATACTGGAAGAATTTTATGTTACCTCACAACCTGGATGTTATGCACATTGAGAAGAACATATGTGAGAGTATCATTGGTACACTCCTTGAACTTGATGGTAAGAACAAGGATACCGTTAGCGCAAGATTGGATTTACATCATATGGGGATTAGGGATAAGTATTGGTTGAAACCAGATCCGAAGAAAGAGCATTCTTACAAGAAGTATCCTGCACCATGGATGCTTACTAAGGAAGGCAAGATAAAGTTGTGCAAGTTTCTGGCTAATGTCAAATTCTCAGATGGTCACGCTGCAAACCTGGCAACATATGTGGATGTTGAGACTGGTAAATTACACGGTCTGAAGACGCATGATTACCACATACTCCTATAGACTATCTTACCAGCTGGTCTTAGAGGCATTGTCCCCAGGGAGATGTATGAGGCTATCACCCAACTAGGAAGATTTTTAAGGAGTTGTGTGCCAATACATTAAGAATCGACATCATGGAACAATTGGAACATGAAATGCCTAAAATTCTTTGCAGACTTGAGATGATCTTCCAACCTGCTTTCTTTGATGTAATGGTGCACCTAGCTGTACATCTTTTGGAGGAGGCACTACTAAGGGGACCTGTCCAATATGGTTGGATGTTTCTAGTTGAGAGAAGGCTTGGGTACCTCAAGTCAACTGTGCGTAACAAAGCAAGGCCCGAAGGTTCAATTGTGGAGGCCTATATCGGCGATGAGTGCTTGACTTTTTGCTCCAGATATTTGAAACAAGACATAGAAACCAGATTTAACAAGCCAGATAGGAACATGCGTAAGAATGATAAGAAGGATAAAAACCAAGAATCTGAGAGGAGGCCTAGGTATATTTTCAAATGGTGCCGTTGGCATTGGGGGGCCCTTAAGAAAAAAAAATGCTCGGAGGACTCGGGCAAAATGCATAGATATATACTTGACAAATGTCCGGAAGTACAACAGTATATGGAGTAAGTTTCAATCACCTCACTAACTCATAATACAACGTTGTGAACTATATTTTAACTAAGTTCATGACTTGTTTCCTTCTTTTCCTCAGGGTTCATAGGGAAGAATTAAAGAAAAGGGGTGTGCAAAACTTCAAGGAGAAGCACAACGCGGAGTTTGTTGACTGGTTTGAAAATCACAGATGAAATTAAGAAATGTGCCCAAAGATTTATCAGTACTATCAAAAGGGCCAGACAAGCGTGTATGTGCGTGGCATGCCTGCAATGTCAATGGTGTTAGGTTTCGTATCGTGGATTCTGAAAAGGACCAAAGGGCTCAAAATTCTGACATCATGATGAAGGTAGGTGTTGAAAACTTTGTAGAAGAGAGGGAACTATACGGGGTTTTGAAGAAAGTTCTTGAGGTCAATTATGGAAACAAATTAATATTTTTGTTTAGATGTGATTGGTTTGACCTTGATGGCCAGAAAAATAAAAGCATGAAGATGAAGTCTGATGGTTTTGTTTTAAGCATGAATACATCCACATTCTGGTACCAGGAAGCCCCATTCCTGCTGGTGAACCAAGCTAGCTCATGTATTTACATGGAGGATACAAAGCTTGGTGATCCATGGAACGTGGTTGTGCCTATTGGGCCGAGAGGTACATATGATGTTCTAATTTTTTTTATGGTGAACATGATGCGACTGTACAAGCATATCAAGAAGCCGCCCATTCTTCACCACATCGTATTGCTGCGGATGTTGAAGATGAAGTGGAGGATCATGATGCTACCAGAAATGTTAAGGATGAAGAGGAGGAAGATGATGCTTTCCAAAATGTTGACGATGAACACGATGAAAGAGATGAAGCATTAGGGGTTTCAATTCCTCCTAATGTTGTGGAAGAAATACTGCATAAATTTGAGGAGGGCAATGAAGACTTCGACATCAGCGAGGATAAATGAGTTGACGAGGAGGAAATAGATCCTGATATGATGGATAGTGATATTGATTAAAAGCTGTGTTACTAGCATGTTGCTTGGCTTGTTGAAGCCGCTGCTGTTATGTCGTATTAGGTGAGACTGATGTTGAAGATTGCAGACTTTTATTGAATTTGCTATCATATATTTCTCAAATTACTTTAAACTATTTCCAAAATGTATCTAGTTTATTTCCAAAAGAGTTTACAAAAAATTCTGAAAGTAATCAGATCATTTTATATAATTCACCTGACGAACAACTGCAGGAGAGCATACATAAGTACACATCCATCTATGACTGATAGTGCAGCTAAATCCCTTCTATCCCCACACTTAATGGGATGTTTCAAGTTGACGTTCGCCACCTTACTCTCTTCTTTCATGCAAGCTATTTGCTTGTCCTTCTCCATCTGTGATTTCTGTAGCATCAAATTTTCATCAGCGAGCTTGTGGATCACGGTCCTCGCTCTCCTCTTCCATTCTTTGTCGATCCACTTCAAATATCCACATGTGTCATACCCCTAGGACAGGAAAATATGGAGTTAAATCATGGATGTAACTGATGAACAAATCCCAAAGAAAACAATTTTATTTTATTTCAAACCTCTTTTGGGCAGACCAGAAACCTATGCCCGAAATCAAATCCGTCCTTGCAGACTCTATAAACTAGGCTACACTGGTGCCCGCATGTCTCTTTCTTCTCTATGCCGCTGAACTAAGGACTTTGCTTGGACATCAGAATACTACAGTTTAACATTGGGAGGATTTCACCATCCTATTCACATATATTTGTACGTTCAGTGAACAAACAACACACCGCATATCATGAGGGATCTGGGTGGGTTGACTAACCCGTGTAGATTTTTTCCTTCCAAAGAGCAGCTTTGTTGTGATCTTCCATTCTTCAGGCAAGGCGGCGCCACCGTCGCCGCCCATGATGTTGTCGTCGCCGCTGCCGCCCATGATGCTATCGCCGCTACCAGCGGCGCGACAAGTATTGCTTGTCGCCCCCGTCAAACCTGCAACATGGTGACCCTCCTTCTTGCCTCATGCATGGACATCTGTTACCCCTTGACGGCTAGGGTTTGCTCGGGGGAAAATGGTGAATGGGGAAGATAAAGATTTTACAAGGTAGTATGCAAAGGTACCACTTTTAAAGGCCGACTGATACATTAATTGACTTAAGAGTACGATACCACAATTGTTTAGAATATTGGAACACACAACTTCAGCATAAAGTGGCCAAGTTCAGCATAATTTAAATTACATAAATCATAAAACTGATCTATCCAAAATATTTCCAATGCTGCGCCTTCTCTAGATTGCATTGTTTCATCTCTGTCATCTTGATGCTTGCATGAATGGCCTTCATCACTCGCCTCTCTATTGCTTCTAGCCCACCCTGCTCGATGAGGTAGATCCGTTTCCATATGGCTAAGCACACATACGCGTCCATGCAAGCGTACGCGATTCGCTCATCACACAGTTTCTCAGCCCAGCATTGGTGGTGATCCGTATTGACCAGCTTCTTCTTCTAGACATAGAATTCCTCAATGATTAATCCGGCGATGTCCCCGAGCGAATCTAAGGGCTTGTCTCCTTCTGGATCAGCCCATTTGGCCTAGATGTCCTTGTAATTTGTGACCCTTATGCCTAAGGGCCATAGCATGTCTATGTCACGCCCGATGGAAAAACCTATGAATATGTACTTGTCCTTGAGGAGGAACTTCTACAGGGATGTGCTCACCCCTTGCGGCTGGCATACCTGGTACCATGTGACACTTGTGGTAAGCAACCCAAACTATTCAAAAAAAAGACTATCATACCTGGTAAAGGAGACAACTAGAGCCGTCGCAGATCTGGATGAGTGTTGCCTTCTGCTCTTCGACAGGAAACTGTCCCTTCGGCAGCAAGGTAGTGACTCCATGTCTATGCTGACGAAGACCAGTTCAAGCACTCACATGTACTCAGTTAGTTGTACCCACATGTCGATGGCGTGGTTGTCATTGGTGTAGATAGTGGAGATGGTGTGGCCACCATGGAGTTGCATGTGGTGTTCCTCAGTGATTGGGGCTAGCTTGGTTCCAGCCATAGAAAGCGAGATAGATGGAGAGGGAATGAGCATGGAATGGGGAAGATGATAGATAGATGGAGAGGGAATGAGCATGGAATGGGGAAGACGATGTGTTGGTTGTATTGGAGAGGGGATTTGACAACCGTTTAAATCATGGTGGGAGATTAGGAGGCCGCTAAAGCAGTTTGAACGACGAGGCATACCAAGTGTGTGTTGTGTAGCCATGATCTGATGGTGCCCCATTAATACGAGGAAGACGAGGAGGCACACAAGGACGTGATCGTGCGTTGTTTCCTTTTTTTAAACACACACGAAGACTTCCTTTTTTTAACACACACGAAGACGTGACCATATTGTCGGTACATGCAAAGACTCTGAAAGTGCTCTCAGTGTTTCCAAAATGGAATAACAAAATTTCAGAAATCGCTAAAACTATTTCTGAAAGCCGGTCATGAAATTTCTAAAAGCCCTCACACTGTTTCTGAAAGTCCTTACAAATATTTCTGAAAGTGTTCACACTATTCACAAAAAGCATTTACAGAAAGCTAACAAGGATACAAGCACATATTTTTACATAAGTACCATGCATTTGTACATCACCACACCACTTTATTCTATGTAAATAAGCAATACAATACACACGACATCTTTGACCTACTACAATCATAGTTAGAACATATGTTCGCTCAATCTAAATTAACATAGTAGTTGAATGTAGACATCCAAGTTCTAGCAATTCACCACCTGTAGTTTCCCTTCTGGCACTTCTAGCCGCTCGAAGACCCTTCGTCTGTCTTCTTACGGGGGCAGAGCCATTGCCTTGATAGTGGTTGGAGAAGGTGACATAGCCTGTTCTTAATGATTAGGATCCTACGGTACAACTCTTAGCTAACGTACCCATCTTTTGCTGCCTACTCGACATGCAGCGGGGAAAGCGGCTTCCACTCCCATTAGTAATGCTTGTCCTTTGGGTATGATTTCTTCATGTTCTTGTATGAGGGTTCGATGATTGCCGCTACAAGGTCACCCATGGAGTCCCTTTGTCCGCCACCTTTGATACATAACTGCTTTTTGATGTTGACGTGGTGCTTGTCTGGAATTCTGATCCATGCACGGGCAAGCATGATCTTGTCACCCCTGGTGTCCACGCTAATGAAAGTTATCGCTTTGTGTTGCAGGAATTCAACCAATGCCTAGTACCGCTCGGACTTGCAGTAGTGGTACACGAGGACATGTTGGCGCATGGCGAGTTGCACGATGGTGACCCCTTGTCGTCTGTAACTGCTCCTACGGGTGTACTCGAGGTCCAGGCCCAAGAACTTGTTCTTCTCCTTCTAGAGCCAATGCTCGTAATTGGCATTGACTCGCTCCGCAGTCTTTGGCTCGTTGGTGTACACCACCTCCAGCACGGTTGTGCCATGGGTAGTGATGTGGTGGGTCTCCGTTGTTAGTTTCTTGTTGCCCATGGCTGTAGGGAAGGGGCGGTGGTTTGTGGTGGATGACAAGGAACGACCGAGGAAGAAAAGGCAAATGGATGCGGTAAAATGAATCCGGTCGTTAATTTATCATGTAAAAAAGGTAACCGACCAAAGCAGTTGGGATGTCGTCCAGCAGTTCCAGGAGTCACCAGAATCAGGCGCCTGTTTAAGCAACATATTTTGTACCGTGGCAACATTGCACACCAAACGTGGCTGCGTGAGCATGGTCCTGATATGGCACGTTCCACTTGTTTTTTGACGGATATCACAAATTATGACGTGACAACCAGCACCGCGAAGTTTAATTTGTAAACAATCATGACACTTCACATGATAAACATGTTTTCTTCAAGATGCATGCAAGAACAAAATGATTGTGCATTGCAAACCTCTTGGGCTCACCTTACATATGCGATGGACATCCTAACACATGAACATTTGGCCATCAAAAGTATAGAAGCAAGAAAATGTCAAATGCATATACTTTTTTGAACAATCACCTATGGCGGCACCCTTCCGCATCCAAAGTACGATCTCAAAGTATGACGTGACAACCAAACTTGAATTTGTAACCAGTCATGACACTTCACATGATAAACATGCTTTCTTCAAGATACATGCACAAACAAAACCATTGTGCATTGCAAACCTCTTGGGCTCACCTTAAATATGCAAGGAACATGGTACCACATGAAACACATTTAGCCATCAAAATTATAGAAGCAAACAAAATGTGAAATGCAGATAGTTTTTTGAACAATGAACTATGGCCAGTATATGACACCATGCATAACCTAAGCTTTTTTGCAAGCCGAAACTCCCTAGTGTGATGTACACAATGAATTCTTTTTTTGAAATCCTCTCCACTATGTGGTATGCATCATGATTACAAAGTATGGAGTGTGTTCAGATTCATACTCTGTCAAATCTTTGTGATGCTGGCATGTTGCCGCATGCAAAGTAGGATCTCAAAGTATGATGTGACAACCGGCACCGCGAACTTGAATTTGTAAACATTCATGACACTTCACATGATGAACGTGCTTTCTTCAAGATACATGCACGAGCAAAACCATTGTGCATTGCAAACCTACTGGTCTCAAGTTAAATATGCGAGGAACATGGTACTACATGAACACATTATAAAGCAAAGTAGAACCAAACATACATGCGAGGAACATGCTATCACATGAACTGTGTTCTCTTTTTTTTTATATGAAAGTGGTCATGTCTATTTGTGAAAGTGCTTAAAGTTTATCTGGAAGAGTTTACAAAAAATGTTCTTATAATATAAAGGAAAAAAAACTGGAACTGAATAAAGCTCAAATTTATCCTTGCCTCCCACTAAGCGTTCCCTCAAATTTTCCCTTCCCTGCACTCATTTTTGAACACCCTCCCACCTAACCCCAACCCTCCCCAAATACCGCGTCTTTTTTCCATAGCAACCACATCCCCTTCCAATAAAACGAACCGTATCCTCCTATACCTCTCTCTTTCTCTCTATCTATCTCTCTCTTCACCTCAAGATCCATCTCCCTCCCCGCTGGTGGTTCTCACTACCTATGGCCACAAATCGTTCAGTCAGGGACGCACTCGCGACGGATGGCGTTCGGCTTGGCCCCATCCATTTTGATGGTAAAACTACCCCAAGATCTCATCCTAATATGCAAGTTCTCTTTTTGGTGTTGTTTTTTATTACAAGAATATTACAAGAATAAAAACTTAAGGTTCTTATTTGGGTTAACAGTGCATGTCATTCTATCTAGGGTTCATTGGTCAGCAGCTTGTTTATGTAATATTTGAGTATACCTTCTTCTAATTTAGTCGGTATGTTTTTTCAAGATGTTTTTGGTCTAAACTAATTCATGTTGACAATATACCAATTGCTAGTTCATTTCCTGTATCTTAAACATGTACATGTTGAACCACCCCAAATAACACATCTTATTTCAGCAACAGTCACGCCCCCTTCCAAGGAATGAGATAATGCCTATATATATATATATATATATCTCCCTCTTTGCCTACAGATCCACCCCCTCCTACCTGGTGAACCTCCCCAAATACCGATTGCTAGTTTTTACAAGATTTAAAATGTAGGGTTCTTATTCGGGTTAAGACTGCGGGTGAATCTAGCTAGGGTTCTTATTTCTAGTTCATTACCCTGATCTAAGAGTAATTACGCGCATGTTTACTCATTTTGGCAACAATATTTAAAATTACCGTCATCTCGTTTTGCACCTAGTGTCAACTACTCCCTCTGTAAAGAAATATAAGAGCATTTGGATCACTAAAGTAGTGATCTAAATGCTCTTATATTTCTTTACAGAGGGAGTATTGTTCATCGTTACACACCAGATGTTGACACGCCACCAATGGAGTGGGAGAAGCTTACAGAATGCATGAAGAAGAAGAACCTGTATCGATAGGAAAAGCTTCTCAACTTACTAGGTTGGTATTCCCGTTGTATCACAGATTACCCGACTTTGTCAAATCTATGAGCTCGTGGTCCTTCACGTAGATGTACACACCATCAAGAAGATCTGATAGAATGTGACATTGAAAGTGAACAAAAAGATGGAGATCCGGCCATGACTGAAAATGTACAGGACAGTGTAATTGGAAACTCTTCATCCATGGTTAGAATATGTTTACTTTCTCTGGCATGTGTCACGTAATGTAAATTGTGCACTACAATCTAATGTCTTCAACTACATTATGGGAGGAATATTATCGTCATCAACTGGAAACAGTGACTAAGGGTGTAAATGCGTTGCTTCAAGAGTTCAAACAGCTCATGTCTCTAACTACAGATGTACTACCAAGCTCAAGTGAATCAAAGAGAAAGAACGTTCAACCAGTGAGTAGGCCAACTATTTTCTGTAAACACGTCCTTACTAATGACCTTTGTTCACCCTACCACTATATATTGCGGCAGATGCATCTACATTTTGGAATTCTTCCTTATGCTGTAACCTATATTTTTTTTTCTATAGAGAAAGTTAGGATTCTCAAATGATGACCTTACTGCAAGTCTTAGGCCCTATAAACAGCAATCTGAAGTAGTCATCAATGCCCTGGCAGTGCTGTAGAAGCCGTCAAGCACGCACTGGCAAACCAGCATGATGAACTAGATGCTATGAAGAAGGCCCTAACATGGCAGTAACTAGAACTTGAAGCTGTCAAGAAGGCCCTGGCAGAGCAACAGCAAGAACATGAAGTTGTGAAGCATCTTTTGCCAGATGCGCAGCATCAACTTGAATCTGTGAAGATTACCCTTGTAGAGTAGCAAAAAGTACTTGAAGGTATCAAGAGCGACCTGCCACAGCTGGAGGATGAAATTGAGGATATGAAATTGGGTGTGTTAGATCTTTTTTGTGGGTGGGGTATGTTAGATCCACACAACCATATTCAATATATCAAAACTGCCCTCCTAGAACAGGAGGGAAAAACTGAAGTTGTCAAGAATGCGAAGGAAGAGAAAACTTTGGCTCTCGAAAAGAGGCTTGATGTTCTGGATGGAACGCTAAAGTACATCCTTGGGGTTGTGGTGCTAGGATGCCATGCCTACAGCTGAACAAACACCTCCATCATACTGGTGCATTGTTTGATGGTCATGAAATTGAGTCATCTGTCAAATTTTATACTGCGGCCCTGTCCCATGGTTGGTTATTGTAATGTCTTAGATAGTCTGTTTGATAATTGTCAAGTTTGTGGTTTAATAAAAGTAGGAAGAGCTCAATTTGCATTAAAATTAAAATTGTCAAATATTACAATTTTGTATCAAATATGCCCGTCAATCGCAATATAAAACAAATTGACCACGCCTACAAACTATGACGGTTATGCACGCCGTCACTAGCGTATGTTCCCACATGTAAGAAGCCACGTCACCCACGTATGGACCTACTTGCCAGCATCCACGTTGTCGGCGTACGGCACCTATGGCATCCGAAGGACCCCTTTGCGATTTGGCAGGGAAAGGAGAGTGCACAAAGAGCAGAACCAACGATCGACGCGAGGGGATTTTTACCCAGGTTCGGGCCACTGATCAGCGTAAAACCATACTCCTGCTTTTGTTTATTATCTGTGTTCACGTCCCAGTTCCAGGAGCGCTTGCAATGAACAGTACGTTCGCACAGCGGCTACACATGCAGAATGGGCCGAGAGTGTTCTCCTAGTATCCGTCCCTGTAGCTGTCGCCTTGGGCCTCCTTTTATATGCTCAAGGGGTCACCAACAGTGGCAAACAGTACATGCAAGAGGTGTAAAGTAGCTACAGGGTTATCATACCTAACCATTGATGGTTTAGGAAAAGTGCATTTAATGCTCCGTGAGGTGTCTGTTTAGGTGTCCTTACTTTCTTGGGGATGGAAAAAGGGGTCGTCCCATCAGCACCGCTTAAGCTCTCAACCACTAACGCCTTGCCACGCATCCAGAGAACGGGCCAGAAAGCTAGACTGGCTACTGTGCTGGAGCGGAGGCACAGTGGCGAAATCTTGCCGGGTGCAAATCTTGCCAGGGCTTCACAGGCCATCCCAGCAAGAATCTCGCCAGGGGCCAAGCCTTCGGTCTTCGGTCTTCTAACCCTTGGCTTGAATGACGTCTCGTTGATGATCTTGGATTAGTTCCTAGCTGTTCCCTGGCAAGCCTTGCCGGAGGTATGGCTACAACTGCCCGTGCACAAGTATGGGGTACTAAAAGCCCAATATTTGGTACACCGACAGGAACCCCCGGGCCTAGGCCACACACGGGTGCGAGGCATTGTTGGGCTAGGCCCAAACAGTGCACGGGCACGCGTGGCAGGGGTTAACTTTTTGCAATTATTCCGCTTACTGCGCCCCCCCCCCCCACTACACGCGTTGAATGCGCGACGTGGGAGACGTGCACCGAACGGCCACGGCCGCAGCGCACTCATAAAGGCGCATTCACATTGGGCAGTAAAAGAGGCAGCCTTGTGCCTTCCCCATAAAACGGAATCCGCAGAGGCACCGCTCATTTATCCTCTCTTCTTTCCAATCTGAAAACCGCCATTGCCTTCTCCTTCGAGCTCAGAGCAAAACTTCTCCTCATCTGCTCGCCACCTCCGTGCCCGTTCTATCCTCGGCTTCCGCCCTCGCCGCCGCCATGCCACCCAAGGCGAGCAAGGGCAAGGGCAAGGGCAAGGAGATGAAAGCTGATGTTTCAGAGAGCGAGCTGGCGAAGATGCGGAAGAAGTACGTCGTCTTCGCTCCGATGCTTGACGCGAAAGCCTTGAAGGACCGGTACCAGTGCATGTGGGGGAGGGAGACAAAGGCCCACCCCACGACTCGCGTGATCCCAGGTTCCTTCAAGGGCGGACCAGATACATATCCCTTCGTCGTCGCTTATTTCTATTGCAGGCTCTGCCCTCCATTTTCTGATTTCTTCAATGACATCATGTATACATAGGGCTTCCATCTTCTGGATTTCACGCCGAATGCTATAACATGCATGTCCATCTTTGCTCATCTTTGTGAAAACTTTGCCGGGGTAGTCCCCAACACAGCGCTCTTCCGCCATTACTTCATCCCCCATATCCAAAAAGGGGAAGCCCTTTCTGGTTCTATCGCCTGGATCCCAAGAACATGGAACAAGGAGATATATCCAGAGGGAGTTTACCGCGAGAAGTGGGAAGAATGGCGGTCTGAGTGGTGCTGGATCAAGGAAGCAGATCCCCATCCATTTTGTTTGCCCCGACAGCAGAAGGCGGTCCATGGCGATGACTGGAGCAACCTCGATGCTCAAGATGACAAGCTTTCGATCGCTGTCACCAGGATCCATCGCCTGAAAGCTGCTGGGCTCACAATAGAGATGGTTGGCGTTGACTTCCTCCGCCGCCGCATCGCCCCTCTGCAGAACAAGGGGAGGCCAGCTTGGGAGTTCCGGAACGCAGCAGACATTATGAGGCTGCGCCCTGGTCTGAATAATAACTTGACGATCATGCAACTTAACGCTCTCCGCCACAGGTTATTCCAGCGTGACGACAAGCACAGGTTGCCGGCGGGTATTGTTCCTTTGTGCAACAATTCTGCCCTGGGTTCAATCATCGCCACGATGCCGGTATTCAACGCTCATGGCCTTGACGCAACTTGGATTGAGCCATCTGCAGAGCGGGCACAGGAGTTCTTCGACAACTTGTCGGAGAGGGCCATCTGGGAAGAAACGAACCTTGTCCGCGCCACCACTGATGAGGAAGTGGCGTATATCGCCAGCAGGGTAGAAGAGGCGAATCTTGCCGCGGAGGCCGGCAGTGTTGGCTTCACGGAAGGGGAAAACAGCGAGGCAGAAGTCTTGTCAGAAGAGAAAGCTGCTGGGAAGGATAGGGTTGCTGGGGAACAGAGTGACGCGGCTGCTGGGAGCTCATCTGACGAAGACACAGCCGAAGAGCAGCTGCAGGAAGAGCCCCCAGCTCCAAAGAAGATGAAACGCGTTCTTCGGAAAGCCACCTCTGGCGTCCCAGCAGGTCAATCTTCCTCAAGCAGTGAGGTTCCCGGCAAAAAGGCGGCCGGCAAGGCTGCGCCAAGGCAAGGAGTTCGACAGCAACCCGCGCGGTGTATGAGGCACACACCTGCGGCAACAACTAGGGCAGCAGGGGCATCTCATGCGATGGCACCGGAAGCTAAGGCGGCAGGATCACGCCAACCTCCTGCACCTACCGTAGCCAAACGTCCCAGGACTCCTCCTCCATCTCCTCGCACGGACACTGTAGTAGAGGTTGATTTCGACATCTCTGCCTTTAGTCCGGAACGAGAAGAGGAAGAGTAAGTGTCCTGTCACACCTTTCATCTTCCGAGTCCTTGGTTTTGTCGATCTCACTTGTTTCGCTTCATCCTATCTCTATAGCGATACAGAAACATTGGCGGAAAGGATGACGAAGAGGGCAAAGATTTCAACGAACGATGAGCCCCCGTCAAGCACTACAGGTGCGCCAGAGACTATTATCATCAGCCCGGAGTCCAGCCCTCAACGCAGCTCCCAGGGCAGCCCCCAGCGTGAGTCAATCACCCATTTTCTGCTGGCGGATGCGGAGGCATTTTCCTTTGCCACTGACGTTACCTGGGCTTGCAGGAGAAGGACAGCAACAGGGAGAGTTATCGGAGGACGCCCCCGTCGTGCCGCCTCCGTCAACCACGCCGCCCAGGAACGCATCTCCGGCAAGAGTTCCCTCTGGCGAGCCCATTCGCGAGGAGGAGGATCCAGCAAGCATAGGCACCGGCAACCCTCCCCCGGCAACCAACATTGCCGGGCGAGACGAACCCACCACGCAACAGCTCGCCACAGGTAACCGCTTGCTCCAGAGTACTCGTTATTCTTTCCTTATCTTTCTCTCTTTTGTTTTCTCGAACTCCAATTTTGATCTCATTTTGTTCCCCTCCTTTATCCTTCAGAGTTCCCTGTGATGGAAATCATGGACGTCGACATTGTCATCGAGGAGACCGCCAGGGATGCTGCCGCCGAAGCTGACAAGATCGCTGCTGGCGAGGCCGCCAAGGATGCCAACGTCGAGGCCGACAAAGCCGCTGCCGACGAGGCCGCCAAGGGCGCCACCGTCGAGGCCGGCAAAGCCGCTGCCGACGAGGCCGCCAAGGAATCTGCCGAGAGGGCCGGCGAGGGGACTGATGACCATACTGACGGCATTCCTGCCGCAGGAGCGCCAGGCGCTACACCGGCCACAGAGCCCCTAGCCGCCGGTGAGACGGTTGCCGAGGATCATCCATCGACATCCGAGGCTCCCCCATCAAGCAAATATCTTAAGGTTGGCGAAAACCTATTCGTCAGCTTACCAGGGATGGCAAGCAT
Source organism: Thinopyrum elongatum (assembly GCA_011799875.1). Classification (NCBI taxonomy): domain Eukaryota; kingdom Viridiplantae; phylum Streptophyta; class Magnoliopsida; order Poales; family Poaceae; genus Thinopyrum; species Thinopyrum elongatum. The sequence goes on from CM022302.1 coordinate 562,217,812, forward strand.
TGGGGCACCGACCGAAGGGGAAGTTTTCAATGAAGAGATCATCGCTGCTGCCGGGCTCAAAATCGTCGACGAACCAAGTGGCAGCAGCAGCAAATCTGAGGAGGATCAGCTCCTCCAGGCCATGAGCGACAACTTCCGCAAGCTCCAAGTGCTCCACCGCGCCCGAAAGGAGAAGGTAGACTCTAGAGCTGCAGTTGTTGAAGCAGCTGAGGCAGATTTCCAGAAGCTCGTTGAACAAACGCATGTCTGGTATGCCGAGGCCCTTCAGGAGTTGACCGCCAGCCGGGAACAGGTGAGCTGGAGCTCGACTGA